>CM035847.1:295713596-297076405 GCA_020510985.1 Pholidichthys leucotaenia
CAGATCGAGCAATTTGATTGGACAACAGGGATTCCAGGAGTTACTAAAATCCATGATAGTTGCACGTTGCAACGTTTCACTGGATATGTATCACTCTGCTTCAAAGGTGTTCATGTAACCATTAATTACTAACACTAATTTACTGTCAACTAACTCTGTGATAATTGCAATACTGTGTTGAATACTTTCATTTCCACAGTGAGGTGCTGTTTGAAAAAAAATTTCTTACCTAACCAGGGAGTCCCACCCTTTTGAAAAAAGCTTTATTCAGCTTTAAGTCTGCCCTTGTACATTGTGAAGCTATTTCGTGTTTTTTTTTTTAAAAAAAAAATAAGCAATGCTAGAGTTGGATCTATTGTCTCGATTAACAAACCACAATACTTTTGTGATGATGGACTCTTGTTTCATCTGAAAATGTGAAGAAAAGCGAGTGCAGTGTGGTAAATCGCTAGCATGCTAACTACTAGCCATCGGCACTGGCTACGTTTTGATCTGGGGTCTTCTGCAGTACTGACTCAACAGGTATATGTTTTATAAACACTTATGACTTTTACGCTTAACAATATTTTAATTTGTTTAGACGTGTGAAATGACAATAGACGTCTTCATGCTGATTGAGATGTTTAGCAACAGTTACTGGCTACATTTAGAAGGGACTATTTTTTTCTCAGCTGTGCAAAATAACTGGTTAAACGAACAAATCTGTTATGACCCCTCGTGCGCCATTATGCAGCGCACAGAGGGAGGAATGGAAAACCCACGAGCAGAAGTTGTTTCGTGCACTTTATTGAACATAAACCCCAAACTTTGTACAGCAAACAGTCACGATAATAAACAGAGGGTTGAAATAATTGCAATTGAGGCCACCAGGAAAACAGGGATGCCACCCGGACGGTCAGCAGCCCAAGGAAGGGGAATGCCTAGTGCTGCAGAGCAGCTGTCGTACAAGGAGAAAGGCAAACATGAACTTACAAGCTGGAGCGATCCAAGGTGGTACCACCAAACCTAGGTTCATGATGAAATCTTAATATTTTGTCCTGTATTGCTGCCATTTAATAAACTGTGCTTGCAGAACTGTTGTATAGAAGCAATATTGCACTCGAGGTTGTTACGGTATCACGCAGAGGGCATTAGACGTATCACACCAGTTACTGTATTCATTGATACCGTGTTCCCTCTCGTGTAATATTGCTTAAATAGGTTGACAGTATTAAGAAATTTGTTTATTTACTGTATGTAAGCAATCTTTCATGAGCGTGAGTGTAGTATCAATGAATATTTTAACTGGTGGTGATTCATCCACGTCGAGTGTATGACGAATCACCGCCAGTTAAAATATTCATGATACCACAAAGAGCTTGAGTGTAATATTGCATTTATACAACAGTTCCACAAGCACATTTTATTAAATCACAGCAATACTGGACAAAATATTAAGATTTGTTTGTTTAACCAGTTGTTTTGTGCAGCTGAGAAAAAAATAGTCCTGAAGGGAGCCCACGCTGGGATAATCATCTCAGACTGGAAGCAGAGGGGAGGGGAATATTCCCTCTGCCGGTAGAGCGTGGGGGATTAAATGGAGGACAGTACGTATTGTAATGTGTGAATGTATTGTGATGCAAGATTTCAGGCAACAGGGGGAAGGAATGGAGTGATATAAAAGGAGAGACCCTGGTGTATTGGTAAGTCTTTTTCTGTGTATGAATGCAGTGAGAGAGAGAGAAATAAAGTCATCTGTCGTGCAGATCTGGTTCTTTTATTTTGCATTCTCCACAGTCCCTTCTAAATGTAGCCAGTAACTGTTGCTAAATATCTAAATACATATCGGTCCCTTGTTGAGTCGGTACTGCAGAAGGGCTCAGATCAATGCCAGTGGCTAGTTAGCATGCTAGTGATTTGGCTTCGGCACACTTCGCTTGTTTTTTCTTGGCATTTTCAGATGAAACAAAAAGTCAATCACCACAAAGGTATTGGGGTTTAATGGAATCAAAAATTAAAGTATCCAACACAGTATTACATTTCTCACATGCAAGAAGCAAGTGATATTAACTTTAATTAATTTAAAGATTATCAAAATGCAGCTGAAGCAGAGTGATATATATTGGGTGAAACATCCAAGTGTGATTATCAGGGAATATAGTAATTCCTGGAATCCCTATTGTCCAGATTCCTCAATCGTAACTAACTGTTGTATATAATTAAAGTTATGTTGTTTAACCACTGTTAATATCAAACTATTTTCCATTTGCTACTCTTAGATTTTGTTTTAACTGCAGCTCACCAGACTAATTATTAGCATAAACCCAACCCAACAACACAATTTCTGGGTTTTGAAGTCTGTCTCTTTTCAAGCAGCTCCTTCCTGTAGAAATCAGGGTACATGACACGCTACAGTTCTAACAGCGCGCGAAGCCACTGTCCATAACTGTAATTAAAGCTTATCAGAGCACCACTAAAGTGGAGGGGTACATTTCTGGCATGTCTTATGGAACAGGATACCATACCTCCTGGAGTCCCAATTGTCCAATCAAATTGCTCAGTCGGAACTAACTGTTGTATAAGGCATATTTTGGAGTATTTGTATACATTTATACTATGATCTATACTGGGCATCAGTTTACAGTTTGGCATTAGTATTTGTTAAATGCTGCCCTCATGTGTGACCAGCACCTCATGGCTGTTCCCTGTCCTGCACATCTTTGGTGTGCTGGTCTTCAGTTCAACGTCTTTTTGCACTATTAGACAAACATATTCATATTCATGAAGCCAAAGCAGTGAAGTTAACGCTGAATTGTAAAATATTTCTCACTCATCTTGACAGTTTTTGTGGCTCTCTGTAGTCCATAATCCTTAAATAAAGAAAGAAGAAATGACAGTACTTTAATGAATTTAATGGAACTTGTGCAGCCCCATTTACTCATCACAAAAAAAACAGATTTTAAAAGTTCCATACAGTGCCTCTGATACACATAATATTCTAACTGTATATTTTATGTTATGTGTTTTTGGATATTTTCCATTTATACTTGTTTTTATGTTTACCCTACATTATTTGTAATGTTCAATTACAGTATAATTAAGGAATTTATGTGACCCCGTCTACTTCTGGGGGTTTCTAACATTATAACCATTGTATGCGTTCTATTTGAATGTTACATTGTGCTGAACGGCTGTGTTTTGTTTGTGTCGTTTTTCAGCCCTAGCAGTCACGGTGAGACTGTAGGCCCCAGGAGAAAACTGTACAGCGCTGTCCCAGGCAGACATTTTGTGGTGGTTCGTCCTTACACGCCCCAGGTCGAGGGAGAAATCAACCTCTACAAGGGTGACAGGGTCAAAGGTGAGACTGCAAAAAAAATGGAAAAAAATTCTGACTTTGTTAGGCTAGAGTAGTTTACTCACTTTTTAGTTAGGGGGAACTTTTCTTTTAAAACAGGTTTGTATCAGAGAAGAATGTGTAACAAGCCTTATTTCAGTGTCCGGTTGAAGTTACTGGGTTATGTTACGGTGGTGTGAGCTCACTTGGAAGAGGAATCAACAGAATCCATGATGACAGAACTTACTGATTTGCTTCTGCAAGCATGGAACTTCCTCTTAGACTGAAGTTTCTCAACAGCATAAATTCCTTGAGCGTGGCTTTTATCATAATTGCAAGTATACATTCTGCAAATATTTGTCACACAGGATTGTTTTTGCACCTTCCCTTTGTTTATTAGTATTGGCAGCTACCATTATCACTCTGTAGAACTGTGGTCAAAGATGGATAGTAACTACGCAGTTACTCTGACTCAAACTGAGGAACAAATTGCATTTTTACTAAAGTAGCTACATTTGGTGGTACTACTGAGTTACTTTTGATGTGAAAGAGTTGAAAACTGGTTAGGAATGTGTTTGTTTAGACTGTAATGACATGTTGATTGCACCTTTAATCTTTTTAATTAATTTTTACCCTCGGCCTCTTAAAAGCCGATGGGGTATTGTAATCACCCTGCCGGGTAGGTAGGCAGCAATGTCAGTGTCAACATCTTCCTTGTGAATGAAATAACTAGAGAAAGAAATGATGTAGGCTTTTCAAATCAATACTATACAGTAGTTGTATCTAAGAACGATCTTGGATGACTTTGAATGTGGGTGACCTTGGACACAAGGTCAAGGTCACAGGTCAGTTTTTTGATACCATAGTTCTATCTTTGAAAAATCTGGGATGAGTTTGAATATTGGTGACCCTGACCTCAGGATTAGGTAAGAGGTAAACTCTCAAAAAACCTTGACAATGTGATAACTTGCGTATCAAATGACACAAGCTTTTCATATTTACTGCAGAGTTGCATCTATTTCAGTTTCAGATAACTTTGCACAAAAATTCAGCCAGCCAGTACTCTTAATGCCAACAACCCGAGGGGTACAACTGACAGCTGCCAGTATTTTTAATTTATGTAAATGAAATAAAAAGCACCAAGGTGCTGTGCCTCGGTGTCTGTGGCATGGTAGCATGGGTGGCTGTAAAAAAGTGCCACTCCAGCCTCCACTGGCCTGGCATAGTTATTACATTTCCTGTTTTTGCGGCTGCTTTGACAGAAATGGTGAGTTAAATTTATGTTTATTTTAAAAACAAAGCCTTATCTCGCAATTCTGGGAAATTAAAAGTTGAGAAAATATGGCGATACAATGATACAAGCCTTTAGTTCCACTTAATTTTGACCGGGTGAGCTGAAACAGAGAGGTGGACAGACAGACAGACAGATACACGCATCCACACAGCCACAAACAGACTAACTGATTACTGTATGCCTCTGTTTCATCAAGGCATAATCAGAGTTGACCTAATTGTTCTTCAGTTGTGAATCAGTTGCAAAGGAGCAAAAAAAGTTGTATATTTATGAGAAAAAAATTAGAAAAATTATGATTAAAAAGTTGCAAAGTTATGTGAAAAAGAACACCATTTCTCACAGAAAAATCAGCATTTTATTATAAAATACATTTATTATTTTTAAAAAAGTCACAAATTGATGAGGAAGAATTGCAGTGAACCATCATAAATATAAAAAATAAACATTTATGAGAACAAAGCCTCAAGTGTACAGTGGGGCAAAAAAGTATTTAGTCAGCCAACAATTGTGCAAGTTCTCCCACTTAAAAGATGAGAGAGGTCTCCAATTTTCATCATAGGTATACCTCAACTATGAGAGACAAAATGAGGGAAAAAAAAATCCAGAAAATCACACTGAAGGATTTTTAATGAATTAATTGGTAAATTCCTCGGTAAAATAAGTATTTGGTCAATAACAAAAGTTCATCTCAATACTTTGTTGTATACCCTTTGTTGGCAATGACAGAGGTCAAATGTTTTCTGTAAGTTTTCACAAGGTTTTCACACACTGTTGCTGGTATTTTGGCCCATTCCTTCATGCAGATCTCCTCTAGAGCAGTGATGTTTTGGGGCTGTCGCTGGGCAACACGGACTTTCAACTCCCTCCAAAGATTTTCTATGTGGTTGAGATCTGGAGACTGGCTAGGCCACTCCAGGACCTTGAAATGCTTCTTACGAAGCCACTCCTTTGTTGCCCGGGCGGTGTATTTGGGATCATTGTCATGCTGAAAGACCCAGCCACGTTTCATCTTCAATGCCCTTGCTGGTGGAAGGAGGTTTTCACTCAAAATCTCACGATACACGGCCCCATTCATTCTTTCCTTTACACGGATCAGTCGTCCTGGTCCCTTTGCAGAAAAACAGCCCCAAAGCGTGATGTTTCCACCCCCATGCTTCACAGTAGATATGGTGTTCTTTCTCCTCCAAACACGACAAGTTGAGTTTTTACCAAAAAGTTCTATTTTGGTTTCATCTGACCATATGACATTCTCCCAATCCTCTTCTGGATCATCCAACTGCTCTCTAGCAAACTTCAGATGGGCCTGGACGTGTACTGGCTTAAGCAGGGGGACACGTCTGGCACTGCAGGATTTGAGTCCCTGCGGCATAGTGTGTTACTGATGTAGCCTTTGTTACTTTGGTCCCAGCTCTCTGCAGGTCATTCACTAGGTCCCCCTGTGTGGTTCTGGGATTTTTGCTCCCCGTTCTAGTGATCATTTTGACCCCACGGGGTGAGATCTTGCGTGGAGCCCCAGATCGAGGGAGATTATCAGTGGTCTTGTATGTCTTCCATTTTCTAATAATTGCTCCCACAGTTGATTTCTTCACACCAAGCTGCTTACCTATTGCAGATTCAGTCTTCCCAGCCTGGTGCAGGTCTACAATTTTGTTTCTGGTGTCCTTTGACAGCTCTTTGGTCTTGGCCATAGTGGAGTTTGGAGTCTGACTGTTTGAGGTTGTGGACAGGTGTCTTTTATACTGATAACGAGTTCAAACAGGTGCCATTAATACAGGTAACGAGTGGAGGACAGAGGAGCCTCTTAAAGAAGAAGTTACAGGTCTGTGAGAGCCAGAAACCTTGCTTGTTTGTAGGTGACCAAATACTTATTTTACTGAGGAATTTACCAATTAATTCATTAAAAATCCTTCAGTGTGATTTTCTGGATTTTTTTTCTCATTTTGTCTCTCATAGTTGAGGTATACCTATGATGAAAACTGGAGACCGCTCTCATCTTTTAAGTGGGAGAACTTGCACAATTGGTGGCTGACTAAATACTTTTTTGCCCCACTGTACAATAAAAAGTTACAAATTTGCAAGAAAAAAAGTCTATATTAGTAAAATGTCTTAATCCCCCTAGAAGGAGGATAGTTTCTGTGGCCTCCCTGTGCCTGTGTGAGATTCCTCCCACAGTCCATGTTGACTAACATGTTCGGTTAGTCAGAGAGTCTGAATCAGTTCTTGTTGTTTGTCTCTGAGATTAGAGCATAGAATAAACTCTGGTCAGTAGTTATAAGTGGTTTGTGAGAACATAGTACCAAACATAATAAAAAAGCTTTATATCTTGTTATTTAATAATTTGAATAAAGTGTTTATAAAGTTCATAGCCTTTTTTTTCCCCCCACGTTTCCAGAGGTCTCCATAGACTGTCTGTGACATGCTTTGGTCAAGATACATCAGGGTTCAATACTCCAGCACCATTGTCCACCCAGATTAAACACCCTTCTTCACAAGGAATCCTTTTGGTGCAAGTTGTCCTAAATTCTAATGACACACAGTTTAACCCCCCCACCCCCCCACCCCCTTTCTGTTGGCTCTGGCATCTGTGTTTGAGGCTAATGTTAGCTGTCTAGCTCCAATTGTCAGACACAGCCTGAACAAACTAACATAAAATTGGTTAAATGTGAGAGTGTAAAAATCCAATGAAAGCATCATTGAGTGGTCGATGGGATATGACCAGTCCCTAGGGTATAATAAGCACAGAAAGAACCCAGAATGGATAAGCTACTGGATCTACTAACTGCAGCTAACTGTGGTTGTTGGAGGACACACCTGATGCATACTATACTAGGCTATATAGCAAAATAAGCTAAAGTAACATATACTGTAGGTATAAGATTATATAGTGAAGTGTTGGGAGATGATCTGGCTGGGTTCACAGATGTTAAATGGGATGGGTGAGTTATGTGGAGGGGAAACACAAGCATTAACTAAACTGGGTTAACTCCGCTAGCCTGACTTTGTGTGTGATTACAGGACGTTACAGAGAAGAGAAAAAAAAACTGCAGCCATATAAGGCTAGCTACCCTGTCCATGTTTGATTTAGGATGGTCACGAAAAGAGGGTGGAGCTCCAGTCATTATGGTTGAACTGAAGGCAAATTAAAACAGCTTACTGAATGAGACCTAGGAAGACCAACACATCTGCTCCACAATGGGGAAATTCATAGTATTACAGCAGCACAGGGATAGTAGCATGCAGAGTAATAATAAATAATAAAGTAGGACAAAAACACTATGTACATAGTGCAAGAAGTTAACAATAAGTAAAATAGTATTTACAACACTAATAAGCAGTTAAATTATTCAGAAAATTTAAGCAGCGGGGAAAATAAGTATTGAACACATCAACATTTTTCTCATTAAACATATTTCAAGTGTGTTCAATACTTATTCCCTGTGCTATTCCACTTTATTAAATATAACTTGTTTTGTGAACACAGTTGCCTTGATTTCTTTGTATGTATGGATTACTTGGGTTGTTACTGATATCTGGTGAAAATCTCAGGTCAAGGGCTGCATCAGAAATATGTTTAATGAGAAAAATGTTGACGTGCTCAATACTTATTTTCCCCGCTGTATGTTAACAGTGTATTTGAGAGTTGAATGAGTACAGTGTTGTTGCAGCCTTCATTAATAATGATATTAGCAGTATATTGACGGTGATGTTCTTATTTGTCCAAAGCAGTAGTGTTTTGTGCGGTCTGTATGAGTATTTCAGATTGTAAAGTCTGACAGTAGCAGAGAGGAAGGACCTGTGAGACCTCTCCCTCGTGCATGATGGATAGAGCAGCCTGCTGCTAAAAGAGCTTCTCGGTGCACTCAGTATGTGCCGCATGGGGTGGGACTCGGCCTCCAGCAGGGATGAGAGCTTACCCACCATCCTCCTCTCTCCTGTTGTCTCCACTGGGTCAAGGTGACACCCCCGGAACAGAGCTGGCTTTCTCGATTAGCCCACTCAGTCTCTTCCTGTCAGCTGATGCCACTACAGCTGTAGAAGGTCTTCAGGAGTACCCCCTGCACTCCTGAAGACCCGAGTCCCCTCAGGAGGAACAGCCTGCGCTGGCCCTTCTTGTAGAGCGCATCGGTGTTGTGTGACCAGTCCAGTTTACTGTTCAGGTGAACACCCAGGTACTCATAAGATGTCACCATCTCAATGTCCGCTCCCTGGATGTTTACTGGTGCTGCGGGCGGTTGTCTACACCTGTGGGAGTCTGCCATCAGCTCCTTGGTCTTCCCTGCATTGATCTGGAGGCAGTTCTGCAGGCACCAGTCCACAGTGTCCTGGGTCAGTCCACTGTACTCCAAATCATCCCCGTCTGAGACGAGGCCAGCAATCACAGAGGCGTCAGAGAACTTCTACAGGTGGCAGTGTGCTGTGTTATATAGAGGGTGGACAGGAAGGGAGCCAGAACTGTTCCCTTGGGGCTCCTGTACTGCAGATGATGGTGTCAGACACACAGTCCTGGGCCCTAACAAGCCTAAAAACACAAATTCATACACATATGCACTGAAAAAGTCAAAATTTCATCAGTCCCTTATAAAGGGCTGCCTCCCCTTGGTTTTAACAAGCTGATGTGAAGAAACTGCTTTTTATTTTCTTTTAGCTGTTATGGAAGAATTTTATCTATTTTATGCGCAGAAGCCTGTAGTGTATTTTTCACACTCCTTACTCTGAGTATTTGGTTATATTCCTCTGCCGACTCCAGTCATGAGAAATGTCAAACAATAAAAGTAAAAAAAAAAAAAGGCAAATAAGAGGCACTGATTCATCTGTTTTTATTTTATAGTTGTGTCTGAGGTGGCTGGGAATCAAACAGCAACTTGGCGTACCTGATGAAAATTACACTGTGGGCTCTAAATAGAGAGGCAGCATCTGTTTAGCTCTGCACAGCTTCAGAGACAGTACAGCGCTGCGGTGTGTGCTGCGGCTGTAGGGTTCACCTTACACATGAGGAAGGATGTGTCCATGCCAAAAACATCTGGGTCAAGCCACTGCTGAAGTGAGGAAGTGACCGGCTCTTTACACCAGCTATTCATCTATTTTTAATGGCCAACAGGAATGATTTGTCTAGGATAATTACAGGACCGCATTTATTTTTAACAAGCCTAACTATTTTTAAGCTCAGACATTGCTGTCACAGTGCTACAAGTACACAGTAGGTCAAAAGAAAGTACGAGAAAAACTACAACTTTGATGGCTGACACTGTGTTTGCCCACATGGACTGTAGCTGTGGTGCAGGTGAGCAGGAAGTAAACCCAGCTGGGCCCCATGGGGCTTTAATGGGCGTGAGCGGGTTTCAGTAACGCTGGGGCCATCGGCAAAATGATGCAAAAAAGTCACCAGTTTATGAGGAAAAAAAATGTGAACATTTAGAAGAAAAAAGTGACAAATTTACAAAAAAAATAGTTGCAAAATTATGAGAAAAAGGTGCAAAATTACTCGAAAAGAGTTACAAAATTTACAAGAAAAAACTCACAAATTTATGCGGAAAAATTTTGAAAAAGTTGGAAATTAACAAAAAAAAAATAGCAAATGTATGAGAAAATAAATTGAAAATTTATGAGAAAAAAAGTCCCAAATTTATGAGGAAAAGTTGTATGTTTACAGTAACAAAAGCTGAATATTTTTGAGAAAGTTCCAAATTTACAAGACAAATTTCACAATTTTATGGGAAAAAGTTGTGAGATTACAGTGAAAAAGTGGCAAATTTATGAGGAAGTTCCAAAATTACAAGAAAAAGTTAGCATATCTGCAAAAAAGAGTCCCTATTTTAAAAGAAAAACTAACAAATTTATGAGGGAAAAGATGCAAATTTACAGTTAAAAAAAATTGCAAATTTATCAAAGTTTCAAATTTTGAAGAAAAAATGATCAAATTAGGGGGAAAACATCACAAATTTACAAGAAAACAGCAAATGTATGTGAAAGTAAGTTAAAAATAGGTAAATATGTGGCCAAAGCCTCACGGAGCCACAGGAGAGCCCAGGTTCACCTTTGGTGGGGCCCACGTGGACAGGCTGGCTGGCAGATACAGCGGCAGCGAGCCGGACAAAACGTGCGCTTAGGAACGGCACAGAACATCCAAGGAGGACTGCAGCAGACAGTCCGTCTTTTTACAGAGTCAGAATAAACTCTCTCGTCCCCCACGGGAAACTGGTCTTGGATGACGGCGCTACACGATGCTGCGTTCACGTTCAGTCACCAGTTTTAAAGCAACACATCGTCAACAGTGTTTATATTCTGGCCATTTGCAAAGGTGAGATATTGCCACCATTTGTGAATTAACGTATGACTCATTATAAAACCCGCCATTATCAAAGCCAAGAATTGAAATTAAAGTGGGGGAAAAAAAGTCAAAGTATGGAGTATTGGACTATGAACATTCATCCAACATCAGTGACAAGGATGGATAAAATACACAAATTATATCAATCAGACGTTCAAAAAATTATTCCATAATAAAAAGTGTAAAATAACCACAAGAGCAATAAATAAATTAACAATAAAAACCTAGGTACTAAAAACCAAGATGACAATAATCATTATAAGAACTGACCTAATCATTAAGTGCATCTGAAATGTCCTGTTCAGCTGAAGAAGTTAAGGTCAACTTGACGCTCCTAAAACCTCCCAAAATCCATAATACCATAATGAGGGTACTAACAGGGGCTGCAAATCTATTATTTCTCCCATATTTGCTTAATTAGTTCCCTATAGGAGCCAGAGTTGAATATAAAATCTCTCCCGTCATATGCAAAGTCTGAAGTGATCTGGCCCTGTGTTGTCATAAACACCTCAGTCCACTAGAGCGCTCAAAAACAGCATTGCTTGTCTCTAAGGCTGCATTCACATTACAGGCAGTATTAAACTGGTGTCTTGGTGAGAGCACATTTGCCTGTCACAACAATTCACATTCATAATTAGAAAGTGATTGTTGCCTGACTCGAATAGAAGCTCATCTGTCCTTTGAGAGAGCACATGTGCTCACGTCATCATCTGCAACAAAAGATGCCATACTTGTGTGACTACTTCTGCTAGGTAGTAAAGATGTGCTTTGGATTTTTCTCTGGATGACTGCCACCAATTAGTAGCAGTTGCAAATTAGGTTGATTGGCAAAATGTGCAAGCTAGCTGCTGTTTGCAATAAACAAATCGAACCAGAACCATTTAAATAGCTCAACACAACTAATATTATAAGTAGTTTCTCCAAATTCAACACAGAATGCCACTTTTAATGACTACTGCAGTCGCAGACTTATTCAACCCCTTAATGACAATCATCCTTAGTGCTTCGTAGAGCACCCGTTAGCTGACCTAACGTGATGCATAGCCAGGCACCAGCTTCTGGCAGCATTCCTGGGCAAAGACCTCCAGGTCACTAATATTCTTGGGTTTGTGCGCTGTAACCACCTTTTTCAAATCTCCCCAGAGATTTTCAGTGGGGTTCAAGTCAGGTGACTGATGCCCACTCTAGTATCTTCCAGGATTTCTTCTGAATTCAAGCCTTGGTGGACTTTGGGGTATACTTGGGATCACTGTCCTGTTTGAAGGTCCAATGATGCCCAAGCTTCAGCTTCCTCACAGACGGCATGACATTTTCTCCCAGGATTTCCTGGTACTTGAGTCAATCCATCTTGCCTTCCCCATGCTGCAGGTTTCCAGTGCCAGAGGAAGCAAATCAGCCTCAGAGCATCACTGAGCCACCGCCATGCTTCACTGTAGGCAGGGTGTTCTTTTCATTGTATGCGTCATACTTCCTCCTCCAGCCATACCGCTGATCCATAGGCCTGAAAAGTTCCAGTTTTGTTTCATCGCTCCACAGAACAGAATCCCAAAACCTCTTTGGCGTATTTATGTGATTTTGAAAAAATTGGAGCCAACTTTTCTTGTGCTTTTGGGTCAATAGTGGTGTACATGTTGGTGCTCAGTCATGGAGCTGTTCAGCATTTAGTATGCACCTTACTGGGGAAACCGAAACATCAGTGCCTGCTGCCACCAAGTCTTGCTGTAGGTCTTTTGCAGTCAATCGAGGGTTTTTTTTTTTGTGACTACCTGCCTCCTCAGAACTCTGGTGGCAGTTGTTGATAACTTCCTCTGTCTGCAATGTCCAGGTAGTGTAGCCACTGTTATTTTAACTTTTCATGCATTCATTCATCTTCAACAGTTTAAACCTTTTTGTGTCGGGCAGCACGGTGGTGCAGTGGTTAGCACTGTTGCCTTACAGCTAGAAGGTTCCTGGTTCGAATCCCCAGGTTGGCAGGGGTTGGAACCTTTCTGTGTGGAGTTTGCATGTTCTCCCTGTGCTGCGTAGGTTTACTCCGGGGGCTCCGGTTTCCTCCCACAATCCAAAGACATGCATGTTAGGTTAATTGGCTGTTCTAAAATTGTCCCTAGATATCTGTTTCCTATAGGCCCTTAGAATAGAGGGTTAGTATTAGTGAAAGCGCTTTGAGTGGTCTTTGTGACTAGAAAAGCGCTATATAAGTGCAGGTTAGTTAGTTAGTTAGTTAGTCGTGGGGAAGACAGATCACCAGTCCAACACACAGAGACAGACAACCATTCACTCTCACATTCATACCTAAGGACAATTTGGAATCCCCAGTTGATGCCAATTAAAACCCAGCCACAGGAGGTGCACAAGCCAGCGTGCTCCTAGTGCCGGTCCCAAGTCCGGGTAAAAGGGGAGGGTTGTGTCAGGAAGGGCGTCTGACGTAAAACCTTTGCCAAATCAAACATGCAGATCATGACGAATGAGACTTTTATACCAGATCGGTCAAGGCCCGGGTTATCAATGACCGCCACCGGTGCTGTTAAGTGACAGGGTGCTGGTGGAAATTGGGCTACTGTTGGCCGAACATCGAGGAGGAGGAGAGGGAAAGGGCTTGTTAAGAGGGAGAGAGAGAAAAGGAAAGGTAGAAGTGTGGAGGCGAGAGTAGGGACGTTAAATGTAGGGACTATGACTGTTAAACTTTAATGAAAAATTGCAGTGCTTTGTGGGATACCCTTCTGTACTGTGTCCCTGAACAGTCACTTTTTGAAGGGGTGTGTAGCTCTTAGCCTTACCTCTCCCTCCACACCTCAAGGAGAATTGGGACACCCCTATTCCTACACATGAACATGCCAAATGGATCGGTAGGGCTCTAAGGGTTGTGGTGAAGGGGTGAATTGGGACAAGGCTGAAAATACCCATCTGAAGGCTAGAGTCCACAACTTGTATGGAGTCACATTTACTGTAAGATTCTGAGGTTTTCATGTAGCAGTTGAACCTTTCATGAAAGTAACCCTTAATGCAGCGGTGATGGTCATCATTGTCTTGCTCGGTGCTGTTGGAGACTTTGTATAAGCATAGACTTTGCTAGAATCAGTCTAGTGATTTATGTGTAGCATTTACATACAGTGCCTGAAATAGTCTCTGCAGACACACTGTTGCGTTTTAACATCATGTGCTGTAAAACTGATGTCTTGCTTTCACTGTCTTCTCACAACTTTCCTAACTGCTCTCTCCTCTCTCCTACCCCCGGTCTAGTTCTGAGCATTGGAGAGGGGGGTTTCTGGGAAGGCAGCGCCCGCGGCCAGGTGGGCTGGTTTCCAGCCGACTGTGTGGAGGAGATCCCAGCCAAGGCCACAGAGGAGAGGAACTGTAAGTATAACCACCTGGGGCAGCATGTTGTTGTGAGGTGGGACATTGGCTTATCTTGGACATGCTCTGCTGGCCATTACCCAGTTTTGTGTAGAGACAAAGAGAGAGATGTCTTGATGCAAAGAACAGAAGCCAAGGCTGAATGCCGCGGCTGTCCTGAAGCGATCTGACGGCACGTGGCTTTTTTTTCTCTCCAGCGCTCGAGCTGCATGTGTCTCTGCTGCTCTGTCTGCTCTCATCCAGGCCTATTTCTGTCTCCCTGGTTGTGGTGCGCGGAGCTAAGCGCTACATTGGCCTGCTAACTCAGCTGTGCCCTGATGTCCTCTGGGTGCATGCTAATGAACATATCACGGCATGCTCCATCCCCCATTAATATCATGTCTTTTCCCCCTCAACCTTACATTTGCTCTTTCCTGTGCTTCCAGTGAGAATGCCTGTGAGAAGCAAGTTTTAGGAGAGCCCTGTCTTCTGTCTTTCTGTCTGTCCAACTACAGTACATTTGTTTTGTATGCTGGGGTTCCATGTGCTGGCAGTGACACTGTCACAGTGACCTGCCTTGAAAATTTCCTCAATCTGAGGAGTAATGCTAGAGGCATATGGGGGGAAACTTGTTCTCCTCTGACTTTTTGCCTCCTCCTTCTTCTTCTTCTTCTGGGTGGCTTATTTTAAAGCTTAACCCAGGGCCATTGGCACAGGGAGGTTCTCTTGCACAGCATCACGTCCAAATTGCTCCCGGGCCTGCCTGTGAAAAAGCCTGCCATAACGGGAGCACAGTATGGTGATTTGCCGAGGCGCTATAAGAGGTAGAACTCACTCTTGGCCACAGGGCACCTGTATGTGCACTGAAGTTAGAGGCCACTGAATGGTGCATGTGAGGCCTAGTAACTGTGGCTGATTGGGGAAATCAGGAGCAACTCAAATCTGACAATCATAGTCTGAGGTCTCAGGCTAGTTGGAGTCAAGAGTACATCCATTATTCACCAATTCAACCTCCAGGTCCAATCTACAGGATTTCTGTATACCAAGTAGTTGTCTTTTAAAGTCTGTGTAGCAAGCATTTTAAACTATTGACCATGTATTGTTATTAGTGCTGGGCAATGATTAAAATTTTAATCGTGGTTAATCTAAAAAAAACTAGAATTTATTTGTGATTAATTGCTATTAAAGCTAATTTTTTTATTTATAATGTACCTTAAACTTGTCATTTTCAAGTTTTTATCTTCCGCCAGTCAAAGCCCAAAGAGGTTGAAGAGCCTTTGGGCTTCGACCAGCAGGGAACTATGTTAGGGGTCAGTCGTCCTTCTGTCTGTCCCACTTTTGTGAAATCAACTCCTCCTACAGTGTTGGCCTCATTGTTTTGAAACTTGGTACCATGGTTTGATATACACTGATGATGCGCATATTGCACTTTCACTCTCATTGGATGACCTTGAGGTCAGAGGTCCAATTTTTTTCCCTAAATCCTCTAAACGCAATAACTACTGAAAGAAATGATGTAAGCTTTTCAAATCGATACAGTAGTTGTATCTAATACACATCTTGGGCAACTTACACCCTCACCTAACTATTAGTTTGGGGTCAATGGGTCACAGGTCAAAGTTCAAGGTTAACATTGCAGTTGTACTATGGTAAGATAAGATAAGATAAGATAAGCCTTTATTAGTCCCACAACGGGGAAATTCCAGGATTGCAACAGCACAGGGATAGCAACACTCAGAGCAACAATCAGAAGGCAAGAAAAAAAAACAAGCAAGCAAGAGCAGCTAATAAACATATGTACGTATTACTATAAAATATATATATATACACACACACACAGACACACAGTGCAGAGCATTGTAGCTGGATGGAATAAATATATGAATATATGAACACACAGTGCAGAGCATTGTAGCTAGATGGAATAAATATGTAAATATATAAACACCCACAGTACGGAGCATAGCAGCTAGGTGGAATAAATATGCAAGTATATAAACACACACAGTGCGGAGCAATGTAGCTAGATGGAATAATATGTAGATATATAAATATATAAACACCCACAGTACGGAGCATTGTAGCTAGATGGAATAAATATGCAAATATATAAACACACACAGTGCAGAGCATTGTTGCTAGATGGAATGAAACAGCATAACCGTCTACTTAGTTATCCTACATGGTATGATTATGTGCCCATACATATTCTCACCCTCCATAGCGACCGGTATGTTCCTAGTTGTATGCCGGAGAGGACCATTGTGTAAGTCTATTGCATCTTTTGCATTCAAAAAACTATTTATGGTAAATGCTATTCATTTGGTAAATGCTACCATTACTATTACTATAAAACAAATAAAGCTAGGGCCACCAAACCTGGTACACAGGTTCACCTTGGGATCCTGAACTCTGACTGTGGGTTTGGGGTTGAAAGGTCAAAGGTTAACATTCCTTACGCCTTATTACTGTACAACGAGTAAAGTTAGGGTCACCAAACTTGGTACACAGGTTCATCCTGTGACCTTGAAGTGTGACTATAGTTTTGGGGTTGCAAGGTCAAGGGTCAACATCAAAATGGCTTATAAACTATATCTCAACAACAAAGAAAGCTAGGGTCACCAAACTTGCTACACAGGTTCACCTTGGGATCTTGACCTTTGACTATGAGTTTGGGGTCAAAAGGTTAAGGCTAGCATTCCTTATGTCTTATTACTGTACAACGAATAAAGCTAGGGCCACCAAACCTGGTACACAGGTTCACTCTTAGACCACTAGGGCAGCTCAGTGGCGCAGTGGTTAGCACTGTGGCAGCACAGTAAGAAGGTCACAGGATCGATTCCACCCCTGCCCATTGGTGACCCTTCTTTGTGGAGTTTGCATGCTCTCCCCGTGTCTGCGTTGGTTTACCCTGGGTACTCTGGTTTCCTCTCACAGGCCAAAAACATGCAAGTTAGGTTAATTGGAGACTCTAAAGTGACCCTAACTGTGAATGTGTGTGTGAATGATTAAGGGATTGGTGCCACACTGTGGCTGCCTCATCCATCCAGATGGATGGCCTAAATTTCCCTCAGGGATTAATAAAATATGCAAAATCACATCAAATAACCTCTGACTACAGGTTTGGGGTCAAAAGTTCAAAGGTCAATCTTGGCACTCCCTATGCTCTCTCACTATAGAATGTGTAAAGCTCTCTAGTGTCACCATACTTGCTACAACTATGGGTTTTATGCTTTATTGTATATTCGTGGATGATGGGCTTATCATAATTTGGTTCTGCCACAGTAATTACAGTGGTGTGAAAAAGTGTTTGCCCCCTTCCTATTTTCTCATTTTTTTGTATGTTTGTCACGCTTAAATGTTTGAGATCATCAAGCAAATCTAAATATTAGACAAAGATAACACAAGTAAACACAAAATGCAGTTTTTAAATGAAGGTGTTTATTATTGGTTTTAATCTGTTTATTAAAATAGCACATGTGAAAAAATCACATATACATTATAGCTTTTTTTTAATAAACACTCAGAACACCCCACTATGTCCCTGTAGCAGTGCAATTAAAACAAATCAAAAGTTCACATTAGACTTAAAGTTAACTATATTGAAGTAATTTGAAAATAAACATTGCAAAGTTGCACTGTTGCACTATTATGATATTAATGGAAAAAAAAACCCTGGGGAGGAATTATAAATATATGAAAAGAGTGAAGATAATTTACAATGTTTGCAAAGAGGTGAAATAGTCAATAAAGTTGTTCCATTTTACAGAAAAGTTCTGAATTGCCTCTAATTGTGGAATTGATCTTATCTATTTTGATAAATGACACGATGTCTTTGAGCCACATAGAGATGGAGGTTTAGGAGATTTCCAGAGGAGTAGGATACAGCGCCTCGCTAACAGAGAAGCAAAGGCCAGTATTTTCTGTTGTGTGGGAGTTACTGGGAGGGGAACACGAGGAATTCCAAAGACACCAATGTGAGGGCCCATTTGAATCTGGGTTCTCAGAACTGTGGACAAGGTAATGAAAAAGTCCGTCCAAAACTTCTGCAGCCGACTACAGAAATAAAACGTGTGTCACGTTACAGGGTGAAGCATGACATCTGTCACACTGGTCCACTATGTTGGGATAGATTTTTGACAGTCTAGACTTTGAGAAATAAACTCTGTTGAGAACCTTAAACTGTATTAATTGTAACCGGACACAAGGTGTACATGATCTAGCAGAGAGAACAGCATTATCACACCATTTATCGCTTATCTCAATTCCCCGCTTCTGCTCCCACGCCAGTTTATTTTTCACTACAGTACAGGAATCTAGTGCCATGAGAGAATTATACATTTTGGAGATGACAGATTTTTGACCAAGTCCAAATGCTAAAAGGTTGTCCCATGGTTGATCAGAAGGGAGCGAAGGAAAGCAAGGAAAAAGGGACGAGACAGAGTGTCTAAGCTGAAAGTAAAGAAATAGGTGGGAAGCAGGGAGATGACATCTTTACCTCCACCAAGGAGGTAATGATTTTGCCGGGGTTTGTCTGTTTGTCTGTCTGTCTGTCTGTCTGTTGGTTAGCAAGATAACTCAAAAAGTTTTGGACGGATTTCGATGAAACTTTCAGGCATTGTTGGAAATGGTACAAGGAAGAACTGATTAAATTTTGGTGGTGATCCGGATCACCGTCCAGAAGAAAACCGCCATTACGGAAAATGCCATTTTCGTCAATAACTGCTCAACCACTAATCCTATCATTGTCAATCCAATTGCTAGTCACATGTTCTCATGGTCAAGGAATCTGAAAACGTACACACAAACACTGTATGGGGGGAACTGTGGCCGCCATTACGGAAAATGCCATTTTCCTGAATAACTACTGAACCACTAATCCTATCATTGTCAATCCAATTGCTAGTCATATGTTTTCGTGGTCAAGGAATCTGAAAACATACACACAAACACTGTATGGGGGATCTGTGGCCGCCATTACGGAAAATGTCATTTTCGTGAATAACTACTGAACCACTAATCATATCATTGTCAATCAAATTGCTAGTCATATGTTTTCATGGTCAAGGAATCTGAAAACGTACACACAAACACTGTATGGGGGGAACTGTGGCGCTTGGCGGAGGTCTGCACTCTCTGAGTGCTTTTCTAGTTACTCAAGTAACAGGAGTCAGAGGGTGCCCTTACTTTGGCCCCTCAAAATGTCTCTGCACGTCCCTGCAATTGTTGTAAGGGGAGAAGCTTTATTACCTCCGCCAGGCTGCAGCCCGCAGGAGGTAATGTTTTTGCCCGCGTTTGTTTGTTTGTCTGTCTGTCTGTTGGTTAGCAAGATAACTCAAAAAGTTTTGGACGGATTTCGATGAAACTTTCAGGCATTGTTGGAAATGGTACAAGGAAGAACTGATTAAATTTTGGGGATGATCCGGATCACCGTCTGGATCCAGGAATTTTTTAAAGGATTCTTTAACATTGTGAGATAGGGCCATTTTCAACATGTCTGCAGGCGCAATGGAGGGCGCTGGTCATCGTGTCTGACGAACACGAACTCCGCGTTCTTCAAAGTTTTAGGCACAAAAGCACGCGGAAAACAGTGGTGGGCCGGGCACGGCAGCGTACCTGTGTGTCCGCTACGCTGCAAAAGCTGAGATGGGCAGCTGACCCGCGCGGGATATTTTGGCAGAAATTCCCCGGGCAGCCATAGGGGCTGCGCAAAAACGAGCTCTCTGCCGGGGAAGCTTCCAATTACTCTTTTGGCGCGGAGCGCAACCCCAATAAAACCCACGGCAACCTGTCTACCCAATTTGCATCCGTCAGTGAACCCCTGAGTGCTGCTTTCAGTGATCTATGAAAACGCTCGCATAACCCATTGGCCTGTGGGTTGTACGCGGTTGTGCGATGAATTGCAACGGCCGCAGCCTGGGAGTTTGGAGATGGAGGAGATGGACACAACAGCAACACTTGAGTTTATTACCTCTGCCAAGGAGGTAATGCTTTTACTGGCATTTGTCTGTTTGTCTGTCTGTTTCACCAGAGGTGGTTCTTGGCCTAGAGGGGAACCCATTACATTTTGGGGATGATCTGGGAATGCATGCCTCAGCCAAGGCTCTTCTCACAGTGTGTCAGCCACAAAACTCCAAAACTAATGGACAGACTTGGATGCAATTTTCACCACAAGTGGCGATACGCCTACACACAAGCCCATTACATTTTGGAGGTGATCCATGAGAAACGGAAGGAGCCTTGGCGGAGGTATGCGCTCTATGAGTGCTTTTCTAGTTGCAAATTTTTCTGACCTAGCCACTGACTTTAATCTCCCTGCTTCCCACCTATTTGGTTATCTTTTGTGGCACAACAGATCGCTAACAGTTCTAGTCCATCTGTTGTGCCACAAAAGATATGAAGCATTATTAAGAGAAAGAGGAAATAAATGGTTTTTGAATAATGGCATCTTCACAGACGGAGACAGGAACTTGAAATGATGTCTAAACTGTGACCAAATCTTAAAGAGTTTACGAAACCACTGGGTTCTTTGTAAACTTAGCTGGGTTAAAAGGAAACGGGGAGGTTACCAGTGCTGCAGGTGAAGAAGATAGAAAAGACTGAATTTCAAGTCTACACCATAACTGTTCAGGAAAATGAAGCCAATATAGCAATTTATGAATATGTGAAGACCAATAATACAAAAGAAGATTAGTAAGGGAAAGACCCCCATCAGAAGTAAATTTCTGTAATAAGGATAAGCTCAGTCTAGGGGTCCTCCTTCTCCATAAAAATGAGGAAATAATCTGATCTAAAGATTTAAAGAAGTGCTTGGGTAGGAAAAGAGGAATACACTGAAATAGGTAGACACACCGCGGCAAGACATTCATTTTAATGGTATCAATTCTACCTATCAATGATAGAGGAAGAGAGTTCCACCTCTGACAGTCTGCCTTAATCTGAGCAATCAAGGGGGCAAAATTGGCCAAATAAAGTGATGATAAAGAGCGAGTAATGTTGACCCCCAAATATTTAAACCCCTATGGGCAAATTTTGAAAGGAATGTCAAATTGGGTAAGCATTAAGGCCAAAGAATTTACAGGAAAGCATACACTCTTGCCAAAATTTACCTTATAGCCAGAAAAAAGAACCAAACTTCTCTAATAAGGACAAAATTGGTGGCACACTAATCAGTGGCCTGGACACATATTGTCACGGCTGGCCCTCACGAGCCAGCATAAGACGCCTCAGTTCAGTAAATTGCAGTTCAGTTCTTTTATTTATAAAGCACAGGACTTAGGTGTACAACATAACTTTGCCACGCAGGTTTCGTTACACAACACAACATAAATTCACAATAGAGAGTTATGGCAGTGACGAGGAGCTCTCGTCTGCCGTAATTAGGAAGGAACGTCAGCGAGGGAGAAGACAATTCCAAATAAATCACTTACATGCAGCGGGATACGTCGAGGAACCCAGGGAGCATGTGGTAAGGAGACAGGGGAAAGTCATAGGACTTCTGACAAGACAGCCGCGCCGTCCAGTTCACTCGCACTGACATTTAAAGCCAGCTGCTCATGATTGGAAACGCGGCACAGCTGCCCAGGTTCTGACAGCTGAGAGCTCCCGAGCGTCTGGCCAATCAGAGCCCGGGAAACCCGTGTGACGACACCAGCTGTCAAAACCTGACAGGGATGAGGAATAACCCGAGCGCGGACAAAGCGCTCAGGATATGACAGGGCCCCTCCCTCTACGCGAACTCCTGGTCGCGCGCAACATCCAGACCCCCCCACCCCACCCCAGGGAAGGTGGAGGGGGAAGCAGGTGGAGGGAGAGCAGGGCCAACTCACAACAAGGGGACAAAAACATCGGGGAAGGGAGGGAGAGAGAAAAAAAGGCAGAAACCGTACATAAACGGGGACAAAGATGAATAAAAAGAAAAGTCAACGCTAGATGGACATCACTCACACATAACCACAAAAAGAAAGCCAAGATGAGGGTACAAGGAACACTAGTCAATACCACAAGGCAGGATCAAGGAAATAAAAGGACAGATAATACCTTCTTCTCCAAGTTAATGTGTACAGAAAACCGTCAAAACCAAAAGACAACACAGGTGCCAAAAAAAAAAAAAAAGGAACTAGACCCGAGTAAGGGAGTAACATAGGAAATAAACAACCACACCCTAAAGAAACATACAATACTCATGATAGCCATGGCAAGAGAACATATGTCCATCCACGGAAAACAGTCACCTTAAACATGAAGTCCAATCCCCAGTGGGGTATTTCAGTCACAAGTCAGTGGTGGGGCAAGAGAAGGAGAGGAAAAAAAAAAACCCATTGGGGAATAGAGTAAAACAACTCCGCTCAGGAGGCCTCCCAGCACCCAGCATCCAGGCCGCCAGCAAAAGCAGCGGAACGTGCCCTAACGGCCCAGCCAAACCCCGGGCCGAGGGAAACCATGTCTCCGGTGGGCGGACCAGGGCGCCAAAAGAACCATCCAGCTTGTCAGGAGGCCGGACCCGGACGCCAAAAGGAAAGAGCCGGTCACCGGGTGGTCGGGCAGTATCGGCCTGCCAACAGAATGGCTGGGGGAAGGTCGGCGAACCGGGCCAGCCGGAATTTACCCCCGCAGTCTCAAAGGCGGGGAAAAAGGGGCCACGGCGAGGACGGGGCATGGCCTGGAAAGCGCTCAGCGGCGGGTCAGCTACACAGTCTCCAGAACCCACCTGGGTCAAAACGACCATGGTGCCGAGCTCCGATTGAGCGAGAGCGGCACCCGCGTCGGACCCCGATTGGGCCGGAACCCCCATGACGTCAAGCTCCGATCGGGCGAGAGCAGCACCCGCGTCGGACCCCGATTGGGCCGGAACCCCCATGACGTCATCCGCCCCTGGAAGAGGGGCTCTTGCAGCTCGAGGACCCCCCGACGTCATCGTCCACGCTAGTTGTTCATGTGGCGTGGAGGTGAGGGGCTCTCGGCCCGCTGGACCGGACTGTTCATCTGCGGAGTCCCGGGGACGCTCCGTCGTCGGCACAGGCTCCAACCAATCGTCCGACCTCCTCTGCCCAGAAAATGGCTGCGGGGCTGGGGTCTTCTGCCCGAGGGCCGCAGGCTCACTCCTCGTCTGGTGACGCTCCTCAGAGGTCGAAGCGTGCTCAGCAGGGGGAGACACAGAGGCAGCGGGTTTAATTAACATATCAGCAGGGAGTTGAGGCTCGGGGGGCTGCAAACCCCGAGCCTCACCCCCAGGAGTCAGACAGAACAAATCACTATTAGATGGAAAAAAGTGAACTTGAACTTGCCTGGCTCCCGGAGGAGCGGTGGAACCTGCCGTTGGGAACGTCATTCCATCCTCCTCCCACCGGGTGGTGGCCGGAGACTCTCTTGGAGGGGAGGGGGCCACTCGGGATGGTGTAGCCGCGCTGTCCACTGGAGCAAAACTTCTCAAACTCCCAGCCGCTGGAGAAGGCGTTGAAGCGGAGGGGGCAACAGCCAAGTCAGGCCGGGCGTGACGCGCTGACAGCTCAGCGGGGAAAGCAGGCCCGGGGGGAAAGGCTGCTGGGGTCTCCTCCAGGTGAGACGCCGAAGAGACAGCAATGGGATGAATGGGGTCAGCCCAGTGAACCGGAGCGGATTCCGGAGGGGAGTCACGCTGAGAACGTCTCTGGCCACAGTGTCGACGTCTACGACGGGCCCCGGATGGTGCGAACTCCAGGACTGGATCGAGGGAAGGATCCGGATTCCAGAGCGGGCAGCGGGAGCTCCGGTTACTCCGCCTTTGGCCTCGTTCCTCCTCGATCTCCTGGAGCGCCTCGCGGTGGACGGCGATCTCTTGTCTCCTCGCTTGGACGTCCAAGTGGTCGGTGTAGCGGGAAGACAACCGGTCGAGCGTTCTCTCAGCGCAGTCCAGGTAGTCGTGCGCTTCGGATGAGTCGTCAAGGCTGGCGGAAGCGCTGATGAAGTCATCCACCTCCTCCAGCGCCTCAGGCAGCTGGAGCCAGAGATCACTCCACCTTGCAGCCTCCTCCTCTTCGTACATCAGAATTGTCTGGCATTGGGCAGCGATGTCGAGTCTCCTCGCGTCGACCTCGGGGTGACCGTTGTAGCGGGAAGGCAGACGGTCAAGCACCTCCTCAGCCCGGTCTAAATACCACTGTTCATCGGGCTGATAACCGAGGATAGGAGGGGCGAGGGAGGTGTCTGGATGCCCATCGAGGTCGGAGGCGATAATGAGGATTTCATCTACCTCCTCCAGCGCCTTGGTCAGCAGGACGTGGGAACCCCGAGAATGACTCCGCTGAGATGGCATATTCCCAACGCCGCGTACCTGGACAGGAAGGACAAAGTTCCCAGAACGCAACTTACTGAGAACGGCGTCTCCTTCTGGCGGCTGTCTACTGTCACGGCTGGCCCTCACGAGCCAGCATAAGACGCCTCAGTTCAGTAAATTGCAGTTCAGTTCTTTTATTTATAAAGCACAGGACTTAGGTGTACAACATAACTTTGCCACGCAGGCTTCGTTACACAACACAACATAAATTCACAATAGAGAGTTATGGCAGTGACGAGGAGCTCTCGTCTGCCGTAATTAGGAAGGAAGTCAGCGAGGGAGAAGACAGTTCCAAATAAATCACTTACATGCAGCGGGATACGTCGAGGAACCCAGGGAGCATGTGGTAAGGAGACAGGGGAAAGTCATAGGACTTCTGACAAGACAGCCGCGCCGTCCAGTTCACTCGCACTGACATTTAAAGCCAGCTGCTCATGATTGGAAACGCGGCACAGCTGCCCAGGTTCTGACAGCTGAGAGCTCCCGAGCGTCTGGCCAATCAGAGCCCGGGAAACCCGTGTGACGACACCAGCTGTCAAAACCTGACAGGGATGAGGAATAACCCGAGCGCGGACAAAGCGCTCGGGATATGACACATATAAAAGAAGATCATCCACATAAAGAGATAGCTTAAGTTCAGTGCCAGAGCAAAAAAGACCATGAAATGAAGGAAGAGATTTTAAAGCCACTAAAAGTGGCTCTATGGCTAAAGCAAACAAGAGAGGAGATAAGGGACACCCCTGTCTTGTGCCACGAGATAAGCTAAAATAATCAGAATGTGTGTTGTTTGTAACAATGTTAGCCTGGGGAGAAGTGTATAAAAGCTTAATCCATGACACAAACTTCCTCCCAAAGCCAAACTTGCTCAGCAAAGCAAAAAGATAATTCCACTTGACACAATCAAATGCTTTCTCTGCATCCAACGAAATAACAATTTCAGGATCGAGAGAAGAGTGATCAGAGCAGATGGTGTTAAAAAGCGTGCAAGCATTAAAAAACAGCTGACGTCCCTTAATGAAACTGTTCTGGTCCTGAGATATAACTTCAGGAAGGACTTTTTCCAGTCGGGTTGCTAACACTTTGATGAGAATCTTCACATCAGCATTGAGAAGCGAAACAGGTCTGTAGGAAGTACAAGATGTGGGATCCTTATCTTTTATCAGAAGGAGAGATATAGACGCCTGGGTCAGCGTAGGTGGCAAAACACCTTGCTTTAAAGATTCATTATAAACGGCACAAAGAAGAGGAGACAGCTTAGTAATAAACATTTTAAAAAATTCAACAGGAAACCCGTCAGGGCCAGGTGCCTTCTGATTGTGCATGGATTTAATTGCACACGTAATATCTTCTAGAGTGAGCGGTGCACCAAGCCCATCAGCAATCTGTGGATCTATAATGGGAATATCCAGATTCTGAAGGAATGCAATAATTTCACTCGTATCCGTGGAGGATTGAGATTTATTAAGGTTTGAGTAAAAATCTTTAAACGTTTCATTTATTGCTGTCAGGTCTGAGACTATATTTCCAAACAAGTCTGAAAAACAAATTTGAGGGATTAATGGAGCAGAAACTTGGCGTTTTAGTTGGTGAGCTAAAAGTCAACTTGGTGTCTCTCCGTGTTCATAATAATTTGCCCGGGATCGTGATATAAGACGTTCAGCCTCATTTGTTGTAAGAAGGTCTAGTTGTAATTGAAGGTCTTGTCATTGTTTCAATAGTCTCTGTGATGGATTAGAAGCATTTTTTCTGTCAATATCCTGAATATTAAATAAGTCATTCAACTTGTTGTTTTCAGTTCTACTACAATGTGTTGAATAGGAAATGATTTGCCCTCGTAGATAAACTTTAAGCAATTCCCACAATAGAGAGGAAGCAATTGAGTCGCTACTGTTAGTAAATAAAAAATCATCAATTCCCGATGCGATGAAAGTGTTAAATTTGTTGTCCGATAATAACAGTGAATTAAACCTCCATGGTGAAGAAAAGCGAGGGTAGTTTTTAAATGTTATGTCGAGGCTGAGAGTGCATGATCTGAAATGACAATTGGATGATACTCAGTGGACGTCACCCAAGATAATAAAGACCCATCAACAAAAAAATAATCAATTCAGGAATAGGATCGATGCACCGGTGAAAAAAAGAATAAGCTCTGGCATGCAGATTCAAAAGTCTCCAGGGGGTCAACATACTCATTCTGTAACATAAAATCAGATATTGATTTGGCCATGCAAGATTGTGTAAAGGATCTGAGACTAGAGCGATCCAGAGATGGATTCATTACACAATTAAGATCACCGCCTAGAATAAGACAATGGGTGTTGAGAAGAGGAAGAATGTAATAGTTTATCTGCAAAATCTGGACTGTCAAAATTTGGAGCATAGATGTTTACTATAAGAACAGGATTATTAAGTAACACCCCTGCAATTATCAAATATCTGCCATTTTTATCTACTGTCATTTCAGAGATAGTAAAACTGACACGTTTACTGATTAAAGTAGCTACTCCTCTGGCTTTTGAATTAAAGGATGAGTGAAATACCTTACCAACCCATGGACATTTAAGTCTAAAATTTTCACCATCTTGTAAAAGTGTTCCTTGCAAAAATATTATGTCAGCTTTCATCTGTTTCAGGTGAGCGAACACCTTCCCTCGCTTAACTGGGTAATTCAGACCTTTCACATTGCAACTCAAAAATTTGATAGAACAACCTCCACCTAAACTCCGTGAGCTACACGAATCATGGTCAGTCATTCACAAATAGCCATTGAAAGTAGACCCACCCCACAATAAACACCTTCTCTGTATCTAACCCCAAACATTGGAACAGCAGTGTAGACTCCAATAGGAGTCATTCTCTAAGTAGTACTTACAGTTGTTAGGACTACAGTTAAAAATAGCAGATGGAACCTGCAGAGTAGAACTAAACAGCATTCAATATTTGGCACTTTGCCATAGTGTTTAATATAACAAATTGCAGAAACAAGTCAGTTTCTTAATTATCTAAAACAAATAGCACCCTAAAAATAACAAAAAAAAAAGTGAACGATAAGTAAACAATGCTAGAAAAATGTGGCTGACAAAGAAAAAAGTTGTTCTCACACACAGAAAACCCTGGGCAGACATAAACTATCTACAATGTGCAGAACAATATATTGTACTTTTTACTAAATATATTCAAGTCTCTTATACCTCAGTTTAGATAACAAAAACATGTCTATAATGAGGTCACCTCTCTTGGGCATAGACCAAAATAGCTACTGTAAATAACTAAGAAATTCAAACCTCTGAAGTGTGTGTGGTATAAAACTCACCAGTATTAAGGCATTAAATTTAAAAAAAAGGAAAAAAAAAAAAAACGTCAGCCAAAATGATTCCAGTTACCAGATCTATTTGGATATTGACTTGATGAAAGTCTTTGCTTCCTCTGGAGGCATAAAGTCGCGCTGCACCCCCTCGTAGGTGAAGCGTAGCCGGGCTGGGTAAAAGAGACTGAACCGGACCCCCTCGGTATCACGCAACTGGCGGTGAACCTCACTGAAGGCGGAGCGGGCTCGCGCCGTCCTGGCAGTATGGTCCGGGAAGACTGAGATGGTCATGTTTCCATGCTTAGATCCGCTGTGACATAACGCACGGCTCAGGAGACGCACACACACAGGCTTAGAGTAGTTCAAAGAGTTTATTAACAGCAGGAGTGAATGAGTGCGTGTCTGCGGGATGTAAATGTGTTGGTGATGGCGTCTGCTTCAGGCACAGAGGCAGGTGACCGTTCAGCCGAGCAACCCTATGGAGAGAGCACAGGGAGAGGGTGACGGGCATACACCAACACAGGAGGGATTTATGGCGAGAGAAGGACTTACTTGGTTTGTCAGGATAGCTGGCACAACAAGGGGACGAAGCCCGGAAGACAGCCACCTGGAGAGCTCCGTACAGCAGCGAGGATTGGGCGATGGAGTGGAGATGTCCGCCGCCGGGGAATCCACCTGTGCACAGGGGAGCAGACTGGGAAAGAGAGGTAAGGGTTCTTACCCAAATAATGTTGCTGAAGAGAAGTAGCTCACAACGGTGAGGGACGAAGTCTGACGGTTTCAGGCCAAGCCTCCGGGCGAGACGGCCTTTATCCCTCGCCGCTGATGATTGTCAGGTGCGTGAGCAGGTGGTGCCGCTGATGAATGGCGCGGCGTGACAGTACTCCCCCCTCTAGCAGCGCCTCCTGGCGATGGCTTATCCGGGTGCGCTCGGTGGAAGTCCGCGATGAGCGATGGGTCCAACACAAACGACGGGGGCACCCATTGTCGATGCTCGGGCCCATAGCCCTCCCAGTCCACCAAGTATTGCAACCCACGACCTCGGCGCCGGGAGTCCAGGATGGAGGAGACGGACCAGGCCGGATGGCCACCAATCATCCGGGGCGCGGGTTGCGCTGCAGGAGGAGGGCAAAGGGGGTCAGTGACTGCCAGTTTCACCTTCGACACGTGGAAAGTGGGATGGATGCGGAGGGAGGGGGGAATAGCCATGCGCACAGCCACCGGGTTGATGATCCGGGTGATGGGAAAGGGACCCATGAACCGCTGTGCCAGCTTCCTCCTCTCACCTTTTAATGTGACGTCCTGGGTAGACACATACACGAGTTGCCCAACTCTGTACGCCGGGGCAGGTCGTCTGTGCCGGTCCGCCACGGTCCTGTTGCGCTCCGCTGTGCGTAAAAGCGCATGACGCGCGGCAGCCCAGGTGGAGCGGAACTGCCTAAGGTGCGCCCTAACAGAGGGGACAGTTACCTCACTCTCCTGCGCTGGAAACAGCGGGGGATCGTAACCCAGGGACGCCTTGAAGGGGGACATCCCCGTTGCAGAAGAGCGGGCGGTGTTGTGGGCATACTCCACTCAGGCGAGATGGTTGCTCCAGGACGTCGGCTTGGATCTGGTAACACAGCGGAGCGCAGCCTCCAGCTCCTGATTGGTCCTCTCACACTGCCCGTTAGACTGGGGGTGATGGCCGGAGGAGAGGCTCACCTTGGCTCCGATGGCGTTACAAAAGGATTTCCAAACCTCGGATGAAAATTGGGGGCCCCGGTCCGAGACCACGTCCACCGGAATCCCGTGTAGCCTGACCACGTGTTGGACGAGGAGGCCCACCGTCTCCAGGGCGGTAGGGAGACCTCGCAGGGGGACGAAGTGTGCCGCCTTGGAGAAACGGTCCACGATGGTCAGGACGGTGTCAAAGGAGTTGGAAACGGGGAGTCCGGTGACGAAATCCAGTGCGATGTGCGACCAGGGCCTGCCGGGGACGGGCAGAGGCTGGAGCAGACCCGCTGGAGGGGCATTTCCCGACTTGCTGGTGGCACAGATTGGGCAAGCCCGGGCGTAGCGGGCTGCATCCCTCCGCAGGCCTGGCCACCAAAAGGACCGTTGGAGGAGGCTGATCATCCGAGAGGTGCCGGGATGACAGGTGAGCCGGGAGGTGTGGAGCCAGTGGATGACCTCTCCCCGGACCGCAGACGGGACGAACAGTCTTCCCTCTGGTCCGCCGCCAGGATCAGGTTCCACCTCCTGCGCCTTCCGGATCTTGTCTTCAATGTCCCAAGAGATGGCTCCCACGACGCACGACCTGGGCAGGATAGTGTGGGGCGTCTCCTCAGCCTCCACGGGGGTGAACTGCCTAGAGAGGGCGTCAGGCAGGCCGCTTTTGGAGCCTGGCCTGAAGGTGATTGAAAAACGGAACCTGGCGAAGAACAAAGACCAGCGCGCCTGGCGGGCATTCAGGCGCTTGGCAGATCGTAAGTATTCTAAGTTCTTGTGGTCCGTCAGGACCACAAACGGCAGGTCCGCCCCCTCTAGCCAGTGGCGCCACTCCTGTAAGGCGAGTTTAATGGCCAGGAGCTCTCTGTCCCCCACATCGTAGTTCCTCTCCGCCGAGGACAGGCGCTGGGAGAAGAAAGCGCACGGTCGTTTGGCGCCATCGTCAGGTGACCGCTGGGATAATACTGCTCCCACTCCCGTGTCCGATGCGTCCACCTCCACAATGCACTGCAGCGCGGGGTCAACCTGGCGAAGGACCCGGGAGGAGGAGAACTCCGCCTTCAGCACCTTAAAGGCAGCAGCGACCTCTTCGGTCCAGCGGAACGGGACCTTCGGGGACGTGAGGCGGGTCAGCGGTCCGACGATCGAGCTGAAATTCGGGACAAAGCGGCGGTAAAAATTGGCGAAGCCAACAAATTGTTGCACCTGCTTCCGGGATGCGGGAGTAGGCCACTCCACCACCGCCTTCACCTTCTCTGGGTCTGGGAGCACCTGGTCTTGAGCGATGATGAATCCCAGGAAGGATGTGGTCCTAGCGTAGAATTCGCATTTTTCAGCCTTCACGTAGAGCCGATTCTCCAGCAGTCTTTGGAGGACCCGCCTCACATGGACCTGGTGCTCGTCCCTGGACTTGGAGAAGATAAGGATGTCATCCAGGTAGACGAACACGAAGAGGCCGATGAAATCCCGGAGGACGTCATTAATGAGGCGCTGAAAGACGGCAGGAGCGTCGGTCAACCCGAACGGCATGACAAGATACTCAAAGTGGCCGTTCGGGGTACGGAAGGCTGTTTTCCATTCATCTCCCTCCCGGATCCGGACGAGGTGGTAAGCGCTGCGTAAATCCAGCTTGGTAAACCAGGTCGCTCCCTGGAGGGAGTGAAAGGCAGTGTCCATGAGGGGCAGGGTGTAACGGTCCCTCTCAGTGATGTCATTTAGCGCTCGGTAGTCTATGCAGGGGTGGAGGGATCCGTCCTTTTTCTCGACAAAGAAAAACCCTGCCCCCACGGGTGACGACGATGGGCGAATAATCCCAGCGCTCAGTGATTCCTTCAGTTAAGTATTCATAGTCTCCTTCTCCGGCGCCGACAGGCTGTAGAGCCGACCAGAAGGCAGGGGAGCCCCCTGGCGGAGGTTGATGGCACAGTCATAGGGTCGATGCGGGGGAAGAGACATAGCTTTCGATTTACTAAATACCATACCCAGGTCGTGAAATTCTGGAGGCACCAGCGACAGGTCCGGAGGTGCTGTATCCGCCACAGGGGGAGCCGCGGACGGGGAGCAGGCAGCGGACTGAAGGCAGGTGCCCATACAGAAGGTACTCCACGCCGATACCCCAGCTGACCTCCAGTCCAGGACAGGGTTGTGGAGGCGTAGCCAGGGATACCCCAGGATGACGGGCGACACAGAGTTGGGCAGGACGTAAAATACCATCTCCTCCCGGTGGTTCCCTGAGATGATGACTGGGACAGGCATGGTTTGGTGAGAAACTCTCCCAAGGGAGGCACGGGAGAGATGGACCAGGGAGATGGGGTGTTTTAATGCCTGACAGCGGATGCCCAATCGGGTTGCCAGGCCTTGTGAAATGAAGCTGCCCTCTGCGCCCGAATCCACCAGTGCGTGGGTGAGGTGCCCAGTGGGATTGTGGCAGAAACGGATGGGCAGCTTTAATTGGGTGAGGGTGTCTAACCGGTTGAGATCCGCGAGGCTCCCTACAGCGATTCGCGGACCCCGCCAACTGGCTTTCCGCGGGCAACGCTCCACAGTGTGTTGGTCACCTCCGCAATACATGCAGAGGCCCAACTCACGGCGGCGTTGTTTCTCCGCAGGGGAAAGCTTGGTCCAGCCCGTCACCATCGGCTCCGACTCCTCGGGGCACGATGCTGGCGGCGCCGCCGGGGGGCGAGCTTGGAACAGGTGCGGCGAGACTCCACGAGGGCGAGAAGAAGAACACTTCCGCCCCGAGGAGCGCTCGCGCAGCCTGTTATCCAAACTTACCGCTAAGGATGTCAGCTCCGCTAGCGTCCCAGGGATATCCCGTCCAGCCAGTTCATCCCTCAGATCATTATTGAGGCTGCGGAGGAACAGGCCACAGAGGGAGCGATCCTCCCAGCCCAATTCCTCCGCCGCTACCCGGAAGTCGACCGAGTAGTCCGCTGCCGACCGGCCTCCCTGCTGGAGAGCGAGAAGCCGATCGACCTGGACCGTCTCGGTTTGAGAATGGTCAAAGACCTCCAGAAAGCGCCTCACGAACTGGTCATAGGTGAGGGTGGCATAACTGGGCCTCGCCATTACGGCGTAGGTCCAAGTTAACGCACGCCCCTCCAGAAGATTCCCTATGTACCCAATCCGGCTGGGATCCGAGGGAAAATCTCCGGGCACACGGTGGAACACGGACTCACACTGCATAATGAACCCCCGCGCTCCGCCGAGCTTACCGCTAAAGCGGGCGGGGGTCGGAATCGGTGTGAGCCGAACCGGTGCCACTGGAGCCGGCTGGACGGCCGCTGGAACAGCAGGAGCCGCGCCACCCTGACGAGCCGGGGAGAACGGCTGTTGAGGATCCAAGCGGCCCAACCAGTTAGTTAAGTTTAATAATTGATTTAGGATAACCTGCTGTTGATAAGCAATTTGATCCACTCTAGCCTCGAGAGTGGTAAACCGGTGTGCGAGCCCACCGTCCGCCGAGCCGGTCTGCTGAAGCCGTACTGACATAACGCACGGCTCAGGAGACGCACACACACAGGCTTAGAGTAGTTCAAAGAGTTTATTAACAGCAGGAGTGAATGAGTGCGTGTCTGCGGGATGTAAATGTGTTGGTGATGGTGTCTGCTTCAGGCACAGAGGCAGGTGACCGTTCAGCCGAGCAACCCTATGGAGAGAGCACAGGGAGAGGGTGACGGGCATACACCAACACAGGAGGGATTTATGGCGAGAGAAGGACTTACTTGGTTTGTCAGGATAGCTGGCACAACAAGGGGACGAAGCCCGGAAGACAGCCACCTGGAGAGCTCCGTACAGCAGCGAGGATTGGGCGATGGAGTGGAGATGTCCGCCGCCGGGGAATCCACCTGTGCACAGGGGAGCAGACTGGGAAAGAGAGGTAAGGGTTCTTACCCAAATAATGTTGCTGAAGAGAAGTAGCTCACAACGGTGAGGGACGAAGTCTGACGGCTTCAGGCCGAGCCTCCGGGCGAGACGGCCTTTATCCCTCGCCGCTGATGATTGTCAGGTGCGTGAGCAGGTGGCGCCGCTGATGAATGGCGCGGCGTGACACGCTGAAGCTCCTTTGCCTTCTTCAAAATCTGGGCACAGTCAGAGTAATAATGAAGCCTTGCCACTGTAGCCCGGGGCCGCTCACCTGCTCTGGGTTTGGCTGTGGGAATCCGATGCGCTCAATCCACCAGCGGCTCCCCTTCAAGAGCAAAGGCCTCCATCAGCAGTTTTGCCACATTAGCCGTAGTTGTCGAGCCCGGGTCATCTTCTGGAATGCCGATGATTCTGATATTGTTACGGCGAGATCTGGACTCCAAGTCTTCACATTTGTCCTCCAGCCTTGCAACAGTTTTAGTTAAATGCTCTACTGTCTTTTGGAGAGCTGTAATATTGTCTGTGCAAGTGGATAGGGACCACTCCACTTCAGCTACAGTACCTTTTAGCCCAGTGAGGCTGACCTGCATGGCGGAGATATTAGCAGACGGCTCCCTTTTCAAGGTCACCAAATCAGCTTGAATTGAAGACAGACTGTCGCCGAGAGCCGACTGAAGTTCTGTTTTGAAAATAGCAGCCACATCGGCCCAGAGAGCTGACAATAGTTCAGTTTTCAGCGTGGCTACATCGACTATGGTGGCGGCAGGTAGCTCGTCAGTCACTGTCATCCGCTGGGGTAAGGCTGGATAGTATTACCTACTTTGTTCGACTTAGGGGGCATTTTGTATTAAAAAAAATGGTGTGCTAAATAGTGAACTTAGCAAAAAAGTTCTGGCTTGTACAATCAGTAAAAAGTGCCTATTAATATAAATGTCGAATAACTCTGCAGGAGCTCACTGCAAAGTGACCTATTCTATGTCTCACCAAACCAGAAGTCCCCGGTGTTTATTATTAAGGGGAAGAAAATCCAAACCTACATGATCCTGTGTGAAAAAGTGATTGGCCCCAAACCTAAAAACTGGTTGGGCCACCCTGAGCAGCAACAACTGCAATCAAGTGTTTGTGATAACTGGCAATGAGTCTTTTACAGCGCTGTGGAGGAATTTTGGCCTACTCATCTTTGCAGAATTGTTGTAATTCAGCCACATTGGAGGGTTTTCGAGCATGAACTGCCTTTTTAAAGTCATGCCACAGCATCCCAATCGGATTCAGGTCAGGACTTCGACTAGGCCACTCCAAAGTCTTCATTTTGTTTGGCTTAAGCCATTTAGAAGTGGACTCGCTGGTGTGTTTTGGATCATTGTCCTGCTGCAGAACCCAAGTGCGCTTCAGCTTGAGGTCATGAACAGATGGCCGGACATTATCCTTCAGGATTTTTTGGTACACAGCAGAATTCATGCTTCCATTTACCAGAGCAAATCTTCCAGGTCCTGAAGCAGCAAAACAGCCCCAGACCATTACACTACCACCACCATATTTTACTGTTGGTATGATGTTCCTTTTCTGAAATGCTGTTTCTTTTACGCCAGATGGGACACACACCATCCTAAAAGTTCAACTTTTGTCTCGTTGATCCACTGGGTATTTTCCCAAAAGTCTTGGGGATCATCAAGATGTTTTCTGGCAAAACTGAGACAAACCTTTGTGTTCTTTTTGCTCAGCAGTGGTTTTTGTCTTGGAATGCTGCAATGCAGGCCATTTTTGCCCAGTCTCTTTCTTATGTTGGAGTCATGAACACTGACCTTAACTGAGGCAAGTGAGGCCTGCAGTTCTTTGGATGTTGTTGTGGGGTCTTTTGTGACCTCTTGGATGAGTCGTCGCTGCGCTCTTGGGGTAATTTTGGTCGTCTGGCCATTCCTGGGAAGGTTCACTACTGTTCCATATTTTCATCATTTGTGGATAATGGCTCTCACTGTGGTTCACTGAAGTCCCAAAGCTTTAGACATGCTTTATAACCTTTTCCAGACTGATAGATCTCAATTACTTTGTTTCTCATTTGTTCCTGAATTTCTTTGAATCGCAGCATGACGTCTAGCTTTTAAGGATTTATTGGTCTACTTCACTTTGTCAGGCAGGGCCTATTTAAGTGATTTATTGATTAAGAACAGGTGTGGCAATAATCAGACCTGGGTGGGGCTAGAGAAATTGAGCTCAGCTTTCCAACGATGTGGTAAACCACAGTTAATTTATGTTTTGGGGGGGGGCAATCACTTTTTCACACAGGGTCATGTAGGTTTGGATTTTTTTTTATTACGACCCGAGCGCTGGGCCTCGCTGCCGGCCTTGACAGCTGTGGGTTGTATTCTGGCCTCACCAGGCTCTTATTGTGAAGGCGCTCGGTGGGGCTTCCGCCTGTCAAGGTTGGTCAGCTGTCTGTCATCACTGCTCGTTAGTGTTCGCCTTTATAAGGCGGGCACTGACGGCAGATAAATTGCGGGAGTATCGTCTAAATATCGTCAAACAATCCTCGTGAGGCCTCGTTAGACCTTCATGTCAGGTTCGTGCTCTTTCATGTCTTGTCATAGTTTAGCTCGTAGTGGCTGGGGTTAGCCCTACGAGCCCTTGTATCGCTTAGTGTGTGGTTTTGCCCTTAGCGGCTCATAGCCTTGTGTCTTGTCTTGTTTTATTAATAAATTACCATCATTGCAAAACTCACCGGTGGACTCTTGGCGTCTTATGGTGATCCGCGAGGGTCACCGCATGACAGTATACTCCTGCCAGACGTCTAAACGGAGACGCCACTCCGAGACGCCTTTTTCACCATGAGTTTTGCCATTGTGTGGAGTTTTTTCCTGTAGTTGGACTTGGTAGGGAGATGCCCGCCAGCGAGTGTGATTATTGCCCGGAGTGGCTGGAGGAGATTGACGGCATTCTGGCGGAAGCCGCCCATCTCATGCCCACCCAAGCGGCTGGTTATCACTTAGACCTCGCCCAGCGGGCTGTGCACCGTTATCATCTAGCCTATATTCCGGAAGGAGAAAAGAGGTTAGCGTGGATTGTTGCACAACGCACATTAAGGGAGAAGGCGCTCCTGGGAACCCCTCCACCTCCCGCGAGGACAGCGTCCCTGGCGAGAGTGGAGATTCGTCGGCTGGAGGGAAAGCCCGGCAGGGGACCTGTGGATCGGACTCCAGTGCCTGCCGCCTGCCCAGTCCCAGTGTCATGTGTTCCTGGGCCCTTCACCACTCCATCAGCCAGTAAGCCCCATAGCCGTGCTCCTACCAAGCCCCAACGAGAATCCCGTCCGGATCCAGCTCCGGGTCGTCGGAGGGACCTAGCCTTCCTGTTGGCCGCATCATATATGTCACGACAGAAGGGAATCCCCGCAGTCACCGCCCACGGGTCATCTGTTCCAGCTGCGCTGTCAGCTCCTTGTGCCCACGTCACCCCGACTGCCATATCCTCCTCGGTGACGTCACCCCCCACGGCTGGGAATGCTGTGAGTCGTGCTTCCGCGAGGCCTGTCAGCAAACCACCTCGAGCGGCTCCTCCTCGTGGCCCCGTGGCGCCTGCCGTTTTCTCCCGGAGGGATGAAAGGAGAACTCCACCTGCTGCAGTAGGCACCACCTTTTCTCCAGGAGACAGGCAAGTGCAAATTGTTTCTTCCCATCATGTTTATGATCTGCCTTGTCTGACTCCTGGGGCCGGAGTTCGGGGTTCGCAGCCCCCCGAGCTTCCGCCACCTGCTGTAACTATTATTCCTAAACCTGCTGCCTCTGTGTTCCCCCCTGTTGAGCGGTCCGCGACGCCAGGCCCACGTCGTCGGATGAAGAGGGGGCCTGCAGTGCTGGAAAGCCTGGATCCGGCCCTGCAGCCACGTCGTGGACGGAGGAGAAGAGCGGACTGCGGCCCGGAGCCTGAGCCGACGATGAAGCATCCCCGGGTCTCCTCGCCAGAGCGGTCCGAGTCAGTGGGTCGAGTGTCCTCTGCCCCCACACCATACGGGTCATCGGCGTGGACAGCAGCGCGGGAGGAACCTCAGGCTGCAGACAACATCTTGCCAGCTGCGGAGCCCGATGCAGCTGAGTTGGAGCCTGCTGACGAGAGTCGCCGCCCTGAACCTGGATCGTCGAAGTCCTGGGTGGCAACAGAACCCGAGTGCAGGCAAGTGCTCCCTCTTGTGTCTCTGTCCCCTGTTTTGGAGCATTTTTGCCTGCCTCTTGGGGAGGAGAGTGAGGAGCAGCCGCCTGCTGCGCCCGAGCTCGTCTCGCTGGGTTCTGTTGCTACCGGTGATTCTGATCCCGGTTTTCTTGTTGTTTGTGAGCCTCGTTGCAGTGTCGCCGGCACGGAACCAGTCGGAGTCACTGAGTTGGAGGTCCCAGGTTCGGGGGTGGAGATCGTCAGCGGAGCTGCAGCGACCCAGTCGGGGTCCATCGCGGGAGCTGCTTTGGCCCAATCGGGGTCCGACGTGGGTGCGCCAGAGGCCCAATCGGGGCCCACCGCAGGTGCGGTTCTGGCCCAATCGGGGCCCGACGTGGGTGCAGCTGGGACCCAGTCGGGGTCCAGCGGAGGTGCAGCGCCGGTGTGGTCCGTAGACGGGGGAGGAGCTGCAGACCTTTCACCGTCGGACGGATTACGGGCTCATCCTTGCCTTCTTTCCCCTCTACTGAGTCACCGCCCCTGCGCATCATCGCCGGCAGCTGTGGGGGTTCCTGTTTGCTCGCCCCGACTCTCCCGAGTTTTGTCCTCGTCAGGGAGGCCGCCGCGGGCTGTTTTTCCCCGGGACTGGTGGCTGAGGGACACGGGTCGGCCGCCTGAGGAACTGCTTCGCCGGTACGGCGCCCTGGGTTGGCCACCCGACGTGTTGTGTGTTTTGTTGTGCGGCCTGTTTCGGCCACCAGAGGAGCGGACATGCTGGGCATTGGACTATGGTGAGCCGCCTGGTCATGTTCCGCCTCCCATGACTACCCGCCGGCCGTTGGACGCGGGGAGACCGCCTGAACTGTTCCGATGGCGCCTGGTCTCCGCCGGTCGGCATAAACTGTCGGGGGTGTAGTGGTCATTTTCTGGTGATGATCTGTCCCAGTGATTGTTCTGGGGGTTTTTTTTCCCTCGCTATCCTCTGTGCTTTGTGTTATGATCATTTGGGTGTCTGCGGGTATTTGTTATGTCTAGCAATTGCCCTAGTTTGTTTTGTGTGTAGTTAGGTATGAGCCAGTAATTGCTCTGTTTTTCTGTATTTGGTTATTTGAAAATTCACATGAGAATTCACACAGGTGGGAGGCCATTTTCTTGTGTAACATGTGGGCAAAGATTTAATTTTCTCTTGCTGTCCAGTGTTTTCTGTAGCTGTTATTTGGGGATCCTTGGCAATTTGTGTTATGTCCTACTGTTGCCTTATTTTCCTCCGTGTGTATTTTATCTGATTTGAATATTCGGTATTTTGTCATTGTCCTGTATTTAGTTTTTCTGACCCAGTAATTCTGTTTTTTTGTTTTCTCCATGTTATCCTGTGCAATTTTTTGTGATTGTTAGTTTAACATTTGATTTAATCTGAGTAGTTGGTATCTCTTGTCATTGTCCTGTATTTAGTTGTTTTTCTCGCCGGGTTTTGATTGTTTCTGGGTTTGGTCTCTCTCCCTCCACACCTACCCCCAGCCAGCCACCCTGGGAGGTGGGGGGGCAGGGTGGTCCGTGGGCGTTCTGAGCCCGCCCTTGGAGGGAGGGTACTGTTACGACCCGAGCGCTGGGTTCTGTCCGCGCTCGGGCTATGCACAGTTCGCTGCCGGCCTTGACAGCTGTGGGTTGTATTCTGGCCTCACCAGGCTCTTATTGTGAAGGCGCTCGGTGGGGCTTCCACCTGTCAAGGTTGGTCAGCTGTCTGTCATCACTGCTCGTTAGTGTTCGCCTTTATAAGGCGGGCACTGACGGCAGTTAAATTGCAGGAGTGTCGTCTAAATATTGTCAAACAATCCTTGTGAGGCCTCGTTAGACCTTCATGTCAGGTTCGTGCTCTTTCATGTCTTGTCATAGTTTAGCTCGTAGTAGCTGGGGTTAGCCCTACGAGCCCTTGTATCGCTTAGTGTGTGGTTTTGCCCTTAGCGGCTCGTAGCCTTTTGTCTTGTCTTGTTTTATTAATAAATTACCATCATTGCAAAACTCACCGGTGGACTCTTGGCGTCTTATGGTGATCCGCGAGGGTCACCGCATGACATTTTTACCCTTAATAATAAACACCTTCATTTAAAAACTGCATTTTGTGTTTACTTGTGTTATCTTTGTCTAATATTTAAATTTATTTGATGATCTGAAACATTTAAGTGTGACAAACATACAAAAAAATGAGAAATCAGGAAGGGGCAAACACTTTTTCACACCACTGTGTACTGACAAGTTGAAAACTGCTCTCTGTATTAGACTCTGTACTGGATATTGGACTCGCCTCAGAGTGCTCTTGTTCATACCCTTATTAACATGGGAGTGGACAAACTAAACTAGACAAGCCTCGTGTAAAAGCGCTGACGTTGGACCCTGAAAACAAGGATGACGCTGAGGGAGAAGAATACACCTCCATCATCAGGATGAGGTCTACCCCTGGGATGCCAAAATGTTACGGCAGTGGGTCCATCAGTCATCGCTACAAGTCCAGAGAGTGTCTGGCAAAAGGCAAGTGCTGCGGGAGATGTCGCCTTTTGCACCACTTTGCCAGAACCTGTAAGAATTTTGAAAGAGGGGACTGAAGACAGGAGGTGGGCCCCTCCACGAAGACTCTGACGGTCATCCACACCGTTTCCCCAGAGACAGATGGGCAAGTTTGTTGTACTGTTACGCTGGATGGTGCTGAAGTGCTGCTGCTGGTGGACACCGGAGCGGTGGTTTTGGTGCTGAATCCTTTGCGACGGTGAAGAGTCTGTTTCCCTGCTACCGCATAAATAGAGTATCCACCCCCTTCTACAGCTATGGCAGGAATAGGCTCGCTGTGGCGGGGTCTGTGGAATTAACAGCGACCTCCAAGTCTAGAACGATGGTGAACGTCCAGGTGGTGGTGACCGCTGCAGGACCCATCATCATGGGGTGTGACATGTTTTATGGCTTGGGGTTCTCTATTAGCAGCGATACCGGAGAGGAGTGGTTGAGCTGTGGGTTGTGGGACCGGCCTGCTCCGTGTGTGGACAGTGGTGAAGTGTGGGACATTGACTGGTCTGGTGTTACAGGAGGAGTGCGATCGGAACACCACGGTGGGTTATTCTGGGACAGACCCGATGCCAGTGTCCAGGTTGGCCTTGATGCAGGAACTGGACAGCACGACGGGACCCCCTGGGTGGTGGGTAGGACCGAGGTGCCAGTGCTGAAAGGTTCCAGGGTGAGACCGACTGGCGCAGTTTTAAAACACGCCAAAAGACGACCTTCGAAAAGGGTCTCAGTCCGGGCTGGAAAGGCCACCAGCCCTAAATGGGAGGCCCACTCGCAACATGGTGGTCCTGGGAGGGATGTCAGAGTTCCCCTTCGTATCGGTGATGAAGTCCGCCCAAGGGTTGAAGCTCGACTGAGAGGGACCCACAAGTGTCGCAAGCAGAGTGATAACCGGGAGCAACTACAGGTGATGATGGCCTGGAGTGACGGCTATTTGTGGCCTGTCTAATGACACATGGAGGCACCCCAACGAGCTGTGCCGGGTAGTGGAGAAAAGTAGGTGGTGCAACCCGTCCCCAGAGGACAGGAGACAGAGGTGCTCTGGGTGGGAACCACCAGATGGCTGTCCACGGTGGGGTGGGGGTGGGGGATCCTCCACAGGTGTGGTAACGTGAGTGGGATGTGTTCATTGGGGTGTTCTGGTTTGTTTGTTTTCTCCCATGTCATGTGTATTTATGCATTTTGGGGGAAAATAATACAAATCGTAACGTAATCTACAGGGATTTTTCATTGCCCTGGTTATCGTTTATTACATATGTGCATATACCACTTTTGGCAAATCGTACAGTTTGAAAATGAAGCACTGCTATGGATGGGAAATAACATGTTGACGTTCATTAATCCTCCAGAACCGTGACGTGCAGAGCCACAGATATTTTCAAAAATCTATCAGGTTAGCTCGGTTAGCTCAGCGGAGGAGCTAACCGAGGCCCCAGCTGCATAGGAGCCAAATCGGAGCTCAACTGCAGCGGCGATAAGTGGCGGAGCTCAGCGGAAGAGCTAACCGAGGCCCCAGATGGATCGAAGCTCAACTACAGCGGTGGTAAGTGGCGGGGCTAGCAGCGGAAGAGCTAGCTGAGGCCCCAGCTGGATCCGAGGTCAGCTGGACCAGATACTGGCAACACCAGCAGAAATTATTCTGCTATCATCAGATCAGTAAAAAATGCCACCAAAGACAGAGGAAATGGAAGAGATTAAAAAATCTCTGAACTTCATGTCAGAAGAACTTACCAAAGTGGCCAATCAACAGTCCAGATTATTAGGGCTAATGGAAGAAGTCTGAGAGCTGAAATTAACAGTTAAGGGAAGAGATAAAAAAAAATTGCAGACTTGGAGCGACGCATCAAGGAGCTTGAACAACATACTCGTATGGATGATTTAATCATTAGTGGACTAGACATTAAATATCAATCTTATTCTCATGCTACAGCAGGAATGAGAGGTGAGGAGGCTCCCCCAAGTGAATCAGTCTTCTTGGAAAACCAGGTGCTTCGATTCCTTGAAAGCAGAAACATAAAGGTTGAAGTAGATGCAATTTCAGCCTGCCATACACTACCCAGAAAGGATAATAAAGCAAAGAAATCAATTGTGATGTGCTTTGTGGACAGAAGAGTAAAAAATGACATACTGAGGCAGGCCAGAAAGCTACAGGGAACAGAAGTTTAGCTAAATGAACATTTAACAAAGATTAATGCTGAAATAGCACGGCAAGCATGGATGTTGAAAAGATAAAACAAGATACAGGCAAAATGGACAAGAAACTGTAGAGTCTGGATTAAACTAAATGGAACACCTGAGGAAGCAAATGCCATAATAATAAGAGATCTCACTGACTTAAATAAATATAGATGAACACTGATTAAGAAAATTAAGAGACTACAATAATCCATATCCACACACAGCAAGAACAGTCCTTTTGTGACATAGCATGATAATGTACTTAAAAAAAAAAAAAACAAACTCATGACTGACTTTAGTAGACATCAATCATCCCCAACTGGAGGAAGTCATTTGACACAGAGAGAGGAAATTCAGACTCTGAAAATATCTCATTATTCTGAACATAAACTACAAGAGATGGAGAATGATACTGATCCTGATAACCACTTCTTCAATAATATTCATAATCACTGTGAATATTACACTGAAAAGCAATTCAAAAGCCAAGTGCAAGTAGATGGTAAACTATCAATAATACACTTTAACAGCAGACATCTTAACAAAAACTTTCCACAGATTCAGGACTATTTAAAACAGCTAGATAGAAAATTTACAGCTATCGCAGTCTCTGAATCTTGGCTCAAAGAAGAGCAGGCTTCTTTGATGGCAATATAGGGATATCAGATGTTTCATATTAACAGATCTCAAAAAAGGTGGTGGTGTTGCACTGTTTATTGATGAACTGTATAGGTGTAAACTTGTAAATGAAATGTCCTTTGCACTACCAGGGATTCTGGAATGTGGTACTGTTGAGATTGACCAAGATAAAACAAAAAATCTAATTATAAATTGTATATATAGAATGCCGGGAACTTGCATTGAGACATTTAGAGATAAGTTAGTCGAGCTGTATAATAATATAACTAATAAGAAAATGGTTGTAATCTGTGGAGACTTCAATATTGATTTACTAAATCCATTTCAACAAAATGTAATTACGGAGTTCATGAATTCTATGTACAGTATGAGTCTATATCCCACAATAACACATCCCAGTAGAATCACAGTCCACATTGCTACACTTATTGACAATCTGTTTGTTAATACTATTGATAAGAAAATAGAAAGTGGATTATTGATAAATGACATAAGTGACCATCTGCCAGTCTTTGCACTTATCCATGGCCACACGGGGGCCAATACAGAAAAAACTTTAAAATCTTTCAGATACAAATCACAAAATGCAATCAGTTCTTTTAAAGAAGATATGCTGAAGCAAGACTGGACAAAAGTCTATGTATCGGATGTAAATGAAGCCTATGATACATTCATGAACATTGTAACCGCTCTTTATGAAAAAAAATTGTCCATTAGTAAAGAAAAAGCTTAAACAGAAATTTGTCGACAAGCCATGGTTAACCAAAGGATTACAAAAAGCATGTAAAAAGAAAAATTCACTATATAAAGCTTTTCTAAAGAAAAGGACAAAAGAAGTAGAGCAGCGGTATAAAACATACAAAAATAAGTTAATATATATAATAAGATGTAGTAAAAGAGACTATTACAGTAAAGAATTGGAGAAAAACAGAGATAACACTAAAAATACATGGACAATACTTAACAATATTCTTAGAAATAAAAACAGAAATACAAGCTACCCAACCAATCTTTCAAAAAAAAAAAAAAAAACTCAGAGTGTGAATGCAGTCTCACCTGCAGATGAATTTAATAATCTTTTTGTTAACATTGGTCCTAATTTGGCTCGAGAAATACCCATTACGGCACCTACAGGTGATACAATAAGCAAAAACATTACTATAAAAGACTCCATCTTCATAAAGAACACAGATGAGAGAGAGGTCATTGAAATTGTTAAATCGTTTAGAAGTAAAACATCTACGGATTGTGATGGTATTGACATGCTTTAAGTCAAAACTATCACTGAATGCTTAGTGAAGGCACTGACGTATATATGTAACCTGTCTCTTCAAACAGGTACAGTATATTTCCCAATGCAATGAAAATAGCCAAAGTAATTCCGATATACAAGACGGGTGACAGAGGGGAATTTTCAATCTATAGGCCTATTTCACTATTGCCGCAATTTCCAAAGATACTCAAAAAAAAATTCTGTGAGAGAATTGACAATTTTATAATGAAGAAAAATTTATTGTGTGAGCAGCAATACTGGTTCAGACACAAGAGGACAACTGCATTTGCTCTAATGGAATTTATAGAAACAAATATCAGCTGCTGTAGAAAATAAAGAGTATTCAGTTGGGGTATTCCTGGATCTTAAAAAAGCATTTGATACAGTGGATCATAAATTATTGTTAAAGAAACTACAAAATTATGGTATTGGGGGGTAGCACTGTCCTGGTTATATAGATATAGAACAGATATAAGTATGTATGTGTTGGTAGCAAAAACTCACAGTTACTGAAGGTTGCTTGTGGAGTCCCACAGGGTTCAGTTTTGGGGCCATTGTTATTCAATATTTATATAAATGATATATGTAAAGTTTTGAAAAAAATTGATTTAATATTGTTTGCACATGACACTAATTTATTATGCAGTGGAAGCAATTTGGAGCAACTTTTGGATACACTCGGAAAGGAATTAGGAAAGCTTAAACTGTGGTTTGATTCAAACAAATTAACGCTCAATTTAAGTAAGACAAAATTTATTATTTTTAACAACCATCACAATAACTCAGTATCTAAACTCAGTGTAAATGGTGTAGAGATTGAAAGGGTATCCGAAATTAAATTTCTTGGAGTAATAATTGATAATAATCTGTGTTGGAAGTCACATATTAATTATATTAAAGGTAAAGTATCCAAATCAATCACAATGGTACACAGAGTCAAATATTTGCTGAATCAACCCACACTATATACTTTGTATCATTCATTAACACTCCCATACATGACATATTGTACTGAAGTATGGGGAAAAACATATAAAACAAACATATATCCAGTCTTTATGCTTCAGAAGAGAGCTATTAGAATAATAAGCAAAGCTGCTTACAGGAAACCAACAAACCCACTTTTTCTTAAATTAAAAGCTCTCAAGTTGAAAGATCTGGTTGATTTTAAAACTGCAGTAATAATGTTTAAAGTGAAGAATCTATCACTGCCCGCAAATATCCAAAAGTTGTTCCAAATAAGGGAGAAACAATATCATTTCAGAGGAACATGTATATTTCAAAAACCTTCAGTGAGAACTATCACCAAGCAACACTGTGTCTCAGTGCAAGGAGTCAGATTGTGGAACGCTTTTGGACCTGAATTAAAATCATGTACAACGCTTGGACAATTTAAACAAAAACTAAAGGAAGAAATACTCCAAACATATATACAAGATGACATGTAAAATCACATAAAGATTATCATATCCAGTCTGTGTTGAGCTGTTGCTTAGTTTTGTTTTGTCACGGTTTGTCTTAGCTTTGTTCTGATTTGTAATCACTTTTTTTTTTTTGAATTCTTAGATGGAATATGGGTGGGCAATATAAGTTGCGGCTTCAGCCATCACCCATTTCGGATAACTTATGTTGAATTGTATAATCTGAGGAGTTATTGTTTAATTTGACCTTGTTGGATTTTTTGCCCTTGTTATATTATTCTGTCCCTTTCTTTTAATCTTTTAATCTAATCTATCCGAAATAAAGATTCTTTTTTTTTTTTTTTTTTCTCTCTGTGACATTCTGTCTTAGATTTGTCTTGAATAGTAACCGCTTAACTTAGCTTAGCTTAGTTTTCTTTTTTTCTCTCAGTCACACTTTGTCTTAGCTTTGTTCTAAATTGTAATCACTCTTGTCTTGTTTACTCTTTTTTCTTTTGAATTCTTGGATGGAATATGGGTGGGCAATATAAGCTGCGGCTTCAGCCATCACCCATTTCGGATAACTCACGTGGAATTGTTTAGTAGAAGGAGTCTTTGTCTAATTTGACCTTGTTATATTATACAGTTTCCTTGTTAGATTTCCTTGTTATACAGTTTTTCCTTGTTAGATTATACAGTAAATTCATTCATTCATTCATTCAAGATTCATTCATTCATTCATTCATAGTTCTTAGTGGACTTATTGGGTAGTGCCCCGTGTGTGTGTGTGTTTAAATTTGAAGACAACAGTTATATGGTTAATTGAGTATTTTTAAATTGAAGAAATTATTATATTGAGTGCTTTGCAATTCTAATGTGAATCGAGTGTATTGATACCAAGAATAAGTATATGTTTGGAAATTTTGAATTGAATTGTGTAAAAAAAAAAAAAAAAAAAAAAAAAAAAAGATGGGAAAGTACAGGACAGCTGATTAACTTGAACTAATTGAATACTGGGAAAAGGAAAATTGTTTTAGCATTTGGTGTGTAAGATATGTGGTTCATGAGGCCCAACACTAGATTGTGTGAGGCGCCCGAGTGTGGGCTGGGTGTGTTGGGGTGGGGGCGGCCAATAGGGAGTATGTTATTGTTATCATTTCTTTGCATAGGTACTGTAGTTGTTCTGGGATTATTTTGTTTAGGAACACGGCTATTTTATTTTGGATTGTTTAGAATTAGACGGCAGAATAACCCACCTGGCTGTGTAGGGGGCGCCAGTAGTCCACCTGGCCCCTCTAGTTTCTGTTGTGTTAGTGGATAGGTTTATTGGTTTATTTTTGTACATTTGGCTTATTGCTTAGAGTGTGAGTTGGGTTGCAAATTTGGGGGAGGGCCTGGTTGGTGTGTTTGGCATTCTTCTGCAGGTGGGGGGAGAAATGTTATGTATGGAGTTCCAGTAGTAAAATGGTGGCCGGGGCTACCGGGGAATAGCGGGGGTGGGGGGGTGGCCCACCTTTCCAGTGGTGACGCCACCTGGGATATAAAGGGCACAGCAGGAGGTAGCCATGTCTCTTCCTGCTGTAGACCCTCTGGAGATAGGAGCACCATAGCTGCATTGTATATAGTTATTGGAATAAAGTTACCTTCCACTTCATCCTTGGTCTGGTCATTATCACAAGAATTATGGACACAACAAGTGACACTCCAGCAAACCAACCTGAACACCCTGAACTAAACAAAATAAGGAGTTCATGCCATGAACTGGGCTTCTTCGTTTTAGAAGACCAGACTGTCCGACCAGAAACCGTACCCACGTTTTGAGAGTTGGACTGTGTATTGATTTGGTCTATATGTCCACATATTATGGCAGTGACACTCCAGCAGTCTGATTTGAACACCCAGAATTAAATAAAAGGAGGAGTTTGTTCCATTAATTGGGCTTTATGCCTCTATTTTGAGTTGCACCATAGACTGTCCAATGGAAACAGTACCTGTGTTTTGAGTTCTACATTTTTCGTTCCGCTGCAGTTAATCACAAATAATTGCAGTAAGAAAATTGTCAGCGTTAAATGGGGCATTGCATTATCCTACAATAACGAGTTAATTTCCAAAGCACTAATTGTTATTTAAGGTATAATATCAGAGGGATTTCACATTGTTGTTTAATTAGTTACTTAGATAGTGTAGGTTAGGGGTCGACTACCCCCAGCTATGGAGCCACATGCAGCTCTTCAGCCCCCTGCTGTGGCTCCCTGCAGTTACATCCCAGTATGAAACTGGAATAATGAAGGTCATTTTAATTATTTTATTTTTCAAATTACCATGTATTGGATATATTTTTCAACTGAAATGCATGCCTTTGTGAATGTAATATATATTTTTAAATGTTTTATTGTGTTCTCAACTAAAACATGTATCTCACCCAACCAGAGGTAGGGCCCATATACACTGGGAGACACTGACCCCAGCAGCTGGCTGCTTATCCCCCCCACCCTCGGTATAATATGGGCAAATCCAGAAAAAAAAACCACTGAATAAAATAGAGACTTTAATTCTGCATTTACTGCTAATGATGCTGGCTTACCTGTACACTTGTTATGTGGTGAGAAAATGCTAAATAATTGTTGAAAAGCTTCCAGAACAAGCACACAGCCTTTGCTGAAAAGTAGGCTCCAAAGCTGGAGATGAGTGAAAAAGGCGATTTCAGAGCTTCTGTATCCTGAAGTGACAGATACAGACTGGCTTGAAAAGTTTCCCTTTGTGTTGGAAATGACACGTCACCTAAACTCGCTGAGTAAACATCTCCCAGGTAAGGGAAGTAGCCTACAGTTAATTCTGTTTTATGTTCATGCAGGATGGTTGATTGCTGTCTGAAGATTTAAAAAAAAAAAAAAAAACAGATATCAACCTGAAATTACTGAATAGCCTACAGATTGGTCTATTTTTAATAACTTTTTTTGTGATAACCTACAACTGTTTGTTATGGTTTATTTATTTCAAAGTGGATGGCTCCACTCGGATGATTTTTGTAGGAGTCATAGCTCTTCATTATGATGTCCTATTTCACCTTAGTTAATAGACAGTAACTGTCTTGTAAAATCAACTCCTCCTACAGTTTTGTTCCAGTTATTTTGAGACTTTGTACCAAGGTTTGATATACACTGATGATGCGCATATTACTCTTTGACTCTGATCAGATGATTTTTGCAGGAATTATAGACCTTGAGGTCAAGGAGGGGTCATTTTTTCTGTAAATATTGTAAACATGATAACTACTGAAATAAATGGTGTAAACCTTTTCAAATCAATACCATAGTTGTATCTAAGACAAATCTTGGATGGCTTACACACTGACTGGACTATGGGTTTGGGGTCAAAGGTTAAAGATCAAGGTTAACATTTCATTTGCACTATTGCTATAGAACACACGATGCTAGGGTCACCAAACTTGGTACATAGGTTAACCCTGTGACCCTGAAGTGTGACTATGGTTTTGGGATTGCAAGGTCAAAGGTCAACATCAAAATGCCTTATAAACTTTACCTCAACAAGAAAGAAAGCTAGGGTCACCAAACTTGCTACATAGTTCACCTTGGGATCCTGACCTACATCTATCCACCTTATTCCTAGGCCCCATGATGCCTTGCGTGAATTATGGTAGCAACTTCCAGTACTAGTTTAGAACATATGGTTGTCACTGAAACGGGACACTTTTCCTTGTTAAAAAACAATAACTTTGGGATCAGAAATGCGGGAGCATGGCCTCTTGCACCTCAAAACAATAATATAATCATACCACCCCACGACTATCGATGGATGGAAAGATGACCTTATAAAGTGGCCTCGTAGACAGTAGCTCCATTAGTTAGCGCCGCTGCTAAGAGGCTACCGGTGTAAACAAATGACCCGTGCTGGCAAAATGAGTCACTTTGAGGACATTTTCAAAACTGATGTAATGTTATTTCCATATTCTGTATTGAAAGACCTTCAAAATGATATTTAATTTGTAGGAAGTGCACAAAAACTGACCCAGAAAAAGCTGATTTGTTTATATTTTAGCTAGGTTGAAAGCTCATGTTCGATCGGTCAGGAGTTACGTCTTCTGCAAAAACAGGTACAGTATTTTTAGAAAGTACAATTTCTAAGCTTTCCAATGATACCAGGCACTCATGGGGTTTTCCCAGGACTGGCCCTACCAAACAAAGAAAGAGTCATGATTTATGACTTCTCATTGCCTGTACTCATAATGACGTGGTGTGAATTCTAACCAGCACGTCTCCACCGCAATAAAGTCAGTTGCATTTTGTTAAAATATGTTGGACATAATCAAATTTACCTTAGAGCAGACGCACGCCACAACACCATGCTTGGATGTCGTCTGTCACCATGTGGTGAGAAGCCTCCATTTATCCAGTCTATGGCACAACCACGAACACCAGCAACAAGTACCAGAACTACGCCAAAACATTCAAAAATTACAAAAACTAGAAGAGCTGAAATTAGCTGCCACTTCAGTGCAAAACACGTATGTGGACTATACATTAAAATGAATTTGAAAAACTTTTAAAAACGCTATTTTAAATACCCCTGCTACTCCACTCTTACTGACTGATTTAGTACTAGGTCAGCAGAAATCGGAAGCTCTGCCCATAATCGTTCCTACAGCGGCACCCCCAGGAATAAGGTGGATAGGTTTGGGGACAGAAGGTCAAAGGTCAAAGTTAGCATTCCCTTTGCCCTCTTACTGTAGAATGAGTAAAGCTAGAGTCATCAAACTTGGTACACAGAATCACCTTGGGATCCTGACCTACAACTATGGGTTGTATACAACTTTTTTATTGTATATTCATAGATGAAGGACTTATCATAATTTGGGATACTGGGATCTTCAAAGAAAATAGAGACCGGGGATACTGCACTTGCCTCAGAATGCTCTTGTTTCTTTTAACAATAGTTACCCAAAAGTTTACAATAAAACCTCACAGCACAGTTTCTACTGAAGTCTCACAATGTAATGCTTGCTTCTGATTCTGCTAAAGCTGGATTCAGGGTAGCTGCAAGGATGAAATACATCCAGTCTGTGGACTACACTTGTGTACACTGCACTGTTCAAAGTCGTTTTGAGGCACTACAGCTGTCCACTCAGCAGCCGCGTTTCACGCATGCGTGTTGAATGTAATCTGCAGTCCACATGGCCATACTGTCGGCGGCAGCCAGAAGTCACCAAACTGATTTGAACAGCCACAATCCAAAACCAGAAGAAGCACACGGTGACAAACAGTTTTAAAAGTGGTGCAGGTGCTTGAGTACAAGGACAACCACGAGGAACGAGAGCGTTATTATTGTTAACAGCTGAAGAGGAAAACAGAGAGGCTAAAAGAAATATGCTCTCTCCTTGAAGCTGGAGCCAGTGTTGTTTCTTCTTCTCCTCAGTTGATAAGGCACTACTGCCTCCCATCGGCGGGAGTTTTCCTGGTGGATGCGCAGTTTGGTGCAGATTCCTCATACTTAGTCTGCGCCTACCCTCTGCGGAAGGAAAGATGACAACATTTACATTTGTGCCACCATGAATTAGGCTTTAATCTGAAGATGCCAGTAAGAAGCAGTGAAGAGAATGTAAACAAAAGTAAGATGCTGATCAAGTGCTAGCAAGTAAGCTGCTCAACTAAAGCAACTGAAGTGATGGACAACAGCAAGTTTTGTTGAACACTTAGTCTTAGCAGCATGGGGCTATTTGTTTTCACATAATATTAGTCTTGGTAGAACAATATAAAAAAACATCCATCCATCATCTGTCAATTATCCAAGGCATGAGGCATGAGGTTCATGAGGCAGCAGTCTAAGCAGAGAAGCCCAGACTTCCCTCCCCCCAGCCACCTCCTCCAGCTCTTCAGGGAGGACACCAGGGCATTCCCAGGCCAGCAGGAAGACATAGTCTCTACATGTCCAGGGTATGCCCTGGGTCTTTTCTCAGTGGGACGTGCCCAAAACACCTCAACTGGCTCCTTTCAATGTAAAGGAGTCTTCGCTCTACTCTGAGCATCTCCCAGATAACAGAGCTCATCATCCTGTCTCTAAGGGTGAGTCCAGCCACCCTACAGAGAAAGCTCATTTCAGCCACTTGTATCTGTGATCTTGTTCTTTCAGTCATCACCCAAACCTCATGACCATAGGTGAGGGTAGGAACGTAGATTGACCGGTAATTCAGCAGCTTGAACTTGGACTTTGGTGGTACTGATTCTCATCCTGGCCACTTGACACTCAGTAGCAAACTGTCCTAGTAAGACCTGCAGGTCATTGCTTGATGAAACCAACAGGGCCACATCATCTGCAAACAGCAGAGAATAGAGCCTACAGAACATGACACTTTCTGTTCCTTGGTTGTGTGTAGAAACCCTGTCCATAAATATCATGAACAGGATCGGTGACAAAGGGCAGTTGGAGTCCAATTGTCACTGGGAACGAGTTTGACTGATAGTTGGTAATACTGACCAAACTCTCATAACAGATGTGCAGAAACTGGATAGCTGACATGAAAAAATAAACGAATCATAACCGGTGTTTCATTCGGGTAGTATCTCATGGAGTGGCGAATATTATAATAATAATAATAATAACTTTATTTGTATAGCACTTTTCACAGACAGAAGTCACAAAGTACTTTTACATGGAATAAAACACGAAAACAAGAGGTTAAATAATATTGATAAACATGGTGATTTTTGGATTTGCCAGCTCACAGAGCAGTGAATGCTGAGTAACGTTCAAGAATGCTGCACTTTTTGGGTTTCATCAGGGTTCATAAAAGGTTGCAAAACAGTTCACACACAGTTTTTAAGGTTGCAAACAGTTTTGTCGTAAAGGGCTAGAAAGGTGTCAAGAAAAATTGTTTGGGACCTTAAAACTGTTAAAGCTGTGATCTGTTTGGCAACCTTTTACGAACCTTGACGACACCCAAACATCACCATGTTCGCCAGCATTCGCTTTCCCATGAGATATGGGGGTTATCACTGTCAACATGTATGAATTATGTTTGTGTAACTGTTATGTAAAAGTGATAATACAAACAAGGCCATGCCGTATCATGACTATAGCACTGCAGTGATGTCTTCACTGTTTGGCCTGTAGCCTTGTAACTATGACCGAATCACCACGGTGCTACATCTGTACAGTATGTGCTGCGCTCCCTCTCATGTAATAGTGCTTATACTGTATACGTATAATGACATGAAGACAAGGGCAGTGTAGAGCAGACAAGAGAACAATCAGGGACCAAGGGTAAGAACAAAGTTACCAAAAACCAAATAACCATGGACACAAAGTATGACAAGTAAATCCACCAAAATCTGTCATGAAATACAACTTTGTGTGTGTGTGTGTGTGTGTGTGTGTGTGTGCGCGCGCGCGCATGCGTACGCGTGTGTGCAGTGCTGTAATCTTCTTCTTTCCATCTATTTATGTTGTGGATTAACAGCCAGTATCACAGCTGGATGATCTTCTTAGAGAAACATTACAAGAGGAGTTAAAACAAAAGCAAGGCACAAATCCAACAGAGAGTTCCTTTAAAGTACCTTGACTGTTATGAGCACCATTCTTAATGCTGTAGCTATTTTCTTTCCAGTCCTATCCACTGTGTGCAGCCTATTAGTGCTCCATGTTAGCGCACATTAACAGTAATTTAACTCTAATACCTTTAGCTTCTAATTCCTCGAGATTGGTAGTTGTCATGCGGCGGGATTAAACCCTGCTTACACACACTTTGTCAGGGTTCAGGTTTGGACCCTCGGGGGTATTTGGAGAGCTGTGTGTGGAAAGTGCACAAAGAAACGTACAGCGTACACACACAACCTCAGCTGTTGTGCATGTATAGTCGTCAGAGGGCAGAAAGCTTTCCAGACCAAGCAGCAAACATGGAAGATTGAGCTGAAAGCTTTTGTCTGTGTAAGTGAGCTGCCCTGCAGAGCCAGTAATGCCTGACTACTACAGCAGGGTTCCACTAAAGTAGTTGTCATACAATTTTTATCTGATTAATCACACCTAAAAATGGAATAGAGGTAATAAACATTCAGTTGATGTTTTTAAAGAAATCCTTAGCCGATCTGTAATTGAGAGTTCATAATCTAATGGATTTTATTTGACTTAAATATATTTATGTACAATGGACGTGAAAAATATAGTTAAGGTTAATCCTTCCACAGCATGTGGGACGGCGCCTGTCTTCGTTTCTCTGACCCTAGGCCACACAGCTGCTGTCAGTAGTGAAGGCACCAGTGGGGGTCAGTCCTCTGGTAGCTCTGTGCCTTAACTTTCCTTTCCCCGTTCTATTATGCTGAACACCAAGCTAAAAGGTGGAAAGTACCATTTTTATATGGTCTTTGGTATGACACGGCTGGGATTTGAACCCATGACCTCCTGGTTGTGGGGCAGATGCTCTACCAACTAGGCCACCACTCTGGTAAGAAGTATAGACATCCCTGTTAAAATGTCAGGTTTTTATGGTTAGAAGAACACCACAATCACCCATTTTCAGATTTTTCCCACCTTTAATTTGACTTATAACCTGTACAATTTAATTGAAAAGCCAATAACATCGACTGGGGGGAAAACATAATAAAACATCATACAATACACGGATTGCATAATTGTGCATGTCTTTACAGTATTATTTTATTTTAAAATACTTTTTTGTCAAAAGTGAAGGAAAAAATCTTATTAATAATAGAGTTTCGAATCCAAAAATAATTCAATTCAATTCAATTCAACTTTATTTATATAGCGCCATTTCACAACAACAGTCATCTCATAGCACTATCATCTGTAGGGGGAACCCCCACAGTTGCAGAAAGACCCCGGCAATCAGGCGATCCCCTGTGAGCAAGCACTTGGCGACGGTGGAGAGGAAAAACTCCCTTTTAACAGGAAGAAACCTCCAGCAGAACCAGGCTCAGGGAGGGGCAGTCATCTGCTGCGACTGGCTGGGGGGTGAGGGGATAGAGAAGATGAAAAGAACAGACATGTAGAGCGCAAACAGCACGATGGGGACTCAATCTATGGGAGAGAACATACAAATGTTAATGACCAGCAAAAAAAATATTTCATTGAGAGTGAGGAAAGGAGTGAGGCCCAGTGCATTACTGGAGGTCCCCCGGCTGACTAAACCTATTAGCAGCATAACTAAGGGAGGGTTCAGAAACACATGATCCCTCCCTAATTGTAGGCTATATCAAAAAGGTAGGTTTTAGCCCTATTCTTAAAAACAGAGATCGAGTCTGACTCCCGAATCCAGATTGGCAGCTGGTTCCACAGGAGAGGAGCTTGATAACTGAAGGCTCTGCCTCCCATTGTACTTTTGGAGATTCTAGGTATTACAAGTAATCCTGCATTTTGGGAGCGTAGTGCTCTGTTAGGATAATACGGTAGTATCAGATCTTTTAAATAAAAAGGAGCCTGATTGTTTAGAGCTTTGTAAGTAAGAAGAAGGATTTTAAACTTAATTCTAAACTCTATGGGAAGCCAATGAAGGGAGGCCAAAACCGGAGAGATATGATCTCTCTTTCTAGTACCTGTTAAAACTCTTGCTGCAGCATTTTGGATCAGCTGAAGACTTTTTAAAGATGTTTTAGGACAGCCTGACAATAAAGAATTACAATAATCTAATCTCGAGCTAACAAAAACGTGGATCAGTTTCTCAGCATCACTCTGAGACAAGATGCTCCTAATCTTGGCAATATTACGCAAATGATAGAAGGCAGTCTTAGAAACAAATTTAATATGTGAATTGAAGGACAGATCTTGATCAAAAATAATTCCAAGGTTCCTCACAGAGCTATTAAGAGAAAGAGTAACTGCATCCAAACTGAAAGTTTGATTTGGAAAGGTATTTCTAAGGTTTTTTGGACCAACAAGAATGACTTCAGTCTTATCTGAATTTAATAGCAGGAAATTGCAAGTCATCCAAGCTTTGATTTCCTTAAGACAGGCGTCTAACTTGGCTAATTGATTACTATCATCTGGCTTCACTGACAGGTATAATTGTGTGTCATCTGCATAACAATGAAAATGTATACAGTGCTTTCTAATAATGTTGCCTAACAAGCATATATAAACTAAAAAGAGTAGGGCCTAGCACAGATCCCTGTGGAACTCCATGACTAAGCTTTGAGTTGAAAGAAAACTCATTATTTACATGAACAAACTGGAACCTATCAGATAAATAAGATCTAAACCACTGCAACAAAGTTCCATTAAGTCCAACATAGTGTTCTAATCTATCAAGTAGAATATTATGATCGATAGTATCAAAAGCTGCACTAAGGTCTAAAAGGAAAAGTACAGAAACCAGTCCATTATCAGATGCGATGAGGAGGTCGTTAGTGACCTTCGCTAAGGCTGTTTCAGTACTATGATAGATTCTAAACCCAGATTGAAACTCTTCAAGTAAACCATTTCCCTGCAGGTGGTCAAATAATTGTGTAGCAACAACTCTTTTAAGATTTTTGAAATGAAAGGGAGATTAGAGATTGGTCTATAGTTAGCTAAAGCTCCTGGATCTAGCGTTGGCTTTTTGAATAAGGGTTTAATTACAGCCGTTTTCAAAGCCTGCGGTACATGGCCTAAAGTTAATGAAGAATTGATTATATGAAGAATAAAGCTACCAATAAGTGGGAAGACTTCTTTAAATAACCTGGTAGGAATAGGGTCTAAAAGACAAGTTGAAGGTTTGGATGAGGAAACTATTTTGTCTAACTCACAAAGGTCGATTGGAGTAAACTCATCAAGACAGACATCAATTGAAGGAGTTGTAGTAGTTACAGTATTTAAGTTAACTGTGGGAAGAATCTGATTGATTTTATCTCTGATGGATGAAGTTTTATTATTGAAAAAGTTCATAAAGTCCTGACTAGTAAGCTCTAAGGGAATGCTAGGATTGACAGAGTCCTGACTCTTTGTCAACCTGGCTACAGTGCTGAAAAGAAACCTGGGATTATTCTTGTTCTCTTCAATTAATGCAGAGTAATAACTCGTTCTAGCTTTTTTAAGAGATTTTTTTTATAAATTAAAAGATGATTTCTCCAAGCTAAATAGATTTCATCTAAATTTTCTTTCTAATTGACAAGTCTTCTGTTTTAAGCTACGAGTTTCTGTGTTGAACCAAGGAGTTAGAAATCTCTGATTAGACTTTTTCTTTTTTAAGGGGGCCACCAAGTCTAGAGTCTGATGCAGAGAAGCTGTAACACTATCCACCATGTTAGCAATTACAGAAGGAGCAAGCTGTCTATAGCTTATTTCCGTTGTGTTGACACATGGCATAGAGGAAACAATCTGCATAAATTTGGTAACAACATCATCTGAGAGGTATCTATTGTAATAATATTTTTCTTTAGGAGCCAAATAGTCAGAAATAGTAAAATCAAAGGTTAACAGACAATGGTCTGACAGTACAGGGTTATGAGGAGACACTACAAGATTTTCTATTTCTATGCCATATGTCAGAACAAGGTCCAATGTATGGTGGAGGTAATGAGTAGAATTTCCTACTTTCTGAGAAACCCAATCGAGTGTAATATTGAATTAAATGCCACATTAAGGTAGTCACTATCTACATCCACATGTATATTAAAGTCCCCTACTATAATTATTCTGTCAGATTTCAGCACTAAATCAGCTAAGAAATCAGCAAATTCGGATAAAAATTCTGAGTAGGTTGATGGGGGACGATAAACTATGGCAAATGAAATTGGGTTTAACCTAAAATTGCTTAAGTGCCCAATACGACCAGGCCCTCAAAGGAATTATAACATGTTTTTTGCTTTACATTAACTAGTAATTTGGAATGGTAAATTGTTGCTACTCCTCCTCCACGACCAGAACTTCTGGGATAGAACTTCTGGGAAATAAGACTTTAAAATGTAAACAAACAGCTAAATAACTAAATGAATGAATGAATAAGTAACACTAAACTTAGACCTGAAAAATAGATTTAAAATATCTATTTTAATTTTATTTGTTGAACAGCTGATCTAGTGAATCTTTCCACAGTCACAGTGCAATTTGCAAATTTGTCTCACAGCTTGCAATATCTGTGGCATTGTGTTGTTTTTAAAAAAAGCATAAAATTGGCACATTTTAAAACTGTGCTTTTGTTGTTAGCAGCCCAAAGAACACCTGTGCAACAACTCATCCATATTTGTTACATCTGACTTTTGCATTGTTGTTTAACTGCTCTAAATTTGATAGAAATATGCAATGCTTAGATCTTTTAAGGTGCAGGTAGTTCCTCCTGGTCTGGAACATGTAGACCTTTCTCCTCAGGTGCCGGGTCTCTGGTCGGGGTAGGGTGTGGTGGGGATGGTCAGCACCTGCAGAGGACTGTTCTCTATCGGGTTCAAAAGAAGAAAGAAGGTCAGTTGACATGAGGAATGGTGCGGAGAAGCAGAAACCCGTGGATCGTCATCTTGTCGTGGTGGGGGGTTTGTGTCCCTTAGTGATCCCAGGAGCTATGTTGTCCGGGACAGTTTGCCTCTGGCAGGGTCTCCCAAGATTAACTGGTCTTGGGTGAAGGGCCAGACTAAGAGTGATCCAACAGACTCCCATGATGGATGAAAAATCAAGGATTCAGTGTACCTCACCCGGTATGGGGTTACAGGGGCCCTGCCCTGGAGCCAGGCCTGGGGGAGGGGCTCGATGCCTAGCGTCTGGTGGCTGGCCTGGCTCAGCCCGAAGGAGTTACATGGGTCCACCTGCCAGTGGGCTCACCACCTGCAGGAGGGACCGTGGGGGTCCGGTGCAATGTGGATCAGGTGGCGGTTGAAAACAGAAACCATAGCGGTCTGATACCTGGCTTCCTAAACTGGCTTTTGGGACGTGAAACATCACCTCTCTGGTGGGGAAGGAGTCTGAGCTGGTGCACGAGGGTGAGAGATACTGGCGAGATATAGTTGGGCTCACCTCAACACACAGCTCTGCTTCTGGAGCCAGTCTCCTGGAGAGGTGCAGGAGCTTGGCCTAGTCTGGGGTAAGAGGCGGCGAACAGGGGTGGGTATTCTTGTATTCCTCCGTCTTGCTGCCTCTATATTGAAGTTCTCCCTGGTGGAAGATAGGGTTGTTTCCCTACACCTTCGGGTTGGTAAACGGGTCCTGATCATCATTTGTGCCCATGCACCAAGTGATGGTTAAGAGTAGATGACTGTTGCAAGTTCATGAGAAAAAAGTTGAAAATTTATTGAAAAAAATTGCTATCTTTGAGAAAAAAAAAATTGCAAATTCATGGAGAAAGTCAAATTTTTGGTAGTAGATTAGTTTATTTGACAGGGACAGTGCAATAAACATAGACAATTAATCAAAGACAATCAATCTGATGTGTTGCACATAGAGTGTATAGCTATTAGCTAATTTGCAACTCTTGTCCCTGGATGGGCTTTAGAAAAAAGAATCAAGATAAAAAATATACACAATAACCACATACATCAATGCAGAAAAATTATAAATACACAATTATAAATATTATAAATACACAAATATAACAGCCTGACTCACATTTAACACATATAACATAACTCACATTTGCCTATTTCAGGCCTTCCTCCCTCCGTCACTCACTATAAACAAACACATTTATTCCTTCCCTTCATTCACTCTCACTTTGCAGACAAATAATTCATACATGAGTACATTCTTGTTTATTTTTCAGCCAGTTTTTAACATTTTTAGTGAATGTTTTAAAGTCCGTTATTATTTTAATTTCATTTGGCATTGTGTTCCAGATGTGACTGCCCTTTATAGAGAAAGCTGTTTGTCCAAATGTGGTTCTGCGGTGGAATATTTTACAGTTATTGTTAACAGAACTCCTGGTGGCTCTGCTGCTGTCCTGTCTTTGGACGAAACCAGCAAGTGGCTCGGGTGCTGATTTATGGAAACATTTGAACGTTAATTTCAGAAGACAGAGGTCAATGAAGCTCTCAAAACTCAATAGGTTGTATTTTTTTAAAACATTACAGTGATGCCACCTAATGGGCTTTTTGTCCAAGATTTTTAGGGTTTGATTATATAATGAACCTATATGTCTTATTGTGGAAGGGGCTGCTTGAGCCCAGACTGTCAAACAGTATGATATATGAGAAAAAACCATAGAATGCATATACAGTGCAGCTGCTTCGTAAGGTATGTAATATCTAATTAATTTAAAGCAGTTCAGATTTTTTTTTACTGTTTTTGAAATTTTCTTTATATGAAGATTAAATTTGAGTTGAGGATCTAGTACAATGCCAAGGTATTTGAATTCTGTAGCTAAACTGATGTCATGATCATGTATATTAACTTTAAAATGTTGCAGGTTACATTTTTTGATTGAAAAGCACATTGAGACTGTTTTCTGAAGGTTCAGCAATAGATGGTTCTTGAGGAGCCACTCTTGGACATCAACCATACTTGTAGACAGTACATCTGCAGCCTGTGCTGGAGTCTTGGCAGCTGTGTAAATAACTGCATCATCTGCATAAAGTTGGCATGTTGCAGCTGAGCAGTGTAACGGCAAGTCATTAATAAAAATGCTGAAAAGTAAAGGACCAAGAATGGACCCTTGTGGGATACCCATGCGGTTGTTTAAAAATGAGGATTTATCCTGGTGAACTTTTACACACTGTTCTCTATTCTGGAGATAAGATGCAAACCATTCTAATGTATTTGGGGAGAAGTTAAAAGATACCATTTTGGATAAAAGCAAACTGTGGTTTACAGTATCGAAAGCCTTTTTGAGATCTAGAAAAACAGCTCCTACCACATTACCCCTGTCCAAGGACTGTTTGACGTTTTCAATAAGGCAACAATTTGCTGTTTCTGTTGAGTATCCTGGTCTAAAACCAAATTGATGTGGATGAAGAAGTTGACTGTCTTGTAAGTAGTCTATCAGCTGTGTAGCTACAACTTTTTCAAGAACCTTAGATAGGACTGGTAAAATAGAGATTGGGCGGTAATTGCATATATCGTCTTTACTGCCTGATTTATGAACTGGTATGACGACAGCTTTTTTCCAGCCAGATGGAAATGTACTAGACCTAATGGAGAGATTAATGAGATGAGTCAGTGGTTTGATTAATATTTTGCTGTGCATTTTGAGAAAGGAGGTGCTCATATTGTAGATATCATTAGTTTTTGAGTTTGACAGTGTTTTAACAATACCAGCAATTAACTTCTCATTTACCTCATCAATGTGAAAAGTATCTGTTGGAAGTATGGAATTTGTGTTGTTGAGCACATTTGGCAGCACAAAAATTTTTGTTAAGTCTTCCACAGAGCCCACAAAGTGTGAATTAAATTCATTTGCCAAAGTAGCCTTGTCACTGACGGTCTTGCCATTGATTCTAAGTTCCTTTACCCCCTTCTGATCATTTTTTTTATTAGTTAAGTTATTTAAATGCCTCCATAGGGAACTGTTGTTACCCTTTGCATGATCTATCAGTTTATTGTAATAAGATATTTTTGATTTTCGCAGCTCATGTACCACTTTATTTCTTAAACTTTTGTACACAAGGTGATCATTTTGTAGTTTGGAGGTTAGTGATGTTTTCAGTGCATAGTCTCGCCTCTTCATAAGTTTTCTTATTTCATTATTTAACCATGGTAGGCTAATCTTCTGTTGTCTACTTTTAATTTGCTTTGAAAATTTTTCTATAGACTTTGTGATTGTTGCAGTTATAAAATTACAACAATCATCTACTTCACATGTTGACATGAGCTGCTCCCAATTTTGATTCTCTAAGTAATGTTCAAACTCCTCATTTTTTGATTTGGGGATAATAAAATTTGATTTGTCAATATCGACTCCCCCAAAATACTGTAGTCGCTTTTTAGTAAGTTTCCTGACAGCAAGAACCATGTTATGATCTGAGAGACCAGTTACAAGATTATAGGTTCTGGTTATTCGTTCTGGTTTATTAGTAAATACCATGTCAATAAGTGTTCTGGATTGTTTGGTTATCCTGGTGGGTCCTTTGATGATTTGCTGGTAATTAAATTTAGTCATGAGGCTTTTCAGTTTTTGTTTGTCTTTTTTATCAGACCAGTTGATATTAAAGTCACCATGAATTATTGTTTCTCTGTTCTTCTCAAGTTGTTTAACCAGATCACTTAATTCATTATAAAAGGAAGAGTTGTGTGACGGTGGGTTGTACACTACTGCAATGTTGAAATTCATTACCGGAGAGAGACATACATTCACAGCTAAACATTCAAGTGAAGTATTCAAATCAACCAGTTGACATTTATATTTCTCTTTGATGTAAATTAAAACACCTCCTCCCCTCCCTACCTGCCTGTCTTTTCTAAAACACTGGTAGCCCACAATATCGATCATATTAGTGTCTATGTTACTGTGTAGCCAGCTTTCTGAGAGACAAAGGTAGTCCAGATTTGAGTCCAACAGCAACACCGAAATCTCATCTCTTTTGGGGATTATGCTCCGTATGTTTAAATGACCGCCGAGGATCCCCTTTGGTTTAGCCTTGGTGTCCCAAAGAACTCGTGCATGATTAACAGTTTGGAAAAATAAATGTTGTTTTTGCTTTTGTACAGCTCGGTTTTGTGCTAACCCAGTGGTCTGCTGTTTAATAGTGGCAGGTCCAGGGTTAAGGTGAATATCTCCTGCCAGAAGTAGCAGAACTAACAGAACTTTAATTGTATATCCTCTGCCATATTGTGATTTTTGCTTAACAGCCATGTTTGCCTTAATTTGGAAGTTTTTGCTCAGGGCTTTTAAAGACCACATAGAGTGTAGGGTGAGATGTCCAAGCCCAAATCCATACAGATAAAACTTTTTAACTTCACCTTTGGTTGAGTTTGTCGGAAAATCCTTCTTGTTGCAGGTCCAGACACACGAAGACAAAACGAAGAGGAAGTAGAGAAGTAGAGAAGGCTTATTAGTGGTGCCCATCAGCCCACTTTTTAATCCGGTGGCAGCCATCTTCAGTCTTTCTTGGAAAGAAGGAAAAAGAAAATCTGTGGATAGTAAAATAAATTCTGCTTATATCGCCAGAATCTGATCCGATCGTCCTCGAATCCAGCTGGGCCTCAGCTAGCCAACTAGCCCCTTCCGTTGCTGGTCTCGTTGCTCATAGTCGCCGTAACTGGTCTCCCGTCCCGCTCCTCCAACCGAGTCTCGTCACACACCGCCGCTGCCACCGAGCTCCGCTGAGGTCACGGTAAGTCCTCCGCTAGGCACCGCCACCTACCGTCGTCTGCCTGGGTGAAATCTCTGCTGAGCCCCGTCAACAAATAGCCGCTTGCCTGGTAGTATCTCCGCTGGGCCTCGCAGCTGGGCTTCGATTCAGGCTGGTGTAAGGTGGAATGACTGGCGCCACCATTAAGCTAACTAGCGTTAGCTTAGCAATCGCTTCGGGTAGTCTCGTCGCACACCGCCGCTGCAGTCACGGTAAGTCCTCCGCTGGGCACCGCCGCCTACCGCCGTCTGCCTGGGTGAAATCTCTGCTGAGCCCCGTCAACAAATAGCCGCCTGCCTGGTAGTATCTCCGCTGGGCCTCGCAGCTGGGCTTTGATTCAGGCTGGTGTTAGGTGGAATGGCTGGCGCCAGCATTAAGCTAACTAGCGTTAGCTTAGCAATCGCTTCAGGTAGGGCACATCAGTGAATCACAAGGAAGCGCTGGAATCGCTGGTCAGTTTACTCACAGTGGCCGGATAAAAGCGATCAAAGGGGTAATCCACCGGAGGTATATCCGATCGCTGTAGGTTAGTTATTTAGAGACTGGCGCCAGCATTAAGCTAACTAGTGTTAGCTTAGCAATCGCTTCAGGTAGCATTAAGCTAACTAGTGTTAGCTTAGCAATCGCTTCAGGAAGGCGCAGGAAGTCGCTAGAGAAAGGCGATTAAAGGGCAATCCAGCGGAGGTGGCAATTCAGCCCGTGCGTGTTCGCCACGAGCGCCGATCGCTGCAGGCCAGCCACTTTTAATGGCAAAATCAGTGACTTTGTCTCAGCACTGAAAAAGTGTGACCATCCCGGTCGCCATCTTGAGTAGTAGTCTTTGAGAAACTTTTTGAGAACTTTTTGAGAAAAAAGTTCCAAATGCATGAAAAAAAGTCAAAAATTCAAAGGAAAAAAATGCAAATTCATAAAAAAAATTGCAAAATTTTGAGAAAAAAGTCACAAATTTTTAAGAATAAAGTTGCAGATTTATGAAGAAAAAAGTTGAAAATTAATAAGATTTGGGGTTTTGGGTTGTTTTTTTGCATTTCTGCTTAGAATTGGATGTTCAAAGTCATGTTATGTAGCATAGTGTAGAAAGGTTTATGATGATGTTGGGGAGACAGTTGTCTCTATTTTCCATGTTGGGAAGTGTCAGTGCCCCCTCTCCCCCCCCCCCCCCCCCGGTTTACACCTATGACTGGGGATGGGGGGGTGGCAGGTTAACCAGGGGGATGCTTTTGGGCTGTTTTGCTAACAGGGGGGGCTAGCATCCCCCCCCCCCCCCACATCCCCTGTAAGATCACCTACTGATTGTAACAAAGTCAGTGAATGGTAGGACATCATTATCATCATAGCAGTCTGTCGCGGGCGACAATGACTGTTTCATTTAGGTCTGATCAGATCCCTCTACGCAGCTCTGTCCCCCGCACTCTGCTGCCAGGAACTCCTGACCCTGCAAACCCGGGCGACGTCCGAGCCGGTATGAGTTGCTCTCTGACTGACCATTTCATGAAACTGCAAAGTATTTGAGTACCGCTAGCTTTTGCTGGACTAGCGGCACATTCTTGCCAACAGTAGTATAAACGCAGATGGACTGGGGCTTTTATGTGGAAAAAAAATCCAATCACAAGTCAGATGACATAATCTGGATGAAACAGAACTCTTAAGTCACCACCAACATGCAGTAAAACAGGACCACCCACTGTTACTCCGCTCACAGCGGTGCACTGCCTCGCAGTGCTGTGATGATTGTGTCATTTCAAACTTGAGGATGCTCCACCCCTCCCGTCCACCCACCGCTTCAAAAGACAAATGCGCGCCACGCCAGTTCCCCCATCTCATTCTCACGTCTGTCCCTCGTGCTGTAAGGTGAGACGCTGCGACAGAAGCGGGTAGAGAGAAAGGGCGGTTTGGAGAGGGAGGAACCTCATTTTCAGCAGAAACAGCTGATAAATACACTCTGTTCTGTTTCACTCACATGCTCAGTCCTCTGCCATTTCTTTTGATCCGTGCCCATAGAAACCAGCTGGCCGCCGTCACACAGCAGTTGCTATGGATTATAAGCATGTTGAGTACTTTCTTCTCTCCTCCTTTCTGACCATTCCTCTGCTACTTTTCCTTTAAAAAAAAAACTACTCCCAGGCTCATATCCCTTCTCCAATCAGACACTGTGGACACAGAGTCAGGAATCGAGCAGGGGTTAAAAAAAAAGTGTTCCTGCAGAGATGACAAGATGTAAGCCGGATCAGAGGAGATGGAGTTTCTGTGAAAGTGTGACAGCTGGTGTGAGAGAGTATGTGAAGGAGGCAAAGAGCGAGGTGCTGAATAGAACCAATGGATGAGGGAGACTACGGCGGGATGGGGATTTGCTGTGAAGGTCATGTGCATGGCCAAAAATCACATTTTCACATCTTTTTTTTCTGCAGTATTGTTTAGTTTTTGCTGTTTAGCTTGTTGAATTTAATGCAAATAACATATGAGAATAACACAATTTTGAGATCACAAAGAGGTACGTAGAGTCTCCAGAAATTGTACTCAAGTAAAAGTAGTGTTACCTTGTGATATTAACTACTCAAGTGTAAAAGTAAAAGTAGTCCCCAAACAAGTTATTTGACTAAGCAACTTGGTATCATGGCCATGCGCGTACGCTGGTCCACTGCTGGACACCATGCAACTCTGATGGAACAACGTGTAGCCATTCCACACGATGAGTCCTGCCTTCATTTTTCACCTTTGAAGGTCCCTTCTACTGAAGAATTGTGTTTTTGTAGATTTTAATCTTCTAAAATGTATGTATCGGTCACGTGAGTATCAAAAAAATAATCAAAACACTCTCTTCTCTTAAAGAAAACCCCAAAACATTGTTTTTGTGTCCAATTGGCCATTTGAACTTTTCCAAGTTTTCTCCTCTACGTCAAGAAAAGATAAGCCCAGCCTTAATACATGCTACTGCTTTGTGATTGGCCAGTATAGCTGTCTGTCAGCAAATGTAGATGAGCTAAAAGGCCAACCAACACATTAGCTTCAGAGCTAACATTGCTACAAGGGAGGTGGCTTACCAGCTACCGTTTATATTGTTATTTTATTTCAGTCTCCCTAATAAACATCCCTGTTTCCACCTGCAGGTGGAAACCATGGTTTACTAATCAACAGTAGATAATACCAACAGCATTTCTGGGTCTGGTTGATATATGGCTTTTGCTTTGTATGGCAGAGCTTTAAGTTGCACTTGTAGATGTAGCAACAAACTGTTTTAATTGACAGTGTTTTCCAAAGTGTTTTGGGTTGTTTTTTTTGTTTGTTTGGTTTTTTTTCGTTTTTTTAAGCAGTGCCGCCTGAGGGCTCGAAGTTCACAGACATTCAGTGCTGGTTTTCAGTCTTGTTGCTTATATACAGAAATTTCTCAGATTCTCTGAATCTTTTGATGATTTTATGGACTGTACAAGGGGGGGGGGAGCTGATAAGTTCCTAGGCTGACTAAGAAGGAATTATGCCACAGCAACAAAACTAGTCATACATTAAATTCAACCTTTTCTGATACTAATTGCATTGTATGTTTTCAGATACACTGACATTGGAGACTATGTTGAAAAATAAACCACATTTGGTCATATTTGACCACTGCATCATGGTCAGCCCCCTGTAGATGACGGAATCCTTACAACTGTATGTTGAGGAATGTTGTTCTTAAACTGCTGGACTATTTGTTCATGCAGTTGATGACAAAGTGGTGAACCTCACCCCATCCTTGCTTGTGATTGACTGAACCTTTCTGGGATGCTCATTTTATCCCAAGTCATGACACTCACCTGTTTCTGGTTAACCTGTTCACCTGTGGAATGTTTCCAAAAGTCGTTTTTTTTGGCATTCCTCAGCTTTCCCAGTCTTTTGTTGTCCTGTCCCAGCTTTTTTGGAATGTGTCCCAGGCATCAAATTCAAAGTGAGTGAGTATTTGCAGCAAAATAATAAAGTTTATCAGTTTGTACATTAAATTACTTGTCTTTGTAGTGTATTCAACTGAATGTAGACTGAAAAAGAGTTTTAAATCATTTTGTTTTGTTTTTATTTATATTTTACACAATGTCCCAACTTCACCAGAATGGTGGTTGTATGTATTTGCCATGATGCTATATTGATTCGTTAGCATTAGCTTGGCTAGGCAGACAGAACAATCAGTACCTGCTTTGGGAGCTCGCCTCAGCGGGGACGAGGTGACAGACAGGTGCCTGGCATTAGCTTAACTAACTGATTAGCTTAACTGAGTTGATCTAGCCAGTTTTGATTGCTTTTTTCTCTAAATTCTATTCACCCCCACTGAAATGCTTGTTCATCTACAACACTTGGCCATATACAGTACATTGCTCTTAGATATTATTTTAGCTTATTTTCTTGTGATATTATCTCTAACTGGGACTACTGTGGCGACCCCTAAAGGAAGCAGTTGAAAACAGAAGAACAGCAAGAAGAAGGCTATCTCTAACTTTTCTCGCACTTTTGGACTCATGGAAACTAAATTGAGTAGGGTTCGAGACAAGGTTGAGACAGGTTTGACATACCTGCGATGACTCTTGAGACTATTTTGAGAGAAAAGCTGTCACTCAAATTTTTTGAACATGTTCAAAATTCCTGCAAGAGGAGTGCAAGACCCTGCGACTCAGGAAAGGAAAATGAGAACCGCCAAGAATGTTTGGAGACATTTTGGAAATTTTCTCGAATGCCATTCTCCAACTAGTCTCATTCTCTGTGGTGGTGTGTGTGCAGCCCCAAATTTTGTGATTGTGGGCTGAGCCCAAAGAAACATATCAACTGCACATGTGGTTCAACCTCCCATTCAAAAGATGGCACCTGGTCAAATGGTAGGTGCAGTTGACAACCAATAAAGTATGAACATGGGGGCGTGCACATTGGCATGATCCCAAGCGGTTAGTGCACACAGATGCACAAAGCACAAACTTAGTATTACTCAGACTGCTATTGCACCACTTCATATGCGTTGAACACCTAAACTGGAGGAAAATGGGTGGGGGATGTTGGGAGCCTGTCTTATCTGTGTCCAGGGTGATTTAGATTTTTTTTTTTTAGATTTAGTATACTTTATTGATCCCCAGAGGGGAAATTGAGGGTCATCCACCACCTGGATGGATGAAGCAGCCACGATACGGCGCTATCCCTTAACCATTCACACACACATTCACACCTAGGGCCACTTTAGAGTCTCCAGTTAACCTAACCTGCATGCTTTTTTGGCATGTGGGAGGAAACCGGAGAAATCCCGGGGTAAACCCACGCATACACGGGGAGAACATGCAAACTCCACACAGATCACTGTTGGTCGGGGGCTGGGATCGAACCCACGATCCCCACGATCCCCCGGCCAAGGGTAAACTGTGCTGCCGCAGTGCTAACCACTGCGCCACCGTGCAGCCCTGGGTGAGGCACTGTCCTTACTGTAATAGTCAGGGTTAGGGTAATAGTAGGGCGAGGGGCTCATTTTCATCCATCCATCCATCCATCCATCTTCTACCACTTTTCTAGAGGTCCGAGTCACAGAGGCAGCAGTTCATGCAGAGACGCCCAGACTTCCCACTTCCCTAGCCACCCACTCCAGTTCTTCTGAGAGGATGCCAAAGCATTCCCAAACAGCTGGGAGGCATAGTCTCTCCAGCGTGTCCTGGGTCTGCCCCAGTGTCTCTTCCCAGTGGGACATGCCCAAAACACCTCAAGTGGGAGGTGTCCAGGAGGCATCCTGATCAGATGGAGATGCCCAAACCACCTCAACAGGCTCCTTTCAATGTGGTGGAGCAGCGGTTCTACTCTGAGCCTCTCCCGGATGACTGAGTTCCTCACCCTATCTCTAAGGGTGAGTCCAGCAATCCTATGGCGAAAGTTCACTTCAGCCGCTTGTATCCGCAATCTCATTCTTTCAGTCATTACCCAAACAAAGGTCATGGCCATAGATGAAGGTAGGAACGTAGATTGACTGGTAAATTACAGCTTTGCCTTAGAGCTTAGCTCCCTCTTCATCACAACAGACCGGTACAATGTCCGCATCACTGTGGATGCTGCTCCAATCCGTCTGTCAATCTGCCACTCCATTCTCCCCTCACTCGTGAATAAGACCCGGAGATGCTTAAACTCCTCCACTTGGGGCAGGAGCTCGTCCCCATCCCGGAGAGGGCAGTCCACCCACTTCCGGCTGAGGACCATGGACTCAGACTTGGAGGTTCTGATTCTCATCCCAGCCACTTCACACTCAATAGCAAACCATCCCAGTAAGACCTGTAGGTCATTGCTTGATGAAGCCAACAGAATGACATCATCTGGCAATAGCAGAGATGAAATCCTGTGGTCACCAAACATGACACCCTCCATTCCTTGACTGTGCCTAGAAATCCTGTCCAGAAAAAATTATGAACAGGATCAGTGACAAAGGGGAGCCCTAGCGGAGTCCAACTCTCACTGGGAATGAGTGCAACCGAGTGTTGGCAATACAAACCAAACTCTCGCAAAGGTCATATAGAGACCGGATAGCTTGTACTAACAAGCCCGATACCGCATACTCCCAAAGCACCCCCAACAAAAAAACACGAGGGACGTGGTCAAATGCCTTCTCCAAGTCCACAAAACACATGTAAACTGGTTGGAAAACTCCCACGAACCCTCGAGGATTTTCAAGAGGGTAAAGAGTTGGTCCGATGTGCCACGGCCAGGACGAAAAGCACATTGCTCCTCCTGAATCTGAGGTTTGACCAACGGCTGAACTCTCCTCTCCAGTACCTTGGCATAGACCTTCCCAGGGAGGCTGAGGAGTGTGAGTCCCCTAAAGTTGGAATACACCCTCTGGTCCCCTTTCTTGAAGAGAGGAACCACCAGCCCGGTTTGCCATGCCAAAGGTACTGTCCCCATCTTCCACGTAATGTTGAAGAGGCATGTCAACCATGACAGCCCTACAACATCCAGGGCCTTGAGGTACCCAGGACTAATCTCGTCCACCTCTGGGGCCCGGCCACCAAAGAGTTTTTTAACCACTTCGGTGACTTCAGCCCCTGTGATGGGCGAGTCATCCCCCTTGTCCCCAAGCTCTGCTTCCTCTGTGGAAGGCATATCAGTGGGATTGAGGAGATACTTGAAGTATTCCTTCCACCACCCGACGATGTCCCCAGTCAAAGTCAGCAGTGCCCCATCCACACCATACACAGTGTGGACAGGGAGCTGCTTCCCCCTCCTGAGTCACCAGACAGTTTGCCAGAATCTCTTTGAGGCCGACATTTGAGGCTCATTTTCAACCGTATTAAAAATTTAATCACAACTGTTTCTGCTGCTTTCCACTGTTTGTGCTGCTGTCCTTGACTGTAGTTTTTCCACCAACCACTAGGTGGAATTGTTTGCTCGCTTTCCTTCTCTCTGCCAGGATACGAAATGTGTAATTTACACAGAAAAAGTGGATTTTTGTCATATATTACACACTTTCCAAGGGTGGGTAAACATGCAGCTTATATGCATTTTGTGAAGCTGGGCTGGAGTAAGCATACCTACTTTGTTATTCCTGCTTTGTGTGATTTTTATCCCCCGCCAGCTGAAGTCCATCCGTCTCTCCCACTCCTCCTACAGTTTTGTTCCGATTGTTTCGAAACTTGGTACCAGGGTTTGACATAAACTGATGATGTGCATATTGCAATTTGGCTGTGATTGGATGATTTTTGCAGTTTGGGGGCAAAAATGTCAAGATTGGCATTCCTATGCCCTATTACTATAGAACAAGTAAAACTAGGGTAACCAAACCTGATACGTAGGTTCACCTTGGAGTCCTGACCTACAACTATGGGTTTAATGCAGCAACTGTATTTTTGTTGTATATTCATGGATGATAAGCTTGTTGGTTACCCAGCCAAAGGGGAGCACAAGCCAGTGTACCCCTTTTGCCAGTCCCAAGCCCAGATAAACGGGCAAGGTTGCATCAGGAGGGGCATCTGGCATAAAAAAATCCTTGCCAAATTGACTTGTGAATCGCTGCAATAAAAGGTGATGATACGCTGTGACTCTGAAAGGGAGCAGCTGAAAGACAAAAAAAAAGTCATAGATGATAGGTTTATCATAAACTGGTTCTGCCCTAATAATTTTGTGGAACAGCTGACAACTGATCGCCTTCAGTGACATATTGGGATCTTCAAAGAAAACAGAGGCGGGGGATACTGCATTTGCCTCAGAGTGCTCTTGTTCTCCTAAATTCTGACAGTTTTCATTCATAAACATGACAATTTTGTGTAAATTTGCAACTTTCAACTGAATTTTGCTGCATTTTCTTTTAAAATTTATGACTCCTTTCTTACACATTTGAGACTTTATTTTTATAAATGGGTGAGGTTTTTATCATGAATGTGAGACATTTCTCTTATAACTTAGTTCTCACATGGTTGCTCTTTTTTGTAATAAATTTGGGGTTTTTTATATAAATTTGTAAAAAAAAAAGTTTTTTTTCTTGTAAATGTATTGCTTTATTTGAGAGGGGTTTTTTCCACTTAAATGTCATTGTGTAAGTAAAATAAAATTAGTACTGTCAATCATTTAAATTTAAATGATTAATCACATGATGTCCATAGTTAACTCTTCATTTTTCACATTTTAATCAGGCGTTTTCTACCTGTTAGAGCAAATGTAAAAAAGATCGCCTTTTTTCCTCTATTTTTGTTTCATGGATGCTTTTTTCCTCGTGTGGCGTGCTGCATTGCTTCCTGATTTCTTGAACTGTGCCGTGGGCTGAGGACCTTAAGTATGGAAACCCATCAGGGTCAAAAACATGTCCAGATGGGCGTTAATCACAAAAATAAAAAAAGGGGGCTGTTAAACATGGTGGTGCTTTAACTCCTTGTTATTGCATTATCTTTGACAGCACTACGATACCATATTTTGTAAAATAGCACATTTCTAACCAGTTTTTTTAGGGGGAGGCTAATACTGTCTGTAGTGGAGATGCACAAGCCTCGCTACGTCTCAGCATCCATCAGCATTACCTGCTGATGGCTTTTGCCCTCCCCTCTGCTCACATTGTATATTTACTCAGCTTGAATAGGCTGTATAGCCAATCCAGATCCCCGTCATAGAGAGCATGATGCTCGTCTGCACTGATCCCTGGTTTGAGGCCCGGCCAGAGCAATCCTTCCTGCATGTGACTCTCCCTGTTTTTCATCATGTTTTTCTTGTCTCTTCACAGCTGCTTAAATAAAACCTAAAAGGCCAAAAATAAACAATGGGAAAAAAAAGAAATTCATTGCAATGTTTGTATTAATATCAGCAGATCGAATGTCTGGGTTCCACCCTGTTATACAGTTCCTACACAGACATGCAGTATGATGGGATTCTTTTTCCTGTGATTGTTCTGCAGACTCTCGCGCAGACCGCGCTGACCGACGGAAACTCTTCAGACACTACACTGTGGGCTCCTACGACAGCTTTGATGCTTCTAGGTAAGACTCACACTCACACACTCTTCTTCAAATCCACCATATAGTTGGGTCCATAAATATTTGGACACTGACACAAGTTTTGTTATTTGAGCTGTTCACCAAAACATCTTCAAGATACAGTTACTGTATATATGGGGGGGGGGGGTGAAAAGTTCAGTGGTCAAAGTTGACCAAATGTGGTTTATTTTTCAACATAGTCTCCCCTTCGGTCCACAGCACTTGGATCCCTGTGGTTGAAAAATAAACTACATTTGGTTAAATTTGACCACTATGAACTTTTCAGACCCCTCAAAATCAATATGGGATTAAAGTGTAGAATCTCAGCTTTAATTTGAGGATATTCACATCCAAATTTGACTTACGGTTTTGAAATTGCAAACATTTTTATATAAAAACTCCTAATTTCAGGGGCTCAAAAGTAATTGGGCAGATTAACATTACCATAAATAAAATGTTCATTTTTAATACTTGTTGAGAATCCTTTAGAAGCAATGACTCTCTGAAGTCTGGAACCCATGGACATCACCAAACACTGATGCTTCACCAGGCCTTTACTGCAGCTGTCTTCAGTTGTTGTTTGTTTGTGGGTCTTTCTGCCTTAAATTTTGTCTTAAGCAAGTCAAATGCCTGTTCGATTGGGTTGAGATCTGGTGATTGACTCGACCATTGCAGAATATTCCACTTCTTCGCCTTAAAAAACTCGTGGGGTTGTTTTCTCAGTATGTTTTGGGTCATTGGCCATCTCTGCTGTGAAGCACCAGCCAATCAACTTTGCTGCATTTGGTTGAATCTGAACAGACAGTATATCCCTATACACTTCAGAACTCATCCAACTGCTTCTGTCACATCATCAATAAACATCAGTGACCCAGTGCCAGTGGAAGCCGTGCATGCCTGTGCATGATACTGCCTCCACCATGTTTTACAGTAGATTTGATGTTCTTTGGATCATGAGCTGTTCCAAGACTTCTCCATACTTTCTTCTTCCCATCATTCTGGTACAGGTTGATCTTAGTTTCATCTGTCCAAAGAATGTTCTTCCAGAACTTTGCTGGCTCTTTAGATGTTTTTTTTTTTTTGTTTTTTTTTTTGTAAAGTATAATCTGGCCTTTCTATTGTTCAGGCTGATTTGTAGATTGCACCTTGTGGTGAACCCTATGTGTTTGCTCTCATTAATTTTCCTCTTTATGGTAGACTTAGGTAATGATACTGACTTCCTGGAGAGTGTTCTTCATTTGGGTGGATGTTGTGAAGGCTTTTTTTCTTCACCATGGAAATGATCCTGTGATCATCCACTGCCTTTTGGGGACATCCAGGCCTTTTTGAGTTCCCAAGCTCATCAGAGTGCACTTTTTTCTCAGAATGTACCAAACTATTGATTCAGCCCCTCCTAACATTTCCGCCATTGTTTTCATGGATTTCTTCTTTTTGTTCAGCCTAAGGATGAATGGTTTCACGTCTACTGAGAGCTCATTTGACTGCATATCATGAATTCACAGCAGCAGCTTCCAAATGCAAATGCCACAGTTGAAATCACCTACAGACCAGTTACCTGCTTGATTGATGATGGATTAATGAGGGAATAGCCCATGCAGCCCATGAAATAGCTTTTAAGTAGGTTGAACAATTACTTTTGAGCCCCTGAAATGAGGAGATTTTGATTAAAAATGGTTGTAAAAATGGTTGGGGACAGGCTCCTGCCCGAAGTGGAGGAGTTTAAGTATCTTGGGGTCTTGTTCACGAGTGAGGGGAAAATGGAGCGAGAGATCGACAGACGGATTGGAGCAGCATCTGCAGTGATGCGGACGTTGTACCGGTCTGTTGTGGTGAAGAGGGAGCTTAGTTCTAAGGCAAAGCTGTCGATTTACCAGTCAATCTACGTTCCTACTCTCACCTATGGTCATGAGCTTTGGGTAATGACCGAAAGAACGAGATCGCGGATACAAGCGGCTGAAATGAGCTTTCTCCGTAGGATTGCTGGACTCACCCTCAGAGATAGGGTGAGGAGCTCAGTCATCCGGGAGAGGCTCAGAGTAGAACCGCTGCTCCTCCACATTGAAAGGAGTCAGTTGAGGTGGTATGGGCATCTGATTAGGATGCCTCCTGGACGCCTCCCACTTGAGGTGTTTCAGGTACGTCCCACTGGGAGGAGACCCCGGGGCAGACCCAGGACTCGGTGGAGAGACTATGTCTCCCAGCTGGTCTGGGAACGCCTTGGTATCCCCTCTGAAGAGCTGGAGCAGGTGGCTGGGGAGAGGGACGTCTGGGCTTCTCTGCTTGAACTGCTGCCTCCGCGACCCGGACCTCCGGAAAAGCGGTAGAAGATGGATGGATGGATGGTTGTAATTCCTAAATCGTAACTCTGATTTGGATGTTAATACCCTCAAATTAAAGCTGAGAGTCTACACTTTAAGCCTATATTGATTAGATAACTGTATCTTGAATATGTTTTTGTAAACAACTAAAATAACAAAACTTGTGTCAGTGTCCAAATACTTATGGACCTAACAGTATGTAGTGTCATAAATCAGGAAAAATCCTATTTAATCCTTTGAATGGCCTATTTCATGAAGCGCTTTGTAATCTGAATATTTGTAATCTCTTGAGGGAACGAAACACACAATCTACATTCTAACCCGTCGCTTCTCTTTGTACCGATACTCTTCAATCAGCTTTTGGCACAAACCTTTCCTCTGTTCTTCAAAGAGAGGATAAAAAGCCATGGTAAAAAAAAAAAAAAAAAAAAGCTGACTGAAAATTCAGCCGCGTCCTGTGAGCTAAGTGAAAAGTTTGGTCTAAATGGTAGCTGATGGAGAATCCCAAGGCTTCCACCATCTTCTCTCTTCTGCTGTCCTCCACTGTCACATTCACTTTAATACAAGTTTTATTAGGAGTGAAGATGGATGTATTCTTCTCTAGCCGTGTGTGTTGGGGAGAGACAGAGTGTCCTGTGTACAACAGAGCTGGAGATATTCTCAACTGACTCTGTGAGCATGTGTGGTGACAAACTAATACTGCCCAGGGAGTCGGCAATGTTTTTAAGATGTCTGCATGATCTGCTGAAAATAAATGTAAATGACATCTTTCACATCCTTAATGTCAGTTCCCCTGCTCCCAGAAGCAAGTGGGAAAGGGATCCATACTTATTTGCATAACTACAAGGATAAGAAATTGTTAGCTAGCTGTAATTTGTAACATGTTATTAACTAGCTATAGTTAGCATATTGCTATAGTTAGCAACTATAACAATCTATTGTAGTTGCTAACTGCACCACGTTACTATAATTTAGCCAAATATAGCTTTGCATGGTGCTGGTCTCGTTGTAGAGCCTCCACCCCATGGCCGGGAGGTTGTGACTTCAGGCCCCAGCTGGGTCGTACCAAAGACCATAAAAAGGTACCTCCCACCTTCCAGCTTGTGCTCGGGATAATAGAATGGGTAAAGAAAAGTTAACACACACAGCTGTCAGAGGACTCACCCCCCCACCCCCCCACACACACACACACTCACACACACACACTATAGCTATCACTGCTCACAGTAGCTGTGTGGCCTAGGGTCATAGAAATGGAGATAGACACCACTACTATACATTATATGGTGTCCTACATGCTGTGGAAGGGATTTAACTTATAGCTTTGCAAATATTAACAGAGTTTTTATCTTACACATACAGTAAATTGCACATTGCTGTATTAAGTGAACTTTCTGCCCCTTTGCCCCTTGTCTTTACAGGAGTGAAGATCGTTGAGAGATGAAAAATGTCCAGATCTCTCAATGATTTTTCAGTGAGCACCCAGCAATCAGCAAGATCTCTCAATGATCTTCTAGTGATCTCCATGGTTGCCTCAAAATCTTGACTGAGTCCAAAACAGTCTCTCAATGATCACCAAGGGAAGCAATCTCAACAAATGCTCAAGGAGTACTTAACAGTCTCATCAATCTCCCAATGATCTCTCAGTGATCTTTCTGTGAACACCAAATTTTTCCACCCCAAAGTTAGAGATGGCTATGAAATTGCTCAGCATTCGATGAGAGGCCAGTAGATTTCACTGAAAGACCACGGTGGAGACTGCTGAGATCATTAGGAGATTGATGAAATTATTGAGCACTCCTCGAGTGCTGCCTTCAGCATTAGTTGAGCGATTGCTTCCCTTGGTGATCGTTGAGAAATTGTTTTGGACTGAGTCAAAACCTTGAGGACATAGAATAGAATAGGGTTTAATGTCATTGTACAGTTGTACAGTACAACAAAACTGGGAACAAGGTGACAGTGGTGACCATAGCGACCACTGGAAGATCACTGAGAAATCATTGAGAGAGCTTGACAATTGCTGGGTGCTCAGTGAAAGATCATTGAGAGACCTGGCCAGTTTTTCATTGCCCAGTGATCCCCTAGTGGTTGCCACCCCTGTGTAAAGGGGGTAGAAGAGTGCTAGAAACCTCTCATATAGTATGTACCCAGAGGCGCCCTGTGTCCCAAGAAACACTCACCAACCTCCTTGGTCACCCAAGAAACTCTTACAGTTTCAATATGAATCCACAAAACATCAGAAACACTTAAAGCTTGATGACTTATCAATCCTAGCTTCACAATACACTGGAAACTCAATGGAAAAGCACTAGTTAATGCTCTTAGATGGGACTTATGCTGACAGGCCAGTTTGTTCTCATAACTCAGTTGTTTTACTTTCATTTTGAGGTTCAAATCTATTTTGTGGGTGCATACAGATTTTTTGGGTTAAAAATGGTTCTTTCCATAGTAGTGGTTTCTGCAGCCCAGAGGTGGGAGTGTATTCAGAAATTTTGTTCAAGTAGAAGTAGTATTACCTCATGATAATGATTACTTAAGCTATACCTAAGTGCGAGTAGCCACCAAAATGTTGCTTGAGTAAGAGTAAAAAAGTTCATTCATTCATTCATTCATTCATTCATTCATTCATTCATTCATTCATTCATCTTCAGCCACTTAATTAATCCTTTTTGGGTCATGAAGGCGCCGGAGCCTATCCCAGCATCTTTGGACAGAATGCCAGTCCATCACAGAGCCAACGCAGACAACCATTCACTTTCACATTCTCACCTAAAGACAGTTTAGATTGCCTAGTTGATGCCGATTAACCTAAAAACAGGTGTAACTACTAGACGCAACTGCCCCTTTGTCAGATTTAAATTGCTGCCCTTGCCTCAGTAAATATCATCTCTGTGTGGCAGTGTATAAAATATGGAGATAAGGCTGTGAAGGACGGGCTCACATAGTTCCTCAGTGCTTTGCTGGATTTTCTCTGAAAGGGCTCATTGAACCTGCTGGAAGAAAGACTCTACTGGCCTATATGGTCAAGGTCAGCCATATTCACCATCTCTATCACATTTTGCCGAACTAATTGGCCGAATGTGTGTGTGTGGGGGGGGGGGCTAAAAAGTTCATAGTGGTCAAATTTGACGAAATATGGTTTATTTTTCAACCTCAGGGATCCAAGCGCTGCAACACCGATGGAAGAAGTGTGTGAACCGAAGGGAGGACTATGTTTAAAAATAAACCATATTTGGTCAAATTTAACCACTATGAACTTTTCAGCCTATGAACTTTTCACCCCCCACCCCATATTGTAACATAGATTGACGGTTCAGGTGACACTAAAGGTCCAAGGGAAATTCCAGCATGAAATGAAACTTTGACCTGAATATTGAATGAGTTAATTTGAATTTTGTGGTCCCTAGTGAAACATTTCTTTCCCTTAAAGATAGAAATATTGCTGTCTGTTCCTTTCTGAAGAGTTGTCTTTTCTAAGACACTTGTGTTGAGTCCTCTTTTTGTGCCCTTTAAAAATTCATATTTGTTTTTTAACTAGCAGAGGGCGTTGTTAAATACTACATGAGGCAGGAGGAATTTTCCTAGCCTGCTGTGTGTTTATGAACATGAACAGGATGGCACACAAGTGGAAAGGAAAGACGAACTGAGCTGTTGGTAGAACCGTAGTAACATTGCCAAGCCCAGCTGTGGAATATAAAAGGCCTTCTACAGAGGAAATGGTTGGATAGTATGATAAACACAAATAAATTAAAATGAGTTTCAGATGTGTTGGGATTAAGGCCTGTGAGAGTTTGGGGTACAGCATCTTAAGGTAGTATCTCTCTGGGCTACAACAGGTTGCAACTTGTTGGAGATAAAAAAAAAAAACTTGCGACAAATACGTGAGCTCATGACAGTTTTTACTTGGAACTGCTGAACTGCCACATTTGCATATGTCTCACAACTACTGTACGAACTGTATCCTCTAATAGAATTCAAATATACCGTACTTCTAACATGATTAAAATCATATAATTGTAATAACTAGCTACGGCCCACCTCTGGAGATTCCATATAGCAGATTCCCCCACTTCACTTAGTGACCACAAGGTATCACCAAACCCAGAGCTTCCAAATGTTTAATATATTTATTTTAAAAGTCCTATATTGTAGCATTTTGTGCATAAACACGCTGCTTTAATATGGTCAGAGTTCTTGTAAAGTCAGTTGACCTCATGACTTCACATCTAAGGCTGTGTGTCCACCAAATGCATTTTTTCCGCTCTGGGCAACTGTTTTCCATTCATTCTCTATGTAGTCCAACTTTTATAGCGCTGAGCGCCCTCGGTGCTGAAACGCTCTTGGCGGTGGTGATTTTTTGTTGTGGCGCTCAGGGCGCTCAGAGTTGAAAAAAGTTCAACTTTTCAGAAACTGCAGCTGAGCTCATCAGTGTCAGACCTTAAACAGCCAATCAGAACTGCTGCGTGGGTGGGACATAAGACGCCGGTACTAGTCTGTACTCAGACTCCTGCTTTCCGTGTCATCATATTTTACATCCAGAGCTGCTAGAAAACATTTCCTGTCCGTTGTTATTTAGAGACTACTGTTAAAAAAATCAGTAGAAAGTCTGACCATAGGAAAAGCAGAAGTACTGAGCTGAGAGTGAAAAGCTGTTGCTGGGATACAGGGCACAGACTTTTTTTTTTTTTCCCCAGAGTGTCATGCACAAACGCTGAAAAAAAATGCTCAGGGCGGTTGGGTGACAAAAAACGCATTTGGTGGACATGCAGCCTTAAGCTACTGTCACAAAGATTCTTATAAACAGTGGGTTCATAAGAATCTCCCAGTTCCTACAAATTAAGAAGTTTGCATACATACACTACCGTTCAAAAGTTTGGGGTCACCCAGACAATTATTTTGTTTTTTTCCATGAAAAGTCACACTTATTTACCACCATGAGTTGTAAAATGAATAGAAAATATAGTCAAGACATTGACAAGGTTAGAAATAATGATTTGTATTTGAAATAATAATTTTTTCCAGATACTCAACCTGCTCAAAGGAAGGTCAGTTTTATAGCTTCTCTAACCAGCTAAACTGTTTTCAGCTGTGCTAACATGATTGCACAAGGGTTTTCTAATCATCCATTAGCCTTCTGACGCAATGAGCAAACACATTGTACCATTAGAACACTGGAGTGATAGTTGCTGGAAATGGGCCTCTATACACCTATGTAGATATTGCACCAAAAAACAGCCACTTGCAGCTAGAATAGTCATTTACCACATTAGCAATGTATATTAGATATTAGAGTGTATTTCTGGTTAGTTTAAAGTTATCTTCATTGAAAAAAACAGTGCTTTTCTTTCAAAAATAAGGAAATTTCTAAGTGACCCCAAACTTTTGAACGGTAGTGTACATGGACGGGGGCAGTTTGTTAAAGCTGCCATTCAATTCACAAGAGCAATTTGAGGCATTCTTGAGAAATTACATGCTTTTCTGTCGTACGTTCTTTGTAAGGATGCCTTGGGATCTTCCTGCGGTATACTTACTGCCATCTTATGGAAATTTTTGTGCAACTCATGGCACTCTCAAGTCGTTGGTAGGAAGATCTTACGGCTTTTGGCACATTTTGTCAGCACAAATGTTGCATGAATAACATACTTCCGCCTTATGAACGCCTCACTACCGCCTTACGCACATGGTAGGAATTTCTGTACAAACCAGGATTCACACGGTGTTTCCTATGACCACTGTAAGGGGCCCTCAAGAACAACTTAAGGTGTTCTTGAGGTATACTCAATGGCCAGCATCTTGCATAGTTCTTAGTTGTTCCTATGGCATTTGTACAGCAGCCCTACAATGAGGGTTTTTGTGGGGCATTCACAGAAATCTCGGACAAGACTATTTACCTGGCCACAAACTTACAAACGGTCTACGAATGCTGGATTCTCTTACAGCTGCCTCTGGCCACCACTGAAGTGGTGGCCTAGTTGATAGCGCATCCGCCTCACAGCCGGGAGGTTGGGGGTTCAAGTCCCGGCCGGGTCATACCAAAGACCATATACAAATGGTACTTCCCGCCTTCTAGCTTGGTGCTCAGTGTAATAGAATGGGGGAAGGAGAAGTTGTTGGTAGCGGGGCCTTGCATGGCAGCGACCCCTCTGATTCTACATGTGATTAACATTGTAAATAGGAGAAGCGTAATTTCATTCTACTGTACATGATTGAATGACAACAGAGATGGCTTATAAATGCCATATGAAATAGTTCAGAAATCATCCGGATGGCGTTCGCAGCTGTTTGTAAGGGTATTTGTTACATTAGCTTTAATCACAAAATCCACTGACATGGCCAGGTATGATTAACTATTTATTTACATGAGTACAGATTATAAAGCAGAGGTTGATTGTATTTACAGGAACACACAAGAGAAACACACAAGGCAAACAATAAACAAAATGAATAAACACAAAAAACAATGATTCAGTGGTATAATGGAATAAATGTGGGGAAATAGTAGAGCTGGCATTTATTGAGTAACCTACAGAACCTTTAGTTCTGAGTGTAATTTGAGAGGAAGGATGAAAGGTTGATGGTGAATAAGAAAAACAAAAGTTTCAGCGATTTAAGGAAAAATGGGGAAAATAATTTTTACTATTTTTGTAGTTTGAGCGAAGTAGCAACAAAAGGGAAATAATTATCTGTTGGGTGAATTTAGATAATTAAGCAACCAACTTATAGAGGTTTAAAATATTTAACACAGCCATATTACGAGGATGCAGTTGGTCAGTCAGTTGTTACTGACGCAGAACGCGTTTATGGGTGTTTTCAAGTTCATTTCCTTATCACAACAGCACAGAAACAAATTTTCCAAAAGGGAAAAAATGAGTAGTGGCCGGTCTTATTATTCAGAGGTGTGTTTTGGATAATCCAATCCAAAGTGCTCCTGCCCATCCATTTAATGCAAAGAGGCACATTATCTGAAGTGAACTCTGATCATGACGGTTTAAGATGGGTTTTGCGCTGACCAAAGCCTGTGTGTGTGAGCCAAAATGCACGTGATAGTAATGTTGCTTGGTAATAAGGAAGACATCAATCACAGTTGATGGCCAATTAGTTATTTTAGAGAGAACAAACAGGTAAGAGATAATGCTGGACTGAAAAATCAGCTGAATGGTTTAATGTAGTGCACACAGACATGAAAGGGTTTGACACTTCAGGAAAAGAGGATGATGCCTGCATAAACTTTCATAAACCTTCATTAACGATGGCATGGAAGTTGCTCCCAGCCCGTGGGGAGATGGAGTGCTCCCTCTCCTGTTGCTTTTGTCAACCGAGGGTCTCCCCCGTCTCATGTGGGGGTCTGCCGAGGTTTGTGGCTTTTTGTCCCCATCCCTCCAGGAGAGGAGGGAAGGAGGAGATCTGGCGCAGCTTCCCGTCTGCCGCCAACCCCTGTCATGAAGCGAACCTGCTCTCAGCAGCCCCTACCAGGGGCTGACAGGTAGCAGTCGGGGAGCTTGCTGGGTGAGAACCGTGATCCTAGGTGCAGTGTGGCAGTCCTCGGCCCGGCTGGAAACCCAGGGGCGTGTGGCTGAGGCAGATGTGTGGACATGTCTCCTGTCTCTTTGGGGAGTTAGAGTGAAAAGTAAAATGCCACACACTCCTTGTTCATTCATTCATTCCCCTAAAAAAAAAAAAAAAAAAACTCATACAGTAATGCCTAATCTAGTGTGGATGGAATAATAAAAAAAATATATTTAGTGAGTGATATTATAAATAAAACGATGGGTGATTATTTTATGACTGTTACAACTCTCCATTAAAATAACAGAAAATACCAGTGCGTGTTATTTCCTCATGAGCTTCGGAGCCGTGCAATTTCAACACACACCACTGAAATGGCATTAAACCATGCACTTCTGACGACAGACCTCCTTTTGCCTGATCAGAAGTGGATTGTCATTAAATGCCCCATATTAGTGATGTGCATGAGATTGCACACTGCCACACCTCTTTGAAATGAGCCTCCTCCTCCTAGTGCAAAGTGGGTGGACTGTCTACTGATAATTAGATGGCGTGACGCAAAGAGTAAAAAACAGAAAGTCTGGTGGAAAAGTCCACTGATGATCGTCAAAATAGGGCCCATTGTCTTTTTGGTCAGACAGAGAGAGAGAGTTTGGGTTATACCACACCGTTCTAGGTCTACAAAGACGAAAGAGAAAGAAGGGCTTCCTATGGCTGGGGTATGTCTGGAGCAGTTCCGTTCAGACAGATGCACATTGCTGGGATGGGGCCCAAAGTAGGTCTAGTCCTGGGAGATCCTCCTAGACTGTTTGCCGTCTCACTTCCAGCCCTTGGGTCAGGTGGAGGGGGTTTCTCTCTGTACACTGTTGGTGGAAGCCTCAAAGTTGGATGTCTGGTTAAAAAGCAAGCTGAATCTACAGCTGGTTGAAATTTAAGGAAAAAAAACTTTATGCAAACATTATCCAAAAATTATGAAAAGCAGGTTAAATGCTGACATGAGTTTTGTCATGACTCAAAGCTAGAAGATCAAGTGCTAGGCAACTAACACCAGAGAAAAACACTCAGACATGGAGTAAAAGTTTTAACACAAACCCTATTTATTTAAACCCTATTTATTTGAACCATATCGTTCAGGTAGCAAAGATGACTCGCACGTTTCAGAGAATGAAGGGTCCGACGGTGAAGGGTTAGAGATGGACATCGGTGGCCTCCAAAACACTGAATGGTAATATACAGATAGATCTAAATTTCCCCGATCGGGTGGTCAGGGAAATAAAAAAAAAAAGCTCAGATATTCAGTTTCGGTAGGCAATGAGATTTATAAAAATGAAAACTGAAATAAGAAATATAACTTTTTTAGCACAAAGTCGTTCCATTTGTAGTAAAGTCAACACTCGGCTTCAAAATTCATCCATCCATCCATCTTCTACCGCTTTTCCGGAGGTCCGGGTCACGGAGGCAGCAGTTCAAGCAGAGAAGGCCAGACTTCCCTCTCCCCAGCCACCTGCTCCAGCACTTCAGAGGGGATACCAAGGCATTCCCAGACCAGCTTGGAGACATAGTCTCTCCACCGAGTCCTGGGTCTGCCCCGGGGTCTCCTCCCAGTGGGACGTGCCCGAAACACCTCAAGTGTTTCGGGCACTGCTGCTCGCTAATATATCTAAAAATTGCTTTGTCTAGTATTGCTTATTCATATTCTACATTTTATTGCATGTATAGTTCTTTATTTCTATCTTTTATTTTTATCATGTTTAATGTTGCAGCATTGCACCGAGACAAATTCCTAGTTTGTGTACTACATGAACAATGGCAATAAATCTGATTCTGATTCTGAAGTGGGAGGCGTCCAGGAGGCATCCTAATCAGATGCCCGTACCACCTCAACTGACTCCTTTCAATGTGGAGGAGCAGCGGTTCTACTCTGAGCCTCTCCCGGATGACTGAGCTCCTCACCCTATCTCTGAGGGTGAGTCCAGCAATCCTACGGAGAAAGCTCATTTCAGCCGCTTGTATCCGCGATCTTGTTCTTTCGGTCATTACCCAAAGCTCGTGACCATAGGTGAGAGTAGGAACGCAGATTGACTGGTAAATCGACAGCTTTGCCTTAGAACTAAGCTCCCTCTTCACCACAACAGACCGGTACAACGTCCGCATCACTGCAGATGCTGCTCCAATCCGTCTGTCGATCTCTCGCTCCATTCTCCCCTCACTCGTGAACAAGACCCCAAGATACTTAAACTCCTCCACTTGGGGCAGGAGCCTGTCCCCAACCCGGAGAGGACAATCCACCTTTTTCCGGCTGAGGACCATGGACTCGGACTTGGAGGTGCTGATTCTCATCCCAGCCGCTTCACACTCAGCGGCAAACCGTCCCAGCAAGAGCTGTAGGTCATTGCTGGATGAAGCCAAGAGGACAACATCATCTGCAAACAACAGAGATGAGATCCTGTGGTCACCAAGCATGACACCGTCCGTTCCCTGGCTGCGCCCAGAAATCCTGTCCATAAAAATTATGAACAGGATCGGTGACAAAGGGCAGCCCTGGCGGAGTCCAACTCTCACTGGGAATGACTCCGACCGAGTGTTGGCAATACGAACCAAACTCTCACAACGGTCGTACAGAGACCGAATAGCTCGTAACAACAAGCCCGATACCCCATACTCCCGAAGCACCCCCCACAAAAATCCACGAGGGACGCGGTCAAATGCCTTCTCCAAGTCCACAAAACACATGTAAACTGGTTGGGCAAACTCCCACAAACCCTCAAGAATTCTCGAGAGGGTAAAGAGCTGGTCCGATGTGCCACGGCCAGGACGAAAACCACATTGCTCCTCCTGAATCCGAGGTTCAAAATTCATAGGGGAGGATTTTAATTTCGGAGGAAAAAATATAATAAAATCACGATCGCCTTATGTGGAAAAAAAATCAATTACACAAACTCTTTTCCAGGCGAGTTTTGACACTATTGCTTCTCTGCACTGTTTTAATATGTTGATATCGTCTTGAGCTGTGGGTTTTCGTTTAAAAACCGTAGGTATGGCAGTCGGTTTTAGAACCCGTTTGTAACAAATTTTCAAGCCTAAAGATTCCTGTATAACAGGCGCCTCCTCAAAACTGTCTGCAGTGAAATGATCGCTAGGGTACAGAAGATGGTGCTGGTTGGCTTGTGTCCCTTTTTCTCTGTACTTGCTTCGCCCATTTTTTAAGAAGATCTGAATCTTTTGGGAATGAGAACAGGCTTATATATTCACTGGGGCAATTAGAACACACAGCCGCCACACAACATTTCGGCATTTCTTTGCTGATATAGAAGCTAAACAGCTTGCCTACACTGATAGCACACGGATCAGCCGAGAGGAAACTCACCTCATGACGTCATATCCGGAAACGAGGCGCATCTCAGGATATCGCGTTAGTGCAACACGGTGCTAAATTTGAATTCACAGAAATATTTTCCCACTTATTTAGCATTCGAAGTCAACAGAACCAACTATGTGGACGATTGAAGATAAATTTATACTGAATATTGATCCATAGTTCCTACATCGTGTCACAGACACTTTAAGTAGTCAAGATTTTTGTGGTCAGTCCACACAATGAAGGGGTGAGTGGCTCCCTCCAGCCAGTGCCTCCACTCCTCGAGTGCCAATTTAATGGCCAGCAGCTCTCGATCTCCTATGTCGTAGTTTCTCTCAGCTGGCGTCAACCGGCGAGAAAAATACGTGCATGGGTGGAGCTTCTAATCCGAGGCCAGATGCTGCGATAGGACAGTGCTCACCCCCGAATCTGAAGCGTCCATCTCTACAACAAACTGGAGCTGAGGGTCGACCTGCACCAAGATGGGTATGTTAGAGAATAGGGTTTTTAACTCGGCGAAGGCCTGCTCCACCACCTCGGACCATTTAAAGGGGGCTTTTGTCGAGGTCAGCTGAGTCAGAGGCTGGGCTACCCTGCTGTAGTTTCTGATAAACTTCTGATAGAAGTTCCTGTGGATTCCTGTGGAATCAGCTGCCAATCTGGATTCGGGAGTCAGACTCGATCTCTGTTTTTAAGAATAGGGCTAAAACCTACCTTTTTGATCTAGCCTACAATTAGGGAGGGATCATGTGTTTCTGAACCCTCCCTTAGTTATGCTGCTAATAGGTTTAGTCAGCTGGGGGACCTCCAGTAATGCACTGGGCCTCACTCCTTTCCTCACTCTCTATGAAATATTTTTTTTTTTGCTGGTCATTAACATTTGTTTGTTCTCTCCCATAGATTGAGTCCCCATCGTGCTGTTTGCTCTCTACATGTCTGTTCTTTTCTTCTTCTCTATCCCCTCACCCCCCAGCCAGTCGCAGCAGATGACTGCCCCTCCCTGAGCCTGGTTCTGCTGGAGGTTTCTTCCTGTTAAAAGGGAGTTTTTCCTCTCCACCGTCGCCAAGTCCTTGCTCACAGGGGATCGCCTGATTGCTGGGGTCTTTCTGCAACTGTGGGGGTCCCCCCTACAGTTGATAGTGCTATGAGATGACTGTTGTTGTGAAATGGCGCTATATAAATAAAGTTGAATTGAATTGAATTGAATAGAAATTAGCAAAGCCCAAAAAGCACTGAAGCTGTTTCCTAGATTGTGGTGTAGGCCAATCTAACACTGCCTTCACCTTGACCTGATCAGCTCCCAGCTCCCTTTCAGCCACAATAAAGCCCAGGAAGGAAGTGGAGATTGGGTGGAAAACTCGCACTTTTTGGCCTTCACAAAGAGCTGATTCTCCAGAAGCCATTGTAACACGGCCCGGACATGGACCGTGTGTTCCTCTGGCGTGCGGGAAAAAATCAGAATATCGTCCAGGTACACAAAAACAAACTAGTTCACCATATCGAGAAGGACATTGTTTATCATGTGCTGGAAGACAGCGGGGGCATTAGTGAGTCCAAATGGCATCACAAGATATTCAAAATGCCCCAAATGCGTTTTGAACGCCATTTTTCACTCATCACCTTGGCGCATGCGAACCAGGCGATACACGTTGCGCAAATTGAGCTTGGTGAATACCCGCGCGTGCTGAATGAGCTTGAATGTGGAGTTGATTGGGGCAGCGGGTATTTATCCTTAACCGTTATCACCTTAAGCTCACAGTACTCGATACATGGATGCAGGGATCCGTCCTTCTTTCCGACAAAGAAAAATTCTGCCCCAAGCGGGGCCGAAGAAGGCCAAATTAGGCTAGCGTTCAGGGAGTCCTTGATGTAACTCTCCATCGTCTCCCTCTCCGGCCCAGAAAGACTATAGACCAGCTTGATGGCAACCGTGCACCCGGGAGGAGGTCGATAGCACAGTTGTAAGAGCGACGAGGTGGTAAAGAGAGCACTCTCAACTTGCTAAAAAACTCCCCAAGGTCATGGTAAACCTCGGGTATGAGGCTGAGGTCTGGCGGCTCTGCCGGAAGGGAGGTGATGGGGAGTGAAGTTGAACAGGCGGCCAAACTGAGGCAGGAGGATAGACAGAAGAGACTTCAAGAGGAAATTACGTTCTGAGCCCAGTTGATAACAGGGTTATGTTTCTGGAGTCAAGGGTAACCCAGGACCACCGGGGAGGATGAAGTAGGGAGAATATAGAACAAGAGAGTCTCCCGGTGGTTTCCAGAAAGAGGGACGGAGACCAGCGCCATGCACTCAGTAACGGAGGCTAGGCTACAGCCGGATAGTGCCGTTACGCTAAGCGCAGCCAGCAGTTTTATAGTAGAGATGCCTATCTCCCGCACGAGCCGCAAAGAAATAAAGTTTTGTTCTGTCCCTGAATCAATTAATGCCGACACATTCTTCTCAGCCCCTGGTAACTGAATAAGAGCCGGGAGCGAAAAGTTACCAGGGGGACTGACAGAATGTCCGCCCGCCAGGCCCCCACGTGTCTTTTGGTTTCACAGGGCAGTTTGGTAGTTTATGCTCCAAAGAGCTGCAATACATGCACGTGCCGGCCTTCCTCTGGCACTGATACTCCTCCGGAGTTAAAGTACGACCCAGCACCATTGCATCAGGGGAGGAATCGAACCTGATGGTACTAGTAGCTGGCGGTGTTGGGGGGGGGGGGTTGCACGTGAAGAGGGCGGACTGAAAAAGGCCTTCTGCTCCTTCGCGTGCTCACGGTACCGATTATCCAAGCTGACGGCCCGTTCAATTAGCTCATCCAGAGAGGAGGGGGTAGTATGAACCGCCAGGTCGTCATGGAGATTGGCATTCAGACCTAAGAGGAAGGCGCTGCGTAGGGCAACGTCATTCCACCCTGAGTCCGCCGCAACGACCCAGAACTCCACAAAGAAATTGGCCGCTGACCGATTCCCCTTTGGAGCAACATTAGGCGGCTCATAATATTCCCCTCGCTCTCTGAATGGTCAAATGCACAGGAAAACTCCTGAACAAAACGCTCAAAGGAATAACTGGGGCCCTCGGTGCTATCGAGAACGGACTGAGCCCAGTTAAGTGCCCGATCTCAGAGTAGGAGGGTCATAAAATGAATTTTGGACGTGTCATCTGGGTACTCCCCGCCCACCTGCCACAAAAAAAGATGAACGTGGAGCAAACACCCCTTACATCCTCCCACCTCCCCCGCGTACAGGGCAGGTGAAGGAACGGAGATAGTACGGTGGATGGCAGCACCCACTGGGGCGACAGGTGGAGAGGGAGGACCTGAACGAGACATGTGACAGAGGTGGTCAGTGACTGTGGTCAGCTGCTGAGTAATAGTTTGCAGCTGTTCGATGAGCACAGCCACCTGTCGCTCTGTGGCATCTAGCCATTAAAGGGTGGAGTGTTCCCCTGTTGTAGCGCCTGCTGAGCTTCGGTCATGGCTGGACCATTCTGTCATGACTCAAAGCTAGAAGCTCAAGTGCCAGGCAACTAACACCAGAGAAAGACACTCAGACACGGAGTAAAAGTTTAAACACAATTTTATTGAAAACCCAGGAAGTGTAGAGAAAGCGGCACATGCTGAAGGAGCACACAGCCTGTAGGGGAAGAGAGATGAGAGCTGGTTAGAATGAGGAGTAAAACTGGAGATAATGAATTAGAGCAGGGGTTTATCTTATGACAGATGAGCAGAGAGCCCAGCAGAGGAACCCAGCGAGGAAGTGAAGGAGCCAGCAGGACTGAGCTGGCAGAGGAAGTGGAGAGGAGAGGAGCTGGGGGGAGTCTGACCAGGTGGAGAAGGCAGTTCTTGGGTGAAGACAATGAGGAGGCAGGTGAGCGCACTGCAACCCCGGAGATGCACCGCTGAGAAGGCAGCAACCTGGGGAGAGAGGAGGAGAAGGAGGAGAAGGCTGAGTTCCTAATAATACAATTCTTAACTTTGCTTTAAGGCAGCAGTACCCAACGGTCCAGCACAGAAGCTTTCACCAGCTGATCCTTTAAAGCACTGGCAGAGAAGAGGCAGCAGGTGCATCCACTCACGCAGGTGCGTTGATGACCTGCGGAGCCCGGGAAACAGAAGAAGGACCTCCCACAGAAAGGGAGAGGGAGCGTGCTCACCCGATCATCACAAGTTTAGGAACCAAAGAAGAAACTTGAACACTCATGCACAAAAATTAAGTAGGCTACATAAAGAAAAAAAAAACAGAATTTCTGAAAAAGACTGAGGCCTCCCTGAAGGGAGGAAAAACTTGAGACCTACATAAAGGCAGTTTCTGCAGCTCAGTAGCTCACAGACAAAAGCAAAGACAACTCAGGAAAAACAGGAAGAGGAGGGGAGAGAGAGCAGAAACAGCTCTGTGTCTTTTAAAAATGCTGTGTCTCACTCAGTTCCGGTGGTGCAGCCTTGTAGACTGCAGCCCAGCAGGCCAGAGCACTCAGAGATCCGGTACTGCTTCTAAAGGCTGATTTATGGCTGTTAAATGAGATGGTCTAGCCTGTGAAGGACGTAGGTTTGCGTGACCACGCACTACCCCATTGCCTATAGCAACCATGACAGCGTCATTTGAGAGATTTTTTTCTTGCTGACATTTTTTACAGAAATGGAACTTTATTTTTATCTTTTTTAATCATTGTGCTTTCTTTACCTTTTACTGAAGAATTTTCACCAGACTGAGGACCATGACCAGATAAAATACGACTTTTAATTCATGTTAAAGGTTCAGGTTCAGGTTACTTTATTTGTACCCGTAGGTAGATTTGTTTTGCAGTCTGGTGACATCCATATTTACAAGCCACAAATTACATTTAGCATAGACACAAACACAGGCACACATGAAGCTGACTATAAACATGATAAAAATACTCAAGGCTCCATCAATCAGGGTATAAAAAGACAAAGAGATGAGGGAGAAACCAGAGGTAAGAGAGAGGGGTCATAACAAAAGTTAAAAACTAGTCAAAGAGGTTAAAAACTCAAAGGTCTAAAACCCAATAAAATATTTAAAACCCAAGTGACATCCTACAAAAATAAGTAAGTATAAAATGGAGTTAATAAATAGGTACCTAAATTATGTGCAATATATTGTTACAGCTTGTTCAACTCTTTGACAGCAGCAGGAACAAAGCTGTTTTTGTAGCGCTGGGTTCTACTTTTTGGGACAGCAAACCTCTGTCTTGAGGGAAGAAGCTGAAAGTGGCAGTGCAAAGGGTGGGAGTCATCATTTAAAATGGAGGTAGCCATCCTCTGTACTTGTCTGGTGTACAGGGATGTCAGGCTCAGCTGTGACTCACCAAGCAAACGACTGGACCATCGAACTACCTGATCCAAGGATTTCCTCTGTTTCAGTTTTATCTGACCAAACCATGACACTAAAGAAAAGTATAAAACAGATTCAATAAAAGCCCGATAAAACATTGTCATTATGGTTCGGTCAACTTGGAAGCGTGCAAGTTTTCTCAAGCAATGCAAATGTTGCTGACCCTTTTTGCACACCCTTTCACAGTTCTCTTCAAACTTTAAATTACTATCAATAATCGTCCCAAGATATTTGTAGGATTGTACACATTCAGTGGTCTGGCCTTTTAGTACGGTGACTTTGTGCCTGGGATTTTTCCTCCTAAAGTCAATAATCATGTCTTTAGTTTTTGTCGTATTCAGCTGCAGGTAGGAATCCTCACACCAGTGAACAAAATCATCAACTACTGGGCCGTGGCCACTCTCACCATCCTGGAGGAGACTGACAATAACTGAGTCATCAGCATACTTTATAATGTGTCTGTTGTCATGTCTGCTCCGACACATGTTTGTGTACAGGATGAAGAGTAGTGGTGACAACACACACCCCTGAGGAGAGCCAGTAGAAGAGCACTTTAGGTCAGACAGTGTACCATTGACCCTTACTCTCTGCGTCCTGTTGGTAAAGAAATCCAGAATCCAACCCACCAGATTATTGCTCAAATCAAATTGCTGCAGGAGGCTTTCAACTAAGATATGAGGTTGACAGGTTAACAACAGTTACGGAAAAACCACAAAATAGACCATCATATTATAATGCAAGAAATCTCTGTGTGTGAAATCTCTGAAATCCATCAGGATTTTGGAAGTCATTCCATCCCCCATCAGCGCAAATTAATTTCAGCTGGTTAAGCCCTAACTGATAGCCTTTAAAAAGGTCTGTGAATATCAGATTGTCACACCACAAAGAGCTCATGATGGGTAGAAGCAAAGAGCTCTCTCTAGACCTTCACAACCTTATTGCTGCAAAACATAATGATGCCATTGGTTACAGGCGCATTTCTAAACTGCTGAATGTTCCAGTGAGCACTGTTGGAGCCATCATTTGAGAACATCATTAACCATAAACGGGCCACGACCAGGAGCTTCTCGCAAGATTTCTGACAGAGGAGTCAAAAGAATTATCAGAAAAGTTATCCAAGAGCCGAAGACCACTCATGGAGAGCTCCAGAAGGACCTGGAGTTAGCAGGTACTGCTGTTTCAAAGAAAACAAGTAATGCACTAAACTGACATGGGCTATATGTCTGCTGACCTGGCAAGACTCCATTGCTGAAGTAAAAGCATGCTGTAGCTTGTTTAAAGTTTTTTGCACAACATTTGGGCAAGCCAGTAAAATACTGGGAGAATATAGTCTGGTCAGATGAGACCAAAATTTAACTTTTTGGATGCCACAACACACAGCATGTTTGGAGGAGAAATGGCACTGCACATCAGGCCAAAAACACCATATCAACAGTGAAGTTTGGAGGTGGGAGCATCATGGTGTTTGGGGTGTTTTTATGCACATGTTACAGGCAGACATCATATATAGTGCATAAAGTATTCACAGCACTTCACTTTTTCCACATTTTGTTATGTTACGGCCTTATTCCAAAATGGAATAAATTCATTTTTTCCTCAAAATTCTACACACAATACCCCATAATGACAATGTGAAAAAAACATTTTTTGAGACTTTTGCAAATTTATTAAAAATAAAAACTAAGAAATCACACTTACATAAGTATTCACAGCCTTTGCTCAAAACTTTGTTGATGCACCTTTGGCAGCAATTACAGCCTCAAGTCTTTTTGAATATGATGCCATAAGCTTGGCACACCTATCTTTGGGCAGTTTTGTCCATTCCTCTTTGCAGCATCTCTCAAGCTCTATCAGGTTGGATGGGAAGTGTTGATGCACAGCCATTTTCAGATCTCTCCAAAGATGTTCAGTTGGTTCAAGTCTGGGCTCTGGCTGGGCCACTCAAGGACATTCACAGAGTTGTCCTGAAGCCACTCCTTTGATATCTTGGCTGTGTGCTTAGGGTTGTTGTCCTGCTGAAAGATGAACCGTTGCCCCTGTCTGAGGTCAAGAGTGCTCTGGAGCAGGTTTTCATCCAGGATGTCTCTGTACATTGCTCTCATTCATCTTTCCCTCTATCCTGACTAGTCTCCCAGTTCCTGCCACTGAAAAACATCCCCACAGCATGATGCTGCCACCACCATGCTTCACTGTAGGGATGGTATTGCCCTGGTAATGAGCAATGCCTGGTTTCCTCCAAACATGACGCCTGGCATTCATGCCAAAGAGTTCAATTTTTGTCTCATCAGACCAGAGAATTTTGTTTCTCATGGCATGAGAGTCCTTCAGGTGCCTTTTGGCAAACTCCAGGTCGGCTGCCCTGTGCCTTTTACAAAGGAGTGGCTTCTGTCTGGCCACTCTACCATACAGGCCTGATTGGTGGATTGCTGCAGAGATGGTTGTCCTTCTGGAAGGTTCTCCTTTCTCCACACAGGAACACTGGAGCTCTGACAGAGTGACCATCGGGTTCTTGGTCACCTCCCTGACTAAGGCCCTTTCCCCCCCGATTGCTCAGTTTAGACAGCCGGCCAGCTCTAGGAAGAGTCCTGGTGGTTCTGAACTTCTTCCATTTATGCATGATGGAAGCCACTGTGCTCACTGGGACCTTCAAAGCAGCAGAAATTCTTCTGTACCCTTCCCCACATTTGTGCCTCGAGACAATCCTGTTCTCGGAGGTCTACAGACAATTGCTTTGACTTCATGCTTGGTTTGTGCTTTGACATGCACTGTCAACTGTGGGACCTTATATAAACAGGCGTGTTCCTTTTCAAATCATGTCCAATCAACTGAATTCACCCCAGGCGGACTCCAATTAAGCTGTAGAAACATCTCAAGGATGATCAGTGGAAAAAAAATGAATTTATTCCATTTTGGAATAAGGCTGTAACATAAAATGTGGAAAAAGTGAAGCGTTGTGAATATTTTCCGGATGCACTGTAGATGATTTGCCATCAAGACACAAAAATTACATGGAACATAAGTATCAATATATACTGTATGTAAGAAAATGATATAAATAGATAAGCAATAATAAAATCACTTCTCATTTCAAAATATGTTGAATTATTTCACCAGATATGTTTATTGCAAAACACACAGTCAAGACACACATTAAATATTCTCTGTAAAAATGCAAGATATCAAAATAAAGAAAATCAGTATCATAATCAAAGAATAATAATTCTGAGAATAAATTTTAGGAAACTGTTTGTCCATCTAACCTGGGGAGAAAGAATGCACAATAATTTAGATTCCTTTATTAGTCCCACAATGGGGAAATTCCAGGGCATCCACATGAGTGGATGAGGCAGCCACTGGTGCGGCGCCCGACCCTTTCACCATTCACACACATTCACACCTGGGGCCACTTTAGATGCATATCCTATTGACACACAGTCACTGGTGGGAGAGGAATATAAAGAGTAAAGTTATAAGTGAATGTAAAGGAGACTCTTAATCCCTGACATCAAGTCAGTTTTATTCTGAAATCTTTACAAAGCAGTGCTCTCCTGCAGCTCACATCAAAGAGGGATTTCCAAGGAGGAAAGGCATGCGGCTTGGTCTCCATCATGACGGAGAATTTTGGCAGGCTCATCCAGGATATTTGTGATTAAACAACATAGGCACAACAGTTGATCACACAGAGGAGTTCACTCGCAAAAACAAAGTCATAATCATAATACCACTAGTACATACCCGTGCATACCCGTAGAAACCAAGTATAAGCAAGTATTTCTGCATGCCCGTTGCTGAAGGGTCTCCTCCTCTCTGAGACGGCTGTGATGTTCACAGTCATGCCGCAGGCATCACTGACAGAGATTTCTTGAATTTATAGAGTGCCTTCTGCCTTACTGAGATTTCCCAATTTCCTGCTTCGAATGGGTGTGGTTTAAAGTAGTTTGTCCTATTCGGTCTCAGCTTCTGTGTGCCTTGCCTGGCGTGCAGCGTTGGCGGCCAGCCAACTATTCCGCATCTCCTGGGTCTCGGCTTGTCTGTGCCTTGCTTGGCGTGCAGCATTGCTTGCTTTGCGGGCATTTCGGGCATCAAGTGACTGAGCACGTGCATGGTGCACTGCCACACATTTCCTGTCTGTGCATCCCTTGTCTGTGTTGCTGGTGAAGGGTGTCCTCCTGTGGCAGGCATCATAGGACACTACATCATAGGTCAACAGGCAGCGTGAGTGATGGTCTATATGACATCATAAAGACATCAAGGAGGCATCATAGGACACTACATCATAGGTCGACAGGCAGCGTGAGTGATGGTCTATATGACATCATAAAGACATCAAGGAGGCATCATAGGACACTACATCATAGGTAGCCAGTCCTATTGTCTATATGACGGCATCACGAGTCCTATGTTGCCTGAGATCATAGGATCATCATAGGACATTAGGCAGACATCATAGGTTTTCCTATGATGTCCGATGATCGTGACAGACAGACACACACACATCAGTTTCAGTTCTTTTATTCAGTCTTTGGAGTTCACCGGAGTCACCTCAGGTCGACAAGTCAAGCTTTGGCACATGAATAGTTCTTCTTGTCCAGACAAGTCAGTGTGGGTCAATGTGTCCATATAAAATATTGAAGAAAGAAAAATGTTTATTCAAAAAGGGATCCCTTCAGGATCCATTTGTCTTGGAGGGAAAATCCTTCTTTATGTGTGAACAAAGGAGGGAATCTCCTGCACCAGAGGACCAAAGAATGTTGGTGAATGTGGGGGAAGGTCAATCATGTGCTTACTTCTCTGATAACGTACATATATTGTACATTTTTGAGGAATTAAAGTTTGACTTTTGACACCCTCAAGACAGTGACATGTGAAGAGGTTTGTGGGTGGTGAGGCACTGACTCTTTCAGTCAGATTTAGAAATATATGAACCCAACAGCATAAGCTTGAATTTAAATTTCAATTGAACGTTTACATGTTTTATGGTCTGCTAATTGTACATTATAAAATCCAATGATATAAATAATTTTTTAACAAAACAACAAAGGCATTTTACTGAATTGCCTCTTGATAGAATGTGTGGTGAATTTAAGTTCAGTTCTGCATGTTTAGAGCTTTTATTGTGAAGGGACGAAGCAGAAAGAGTAGGACATGCCAGTTGCTTTTGTTTTGCAGAAAGGCAGTTAAAGTTCTGCTGACTAACTCCATGCCTCCATGTTTTCATTTCATTCAACTCTCCTGAATATAAACAAAGTACAAAGACTGTTGGCTACACAAATAAAATGTATTAAGTTATTATACAGACAAATTTGGGGGGCCAAAATTGATTATAGGCTACTGGTTTCAGGCCAAGGAAGAACTAAAAAGTGGCTCAGAGAGCATATTTGCTGTGCACCATGTAGCTCCACAATTCAGTACAAATTCAAATATATAAAACAAGCATGGTCTTACCTTCACTTCTAAATTAAATCCGTCTATACAAAAATCTCAGTGATTTTGTGGTAAAAGTTCTCCTTGTCTTCTTTCAGTTTTAAAAGTCTCTCTGTCTCAATCAAGATTGCTACCAGTTTTGATTGAAAGGCCAATTTTGAGATTTTTTTTTTAAGTTTAGCAATAAAATCTTCCATTTTCAGTCTGTATAAAATAGAAGCACAAATGGAGTCCTCGGTACATCTGACTTTCTGATTTTATCTTTGTCATGTGTGCCTCTACGAGGCTCAGAGAGGACAAACCCGGGCGCTGAATGTTGTTTGTGCAGTTTTTATTAACAGAGAGAACATAAAGAGTCCAAAAATAGTGAAGACAATGCAAAAATGCTGAAACAAGAAATAACTAACAAGCTGAGCCTCTGAGCAGGGTGTGATCAGGAGAAGAAAAAACTTCAGAGGCTGAAGCAGTTGAGGGATGAAAGACAATTTAAAAAATGCAACAAGAATAACTTACACGGTTGACCTCAGAGCTAGACACACTCTGGAGAAGAAAATACTTCAGGGGCTTGACACATGTAGAGAGGAGACAATCCAAAATAGCCACACTGCCACAGTGAATTGGCAGTGCTTAAATACACACAGGTAAACGTGCTGCAGGTGTGAATCACTGAGCGAGTAGAAGCCTAAATAAACCAACTGCCCACAGCTGAGCTAAGAGGGCAGGCTGTGAGCAGTGGAAGGAGGTGTCTGGGAAAGGGGAGGCACAAGTGAAAACAATTCCAATAGTATATACATAAAAACAGCAAAATCAAACTAATCAGACATACAACACAGAGAAATAAAGTGCAGGTCTGAGCTCAGAGAAAACCTGAGCTCAGACACATGACAATCTTTAGCTAATTTGGCACTTGGTGTAGAAGTAGAGCGACAAGTACAAACTGCGACAAACTCCTGTGCCTACGGTGCTCAAGCACACCCCCAACCCTCCTCCCCATTGAGGCAACATTACTGCGCAGCCTCTGACCATGATTTTTACCTCCACCAGGCTGCAGGAGGTTATGTTTTTGCCGGGGTTTGTCTGTCTGTCTGTCTGTCTGTTGGTTAGCAAGATAACTCAAAAAGTTTTGGACGGATTTCGATGAAACTTTCAGGCATTGTTGGAAACGGTACAAGGAAGAACTGATTAAATTTTGGGGATGATCCGGATCACCGTCTGGATCCAGGAATTTTTTAAAGGATTCTTTAACATTGTGCGATAGGGCCATTTTCAACATGTGTGCAGGCGCAATGGAGGGCGCTGGTCGTCGTGTCTGACGAACACGAACTCCGCGTTCTTCAAAGTTTTAGGCACAAAAGCATGCGGAAAACAGTGGTGGGCCGGCCCCGGCAGCGTACCTGTGTTTGTGCTACGCTGCAAAAGCTGAGACGGGCAGCTGTCCGGCGCGGGATTATTTGGCAGAAATTCCCCGGGCAGCCATAGGGGCTGCGCAAAAACAAGCTCTCTGCCGGGGAAGCTTCCAAATCCTCTTTTGGCACGGAGCGCAACCCCAATAAAACCCACGGCAACCTGTCTACCCAATTTGCATCCGTCAGTGAAGCCCTGAGTGCTGCTTTCAGTGATCTATGAAAACACTCGCATAACCCATTGGCCTGTGGGTTGTACGCGGTTGTGCAATGAATTGCAACACCTGCAACCTGGGAGTTTGGAGATGGGGGAGATGGACACTACAGCAACACTTGAGTTTATTACCTCCGCCAAGGAGGTAATGCTTTTACTGCCATTTGTCTGTCTGTCTGTCTGTCTGTTTGTTACCAACATAACTCAAAAAGTTCTGAACGGATTTTGACGAAATTTTCAGGAAAGGTGTGTAATGGCACAGGGAACAGATGATTAGATTTTGGTGATGATCTGAGAGTGCATACCTCCACCAAGAGCTTTGTTTGTATTTGTGCAGCAGGATTACACAAAAACTACTGGATGGATTTGGATGAAATTTTCACCAGAGGTGGTTCTTGGCCTAGAGAGGAACCCATTACATTTTGGGAATGATCTGCAAATGCATACCTCAGCCAAGGCTCTTCTCACAGTGTGTCAGCCACAAAACTCCAAAACTAATGGACAGACTTGGATGCAATTTTCACCACAAGTGGCGATAGGCCTACACACAAGCCCATTACATTTTGGAGGTGATCCATGACAAACGGAAGGAGCCTTGGCGGAGGTATGCGCTCTATGAGTGCTTTTCTAGTTAATTAATGCTTTAGGGCGGTGGCGGAGTGGTTAGCACTGCGGCAGCACAGCAACTCACCCTTGCCCGGGGGATCCTGGGTTCGATCCCAGCCCCCGACCAACAGTGATCTGTGTGGAGTTTGCATGTTCTCCCCGTGTCTGTGTGGGTTTACTCCGGGATTTCTCCGGTTTCCTCCCACATGCCAAAAACATGCAAGTTAGGTTCATTGGCATCAAACTGGGGATTCTAAATTGTCCTTAGGTATGACTGAGAGTGAATGGTTGTGTGTCTCTCTGTGATGGCCCTGCGATGGACTGGCGATCTGTCCAAGGTGGACCCTGCCTCCCACCCAAAGATGCTGGGATAGGCTCCAGCCCCCCCGCGACCCGAAAAGGATTAAGCGGAAGAAGATGGATGGATGTTAGATTAAGAAGACTAAATATGTTATACACACACATTAAGTACATTACATAGACAGTGGAAAAGGAGGACACACAATAAAAGCTCCTACAAACATTACATCTTTGTCATACACAGAACTGTCACCAGGAACACGCATCTCACACGAGCTCTAACCGGGCTGTGAAGGATTGCACAATCCTTTTGAGGCTGTGTTTGTTGCTGCTTCACTTGCCTCTCTCCCTTGTAGTTGAACAGGAAATGTGCAGATTTGGCTATTTTAAATATATAAATATTGTTGAAATGTTTGGAATCATTCAGAAATTCCATTTAGACTACAAGACAAATTAGTGGACAAATAATATATTTATAATTCTTTATTTTTTTATTTTTCCATGATCACCTGCCTCCCTTGACCGCACGTCACTGCCTCAAGAACACGTAATTCGCTTTAATGAACATAAAATCAGTCAAGCTCATTAAAAAGGCTCTCTGTAAAGTTCACTCTGAAACAGTTATCCCCCTGCTCATAATATTAATGTTTTTGTTTTAAGTTAAACTAGATTCATAGTAGCATGTACACATCCATGCAACTGCATAGTGTACGTGACGTAAATTTCACAGTCTTCCAGTCTGTGATCCTGAGAACTTGACTATAATCAGAGCCGCTTGTAGGTTCACAGTCTGCATCTGATTTGTCCATGTAGAGACTGTGGGCCCTATTTTGACGCTCATCCGTGCACTTTCCTGACAGACTTTCCGCCGTACGCCAGTGTTTTTGTTAGTTTCTGTCAGCGCATTGTCAGTTTTTTACGCTTTGTGTCACACCATCAAATTACCGGTAGACAGTGTGCCCGCTATGCACTTTTCATCCACAGTTCCTGGACAGATGTTGTTGTCATCCTAAAAAATAAGGCAAGGTTACATTATTATTTACAAAAACCATTAAACCATTCAGCTGATTTTTCAGCCCGTTCTTCACCATTTGTTCTTTCTAAAACAACTAAACTAACTGAGCATCAGCTGTGATTGATGGCTTCCTTATTACCAAGCAGCATTACTATCACGTGCATTTTGGCTCACACACACGGGCTTTGGTTAGCACAAAACCCGTCTTGAACCATGATGATCACAATTCACTTTAGATAATGCGCCTCTCTGCATTAAAGGGATGGGAAGGAGCGCTTTGGATTGGATTATCCAAAACACACCTCTGAATCATTAGACCGGCCTCTTTGCACCATGCGCCAGTGGAAAGTTCATTTTTATTGTAGTTCATTCTACGCAAACACTAAGGAGGCGTACACCTCATCACAACTACCCCCACTCGGGAGATCGGATCACAACTTGGTTCATCTCCGGCCGGTGTACAAACCCCTAGTGCACAGACAACCTCCGGCCATGCACACTGTGGAGTTATGGTCTGAGGAGACAATGGACACCCTAAAGGGCTGTTTTGAAGCCACCGCCTGGAAGCAGCTCTGCGATCCACATGGTGAGGACATCGATGGCCTCATTCACACCTTCACGGGCTACCTCAGCTTCTGTGTGGACAAATCCGTTCCCACCAAGACCATACGGCGTCACTCAAACAACAAACCCTGGATCAACCCTGAGATTAAAACACTTCTGAGAGAGAAGAAGAGGATCTTCAGGTCAGGGAACAGGGAGATGCTGAAGTCCGTACAGAGGGAGCTGAGGAGAAAGATCAGAGAAGGCAAGGACAGCTTCAGGAAGAAGATGGAGGACAAGCTGCAACAGAGCGACATCAGCGGGGTCTGGAGAAACCTCAAAACCATCTCGGGGCTCCAGAATACCTCCCCCCAGGCCACAGGGGGCAGGGAGTGGGCGAACAACCTGAATCTGTTTTTCAATAGATTTGACCAACCGCCCTCCCCCCTGACTGCACAACAACCACTGCTGCCTCTAAAGAAATCAAGTCCTGCTGCCCACTCCCCACTCTACCAACACCCCCCCACTCCCAACACACAGCCCCCCATCCTGACCCTGACCAGGACCCAGGTGAGGACGGAGCTGAGGAAGATCAAGGCGAGGAAGGCGCCGGGACCGGACGGCATCAGCGCAAAGCTCCTCAAGTCCTGTGCAGACCAGCTGTGTGGGATTGTGACGTATATCTTCAACATGAGCCTGAAACTGGGGAGGGTACCACAGCTGTGGAAAACATCTTGTGTGGTACCTGTACCAAAAACTTCCCACCCCAAAGACCTGAACAGCTACAGACCGGTGGCCTTGACGTCCCACTTGATGAAGACCCTGGAGAGACTGCTCCTTGCTCACCTCCGCCCCCTGGTGGAACCAGCGATGGATCCACTCCAGTTCGCCTACCAGCATGGCATTGGGGTGGAGGATGCGGTGATCTTCCTCCTTCACCGTTCTCTGTCCCACCTGGAGAAGCCCGGGAATATGGTGAGGATCATGTTCTTTGACTTCTCCAGTGCTTTCAACACCATCCAACCGATGATCCTGAAGGACAAGCTGCTGCGCGCAGGGGTGGACCAGCACCTGTCATCATGGATCCTGGACTACCTCACGAACCGGCCTCAGTTTGTGAGAACCCGGGACTGTGTGTCCGACACGATCATCAGTAGCACGGGGGCCCCCCAGGGAACGGTGCTGGCTCCCTTCCTGTTCACTCTTTATACTGCGGACTTCTCACACAACACAACACACTGCCATCTACAGAAGTTCTCTGATGACTCTGCGATCGTTGGCCTCATCTCCAATGGAGATGAAGCTGAGTACAGAGGGCTTATCCAGGACTTCGTGGACTGGTGCCATCGGAACTGCCTCCAGATCAACGCGAGGAAAACTAAGGAGCTGGTGGTGGACTGCCGCAGGCATGGGCAGCCCCTCACAGTACCAGTAAATATACAGGGAACAGACATCGAGATGGTGACATCCTATAAGTACCTGGGTATTCATCTGAACAATAAACTAGACTGGTCACACAATACTGATGCACTCTACAAGAAGGGACAGCGCAGGCTGTTCCTGCTGAGGAGACTCAGGTCTTTTGGTGTACAAGGGGCGCTGCTGAAGTCATTCTATGACACGGTGGTGGCATCAGCCATCACTTTTGGAGTGGTCTGCTGGGGCAGTGGCATTACTGCAGCCGATAGGAAGAGACTGAACAAACTGATTAAGAAAGCTAGCTCTGTCCTGGGGCAGCGCCTTGATCCGATGGAGGAGATAGGAGAGAGAAGGACGGTGGCTAAACTGTCATCTCTGCTGGAGTCCGAGTTCCACCCTATGCAGGACATACTGAATGCACTGAGGAGCTCATTTAGCAGCAGACTACATCATCCCAGGTGCACAACCGAGAGGTTCCGTAGGTCCTTCCTACCAACGGCTGTCAGACTGTACAACCTAAGCAGGGCTGCTCGCAGAGATAGCAAAAAGACGTAACAAACTAATAGTTTTTTGAATGCAGAAGATGCAATAGACTTACACAGTGGTCCTCTCCGGCATACAACTAGGAGCATGCCGGTCGCTATGGAGGGTGAGAGTGTGTATGGGCACATAATCATACCATGCAGGATAGCTGGGTAGACGGTTATGCTGTTTCATTCCATCTAGCGGCAATGCTCTGCACTGTGTGTGTTTATATATTTGCATATTTGTTCCGTCTAGCTGCAATGCTCCGTACTGTGGGTGTTTATATATTTATATATCTACATGTTATTCCATCTAGCTACATTGCTCCGCACTGTGTGTGTTTATATACTTGCATATTTATTCCACCTAGCTGCAATGCTCCGTACTGTGGGTGTTTATATATTTACATATTTATTCCATCTAGCTACAATGCTCTGCACTGTGTGTTCATATATTCATATATTATTCCATCCAGCTACAATGCTCTGCACTGTGTGTCTGTGTGTGTGTGTATATATATATATTTTATAGTAATACGTACATATGTTTATTAGCTGCTCTTGCTTGCTTGTTTTTTTTTCTTGCCTTCTGATTGTTGCTCTGAGTGTTGCTATCCCTGTGCTGTTGCAATCCTGGAATTTCCCCGTTGTGGGACTAATAAAGGCTTATCTTTACGCCGTTGTGATAAGGAAATGAAGTTGGAAATACCCATAAACACGTTCTGTGTCACTGACGATTGACTAAATGACCCCGTCGTTGTAATACGGCCCTGTGAATCCATGTTTAGAGAACTGAAGGCAGGGCTTGTTGGTTTGTGACATCATTAAGCCCAGGAAGTGCAAACCCCTCTTTTCTTTTGAAGTTTAACTCCATAAACAGTGAGTATTTGTGAAGCTTTTAATGGTATACAGTACATGTGACCAATGACAGTATATAAAAGATTAAAACTCAGAAAAACAAAATTTTACACAATGGTACATGTGCTAATGATAGTTAAACCTGATAACCCTTCAGTAGTATGCTGGAGATTTTTGTTTCATGACTACTGGTGACAGTCAAATGTGGACACATGATGCATTAGCTCCCTGTCTGGTGGAACGCAGCTGCAAGAGGAGCTTTCGTACAGTCACATGGCTTAGATGTACGTACTCTTCCACACGGGAAGGCATGTTATTGGCAGGTTAGAAGCCGTTGTCCAGTGTGACGCGCATTTTAGCATGCATCGTTATCTCAGTCAGCCATCAGTCATGTAGAAAACAGCTCGGTGCCTGACTCTAATCACGGCACTCTTGAGCCAGACCACTAAACTCCAATAAAAAGTTTCACGTGGATGGAAGGAGGCATCTGACGAATTGAACTGGATGCCTCTCTTGATTATAAATACACCACAGCTTCCCACAGTGAAGCCCTGACTGATGGAGACCGCCTGCTCCCTGGGGTGAGCTTCCACTCCATCTCGTACAGCCTGCTGAGCAGCATGCAGCCTTAGTTTGTTACCCCTCTGATAGGCCTTTGGACCCTTTTCCTGGGATGACCTGCTGAAGTGGCCACTGTGTCAGACTCGGGTGATGAAGGTGTGATTGCCAACAAGGTAGCGTACGTGCGAGTGGGCATTCGAGGGAATGCTAGGAGATAACCTTCAGTGTGTCAGCACTGTCGGCCTCCTTTCTCTTGAGACAGATTGTGTTGCTAAGGAAACTGTTGCTAGGATGGCAGCGCTTTCTCTCTCTCTCTCTTCCCACATGTCCATTCAGTGTAATCCTATCGCCTAATATAAGCTGAATGAGGCAGCTTTACAGCAAACACCGCAGGCGCGACAAGCAAACTTGGCTCTTTACTCTGACCTCTCCTCCGCTGATTTTCATAAGCAGCGTAGCTGATGCTGAGCAGTGTCACCACACCAGGCTGGGCCTCCATCACCATAAAACATAAGAGATGGGGCGTACCATTTTATGCATGTATATTAAAATTGGAGTAGGGAAAACAGTCCCAGTGAACATATGCAGAGCTCATGAGCTGTCCTATCAGACAGCTTACTACTGAGTCACACTTAAAAAGGTGCTTTTACATTAGTGCTAATCCTGTTCTTTTATCAGTGATACTACACACCTGATAAAGGATTTTGATAAAAGCAAGTGTAGCTGGAGCTGCTGTTACAGTTAGTTAAACTGAGGAAATTGGAGATAAAATATGAGTAAACTTCAGATATTATATGGGTATGAAGTGGATTTGCTGTGTGTTTGCAAAATAATATTTAAAAAAGAACCTAGGAATTCAATGGAGAACAAATCCATAGAACTATTCTGTCATGATAATTTAAATAATGGTGGTAGGTGAGGAAGGAAGCACTAGGAACCTGAATGATTTTAGTATTTCCATCCATCCATCCACCCATTCATCTTCTACCGCTTTTCTGGAGATCTGGGTCTCGGAGGCAGCAGTTCAAGCAGAGAAGCCCAGACTTCACTCTTCTCAGCCACCTGCTCCAGCTCTTCAGAGAGGATACTAAGGCGTTCCCAGACCAGCTGAGAGACATAGTTCTCCTCCCAGTGGGACATGCCCAAAACACCTCAAGTGGGAGGCGTCCAGGAAGCCTCCTGATCAGATGCCCAAACCACCTCAACTGGCTCCTTTCAACATGGAGGAGCAGCGGTTCTACCCTATGTCTCTCTCGGACAACTGAGCTCCTCACCCTAAGGGTGAGTCCAGCAATCCTATGGAGAAAGCTCATTTCAGCCCCTTGTATCTGTGATCTCATTCTTTCGGTCATTACCCAAAGCTCATGGCCATAGGTGAGAGTAGGAACGTAGATTGACTGGTAAATCAACAGCTTTGCCTTAGAGCTCAGCTCCCTCTTCACCACAACAGACCGGTACAACGTCCGCATCACTGCAGATGCTGCTCCGATCTGTCTGTCAATCTCATGCTCCATTCTCCCCTCACTCGTGAATAAGACCCCGAGATACTTAAACTCCTCCACTTGGGGCAGGAGCCTGTCCCCAACCTGGAGAGGGCAATCCACCTTTTTCCAGCTGAGGACCATGGACTCGGACTTGGAGGTGCTGATTCTCATCCCAGCCACTTCACACTCAGCAGCAACCCATCCCAGTAAGGCCTGTAGGTCATTGAAGAAGAAGAAGCCAATTTTATTGTCATGCAATTCAGTCAATCATGTGCAGTAGAACGAAATTACATTTCTCTTATCTACAATGTTAATCACATCTAGAAACAGAGGGGCCACTGCCATGCAAGGCACCACCACAAACAACTTTTTTCCTTCCCCCTTTCTATTATGCTGAGCACCAAGCTAGGAGGCGGGAAGTACTATTTTTATCTGGTCTTTGGTATAACCCATCCGGGGCTTGAACCCATGACCTCCTGGCTGTGGGGCGGATGCTTTACCACTAGGCCACGACTGAATGAAGCCAACAGGACAACATCATCTGCAAACAACAGAGATGAGATTCTGTGGTCACCAGGCATGACACCCTCCGTTCCCTGGCTGCGCCTAGAAATCTTGCTCATAAAAAAAATGAACAGGATCGGTGACAAAGGGCAGCTCTGGCGGAGTCCAACTTTCACTAGGAATGAGTCCAACCGAGTGTTGGCAATACAAACCAAACTCTCACAACGGTTGTATAGGGACTTGATAGCTCGTAACAACAAGCCCGATGCCCCATACTCCCGAAGCACCCCCCACAAAAAACCACGAGGGACGGGGTTGAATGCCTTCTCCAAGTCGACAAAACACATGTAGACTGGTTGGGCAAACTACCATAAACCTTTGAGGATTCTCGAGAGGGTAAAGAGCTGGTCCAATGTGCCACGGCCAGGACGAAAACCACATTGCTCCTCCTGAATCCAAGGTTTGACCAACAGCCGGACTCTCCTCTCCAGTACCTTGGCATAGACCTTCCCAGGGAGGCTGAGGAGAGTGATCCCTCTAAAGTTGGAACACACCCTCCGGTCTCCCTTCTTGAAGAGAGGACCCACCAGCCCGGTTTGCCATGCCAAAGGCACTGTCCCCTGCAGTGTTGCAGAGGTGTGTCAACCATGACAACCCTACAACATCCAGGGCCTTGAGGTATTCGGGGTGAACCTCGTCCACCCCTGATGCCTGGCCACCGAAGAGTTTTTTAACCACTTCAGCAACCTCAGCCCCTGTGATGGGTGAGTTGTCCCCCTCGTCTACAAGCCCTGCTTCCTCTGTGGAAGGTGTGTCGATGACATGATAACAAAATCAATCATTGACCTGCGACCTAGGGTGTCCTGGTGCCAGGTGCACATATGGACATCTTTATGCTTGAACATGGTGTTTGTTATGGATGAACTGTGGTTAGCACAGAAGTCCAATAACTGAACACCACTCGGGTTCAGATCAGACAGGCCTTTCCTCCCAATTATGCCCCCCAGGTTTCACTTTTGTTGCCCACGTGCGCATTGAAGTCCCCCAGTAGGACAATGGAGTCTCCAAGAGGAGCATTCTCCAGCACCCCAATCAGAGACTCCAAAAAGGGTGGGTACTCTGAACCATCATTTGGTGCACAGGTACAAATGATGGTCAGGACCTGTTTCCCAACCCGAAGGTCCAGGGAAATTAACCCTTTTGTCCATCGGGGAGAACTCTAATGTAGAGGCAGCAAGTTGGGGGATACAAGAATACCCATCCCTGCTCGTCGCCTCTCACCCGGGGCAACTCCAGAGTAGGCCAAGCTCCAGCCCCTCTCCAGGAGACTGGCTCCAGAACCAGAGATGTGTGTTGAGGTGAGGCTGACTATATTTGGCCGGTATCTCTCAACCTCATGCAACTCAGACTCCTTCCCCACCAGAGAAGTATTTTTTTTATAAGAAAAATGGAAGATAATGTAAGAGACCTCTTTTCACAATGTAGCGTGACATACTTCTGTTTTCTGCGCTGCTGGTCCATTCATTTCCGCTCAAGGCCAGACAATGGTGCTTTTGCTCACAACACACTAAATCAGTTTATTCACTTTAAATTGTTATTATTGTCTATACTGTAAATAGTATTGACAGTTCATTTTTTGTATACAAAGTTTGTGTTGTACATTTTGATTGTTCTTTTTTTATAATCTATGTCATAAGTTATTTATCTGTTATACTGCTTTTTTAGATGATTACTAAAACCCATAACAAGACTATGAGGTGTGACGTATTATCTTAGGGTTCCAGTGGTGCTTGGAAGTTTTTCAGCACTTTAGATTTTTCTACATTTTTGCTAGGGCTGGGTGATATCCCCCCCCCAAAAAAAAAGATTCGACTGAGATTTTATATTCAAGTTCAAGTACCTTGGCAGCCTGCTGACAGAAGACAAAAGAAGCAAGAAGGAGATCAAGGCAAAAATCGCCATGGTCAAAGATGTGTTCAATAAACACCAAATGCTGCTCATTAAAGGCCTCAATTGTAACTTAAGGAAACGTCTCATCAAGACACTGGTGGGGAGTGTGCTCCTCTATGGCTCAGGAACCTGGACTATGAAGAAAGTGGACATCAAGTGGACTCTTGCTGCAGCATTTTGCTGATCCAAAATGCTGCAGCAAGAGTTTTAACAGGTACTAGAAAGAGAGATCATATCTCTCCGGTTCTGGCCTTCAGAACCGGAGAGATATGATATGAGCCTTCAGTTATCAAGCTCCTCTCCTGTGGAATCAGCTGCCAATCTGGATTCGGGAGTCAGACTCGATCTCTGTTTTTAAGAATAGGGCTAAAACCTACCTTTTTGATATAGCCTACAATTAGGGAGGGATCATGTGTTTTCTGAACCCTCCCTTAGTTATGCTGCTAATAGGTTTAGTCAGCCAGGGGACCTCCAGTAATGCACTGGGCCTCACTCCTTTCCTCACTCTGTCCTAATTTTTTCAATTTAGTCAGCCACCAATTGTGCAAGTTCTCCCACTTTAAAGATGAGCGAGGTCTCCAATTTTCATCATAGGTATACCTCAACTATTCAATTCAATTCAATTCAACTTTATTTATATAGCGCCATTTCACAACAACAGTCATCTCATAGCACTATCAACTGTAGGGGGAACCCCCACAGTTGCAGAAAGACCCCAGCAATCAGGCGATCCCCTGTGAGCAAGCACTTGGCGACGGTGGAGAGGAAAAACTCCCTTTTAACAGGAAGAAACCTCCAGCAGAACCAGGCTCAGGGAGGGGCAGTCATCTGCTGCGACTGGCTGGGGGGTGAGGGGATAGAGAAGAAGAAAAGAACAGACATGTAGAGAGCAAACAGCACGATGGGGACTCAATCTATGGGAGAGAACAAACAGATGTTAATGACCAGCAAAAAAAAATATTTCATAGAGAGTGAGGAAAGGAGTGAGGCCCAGTGCATTACTGGAGGTCCCCCGGCTGACTAAACCTATTAGCAGCATAACTAAGGGAGGGTTCAGAAACACATGATCCCTCCCTAATTGTAGGCTATATCAAAAAGGTAGGTTTTAGCCCTATTCTTAAAAACAGAGATCGAGTCTGACTCCCGAATCCAGATTGGCAGCTGATTCCACAGGAGAGGAGCTTGATAACTGAAGGCTCTGCCTCCCGTTGTACTTTTGGAAATTCTAGGTATTACAAGTAATCCTGCATTTTGGGAGCGTAGTGCTCTGTTAGGATAATACGGTAGTATCAGATCTTTTAAATAAAAAGGAGCCTGATTGTTTAGAGCTTTGTAAGTAAGAAGAAGGATTTTAAACTTAATTCTAAACTCTATGGGAAGCCAATGAAGGGAGGCCAGAACCGGAGAGATATGATCTCTCTTTCTAGTACCTGTTAAAACTCTTGCTACAGCATTTTGGATCAGCTGAAGACTTTTTAAAGATGTTTTAGGACAGCTTGATAATAAAGAATTACAATAATCTAATCTTGAGCTAACAAAAGCGTGGATCAGTTTCTCAGCATCACTCTGAGACAAGATGCTCCTAATCTTGGCAATATTACGCAAATGATAGAAGGCAGTCTTAGAAACAAATTTAATATGTGAATTGAAGGACAAATCCTGATCAAAAACTATGAGAGACAAAATGAGAAAAAAAAAATCCAGAAAATCACATTGTCTGATTTTTAAAGAATTTATTTGCAAATTATGGTGGAAAATAAGTATTTGGTCAATAACAAAAGTTCATCTCAATACTTTGTTATATACCCTTTGTTGGCAATGACAGAGGTCAAATGTTTTCTGTAAGTCTTCACAAGGTTTTCACACACTGTTGCTGGTATTTTGGCCCATTCCTCCATGCAGATCTCCTCTAGAGCAGTGATGTTTTGGGGCTGTCGCTGAGCAACACGGACTTTCAACTCCCTCCAAAGATTTTCTATGTGGTTGAGATCTGGAGACTGGCTAGGCCACTCCAGGACCTTGAAATGCTTCTTACGAAGCCACTCCTTCGTTGCCCGGGCGGTGTGTTTGGGATCATTGTCATGCTGAAAGACCCAGCCACGTTTCATCTTCAATGCCCTTGCTGATGGAAAGAGGTTTTCACTCAAAATCTCACGATACATGGCCCCATTCATTCTTTCCTTTACACCGATCAGTTGTCCTGGTCCCTTTGCAGAAAAACAGCCCTAAAGCATGATGTTTCCACCCCCATGCTGCACAGTAGGTATGGTGCTCTTTGGATGCAACTCAGCATTCTTTCTCCTCCAAACATGACAAGTTGAGTTTTTACCAAAAAGTTCTATTTTGGTTTCCTCTGACAATATGACATTCTCCCAATCCTCTTCTGGATCATCCAGATGCTCTCTAGCAAACTTCAGATGGGCCTGGACATGTACTGGCTTAAGCAGGGGGACACGTCTGGCACTGCAGGATTTGAGTCCCTGGCGGCGTAGTGTGTTACTGATGGTAGCCTTTGTTACTTTGGTCCCAGCTCTCTGCAGGTCATTCACTAGGTCCCCCCGTGTGGTTCTGGGATTTTTGCTCACCGTTCTCGTGATCATTTTGACCCCACGGGGTGAGATCTTGTGTGGAGCCCCAGATCAAGGGAGATTATCAGTGGTCTTGTATGTCTTCCATTTTCTAATAATTGCTTCCACAGTTGATTTCTTCACACCAAGCTGCTTTCCTATGGCAGATTCAGTCTTCCCAGCCTGGTGCTGGTCTACAATTTTGTTTCTGTTGTCCTTTGACAGCTCTTTGGTCTTGGCCATAGTGGAGTTTGGAGTCTGACTGTTTGAGGTTGTGGACAGGTGTCTTTTATACTGATAACGAGTTCAAACAGGTGCCATTAATACAGGTAATGAGTGGAGGACAGAGGAGCCTCTTAAAGAAGAAGTTACAGGTCTGTGAGAGCCAGAAATCTTGCTTGTTTGTAGGTGACCAAATACTTATTTTCCACCATAATTTGCAAATAAATTATTTAAAAATCCTTCAATGTGATTTTCTGGATTTTTTTTCTCATTTTGTCTCTCATAGTTGAGGTATACCTATGATGAAAATTGGAGACCTCTCTCATCTTTTAAGTGGGAGAACATGCACAATTGGTGGCTGACTAAATACTTTTTTGCCCCACTGTATGTACAGGAGAATTTTGCCGTGGACAAAATTGTTGGTACCCCTCTGTTAATGAAAGAAAAACCCACAATGGTCACAGAAATAACTTGAATCTGACAAAAGTGGTAATAAATAAAAATTCTATAAAAATTAACCAATGAAAATCAGACAATGCTTTTGAATTGTGGCTCAACAGAATTACTTTAAAAAACAAACTCATGAAACAGGCCTGGACAAAAATGATGGTACCCTTAACTTAATATTTTGTTGCACAACCTTTTGAGGCAATCACTGCAATCAAATGATTTCTGTAACTGTCAGTGAGACTTCTGCACCTCTCATCAGGTATTTTGGCCCACTCCTCATGAGCAAACTGCTCCAGTTGTCTCAGGTTTGAAGGGTGCCTTCTCCAGATGGCATGTTTCAGCTCCTTCCACAGATGTTCAATAGGATTTAGATCAGGGCTCATAGAAGGCCACTTTAGAATAGTCCAATGTTGCGCTCTTAGCCATTCTTGGGTGTTTTTAGCTGTGTGTTTTGGGTCATTATCCTGTTGCAAGACCCATGACCTGCGACTGAGACCAAGCTGTCTGACACTGGGCAGCACATTTCTCTCTAGAATACCATGATAGTCTTGAGATTTCATTGTACCCTGCACAGATTCAAGACACCCTGTGCCAGATGCAGCAAAGCAGCCCCAGAACATAACAGAACCTCCTCCATGTTTCACAATTGGCTACAGTGTTCTTTTCTTGGTATGCTTCATTTTTGCGTCTGTGAACATAGCGCTGATGTGCCTTGCCAAAAAGTTCCAGTTAAGTCTCGTCTGTCCGTAGGACATTCTCCCAGAAGCTTTGTAGCTTGTCAACATGCAGTTTGGCAAATTCCAGTCTGGCTTTTTTATGATTTGTTTTCAACAGTGGTGTCCTCCTTGGTCGTCTCCCATGAAGTCCACTTTGGCTCAAACAATGACGGATGGTGCGATCTGACACTGATGTACCTTGACCTTGGAGTTCACCATGAATGTGTTTAGAGGTTGATCTGGGCTCTTTTGTTACCATTCGTATTATCCGTCTCGTCCATTTTTCATCAAGTTTCCTCCTGCGGCCACGTCCAGGGAGGTTGGCTACAGTCCTGTGGATCTTAAATTTCTGAATAATATGTGCAACTGTAGTCACAGGAACATCAAGCTGCTTGGAGATGGTCTTATAGCCTTTACCTTTAACATGCTTGTCTATAATTTTCTTTATAATCTCCTGAGACAACTCTCTCCTTTGCTTCCTCTGGTCCATGTTTAGTGTGGTACACACCATGTCACCAAACAGCACAGTGACTACTTGTCACCCTCTAAATAGGCCGACTGACTGATTACAAGTTTGTAGACACCTGTGATGTTAATTAGAGGACACATCTTGGTTGAATATGGGACCTTAAATCGGAAAAATTCTCCATAGAAATGAATGGCAAAAGCGAAATGATCTTTTGATCCTGATCGAATTTTGCCACAAGTTACACATATGATGTTTGTCATTTTAAAAGATAATTTTCCAAGTTATTAAAGTTGTCTGCTGTGGTATAATAACAGAGTAATATTTAGTTTTTGTGAAAATGCTTAGAGGACTACATCTCCCATCATCCCGCATCACCAAACACAATCATGGCAGTTCCCATCTCAAAACTCACCTCCTGTTTTCTGACTGATGAAAGAAGGATCCAAAGAGGAGAAAAACAACACAAATGTATTGTGTAGTATTGTGAACGCTGCAACTGATCCAGAGGACTGTTAGTTACTTCCCCCTGGGCACGCTTTGAAAACAATCACGTCAGGTACATGACAGGGTTTGTAGTCTTTTAATTTATGTATTTTCATAACTTTATATCTTAACAGTTAGACAACAGCCTACACTGTAGTTTACATGGAAAATTGTCTTTTAAATTGACAAACATCATATGTGTAACTTGTGGGAAAATTTGATCGGGATCAAAAGATAATTTCTCTCTTGCCATTCATTTCAATGGAGATTTTTTTTTCTGATTTATGGTCCCATGTGCAGAAGTATGACAGAGGTAAGGCTACCTTTTTTAGGGACAAGATCCTGCCGCCATGTTTTACGTGGTTTGTGCTGAAGAGAGACGGGGGTTGGGGAGGTGCGTAGTGCTCGAGGCTGCTTTAATTACTGTAGTGAAAACTGGGGGGGAAATGAAAATATATACATTTAATTTTGGGGGGAGGAAAAAATTGATTGTCAATTCTCATTTAAAAAAATCTTCCAGGCAAAAGTATTTAAAATCAATTTATTGCCCAGCTCTAATTTCTGCATAAATATGGGATAAAACATCATCAGATTTTCACGAACGTCTCAAAAATAAAGAGAACCCAGTTAAGTAAATGTGACAATATTTCACTTTGCCATTTATTTGAGCAAAATGATCCAATGTTACATATCTGTGGGCAGTATGGTGGTACAGTGGTTAGCACTGTTGCTTCAAAGCTCAAAAGTTCCGGGGTCAAATCCCCAGGCTGTCAGAGGTGGGAGCTTGCATGTTCTTCTTTTGCTGTATGGTTTTACTCCAGATTCTCAGGTTTCCTCTCACACTCCAAAGACATGCATGTTAGGGTAATAGGTGACTCTAAATTGTCCCCATAGGTATCTGTCTTTGATAGGTCCTTAGAATAGAGGGTTAGTGTAGCTACCACTTAAGTGCTTTGAGTGGTCTTTTCGACTAGAAAAGTGCTCTATAAGTGCAGGAGGTCCTTACTCTTCCCATATCCCTGTGAGTGGCAAACCTTGCTCTTGGAGTGATCTTAGTTGGTCCCCCATTCCTGGGAAGGGTAACAATGGTCTTAAATTTCCTCCATTTGTGCACAGTCTGTCTTACTGTGGATTGGTGGAGTCCAAACTCTTTAGAGATGTTTTTTTTTTAACCTTTTTCAGCCTGATGAACATCAACAAACCTTTTTCTGAGGTCCTCAGAAGTCTCCTTTGTTTTTGCTATGATACACTTCCACAAACATGTGCTGACACTTAGAGCCGTGTTGTTTAAATAAAACAGGATGCCCACTCACACATGACTATCATCCAATTGATTGAAAACACCTGACTCTAATTTCACCTTCAAACTAGTGATGGGACTTTCAGCACCGGAGCTTCAGAGTGTGCACCAGGTAATCCAGGAAATATTTGGCGAAGCGCATTTCGAGGCGTGTATTGCTGACGTATGCGATGACGTCGGAAGCCTCGCCAGCCAGTCGTACCATATGACTGGGTTAGGAAATGGTTAATGATTTTGCACGCAACATGAAATAAAGTGAGCAGCAACACACAATGGAAATCCCCGTCCCTCACATTCTGTGTTGTCAGATCTTTGACTGTGTATGGGATTTGTCACAGCCAATCTTCTTTGTCAGATGGAGCCAGGCAGCACTGAAAAGATGGTGTTCTCTGGTTTGGGAGCATTTTGATCTCATTTCTCCCAATAAGGGATTTACAGTTATTAAGTCTGTGCATTTTTCACAAATAGTGGATATTTCTTGTAACTGGAGTGGCGGCCTAGAGGTAGAGTATCCACCCCAGAACTGGGAGGCTGGGGTTCAAGTCCCAGCTGGGTCATGCCATTCTTGTAATTTATTTTAGATTTACTTTTATTTGCAAGGTGAAGTACAGACGTGGACAAAATTGTTGGTACCCCTCTGTTAATGAAAGAAAAACCCACAATGATCATAGAAATAACTTGAATCTGACAAAAGTGGTAATAAATAAAAATTCTATGAAAATTAACCAATGAAAATCAGACAATGCTTTTGAATTGTGTTTCAACAGAATTATTTTAAAAAACAAACTCAATTGGTTAAATTTCCGTTGTGCGCCGTGGCTGAGAAACCCATACAAAGTCCCGTATGTGGGCTGCATATCTGCTTCAGGTGCGTGAGCAGCCCTAAAGGTTCCAAGGATGGCGATCGGCCGTGTTTCTCGGCCATGTGCAGCGGCAGAGGACGATGTATAAGTCTGGAGCCGGTTTGTCCCCGGTGCGTGGCGCGCGCTTGGCGCAGTGACCACATAGCTGGAAGTTGTGCTGTCCTCGTAATCCTGCGGTGTGCACACGGGGCTTCTGTGTGCAGAAAGTCCGCTGTCGGGAGGTGAGTCAGAGTCAGGGAGCTTGGTGGAAATCAACGCAGACGGCGCCGATGATCTTGCCCGTTCAGGCTGCTTTCTTCAGTTTGCTCGTGTCGCCGTTCATGGTACATGTCGGTCCCAGCGCTGCCCGCTCCAGAGAGCGCACTACGGTGTGGATGAAGAGGATGCAGGCGTTCTCTGGTCCTCTGGAATCCACAGCGCGGTGAGAGGGAGTAGACGGTTATTCTCTCTCGTCAGGTCACCAGTGTGGAGAAAATGGCATAGTCGAGAGACACACCATGCATGTCCAGGGTCACCAATGTGGAGATAATAGAACAGGCGAGATGCGAGAATCTGGAAGGGTACAAGGTTTTATTTCCTCCAACATATTGAAACACGCTTTGTAACTCGGTGAGCTACTGCGCTGCTGAGCCATGTATAGCAAGCTCTTTTATACACGTTATACAGACAGAGAGAATGCATGGCACATTAGCATAGTGATATACATATCAGTCAATACATATCATTAGCTTGACCAACTGGCGCCCAGATGTCCTCTCCCTCATCCAGGGATGTATACACAGCAGTCCATTGTTCTGATTGCCCCCCTGGGGCTCTCTGTCTATATGTAAATTGTCCTGCGTTTCCTCCAGCCCTGCTGAGTGTGAAATAATGTCAGTCTGCAGTGTGCTGGGTCACCACACCGGGAGCATTTTTTTTTTTTTTTTACAAAAGCGGGTAACTCCACAGGGCAAATCAGCACTTGGTATTTGGGTCACGTGATTCATCTTGGCTGCCTTCCCAGTCTGCTCGCTGACTGATTTCCCTGGCTGTGTTCGGAATGTTCACTCACTCACTCCCTCCCTACTCGCTATATAATGAATTTGGATATAGTGGACTATACAGTAAACTCAATATAACAATAAAATTAACCACTTTCAGACACTACTGGGCTTGTTTTCACGGCACGGTTAATGACATCATCACGTGAGACAGTAAAATGTAACAGACTAACGGTGGTAAAAAAAAAAATGAATACCTGCATGTAATTTGTAGTAAATATGTATTAAATCAAATTATTTTTGCTGAATTATTAAATATAAATACCTTAAGGGAGTTTATGTTGTGATGTGAAGCTCTTCTCTCACTGCTCCGTTGGCTGCGCATTCACTATATACTGTAGTGCACTATATGGGGAAGGAGTTTCTTTTTTTCAGCCTTATTCCTTTTCTTTTTATACTGTGCATACCAATGAAGAGAGAGAGAAACGCCATTTCAGTTCTCCTGTATGTCCTGTATGTATAGTAGTATTGACAGTAAAATCTTGAATCTTGAATTATAAGATAAGATAAGCCTTTATTAGTCCCACAATGGGGAAATTCCAGGATTGCAACAGCACAGGGATAGCAACACTCAGAGCAATAATTAAGAAGATACGGAAGATATAAATAAGAGCAGTGGATATACATACATACACATCGATATATAAATATATATACAAAGTGCGGAGCATTGTAGCAAGATGGAATAAACAGCATAACCGTCTACTTAGTTATCCTACATAGTATGAATATGTACCCATACATACATATTGTCACCCTCCGTAGCGACCGATATTGTCCTAGTTGTATATACTGGAGGGGACCATTGTGTAAGTCTATTGCGTCTTTTGCATTCAATACTATTAGGTCATCACGTTTTGGTTTTTTTTTTTTGCTATCTCTGTGAGCAGCCCTGCTTAGGTTATACAGTCTGACAGCCATAGGTAGGAGGCACCTGCGAAACCTCTTGGTTGCGCACCTAGGATGATGTAGTCTGCTGCTAAATGAGCTCCTCAGTGCGTTCAGTATGTCCTGCATAGGGTGGAACTCAGACTCCAGCAGAAATGACAGCTTAGCCACCATCCTTCTCTCTCCTATCTCCTCCACTGGGTCAGGGCGTTGCCCCAGGACAGAGCTAGCTTTCTTGATCAGTTTGTTCAGTCTCTTCCTATCGGCTGCTGTAATGCTACTGCCCCAGCAGACCACTCCAAAAGTGATGGCTGATGCCACCACTGTGTCGTAGAATGTCTTCAGCAGCGCCCCTTGTACACCAAAAGACCTGAGTCTCCTCAGTAGGAACAGCCTGCGCTGTCCCTTCTTGTAGAGTGCGTCGGTATTGTGTAACCAGTCTAGTTTATTGTTCAGATGAACACCCAGGTACTTGTAGGATGTCACCATCTCAATGTCTGTTCCCTGTATGTTTACTGGTGCTGTGAGGGGTTGTCTTTGCCTGCGGCAGTCCACCACCAGCTCCTTAGTTTTCCTTGCGTTGATCTGGAGGCAGTTCCGATGGCACCAGTCCATGAAGTCCTGGATAAGTCCTCTGTACTCAGCTTCATCTCCGTTAGAGATGAGGCCGACGATCGCAGAGTCGTCAGAGAACTTCTGTAGATGGCAGTGTGTTGTGTTGTGTGAGAAGTCCACAGTATAAAGGGTGAACAGGAAGGGAGCCAAAACCATTCCCTGGGGGGCCCCCGTGCTACCGATGATCGTGTCGGACGCACACGATAGCTTTATTATAGCTATATTATACCATTTTACTGAGTGGATATGCCTAAATCAGTGTGTCACTCATACTACATTGATGCTTATAAACATTCAAGTATCTTCCACACAAAATAGCATGGTTTTCGGGACTTGTCTGTTTCTGCAAAAGAATGGCTTGTGGACTTATCTGTTTTTGCAAAAAAAAAGTACTAATAAATTGCCAAAAAGTAACAATGAGTTGATGTTTGATTTTTTGCTTTATTATGTCTGAGATTCTCATATTTCAAGTGACCACGTCTTAAAAGCTGATTTGGAAATACTAACACCTATCAACCTACGGATGAAAAAGTGGGTTTTCTCATTTTGAATACAACTGGACTTATCTGTTTTTGCATAAGAACTCAGACAAACACACACAGAAACGAACGATAAGTGGGTCAAAAACTTATCACAGCACACACTCACGGACACTGAGAAAAAAGTTCTGAGCAGAGGACAAAATTTCACCATCACACCAACCAAAATACCCCATGAAGAATACGTCTTAGCAACAAAACTAGCATGTGAAAAATCCAGGACCGAGGGAAAAAAGCAACAGTACAGAATGTAGTCGCAGGAATTCTCAAAAGATAAAACTACCACAAAAGAAGAAGAAAAAGCAATAAACTTACTTAAAAAAGATAAAACAATCACAATCCTACAATCAGATAAAGGCAGAACCATAGAAGTAATAGTCACAGAAACATGAAAAACAGATGGAAACCATGTTGGCAGACAGCAGCACTAATGAAATCATAAAAACAAACCCCACAGAAGAAAAGAAAAAAAAAACGCTAAAAGCCCTTCTCAAACCCTTTAGAAAACAAAAAATAACAAAGGATACAAACAAACGCCTGATACCCACAGCCAGCATCACCCCCCCGGTCTATGGAACCCAAAAAATACATAAAAAGGACATCCTACTGTGACCAATAATAGACAGCATTGGATCAGTCACATACAATTTATCAAAAGCCCTGGTTGAAAACTGCAAAAACTCAAAAGAACTGGCACAAAAACTCAAAAACATGAAAATAAAATCAGACGAGAGCCTCATTTCACACAATGTCATTTCATTATTCACAAAGATCCCTGCTGATGTCACATTACACATCATGCAAGAATGCCTCAAGAATGACAGAACTCTCATAAGATGTACAAACCTCACAGTCAACAACATATCTGGACTTTTACAATTTGTTGCAAAATCAACTTATTTCCAATACAAAGAAAAAATCTACAGACAACAAGAAGGATTTGCAATGGGAAACCCACTATCAGCCATCATGAGCAGCTTTTTCATGGAGGATCTGGAAAATAAAGCTATCAACACAGCACCCATACAATGCAAGCCCACCCTCTAGAAGAGATTGGTGGACAACATATTGGAGAAAATAAAAAAAGGACAAACACAAGAACTCACAGACCATCTGAACAACATGGACAGCACTGGGAATATAAAGTTCACACACGAAGAGGAAGAAAATGGGACCATAGCCTTTCTGGACATGAAACTCCATCACAAAGATGACGGCAGTATAAAAATCTCAGTTTACAGGAAACTAACCCATACAGATCAGTACCAACTATGAACATTAGAACACCCCACAGCACACAAAGTATCAGTTGTCAGGACGCTATATGAATAGGCCACCATCATCACAGACCAAGAAGACAGGCAGGAGGAGGAAAACCACATAAGACATGCACTCACAAGCTGCCAGTATCCAATATGGGCCATAAATAAAGGGCAATAGCAAGTCAAAAACAAAGAAAACAAGACAGACCAGAAGTCGAAATGAAAAACAAGGACATCAAAACCATACCATACATCCGAGGGATAACAGAACCAATTCGGAGGATCACAAAAAAACACAAAATAAACACAGCAGTAAAACCACACAAAAAATTAAGACAGTTATTAGTACACCCCAAGGACAAAATAGAACAAGGAAAAAAGTGCAACGTAATATATGAAATATCATGCAGATCATGTAACAAGACCTACATTGGAGAAATGGGAAGATCATTCACCCCAAGGAAAAAAGAATACCAGAAGGAATGTGAGATGGAAACACAAGGACGACTCACAAGATCGCAAACAGAAAAGGCAGAACAAGTGACACTAAAATTAGCAATATCAGATCACTGCAAAGGAAATAATCACATCATGGACTGGGACAATGCAAAAATCACTGGATTGGAGAGCAACAGACACAAACGTTGGATTAAGGAGGCCATAGAAATCAAGAAGGGGGGCAAAGAGCATGAATTGGAATGAGGGGGCATTTATGCTTTCTCACACCTGGGACTACACTCTCCAGAGACCATCGGACAGCAGGGGGCATGGCCAGCCCAGTGTATCTGATGGTTCCACTGGACTGGCCACACCTAGGAAAAACAGCTGATATACAACAGTTACAGTGATCAGCTGATGCGTCTGAGGAAGACTGCAGACGCCAGTCGAAACACGCCAAGGTAAAGTTAAAACATCTCCTTTTCATCCTTGTCTGAAATAAGAAAAACAAAAAACCTAGAAGGCACTGCTTCTAGCACTTTCCACTATTTGTGCTCCTTGACTGTCACGATTTCTCAAACACTAAAATGCACTTTTTACACTGCTTTCCTTCCCTTTGCCAAGGTTTCCACTTTACCCACTCTTAGGCTTGATTCAAAGTAGTTTGTCTATTGCTGTGTTTGAAATGTACACTTGTTCCTTATAGTGCCCTACATTTTATTTCACTCCCATTCAAATGTAGAGCACTATGTAAGGAACAAGTGGATGTTCTGAACACAGCACTTCAGCACAACAGCACAGTGCACATTATGTAAATTCCGTCATTTTCCAGTCAACAGAGGGTCTGCTGACAGAATCCAAGGGGTCGACAATGAACTACGTATGTGCCAGTATAATCACGCACTCATATTCTCGTGCAGAGATTGAACATACCGTAGTTTCATGTTTCAAGTACATGTCTATTTTCCTCAATTCACATGTTTTTCCTTTTTACCCCTCAACTCAGCGCAACTGTCATAAATGACAGAAGGACAGACCTAAGCGCTGAATTGTGTTAGTGACATTTATTTAACGGAAAGAACATAACAGTCCAAAAAAACGTGCTGACAATACAAAAATGTAACAAACAATAATGTGCAGAGATAAGCCTCAGAGCAGGGTGTGCTCTGGAGAAGTAGCAAAAACTTCAGAGGCTGGGAGAAGTCAAGTGATGAGAAGAATATCCAATGTAGTCACAACAAGACAGGGAAAAGGCAGTGCTTAAATACCATACAGTTTAATGAGCTGCAGGTGTGAGTCAATGAGCGAGCCGGTGACCTAATTAGACCCGCTGCCCACAGCTGAGATGGCAGGGAAGTAACCTGTGGGCAGTAGTGGGAGTGTCTGGGAAGAGGAGGCACAAAAGAAAACAACCCAGAATACATATACAGAAATAAACAAATTTAAAAAAAAAAGAACAATACTTAGAAATAAAGTGAAGGTCTGAACTCAGTAAAAACATGAGCTCAGACACATGACAGCAACTTGATTTGTGAAGCACATTTAAAACAGCCTAAGTTGACCAAAGTGCTAACGGGTCAATATAGAAAAATAATCATCAAAGCAATAAAAACATGGGGAAAGGAAAATAAAAACTGGGGAGGAAAAATTGTAACCCTCAGACAACAGATGGAAATTGGCCACTGGCTACAGTCTGGCAAGTTTACATTGATTGATATGAATGTTCATCAACTTACACTGTCCTTAAAAAAACAGCAACATGACAGATTTAAAAGGAATTAAAATAAGATAATACAAAATGAAGCAACACAAAGCTAAAACAAAACCATTAAACAAGAGTCAGGTTCAGACTGAATTAAAAGCCAAGGTAAAAAGGGGGTCTTCAAAGAAGGTTTAAGAATTTCTCCTGACTGGACAGATCTGATGTTCACATGGACCCCTCAGGGCCCTTTTACACAGCATGGAGATCATTGAGAAACTGGGCCAATTTTTGATCTTTGAGATTAGGGCTGTGCAATATGACGATATATATTGGATGACGATATAAAAAACTTCTATCATTTCATAGAACATTCCATCATTTATATCGTGATTTGAAATGCACATACTCCAATTTCTTTAACAAAGCTCCTCACCCACTATTTGTCAGCGCCCCGCTTTCCCCTGCAGTGCACGCAGCAGAACAGGTGTGTGGTGGGTGGCTAGGTTTCAGTCCATCGATCGATCCATCCATCCATCCATCTTCTACCGCTTTTCCAGAGGTCCAGGTCGCGGAGGCAGCAGTTCAAGCAGAGAAGCCCAGACTTCCCTCTCCCCAGCCACCTGCTCCAACTCTTCAGAGAGGATACCAAGGCGTTCCCAGACCAGCTGGGAGACATAGTCTCTCCACCGAGTCCTGGGTCTGCCTCGGGGTCTCCTCCCAGTGGGATGTGCCCGAAGCACCTCAATTGGGAGGCGTCCAGGAGGCATCCTAATCAGATGCCCATACCACCTCAACTGACTCCTTTCAATGTGGAGGAGCAGCAGTTCTACTCTGAGCCTCTCCCGGATGACTGAGCTCCTCACCCTGTCTCTGAGGGTGAGTCCAGTAATCCTAAGGAGACAGCTCATTTCAGCCGCTTGTATCCGCGATCTCGTTCTTTCGGTCATTACCCAAAGCTCGTGACCATAGGTGAGAGTAGGAACGTAGATTGACTGGTAAATCGACAGCTTTGCCTTAGAACTCAGCTCCCTTTTCACCACAGCAGACCGGTACAGCGTCCGCATCACTGCAGATGCTGCTTCAATCCGTCTGTCAATCTCTCGCTCCATTCTCCCCTCACTCGTGAATAAGACCCCAAGATACTTAAACTCCTCCACTTGGGGAAGGAGCCTATCCCCAACCCGGAGAGGACAATCCACCTTTTTCCGGCTGAGGACCATGGACTCGGACTTGGAGGTGCTGATTCTTATCCCAGCCACTTCACACTCAGTGGCAAACCATCCCAGTAAGACCTGTAGGTCATTGCTGGATGAAACCAGCAGGACAACATCATCTGCAAACAACAGAGATGAGATCCTGTGGTCACCAAGCTTGACATCCTCATTCCCTGGCTGCGCCTAGAAATCCTGTCCATAAAAATTATGAACAGGATCAGTGACAAAGGGCAGCCCTGGCGGAGTCCAATTCTCACTGGGAGTGAGTCTGACTGAGTGTTAGAAATACGAACCAAACTCTCGCAACAGTCGTACAGAGACCGAATAGCTCGTAACAACAAGCCCAATACCTCATACTCCCGAAGCACCCCCCACAAAAAACCATGAGGGACGCAGTCGAATGCCTTCTCCAAGTCCACAAAACACATGTAAACTGGTTGGGCAAACTCCCACGAACCCTCGAGAATTCTCGAGAGGGTTAAGAGCTGATCCGATGTGCCACGGCCAGGACGAAAACCACTTTGCTCCTCCTGAATCCGAGGTTCGACCAGCGGCCGGACTCACCTCTCCAGTACCTTGGCATAGACCTTCCCAGGGAGGCTGAGGAATATGAGCCCTCTAAAGTTGGAGCACACCCTCCGGTCCCCTTTTTTGAAGAGAGGAACCACCACCCCGGTTTGCCATGCCAAAGGCACTGCCCCCGACCTCCACGCAATGTTGTAGAGGCGTGTCAACCATGACAGCCCTACAACATCCAGGGCCTTGAGGTATTCAGGGCGAATCTCGTCCACCCCCAGGGCCTGGCTACCAACGAGATTTTTAACCACCTTGGCGACCTCAGCCCCTGTGATAGACGAGTCATCCCCCTCGTCCACAAGCTCTGCTTCCTCTGTGGAAGGCGTATCAGTGGGATTGAGGAGATCCTCAATCATCCTGATAGGACTCCTTCTTCAGCTTAACGGCCCCCCTCACCACTGGTGTCCACCACTTGGTTCGGGGGTTGCCACCACGAGATGCACCGACCACCTTGCGGCTGCAGCTCTGGGCCGCCGCTTCAACAATAGAGGTGGAGAACATGGCCCATTCAGACTCCATGTCTCCAGACTCCCTCGGAATGTGGTTGAAGTTCTTCCGGAGGTGGGAGTTGAAGACCTCCCAGACAGGGGCCACAGCCAGACGTTCCCAGCACACCCTCACTATACGTTTGGGTCTATCAGGTCTGAATGGCATCCTCCTCTGCCATTGGATCCAACTCACCACCAGGTGGTGATCAGTTGACAGCTCTGCACCTCTCTTTACCCGAGTGTCCAAGACATACGGTCGCAGGTCTGATGACACGATAACAAAATCGATCATTGACCTGCGACCTAGGGTGTCCTGGTGCCAGGTGCACATATGGACACCATTATGCCTGAACATGGTGTTCGTTATGGACAAACTGTGGTTAGCACAGAAGTCCAATAACTGAACACCACTCGGGTTCAGATCAGGCAGGCCGTTCCTCCCAATCACCCCCTTCCAAGTTTCACTGTCGTTGCCCACATGCGCATTGAAGTCCCCCAGTAGGTCAGTCCAGTGGTTGCTAACTCCAAACTACCGATTTGATGAAATAGCTGCTACTCCTGTTTGCCTGGGGTGTGGGACTGTTAAGATGCCTTCACACCAAAAGGGAACAGGCAAATTTTTTGCGCAGCATGATTACATTATACCTCAATGTAAACACATAAATAGACATGAATTCACCGTCTGAGTGAGATGCAAATAAGCAAAGTTGCCTTTATAACTTCTGCAGCAGTGTTCAACCTGCTGTGGAAATCCCCAAAATAACATCATGCTTAGGTTTACATTATCCGATGGGGGGATCACCTGAACATGTTGTCCCTGCCTTCAAAACTTCACAAGATGATAGGTGTTTACGTTGCTAGCTTACTAGCCTTACGCTTGCCTCTTTCCCTTGACTTTGTATGTATTTGCGCCGCCCATTCACATTTGGTGTGAAGGCACTTTTAGTCTGGCCCTTCACCCAGGACCAATTCGCCTTGGGAGACCCTACCAGGGGCAAAGTTGCCCCTGACAGCATAGCTCTTGGGATCATTCGAGCACTCAAACCCCTCCACCATGATAAGGTGGGGGTCTATGGAGGAGTAGTATCTTATTTATGTTGCTAGCTTGCTAGCCTTGTTAACACGTCCATGGCAGGAATCCATGGGTAAATAACTCCGACATCCCAATTCAGCTGAAGAGCTGCCAGTCCTTCTGTCTCCAGGTGAGTGTTATGCTACGTGTGCACTGGTCAGGATTCTTCAGAAAGGAATCCGCATACCGCAATCTGTGAGGCACAGAAAAGGGGTGTGTAGCATAGTTCTCGACTAGGTGGAGTCGAGCAATGCAGGAGGAAATACTGGAATAGTCATTATTAACCATGAGCATTTTGTTTTTAATAGTGCTGGTATATTTGTGCTACAAAAGGCGACTTTGTTGTCGTCACCGCCAGTTTTGGGTTCACCCAATCCTACAGACCCACACAATGCATGTCGAATTTGACCGCCTGGTTCGTGAGCTTTGGCCCACGCCTTCTTCTTTTGTATGTTGTTTCTATATGACGGCAAGGACTGGTCATATAGTATTGCGTTGCCTGAAACAGCGGTTATTAATTTCTCCTTCATGTCTTCACAACAACGGGTAACATACAGATCTGCTTCTCTTCCCCCCTCCCCTCTCGTCTTCTCCTTCCAGCTGGCTGGTTCACTGGATTGGTCGACGGGGCCGGCTGTGGGCGGTCTTCTGCTCTCCCCTGCTGCCGGACAATATGGCATCCTTGGTCTCCATATCTTTAAAACAAACCAGCAAAAAGTGTTTCTAACATCATTTCATGTGAGAAATAGTAGGTTGAGTTAATGAATCCATCGTTATTTGACATAAAAAACCGCTGATTTAAAAGTTCAGGATGAGAGTGCTGCCTCTGGTTCATAACCGTATGGAAAAATTCATGACAGATGGAAAAGTTTATGCAAGTGAGCTGCAGGGGAACCCACGGGCGACTTGGCACACCACAGTACAGTTTTCGACTGCTCCGCACCCAAATACTTTCCGCTGGGTTTCCAATACACAGTGAATGGGAAGCAGAAAACCGATGGAACCAGTGGACACGTAACATCAGTCTCATTTTCAAACTAGTTTACTCTTCAGTGTTGATACTTTTACTCTGATGACAGCAGAATCTCAAAGCTAGCGCTATCCCTCAGACGTGAATGCACAAATGCGCAATTTTGTGTGTGCTCGCCTCTTTCCATTGACTTTGTATGCATGCGCGCCGCCCGTTTGTGTTTGGTGTGAAGGCACCTTTAGTCTGCTAACCTCGTTTTAATAGGAGGTAAGTAACATTAACACCATGTCTTTACCAACAAACAAAATCATATGCACTATCTGACTATAACTGTAAATGGAGCAAATATAGAAAATGTAACAGTTTAAGTATTTGGGTGTCACATTAGATCCCACGCTCAGCTTTAAAAAGCCCATAAAACAGTTGAGATGCCCTCTGAAATATAACCCTGCAAACTTTCGTTGCATCAGAAACTCACTTACCCTAAAAGGATTAAAAACCTTTCTGAATGCCATGATTTTGACACATTTTTCCTGTTGCATCTCTTGCTGGTCACAAGCCAAGAGTACGACTCTGAAACCCTTGGAATCCCTGTATAAACAATCCATCAAAATTCTGGATAAGAAGACATGACAGTATTGCCATTGCGTTATACTTGCCAAACACAAGATGTTAAGCTTTGAAAATATGTTCATGTATGCAAATATACGGTTGGTCTTTAAAATTATCCATGGTTCTGCACCCCCACCTCTGAAGACTTTTGTGTACTTAACTTCTTAACAAAATACCAGAATAACAAGGACTTCCTCTAGGTGGCATTGTTGCATCCCCCTACGTAAAATGGCTTTTGGACAATCAGCCTTCTCATACAAAGCTATAATGGAATGGAACAAGCTTCCCACTGATTTGAAGACCAGAACAAATTACAGAGACTTTTCCACAGAGACTAAAAAATGGATTTTCAGTAATCAAGCCTGCCAGCACTGGCTCTCCCCCTTAAATGGGATTTGAAATTGTACTTTTAAATTGTTTTTTATGTGTGCCGTCTCTCTTATCTTTTTACCTTTTAAACTTACTCCCTGCTTGTTTCAAGGTCAACAATTTCTGAAACCTGACTTGAATTGCTTTCTATTTTTTTTTTTTTTTTTTTTTTGTTACTTATTTGTACCCGTAGGTAGATTTGGTTTGCAGTCTGGTGACAAGCCACCGGCTGCCGGTCGCTGCGTGCGCGAGCACCCTAAACCTACATGTTTTTGGTATGCGGGAGGAAACCGGAGAAATCCCGGAGTAAACCCACGCAACACGGGGAGAACATGCAAACTCCACACAGCTCACTGTTGGTTGGGGGCTGGGATCGAACCCACGATCTCATGATCCCCGCGGTCCCCCGGCCGAGAGTAAACTGTGCTGCCACAGTGCTAAACCACTGCGCCACCGTGCAGCCCTATATGTGCTGTTTTTCTTTTAATATCTTCCTGCTTGAATTAGTGAGAACACTATAATCTGGCTGTTGACCCTCTGGCAAGCAGGAGTGCCGTAACTGCGTTGTATAAAGCTACCTTCACTTCACCTCCGGCCTGGTCATTGTTATTGGCCAAGATGGTTTGCTGCTTTTAACAACTACCTGTTGACCCTTAACCTCGGCGAGCTCAAGAAGTTGCGTGCGAGGGCAATTTTAGTCCATAATTTGAATCCTCGAGACGCTGGGAGGAGCGGATAACTTTGACGAGGTGGTCGAGCTAATGGCATGTTATTTTTGCGCCCAGAAAACATAGTAGTCCAACGTATCCAGTTTCAGCAGTGCCACCAGTGGACGAGTGAGTCTGTTAAGCAGTACGTTGCAGACCTGCGTCAGCTGGCTGGTGAGTGCCAATTTGGAGCATTGCAGGATGAAATGATTTGGGACCAGCTGGCGGAGCATGTGCGCTGTCCTGCGGTTCGGTCAAGACTCCTGACTCATTCGGGCGAACTGACGTTGGCTAAGGCTATCGAGGTAGCACAGCAGTTTGAGGCTGCAGAAGTCATAGCGAGGGACTTCAGCGGGATGTCCACTCCTACCCTAGATGAGCCTTGTATTAAGGCGCTGACACTGGACCCTGAGAATGAGGATGACGTAGAGGAAGAGGAATACACCTCCGTTGTCAAGATTAGGTCTGCCCCTGGGATGCCGAAATGTTACAGCTGTGGGTCCGCCAGGCATCGCTGCAAGTCCAGAGAGTGTCTGGCGAAAGGAAAGTGCTGTGGAAGATGTGGCCTTTTGCACCACTTTTCCAGAACCTGTAAGAATTTTGAGCGAGGGGACCGAGGACAGGAAACAGGCTCCTCTGCGAAGACTCCAACGGTCATCCACACAGTTTCCCTGGAGACGGGTGGACGTATTTATTGTACCGTTTTGCTGGATGGCGCTGAGGTGTCGCTACTGGTTGACACAGGATCGGTGGCCTCGGTGTTAAATTTGGCGATGGTGAAGAATCTGTTTCCCCACTATCATATAAGCAGAGTGTCCGCGCCCTATTACGGCTATGGGAGAAACAAGCCGGCCGTTGTGGGGTCCGTGGAGCTGTCGGCGGTGTACAAGTCAAGAATAACCGCGGACGTCCAGGTGGTGGTGACCGCTGCGGGATCCAACATCATGGGGTGTGACATGTTTTGTGGCTTGGGCTTCTCGATTGCCAGCGACACCAGAGAGGAGTGGTTGGGCTGCGGATTGTGGGAGCGACCTGCTCCGCTCCGTATGTGGACGATGGTGAAGTGTGGGACAATGACTGCTCTGGTGTCACAGGAGGAGTGCAATCGAAACACCACGGTGGGCCATCCCGGGACGGACCCGATGCCATTGTCCAGGTTGCCCTTGGTGTGGGAACTGGACAGCACGACAGGACCCCCAGGGTGGCGGGTAGGACCGAGGTGCCAGCGCTGAAAGTACTCAGGGTGAGACCAACTGGCGCAGTTTTAAAACGTCCCAAACGAAGGCCTTCAAAGAGGACCTCAGGCTGGGCTGGCAAGATGACCAGCCCTAAATGGGAGGCCCGCTCGCAGCACGGTGGTCCTAGGAAGAATGTCAGAGTTCCCTTTCGTATTGGCGATGAGGTCCGCCCAAGGGTTGAAGCTCGGCTAAGACGGACCCATAAACGTCGCGAGCAGAGTGATGACCAGGGGGCAGCTATAGGTGACAGCGGCCCGGAGTGACAGCTATTTGGGCTTGTCTGATGAGTCGTGGAGGCACCCTAACGAACTGTGCCATGTAGTGGAGAAGGGGAGGCGGCGCAGTCCATCTCCAGAGGCCAAAAGATGGAGGCACTCTGGGTGGGAACCACCAGATGGCAATCCAAGAAGGGGGCCCTCCACGGGGTTTGTGAAGTGACTGGGTTATGTTCAAGTGTGTGTTCTGATTTGGTTTCCCTGTGTCACATTGTATATAGTTTACAGTACATAGTCCTATTGGGTTGTGCCCTGGGTGAGAGCGTTTAAATTTGAGAAGCGTGCACATTTGAATTTGTGAAGAATGTATAATTATCTGAACTGATTGAATTATTTTATTTAAAAAAGTGAAAGTAGTAATTAATGTGTATAAATTGAGTGAATAGGATCGGTTTGGAATAGACAATTAGAATAACTTGTGGATATTAACTGGTGATACCCAACACTGTTTTAAATTGTGTGATGTGCCAAAGTGTGGGGTGGATGTGTTGGGGTGGGGGCCGCCAATAGGGGTGTACCTTGTTTATTGTGTATGTATTAAAATGGTTCAGAGATTATTTTGTTTCTTATAGGAACATGGCTGTTGTTTTGATTTGGACTTGTATTTATGGCGGCAGAATAACCCACTTGGCCGTGTGGGGGAGCGAGCAGTCTACCTGGCCCCTCTAGCTTATGTTGTGTGCATGGATAGGTTTATTCATTTATTTTTGTACAGTTGGTTTTATTGACTAGTGCGTGAGTCGGGTTGTACATTTTGGGAGGGTCCAATTGGTGTGTTTGTCATTTTTCTGCGGGGGTTGGTGGGGGTCATGTATGGAAATACATTAGTAAGATGGCGACCAGGGCTCCTGGGGAATGGTGAGGGGTGGCGGCCCGCCTTTCCGGTGATGGCGTCACCCGAGATATAAAGGGCACAGCGGGAGGCAGCCATGTCTCTTTTGGCTGTTGACCCTCTGGCAAGCAAGAGCACCGGCAAAAATGGCCTGTATGGCAGAGTTCCAAGACGAAAACCACTGCTGAGCAAAATAAACATAAAGGCTCGTTTCTGTTTTGCCAGAAAACATCTTGATGATCCCCAAGACTTTTGGGAAAATACTCTGTGGACTGACGAGACAAAAGCTGAACTTTCTGGAAGGTGTGTCCCCCATTACATCCAGCGTAAAAGTAACAGCATTTCAGAAAAGGGACATCATACCAACAGTAAAATATGGTGGTGGTAGTGTGATGATCTGGGGCTGTTTTGCTGCTTCAGGACCTGGAAGACTTGCTGTGGTAAATGGAAGCATGAATTCTGCTGTCTACCAAAAAATACTGCAGCAGGACAATGATCCAAAACATACCAGCCAGTCCACCTCTGAATGGCTTCAGAAAAACAAAATGAAGACTTTGGAGTGGCCTAGTCAAAGTCCTGACCTGAATCCGATTGAGATGCTGTGGCATGACCTTAAAAAGGCGGTTCATGCTCGAAAACCCTCCAATGTGGCTGAATTACAACAATTCTGCAAAGATGAGTGGGCCAAAATTCCTCCACAGTGCTGTAAAAGACTCACTGCCAGTTATCACAAACGCTTGATTGCAGTTGCTGCTAAGGGTGGCCCAACCAGTTATTAGGTTTAGGGGGCAATCACTTTTTCACACAGGGCCATGTAGGTTTGGAATTTTTTCCCTTAGTAGTAAACACCTTCATTTAAAAACTGCATTTTGTGTTTACTTGTGTTGTCTTTGTCTAATATTTAAATTTGTTTGATGATCTGAAACATTTAAGTGTGACAAACATACAAAAAAAATGAGAACTCAGGAAGGGGGCAGACACTTTTTCACACCACTGTAGGATATTTTCATTTCACACAATGTTTGTACATGTATTGAAGATGTGCATATACAGGCTTAAATTATTTCCGGATATTTTCTCTAAACTTGTTCCACTTTAAATTGTCGATTGTTTGCTTTGCTGTAAAGGTCCTTGCAGTTGCACGGTTAACTGGTTTATTACAGCTCTACACTATATTGAATTGAGACTTTGTAATTGATTTTTTGGCTCTTGTTACAAAAATGTAGTAGTTACATCTGGTAAAAAAAAAAAGTCAAATTCACAAGAAAAGCTGCAGATTTATGGCAAAAAGTTGTACGTTTACATTAAAATGCTCCAAATTTATAATGAAAGTTGTAATTCTGCTAAATGTTGATGGTGATGCAGTCTGCTGAGGGAGAAGAAAGACTGTAGAGAATATTCAGATATTTGCTCTGGATTACTCCTGGATACTTGGGGTGCCAGAACTGGTGTTTGGGCCAGTCTTAGCCTTAATTGGGTTGGGGGTTTTTTTTACTTCTTTTATACAGACTTTTGATTATCCAGCTGGGTGTGTTGGGTGTTTTTTTTAACATGCACAAATGTATTTTCACATCCTCTGAGTAGACGAGGTCTTTCGTCCCAGTGTAATTCTGGCTCCTCTGCCGTCTCAAATATTATCCATGGCTCCAGTAGTTAACAAAAATGTTTACATCTAATATTTGAATTCTTCAGCGCTTTTTAAATTAGTTTCCAAGTGAGTTTTGGCATCGCGGCGACAGAATGAGAATTCAGTCGCTTCAAATAAAACCAGTCCGCGGGGCTGTGAATGGAGAGGCTGGCACACAGCTGGATGATGGTGGCGTCAGCTGATCGCCGTGTCAGCCGCTTGTCACCCACTCCCCTCATTTTCACACACGCGCTCACAGCCGTCCTGTGAACCGCTCCCGTGTCTGCGTATTGCAGCGCGCCGCACACCCAGACGCCCGTCCACAGCGAGGTTCCGCCGCGTTCCCCCCCCCCCTCCTCACACCCCACCTTGCCGCGTCATCACGAGCCAGCAGCGGCTTCCACCGCCAGCCCAATGTCGCTTCTCCTCGACCGCGCAGCAGTCCCGCACCGCGGCTCGGAGCCTCCGCAGCGGCGGGTGGAGCAGCGGCGGAGGTAAGCCGCGGGCAGGCTGCGGCCGCTGCTGCGGCGGCGAGGGAGTCGCACGGAGGGGAGGGAGGGAGGCGCGTCTCTTCTGCCGGCCGCTGCTTCTTTGAAAATTCTTCCTGGCTCGTCGCTCTCGCTCGGAGATGCTGTCACCGCGCTGCCGGGGACGCCGTCACACCGTCTGATAGCGACCGAGGCCGAGAGGCGGTGGCGGCGGTGGGGTGGGGTCAGGGGTTGCCCTGCCCTGCCCTGGCCGGACTAGCGCTCCTCCGGCAGCATGAACGTCCACTCGGGCAGAGCGTCCGTGGCCATGCTGCGGATGATGGGCTGTGCTAACGGGCGCTCTGCTCGGCATCTCCTCCACAGTGACTGCGTGGTGGACGAGAAGACGGTGGTGCTGCAGAAGAAGGAGAATGAGGGCTTCGGCTTCGTCCTGCGTGGGGCCAAAGGTAAGCGTCCCTTCATGTTGGCACTGTTCTGATCCACGTCAGTGTTGTCAGCCGTGCATTCGTGAGTTGGCGTCTTGCATGTGATGTTTGGACGTGCGTGTGTGTGTGTGTGTGTGTGTGTGTGTGTGTGTGTGTGTGTGTGTGTGTGTGTGTGTGTCAGAGCGTACAGCCCACCCGTGAAAAAGTGCAAAAAAAAAAAAAGAAAGAGTTGTCATTTGAATCCAACTTTAGTATGAGCTCCCCCTCACACAAGGACGTGCACAGGCACAGGCTGCAGTTGCCTGGGCAACAGCCTATTTACCATCTTTGGCCAAATTGCCCCAGAGAGAGGGGAAAAAATAACAATGCAGATTAAAAAAATAACTATTGTGACTTTTTTTGTGACATTTTACTTTATACTGTTTTATACTATTCTTTCTTCTGTCATAATTTTTCATGTAACTTTTAGGCGTTATTCTTATTATTGCACTGTAATAGAGTAAATTTGGAACATTTTAATTGTATTTTTTCTTTGAAATTTGCTTGTTTTCATATAATTTTTTCCCTGTAAATTTGGTATTTTTATAACCTACATAACTTTGAATAATTCTCATGAATTCACTATTTTTTTTTGGTCATGGTTAAGATTTTTTTTCTTGTTGTAATTAAAGACTGTTTTAAAATAAAATGTTGAGACTTTGTGAAAATTTGAGAATTTTTAGCGCTCATGAATTTTCTCGAATTTGTAACTCGTGTCATGAATTCATAATTCTTCCAAATTTGCAACTTATTGTCAACATATGTTGATATTTTTTCTTACTTTTTTTCTTTTAAATGTGTTACTTTTCTCTTGTAATCCTGTGCCATTTTCTGAAAAATCTGTAACTGTTTTTTGATGAATTTTGTGCGTCTTTTAATGCTTTTGATGTTTTGTTATAGACTTTCAGTGCATATGTGAGTGTTTTCCCCATAAATTTGCAACTTTTCTTATGAATTTGTTGCTTTTGTCTTATAAATTCATGTTCTCTTTCTTGTAAGTTTGCCCTTCTTTCAGGTTAGTGCCACAGCCCCTCAAAACACCTGCACCCGTCCCTGCTCTCACATGTAAGGCGACACAAACGCTGCAAGAGCTGGATATACCACAGTCACGTGATGCACTTTCTTTTGCTTTCAGTGGCTTTTTACAGTGGATGCACCTATTATGAGTTTTTGGGCTGATACCTATGTTTAAAAGAATAAATGGACCTGTGACTAAAGCTGATACATTTTTTGTGGGACAAAGAATTACGCGCTATAAAAATAACTAAAACACTTTGAGGTGGTTCAGTACCCAGATTTGTTCTGAATTTGCAGCTATAGGCTAGTTACGGGGCAAACTCAATGCCACACAGCTGAGACATGCTGGATAAATGTCAATCATTACCGTCAGGGAAGCTTATTGCAGATAGGCCGATATCAGTCAACAAGGTGAATGGCAGCCCATACCGATATATCAGCTGATATATTTGTGCATTCCCCCATATAGTGATATGCAGAAATTTAGCATAAATGCAACTTTTTTTTTTTTTTTGCCATACCCGAAAAGGATTAAGCGGAAGAAGATGGATGGATGGACGGATGGATTTTGATTTATTTTTTTTAATAGGTGTACTTAATTATGTGTGTAGGGTGTCCAGACTTTTGCACGTGCCATGAAATTTATTTCTTGTTTTTGTTCAGTTTATGAAATAAAGCAAAAACTAAACATTAATGTTTGCTGGTAATGTTGAAGTTTTCCCCATATTCTGCAGCTTTTTGGCCATTGAGCTGATCCCAATATGTTGGCTCTGGTATCTGCCAGTACTGATACTGAACCAGTGCCATACCAGTGTAAAAATAAAAGGCTGAATTAGTTCTCAGTGTAAGGAAGAGACTGGGACTTCCTCAAGCAACATTTAGTCAAAAGGAAAGGATAATTTCTAACTTTATAGTATCCATCCATCCATTCCAGCAGTCTAAGCAGAGCAGCCCAGACCACTGCCCAATTCACATAGTACCTACGATCCCCATGATCCCTCCTGCAAGTGGCGAGCCCACTGAAGGGCGGACTAATGCGGCTCACTTGGGCCCATGGACAGAATAGTCCCCAGGCACTTGCCCTCAAGTTCTGGTAACCCCAAAACAGGTGGGTACTACTGGATTCTTGTTTTAACTTCTTCATAGGGATCCGGTGGACAACATTGGGTCTGGCCCTTCACCCAGGACCAATTTGTCTTGGGAGATCCTACCAGGGGCAAGTTGCCCCCGACAACATGGGATCATTCGGGTATACAAACCCCTCCACCACGATAAGGTGGCAATCCATGGAGGGGTACTTTGTAATATAAAATAATCCAAAGAAAAACATTTAAATGTGCAGGAGATTTATTATTGCACGTGTTACAACCTTGTAAACAATCTGTAACGGGAACAGCAGTTCTGTGTCACACATTCATGGCACTGTGTTATTATAGAACTGTCACTTTATGTTCTCAGTATTGTTCTGTCTTTATACCTGTGGTCAGCAGACACAGTAATGTTGCCAGAGGAATGTTAGCAGCGCTAAGCAGAAGTGAAAGTGAACCGCTCTGATGCTGGATCACCAACCCTCTTTCCAGGACCCATCCAGTCAGGGCTGCAACTAAGGATTAGTTTTCTTACCAATTAATCTGCCAGCGTTATTTTACATGACTTTATTTTTGATTAGTCTATTACATTTGGCCTATAAAACATTTTAAAAAGTCAAAAATGTCCAACGCAGTATCCCAGAACTCAAGGTGACCTCATAAATTACTTGACTTGCCAAAGAGTACAAAGCCAAAAATTATTTAACCTATAATGCAAGAACGAGAAGAGCAAAATGCTCATGTATGAGAATGTTTTTACTGAAAACGGGGAATAAGAGAGTAGTTGAATATCAAATAAGTTGCCGATTTTCTGACGATTGCCTCGTCAGTGAGGGCAGGTCGGTGCCACAGTTGTTAGCACGGTTGCCTCGCAGCAAGAAGGTCCTAGGTTTGAACCCAGACGCTGGTCAGCTGTGTGGAGTTTGTATGTTCCCCCCCGTGTCTGTGTGGGTTTTTACTGAGTACACTGGTTTCCTCCCACAGTCCAAAGCCATGCACGTTAGCAGGGGACTCTTGCCTGTAGGTATGAATGTGGCAGTAAATGGTTGTCCGTCTCTATTGCCGCTTTCAAACTATAATTAGCATGCTGAAATCACAGCTGCCGTTAGCATAAATGAACTCCTAAGCAACTCTGGACGGCTTTTTCAAACTACTGGCAGACCAGGGTCTGATCCCTTCAGATAACAGTGCCTTTTTCTGGTGTACCAAGTTTCATGTCCTCACACCGCTGACGTCACACGAACACTCCGGTCAGCCTGAAAGCTGGTGATGCTGTACGTTGTCACCGGCTACTGATCTGTATTACAGTGTAGTTGAGTGACGTTGGTGTTTTTACAGGTCTTTTTTTTTTTTGCTCTGTCAATCTCAGGGCCAATCAGCGGTAGATTGGAGCACACCGATCTGTTCACTGGTTGCTGCTCACTGTCATCCCTGTTAACGGACATGGTTGTAAAATGCACCGTTTTTTCATATCCGCACCGAATAGCTTTCACATTTACATTGTCATTCTTAAAGAGTAATTAATTTGATTAATACAGGACAAGGATATAGATTATGCATTAATTTTTTCCGTGAGTGGGCGAAGCGACACGATGTTTGTAAGATAAGATAAGCCTTTATTAGTCCCACAACGGGGAAATTCCAGGATTGCAACAGCACAGGGATAGCAACACTCAGAGCAACAATCAGAAGGCAAGAAAAAAAAACAAGCAAGCGAGAGCAGCTAATATACATATGTACATATTACTATAAAATATATATACACACACACACAGACACACAGTGCAGAGCATTGTAGCTGGATGGAATAAATATATGAATATATGAACACACAGTGCAGAGCATTGTAGCTAGGTGGAATAAATATGTAAATATATAAACACCCACAGTACGGAGCATTGCAGCTAGGTGGAATAAATATGCAAGTATATAAACACACACAGTGCGGAGCAATGTAGCTAGATGGAATAAATATATAGATATATAAATATAAACACACCCAGTGCAGAGCATTGTAGCTAGATGGAATAAATATGTAAATATATAAACACACACAGTGCAGAGCATTGTTGCTAGGTGGGATGAAACAGCATAACTGTCTATTTAGTTATCCTACATGGTATGATTATGTGCCCATACATATTCTCACCCTCCATAGCGACCGGTATGTTCCTAGTTGTATGCCGGAGGGGACCATTGTGTAAGTCTATTGCATCTTTTGCATTCAAAAAAAACTATTAGTTTGTTACGTCTTTTTGCTATCTCTGCGAGCAGCCCTGCTTAGGTTGTACAGTCTGACAGCCGTTGGTAGGAAGGACCTACGAAACCTCTCGGTTGTGCACCTGGGATGATGTAGTCTGCTGCTAAATGAGCTCCTCAGTGCATCCAGTATGTCCTGCATAGGGTGGAACTCGGACTCCAGCAGAGATGACAGTTTAGCCACCGTCCTTCTCTCTCCTATCTCCTCCATCGGATCAAGGCGTTGCCCCAGGACAGAGCTAGCTTTCTTAATCAGTTTGTTCAGTCTCTTCCTATCGGCTGCAGTAATGCCACTGCCCCAGCAGACCACTCCAAAAGTGATGGCTGATGCCACCACCGTGTCATAGAATGACTTCAGCAGCGCCCCTTGTACACCAAAAGACCTGAGTCTCCTCAGCAGGAACAACCTGCGCTGTCCCTTCTTGTAGAGTGCGTCAGTATTGTGTGACCAGTCTAGTTTATTGTTCAGATGAATACCCAGGTACTTGTAGGATGTCACCATCTCGATGTCTGTTCCCTGTATATTTACTGGTGCTGTGAGGGGCTGCCCATGCCTGCGGCAGTCCACCACCAGCTCCTTAGTTTTCCTCGCATTGATCTGGAGGCAGTTCCGATGGCACCAGTCCACAAAGTCCTGGATAAGCCCTCTGTACTCAGCTTCATCTCCGCTGGAGATGAGACCAACGATCGCAGAGTCATCAGAGAACTTCTGTAGATGGCAATGTGTTGTGTTGTGTGAGAAGTCCGCAGTATAAAGAGTGAACAGGAAGGGAGCCAGCACCGTTCCCTGGGGGGCCCCCGTGCTACTGATGATCGTGTCGGAAACACAGTCCCGGGTTCTCACAAACTGAGGCCGGTTCGTGAGGTAGTCCAGGATCCATGATGACAGGTGCTGGTCCACCCCTGCGCGCAGCAGCTTGTCCTTCAGGATCATCGGTTGGATGGTGTTGAAAGCACTGGAGAAGTCAAAGAACATGATCCTCACCATATTCCCGGGCTTCTCCAGGTGGGACAGAGAACGGTGAAGGAGGAAGATCACCGCATCCTCCACCCCAATGCCATGCTGGTAGGCGAACTGGAGTGGATCCATCGCTGGTTCCACCAGGGGGCGGAGGTGAGCAAGGAGCAGTCTCTCCAGGGTCTTCATCAAGTGGGACGTCAAGGCCACCGGTCTGAAGCTGTTCAGGTCTTTGGGGTGGGAAGTTTTTGGTACAGGTACCACACAAGATGTTTTCCACAGCTGTGGTACCCTCCCCAGTTTCAGGCTCATGTTGAAGATATACGTCACAATCCCACACAGCTGGTCTGCACAGGACTTGAGGAGCTTTGCGCTGATGCCGTCCGGTCCCGACGCCTTCCTCGCCTTGATCTTCCTCAGCTCCGTCCTCACCTGGGTCTTGGTCAGGGTCAGGATGGGGGGCTGTCTGTTGGGAGTGGGGGGGGGTGTCGGTGGAGTGGGGAGTGGGCAGCAGGACTTGATTTCTTAGTGGCAGCAGTGGTTGTTGTGCAGACAGGGGGGAGGGCGGTTGGTCAAATCTATTGAAAAACAGATTCATGTTGTTCGCCCACTCCCTGCCCCCCGTGGCCTGGGGGGAGGTATTCTGGAGCCCAGAGATGGTTTTGAGGTTTCTCCAGACCCCGCTGATGTCGCTCTGTTGCAGCTTGTCCTCCATCTTCTTCCTGAAGCTGTCCTTGCCTTCTCTGATCTTTCTCCTCAGCTCCCTCTGTACGGACTTCAGCATCTCCCTGTTCCCCGACCTGAAGATCCTCTTCTTCTCTCTCAGAAGTGTTTTTATCTCAGGGTTGATCCAGGGTTTGTTGTTTGAGTGACGCTGTATGGTCTTGGTGGGAACGGATTTGTCCACACAGAAGCTGAGGTAGCCCGTGAAGGTGTGAATGAGGCCATCGATGTCCTCACCATGTGGATCGCAGAGCTGCTTCCAGGCAGTGGCTTCAAAACAGTCCTTTAGAGTGTCCATTGTCTCCTCAGACCATAACTCCACAGTGTGCATGGCCGGAGGTTGTCTGTGCACTAGGGGTTTGTACACCGGTCGGAGATGAACCAAGTTGTGATCCGATCTCCCAAGTGGGGGGAGTTGTGATGAGGTGTACGCCTCCTTAGTGTTTGCGTAGAACAAATCCAGTGTTTTATTGTCTCTAGTGTGGCATGTGACATACTGGGTGAACGTGGGTAGAATGGGAGACAGTGAAACGTGGTTGAAATCGCCTGAGATGAGGAGAAGAGCATCTGGGTGTTCTGTCTGCAGCCTGCTGGTTACTGAATGGATGACGTCACGCGCTGTCCCAGCGTTCGCCGTCGGATTTGCATAAACAACAATGCAGATCACGTGTGAGTGTTCTCTCGGGAGATATGTAGGCCTCATGCTAACAGCTAGCAACTCAATGTCTTTGCTGCAGTGTCGTTGTTTAACAGTGATATGTCCCGGTCTACACCAGTTGTTGTTAACATACATTATCACTCCACCGCCCCTAGTTTTGCCACTCTCTGGTGTTCGGTCAGCTCGTATCATGTGAAAACCCTCCAGCTCAATGTTAGCATCTGCTGCTAGTTCAGTTAGCCACGTCTCAGTAAACAAAAGGAGAGAGCACTCCCGGTAAGTGCTATCATAACGGGAGATAGCCGCTAGCTCATCTAACTTTCCCAGTATCGACCGTACATTTCCCATGACAACAGATGGAAGGGAGGGTCTGTACCTTATATTTTTTGTCCTCCGCCTTACTCCAGCCCGGCAGCCGCGGCGTTTTCGCCTCAGTTCTCTCGGTATGTCGAGTTTTTCCAGTGGGACCGGGTGGCGGTTAAATGCTAGCAGCTCTTCCCTGTTGTATCGAATCCTGCTATAAACAGTGGCTCCGTCCACCGGCTCAGGAGACATTTGGGACGATCTGTGTGTCCGTGATATAAGTGGGGTGAAAAAAAAAAGTGATCAAAAGAGAGAGGAAGGGAAAAAAAAAAAAAAAAAAAAAAACTCGGAATCGAGCCGCTGTTGCAAAAGGCAGCCGACTGGTGTGGCGCCGAGAGAATACCCATGTGTGTAAATTGTGTGTAAATTGTATGTGTGTAAATTGTGTTAAATTTTAAATTCAGAATTCAACAGCTCCCGCCTTGCACTAAACTTATTTGGTGGGGCCATGTGTGCTTGTGTCCTTTTTTGTGTCCGGCACACAAAGCAGGATACTTGTTTCCAGAGGGGGCTAGGGCTGTGCGATATGACCAGAATTTCATATCACAATGTAAGTAATCTTACCCAATGATAACGATATATATCATACATTTTTCTTTAAATTCTATAGTTTAGATATAATAATCACATAAAAAGGGCCATCGCTTTTTTTTTACATTTTAAATTACATACTGAAAAAAGTCAATTGTACAAATTCATCTGTCATTAATTTTATGCACCTTTTTCCCTCTTAATTTTGCAGTGTTGTTATAAAATTGTTTTTTAATGTGCATTTTCGATGACTTCAACTTTATCATTATCACTACTTGACTAAAAATTTAAGAAATCAAGTAAGTTACATTAAGAGCAAGTTTGCTCCTCTGACATGTTTTAATTTATTTGTTATTTATTTAGTGTGTATGCGGCTGCTGTCACGCACTTTTGCAGCTTTAGTACTTTTTTCAGACAAAATTAAGAAACTCAGTAGTAATTTAAACCAAAGAAACAATGGTCTGATACACTATAATGTTTCCTATTAGCGACAAGTTAGCACCGTCATTTAGCATTTGCTGTTTTATAATTATAGAGAGATGGTGTTACCTCCAATTAAAACGAGGTTAAAGAACTATCCTCTCTGACGCAGCACGGTGGGAAACAGTCCCACATCCCTGGCAAACAGAAGTAGCAGCTATTTGACCAAAACACTAGCTTGCAGTTAGCTGCTGTGCTAACCTCTGGTACCCACATACCTGGCACACTGTGGTGGAGAGGTAGGCAAGTAGAAACAGGGTATGTGTCTTTTAAATCCCGATATAAACGATACAGTTTTATGTGAAGCGGTAGATGTTTTTTAGCTCATAGCCCGATTTATATCATCATATCACACAGCTCTAGAGGGGGGCTGTCACGTAGAAAAAAAAAAGAGGAGCAGCGGATTACATGGTGCAAGGTAATGCAGGGCAAACTGGGATGCATGAACAAGCCAAGGACGGCACCGTGCATGTTCTTTTGAGCTGAACAGGGAGGCTGTCCTGGGCTGAACCAATGTGTGTCCCACAGCTTTTGGTCCAGGAAGGGCTGGTCTTCGCAATGGTCAGATTCCTTTTCATTCTCTGTCACTGTGCTGTGATGTGATGATGGTGACTCCTACTTTATCGCGTCTTTATCTGTGTTGTCTCATTCAAATGTCAGACGAGGTGAAGTGAGCAATGACCCATGTCGCTAGCATTGTTGATTAGCCTTGGTGACCCTAATCAGACAACAGAGGCAACCCGGGTTTGCCTGGATGGACGAGGTAGTTTGAGAGGGGCTTCTGTGGGCAACCAGCGACCTGTCCAGAGTGTACCCCACCTCTTGCCCAAAGAAGCTGAGATAGGCTCCAGCACCCCTGCAACTTCAAAAGGTTTAAGCTGTTAAGATCATAACAATATTCAGCACTGATACTGGATCATTGCACCCCTAGTGTTTTCAGCTTTTGAGTTACAGAATACTAGAGCTGGACCAATGTATTGGCCATTATTCGCCTTATTGACTAATATCAGCTATCAGCAAATAAGATATCGTAGTGCCTCCAATGAAGATGGACTAGAACAAACAAAAACAAAAGAAAAGAAACGGTCTGTATCAGCGATCAGCCAACTTTTTTATCAACAGTGTCAGTACTGGCCTAAAATTTCTCAATCGGTGCATCACTAAAAGTATGCTATGTTAAGTGGTCCCCATATTTTTGCATACCACTGTAAGGGATTCTCTGTGACATCACCGCTTTATCAATTCTCACCTCAGCTGCTGTTTGCCTTCACCTGTCCCCATGGTGGTATGCGTTGTTGTGATCATGAGTGGCTCATCCAGGCAGTTTTGATAGTTCACCAGGCCACGAGATCGGCTCTAAAAATAACCCAGTTTGAGCTGCTGCATCGGTTTCTATGACGATTCTCGCCATGTCATAATCCACGTTGCATTCCACAACTGTGCAGTGGCGTGCCATTGGTCTACACCATGGTTACTGTCGGGAGGTAAATTTAGTATGGATTTTTAAGACACATGCAGAGAAAGAAGCGAGGCAGGCAGAGATGGAGAGAAAGAGGGATTTGGCTAGAAAAACAAGAGGAATGTTCCAGTCATCCTGACACACATGCTGCCATCACCCCCGGGGGACCTGACCCAGCCGAGCTTATCCTGCTCCGCACGGGGGTGAACACGCGCTCGCACACAAACACAAGTGAACAAACATGCGCTGATGCTCAGGCTGTCACATAAGCTCACGTCCTCTGTTGTGCTCTTGCGTTTGTGCCCGTTTCTCTCTCTCTGCTCTGTCTCCGTCACTGTGTCACACACGCAGACAGTCCCCTAAAGATACACAGTCATCACAATCATGTAAATCCTCCCTCATGAAACCCTCGTAAGTGCTCGAAGACTGTATCTTCCAGTGAGAGAATGAGCTATAGGAAGTGTCACTTGTCACCGCTGGTTTCTCCCCAGCAGTAATAATTTTTTTAACCTCCCCGAGAGCAAAAGGAGAAACAGGGTGGGCTGCAGCAGTGTGTGGGGAGAGTAATAGTACAGTGCCGTGCTGTGTAAGCATCAGTGCATGGGCATGCATGGATATTCACATGTGAATTTTTTATGCACAATGATTTCCCATCATGCATTCAGCTTATATCTTCATGTATTCTGTCCCTGCATTATTCACAGCCCTGTTTGAAACAAGCAGTTTTAGCTGTTTCGGACCAACTTAACTTTCTTCTGATTGGCTGCTTCTCACAAGCACGAGAACCGTACTGCTGGCAGGTGGAGCTACTAACAGACAGCAATAGAAAAAGTGTCAGAAACTGAGTGCTTTGAGCAGTCTCAAGTCTGAGCTTCTGGCTTTGTTGGTTGTTTTTAAAGAAACTACTCTGCAAAAGTTTTGGGTAACTTCACTTTTTTATATTTTCAAGGAAAATGGGAAATAGGTTCAGTGATTTATTATTTATTTAAACATAACACAAAGCCAGAACAGAGGCTGTACAATTCTAGCAAGTTTGAAAGTAAATTTTTGGTTTGACCATCTTTATTCTTCAACACAGCCTGAAATAGTTAAGGTAAACTTTCTTGTCATTTGTTTAAGTAGTCTACCAGAATAACTCTCCAGGCTATTGAATTAGGCCCCTGTGAATAGAACTTGAATGGATTCAGGAACTCATTAATGATATCCAGCCCTAGTATGTTGAACCTAAAGTCAGATCACAATGATCTAGTCAACAGTCTATTGTCTAAGGCACAGAATGCATTTATGGGTGTGTCCAAGTCCATTTCGCTATTACAGCAGCACAAAAACAAATTTTGCACCTGGCGGAAAGTGTGAATGGCAGTCCTCATGATCTTAATTATTCAGAAGTGTGTCTTGAGTGTAACGTGCAGTAAATCAATAGCTGTCTTTGCTCGTATTCCCTTTAATAAAGAGGGATGCAAGATCTAAGGCAAGGGTGTCCAATCATGTGCCATGGAGGGCCAAGACCCTGCAGGCTTTACCTCCAGCCAGTGTCTTCAACAGCAGATTCCACTGAATTTCTTCCTGCTGATTGCTGATAAGTGAAAACACCTGTTGAAGAAGCTGGGTAGAAGAGGAAACCTGCAAGGTCTTGGCTCTCCATGGCACATGATTGGACACCCCTGCTTTAAGGCATAATACTAATATAACACCATTTAAATGTAAGGACAAATCCATGTTGCACTACATGCTCCTTCACAAAGCAAAAGTGTGCTTAAGGGCTGTCCACACAGAATGTCCAATTTATTAAGATACCAAACTAGGGATGTTAATGATTAATTGACTTTTGATTAATTGTCGATAAGAATTTAGTTGACTAAATTAAATTAGTTGTCAATTAATTGATAACTCAGCTGTCCTTTTCAATGGGAGCTTTTTCTATGAAATGTAGTGGCGTTGCCGTCCAGGCAGGGGCACACATGATCACCCATTGCCACATTTCAACCGAAAAAGTAAAAGAGGATGCCAAGCCCCCACAGCACATGCGCTGAAAAACTCACCCTTCTGGGTTACGTTGGAGCACCACAACACATGAGTTTGAAGGTCCACCTGCTTCAAATTAACATAGCGGAGAAACTGACCGGAGCAAATAAAAAGATTACACGAGCGCAAAAACCTATCCCCTCGCTGCAAGACAGCAAAGCAGACTGGAATCAAGTTACCATTGAGGTAACAGAAAACAGAGGTGACTCAGATTGTTCTGGGTTTGCCTGAACTTCCAGGGTACTGTGATAATGTTTAACCCTTTACGGGTCCAGAATATATGACAGGAAGACGTAGAGTTTGACCTCAAAATTTCAAATGACTATAGCTTGAAAATGGTAAAAGTTACTGGCAGAGTGTCAATTAGAAAAATATTGCAGATGGACCAGAGTTTATGACTGGAGAAATTTCATCAATGCATTTTGCATAATGTGACCTAATTTAGAAAGCTTGGGATCAGTCCGCCAAGGTCTCCGCCTTTGACTGCCACCTAATCCACATAGCACCGGACTTCCATGATCCCTCCTGCAGGTGGTGAACCTACTGGAGGGCGGACCCATGTAACTCCTTCGGGCTGAGCCCGGCCGGGTCCCATGGGTGGAAACCTGGCCACCAGACGCTAGCCTTCGAGCCCCTCCCCCAGGCCTGGCTCCAGGGTGGGGCCCCGGTAACCCCATACCGGGCGGGGTACACTGAATCCTTGATATACAATTTATCATGAGAGTCTGTTGGATCGTTCTTAGTCTGGCCCTTCACCCAGGACCAGTTTGTCTTGGGAGACCCTATCAGAGGCAAATTGCCCCGGACAACATAGCTCCTGGGATCACTGGGGCACGCAAACCCCCCCACCACGATAAGGTGACGATCCATGAGGGAGTCCATGGTCCTCAGCCGGAAAAAGGTGGATTGTCCTCTCCGGGTTGGGGACAGGCTCCTGCCCCAAGTGGAGGAGTTTAAGTATCTTGGGGTCTTGTTCACGAGTGAGGGGAAAATGGAGCGAGAGATCGACAGACGGATTGGAGCAGCATCTGCAGTGATGCGGACGTTGTACCGGTCTGTTGTGGTGAAGAGGGAGCTTAGTTCTAAGGCAAAGCTGTCGATTTACCAGTCAATCTACGTTCCTACTCTCACCTATGGTCACGAGCTTTGGGTAATGACCGAAAGAACGAGATCGCGGATACAAGCGGCTGAAATGGGCTTTCTCCGTAGGATTGCTGGACTCACCCTCAGAGATAGGGTGAGGAGCTCAGTCATCCGGGAGAGGCTCAGAGTAGAACCGCTGCTCCTCCACATTGAAAGGAGTCAGTTGAGGTGGTATGGGCATCTGATTAGGATGCCTCCTGGACGTCTCCCACTTGAGGTGTTTCAGGCACGTCCCACTGGGAGGAGACCCCGGGGCAGACCCAGGACTCGGTGGAGAGACTATGTCTCCCAGCTAGTCTGGGAACACCTTGGTATCCCCTCTGAAGAGCTGGAGCAGGTGGCTGGGGAGAGGGAAGTCTGGGCTTCTCTGCTTGAACTGCTGCCTCCGCGACCCGGACCTCCGGAAAAGCGGTAGAAGATGGATGGATGGATGGTGACCTAATTTGCATATTGCGACAATCAAAATTTCCTAAGACTGTAGCTTCAAAATGGTAAAAGTTACAGGCACAGTGTCAATTTGGAAAATATTGCAGATGACTCAAAAGGTTGTGATTTCAGAAATTTTATTCACCAATGTGCATAATGCCATGCAATGATGTAATTTGCATATTTTGACCATGACAATCCACAGAGCCATTTTTTTGTTTTTGTTTTTGGTCATCTTATCCTACAACTATATACAGAAAATCAGTAGAATCAAAACACACATTAAAATGGTAAATGGCACTCACTTATATAGCGCTTTTATTCTCATCTCTTGATGACCAAAGCGCTTTACAGATCCTGCTATTCACCCATTCACACACTGATGGTGGCATGCTGCCTAACATGGCGCTTCCAGACCCACCAGGAGCAATTGGGGTGAAGTGTCTTGCCCAGGGACACAACGGCAGGATATCTGGGGAGAGCGGGATTCGAACCGCCAACCATGTGGTTATTGGACGACCTACTCTACCTCCTGAGCCACTGCCGTCCCATTAGTAAAAAATTAGAAGAAATGTGACATATAATTTGACCCTGACAATCCACAAAGCCAATGTTTTATATTTTTGGTCATTTGGTCAGTATAAATGGTAAAAAATGGGTAAAAAAGTGGACAACAACACGATGGCAGCCATATTTACATATTTTTTTTCCAAGTAGCAGTGTACCCCAATCTGCCCTCATCTATCAAGGTGGCACTGTTTGAAGTTCTTGAGTGTGTGGTATCTCTCAAAGCAAGGCAAAGCACACAGACCTACCCCACACTGAGTGCACATGGTGTGCATCTGGCGACGACCTTAGTGACAGCTGCGATCAGAACACACTACACAATCTGGACGTCAATGAGCTTTGGCAATAAAGTGCCATTCAGTGAGTCGCATGGCGTCTCTAATGCTTGCTGTGAAGGCTTTCCAGCTCTCTTGTCCTCATTCCTTTTGTACCCCTCAAGCAAAGTTATGATTAGTCCCTGAATGAAGACCTTCAGGGGCTTGTGTGGAGCTGCAGTACACCTGGTGTACAAGATGTGGGAGTTGACGACGCAGATGCTCATCAGGGCATTGAAAATGCCGCTGTACCACTTCCTTGCTCTGTGTGGAAAGAGGTAGGGTTTCATCCTCTGGTCAGCTCTGTCAACTCCTCCCATGTAGCTGTTGTAGCTGTCCACACACGCAGGCTTGTTGACCTCACGGAAACCAGTCACACTTCCCTTTGAGCGAATGTGTTTCGAGACACGAGTGTTGCCATGAATGGATGACAGCATGTTGAGACACCGTGTCATGCCACGCACAGGCCAGCAGTTGTCTTGCCGCATGAACACTAGATCATCTTCCCTTCTCAATGTCAGCTGGGCTGGTTGCAGATCCCTTGGCATACCTAAAGTAATGGCATAAATAAATTAAAAATAAATAAATAAAATACCTCTTCTGTTTCTGTTCACTGTGCCACACAGTCTAGTGTCCTTAGCTGTGAGCTCCTTAGCGATGGCTGGTGATGTGTAATAGCTGTCCATATACACTACATGTCCTTTCCCAGTGTACGGCTCCATCAGCTGACGCACAACGAGATGAGTCGGGCCCAAACCGTCACAGTCATCACCATTTTGTCCTGTGTACAGTGATCACTCCAACACATACCCTGTGCTGGCTTCACTCAAGACAAATGCCTTGTAGCCGTATCTGTCCGTTTTTTGGGGGGGTTGTACAGCTCCAAGGTGGACCTTCCCTTGAATGCAGTTGTCATTTCGTCCAGGGAGAGTTCCATGCCTGGAGCATAAACAGCAGCAAAATGCGGAACTATACAGTCAGTGATTGGACGGATCTTGAATAGCCGATCATGGCCTGGCTCACCATATACAACCCAGTTCTCATTGTTCACAAAATGGAGGGAAGACAGGATTGTTGGAAACCTGCTGTACATCATCACTCTGCCAAATCCAGGCATAAAGCTGGCCAAAACTCTGCCCAGTAGTCTACCAATGAGGGCTTTGCCACAGTTCCTATGCACAAATGGAGTGCCATGAATGCTTCCATCTCCTCCTTATTTACAGCAGTCCACTAGTGAAATCTGGACTGGGATTTCAGTGCATCGGTTGCTTTTGCTTGGGCTATGAACTGCTCAGTGTACCTGTTTGGGAAACACAAAGTTTGACCTCAGAATTTGCATTGGAATTAGAAATTGGAAATTGGAATTGGAAATTGGAAAAATATAGCAAATGAACCAAAGTTTATCACTGGACAAATTTCATCCATGCATTTGGCACAATGTGACCTAATTTGCATATTGTGCCAATCAAACTTTGCAACAGCTGTACCCTGAAAATGGTACAACTTAGTCACTGTCAAAATTAGAAAAATATAGCAAATGAACCAAAGTTTATCACTGGATCATGGCATTCTTTGTAGTTTAATAAATTTTGTACTGTATAGTGTTTACTATGTGTTGGTACATCTCAGTAAATTACAATTACAAATGTCATTATTTTTTAAATTTATTTTAAAAACTGTTACCAATATCATAAATGTATCTTTTTTTAGTTATATTGCAAAAAAACTTGCACGTTCTAATATACTGAGATGCACTGGTAGACTGTTTTAACAGGAAAACTGTGAGCTGCTTCATAGTCTGTCGTAAAAACAAATGCAAATGGTACAATAGATCATTGAGGAATATGCTGTTCATGTTTTATTAAGCATATCAAAAACAGTAGTTAACTTTTTATATGTTAAAGATAGAAATACCGTATTGTACCAAGGGAAATACAGGTTCTCAGAAAAATTGCCACTTATCAATTAATCAGTCGATCGATTAGGTGAATCAATTAACAATTAATGAATTAATCAATAACTTGCATCCCTATTCCAAACCATATTAACTGCATAAGAAACATGGAAAATTGGGTGTTTTTTTAGTGGGTGCTTTATGGGTGATTTACATAGGAAAAAACTGCATCTTTGAACACAGGGGCAAACTTGAGGAGGAGAGATTTTTCGTGTCTTACTTTGTGTTTCTGCCTTCAGAGTTCAAAAACAGATTGGGAAACACCAGAGAAAATTAGATCCAGGGGAATTTATGATGTCATTTAAATTGGGAAATGATCGGAAAATGACTTTTCTTCCTTGCAAACGCTGGGCGCAGTTGCATCACTACTTGTCTTGTTGGAGATCCAGGTTCATTCTCTGCTAAGCATAGTGAAATAATGACTCGCTAAGTGTCAAAGATGCTTTAAATAATACAGTGTTAATTTATTATATTTACCAAATAAAATTGACATCACCCAAGATTTGCTGTGTGACTTTGATGAGATATGATCTCTGTGATCTCGTCCTGCTGCTGAGTGTAAAATTGTTGTTTTAACTAAAAGAAAAAGAAACTGTCAGCATATCCATGGGCGAGCTCAACTACATCCTGTTTCGATTACACTTTGATTTTGAATCACTCTGTTAAAACAATAATTAATTTGTGCACTTGTCCTGTAAGTTCATAGTTAAAACTGAAAATGTAGCTAAATAAGAACAAAATCTATTCCATTTTTTCATCACATGAGAATTAAAGGAACAGATCAGGTAATGGATTATGACAGATTTTTCTGTCAAAATAACGGATATTGAGAAATTGTTGCCCCAGTGTAGGAACAGGCGTACATTCACATCTTTTAAATGTGCTGCTGAAATGGCAGTTGATAATGGGCCACTGACTGTAGACCTGCTGTTTGTTGATCAAAAGTGTACTGACAAAGAATTCAACACAATAGGAACGTGCTGAACTTTGCACCAAGTCTCCCCTACTTTAAATGTGAAGTGACAGTGGAAAAACAGACGACGCGCTGACAGAAACTGAAGACTCCACTGGCACAAGGCACAAAGCGGGGTGCAAATGCCTGCTTTAGAGTGTCGTAATTGGGCCCAGATTTCTTAGTGTAAAGCAGTTCCTATCAAATACTAAATGTTCATAGATATTTCTGACAAACCAATTGTGGCCTTCATTTTGCTATTGAAAACTATCCATATTTCCCAACATCTGCTTTTAACCACTTGTTGCTGCAGTATGGCTTAGAGCAGTGTTCTGTAACCAGGGTACACTGGTATGTTCAGGTTTCTGGGGGAAATTTTCTAATTTCACTTGTTAATTGGTCAAAAAAAATTGCAAGTGATTTGCCGTTGTTGTGCATGGGTTCTGTAGACACTCATGCCCCCATGCACAACTATGACAAATTACTTGCCATTTCTTTGGACTGATTAAGAAGTGAAACTAAACTATTTTCCACAAAAACCTGAATGCACCAGGGCACCCTGGTTGAAAAACACGGGCTTAGAGAATGACAAGACTTTAAACAACTATTTGACTATTCAAGTTTCTTTTTTAAACTTATCAATTAAAATTCACTCATTTGTTGGTAAAAATCTCAAAATGTACTTGTTTCATTAACTGATGACCGAAAAGCTGAATATTTAGAAGGGGGGGGGGAAACTGCAGTTATCAGTGTTGACAGTTTATACTTATAACTCAGCTGTTCAGCCTTCATTTTTAATATTCCACCAAGCAGATTTTGAAGTTAAAAATTGCTTGAAATAGCTCTTTTCACAGTAGACATTGCTATCCCCTTCTCTAACTGAACCAGACTAACCACTTATTTGCATTGTGATCCCTCTTGTTTTTAAATAACTGCACAATATACAGTAGGTCCATGTAGCGCCACAGTTTGCTGACAGGTGTTTACCACTGAGCCCTGCTGCAGCCCAGTCTCAGTAGTGAACACAGCCAAGCTGTGGATGTATTTATTGTTCATGTTTATTCATTCTTTCTTTTTTTTTTGCAAGAGGGATTTGGACTTTTTAACATGTCTAAACCACAGGGCTTACTAGAATATTGCACGGAATCATAAATTAAGTAATATTACACAAGCGGGCTTGTGGTATCAATAAATATAGCATGGTACTATATTCATCATACCGCATGACCTCAGTGTAATATTGCTTTAATACAACAGTTCCACAAACACAGTTTATAAGTTCACAGTAATAAGCAACAACAGATTATGATAAAAAAAATTTTTAGCTCATTCTGGCGAAGCTGAAAGGAGCTAATACGGTGATGTGTCCATCTGTCCATCCATATTTCACGGGAATCACGCCTTCTTCTAGGCATTTGCCCCTGTGCTCACCAAACTCACCCACAATGATCCTCAGGTGGGTCTGCATCCAAGTTGGCACGGTCAAGGTCATTGCCAAAGGTCAGGAGATCTGGGCATTTATGGTTTCACAAAAAAATCCCATCACTTCTCCTAAGCCAAGCCTAAGCCAAAAATGACAAATAAGTTGTTGTGTATGGGTGCCAACAGAACCCATGCAAAACCATGGCAAATTATTTGCAATTTTTGGACCAATTAAGAAGTGAAATTAGAAAATTCCCCTCAGAAACCTGAATGTTCCAGGCAACCCTGGTTTAAAAACACTGTTCTATTCAGGGTCACCACATCCAACTTTATCAAAAAGGAAAGTTTTAAGCTTATTCTTTAAAAAAAAAAAAAAAATCAAAACAGAAATCAAGTCTGTCTCCTGAATCCAAATTGGCAGCTGGTTCCATAGGAGAGGAGCCTGATAACTGAAAGCTCTGCCTCTCATTGTACTTTAGAGATTCTAGATATTATAAGTAGTCGTGCATTTTGGGAGCACAGTGCTCTGTTAGATTAATAAAGTACTATAAGATCTTTTAAATACGAAAGGCCTGATTATTTAAAGCTTTGTAAGTGAGGAGAACAATTTTAAACTTAATTCTAGATTATATAGGAAGCCAGTGAAGGGAGGCCAAAATGAGAGCGATATGATAGTCTTTCTAGTATCTTTTAGCGGTCTAGCTGCAATGTTTTGGATCAACTGAAAACTCTTTAGAGACATTTTAGGACAGCCTGATAATAAATAGGGTAATCTAATCTCGAATCAATCAACAAGAAAGAGAGGGGCTAAATTGAGGTGTGGCAGATGGCAAAAAGCTGAGAGAGACATGTAAGACTGAGAGTCTGCTTCCTGGTTCCAACTCTGAATAGTCAAAGCTTTGGAAATCTGGTTAAAAATGATGCCAGGTTGCTAGATAAATAAATGAGATGCAGTATCCAAGGAGGCATGCATACCATCTTGCCTAACAAGACCAGGTTTTCCCTAAAAGGAAGTCCAGTTGTCAATGGAGCCTACATCGTTTACTGGACACCACACAAAAATCCAGTGGTTGAAGGATGAAACGCAGCTGAATGTGTCATAACTGGTCAGATTCTCACATATCAAAAGAAGTGGCGAAAGGTTACTGTAATTGTCATACATACGTGGTGAAATGTCTAAGTGTGGTTATCAGGAAATAGGGCAAATCCTGGAATCCTTGTTGTCCAGTCGAATTACTTGGGCTGCACTATAGTATGTGGTATAATCCTCTTCATACATTTATCAGCTTTGTCTCATGTTCCTGTGCAAATCAAGCACGTTTATATCTCATTAACCGCATATCCACCCCATCCCTGTCTGCAGCGGATACACCCATTGAGGAGTTTACTCCTACACCTGCCTTTCCTGCTCTCCAGTACCTGGAGTCCGTGGATGAAGGAGGGGTGGCGTGGCAGGCGGGCCTCAGAACAGGGGACTTCCTGATTGAGGTAAGAGCTGCTCTGTCAACTCCATCTTCCCACCCTCGCTTTACAAATTGATTAGACAACTGCACTCTTTCCAGCTGTGAAAAGAGTGCAGTGAGAGGTGGAAAAGTTTGAAATACTTAAATGAAAAAAAGTGACTTCTGCTTATCAAGGCTGGTGTAATATGCTCCAGGGTCTGGCTTCAGTTGTTGGAATTCAGTTTTGCACTCTTAGTTGTACTGTTGTACCGTTGGCTGGTTGTCTATTGTGAAATGTGTCTTTACATTTGCAGCTGTCTGTATTCAAAATACAAATGAATGAAGTGTGCAATAACAGGAAACTTTCTCTTGGTTGTTTTATTATTATTATTTTCCATTTTAATTCTAGAAGCTTGTCCAAATGAGACTTTGGCATGATAATCCGGAGCATTGGAACAGAACCTTCCTTTATTTCAAACAGCTTAGTGGCCGCTTTACTGTGAAATCTCCTGTTTGCAGGAGACCACTGCCATCTTTGATTGGAACAATGGGTGTTATGTTTTATTGTTTGAATAGTCAGTGACTGGCAGAGCCTTTCTGTGTGGTGTTGGTATGTTTTTACCATGCCTGTATAAGTTGTCTGAGCCTACTCAGGTTTCCTCCCACAGTCCAAAGACCATAGCTGAGGGAGCTTTCCTCACCATGGGCTGTTTAATGGTATTGCAGATGAGTCTTCCACTCCCTATTTCATCAGTTTTCTGCAATTTGTGTGTTGATGACCACATGATAGTTGAGGCTAATTTATTATTTATTTATTAGCTCCATTTGTCTGAGTAACAAAATTGGTTGAATGTGAGAATGTCAAAGCCCAAAAAAGCATTACTGGAGACAGGTGTGTGGGGTTTGAATGGTTGAAAGTAGCGTTATAGTTGCGACCACACCAAGCCAGGCAGAGACCAAGTTGAGATCAAGACCCTGAATGGTTAGTACTGATAAGGACAGCTAGTTGCTGCAGACTGAGGAGATGGCCAGGCCAGAGTATAATAAACTATTAAAAAATAAGCTAAAATACTGTCATTGAATGAAATATATGGTCAGGGGTTGGTAGATGATCTGGCTGGGAAGACTGAAGTCTAGAGGGGATGGATAGAATATAGAAATTAGACAAAAATGGATGTTGGCCCACAGCTAAGCCAAAGGCTAGCTGCCTCATATCTCTATCCGTTCTGTCCAGGTGCACTTCTTCTTGGTCAGAAAACCCCGCTGCTGCTGCACAGCCCAGCTAACACTAGCAGAAATATGTGGATTAGACTTTCAGGATAATATTGGGTCATATTCCAAGTCCTAGATTAAGTTCTCTCCCGTCACAGATGAGTTTTGGCACTGGAATCACTGTTTATTTTTTAACTTCTGTGTCACACGATCAGTGGAAAGTTATCTACAGTAGGACTTTGAAAATGATGTGTGTGAATATGGTGTGGATCCAGATATTAATCAGGATCTGGTGTAGATCCAGACATTGTGGAAGGGTTGGAAATAGTTTCTGTTTTCTTCATCCTTAATACATTCATAACTAGAAAATGCTCAGAGTGTCACGGGAGGTCTACCAGGAGACTGGAGCTATAGCAGCAGAACTAAGGAATGGGTCAAGGTTAACTCATCCAGTTTTTGTAATGCAGGCTGTGAATCCAAACTGGTATCTGGTGCCATATGAGAGTTGCCTGGTACCTGAAAGCTCTACCCTCTATTGCACTTTTTGATACTGTAGGGAAAAAAAGTAATCTGCACAAAAAGGTAGCAAATTGATGACGTAAAGAGCAACAGATTTATATGAAGGAAGCAAACCCTCAAAATTATGTTAACAAATTAAAAAACCATGAGGAAAAAATTATAGGAAAAGCTGAAAACTTAAGAAATTGCATGATATTTACAAAAAAGTCACAGATTTATGAGAAATCTTTTTAGAAAAGGTGCAAATTTACAAGAACAATCAAGTTTTTGATAAGACACTGATACAGATACTGTCCACTGAAGGAGAAGAAAGACATTAACAGAATTAAGCATAGCACTGCAGTGTTATATTCATATCACACTCGTGCCATGTTTTTCTTTTTTGCAACAGTTTCACAAATGCAGTTTATGAGTATAGATTAGATTAGATTAAACTTTATTGTCATTACACATGTATGAATACAAGGTAACGAAACACAGTTTAGCATCCAATCAGAAGTGCAAAGGACAGCAGTGCAGTATATACGGTAAATAAGTATACAGTAATAAGTGACAGCAGATGATGATTTGTTTATTTAATGATATATTGTTCAGCCAAGACTAGTACCACAACGTGAAAGTACAGACGTGGACAAAATTGTCGGTACCCCTCTGCTAATGAAAGAAAAACCCACAATGGTCACAGAAATAACTTGAATCTGACAAAAGTGGTAATAAATAAAAATTCTTTGAAAATTAACCAATGAAAATCAGACAATGCTTTTGAATTGTGGTTCAACAGAATTATTTTAAAAAACAAACTCATGAAACAGGCCTGGACAAAAATGATGGTACCCTTAACTTAATATTTTGTTGCACAACCTTTTGAGGCAATCACTGCAATCAAACAATTTCTGTAACTGTCAATCAGACTTCTGCACCTCTCAGCAGGTATTTTGGCCCACTCCTCATGAGCAAACTGCTCCAGTTGTCTCAGGTTTGAAGGGTGCCTTCTCCAGACAGCATGTTTCAGCTCCTTCCACAGATGTTCAATAGGATTTAGATCAGGGCTCATAGAAGGCCACTTTAGAAAAGTCCAATGTTTCACTCTTAGCCATTCTTGGGTGTTTTTAGCTGTGTGTTTTGGGTCATTATCCTGTTGCAAGACCCGTGACCTGCAACTGAGACCAAGCTGTCTGACACTGGGCAGCACATTTCTCTCTAGAATACCTTGATAGTCTTGAGATTTCATTGTACCCTGCACAGATTCAAGACACCCTGTGCCAGATGCAGCAAAGCAGACCCAGAACATAACAGAACCTCCTCCATGTTTCATAGTAGGGACAGTGTTCTTTTCTTGGTATGCTTCATTTTTGCGTCTGTGAACATAGAGCTGATGTGCCTTGCCAAAAAGTTCCAGTTTTGTCTCGTCTGTCCATAGGACATTCTCCCAGAAGCTTTGTGGCTTGTCAACATGCAGTTTGGCAAATTCCAGTCTGGATTTTTTATGATTTGTTTTCAACAGTGATGTCCTCCTTGGTCGTCTCCCATGAAGTCCACTTTGGCTCAAACAACGAAGGATGGTGCGATCTGACACTGATGTACCTTGACCTTGGAGTTCACCATGAATGTGTTTAGAGGTTGTTCTGGGCTCTTTTGTTACCATTCGTATTATCGGTTTCCTCCTGCGGCCACATCCAGGGAGGTTGGCTACAGTCCCATGGATTTTACATTTCTGAATAATATGTGCAACTGTAGTCACAGGAACATCAAGCTGCTTGGAGATGGTCTTATAGCCTTTACCTTTAACATGCTTGTCTATAATTTTCTTTCTAATCTCCTGAGACAACTCTCTCCTTTGCTTCCTCTGGTCCATATTCAGTGTGATACACACCATGTCACCAAACAGCACAGTGACTACTTGTCACCGGCCGATTGACTGATTACAAGTTTGTAGACACCTGTGATGTTAATTAGAGGACACATCTTGGTTGAACATGTCCCTATGGTCACATTATTTTCAATCTTTTCTAGGGGTACCATCATTTTTGTCCAGGCCTGTTTCATGAGTTTGTTTTTTAAAATAATTCTGTTGAACCACAATTCAAAAGCATTGTCTGATTTTCATTGGTTTATTTTCATAGAATTTTTATTTATTACCACTTTTGTCAGATTCAAGTTATTTCTGTGACCATTGTGGGTTTTTCTTTCATTAACAGAGGGGTACCAACAATTTTGTCCACGTCTGTAGGTAGTTCCCACCTGCTCCTCTTAGATGTAGCTAGCACAATGAGCATTAACAGTTTAAATAACAGTTTTCTTGTCATTTTGCATGTATTTTCAACAAAAATTGCCATTTTCCACCAGTCATCATTTATACATACTTTTCCAGACTCCATCTGTCTGGTCTCTAGCTAGTTGGTTTTCAATAGGTATCTTTGGCTGTGTTCCGATTTCCCAATAGTGTACTCCAAAGCGGACTGCACGTGGTATTCTGCCACATTAAGTGAAATTCGAAACCAAAGGGAGCGAACAGTGTTCAGTTCAAAGGGAACTGAGAACTGAGCAGGGAAGACGTGAACAACGGTACATCACTTCACCAGAAGTTGACAAGATTACCCATAAGCCATTGCACCTCAAATACGAGTAAAACAAACTATTGTTGCTGACGTTATTAACAAGCTAAACTGATGTTGGTTATTGTTTATATCAACTGATTGTAAAAAAATATATACAGTATATATATATATATATTTGTATTAATATTTTATTTAAGAAATATAAATGTATATTTACCAGAGTGGTGGCTCAGTTGGTAGAGCATCCGCCCCACACCCGGGAGGCAGGGGTTCAAATCCTGGCCGGGTCATGCTGAAGACCATATAAAAAAACCCGAACTTCCTGCCATCCAGCTTGATGCTCAGCAATAATGGAATGGAGGAGGGAAATCTGTGGCGGCGCCTTGCATGGCAGCGGCCCTCTGATTCTACACATGGGGTGTGTGTGATTGGTACTGTAGATAGAATAATGCACAATTTCGTTCTACTGTACATGATTGGTTGTATGGTTGAATGACAATAATGGGTGATTTAATTTTAAATTATCCACCATAGTATCAGTACATGTCTGTGGTTACCGTGGTAATGCACGAAGGAGGGAGCCGACGGTTACAGGGTGTTTCAAATGGAGAAATTTTGTGAAGGGCAGTTAACTTAACTGATAGTCCCTGAGAACAGAGCAGAGAATAGGGAATACAGTTGGAAGTACATTGTGGATCGGAATGTAGCTCTAGCTTTCGTTTACCCTCCCTTCACTGGGTTCTTATAGAGAATGGGCATTGACGTCATGCCGTGCTGCATGCTGGGCCGTTGTCGCCATTGCTATGGTCTGGCTTCTTTGTTTACCTGTAGACTAGGCAACTGTTAACGTGACCAGACATATGTGCAATGGAACGGAACAAACAGAAAATTAAAATTCCTTATTCAGAGAAGCTGAATAAGGAAGCAAAGGAGCGCTGCCTCTAAAAAATTTAAGAAATAAACAGGATCAGTGTATATGAGCACAAGAAATGGACCACGGATCTCAACCGACAGCCTTGAGTCACACTGTCAGATGTGTTTGCCTACCTGGTTTGTGGGGTGAGCGCATAAATCCATGAGCAATTTAAAAACTATAAATCGTTAGAGGCTCATGTTAATGGATGGACCCAGCCGCCTCAAATCTTCCGGGTGAACGACTGTTTGCACAAAGGTAAGCGGTCATTGTTTCTACATAGTTTTCTGCACTAGCATGCGTCTCTGCAACTACAGGCATTTCTGTCTCAGCAGTGAAATGTTGGATTTTTGTTGAAATTAGTCATATGATGCTTGATAAGTGTAAACACATTATTACCAGCAGGACATGAAGTACTAATCCAGCAGTGTGATTAAGCCCGACGCTCGCACTGGCACACCGAAAAAAATTACTGGTATAATTAGCTGCTATAAAAACATCCTAAATCAGGACATTGATGTTTTTATAGTCACCAGAAAGGGGAGAATCTGCTGAATTTAATGATACCAAACATTCTATGGACTTCAGTCCCCAGCATTAAATCCATGCGTAATGAAGGCAATGTGCGTCTGGGAACCCCAGCGCTGCGTGTAGCGGTTTGTGTCCAGATTTTTTTTTTTTTTTTTTTTGCTTGTGATAGTTTTATCAGCGTGATGAAACAGCAGATAGTTTTATGCAGCGTTGCTTCATGTACCTTTGAGCTCTGCTCTGCAACAACTGGTGGTGCAGCTTCAGTCATCTCTGACTGATCAGAGTGCGTTTCTTGTACTTCATGACCGAGATGTAAGGATGGCTTTTTAAATGTCTAGTTAGTATTTCGATTAAACAACGAATGTGTCCGAACGGGACACAAAATGCCAAAATTATTAAATTAAATTTCAAGGAATATATTACATGGGCAGCGCGGTGGTGGAGTGGTTAGCACTGCGGCAGCACAGCAACTCACCCTTTCCCGGGGGATCCTGGGTTCGATCCCAGCCCCCGACCAACAGTGATCTGTGTGGAGTTTGCATGCTCTCCCCGTGTCTGCGTGGGTTTACTCCAGGATTTCTCCGGTTTCCTCCCACATGCCAAAAACATGCAAATTAGGTTAATTGGCATCAAAAACTGGGGATTCTAAATTGTCCTTAGGTGTGACTGTGAGAGTGAATGGTTGTGTGTCTCTCTGTGTTGGCCCTGCGATGGACTGGCGATCTGTCCAGGGTGGACCCTGCCTCTCGCATGCTGGGATAGGCTCCAGCCCCCGCACAACCTGAAAAGGATAAAGGGGAAGAAGATGGATGGATGGATGGAATATATTACAATAGGTCTGGAATATTTGCAAATTTGTCCCATTAGATATAACTTAATGCGCTATTTGGGCATTTTGTGTAATGTTAGTTACTACAAGAATGGCCACTTGTCATTAAATATTAAAATAAATATTATTTAATTGATTTTGGGGGCATTTGGTGAGCTTTTGGTGTCCCATAAAAAATTATTTAATTTATTATTTGGATGTTTTCTAGGGGGATGGGGTCCCGTTCTTCAGTCCATTTGGTCCTGTTCACTGTTTAGGCCAACCAGTCTGAGGAAGGGCAGGTGGACCGAAACGTTACTGACAAATAATAAATACTGAATGGGAGTTTTTCGGTGTGTGGATATATATATATATATATATATATATATATATATATATATATATATATATATATATATATATATATATATATATATATATATATATATAATGGAATATTGTCGGAGCTGATGTCTTTCCTTCTAACGCTGCAATCCATTCCATCCGACGCCTCTTTGTTACCTCGGAGACCCGATTCTCTCCACTCTTCTTCTAAGTTGGGAAGTTTAAAAAAAAGCATACGACATAGTCAGTCTTTTTCCACGCCAATCGTGAGAGCAGTTGTTGCATTCGATAACACAGCAAAACTTCCTCATTCTAACGTTGCGTGGTATTCAGATGAATAAGAATGTGATCGAAAGGACCTCAGTGGAAATAAGTGTTTTCACTTTCATGTGTCGTCCTGGATTTTGTATGACGTTTTCTATGTATATTTACATTTTCTATGTTTGTGTACCATATTCAGTGTCATTTTTATCCAAATAAATAAATAAATAACAGACTGAAGCAAACCTCTCAAAAACTTCAGCTTAACCGCCGTCCGTTGCTCACTACTAAACAGATAGGCAGAACACTACAATTCCTTGTGGTTTTTCTGTTGAGTGACGTCACGCGCCCATTCTTAATCGGCATTAGGTAAAGTATCAGAAGCACGCATTGTGAGACTTCAGTAGGAACTGCGGCTTTTAGTATGAACCTGGACTATGACAACATAATTTCAATCTGGTTCTATTCAAATAATGCCTTACAGTGAAAATTAAGGTTCACAACACTTAACTATCCTCATATAAGAAGCCTCTGACAGTTACTGTATTTAAAGATTTTTAAACAATATTACAGGGGAGGGAGTACAGTATTAATGAATATATCACTGCGGTGATTCAACCGTAGGCCCGATGCAAAGCCTACGACCAAATCACTGCAGTGATATATATTTAAGCAATATTACATGAGAGGGAGTATGGTATCAATGAATATAGTAACTGCAGATGTGATACGTCGAATGGGCATTAGATGTATCACACCTGCAGTTATTATATTCATTGATACCGTATGACCTTGAGTGGAATATTGCTTTTATACAACAGTTCCGCAAGCGCAATATATTGAATGACAAAATATTGTGATTTGTTTGTTTAACCAGTTATTTTGTGCAGCTGAGAAAAAAATAGTCCCTTCTAAATGTAGCCAGTAACTGCTGCTAAACATCTCAATCAGCATGAAGGCGTCTATTGTCATTTCACACACATGTAAACAAATGAAATATTGTCAAGCGCAAAAGTAAGTGTTTATAAAACATACTGGTCACCATAGAAGGGTCATGATCAAATAGTGGCAAATGCTAATGGCTAGTTAGCATGCTAGCAATTTGGCTTTGGGACACTTTGCTCACTTTTTCTTGGCATTTTCAGATCAAAGAGTCCATCACCACAAAGGTATTGTGGTTTTTTAATCGCGACAATAAATCCAACTCTAGTCCTGCATGTTTTTTTAAACAGAAGTGAAATGCTTAACGATGTTTATACAAGGGCAGACTTTGTAAACTGAATTAACTGAATAAAGTTTGTTTTTTTTTCAAAAGGGTGGGACTTCCAGGTCACACAAGATTTCTTCTCAAACAGCATCTCACTGTGGCCCTTTGAAGCGGAGTGACACATTCAGTGAAACGTTGGCATACAATTATTGTGGAATATAGTAACTCCTGGAATCCCTATTGTCCAATCAAATTGCTCTATCAGAACTAACTGTTGTATATTCATTGATACCACACTCCCTCTTGTGTAATATTGCTTAATTATACCCCATGCAAAGAAGTTGCAGAGGGTGTAATATTTTTGACCTGTCCATCCCTTCGTTCGTTTGACATTTTCTGTTGTCACCACAATTGCTTCTACATTTCCAATCGGACTGACTTCAAATTTATGCAGAGGCTTTAACTCAATATCTTGGACATATTCAATTTCCAGACACATCTAATGAGGGGTTCCATTTATTTTTTTGGGGGGAGAAAGGGGGGATGGAGTGACTTCCTATTTATACAGAAGCTTTGACTCAAATAAGGGGTTCCATTTTTGGGGAGGGGTGACTTATTTTTTTCGGGTGCGGGGGGCCCCACTTGGTTGTCTCCATCCCGCCTGTATGGGGTTGAAGTTCATATGGGTCTCTAAGCTTGCCAGGCCACCGCACCAGGGCCATCCCCCGGTAGGGTGTTCAGGGGGGAGGTACAGGATGTGGCTATACCAATAGACACATCACACTGCAGCAAGACCTGAGGCGGGAAGTTGTTGAGTCCGCTCTTGGAGTTCTTTATTGGTGATGTGATCATGCCTGTGGATGACGATGATGCTTCATACCTCTTTATCTCACGGAGCCACAAATGCCGCAAATGAGGCACTTTTGAGTGTTCGTCAGGGTTTGTAAAAGGTTTGCCAAACAGTTTGCAAACAGATTTTAAGGTCCCAAGCAGTTTTTCGTGTTGCCAAAAAATTGAACGTTTGATTTTTTTTTTTTTTGGGGGGGGGGTATATTTTTTCGCTAACAGTTGCAAATGTTTGCAAATGTTTGTTAATAATAATAATAATAATAGTTTTGTTTTATATATTACATTTCAAAAAACCCAAGGTCACTTTTCAAACAAACAAACAAACAAATAATAGACACAGACAAACATAAAACAAGTTAGCCAGGAAAAGTTTGCAGGAGCAAGTGTCTTTTCAGCCTGGATTTCAAAGACTCCAAGGTTGGTGCCTGGAGAACTGTCAGAGGGAGTGAGTTCCACAGGGCAGGAGCAGCCACACTGAGGGCCCTGTTCCCCTGTTCTCCTGCAAGCACGGGGAATGGAGAGGAGACCTGGGTCACCAGACCAAAGGTTCCAAGAGTGGTGGTGAACGTGGAGGAGATTGGATAGGTACTATGGAGCAAGTGCATGAAGGGACTTGTAGGTGAGGAGGAAAAGTTTGAAAATGAGCCGGAATTTAACAGGGAGCCAGTGCAATTGTTTCAGAGTAGGGGTGATGTGCTGCCATGGTTTGGTCCAAGTGAGAACCCTGGCAGCTGAGTTCTGTACATGTTGCAGTCTGTCCAGAGTTTCATTGGTGACCCTGTAGAGGATGGCATTACAGTAGTCCAGACGTGAGGTTACAAAGGCATGTGTTAGAGTTTCTGCAACAGAATTGGGGAGTGATGGTTGGAGTCTGGAGGTATTTTTCAGGTGGAAGAAGGCAGCTTTGGTGACAGATTTAATGTGTGTGTCGAAAGACAGAGTGGAGTCCATAATTACACCCAGGCTGCGAATCTTGACGGACGGTGAGGTTGTAACACCTGTTGCTACAGTTCTTTTTGATTCACCAAGTAGTGAACATGAATCACTAGACGGTCTGACTGATAGTTTGGGGTTTTATTGTGTGAATATCTTTGTTTGAACAAAATCTACATGTCTCCCATTCCATGTCCTAAATATGTCTGATTTATAAGTCTGGAATGTATTAAAATAAAACCCACATTTCAGATCATTTATTTCTTGGACTACCACCTGCTGTCATTTTGGTCTCATTTGGTCTCAGCTGGTCATGGCTATGACCATATAAAGAATTCTGTACATATAAGGAGTGTTTCACTTTCCAGGGATGTTTCTGTGGCCTGTGCTTTTTTTTTTTTTACCCCTCAGCCTCTAAATGCTGAAGGGGTATTGCCGTCACTCCACCGGGCGGATTGGCATCAACACCTACCTTGTGAATGTGATAACTAGAGAAAGAAATGAGGTGGGCTTTTCAAATTTATATCATAATTGTATCTGTGAAACATCTCAGACGAGTTTCAATTTGGGTGACCTCTGACCTCAGAGGTCAGTTTTCCTTAAATCTTGAAACGTGATGACTACAGAAAGGAATAATTTATCCTTTTCAAATCGATATCATCATGTCCAAGACAAATCTTGGATGGCTTAGACCCTGCTGTCTGACTTTGGTTTTGGAGTCAAAAGGTCAAAGGTCAATATTAACAATCCCTTTGCACCTATTACTATAGGACAAGTAAAGCTAGGGTCACCAAACTTTGTACAAAGGTTCACCCTGTCACTCTGACCTCTGACTATGGTTTTGGAATTGCAAGGTCATTGGTCAAGGTCAAATTGCCAATTTAAACTATACCTCAAAACAAAGAAAGGGTCACCAAATTTGGTACATAGGTTTACCTTGGGGCTTCAACCTGCAATTGTGGTTTGGTGACAAAAGGTCAAAGCTCAAGGTGAAGTTGCCATTTAAACATCTCAACAACAAATAGAGGCAGCCACCAGTGTTTTTTTTTTTTTTTCATTTTGTTGTTGTTTTCCTCCTAATATTACATTGTGGACAGCACAGTGGTACAGTGGTTAGCTCTGTTGCCTAAAAGCTAGAAGGTTCCAGGCTTGAATCCCCAGGCTGGCAGAGGTGGGAACCTTTTTGTGTGGAGTTTGCATGTTCTCTCTGCACTGTGTGGGTTTAATCTGGGGGCTTCGGTTTCCTCCCACAATCCAAAGACATGCATGTTAGGTTAATTGGTCATTCTAAATATCCCCTAGGTATCTGTCTCCTATAGGCCCTTAGAATAGAGGGTTATTACTAGTGAAGCAGTTTGAGTGGTCTTTGAGACTAGCAAAAAGGCTATACAGGTACAGATCCTTATCCCTTATCCCTTATTGTACATATGGATCTGGGAGAGAGAACAAGAGAGAAGAGGGAGAGGAATCACCATTTTATGCACCAAATAGCAGATATGGATAGAGAAAACCTCCGAAAAGCCTTGGAGCCTGAACTTCCACGAACAAAAAGATCACTGTCTGCTGACACATCTGTCAGTAGGCCTATGTCCGCTCCAGGAAGGAAGCGCTACTACACAGACATTATTTTGTGAAAACAATTTAATTTAGTATACGTAAACAAATGAAATTACTCTTGGGGGAAAAAAGAGTTATAGTCTCAATAATGCAACCACTTGACGCCGGCAGCTGTCCTTCAGCACCACACTGCCGATCTCTGAGAGACTGTTTAGGCCTGCGACATCTACAGGTAGAATAAAGAATCTATGACTGTTATCATAATCCCAAACACGAAAATAAAGTAAGCAAAGCCGAAAATAATAATCAACAAATCTCATCAGAATGGAAACAAATAATAGCTCACACACTGTCTCAGATGAAGGTAGGGCTCACTATTTTATATGCTGATTTAAAAAATACAGTGTATGTATTCAGCCTAAGTGTGTGTGGTCTATGTATAATTTTTGCAGTCTGGAGCTCATGAGCAGGGAAGTGTGGGAAGCTTTTGCCCCAGCTGTGCACCGTAGGTTTTGGCCTGTGTGCCACAGTAAATACCCAGTCAATCCAGCCAGAGTTAAATTGTGTTTTGTATTCATGTATTTTGTGATTCAATATATGTTCTGTATAGCGTCTAAGGGCATCTGTCTCCCACAGTGGTCATGAGGAATTAATGCTGGGGAGGGTTTGCGCACCTGGGTTGAATCCAAGATTCAACTGACATTCGCCTGGTATTTTACCTGGAGTTGGCTTTACTTTTATTTATCCTTTATTTAACCTGGCATGACAGATTAAAAACACATTCTTATTTACAACTGTGGCAAAAGAGTTGTAAATAGTAGCTAATCATTGCAAGCGCTGTTTCTAACATTTGCTAATAGTTGTTAATGTACACCAGCTGTCTTTCAAAAACATTATCGCTAACACTTGTGTGAATGTTCCAGATGATTGTTAAATGTCCCGAAATGTCATTAATTGTTGCTAATGACAGAGGCAAAACCTAATGCTCGTGAACATTCCTGAGAAAAGGTGGCATATCCCAAAATTGTCATATTTGTCAACATTTACGGCTCCGTGAGATACTAGCCATAGGGCTCTACAATCAGAGCCGCTGAGCCCGGCTGCTAGGCTGTTATTTAGAAGCCAGGTCTCAGAGCCACATAGTAGGACTGAGACAACAGAGGAGTTTTAGATATGAAGCTTAGTCCTTTGTAATTTCATTACATTGACACTATAGTGTCTTTGATTTTCAGATCATGACCAATCTGAAATATTTTTACTAAGAAAATACAAACAGGTTAAATCAGGCCAGAATGGCATCTTCAGGGTGTAGCTCTACACTTAAATTTTCACTGATTTAAACTAACAGCTAATTTATATCGTTAGATGGCAGCGATGGGTTATTTTCTCATTTTCAAACTTTCTGTTTGTTATTCTCCTTGGGTTCAGGAAATATTTAACTTATTGATGTTTACTTTTTATTCATATATGATTTAGAAGAAAAACCTGAAATTTATGAGAATCAAGTCTCCAGTGCACATTAAAAAACTATTTTATAACATTGCAAAATTATGAGGGGAAAAAGGTACATGTACTGGAAAAAAAAAAGATGGTCCTTTTTATGTGATTATCTAAACTGTAGAATTTACAGAAAATGTATATAATGATATATATTGTTATCGTGATATAAGATGACATATCATGATATGAAATTTTTGCCATATTGCACAGCCCTATCAGCAAGTAGGGTAGTGTCGTCAGCATGCTCGTGGTCTGCCAGATTGTATTCTCTGAAAGACACCCCAGGTATGCATACACTGACCCTGGTCATTAGGTAGTCGATGACACAATTAACCAGGTCTGGTGCTGCCACACAGCCCTGACGAAGTCCACTGTTTATCGTGAACCTCTCGGAATCCTTACCGTTTACTTTGACACAGCTCTCAGCATTGTTATACATCTGCTGGAAGAGGGTGATAATCTTTGGCAGTGCTCCAAACACTCTCACAATCTTCCTGAGGGAGGCATAGTCCACCGTGTCCAAGGTGGCTCAGAGACCTATGAAGGCAATAGAGAGATGTCATCTCTTCTGAACTCATACCTTTTTAAAGGCAAGGCATAATGAGGCATAATGCAGAGGTATGGTCAATAGTTGAATAACTTTGGGCAGCACGGTGGTGCAGTGGTTAGCACTGTTGCCTTACAGCTAGAAGGTTCCAGGTTTGAATCCCCAGGCTGGCAGGGGTTGGAACCTTTCTGTGTGCAGTTTGCATGCTCTCCCTGTGCTGCGTGGGTTTACTCCGGGGGCTCCGGTTTCCTCCCACAATCCAAAGACATGCATGTTAGGTGAATTGGTTGTTCTAAATTGTCCCTAGATATCTGTCTCCTATAGGCCCTTAGAATAGAGGGTTAGTACTAGTGAAAGCGCTTTGAGTGGTCTTTGTGACTAGAAAAGCGCTATATAAGTGCAGGTTAGTTAGTTAGATAACTGGGCATAAAGGCTTAATTGGGCATAAAGCCTGTTTGTTGTCCTGATGGCTAGGAACACTCTGGTTAGTAGGATATAAGATAAGATAAGATAAGCCTTTATTAGTCCCACAACGGGGAAATTCCAGGATTGCAACAGCACAGGGATAGCAACACTCAGAGCAACAATCAGAAGGCAAGAAAAAAAAAAAACAAGCAAGCAAGAGCAGCTAATATACATATGTACATATTACTATAAAATATATATATACACACACACACAGACACACAGTGCAGAGCATTGTAGCTGGATGGAATAAATATATGAATATATGAACACAGTGCAGAGCATTGTAGCTAGATGGAATAAATATGTAAATATATAAACACCCACAGTACGGAGCATTGCAGCTAGGTGGAATAAATATGCAAGTATATAAACACACACAGTGCGGAGCAATGTAGCTAGATGGAATAATATGTAGATATATAAACAAACACACTTCACACATATGAGTGAAGACCTTGCGATTGATGGAAAGTAATATAATGCCTCTGTGGTTACTGCAGACCAGCTAATCTCCCTTCCTTTTACAGAATGGTAAGATGATACCCCATTGCCAATTGTCTGGAGGCTTCCAGACCACATGTCGATCTAGGATCCACATGTGGTTTATTATCTGGGTGAACCACCAGATCATATATGTAGTCACCTCTAGCCATCAACATCTCGACTGTGATGTTACAGATACCAGGAGCTTTCCCATTCTTCAGCTTCCTCAGAGCAGCTTTGACCTCTTCTGCGATAACGGGAGTGATGGAGCAGTCAGTGTTTCAGTCATTGTGAAGAGGATGATAAAATAAAAGCAGCGTTGGATTTTTAAATAGCTTTATTATCACCCGCCTTCATCGGAACACCTCCCCAGCCCTCGTGCTGCGGGCTGAGGTGATGTCCTCAGGCTCTCAGAGAAGAGGAGCCACACAGTGTGTGTGTCTCGCAGTAGATGCAGGAGTGAGAAAGAGAGGCAGATTTACAGCACAGTGCAGCATATATACTCAATTCAGACAATACATCAAACACCTTCACAGCAGTCAATCTGGGCATTTGCATATCAGAGGTACAGACAGGATGCATGAACACAATGCATGGATGACACTAACCTCACAGCTGTAAACGCAGCATGCAGCGGAAAAAACCCAGGAGTGCGAACTGACTGTCTCTGTGTGTTGTGGGGGGGTTGAATTCAACCCGCTACAATTGCAGTGACTCAAACACTGGAGATGGAGCAGTGTTGGCAGACTTGGTCAGTGTGGGGTCCTCGGGGGCTGGAGAGTGGTTCAGAAGCTGGCTGAAGTGTTCCTTCAAGTGGCGGATGCAGTCAGCCTCTGTGGCTATAATGTTGCCAACATTGTCTTTTATGAGGAAACTGCATTGACGTGGACCAGCCTTGCCTTGGCGGGGAAGGCTGCATATTTGTCATTGGTCATCTTGCTGGTTCACAGCCTCCAACTTTGCAGCTTGTTCGGTTCAGTAGGTCTTGTAGTCCCGGCAGATGGCAGAGTTGCGTATTCTGTTCAGATGGTGACACTCAGTCAGGTCTCCTTGTAGATGTGCAGTTCGATGATGGTTAACAAATAAAGGATCTTATATTATCTTAAAAATGTCAAGGGTTTCCTGTGAGGTCCATGGCTGTCTAAGGGATGGTCTCCTCCAGCTGATTGTTTCTTCAGCTGCTGTGTAAACTTCAGTTCTAAAATGCTGCCAGTCCGACGATACAGCCATTGTCAATGGGCTTAATTGATTAGTAATAACACACTGGAACGATTCTTGGATAATCGGATTCTTAAGTCGTGAGGAGTCAAGGCATACTTGATGATTTTGTCTTCAATTTAAGTCTCCTATGGGCCATCAGTAGTCTCTGATCTGTGCTGCCTAGTTTTGTGCTGCAGTAGACTCGGCAATTAGTGATGAACATCTTCCAGTGGCTTGAGATATAGGAGTGGTCTTTTCTGGTTCTTCCATCCGGGCTGTACCATGTCCAATCATTATTTGTTGGCCAGGGACGTGCAAGGGATGATTCTGGGAGTGGACAGTCTGGTTTCTTCTGGTTAGTGTTGCATATGGGGTAAGATTCTGCCATCCCAGGTGGTTAACCCTGCAAAAACATAGTCAACTGATGGGGCTGTGCAGGACTGCTAATTAGTACCTCCCAGCTGCCATAATCCCCCCGAAGGTTACAGGTTACATGCGACCAGGCCTAGGCAGGCAGCGGGTTGGGACAAGCTGCTACTGTGATGGCCTGGGCGCCGATTCTGTCCGCGCTCGGGTTGTCCGGTATTTTCCCCGCTCTTATCTCTGGGTCTTTTTATATGGCCGTTCAGGGCTTTTATTTTGACAGCGTCACTACGGGGCTTCCGGCTGTCAAAGCCGAGTCTCGTTGTGACAGCTGCTCGTCATTTCAGTTAATTACATTCCCCTTCTTTGATTGGTCTTTAGTTTTCATTTAAGGGAGCAGCTGAGGCTTCCTCCTCGCTGCAACCTCGTCAGACATTGATCCACACAACGTTGGGCTGGAGTCCCTAACCCCGGCTCCAGTCATCCTTTGATTCATTGTGTTTCTCAGTAAGTGTATTTCCTCAGAGTCCGTTTTCTAGTGTCTAAGTGCTATTCGTGTTTTTGCTCCACGTGGCTGTTTACTTTGTCATTTGTCTTTTTGTAAATAAACTCGCAAACTCATCGGCTGCCTACTGCATCTCAATAATGGCCCGTGAGGGCCACCCATGACAGCTACATCTCATCAAGGTTACACAGCCCCTTGTCCTGCTGGGATGGAGGCCCCAAGGACTGTAGCAGGTTTGGATATCAAAGTACTTTTATTCTAGTTAATATATTTTTGTTCAGACTTCACAGATTGTATTCCGCTTTACTCGAGGGACTCTAAGCTAACAGAAGATTGTCTGGTTTGTGTGCAGCCTGCGCAAATGACATTGTGTTGCGTAAGCAGTTGCAATATTTGATCTGTTGATACTATCTTCTGAATGCCTCCACAGTGAGGATTTGTGTTCATCAGAATGACTTGACGTAATCTTTAGCACTGCTGTGTGTTTTGCTAATGCGTGCAAAGCTTCTCGCCGTAACGCTTCAGGATCACTGTGGTCTCCTTGGTGGAGGAAATGTCACATAATGAAACTCAGTTGCTACAGTTTGTCTATTTTGAGCCAGTTTTTTTTTTAAATCTTCACATATGACAAAGATACATGTGTGTGTCTGCACTGCGGGATTGTTTTATTTTGTGTTTCTGCTAAATGGGGCATCAAATGTGCAGAGCTGTGTGTATCTGTGTCTGCAGCTCTTCCTCAATGTGACGGTACCTCCTTTTGTTGTCTCCTTTGCATTTATTTTATATCTAATTTCTGTTGAGTCCTTGAATCATCTCAGTCAGACAGTCCAAAGTCCAAATCTAGTATTGAATCAGCATTGTTTCTCATGGTATCAGCAGTATCATAGCCAATACAAATACAAAGGGTCAGCAGCTGCATGGCCTCTTTATAGTTAGTAATCCACCTCATACAGCAGATTTATTCTAAACATTTGGAGAACTGGAAAAGCACCGTGACCCCAGAGGATGATTGCTGATGGTGTGTGTGAGGGTGTTTAATAAGTGGAAGCACAACTCCAGCTGGAACGGGCATGGCTTCATTCTTCCCAAAATATAACAGAGCACTGCTTTAAGGTGATCGAGAGTTTAAGTTCCTTACTTGCCATCCAGTTACCTCGCTGAGCTCTTCACTTTTACACTTACTTTTCCCTCCAATTATGTATCTTTATGGAAATTTGGGATGGAAAGCCAAGATAACCTCAATTCCAGAATTTGCCTTTAAGGGGTCATTGATTGCACTTTTTCCACATTTTAACACACGCTTTAATGAAATGTTTGACATATTTTGGTCAAATGTTCTTTAATTACTGTTGTGTAATTGTGCATCATCTTTTGCAGCATCTCTCAGAATTGCTGGCTTCAGTGCATGTCTCTATTTAACTACACCCTCCCTCTTATGTCACTCTTGCGAGCTCCTAGCTTGAATTGCCTGAGCCAAGTAATATAAATTTGTCTTGGAGAATGAATAAAACAAGGCATCACTTGTGGACAGGGGTGTGTGGTTTCATTGGTCAATGAGATATGACCCGTTCCTGGAATTCAGTAAGCACAGAAACATTGGTGAATGCCATGGGAGTGAAAATTTGGAAGCAAATTTGATGCAGATTTAAAGCAACGTCCAAACATCAGCCAGTTTAAAAACAAATATAAACAAATAATTCTTACACGGAAATGCGGGAATAAGAATAACCAGGGGTCTATATGATGACATATGGTCACTATTATTGTTATTATTATATATAATGTATAATTATGTATAAATAGCCTTCTATATAATTATCAGTATTTATATTTGACTTGTTTATTTATTGTAAATAGCCACAGTCATATGAATATGTGTATGGATATATGTAGAAGTGGATGAGTATAGTTGTATGTGCGTGTATCTCCTGTGCTGTGAAAAAGTATTTGCACCCTTCCTGATTTCTTATATTTTTGCACATTTGTTACACCTAAATGTTTCAGATCATCAAACAAATTTTAATATTAGACAAAGATAACCTGAGTTTTTTTGTTTATTGTGTGGCTTCACTGACTGTACTGTTTTGTATGTTTGTTTCTTTGTTTTTGGCTGTACCATCAACCTGCCCAGGGACTATGGGTGGAAAATAGCAACTTGCTAAAATCTGGTGCAATGCATCTCTCCTTGTTTTAAGCAAAGTTTGTCATGAACCGGGGCAGGAGTGTTCCAGACTCGATTTCATAGCACCTTCTGTATATTGCACTTATGTCCTCTTTGTATGATTATTCTTATTGTTATTTTTCTACTTGTGTTTATGTTTTATTTCATTTTCTGTACTGAATTATTATTACACCTTGATTTGCTTTTTATCCAGTTTAGTTCCTTACTGTTTACAGCTGTCAGGGGGCGTGTAGCCTGGCATGGGCGTCCCCTGTCAGCTGCCCCTGTGGTTTGCCTTCCTCTCATGGCCTCAGCTGATCCCAATTACCATTTTGATTCCTTCTGTCCCCATTCATGTGCACTCACACCTGTCACTTGTTTAGTAATTGGTTTGTTCTCTATTTAAGGGAGATTATGTTTCATGGTTGTTGTTGCTGCCTCGCCTTTACAAGGAATAATCACCCTTGTCTCCACCAGAGCCCTATCTCTCTCTGGCTTGCCTCTTTCGTAAGTTATCTCCTCATTGTTTTTTTTTATAGTTTGTTCATCTTTTGCATTTATGTTTGCTATTTTTGTTAATAAAATTCACAAACTCGCAGTCCAGTGCCTGGGTTGTTTTTCTCTGTGTGCCGCTTAGAGGCACACATGACAAGGTTAATGTTTTATTGTACATTGTCCCTGTCTAAATAAAATAAAATTACAAATTACCTGAGTAAATACAAAATGCAGTTTTTAGATGATGATTTCATTAAGGGAAAAAAAAGCTATCCAATGTGAAAAAGTAATTGTCCCCTAACTGCCCCCTAAACCTAATAACTGGTTGTGCCACCATTGGTGCCAACAACTGGCAATGAGTCTTTTACATCACTGTTGAGGAATGTCGACACACTCTTCTGTGCAGAATTGTTTAAATTCAGTCACATTGGAAGGCTTCATGAACTGATGGCCAGACATTCTCCTTCAGGATTTTCTGGTAGAGAGCAAAATTCATGGTTCTGTCAGGTCAGGTCCTGAAGCAGCAAAGCAGCCCCAGACCATGACACTACCACCACCATGTTTGACTGTTGATACAATGTTCTTTTTATTAAATTCTGTGTAAGTTTTTGTTAGAATAATTTTGAGCTTAAATTATTCAAAGTCAAATAATCAGGCGTAAAGTTGAATTTATGTACATTTATTACAAAATCACCCTATTGGCCACCTTGGGGGAGAGGTTACAAGGCATAACATTCAGACACACCTAGAATCTCTAAAGGATCCATTCTTCTAAGTCTGATATATATAGGTAGGAGAAAGGAGAGGGAGGATGAGGATAAGGGAAGGGACAGAACGGGACAGTCCTGATAACTGAGCTTATCCAGGCGGACGTCAGACACTCTGGAGATATAGGTCATGAAGACATGAGATCCATAAAACTAACAGAATGTCCATGAAACACTGATCTATAAGATGAGGAGTTCCTGTGTATTCCTGTGACCCAAAACAGGACATGTCAAAGAGATTATAATAAATGGCTTAGATCATTCCTTACGCATGTACTGATCCTCAGTCTGAACTCGCTGAAATTGCTCACAGAAACAGGCCAAGAATATATAAACTTATCCTATATGGAATGCACATATAAACATTAAACATGGCATATGAAAGGTATGAGACTTCTCAAATATAATAATACATTATAAATATCAATAGTATAGATAATGTGGAATTTTTCTATCAGTTTTATTCCAGATCAAAAAGGATACATGTCTTCCAAAAAGTTCAACTTTTGTCTTGTCAGTCCCGAGAATATTTTCCCAAAAGTCTTGAGGATCGTCTAGATGTTTTCTGGCAAATGTGAGACGAGTCTTTGCATTCTTTTCATCCAGCAGCTGTATCTGTCTTGGAACTCTCTTATGGATGCCATTTTTGTCCATTCTCTTTCTTATTGTTCCATCATGGACCAGTGTCCAGTCTGAAGCAAGTGAAGCCTGCAGTTCTTTAGATGTTGTTCTGGGTTTTTGTTTCTCATCTGATCTTGAATTTCTTTAGATCACAGTGGGATGTGTTGTTTTTTGAGATCTTTTAGCCTACTTTAGGTTGTCAGACAGGTTCTATTTAAGTGATTTCTTGATTCAATGTCTGGCAGTAATCAGGCTTGGGTGTAGCTACTGAAATTGAACTCAGCTTTCCAAAAAATGTAGTTAATCACAGTTAAATCATGATGTAACACAGGGGGATTACTTTTTCACATAGGGCCAGATAGGTTTGGATTGCTTTTTTACTTTAATAAATGAAATCATTATTTGAAAACTGCATTTTGTATTTATTCAGGTTATCATTGTCTGATATTAAAATTTGTTTGACTATCTGAAACATTGAAGTGTGACAAATATGCAAAAATGTAAGAAATCAGGAAGGGGCAAATACTTTTTCACAGCATTGTATATATGTGTATGTATGTGTTTGTGTGCATAATGCTTTGTGTGTGTGTGTGTGTGTGTGTGTGTACGGCATATAATGTGTGTGTATGTGTGTGTGTAAAGGTATGCGACTATAATTCGGTTTTTGCTTGCATTTCATCGTAGATTAAGGTGTAGGCTTTAATAAGTTTTTAAAACTGCCTACTCCTTTCTGAGCATGCTAAAGTGGTGATGGATGCAGGTGTCTGTCTTTGATACATTTATTTTAATTATTTCTCTGTGTTTTTTTCTTTTTTTGTTGTTTGTTGTGTTTAATTTTGTTTTTTTTATCTTATTTTGTATTGTGGCGGATGATATAAGGAAACCAGTGTGGAGGCACGAAATAAGTGCAGGCAGGACACAGCAAACTGAAGTTTAAAAGGGTGTTTTATTCATCCACCATCACGGGACTCACTCCAGCACTGTGTAAGCACGCTGGAGTGAGCCCTCAGTCTCTAGTCAGCAAACAGGCAATGCGTGTAGTAAGAGCAGTAGTAAGAGAGAGAGCAAGCGATATTCAGTTCACTTATATACCCAGCTAGACAATGCATGCATGGCACATTAGCATCACAGTACAGCAGGAATGCATGGGACATTTACATGAGAGTCACACATATCAAAAGCAGGATTACTGGCAGGAAGGAGAGGCTGCCTATTGATATCAGTCCATACATCTCACTGTTCTGCTAATTGCTCCAGCTGAGCGCTCTGCTTGACCCGGAGGCTGTGGGGGACACCCACAGTATAATCGTTTTACATGTTCGAAATAAAGATCTCAAATCAAATCAACAGTGCATCCACGGACTTCCGGTTATGGCGGCCGCTTAGAAGGGTGTGCTTCACTCTGCTCTGCTCCTAATGATAAAAAAGTTGGCTAAAACTCTCCCAATTGGAACAAAAACCTGCTCTAGCGTTTGGGGGCGGATATGGTAAAAACTAAGGCTGCGAAATCAGGCGGAGGAAAAACTGATTTGACGAAACAAGCCAAGTTAACAGATTTCCACGCTCGTGACGCAGCAGATAAAACACCTGTGACCATGGCTGAGGAGGGAGCTACCGGCGGGGCGGTGACTGCTGAAGGAACGAATGCAGTTCTTGCTGCCATCAGCGCTATGAGAACAGACTTTTCGTCTAAGTTTGATGGGATTATAGCTGCGATTGAAGCTATGAGAAAAGAAATAAGCGACTGTATGGAGCGAATAACGCAGGCGGAGCTCCGGATCTCTAACACTGAAGATGACGTCAACAGCCTGCAATTAAAGGTCCAAACATTGGAATTAAAGAATAAACATCTGGAAGAAAACGTCTTGGACTTGGAATCCCGGTCTAGACGGAATAATTTAAGGCTTGTGGGCCTTCCGGAGGGGGCGGAGGAACAGGATGCGTGTTCCTTTTTGGAGAAGTGGATCCCAGAGGTGCTGGATAATGCGGATCTACGGTCATCAGTCGTCTTGGAAAGCGCACACCGAATAGGCCCATCGAGAGATAAGAAGACAACACCGAGGACGCTGATAATGAAGTTCCTTAACTACAGGGACAAGATGACGGTCTCCAGCGCAGCCCGCACTAAAGGAGAAATTAAATACCAGGACCAACAGGTGCGGTTCTACCCAGACTTGGCCGCAGGAATCCAACAATTAAGGAAACAGTTTGACCCCGCCCGTAAAGAGCTGCGCAGCCTTGGAATTCGTCACGGGGTGATTTATCCTGCAAGACTGCTGGTCACGTATAAAGGGAGAACCCAAGTCTTTAAGTCCCCTCAGGAGGCGCAGGAACTCATTAAGCAGATCCAAGGAGAGACTGGCGAGAGCCAAGCATGAAGCAAGAACAAGATATAAAAGGTAGAATATTTAAGCAAGTGTTCAAGTATCTGATTGATTTGAAATATATAGCATGTCTACAAAATATAGATGGTATGATATATTAAAAAAAAAAAAGGCTATGATGTACAAAGTTGCTATAAAATTTTGGAGTTAAATTGGAAAAACTACAGAAGAGAGTTATTGTCATGTCATTAAAAGTAGCAGAGTCAGGGTGATTGAGAGGAGGAAAGAGTGAGTGGTTTGACTGATCCTCACGGGGGAGGAGCAGATTCAGGCTATAACGGGAGACGGAATTTTTTTTTTGATTTTGGGGGGATTACCACGAATGTGGGGAGGGGGAATTTGTTTGTGTGTAGTCTGTGGGATGAATGTTCAACCATTCATGTTTTTGCTTCTCTGTATGAGCATGTTTATATTGCGAGGTAATCTCAAACTCTTTATTGATCATAGACCAAAGCGTTAAGCTTAATTTAACATCATGGAATTGCAGAGGTCTACAAAACCTAAAAAAACTTAAACAAGTTTTGAATAAAATAAAAGACATAGGTTCAAAAATTGTGTTTTTACAAGAAACTTATTTAATAGAGGAGGATGTAAAAAGAATAAGGAGGAGATGGCAGGGAAGTGTATTCACCTCATCGTTTTCATCCCGAGCCAGGGGAGTTATGACTCTCATACATAAATCAGTCCCATTTCAAGTGAAAAATGTAATTGGAGATAAATTGGGAAGATATCTAATCATCCAAGGATCTTTGTTATTAGAAAATATAAATCTGGTGAACATATATGGTCCCAATATAGATGATCAAAGCTTCTTTGTTAATTTATTTCTTACTTTAGCATCACTCACAGGGCTATATATAATAGCAGGGGATTTTAACTGTACATTGAATCCCAGTATAGATAGGTCAACAGGACAGGACTGTACGCACAATGGATGTAGGATGACCATTAATCATTTTATGAAAGAATTGAGATTGCTAGATATATGGAGAGAAATGAAACCACAAGTCAAAGCCTATTCTTGTTATTCTAACACCTACAAGACATTTTCACGTATTGACTATTTTTTGATCTCTATGGAATTAAGGTCCAAGATTCAAAACTGTTTCTATGATAACATTGTGATTTCTGATCATGCACCCAGCTGTATAATATATGTAGATAAGAAATTGACAAAGGTTCCTGGTAGGTGGCAATTTCAGCATAAATGGCTTCAAGATGAGGAATTTGTTAAGTACATAGAAAAACAGATAGATGAGTTCTTTGATATCAACACTACACAAACATCAGCATGTATAAAGTGGGAAACTTTCAAAGCTTTTATTAGGGGGCATATTATTAGTTATACAGGTTCAAAATCTAGGAAGACTCGAGAGGAGAGAGTCCAATTGGAACGTAAAATAAAAATTCTTCAAGAAAAAGTGTATGCAGGAAGTAATCCCAAATTAGAGAATGAATTACTGATTCTGAGAGCTGAATATGACAAAAAATCAGCGAATAGAGCTGCCTCGAGTCTTCTAAGATTGAAGCAAACCTTTTATGAACAAGGTGAAAAATCAGGAAAATTATTGGCATGGCAGATTAAACAATTAGAATTTAAAACACCAATTACCAGTATTATAAGTAACGGACAGGCTGTCGTAGATCCTTTAGAAATTAACAGTGCCTTTAGAGATTATTATGAAAAACTATATGATACAAAAAATGAAACTGACTTAACAAAACTAAATGGGTTTTTAGACGGATTATCTATACCATGTATTCCAAATGAAAACAGGGAGATACTGGAGTCAAAAATTAGTCAAGAAGAAGTTGGGCTAGCCATTGATAATATGAAATCAGGAAAAAGTGCGGGACCTGACGGTCTTCCAGTTGACCTCTATAAAAAATTTAAGAATAAATTAATAAAACCATTTTTGGAAATGGTTTTAGAAGCATTTCAAAATAGTAAATTACCGCCATATATAAATAATGCCTTAATTATACTGTTGCCAAAACCAGGTAAACCTTCTAATAAATGTGAAAACATGAGACCAATAAGCCTATTAAATGCAGACCTTAAGATAATCTGTAAAATTTTAGCAAGACGACTACAAGAAATATTACCAAATATAATTAACCGAGATCAGAATGGCTTTATAATGGGAAGACAAGGCTTCCATAATGTAAGAAGATTATTTAATATAATTTATTCTAATAAAGAAGCACCGGATACAGCTCTCCTATCATTGGATGCTGAAAAGGCCTTTGATAGGGTCGAATGGCCCTTTCTTTTTGAAGTTTTACAAAGGTTTGGACTTGGAAAGAATTTCATAAAATGGGTTCAGATAATATACAATAATGCTACAGCAGAAATCCTAACAAATAGCAATATCTCAAAATCAATAAAAATTAATAGAGGTTGTCGACAAGGCTGCCCACTTTCGCCTTTACTGTTTACTATGGCAATTGAACCTTTGGCGATGGCAGTGCGTTTACATCCACAAATATATGGAATTAAAGTAGGACCAATAGAACATAAAATCTCCCTGTATGCTGATGACATAATTTTGTTTATGTCAAATCTTAAAAAATCAATTCCGACCTTGTTAAATATAATAAAGAACTTTGGGGAAATATCAGGATATAAAATAAATAAAAATAAATCTTCAATATTAATGCTAAATGAGACCCAGAGAAAGCATCCAGCTCCTGAGGTAAATCAATTCAATGTTGTAAATCAGTTTAAATACTTAGGAATTCAAATTGTGCCTAAGTTAGAATCAGCTGCTAGTATCAACTATGAAGCCTTAATGACAGATATTAATGAGTTGCTTCAGAGATGGATGTCACTGCCAATGTCGATGATCGGGAGAATTAATATACTTAAAAGTAATATCTTACCCAAAATACTATATTTATTTCAATACATTCCTTTACCACCACCTTCAGATCTATTCTCAAGAATTAAAAAAAAGTTAGTGGAATTTATATGGAACAATAGGAAGGCTAGATTACGTCTGTCCTTACTATATTTGCCATTTGATCGTGGAGGTCTGAAATGTCCAAACTTTATGTTGTATTACTGGTCAGCACAACTGAGGTCTATGACATATTATTTTTCATCAAATGATCTCCCTCACTGGACGGAGATGGAATCATACAATTTACCTTTACCTCTTCCCTTATTCATATACTCAGATTTGGCTAAAAAAATTACAGAAACAAGTTAAAAATCCAATTGTAAAGCATATGATCAAAATATGGTATGAAATCAAAAAATATTTAAAAGAACCGCACTTATTGTCACAATTTAGCCCAATATGGGGTAATCAATATTTTACACCAGGGAGAGCGGATGCTGTATTTAAATTATGGAATTTAAAAGGGATTCAAAAGATTCAAGACTTATATTTAGCATGTTCAGACAACATAATGTCTTTTGAAGAACTGAGGGCTAAATTTAATCTTAATAGAACACATTTTTTTAAATATCTTCAGCTTAGGAATTTCATTCGATCAAATCAAAATAATGCTCTCACCCGTCCTACCTATTCATACTTGGAAAAAATTTTGACGAAAAATAGTAAGAGAAAGGGTATTATTTCAGAGTTCTATAAATCACTGATATTATCCTCAAGTGAAAACTCACAGAAAAGAATGAATTATTGGAAAGAAGACCTACAAATTGAAATTTCAGAGGAACAATGGGAATTGGCTTGCACAGAAGCTCAAACCAAATCAATAAATGTACGTCTTAAATTGATACATTTTAAATGGTTAATGCGGATGTATGTTACACCGGTGGAGTTAAATAGATATAACAAAAACATACCAGATACGTGCACGAAATGTATGGAAAGTAAAGGAACTCTATTTCATTGTTTTTGGGAATGTAGAAAAATTAGAATGTTTTGGGAAGAGGTGAGGGTAACAATTGAAAAAATAATTTCAAAACAACTCATATTGAATCCTAAATTGTTTTTGTTGGGTCTGTATCCAGAAAAGCATAACTTTAATAAGAGTGAAAGAACATTCATAGACCTCAGTTTGCTTAACACTAAAAAATGTATTGCACTGCTGTGGAAAAAGACTCATAGACCAGATGTGACTCAGTGGTTAAGACAGATGTTAACAAACCTTCCACTAGAAAGAATAACATACATATTGAAATCAAAGGAAAATGTGTTTGAGAATATATGGAGACCTTTCATTGATTATGTAAAGAAACTAAACATAACTACTGAAGAAGAAGGTGAATGATGTGTGTGGACCTTGTAATTTCCAAATTGGTGAATGTATAATATGAATACTTATGCAATGGATTACCTAGGCTAAACGGAGGAGCGTTGTTTGACTTGTTTTGTTAATGGTTGATGGTGTTTTTGGAATATTTGGGGTTTTTTTGGTTTCTTTTAGTGTTGGGGTTTGATTGTCGGTGTCATGTTTGTTGAAAAAAGGTTCAATAAAAATATTGTGGAAAAAAAACAGTGCATCCACAATCATCCAAATCCAAAATTTGTTATTTTTTAATGTTTTTTATTATTATTATGTTTTGGATATGGACCTGTGTCTGAAATATACTGATAATTGAATCTGTACGTCTTTGGCTAAGAATTTCAGTTCAGTTCAGTTTTTTTCAGGCTAATTGACCATGTTTATATGGACATGAATAAACCAGTTATGATTGGATTGCTGGAGTTATCTGATTATTCAAGTGGCCATGTAAACACAATAATCTGATAAAGGCCATGTAACCTGGGTCATTAACTCAAGTGGTTTACCCTCCAATAATCCATTTATTCAGTGCATGTAAACACAGCAAACTTATTATTGCTATGATCAGTTTATTCCCAGTTGTCGATTTATTGTGACCATGTAACCGGGGTCAATGTACTGTATAGGAACTGTGAGGTGTTTGTGTATAAAATAATTTCAAATGCATTTCAGGGGTGTTTGAATAAATATATACAGTGGGTAAAATAAGTATTGAACACACTACCATTTTTCTCAGTAAATATATTTCTATTGTGACTAATGTGATGAACTTTTTACCAAGTGTAAGGAAAAAAACCCATGCAATCCATACTTCCAAAGAAATCAAACCATAGATGTCCATAAATTATTATATGTTTAATGCTGTGAAATGACACAGGGAAAAAATACTGAACACAGGAAGAATGGAGGGGGGGGTGAAAAACAGCATGGAACACCAAAACAACAGCTGAAATTTGTCAGTAATTTGAACCAGCTGATATTGATTTCCACTGACAAGGGGCAGGATTGTTTTCTGTCCAAACCGAATTACCAAGGTGTCACACAGGAAACATCTCATGATAGTTTGAAGCAAAGAGATCTCTCAAGACCTTTGCAAGCTTACTTTTGCAAAACATACTGATGACATTGGTTACAGAAGGCTATTCAAACTTTTGAATGTTCCATTGGGCACTGTTAGGACCATAATCCAAAAGTGGAAAGAACATCATTTCACAATTTACCAGCCACAACCAGGTGCTCCTTGCAAGATTTCTGACACGAGTGAAAAGAATTACTTGAAACAGCCAAGGACCACTTGTGGAGAGCTTCAGAAAAACCTGGTACAATTGTTGTGCCTCGGTGAAATAGAGGCATACAGTAATCAGTTAGTGTGTCTGTTTGAGGCTGTGTGTATCTGTCTGTCCACCTCTCTGTTTCAGCTCGCCCAGTCAAAATTAAGTGGAACTAAAGCCTTATATCATTGTATCGCCATATTTTCTCGACGTTTAATTAGCCAGAATTGCGAGATAAGGCTTTGTTTTCAAAATAAACACAAATTTAACTCACCATTTCTGTCAATGCAGCCGTGAAAACAGGAAATGTATTAACTATGCCGGGCCAGTAGAGGTCGGAGTGTCACTTTTTTACAGCCACCCATGATACCATGCCACAGGCACTGAGGCACAGCATCTTGGTGCTTTTTATTTCAAAGGATAAGAAATGCACTCAACCACCATGGCCTGTATGCCCACTCACCATGCAAGACTCCATTACTGAAGGAAAAGCATGTTGAAGCTCATTTAACGTTTGCTGCACAACATTTGGACAAGCCAGTAAAATACTGGGAGAATATAGTCTCGTCAGATGAGACCAAAACTGAACTCTTTGGATGCCATAATACACAGCATGTTTGGAGGATAAACGACACTGCACATCACCCCGTAAACGCTGTATATGGGGAGGTGGGAACATTGTGGTCTGGGGCTGTTTTTCAGCATACGGTACTGGCAAACTTCATATAATTGAAGAAAGGATGAGTAAAAAAATATACCAAGACATTCTTGATAAAAAATCTGCTGCTATCTTCAAAGATAATGAAGATGACATGAGGGTGGACATTTCAGCAAGACAGTGATCCCAAACACACAGCCAAGGAAACTCTCAGTTGGTTTTGGAGAAAGAAAACAAAGAAAACATCTAATCACCTGACTTGAATCCAATTGAGAATCTATGGAAAGAACTAAAGATCAGAGTTCATAGAAGAGGCCTAGATTTGAAGACTGTGGGGAAAATGGGCTAAAATCACACCTGACCAATGCATGTGACGAGTTTCTACATACAGGAGGGGTCTTGAAGCTGTCATTGCCAACAAAGACTTTTGTATGAAGTGTTAAATAACTTTCAGTAAGACTCTTATTTTGAAGTGCTCCAATGTTTTTGTTCCTGCCTAGTCCTTTTGTTGTAGCTTCATTTCCTGTTTCAGTTTCGTTCTCACACTTTGACTCTTAGTTCATAGACTGTTCCTTATTTTCTAATTATTTGCTTCTCTTTTTATTTGGCCACCTCCTGTTAATGGGTAGGACAGAAGATGTCCTGCAATTTTGGAATGGCCCATCTGTTTTGTCCTACGATACCTGTCTTTTCTTACCACCCAGATAAGCTAAAAGTAACATTTCGTAAAGAAAAAGTGTTTCTTAGCCATGGCAGCTCACAGCTGATCACAGCTAGCTCATACAAACTGGGACTAATATGATGTGAAAATTTAAAGAAATGAGTAGTTCAGTGGAGCAGTGGTTAGTGCTGCCTTGCTCTTACAATTTTCCATTTCTTGCTATTATAGACAGCTTGAAGCTGAAATGTCACTGTGTGACAGATTTGAAGGGTGGCAGACTTCCATAAATGTGGAGCCTCTCTGGTAGGCCTATCAAACAGCATTGATAAGATGTCTTCCTGATGTAAACTTGGTATGCCGGGCCCATGTGTGCATGCTGCTGGAGTATATATGTGTCATTTGATGTGTTTGTAAGTATGAACCACATTCGAAAGGTGACAGCTCATGATTTAGTCCACTTCCCAAAAATGCACAGAGATACACTGAGGTGTATCAGGATTAAGAATAGCTTTATACAGATATAATTTGTGACCCATATTGCCCAGCCCTACATACAGTGAATCGTTATTACCCGCATAACAGCCAGAAAAGCCATTACTATAATGTTATGTGCGTAAAAACCTAAATGACTTCCCAACTGAAGCTTTATAACCAAGTTAAGGTGAATTACTGTATGGTCATGAAAAAGGTGATGCTGTGGTTACCTTGGCAGCCTGTCATCTCTACTATATAATCCCTTTACAGCCCCACCAGATGACCATCATTCAGTTGCTAAACAGATTTCCAGTGAAGACATGTCTCTGGCATATTGAACTCTGTGTGAGCACATGTTGGCCACATGTGAGAAAAGAGAATCATCAAGTATCTGCACTTTGATGCAGCCCTTTCCTGTGTCACACTGCATTTTATCAAGGAGAATTTGCTTAACGACAGTGTATGCTGACTGATATATATACACACGTGGACAAAATTGTTGGTACCCCTCTGTTAATGAAAGAAAAACCCACAATGGTCACAGAAATAGCTTGAACCTGACAAAAGTGGTAATAAATAAAAATTCTATGAAAATTAACCAATGAAAATCAGACAATGCTTTTGAATTGTGGTTCAACAGAATTATTTTAAAAAACAAACTCACGAAACAGGCCTGGACAAAAATGATGGTACCCCTAGAAAAGATTGAAAATAATGTGACCATAGGGACATGTTCAACTAAGATGTGTCCTCTAATTAACATCACAGTTGTCTACAAACTTGTAATCAGTCAGCCGGCCTATTTAAAGGGTGACAAGTAGTCACTGTGCTGTTTGGTGACATGGTGTGTACCACACTAAACATGGACCAGAGGAAGCAAAGGAGAGAGTTGTCTCAGGAGATTAGAAAGAAAATTATAGACAAGCATGTTAAAGGTAAAGGCTATAAGACCATCTCCAAGCAGCTTGATGTTCCTGTGACTACAGTTGCACATATTATTCAGAAATTTAAGATCCACGGGACTGTAGCCAACCTCCCTGGACGTGGCCACAGGAGAAAACTTGATGAAAAATGGAAGAGACTGATAATACGAATGGTAACAAAAGAGCCCAGAACAACCTCTAAACACATTCATGGTGAACTCCAAAGTCAAGGTACATCAGTGTCAGATCGCACCATCCTTCGTTGTTTGAGTCAAAGTGGACTTCATGGGAGACGACCAAGGAGGACACCACTGTTGAAAACAAATCATAAAAAAGCCAGACTGGAATTTGTCAAACTGCATGTTGACAAGCCACAAAGCTTCTGGCAGAATGTTCTATGGACAGACGAGACAAAACTGCAACTTTTTGGCAAGGCACATCAGCTCTTTGTTGACAGACGCAAAAATGAAGCATACCAAGAAAAGAACACTGGGTCTACTGTGAAACATGGAGGAGGTTCTGTTATGTTCTGGGGCTGCTTTGCTGCATCTGGCACAGGGTGTCTTGAATCTGTGCGGGGTACAACGAAATCTCAAGACTATCAAGGTATTCTAGAGAGAAATGTGCTGCCCAGTGTCAGACAGCTTGGTCTCAGTCGCAGGTCATGGGTCTTGCATCAGGATGATGACCCAAAACACACAGCTAAAAACACCCAAGAATGGCTAAGAGCAAAACATTGGACTATTCTGAAGATGCCTTCTATGAGCCCTGATCTAAATTCTATTGAACATCTGTGGAAGGAGCTGAAACATGCCATCTGGAGAAGGCACCCTTCAAACCTGAGACAACTGGAGCAGTTTGCTCATGAGGAGTGGGCCAAAATACCTGCTGAGAGGTGCAGAAGTCTCATTGACAGTTACAGAAATCGTTTGATTGCAGTGATTGCCTCAAAAGGTTGTGCAACAAAATATTAAGTTAAGGGTACCATCATTTTTGTCCAGGCCTGTTTCATGGGTTTGTTTAAAATAATTCTGTTGAACCACAATTCAAAAGCATTGTCTGATTTTCAATGGTTAATTTTCATAGAATTTTTATTTATTACCACTTCTGTCATATTCAAGTTATTTCTGTGACCATTGTGGGTTTTTCTTTCATTAACAGAGGGGTACCAACAATTTTGTCACTTGTGAGCCCGTTTTCTCCTTCTGCCATTTATTTTCAAAGCACTTGTGCAATGTTTTAAATCACAGAGATGTGTGTTTGTGCAGTTAAATTGGTTTCTGTGCACATTAAGGTCTGTTGTGCATTAGCAGAACGCATCCATTGGCATGCGTGATTTACAGCTTGGCTGAGTATCAATCTTTCAGTGCCTTTTTACAGTCTGCCACGATGAAGCTTGTATGGGTTTTGTGCACTCATACACAAGTACTGAAATCATTTGCCTAAATGTGTTTAAGTGGGTGCTCACCGTGGTCCCCCATCAATAACCAAGATGCCTCAGCAGCGTTTGCTTCATATAAATACAGATTGTTGACAGTGTGTGAGACTAAACCATAGAAGTTCTATGATGCTGTGGAAGATGATGGAATAGGGTGTTGTAGTCAGGCCCAGACCAAGACCAGAGTGAGACCAGAGTGTACCAAGACTATGGTTCAGTTATGACAATCAATGGTATTATTATATTGAAGAAATGCAAAACATGCTTCAGGAAGAATTGATGTTGATCTCTCACTGGGTTGTTGAGAACAAACTAAAACTGAATTTGGGAAAAAACCAAAACCCTCTTGCTTGGTTCCAGGTATGCCCTTAGAGCAGATGGGGAGCTCTGCATTTCCTTAGAAAGAGTACCTATTAAACAAGTTAAAGAAATTAAACTGCTAGGAGAAACATTGTCATGGTTGACCCATATTAATAATGCCATTGCTAAAATGAGTAGAGGGATTTCTATAATTAGGTGGTGTGCTAACCTGCTTACAGAAGGAACAATAAAACAAGCACTACGTCTCTGGTCTTCTCCCATCAGGACTACTGTTCAGCCATTTGGTTTAGTGCCTCAAGGCAATCCAGCTCACTCAAAACTGAGCTGCTCGCCTGGCTCTCAGTTGCTTATTATGAGATAGCGTTGAGGAAATGCATGCTATGCTATCATGGTTGACTGTGGTTGAAAGGCTGACAAGTACTTTGGTTCAGTTCCTAAGAAGCATTGTTGTCCTTTGAAGACCTTCATATTTGTATATACAGTTGATTTATACAAATGATGGACATAATTATAATACCAGACAATGTGTAATGTGACGATTTACTCTACCATTACCAAAAACAAATGTTTTAAAATAAACTGTGATGTATAGAGCTGTATCACACTGGAACAAACTTCCACCTTTTTTTTAACTCAGAACAGAAATGGTAAAAGTTTCAAAAAGAAACTAAGACCCTGTTTACATGGTGACGAGTAAACCGATTACAATCAGCTTTCAGGAGTTACCTGATTATTCAAACTGTTATGTAAACAGAGTAATCCGATTACCTTTATCGGTTTACTTCAGTAATCGGTTTACTTGTGACCATGTAAACAGGGTCAAAGGCTCATTAACGGTTTATGAGAAAACAGATTAACACACCTAGTTTATTTGCCCAGTAAACTTTACTCAGTGCATGTAAACACCATAAGCTGTTTATTACCTTTATCAGTTTACTCCAGTAATCGGTTTACTCGTGACCATGTAAACATGGTCTAAGAGTGTTACTTATAAAGAAGGAATTATGATTTTAATTGTGTATGGGTCATGTCTATTGAAATCGTTGGTTTAATGGTTTGACATAGGACTTAATTAGTTCTGTAATGTTGTATTTTTTATTAAATTTCTAGACTGTATTGTTGAATGAATTTATAATTCTATTTTTCTTTTAAATTGTAAACAGCGTTTATTGTATCAATGTAGTAATGTATGTGTTGTTTTATCATTTTTGATCTTTGTGTGTGTGGACCCCAGGAAGAATAGTTGCTTCTACAGTAGTAACTAATGGGATCTGAATAAACGAATAAACAGTGCGTTTTTGCGCCACGCTTCCTTGTGCTCGGGCTTTTGTTAGTTTCTGTCAGCACATTGTCTGTTTTTTATGCCTTGCGTCATGACATCTAATTACCAGCAGACAGGGTGCTGGCTTTACTCTTGGAGGACAGGAAGAGTTGTGGCAGCGTGCTGTCTTAGGTGCATCGGTATTTTAGAGTACTTTATAATAATGCACTTTTGATCAGGAAGAAGGAGATCTGTCATTAGAAGTGCATTGTTAATACTATTTCAATGGCAATGTTTAGAAATTGCACAGCTCCTACTGACAGGAGCACATGAGGAAACACAGCATGCGCTGGGATTTTCTGTTATTTTAAGGGACAGTTGTAGCAGTTATAATCTAATTACCCATCATTTTAATTATGTGATGATACACTTAGTTTTTTTCATCCACACTTTAATTTTAATCACGGACCTATTAGGTTTTAATGTGTTTATTTTTAGGAGAATGAATAGTGAGCGTGCACATTTTACTTTTCACGACAGCCTGTAACTGCCAGGAGAGTTGTGGAGATAGGGTAGGTACTTTTGCTGCCTCTGGTGTGACCTTCGGGATTAGGTGTGGACTATATGGCCTCTGGACTGACCGGTGGTGCAGGCACCAGCCACCACCTCTGCCCTCTCGTCTATTCCATACTGAGGAGAAGAGAGGACAGAGGCAATAGCTGGAGACAGTGGGATGGAACTGTCTGTCTGAAGGCTATAAACTACAGAGTTCTGCTGTGACAGAGTGTGACAACTGTGTCCTCAGTTATCTCCTTTGGTCGATTTTTTGTCCATTTGCGCACGTGTTCTGTCCAGGTTAATGGAAAAACGCACACTCAGCTGTTTTACTGTTAAATGTGTTAATCTGTGGACAATTAAATACAAACTATCCACTTATACCCTGTAATATAGACTATTTTAAATCATGTGAAGAAAAAGCAGCATTTTTCACTGCACAGAGGAAAAAAAACGGTAAGATAAGATAAGATAAGATAAGCCTTTATTAGTCCCACAATGGGGAAATTCCAGGATTGCAACAGCATAGGGATAGCAACACTCAGAGCAACAATCAGAAGGCAAGAAAAAACAACATCTAGTAAACATATGTCCATATTACTATAAATGTATATATATAGACACACAGTGCAGAGTATTATGGTTGGTGAATGTGCAGCAGAAAGTCTAAGTTCTCTCTCCGCGGATGCAGCGGGCCAGCTGGAAGTCTTTGGGCATGATGGTGACCCCCTTAGCGAAGAAGAGACCATCAGGTGGGCCTCGCTGGTCTCCTGCAGAGCCACGACGGCAAAGCTCAGGAAACGCAGGACGGTCTTGAAGTCCTGAGCGATCTCCCTCACCAGGCGCTGGACGGGCAGCTTGCGGATGAGCAGCTCCGTGGATCTCTGGCAGCGACGGATCTCTCTCAGAGCCACGGGCCTGTGACGGCGAGGCTTCTTCACTCTGCCGGTGGCCGGAGCGCCTCTCCGAGCAGCCCTGGTGGGGGGGGGGGGGGGTTCTTCCTCCAGTAGATTTTACGGGCGGTCTGCTTGGTTCTTGCCATCGCTCTTTATTATTCTGTCTTATATTTCTTTCACGCCGCCTAAACTCCAGCCCGGCACCGCGTCGTTTTCGCTACAGCTCCCGGTATGTCGAGTTTCCCATTAGCACCGGGCGGCGGCCAAGTGCTAGCTAGCACTAGCTCCTCCCCGCTGTAACGTCTCCCGCTGCAAACCGTGGCTCCGTCCGCCGACCCGGGAGACCCCCGGGGCGATCCGTGCGTCCGTGATATATATACAGAGTGAAAGGTGTAGAAAGAAGAAGGAAGATAAAAAAAAAAGGCTGTTGCAACAGGCAGCCCACTCGTGTGGCGCCGCCGGTCCGGCGGAACCGGAACCGGGATGCGTGGGTGCGTGGGTTTTTAAAAATAGTCAGCAGATCATCCTGTCTTTCTGAAATTTCAAACCATTCATGTAAGCGTGTTGTATCTATGCGCACTACATTAAATCATTCAACTTGATTGTTCACCCCAGTTCATCATCTCTTCCCCATTTATTTTCTCTGAAATAGCTAACTGGGCATCAACTGTGATTAATACCTTCTTTACTGCCAAACAGCGTTACTATAGCGTGCATTTTCGCTCGCGTGCACACCCTATGGCCAGCACAAAACCCATCTTAAACAACCATCATGATCACAGTTCACTTAAGACAATGTACCTCTGTACATTAAAGGGATGGGAAGGAGTGCTTTGGACTGGATTATCCAAAACACTCCTCTGAATAATTAGACCAGCCTCTTTGCACTTTTTGCTCTGCACAGACTGTTTTCCCCAATGTCATAATGACAGAACAGACTGGGCCACACCCACAAATGTGCTCTGCGCATCTGACAACTGACGAGTGAATAGACTGTCAAAATATGGCCCCAAGACGTTAAAGGTGTGTTCAGACCAAACACGAACGTACAGATTTTTCACGCCAAGCAATTACGTGTTAACTCAGTGTAAACATGTGAAAAGACATGAATTCACCATCTGAGCCAGTTACAGATGGGCGGAGTTGCCTTTATAACACCTACAGCTGTGTTCTACCTGCTGTGGAAATTATTTGTGCAGCGCATTTGCGCTTGGTCTGAATGCAACCCTATAATGCCAACCCCAAGTAATAATGGACAGAAAATTCTAATTTTTTGAATCTGAAATCTTTAATTGGCCGTTAAACAAAATGTAAAAAAATGAACAAAAATAATTTGGATATGTGTTTTTTGTTTGTATCATATTTGATAGCTTGGGCATTACATGCAATTCGGGCAATAACAAGAACTTTTCTCCTGGGCCATCTGTAACATCTGTATCTTTTTTCAAACAGCTGCCTTTTTCAATCTCTTCTTTTATTTTGCCAAGTGGTAAGCAAGAAAACAGTTCCTGTCCTTGTTTAGGCAGAGGTGGGCATCGCATTTTGCGCAGAACACATGGGAAAAGTACTGGAGTGGTGGCCTAGTTGGTAGAGCATCTGGTAGTTGGTAGAGCATCGGGTTCAAATCCCAGCCGGATCATACCAAAGACCATATTAAAAAAGGGTGCTTTCTGCCTTCTAGCTTGGTGCTCAGCATAATGGAACAGGGAAAGGAAAGTGAACGCACAGAGCTACCAGAGGACTGACACCCCCCCCCCCCCACTGTAGCTTTCACTACTCATAGAAGCTGTGTGATCTAGGGTCAGTGAAACGGAGATAGGCGCCGCCCCATACACCACATGGTGTGGAAGGGATTAACTCAACTTAACATGGGAAAAGTGAGGAGTTTCTTTGCAATGCTTGCACCTTTGCCATTGTACCGAGGTTGAGAAGTGGCCGACCTCATCTGTCCTCACATCTGGAGGCACACTGCAACTTTGGGGTACTTTGTGTCCACTTCCCAATAGGCTCTTGCATTGGGCAACTGTGCCAAACCCACTGCCTCCTGCCAGAAGACACTACAATGCACAGTGAAAGGAGCCAGTAAGATCATCGGTGCCCCTCTGCCCCCCCTCTCGGACATCTACCTCACCCGCAGAACCATCAACATTGCAGGAGACTCTTCCCACCCATCACACTCCCTCTTCAGCCCCCTGCCCTCGGGGAAAAGGTAATGGAGCCTCCGGGCCTGCTCCACAAGACTGCTAAACAGCTTTGTTCATCAGGCCATCAGGACCCTGAACTCTGTATACCCCCCCAGATCGTACCACACTCACCCGCACAATAACTACCCCAGCTGTTGGCACAGAAAGACTGGCACACCAACAGTAATACATTTGCTGCTGTATGTCTCTGCACTTTACTGCAACCATTTGCACAAATGCTATAGCTGCTGCTGTCTGTCATTACAATACTGATCATATGCAGTCCTATCTGTTACTGTCTGCACCTACACTACCGCATTGAACTTAGTACTGCGAGTGCTACTGCTCTACTTTTCTGTATATAAGATTGCTGGGTCTCATCGTTTTATCTTTATTTGCACTATGGGAGGTCTGGGTCTGTCTTTTGCTGCCATTTGCACAACAGGTAGCATTACTGTACATAGACTGCTGCTGTTGTTTTTCCAGCCTTATTCCTTTTTTTGATATTGCGCACACGACTGAAGAGCGAGAGAAACGCCATTTCAATTCTCCTGTATGTCCTCTACGTATAGTAGTATTGACAAATAAAATCTTTGAATCTTGAATCTTTGAACATGTACATACCAAGAACCTGCTCAATTTCTTGGACAGTTGTGTTTACTGAATTTCCTCGTTTCTGTACACTGAATAGGTTTGTTTGGTCTGCAGCTAGCTGTAACATTTCGTCTTTTCTTCAGTGACTTCATTAGCAGTCTCATCAAATTGAGCATCTGTAGGTACACATTCTGCCTTTCTCCACCTGTACTCCTTTCTTGTCACTTTTTTCCTTGCAGATTTATTTGTACTTTTGCCCTGTGTTGCTCTTGGACTCGTCTGTGCTTGTCTGGTCAACACTTTCATCAGATTCAGCAGCCGTGTCTTTCTCCTCTTCTCTTTTCTTTTCACTTTGCTTCTTCCACGCTGCTTTGTTGCCTGTATGGCTATTGGGCCCTCTTCTTCTTCAGTCCTCTAGTCAGTACTTTTATCTTCCTCATTGCTACTATTAGAGCTTTCTTCATCATGCTCAGCAGTGGGAGTCCAATCCTTATCTTCCACTTCATCATCTACCTCCATGAACTCCTCTATGTCCCTCAAATTACCATCGAGGAAGCGCAGAACATCTTCAGTACTGTACTTGCTTTTAGCCATCTAAAATATAGGTTTATTAAATTTGAATCAATTTTTAGTTCAATTACTTGTCCTAAACATCACGTTTCAATCTGTAGTTTGTGTAACTGATTCATCAAAACATTCATATAATGCATATTGCACCAAGAAAAAAAGTACAATGACAAATGAAGAATTTACCACTACATTCCCCTTTGTACGCGCTGTGTCAAATTTAATACACTTTCTCCACATTTTTACTATAAACTAAAATGCATAAAATGAAGTAATTATAAGTTGCTTCAACAGAGTAAGTGTTCATTTTGAAATATTAATAAATATGTAAAAGAAAATCTCACCATAAAATCTTCAAAATAATAATATTCTTGTCCTAGTCACAGTCACCGCAGGGCTAATGAGATTCAGCCATTTTGGATTGTACAATGAGATATGTCAGAATTATTGTAGTGCAGGGAATGGACCTGGTTTTCCTTGTGCAGTTCATGAAAAAGTTAACTCTGGATTTACTTTGATTTGAGACTTGCTTTTTTTACAGTTTAATATACTGTTAGTCAGTTAGAACACCCAGGGCCTGATTTATTAAAGGTTTGATACTAAAACATTGGCAACAGAGGAAGCATGTGTTTAAAAAAAAAAAAAAAATGGAGCAAACTGATTTACTAAGACCACACATTGAGATTTGCATAGTTTATGAGCAAAAAAAGCTAATGGTGTGGATTTTGCACCATTGCTTTAGTAAATTTGCAAAGTGGAGCCCACTAAGTACCTGGCTGAGATGATGAAATTACATTAATCACACACACACACACACACACACACACTCACACAAAATGATTTATCAAGGTGACAGGCAACTGCACTGTCTTTTCTTGTGTGTGTGTTTGAACTTACACGATTTAAAAGTAGGTGCTACCTGCTTTGTGCACAGGTTGCTCCTGTATTCCAGTAAGGAGGAGCACATTGGAGAAATGAATTTGCCTCTACAAATCATACTGTACGTCACAGCACTGAATTGTTCCATGCGGTGTTTCTATTTGTAGCCTAGTCAGATTTTGGTGCTGAAGTTCAGATATTATTAGGGTCATTGGATCAAATTTCCTCTGGCTTTTGCATGGGTCAGTCTCCAAACTCTCTGTGAGGATGCAGTGAGACTTGATAAATCCTCACTGAAATAAGACCCCCTTAGCCTGTTTGCACCTGTCAAACATGCAGTCTTCCTTAGTAAATTGTGCAGAATGAACAATGAGGAAACACTCAATTTTCAAGACTGCATGTGTAATTTAGTAGGCCTGTTACAGTATAATTATTACTATATTGACTTATAGTATAAGTATAATTTATCAAGTTCATTTTTAAAACAGCCTATACAAGGAATGGGAATCATGACAGACCTCATGATACGATACCTATTGCAATACTTAAGTCGTGCTGTAATACTATCATGATACTACGATTCCTTAAGTATTATTGTAACATGCACCCCCCCCCCCATTCAATGTCAAATCGTGTCCCCAAAGTACAACTGTCAATACCCATTTCATCTCATTTCATCTTTTCATCTCACCGTGGCCGCTTTTATTTTGGTGGCTGGAGGCTCTCAGTCCTCCATGGGATGGTGTGCCGTTGTGGGGTCCTTTCTGCTGTGCTCAGGAAATCACTTCTTGATGCAGTGGGATGGGGTCACATGCCTGGGCTCCATCTTCTTAATCATGTTGCAGGGGCCTTCTTTGTCCATGGCGACACAGCTCTCTGCACACAAAGGACTGTGCTATCTTCTGGGCTTTGAGTTTGGAGGTAACTTTGTTGAGAGGGGAGTGTCCGGAGTTGGGACACGGAGTTGGGATTTTTACCGGGCGCTATTTTGGCCTAACTGTTACTGGGGTGGGGACCACTCATGCTGGAGGGTTTTAGCTTGGCTGTTGTCTGCTAACACTGCTGTTGCTGGGTAGTGCCAAGGCCAGTGTGCCTGACATTTCTTCTGTTCCCCAACTACTTCCTAATTTGTACACATGGCTGCAAATCTCACAAGACAAGCTATGCCTTCACCTGCCAGTGCATCTTTACTTTGCACTATGTATTGGGCTGAAAATTGCCAACTGATCTTTTGCCCCATCCCAGTGTATACTATTATTAATACTGAAATGAACTGCTTTCAATTTCATCCTACTCATTTTCTTTGAAGCTCTGTGTTCAAATCAGTTTGGTGGTTCATAGATATATGAACGGCAATTTTTTTCCACATTTCAATTTAAAATATTGATAAATTAGTGCTCTTTGAAAGGATGTACATACTGTAGATTGTCATAATTATATCAGTGGCAAAAAAATGCTCTTTTTGACATCAACAGTATTGTTCATTGTGATCATTTTTGGGACAGTTTATTATCCACCCATCCATCTTCTTCCGCTTAATCCTTTTCGGGTCACGGGGGGGCTGGAGCCTATCCCAGCATCTTTGGGCGAGAGGCAGGGTCCACCCTGGACAGATCACCAGTCCATCACAGGGCCAACACAGAGAGACAGACAACCATTCACTTTCACAGTCATACCTAAGGACAATTTAGAATCCCCAGTTTGATGCCAATAGACCGAACTTGCATGTTTTTTGGCATGTGGGAGGAAACTGGAGAAATCCCGGAGTAAACCCACACAGACACCCAACAAACTGTATTATCATTATAGGCCCACAGCTTGTACAGCTGTACTATGAAGTGAGATTAAGGGTTTAGTGAAGTTTATGGAATTTCAACTCAGAGTTTTCAGTATTAAGAAAGTGGATTTCTTTATGTCTAGATCACCATAGTAACTTACCGTACAGTAAACTCATAACCTGGTCAGGACTAGGTCAAGGCTTTAGTTTTAAAATAATCTGAAAGCCTTCTGTGGTCACTGATTACTATAGTTTTATCAATAGAAGAGAGACATATACTAGGTCTCCATTTGAGTAGCTGCCATTAGTTTTATGCAAACCTGATATGTGCTATTAATACAGGTACAGCTCAAAAAATTAGAATATCATGAAAAAGTTCAATATTTTTTGTCACTCGTTTCAGAAAGTGAAACCCATATAGTATTATATAGATTCATTACACAGAGAGTGAAATATTTAAAGTGTGTATTTATTTTAATTTTGATGATTATGGCTTACAACCCATGAAAACCCAAAATTCAGTTTCTCAAAAAATTAGAATATTCCATAAAATTAATTAAAAAAAAATAGTTTTTTAATAGAAATGTTGGCCAACTGAAAAATATGTCCATGTACACACTCAATACTTGGTTGGGGCTCCTTTTGGATTAATTACTGTATCAGTGTGGCGTGGCATGGAGGTGATCAGCCTGTGTTACTGCTGAGGTGTTATGAAGGTCCAGATTGCTTTGATAGTCGTCTGCATTGTTGGGTCTGGTGTCTCTCATCTTCCTCTTCACAATCCTCCATAGATTCTCTATGGGGTTTGGGTCAGGAGAGTTTGCTGGCCAGTCAAACACAGTGATGCCATGGTCATTAAACCAGGTTTTGATACTTTTGGCAGTGTGTGTGTGGGGGGGGGGGGGAGTCCTGCTGGAAAATGAAATCAGCTTCTCCATAAAGCTTGTCAGCAGAGGGAAGCATGAAGTGCTCTAAAATTTCCTGGTAGACGACTGCGCTGACTTTGGTCTTGATAAAACACAGTGGACAAACACCAGCAGATGAAGCTGATTTCATTTTCCAGCAGGACTTGCCCCCCCACCCCCACACACACTGCCAAAAATATCAAAACCTGGTTTAATGACCATGGCATCACTGTGTTTGATTGGCCAGCAAACTCTCCTGACCTAAACCCCATAGAGAATCTATGGAGGATTGTCAAGAGGAAGATGAGAGACACCAGACCCAACAATGCAGACGAGCTGAAGGTCACTATCAAAGCAACCTGGGCCTCCATGACACCTCAGCAGTGTCACAGGCTGATCACCTCCATGCCACGCCACACTGATAGTGTAATTAATCCAAAAGGAGCCCTGACCAAGTATTGAGTGTATATATGGACATACTTTTCAGTCGGCCAACATTTCCATTAAAAAACTATTTTTTAAAATTAATTTTATGTAATATTGTAATTTTTTGAGAACCTGAATTTGGGGTTTTCATGGGTTGTAAGCCATAATCATCAAAATTAAAATAAATAAAAACTTGAAATATATCACTCTCTGTGTAATGAATCTATATAATATGTGGGTTTCACTTTCTGAAATGAGTGACAAAAAATATTGAACTTTTTCATAATATTCTGATTTTTTGAGATGTACCTGTATATCAAACAACATGATGCACAGGGTTGGGAATCGTTAGGCACCCAATGAGTTGAGCCAATTACGATTCTTGATGCATCTTTTTTTTCCTATTCAGGTTTTTTCGTCCCACTGTGTGACAACTTCTTACTTTTAAAGCATCTGCAATTGCTCGTGAATTTACGTTCAGTATCTTTTCAGAGTATCCTGAATCTAGCTATAAATGCATGCAATCTCTGTCTGTGTGTGTGTCTGTCTGTCTATCTGTGTGTCTGTTCCACACATATCTCTTAAACCTTTCGTCAGACTGGCCTAAGATTTTGTACGTGCTTTGCTGAGGTTACAAGGGTGTGCATCCCCGAGTATGGAGTCGCTCAGTCAAAATATGTAATTGTTATCAATAAAAGTTTAGCCACCACTCTGTCTCATGCCCAGGCTTCTAGAAGTGTGGGTGGGGTTTGGTTTTGGATTGACTCTGCACTGATTGGATAATATGTGGCATTATAGCATCAGTAACCACAGCGCTCTGTGTGCAAAACAAAGAAGCAAAAATCGACAAATTTGACTAGAAAAAGATAATACTTAAGATTTAATGCTTAAAACATTATACCATAAAGTTGCCGTGATTGTGTAGGTCTAATGGCTAATTTGGCATGGAGAGCACAAGGTGCGCGGGTGCGCTGGGGGCAGGGGGAGGGGGCAGCATCAGTAAACGCAACACTCCGTGTGCAAAACAAGGAAGCGAAAATCGACAAATTTGACTAGAAAAAGATAACACTTAAGATTTAATGCTTAAAACATTATACCATAAAGTTGCCATGACTGCGTAGGTCTAATGGATAATTCAGCACAGAGAACACAAGGTGCACAGGTGCGCTGGGGGAAGGGGGGTTGGAGCAGCAGCTGAACCGCTGGCACCACAGCTAAAGCAACAGCCGAGACTCCCGTTAAATGGGCAGGCTGGGCTTGGCTCCCTGCGAAGGACTGCGATCCACCGGTTCAGCAGCTGCTTCTCCAACACCAGTGTCCGACCGGGTGCTCCACGATCGTTCTCGGGGAGGCACATCCAGCCTGCCCAGTCAGTAGTAGACAGGAGTACCTGCTTCTGCTTTACCCGCGTGGTACCACTGCACTATGCAGGACCGTGAGTCCCCCCTCCTGCACAAGTATCTAAAAAGTAAAAACTTAATATGCCATGATTGTGGAGCAGAATGGCCGGAATGACTTAACGACCAAACACAGGACACAAAAACACCCGAATAACAAAATAAATCATTTTTAGTTAAATATTTACAGACAAATGGGCAACACTGATGGAACAGTTGTATTCAAAGGGGTCCTTCTGCTCTGTATAATAGTTGACAGATAGATGTACTTTATTGATGTTGGGTGTTTTGTAGTTAATTCGTTTGATTACAGTTTTAAAAAACCTTTTAATAATAAAATATTGCTAAAGTATAAAATGATGCACAACAATGGGTCTCAAATATTTGTAAACGTGTCCTGTTATAGTACTGCATGAGTTTATTGATGATACACAGAAGAAATTCAATATTACACTGAACTCCATCACTGAACAGTGATATAAACTAAAATAATTATAATGGTGACTGAACAACTCCCATTCCCCAAAGTGAAGATACACTATTATGAATATAAGTGATAAAAGATCAGACAAATAAGTGATCTGACAAACAAATAAACAAGGGATCTGAAACAGTCACTAATATTGGATGTCCCATTCATTTTCATTAATTAGGTATTCTGTAATTAATATTCACACAGTCAAATAAACCTTAGTGCCATTTATTCTCTTTTATATGTATTTGTCACAGTCTTAATATGTGTGATTGCCGACATATAGGCTACACCTCTTTGTATTCCACTTTCAAACACAGCCTACATTTGGGCCTGCAAAGCCTGATTGGGGTACTTGTTTTCACACAAGAATACTTGCGTTCTACATGCAATGCACTAGTTTTAACACATAAGATTTACAACAACCATTCTGTTCTGTGCAACAAGTAACTGATGCTTCAGTCAAAAATACTCAATTTCTAACAAAAATGTTCAGCTTCGAATGAAAGTTCTCCTGTTATGTGCAATAAGTAACTGAGTCCTTCAGTCCAAAAACCCAGAACATTTTGCTGTATTAAAATCACATTTAGCTTTTATACAAAAATGTACAGTGTGGAGAGTGAAAATAACAGAGCCAGACTTGCGCAGCAGACGACTTTATTCACTCTCCTTCAGTCATACACAGAAAAGCATCTTTCCAATACACCAGGGTCTCCCCTTATCATTATCATCCCTCCATCTCCCATCTGCATCTCGCATCACAATACATTCAACCATTCTCCCCCCACAGTCCCCCGGCTACTCCTTCCTGCTACATCACCATAATCTCTCCCATCTCAATACCTATTGTCCTCATCTGTTTACCCTTTGCATCCAGTCTGAGATGATTATCCCAGCGTCTACAACAGTTACTATTACAAATGATTTGGTGGCAATGGATGTCCATGCATCACACATGATGGCAATCCTACCCTGTGTCTTCAGTGATTGCATGACTTCGGCTTTGGTCCCGTTGTAGAGAGTGGGGATGGCTCTGTGGGGAACAGGTCCAGTGGACTCCTGACCAAGCGAGCACCCCAAGTGGACCCTGGGATCCAGTCTGTACATCTACAAGAACATTTTCAATTCAGTGATTTACAAAGTGATTCATAATTTTCTAAAGCCTCATTCAGAACATTATGGTCCCGCATACAGCGGGGAAAATAAGTATTGACCACGTCAACATTTTTCTCATTAAACATATTTCTGATGGAGCCATTGACCTGAGATTGTCACCAGAAATCAGTAACAATCTAAGTAATCCGTACGTACAAATCAAGGCAACTGTGTTCACAAAACAAGTTATATTTAATAAAGTGGAATGACACAGGGAATAAGTATTAAACATATGAAGGAAAAGAGGTGCAAAAAGACATAGCCAAGAAACCAGCTGAAAACCATCAGAATTTAGGAAGCCATTCCATCCCCCATCAGTGCAAATTAATTTCTGCTGGTTAAGTCCTGACTGATAGCCTTTAAAAACGTGAAGGTCTGTGAATATCAGATTGTCACACCAAAAAGAACTCATGATGGGCAGAAGCAAAGAGCTCTCTCAAGACCTTCACAACCTTATTGTTGCAAAACACAACGATGGCATTGGTTAAAGGCGCATTTCTAAACTGCTGAATATTCCAGTGAGCACTGTTGGAGCCTTCAATCGGAAGTGGAAAGAACATCATTTTACCATAAACCGGCCATGACCAGGAGCTCCTCGCAAGATTTCTGACAGAGGACTCGAAAAAATGTCGCACTAGGAGGAGACCCCTGGGCAGACCCAGGACTCGCTGGAGAGACTATGTCTCCTAGCTGCTCTGGGAATGCCTTGGTATCCTCTCTGAAGGGTTGGAGCAGGTGGCTGGGGACAGGGAAGTCTGGGCTTCTCTGCTTGAACTGCTGCCTCCGTGACCTGGACCTCCAGAAAAGTGATAGAAGATGGATGGATGGACGGACACACACACACACACACACACACACACACACACACACACACACATAAACATTGCTCCAAAAACTGGAGGTGTTATGTAAACCTGAGGTGTTGAATACAATATTTTGATCGGAAATAATTTAATGTCAAGTGGGCAGGACCAGTAAAAACCCATAATAACCTGATTAATGACAACTCCAAATTTGTTTCAGTGCAAAGAAGTACAGGTACATTATGAAATTTTTACTTTTAATGAATCATTCTTTGACAAAACGTTATGAACAACTGTTGGTTTTTTTTTAAGGAAAACAAGGGCAGGTTTTTTTTTTACAGTGTTATGACCCAGTTAATCATTTACATATGTGCATTAGAACTTGTGCTCGCAGCCGGTTTACAAAGGCACAAAACATGAAGTCACAGGTATCTGGAAATGCAAAAATATAGTATTTCACTTAAGGATAAAAATGACTTGTCAAGATCTAGAAATTATTTTAAATTTCCAGACATTTCCACATTTGCATCAATCCTAGTAAGTTCTAACCACCTGAACTGATTCATCACACCACACAAGCTGAAGTGGGAGCTGTTACTTTACTGACAAAATGACAGCCTATGGATTTTCACATTTTGCACATTCATCCCACTGGCTTGTTTGGACCCTCTGGCGGGCCACATGTTTGACACCAACAACAAACAACAAAGTTCTTACTGAGCATTAAGCATTGGTATTTTCTTTTCTCATTTCATATACTGTAAATTCATTCAGTACTACACTTAAGTCACCAATGGCCAAATGAAGTCTGTGGCTTAAAAAACAACAACACTGCATCCTTCCACTCTTACCTAGTCCTGTGCGCAGTGACCAAAAAGCTCACCGCTGAGATCGTTTTTGCTCTGGATTAAACACTGAATGGACTATATAGAAAATAAACACATAATAGATGCTCAGAGTGGAAAAAATGCACTGGCTGGACACACAGCCTATGCAGCCCTGCAGGTGTTTATTCCCTGGTGTCTTGGGGAAAATAGCTGGTCTGACTGGAGACCGGTGGATTACGTCCTTGGGTGGGATGCCCGCTGCGGTGGTACCCTAACTCTGGCCCCCCACCTCCAGCGTGCAGTACCTCGTGGGTCTACTCGTGGGTTTATTTTGTTAATTTTTACCCCCCCCCCCACCCACCCACCCACCTCCGCAAATTTTTTAAAAACTCATTGCCAGTCCATGAAGCAGCAAGGTTGAGGACTGCTGCTGTATGAAGTCAGTTTGTTTGGTAGTCATCCTCTGGATGTGGGTCTAGAGTGAAAATAGAGGAAAGGAGAAAGCGGATGGAATATTGATACAAATAATACTGGGTCATCCTGGGTCACTGGTGAAGATCTATTGATACATTTTAAAGTATGGAGATATCACCCAGCCCTCGTATGCAGTGATTTTATAGTTGTTTCACTGTACTGAAGGTCATTTGCTCAGAAGGCCACCTCTGGTGTTTCCAGCACTTACAGTAGCACTCATGTCCCTTGAGGACAATAGTGAAAAAATAGTGAGCATCCTCATGACCTGATGTTCATTGTTTGGGCTTGAGAACTGCAGGCTGTGAGAGCTGCCATGTGGCCTCTCGGGAGACGTCGGCACTAAAGATTGATCTCCAGCATTTGGATATTTGTTTCTGACATGAAGTTCAAGTCAGTGTGACATGGAGGCCAGTAAGATTAGATTAGAAACCAGACTGTTTTTACACGAGTAATAAAAAAATTCATGATATTGCAATACTTAATGTATCACAACATTGTGACATTATACCGTGGCCCAAGGATTATGGTCGTATCGCAGAGCCTCTCCCATTCCTAGTCAAGACACACAAAGACCAGATTGAGACCAGAGTGTACCAAGACCGAGACTTTAAGACGTCAGAACCAAGACGTACATACAGTGGACTTGGTCTCTGCCTGTCTTGGTCTTGACCCCTTAAAGTCTTGGTTTCACTAGGCTTTGGTCTCGGTCTGGTCTTTGTGGTCATAAAGACAACACTATACTGTACTCACATCTTGCCTGCAGCCTGAGTGAAGGTATACAAAGCCTAATTAAAGAGAATAAACACAGGAGCAGGGTTCAGTGAGCGATGACTCCTTTTTCTTATTACTCTGCATCATTTTGCCATTTGTATCCCATCTGTCCACTGAATTCCTCTTTACGCATCTGCTGTAATAAGTTCTGATGACAAGCTTGTACAGCAGCTGCAAGCTGTCTCTCACCTTCTGGTTCTCTTTTAAGAAGCTAGACAGCACATTGGAAACACTAAAGAAAACGGAAAACTGAAAATGACTTTCTAAAACTGGACTGAGTTTGTTGTTGACTTCATATTTCCGTATCGTTTCCTTCTGGACTATGAACTGTTCCAGTGTCATGTATGAAACATAACATCTTTTTCCTCTTCTGTCATAAAAAAAGAAAAAGTTGAATGGCTTGGGGAAAAATCCCTGTCAAGACTTTTGTATATAAATGTAAAAATGTTTACCACCACTGTGCTTTAGCTGATTGGGGCCTAAAACAGCATTTTTGAAACAATCATGTATCCAGGACAATAGTTTAGATTGTTGGATCACTGATTCCCGTGTGGCACAGAGGTGTGGCTCTTTAATGGTCTCAATTTGATTTGATTCACGGTTCTCCGGTAGCAATTTAAAGATGTACTAAATCGTATTTTTATGAAGATATTTTTTTTTAAAACCGGGGGAGTGGTGGCCTATTGAGTAGGGATGTGGACTGGTGAGCGGAGGGTCACTGGTTCAACCCCAGGACCAGCAGGACCAGAGCTGGGTGGGACAGATAACATAGCAGTGTTTGTCCCACCCTCCTTAACCCCACTATGGTGCCCTTGACCAAGGCCCTCAACCCCAACTACTCCAGTGGAGCTGCTCAGTGGTCACAGGTCAGTCTGTGGTTGTACTGGGCAGCTTCCTGGTGTGAATGTGTAACTGTGCGAGTGTGAACAGGGCGTCTTTGAAAAAGAGAGGTTCCCTCTCAGTGGAACTACCCTGTATAAATAAAGGTTAAATAATTTAAAAAAAAAAAACATCCACAAGGTGTTTAGAAAGGTGCAGAATTAAAGTCTTTATATTCTTCAAAAAAATATGTTGATGAAAAAATACTTACAGGTCTAAAATAATCATTTACATTTGAGCAGTTGATTGGTGGTTGATAACAGATATATAAATAAACACTAGATAGGACATGGCTAGCCGCCAAACACATATTTTCATGAAGATAAAATATATATTTTTGAAATTATTTATTATGTTGTCAACCATGCATCACATCTGACAGCGGCTCACACTGCTGCCTTTTGTGTGTGCAGCGCATGTAGAGAGCAGAGAGGTGCGCCGCAGCTTCCTGCTTATCCTTCCACTCTCGGTAAGAGACGGACAGATCCAGGAAAAGTAAACTCACAGAGAAGAAAAATCATAGAGAGTTTAATTCTGTGTGGACAGATTAATTTGCGTTCATGTATGGTTGTTATGTGGTGAGAATTTCTCTACAGGAACACAAACAAGGAGAAAAACAGCTGCCTCATTAGTGTCTACCGCTCCATAAAAATTCTTAAATGTGATTTTCTAAAATTAACACCTTAATTGTCCTTAAAAATGAGAAACAATCCTTGAATTCCTGCTCAATAACCTTAAAATTAGTCACCTGCACTATAAAGCTGGATTCACAGACATGACTGAAGTCTGAATTAATGTGAATTTATTTTCACCGTCACAGCTCAATACATCCTGAGTTATGTAAAAATAAAAGTCCTCTACAGCGATTCAATTTTTCAGAGTGGTTGTGTCTGTTATATACTTTCATTGTGAAACACCATCAACAGGATGCCCTTGACTGAAATCAGCAACTTCCAGCCGACAGTTTTCCCTCACAATTTATAAAGAACTAGAAAAGCACTCGGAGAGCGCAGACTTCCGCCAAGCGGCACAGTTCCCCCCATAGAGTGTTTGTGTGTACGTTTTCAGATTCCCTGAGCATGAAAAGATATGACTAGCAATTGGATTCACAATGATTATTTGTTTATTTGACATGGACAGTGCAATAAACAGACAATTAATGAATGACAATCAATGTGATAGTGATAGGATTAGTGGTTCAGTAGTGTAAAACGGGGCTATAAGGGACGGCGGGTTAATAAGGGACACTTTTGTGGGAAATGTTTTAAATGTAATTCTGCTTTTTTTATTTTGAGCAGGACGCTGAGTTGTGTTGTTATTGTCAAATATCCATGAATCCTTCATCAAATCAAGGCGGAAGCAAAATTAAAAAAGCAGAATTACATTTAGAAAAGTGTCCCATATTACCCCGCCGTCCCTTATAGCCCCGTTTTACGGTTGTAAAAGCATTGCCTCCTTGGCGGAGGTAATAAACTGAAGTGTTGGTGTGTCCATCTCCTCCACTGACGGATGCAGATTGGTTAGACAGGTTGCCGTGGGTTTTATATTATATTGGGGTTGCGCTCCGCGGCAAAACAGAATTTAGAATCTTCCCCGGCAGAGAGGTCGTTTTTACGCAGCGCCTATAGCTGGGCGGGGAATTTGTGGCAAATAATGGGGCGGCGGACAGGTGGCCGTGTCAGGTTTTGCAGCGTGGCGCAAAAACAGGCACGCTGGCGGGCCCAGGGCAGCAGTGTTTTCCGCGTGCTTTTGTGCCTAAAACGTTGAAGAACGCGGAGTTTGTGTTGGTCAGACACGACGACCAGCGCAATGTGCGCAGCGCCTATGGCTGCCACAGGCACGCTTGGGGTCCGAGGCCAGCAGTGTTTTCCGCATGCTTTTGTGGCTAAAACGTTGAAGAAGGCGGAGTTTGTGTTGGTCAGACACGACGCCCAGCGCCCTCCATTGCGCCTGCGCACATGTTGAAAATGGCCGTATGTCACAGTGTGGAAAAAAATGCTTTAAAAAATTCCTGTATCCAGACGGTGAACCGGATCACCCCCAAAATTTAATCAGTTCTTCCTTGTACCATTTCCAACAACGCCTGAAAGTTTCATGCAAATCCGTCCAAGACTTTTTGAGTTATCTTGCTAACCAACAGACAAACAGACAGACAGACAGACAGACAAACAAACACACAAACCCTGGCAAAAACATAACCTCCTCCTGGCCTTTTCAGCCTGGCGGAGGTAACAAAGAGGAGAGGGGATTTTGTGACAGTGATGTCGAGGTGAGCCTTTTCTTTTAAGGATGTTTTCAGCTTTTTGTCTTCAGGATAACTGTTAGTTTGTTACCTGTGTGGTTTTGGACAGTGAATTATAAGTGCAGACCGTCTATCAATGCCATGCATCTTTTTTATTCTAACTAATATTTAGCTCAGCAGAAGAAAGTATTTTTTTAAACGTTTTATCCACTCTACTGTAATTATTTCTAACTGGCTTAATTTGCACCAGATGGTTTTTAAAGTTATATTATTTAGAAAGTTGTTTAGAATTCTTTTTGTTTTATTCCAAAATAAATAAAGAAGAATATCAGACAAGTAATCCACTAGTTGTCAAATTGAGAGTCTGGAGAACAGATGAAGGCTTCAGATTTATATTATATTAATAGATCTGAATAAGGAGCATTATGAAGAAACATAAAACGGATGAACAGCAGCTTCTTCTAAATAAAACTTTCATGAATGAATGAATGAATGAATCTTTGAATGAATGAATGAATGAATCTTTATTTCGGATAGTACAGGTTAAAAGGAACTGAATAGTATAGCAAAAGGGGGAAATAAAATCCAACAAGGTCAAATTAGACAGTAACTCCTCTGATTATACAGTTCAACAAAAGTTATCCGAAATGGGTGATGGCTGAAGCCGCAGCTTATATTGCCCACCCATATTCCATCCAAGAATTCAAAAGAAAAACAAAACAAGAGCGATTACAATTCAGAACAAAGCTAAGACAAAATGTGACAAAAGAAAAAAAAACAAACAAACAAAAAAAACTAGGCAACAACACAGCACAGGCTGGATATGACAATCCTTATGTGATTTTACATGTCATCTTGCATATATGTTTGGAGTATTTCTTCCTTTAGTTTTTGTTTAAATTGCCCAAGCGTTGTACATGATTTTAATTCAGGTCCAAAATCGTTCCATAATCTGACTCCTTGCACTGAGACACAGTGTTGCTTGGTGGTTGTTCTCACTGTAGGCTTTTGAAATATACATGTTCCTCTGAAGTGATATCGTTTCTCCCTTATTTGGAACAACTTTTGGATATTTGCGGGCAGTGATAAATTCTTCACTTTAAACATTATTATTGCAGTTTTAAAGTCAACCAAGTATCTTGGAAAATTGCGGTAATAGTGAAATTGGTCTATAGTTTGAGAATTCCCCTCTGTCACCCATCTTGTATATCGGAATTACTTTAGCTATTTTCATTGCATTGGGAAATATACCTGTTTGGAGAGACAGGTTACAGATATACGTCAGTGGTTTTACTAAGCATTCAATAATAGTTTTGACTAAGAGCATGTCAATACCATCACAGTCCATAGATGTTTTACTTTTAAACGATTTAACAATTTCAATGACCTCCCTTTCGTCTGTGTTCTTTATGAAAATGGAGTCTTTTATAGCAGTGTTATTGCATATTGTATCACCTGTAGGCACCGTAGTGGGTATTTCTCGAGCCAAATTAGGACCAATGTTAACAAAAAAGTTATTAAATTCATCTGCAGGTGAGGCTACATTCACACTCTGAGTCGTTTTATTATTTTTTGGAATATTGGTTGGGTTGCTTGTATTTCTGCTTTTGTTTCCAAGGACACTGTTGAGTATTGTCCATGTATTTTTAATATTGTCTTTGTTTTTCTCCAGTTCTTTACTGTAATAGTCTCTTTTACTACATCTTATTATATATGTTAACTTATTTTTGTATGTTTTATACCGCTGCTCTGCCTCTTTTGTCCTTTTCTTTAGGAAAGCTTTATATAATAAATTTTTCTTTTTACACGCCTTTTGTAGTCCTTTGGTTAACCATGGCTTATCGGCAAATTTATGTTTAAGCTTTTTTTTTTACTAATGGACAGTTTTTTTCATAAAGAGTGGTTACAATGTTTATAAATGTGTCATAGGCTTCATTTACATCTGATACATAGACTTCTGTCCAGTCTTGCTTCAGCAAGCCCTCTTTAAAAGAACTGATTGCGGACTTCCGGTCTGGACGCCATGGCGACTGCAGCTTAACACTGAAGCTCTCAGACCCAATCCAGGATAACACCTTGAAAATCAAACTTAACGGATTTTTGGAGGAGTGAAAAAAGACAAAATCATCATGTCTAAAGGAAAACAGAAGAAACTGAAATTCTCCAGGCCAGGACACGTATCGGCCGGAGAATCTGAACTGGAAGATCTCCGTTCAGAAGACGAGGAACTGGTGATAGCTAACAAAAGGGTTAGCCTGAAATCACTATTTGAGGAGCTACGACGATTTCGCCGAGAAGTTACGGCCGAATTTCGGGAATTCAGAGAAGAATTGAAAAGGACAAACAGCAGAGTGGACCAGGCCGAGAACCGAATCTTGGAAACAGAGGATCGAATAAAAGTGCTCGAAGATTCTGTGCTAGACCTACGCAAAAGACAAGCAGCTATAGAGGCTAAGCTAACCGACCAAGAAGGAAAACAGAGAAGAGACAACATAAGAATTCATGGTCTGATAGAAGGAACCGAAAATGGTTTTAACTCAATGGCAGAATGCGTGGAATCCTTACTAAGAGAGAAATTGGATATTCCACAAACCACCGACCTGAAGATAGAAAAGGCACATCATTCATTAGCCGCTAGGCCGGCGGCGGAAGCGCCCCCACGTTCGGTGTTGGTAAGATTTTCCAATTTCAAAATAAAACAAGAGATTGTAAGACTGGCCTGGCAGAAAAAAGGATTTATGCACCAGGAGAGAAAAGTCTACGTGGAACACGATTACGCCCCGGAGGTCCTTAAAAAGCGCAGGGAATACAATGACGCGAAAAAGGTGTTAAGAGAGAAGAAATTGCGCTTTCAGACACCATTTCCTGCGAAGTTAAGGGTCTTCTACGGCGATGAAACGTGTCTCTATAATTCGGCGGAAGAAGCAACAGCTGACATGGCGAAAAGAGGGCTCCCGGTAACGGTATTTAAACCCGCAGCAGACCCGAGTGAGAAGATCAAAGCGCAAACATGGACAACACAAAGACCCTCAAAATCCACGGACCAGCAGCGGGAAACCCAGCACCAGAGCGTCGCGGATAAACTATCCGTTTTCAGGTTGGAATAGCGACCTTTTTTTTTTTTTTTTTTTCCCCTTCCTCTTGAATCAATCCGCACATCCAACCCCCCTCATACAAGGTAACAAACTTTAAAGGAGATGCATATTCAGCATGTGGTAAAACATTTCATGGAACAATCATATTATTTGAAACAAATAAGTCTTTGTAATAAAAAAAAAAAAATTGTTAAAATAGAAATGTGACAATAATCCACATGTTCTCCTCATACTAACAAATACTGTTTTTGCGTGAATGTTTGATGTGATGGGGGTGGGAGGGTGCACACAATTTCACAGGGTTTAGGCATAAAAGGAAAAAAAAAAAAATCATTACAAGTTTGGATTGGGTTCTGAAACTCACGTTAAAAGCATGGGACTACTTTCAGTGGTAAGAGAGGGCCCTCAACACGTAACAGAGTTTGAGGAATTTCCCTCAGGGCCTTCACTCCATCAAGGCTCTTACAGGGTCTTTAAAAAGACCTCAGCTCAGGAAGTTCTTATGACAGCTTTTTGTTTTAAAGTTTTTTACACTATGTTCTTAATGTTTTTCTTGTTTTTAGTGTTCTTTCAGTTTCTGAGTAGCACAAAAGAGGGCCACCACACAGTTATACTAAACAAAACAACACAATGGAGAAAGAGGGTGTAACCAAAATAATTTCATATAATGTAAAAGGAATCCTGAATCCAGTTAAAAGATCCAAGATTCTAGGCAAAATGAAAAAAGACAAAGCAGGAATAATATTTTTACAAGAAACCCACCTAACAGACGTGGAACACAATAAACTCAGTAGACAAGGGTTTAAAATGATCTCTTCATCTTCATATAAATCAGGGAGGAGGAGGGGAGTAGCGACATTGATATCAACCAAAATTACATTTGAAAAAAAATCAGAACACAAAGATAAAGAAGGGAGATACAGTTTGGTAACTGGGCGGCTAGAGGGAGAAGATATCACCCTGCTGAATGTGTATGCTCCCCCAGGGGCTAACTGGAAATTTTATAAAAATGTATTCGACCTAATGATAACTAAAGCTCAAGGTTTAGTGATATGTGGTGGGGACTTCAATCTTAGACTGAATCCATACTGGGATGCTTCTGGTAATTCCCCACATCAAAATAACACCCAAAACAGGAAGACTCGGATGCTACTAAAAGAACTGGGAATCTGTGACGTGTGGAGGGAACTCAACCCCAGTGTAAAAGACTATACATTTTACTCAACTCCACATTCATCTTACTCAAGGATTGACTATTTTTTTATGTTTAATAGAGACATTGGAAGAGTAAAAACATGTAAAATAGGACTGATGGATCTCTCTGACCACAGTCCGATCTACATGGACTTAAATATCCAAAAATACACAAATAATACATTTTCTTGGAGGTTAAACTCAAATGTCCTGAAAGGACCATTGAAAGATGAATTGGAATCAGATATTCTCAGATATTTGGAAGATAACGATAATGGAGAAGTATCCCCTTTAATACTGTGGGATGCATGCAAAGCTGTAATAAGAGGAAAGATTATTGCAAAACTGGCAACCCAAAAGAAACTAAGACAAGAAAAACTATCCACATTAGAGTCAGAACTTAGGAACCTAGAAAAAGAACACAAAGGCAACACTCATTCTACTGACTCGCTCAAGATTAAGGAAATTAAAAACCAAATAAATGAGATCTACACAATAGAAATCCAGAAGAAACTTACATTTCTGAAACAAAAATACTATGAAGCAGGCAGTAAATCGGCAAAATTGCTAGCCTATAAATTGAGGAAACATCAAACAGAAAGAGCAATCTACAAAATCAGAGACCCAGTATCAAAGGAAATAAAATTCAGAATTCAGGATATTCTTAAAAACTTCGAGAATTACTATAAGAACTTATACTCCCACAAAAAACATAAAAACGCATCCGAGGCATTCCTAAACACATTAAACCTTCCCCAACTTACGGAGTCACAAAATAAAACACTACTGTCAGAAATACATCCTAAAGAATTGGAAAAAGCAATTATGAAACTTAAAGCTAACAAATCCCCAGGAGCTGATGGCTATACAGCAGAGTGGTACAAAACCTTTAAACAGCAACTATCTCCTCTCCTCCTGAAAACATTTAATTATGTCCTCCACACAGGGGAAATCCCCCCCCTCCTGGAGAGAAGGGGTCATTGCAGTTATACCTAAACCTGAAAAGGATAAACTAGAGTGCTCCAACTACAGACCAATCAGTGTACTAAATCAGGACTATAAGCTTTTTACCATTATCCTTGCCAAAAGGTTAGAAAATATACTGACAGACCTAATTCATTTAGACCAAACAGGTTTTATAAGACAAAGACAGACACAAGACAACATTCGACGCACTTTACACATAATTCATCATATAAAAAAATATAACTTAAATGCAGTCATATTGGGATTAGATGCTGAAAAAGCATTCGATTCGGTTGACTGGTCTTTTCTATATAGAATCTTATCCAGTTTCAATTTTCATAACAACTTCATTAGAACTATACAGGCATTATATAAAAAACCAACAGCTAAAATAAGGATTAACGGTAATTTATCATCATCTTTTGAACTGGAAAGAGGATGTCGTCAGGGCTGCCCCCTGTCTCCACTGCTCTTTGCAATCTTCATAGAACCTCTGAGCCAATGGATAAGACAAAACCAAAAAATTCAAGGTATTACACTTGGTCAGAAGGAACATAAAATAGCACTCTTTGCTGATGACATTTTAATATACCTAGGGCAGCCGGACACTTCTTTACCAGAACTAACCTCAGTTTTTTCAGAGTATGGAGATTTATCGGGGTACAAATTAAACATGCATAAAACCCAAGTTTTAACATTCAACTATGACCCAAATCATTATTCACTAAGCAAACTCAAAACTAACTGGAAGTCGGAATCTATGAAATATCTGGGGGTCAATATCCCGAAACAACTCAACAAAATTATATCACTAAACTATGATCCACTGGTGACAAAAATAAAATCTGACCTAGCAAGATGGAATATGATACCATTCTTGGGTACTGCACAAAGAATTGAAGCAGTCAAAATGAATATACTTCCACGTCTTCTATACCTTTTCCAAACAATACCGGTAGAACCTCCCAAAAAAACATGGCAGGAGCTGGACAGATGGATCTCAAGATTCATATGGCAGGGCAAGAGACCTAGAATCAGATATAGAACCCTACAGCTAAACAAAGACAAAGGTGGGCTCATGCTGCCAAATATCAGGGACTACTTTAAAGCCGCACAAATTAAAACTTTAGTAGAGATATGTAACCCAGTCTACACTGCACAATGGAAGGAGATCGAATGCCAAATAACAAGTGACATCCCCCTACAGGCGATAATAGGGAACAATGCCTTACCTAAGCTTTTGAATAACACTAACCCGTGGATAGAGACCCCGCTAAAAATTTGGTTTAAGATAGTCAGAGAGAATCAAACTAAAGAGCCCTATCGACTTCTGCAATGGATCGCCTATGATCAGGACTTTACTCCTAATAAAACAGACACCAGATTTAAAAAGTGGAAGGAGAAAGGGCTGATAAAATATTACGATTTTTTTAAAGGGCAAATCTTAAGAAGTTTTGAAGATTTGAAAAAACAAGGCCTAATAAATCAAGACCTTTACAGGTTCTTCCAGCTTAGACACCACATAAACAATATACTTAAAAAGGAGGTTTTGGAAAGGGCCCAGTCAGGTGTTCTGAAGGTCTTCTTAATGGCATATAAAGGGATCCCAGGGATCAGATACATTTCTAAAATATACCAAGGTCTTCAAGACTTAAAAGGAGACAACACATCATATATAAAAGAGAGATGGGAAAAAGAGGGGAATTTCACTTTACAACTGGAAATATGGGAAAAGCTAAATAAACAGCAATGGAAAAGTACCTCATCCCTGCAGTGGAGAGAATTTGGATGGAAAAACTTGGCAAGATTTTTCAGAACTCCTGCACAAAACAAATTTACCCATAAGGGATTGAACTGTTGGCGCTTGTGTGGTGAAAAGACTGCAAATCATTTTCATGTGTTTTGGTCATGCCCAGTTATCCACCAATATTGGACCAAGGTACAGACAATATTGGGGAAAATATTCAAAATTACAGTTCCCTTTTCTTTTGTAACTTTGTATTTGGGTTTACTACCGGACTCACTGGAAAGACGAGGAGAAAAATACTTATTCAATGTTTTAATATTGGCAAGCAAAAAAGCTCTAACTAAAAAATGGATGTTGAAGGACTGTCCTACACCTGAAGATTGGACTAACGTGATCCAAGACATTTACTCGATGGAAAAGTTGACATTCGCACTGAGACAGGACATGGATGGGTTCATGAACTTTTGGCAACCCTGGACCGCATATGTGTCTTCCATTAGATCTAATCTTTGACAAATACCATTTCAATAATGGTTCCGCTCTTTGTTCCAAAGCTACTCAGATGCTCTTTTATCTTTATTTACTTACTTTTTCTTTTTGTTTGTTTTTTACTGGTTTGTTTGTTTTTTTTATTTGTTTTTTGTTTTTTTTTCTCTTTAATTTCACTTTTTCTTTCACTTTAAAAAAAAAAAAAAGGGGGTGTTGTAAGAATTAATCTTCCAATGTTGTCAGATATCAGAAAATAAGGGAACATGTGATGAAAATGTAAACAATGCATTGCTGTAACGACCTGTATACCCTTTACAAAAACTTAAATTAAAAAAAAAAAAGAACTGATTGCATTTGGAGATTTGTATCTGAACGATTTTGAGATTTTTTCTGTATTGGCCCCCGTGTGGCCATGGATAAGTGCAAAGGTTGGCAAGTGGTCACTTATATCATTTATCAATAATCCACTTTCTATTTTCTTATCAATAACATTGACAAACAGGTTGTCAATAAGTGTAGCAGTGTGAACTGTGATTCTACTGGGATGTGTTATTGTGGGATATAGACTCATGCTGTACATAGAGTTCATGAACTCTGTAACTACATTTTGTTGATGTGGATTCAGTAAATCAATATTGAAATCTCCACAAATTGCTACCATTTTCTTACTAGTAATATTATTGTACAGCTCGACTAATTTATCTCTGAATGTCTCAATGCAAGTTCCCGGCGTTCTATATATACAACTTATAATTAGATTTTTTGTTTTATCTTGGTCAATCTCAACAGTAACACATTCCAAGATCCCTGGTAGTGCAAAGGACATTCCATTTACAAGCTTACACCTATACAGGTCATCAATATACAGTGCAACACCACCACCCTTTTTTTGAGATCTGTTAATATGAAACATCTGATATCCCTCTATTGCCATCAGGGGAGCCTGCTCTTCATTAAGCCAAGTTTCAGAGACTGCAATAGCTGTAAATTTTCTGTCTAGCTGTTTTAAATAGTCCTGAATCTGGAAAGTTTTTGTTAAGACTTCTGCTGTTGAAGTGTATTATTGATAGTTTACCATCTAGTTGCACTTGACTTTTGAATTGCTTTTCAGTGTAATATTCACAATGGTTATGAATATTATTGAAAAAGTGGTTATCAGGATCAGTATCATTCTCCATTTCTTGTGGTTTATGTTCAGCATAATGGCATATTTTCAGAGTTTGAGTTTCCTCACTCTGTGTCAAATGACTTCCTCCAACTGGGGATAATTGGTGTCTACTCAAGTCAGTCATAAGTTTTTGTTTGTTTTGCTTATTTTTTTTAAAGTACTTTGGCATGGTGTATCAAAAGAACTATTCTTACCGTGTGTGTGAATATGGATTATCATTGACTCATAATTTTCTTAATCAGTGTTCATCTGTATTTATCTAAGTCAGTAGCATCTATGATCATTATACTCTTTGCTTGCTCAGGTGTTCCATTTAGTTTAATCCAAATTCTACAATTTCTTGTCCAGGTTGCCTGTATCTTATTTTGTCTTTTCAGCATCCGTGCTTGCCGTGCTGTTTCAACGTTTGTTTTTGTCAGGTGTTCATTTAGGTAGACTTGTGTTCCCCGTAGCTTTCTGGCCTGCCACAGTATGTTATTCTTTACCCTTCTGTTCACAAAGCGCATCACAATTGATTTCTTTGTTTTGTTATCTTTCTTCGGTAAAGCATAACAGGCTGAAATTGCATTAGCTTCTACCTTAATATCTCTACTATCCAGGAACTGAAGCACCTGGTTTTCTAGGGAGACTGATTTGCTCATGGGAGCATCCTCACCTCTCAGTCCTGTTGTGGCGTGGGCGTATGACTGATATTTGATGTCTAGTCCACTTATAACTAGGTCATCCATACGAGAACCTTGTTCAAGATCCTCGACGCGTTGCTCCAGGCCCTTAATTTTTTTGTCTTTTTCTTGAATTGTTAATTGTAGGGCTCGTACATCTTCCATTAGGCCTATTATTTTGGCCTGCTGGCTAACCAATTTGGCCAGTTCTTCTGACACGAAGTTCAGAGATTTTTTGATCTCTTCCATTTCCTCCTTCTTTGGTGGCATTTTACTGACCTGTGGATAGTAAAAACAGTGAATCCGGCTGGGCCTCAGCTAGCCCCTCCGCTGCTGGTCCCTCTGCTCACCACTGCCGCAACCGAGCTCCTGTACAGCTCCTCCACCGAGTCACGCCGCACACCGCCGGTGCAGCCGAGCTCCGCTGGGGTCACGGTAGATGCTCCGCTGATCATCGCCGCCTGCCGTCGTCTGCCTGGGTGGTACCTCCGCTAGGCCCCGTCACCAACCGCCGTCAGTCTGCTTTTTCCTCCGCTGGGCCTCGCAACTGAGCTCCGACTCAGGCTATTGTTTGGCTGGGTCCAGGTGGCCCCCGTCTCTCACCAACGCCGCGCCCGAGCTCCGATCCGGCTCGCGCCCAACTGCCGCCTCGGTTAGTTCCTCCAGTAAGCCCTCACCGGGGGCTGAGTCGCTTCGTGTCGGAGTTAGGTGGCACAACTGGGGCCAGCGCTAAGCTAACTAGCATTAGCTTAGCAATCACTTCGGGTAGAGCGCAGCAGCTCTACCCGATTAAAGGGATATTCCAACGGTATTCTTACGGAGGTGGAAATTCAGCCCGTGGGTGTCCGTCATGAGCGCCGATCGCTGTTGGTTAGGTATTTTTAATGGGAAAAATCAGCAACTTTGTCTCAGCACTGAAAAAGTGTGACCATCCCGGTCGCCATCTTGTTTGCATCTCTAATTCGTTAAAATATCAGGAACTAAAGCTGTGTGATCACTGTTGAAAGTAGGAGATGGATGATTCTTTTCAGATTTAAACAATTTATGACTGCTGATAATTGAAAATTGTAGTAATAATTGTAGTGTGAATTCATTAATGCCATATAATATTCAGAACTATGTATATAAAAACTTTATAAATAGCATAATTTTTATTTTAAAGGTCAAATTGTTGTTGTGGCCCTCAGCCACTTCTATTTTAGTCAGAGATGGGCAAAATGGCTCTTCGGTTGGCAGAGGTTGCAGACCCCTGGTCTAGTTCATGTGATTGTTCTATTGTGATACAGAAGTAAAACAGCACAGCATTTGCTACCTTAGCTTTTAGCAGTCATTGGTAACAATGCGGCCATGTTGTGGTTGTGCGGCAAGGTCTGTAACTGACCAACCAGATAGCGCTGTGGGTGGGCATATTGTTACTTCTATGCTACTCACACTACTATGGAGAGAGAAGGTGATTTATTACAGCCAGAAAGTCAACACAGCACGAGTACGCTGCAAGGCTTAATTATTAGCAGGCTGCATGATGCAGAAATACCAGAGTGATGGCCTAGTGGAAGAACATCTACCCACCAGCCGGAAGGCTGTCCGTTTATGCCGCAGTGGGGTCATACCAAAGACCATATAAAAACAGTGATTTCTAGCTTGGTGCTGAGTGTAATAGAAAGGAGAAAGGACAGTTAACACATGGAGCTTCCAGATGACTGACACCCCCACTGTAGCCTTCACTACTTACAGTAGCAGTGTGGCCATGGGTCATAGAAACTGAAATAGGAGCCACGACTATCCACCATATGGTGTCCCACATGCTCTGCAAAGGAATTAACTTATTGATGCAGAATCCCACATTAAGATGCATCTTCAAACTGAATCTATTGTGGGACCAGCCTAATTCCAAAATGCTCAGACCTGTAACATGTATGAATAGTTTTTTTTTTTCAGACATATTTAACAAGTATCATAAATCCCTGTAAAACACATTCTAACAGCATTTATGTTGATAGAGCCAGAAGAGGACTCCTGTTGTGAGTTGGACATTGACAACCTTAATTTGCTGAACTGGAGCATGTGCTTAATTTGTGTGTTATGGTACCTGTCCCCCTGGGATTGCACTACTTTGGGAAGATCAGAAATGGGACAGATGTGCATGGGGTTTAACCAAAGGAGTCACAACAAATGACTGACATATCATGCGTGGTGCAGCTCTTTGGTTGACGTGTGCATCCAGTGGGCAGTGCTTTTAATTATTTTACTCTCATCAAACATAGCAGCTGACTAGCAAGCTTTCTTCTGTATCTTCAAAGCTAAATAACAAAATATGTTTCTGGAAACGTTTGGAGTGAGAAATAAATGATTTACTTGCTGAATATGTTTTTACTTTTCACTAATAACAGCTGATGAAAGCTTAATGCAAGTTTTCTGAAGCAATCACCTCGAGTTGCCTCATTTGCAATGAGTAGCAAGGACTTCATCTTCAAGATGCCCCATTTTCCACATTGCAACACATCACAACCAGGATGCATTCCAACGCATTCTTCACAGACAATAAATGGGAGATGGACAAAGGAACGTCATGGGGGACAAGTGGCGTCATTCTTGATGTTGCAGTTCCGGGTGTGGCTGCTGGGCGTCGAGGAAAACAAATGCTCCTACTGCAGTACCACTTGAACGATTTGGGGTGTGGAGGTGGTGCTAGAACAGGAAGTGTTTTCTGTAGTACTTTTAAAAGAAAGGAGTTGTTGTAATTCAGCCTTTTAGATGCCCATATGTAGCATGCATAAAAGGTCTTTACATGCAGTATGAATCTCTATGAATCTCTTGGTTTGTGTGCTAGACCAAGTGTGTGTTTTGCAGGTAAAGCATTTACCCTCTTATATAACACAGCTTTGTCAGAGGAAAGGCCATATAACCAGTGTAACATGCAAATGCTGTCTCCCTGTGCCCCCAGGTGTGTGTGTGTGTGTGTGTGTGTGTGTGTGTGTGTGTGTGTGTGTGTGTGTGTGTGTGTGTGTGCGGGTGCCTGTGTGTGCGTGCGCTTGCCCTTCTGTCAGATTCCTGCCTCTCTGCATCTCTCAGAGGACTGCAAGGCAACACACAACTGTCAGTTGTGCAGTGAACTAGCACAAGCAGTTCTTGCCATCCCTTCATCCATGTGCTCCTGAAAACACAGGGAGGACTCCATCAAAAAGCAGGCAGTCCTATCTGCAAAAGAGTCCAAAGTGTTACAGATGCAAATTAGCAATACTGCTAAATCTGGCATACTTATATTTGTATTAATGCTCATTAGTGGGTAATGTCCCTTTCAAATAAACATTAAACTAAACTTTTGTTTTCTTAAATGAATAGTCAGTAGTAGCTAATAGATTGTACTTCAGACATCATGCTTGTATGAGGATGAGATTTCTCAAACTCAGCACATGAAAGGGGTGACATACCCGGACATTAGATTTTTAAGGAACTTGATGCAGTTGCCAGTTTGTTTGTTTTTTTTCCTCTTTTGAGGCCACCCGTTGTCGTGGATGTACCATCCACACCATAGCTTGTTTGTCACACAAGATCTGGAAACACTACTGGCAGGCTGAGAATCTGGTAAAACTTCAACGGCATACATGACAGTAGTTCCACATCTTCACTTGGGGATATGGAAGGACCTCATCAGCTTACGGGACAAGGGTGAGGAGATACGAAATGAAGCTGTAGAAGAGCCACAGCAGAGCTCTGCTGCAGCTCCACGGAGAGGGGTACACCTACCTGACTGCAGCCTTCCTCCACAGCTTTGACCAGACAGCGGGGCGGCTATTTTAAGTTTACCCTCAAGTTTACTATCAACACGGTGATAGTAGGGGTGTAAAGTCACAATAATTACTATATTGCCTTATTGTCTGGAAATGATTTATCCATCCATCCATCCATCCATCTATCCATCTTCTACCGCTTTTCCGGAGGTCCGGGTTGCGGAGGCAGCAGTTCAAGCAGAGAAGCCCAGACTTCCCTCTCCCCAGCCACCTGCTCCAGCTCTTCAGAGGGGATACCAAGGTATTCCCAAACCAGCTGGGAGACATAGTCTCTCCACCGAGTCCTGGGTCTGCCCCGGGGTCTCCTCCCAGTGGGACGTGTCTGAAACACCTCAAGTGGGAGGCGTCCAGGAGGCATCCTAATCAGATGCCCATACCACCTCAGCTGGCTCCTTTCAATGTGGAGGAGCAGCGGTTCTACTCTGAGCCTCTCCCGGATGACTGAGCTCCTCACCCTATCTCTGAGGGTGAGTCCAGCAATCCTACGGAGAAAGCTCATTTCAGCCGCTTGTATCCGCGATCTCGTTCTTTCGGTCATTACCCAAAGCTCGTGACCATAGGTGAGAGTAGGAACGTAGATTGACTGGTAAATCGACAGCTTTGCCTTAGAACTAAGCTCCCTCTTCACCACAACAGACCGGTACAACGTCCGCATCACTGCAGATGCTGCTCCAATCCGTCTGTCGATCTCTCGCTCCATTTTCCCCTCACTCGTGAACAAGACCCCGAGATACTTAAACTCCTCCACTTGGGGCAGGAGCCTGTCCCCAACCCGGAGAGGACAATCCACCTTTTTCCGGCTGAGGACCATGGACTCGGACTTGGAGGTGCTGATTCTCATCCCAGCCGCTTCACACTCAGCGGCAAACCGTCCCAGCAAGAGCTGTAGGTCATTGCTGGATGAAGCCAACAGGACAACATCATCTGCAAACAACAGAGATGAGATCCTGTGGTCACCAAGCATGACACCCTCCATTCCCTGGCTGCGCCTAGAAATCCTGTCCATAAAAATTATGAACAGGATCGGTGACAAAGGGCAGCCCTGGCGGAGTCCAACTCTCACTGGGAATGACTCCGACCGAGTGTTGGCAATACGAACTAAACTCTCACAACGGTCGTACAGAGACCGAATAGCTCGTAACAACAAGCCCGATACCCCATACTCCCGAAGCACCCCCCACAAAAATCCACGAGGGACGCGGTCAAATGCCTTCTCCAAGTCCACAAAACACATGTAAACTGGTTGGGCAAACTCCCACGAACCCTCGAGAATTCTCGAGAGGGTAAAGAGCTGGTCCGATGTGCCACGGCCAGGACGAAAACCACATTGCTCCTCCTGAATCCGAGGTTCGACCAACGGCCGGACTCTCCTCTCCAGTACCTTGGCATAGACCTTCCCAGGGAGGCTGAGGAGTGTGATCCCTCTAAAGTTGGAGCACACCCTCCGGTCCCCTTTTTTGAAGAGAGGAACCACCACCCCGGTTTGCCATGCCAAAGGCACTGCCCCCGACCTCCACGCAATGTTGCAGAGGCGTGTCAACCATGACAACCCAACAACATCCAGGGCCTTGAGGTACTCGGGGCGAATCTCGTCCACCCCCGGGGCCCGGCCACCAAGGAGATTTTTAACCACCTTGGTGACTTCAGCCCCTGTGATAGGCGAGTCATCCCCCTCGTCCCCAAACCCTGCTTCCTCTGTGGAAGGCGTATCAGTGGGATTCAGGAGATCCTCGAAGTATTCCTTCCACCGCCCGACGATATCCCCAGTTGAAGTCAACAGTGTCCCATCCGCACCATACACAGTGTGGACGGGGAGCTGCTTTCCCCTCCTGAACCGCCGAACAGTTTGCCAGAATCTCTTTGAAGCCGACCGAAAGTCTTGTTCCATGGCCTCACCGAACTCCTCCCATACCCGCGTTTTTGCTTCAGCAACCACCCGAGCTGCACTCCGCTTGGCCTGCCGGTACACCTCAGCTGCTTCGGGAGTCCCACAAGCCAACCAAGCTTGATAGGACTCTTTCTTCAGCTTAATGGCCCCCCTCACCACTGGTGTCCACCACTTGGTTCGGGGGTTGCCACCACGAGATGCACCGACCACCTTGCGGCCGCAGCTCTGGGCCGCCGCTTCAACAACAGAGGTGGAGAACATGGCCCATTCAGACTCCATGTCTCCAGACTCCCTCGGAATGTGGTTGAAGTTCTTCCGGAGGTGGGAGTTGAAGACCTCCCGGACAGGGGCCTCAGCCAGACGCTCCCAGCACACCCTCACTATACGTTTGGGTCTATCAGGTCTGAATGGCTTCCTCCCCTGCCATCGGATCCAACTCACCACCAGGTGGTGATCAGTTGACAGCTCTGCACCTCTCTTTACTCAGGTGTCCAAGACATACGGTCGCAGGTCTGATGATACGATAACAAAATCGATCATCGACCTGCGACCTAGGGTGTCCTGGTGCCAGGTGCACATATGGACACCCTTATGCTTGAACATGGTGTTCGTTATGGACAGACTGTGGTTAGCACAGAAGTCCAATAACTGAACACCACTCGGGTTCAGATTGGGCAGGCCGTTCCTCCCAATCACCCCCCTCCAGGTTTCACTGTCGTTGCCCACGTGCGCATTGAAGTCCCCCAGTAGGACAATGGAGTCTCCAGGAGGAGCACCCTCCAGCACCCCAGTCACAGACTCCAAAAAGGGTGGGTACTCTGAAACATCATTTGGTGCATAGGCACAAATGATGGTCAGGACCCGTTTCCCAACCCGAAGGCGCAGGGAAGCAACCCTTTCGTCCACCGGGGAAAACTGCAATATAGAGGCAGCAAGGTGGGGCGATACAAGAATACCCACCCCTGCTCGTCGCCTCTCGCCCGGGGCAACTCCAGAAAAGGCCAAGCTCCAGCCCCTCTCCAGGAGACTGGTTCCGGAACCGGAACTGTGTGTTGAGGTGAGGCCGACTATATCTAGCCGGTATCGCTCAACCTCGTACACCAGCTCAGGCTCCTTCCCCACCAGAGAGGTGACATTCCACGTACCAAAAGCCAGTTTAGAAAGCTTGGGATCAGTCCGCCAAGGTCTCCGCCTTTGACCGCCACCTAATCCACATAGCACCGGACCCCCATGATCCCTCCTGCAGGTAGTAACATACTCTCATGATTTATCCAATTCATTTTATTATTATTATATACCATTATTTCTATTGAAATGAGCGGCATACGTGTTATTCATTTGGTTTGATTCTGGGTGTTCAAATCAGTTTGGTGGGGTGCTGACATCTAGGTCTGTAATGATAGCAAATTTAGTTAGACAATAAATTGACATCAGAAAGACTATTTTATGCTACTGACATAATGATATAATAATAATAGTAATAATAATAATAATAATAATAATAATAATCCATTTACATCCTTTCAGAGACCTTTTATCAACAAAATTAATCATTAAAATTCAAATGCGCAAAAACTGTTTGCCGTTTGTACACCAACACAGTAGATGGCAGTAGTGATTTGAACAGACAGAAATAAAAGGAGGAAGAACAGGAAGCCAGCTCATTTAATTATAAACAAAGTTATATTAGTATGAAAATAAACTTGGGAAATCATTTATATGATAAGTTGATATAGTAATTATTGTGACAGGCCTTAAAGACACATAATTTCTCCTCGTTTTTGACTGCTTCTGTTCCTTGTGTACTAAAACTAATCAGATCTCATATTGTAAAGGGTAGGCATGTAAATCAGTGATGGTTGTTGTTTTTAAGTGAATTATTCTCCTTGCACATGTGTGCTCCTGTTGGAGCACAAGCATGAACCATGTTGGTTTATTGTGGTTGGTGTGTTTTTTGTTTTTTTTGGGGGGGGGGGGGGTACCGTGATAGGACTTTTGTGCTAACTCTGCTAGAGCAGGTTCATGCAAACATTTGAATTGGCTTTCTGTCATCATTCTTGTCTGCCTGTAGTTGTGGCATTTTCCCCTCAGGAAGCATGAAAATAAAAGGGGTTCCTGCATGTTCTTTGGGAAAAACAACTAGTGTGTTTGTGCCAGCTGTGGGAAAATTCCCTTTGATTAAACATTGCATGCTGAAATCATTGCTGGTTTCTGCTGTCAAATTACTGCCAGGGCAGTTGAGTCATGGCTGCAGCAAGGTTCTTAAATCTGTAACAGTGTTAGCCTATACTGTCAGTCATGTTAAAACCTGTTATTTGTCTCCTATTCCCTGGAGAGACTAGATTGCTCTAGAGAGGACCTCAGTGGTATAACTCTTCAGGACAAAAGTGGTCTCAAGGCATTTGGATTTGCCCCTTCTGCTTTTCTAGTACCCTTGAGCTGCACACCCTCATATCAGAAGATAGAATCCCTGTCAGAGTTGTATTAGTTGCACTAACAGCATATAAGAGGGGATAATAAATAGAAGGTCATAGTTACTGCATTTTTTTTTTTTTGCAATGATAAATAGTTTAGGTTGTCAGACATGAGTTTATTTAGAATATTTTATTAGCTATTGCGACGTGGAACCATCCTTGCTTTATTAATTTCATCAATTTCTTTTTTGAAGAAGGAGCTTTGCAGTGGGGCTCGGTGCCAGGACAGCTTGCCCACAAGTATAAATCAATGAGACATGACTGAGCGGGAGGTCCAACTTTATTTGATCAGAGGAATGGGAGTCCACACTGATCCATGATGGTTTCATTGATTTGAATTTTTTTTTTATGTCCCACATTGGTGCAGAGGCGGTCACAACAAATTCTGCATGCCTTTCTTTTTATGCAGACTTTAAGGTCACTTTGGCATTGGGCTGCTGATTATGTCAGAGCATCTCAATAAACAGAGTGAGATTACGAAACGGTCCATATATGAAGTGTTCTGAGGCATTTTGGCATGTTTGGTTTGGGGTTTGCGTTTTAGTCAGTGGTTGGCCCTGTGGTGGAATAGCAAACCTTCTGGGTGACAGCTAGGATAGGCTTCTGCCACGCTATGAGGCTGAACATAGGGGAGAGGGACACATGGCTGAATTGATGAGTGTGTAGTGTTCATTTAATTTATTACATAAGAGCGCCATTGTGATTCAGTTATAGGCCTGACATGCTGCAGAGTGTCAAAGATATCAGTGCTATAGTCATCATACCAGATGACAGTGAGTGTAATATTGTTTTTTACAACAGTTCCACAAATGCAATCTATAGGTTGACAATAATAAGCAACATATTATAATTCATTTGCTTATTTGAAGATAAGGTTTGTTGTCATTGTGATACTGTATAAAACAGCAAGACAACAAATAGATTAAAAAAATACTTCAGTTTACAGTATAATAATGATGTATGGATGGATAGAAGATGGATGGATGATGATGGATAATAACCTTCTACAGTGCCTTCTAGGCCCTCCTGTTGCAGCTGCCATACCACACTGTGATGCAGTATGTCAAGATGCTCTCCACTGTACTCCAGTAGAAATTATCCTTGAGCTTCTGCTATTATCCAGCTTTCTTAAGCTTCCTCAGAAAGTACAGGCATTGCTGCACATTGACAATGGCAGTGGAGGCATGTTCAGACCAGGAAAGGTCACAGTGATGTTCGCACCAAGGAATTTAAAGCTGAAGATTCTCTCCACAACCTCTCCGTTGATGTACATTGGTTCTAGGTCAGCTGTCTTGGACCGTCTGAAATCTACCACAATCTCTTTGCTTTTAATTTTATATTGTTCCACCAAGACTAGTGTCACAAGGTGAAAACAAGTAGTTTCCAAATGCTATGTATGTATGTTGCTACAAAAACAAGCATAATGTAGAATATAGCAGCATTATTGCCATTTTACCTATACTTGGAGGTTAATTTGTAGGGTTGGGAATCTTTAGTCACCCAACAGTTCGAGCCGATTATGATTCAGGGGACTCCAATTTGAGCCGATTACGATTCTCGATGCATGGGGGGGGGGGGGTCTGTTCAGGATTTTTTTTCCCTCCCACTGTGTGACAACTTCTTACTTTTAAAGCATTTGCAATGGCCCATGAATTTCCTTCTAATATCTTTTAATGTTTCAAAAAACCAACATGAAAAGTGCAACTGTAGCAAAACATTTGCTGCTATAATACAGACTTCAGAGGATTCTGAATTTGAACAAATAAGACTTATAACAAACATTCTGTTCTGTGCAAAAAGTAACTGATCCTTAAGTCAAAAAAAACCCAGAACATTTTGATGTATCAAAATTACATTTACCTTTTTAACAAAAATGTACAGTTACAGTATATGTAGAGTTTATAAATGATTCGGCGGCAATGGACGTCCACGCATCACACATGATAGCAGTCCTACCCGGTGTCTTCAGTGACTGCATGACTTTGGCTTTGGTCTCGTTGTCTGTATGGGGAACAGGTCCCATGGACCCCGGTGTCCAATCTGTACATGTACAAGTACATTTTCAAGCCAGTGATTTACGAACAGAGTCAGAGCTTTCTAAAGCCTCATTCAGAACATTATAGTCCCACATACCTATTCTGTGGATTTTCATCTGGGGGCAGCCAGCGGTGACGAGCAGCAGCGATGGAGAAGAAAAGTGTTTTAAAAGCAGAAGCAGAGCCAAAACCTTCTCCAGGTCAGCTTAGTTGTCATCTTACATATATGTTTTTTTACACTTGTTGGTGACTGGGAAAGGTCTTTCCAACAGCTTTACACAAAATATTACGACCTTGTACTTTGGCTCTATGTGCATCATAGTGCGAAAGTCCTGGTTCTCGATGACGAAATACAGGCGTAAATCCTTAGCAATAAAAGCGGCAATAGATTTTGCAATTCACTTTGCCCTTTCCGAGTTGTGTGGAAGTTTTGACATTGTTTAAGCAATGGTCCTTTGATGGGCGGCGGCAGCTACAAGTGTTTTTTTTTTTTCTCTCCAACTTCCGGATAGAGACATGCAACATAATATCGCATGTTTGTCGTGTTTCCAAAATATTTTAGTCTGACAGAGCTTACATACAGTGTGGGTCTTGTCCAAGTCTTTTTTTCCCTTCATAAAAACCAAAGCACTACTATACGTTTGCTTTTAACGAAGAGGGCACTGCCATTTTGTTTCTTTTGTCTTACACCATAAAGAGTCTGGGCAGGTTCCGGCCGCTGACGTTTTCCTTCCGGCCAAATGAATTATGTTATTAATAATATGTTATAATCGGAATTTTGACATTTGTTCATCGATTCAGAATCGTTCACATCTGCATCAAGATGCATCGGAAAAATGATTATTGTTCCTACCCCTATTAATTTGTGCCAGTTCCAGCTGGATCTAGTTCTGGCACCTCAAACGTGGGGACCGGCACCTCATTAGTGGGATCTGCCACCTCTTGTTTCACTATGAAAATATGTAAATAAGTTTTGTCTATTATTGGTTATCTGTGTTATTAGTCTTTATTTGTTGCACAAAAACTATTTTATCTGTATTTTTAATCCGATTTTAGCAAAGGGGGGAGTGGACCAAAAGACAGGCAACTTAATTGAATTTCTTTAAACTGGCAGAACAGTTGGACTTTAAAGGGCTCTTTGACTGATCTTTTTACACATTTTAACAGCTCACTCATATCTTAATGAAGTGTTTGTGCCATGTTTTGTTCACATTTTCTTTAATTTTTTAATTATTGTTTTTTTCAAATGCTCTGATTTATAGCCTGTCACTTTAAGAAACAGACTTCAGCTGTTCAGCTCCGCCCTCCCTCTTACATCAGTTAGCCATGGTGTTCTTCCACTGGCTCGTTCCAGATTCACTGATCCGCAGTCTTTTGCGCATCTCGCGTTATCCCGGCCCATCCAACAACCCTTCTGAGACGCCACATTAAATCGCCAGCAATGCTCGCTCCACTGGTCACTGCAAACCGAGGCCGGTGGCCGAGCCACGGGATGTCAAAGGACAATGTCTCGCTCCAGGGTACTCCACTCCTCTCCCATGAGCAGCTTGGCGGGGGGGTGGGGGGGGGTGCGGTCTGCCCTATCACGAAGCGGCTCCCCCACGCTACCTGTGAGTGTATGCCGAAGGGATGGTGAGGGGAGTTGAGCCAGTAGCTCCGGGCAGCATCCCCGGGTTGAGGCAACTGCCTGAGCCATGCCCTGGGTGCCGGGGCAGGCATTTCCCGTGACCCGGGAATGCTGTCTGGTAGCTGCTGACTCTCAGCTTCCTGTGACTAGAATGCCGGCAACCCGCCGCAAAACCACCGGGAGATGGGCCGGAGCCACACGAGGCACATCGTGGGCCGCAGACCGGTGAACCAGGAGGATAACAGGGATGGTTATTATCAGAACAAAATAATAATATAAGCCACGCTTGGTTCAAGCTTCCTGTTATTAATGTTAGCTAATAGCTCAGGGGCTAATAGGCTACCTTTAGCACCACTTCCATGTACATGACAGACAGCTAGGTGTCATAGCCAGGAGCGGCACTGGGGTTAAGCTCCCAGTGCTCATAAAATGCTCCTTATGGCATGCGTCTCGAAAAGCCTCTGACAACTAAGTCCAACTCCTAGCCTGCCCGTGTGGTTTAGTCTCTAAGCCCGGCGGAACTGCTTTTACTAATAGGAGAAGGGGCGAGGGCGGATCTCTGGCGCCTTAAAACCAGATGCTTCGGGTAGATGGTGGCTCGTCAACCTGGGAAGGTAGCCCATCTAGGGGAAGGTAAACCCTGATTTCAAACCTCTGCTGCCTTGCGGCATACCCGGTCACGGAAAGGCTTCGGGAGTCAACCCTGAGGAAAAATCCGGAGTCGGAGCCCCTAAGGCAGTTCTATGTTGTGCTCAACATCGTTCTGGCAGCTCCTGCAACGGCGCTGGTGCCAAACTGTAGCAGCCCTGCTGTTCCTTTGGATTCATCAGTGACGTGGAGAGGGGGGACATGCTGCATGGGCAACATCTTGTCCTCCATATCTTCCTGCCCAGGCTTGAATTCTACCAACGCCCAACGCTGGAAGGTAGAACACCTGATCACTGGAGAGGACACTCCAGCTTCGCCTTTGGCGTAGACAAAACACGGGGAATGACAGTTACCGGTTATAAGCCACTGCTCAATTGGCGTAGAGCGTGGCGCCAGGGGTTGTTCCCGACGGTGGGAGGGATCATCAGATCTCACTGGACAGCTACCGCCCGCCTTAAGCTGGGCAGCCCCCAGCCAATAAGGTGTTGTCCCGCCACAGCCTGCTTTCCTCATTGGGTGCATGGGGATAAGGAGAAATCCAAACAGCAGGCTGAGAACCTTCGCACCAGGCAAGACAATAAAACAAAAGAGACCAACTCTAAAACTGGGAACTTGGAACGTCCGCACTATGATGACAGGACTCGCTGCTAACCTCAAGGACATCAACGACACCAGGAAGACTGCCATCATCAATAATGAGCTGAAGAGACTGGGAGTGGATATCGCCACTCTCCAGGAAACACGGTTAGCTGATGCAGGCACACTGAGAGAGAAGGACTACACGTTCTACTGGCAGGGAAAGGGCAGTGATGAACGCAGGGAACACGGAGTGGGCTTCGCAGTGAAGAACACTTTGCTGAAGATGGTGGAACCGGGCAGCACTGGCTCTGCACGACTCCTCACCCTCCGCCTGAACACCACTGAAGGCCCAGTCACCCTCGTCAGTGTGTATGCCCCAACACAGACAGCCACACCAGAGGCAAAAGACGAGTTCTACGAGAATCTCGCAACAACTGTCAGGATCATCCCCAACTCTGAACAACTCATTCTCCTTGGAGACCTCAATGCCAGAGTGGGTGCTGACCACGACTCCTGGCCCTCCTGTCTTGGACCTTTTGGCGTGGGCAGAATGAACGACAATGGACAGCGGCTGCTCGAGTTCTGCACATATCACGATCTGTGCATCACAAACTCGTTCTTCAAGACCAAGCCCCAACACAAGGTTTCCTGGCAACATCCGCGCTCAAAGCACTGGCACCAGCTAGACTTGATCCTGACCAGGCGCACCTCACTGAAGAACGTGCTAATCACCCGTTCGTTCCAGAGTGCAGATTGCGACACAGACCATTCATTGGTGTGTTGCAAGGTCAAGCTGCAGCTGAAGAAATTCCATCGTGCTAGACAACCTGGAAAGGCACGGATTGACACCAGCAAGATGGCCCAACCAGAACTTGTTGAGCAGTTTGCCTCCACCTTTGAGAAGGAACTTGGTGTACCACAAGGAGGAGAATCTGCAAAGCAGAAGTGGGAAGAGCTGCGAAACACCATCTACCGCACAGCCTTGGCTACCTTTGGGAGGAAGACCTCGAAGTCACAGGACTGGTTTGATGCCAAGTTGACCGAGATGACCCCCGTCATTGAAGCCAAGCGCTCAGCACTTGCTGAGTACAAGAAGTACCCAAATGAGAAGAATCTCCAGATTCTCAGGGCTGCGAGAAGCAAAGTTCAGCAGACTGCTCGGCGCTGTGCCAACGAGTACTGGACTCAGCTCAGCCAAGACATTCAAACCGCTGCCATAACAGGGAACATCCGGGGTATGTACGATGGCATCAAGAAAGCACTTGGTACGGCTCAGAGCAAGACGGCCCCCCTCAAATCTTCCACTGGGGAGATGATCACAGAGAAGAACAAGCAGATGGAGAGATGGGTGGAACACTACTCCGACCTCTACTCTAGACAGAACACCGTGACACCGTCAGCCCTTGATGTCATCGACTGCCTGCCATCCATGGACGAACTTGACGCCGAGCCAACCATCGACAAACTCAGTAAGGCCATTGATAGCTTGGCCGCTGGCAAGGCACCCGGCAACGACGGCATACCCCCTGACCTGATCAAGCACTGCAAGACCGCCCTACTGCTGCCATTGCATGACGTCCTCTGCCAGTGCTGGAAGGAAGGTGCCGTACCACAGGACATGAGGGATGCCAAGATCATCACCCTCTACAAAAACAAAGGGGAGAGAAGCGACTGCAACAACTACAGGGCATTTCCCTCCTCAGCGTTGTTGGCAAAGTCTACGCACGAGTTGTTCTCGTTCGTCTACAGAAGCTTGCCGAACGTGTCTACCCCGAGTCTCAGTGTGGCTTCCACGCTGAGCGATCGACGGTAGACATGATATTCTCCATCCACCAACTCCAGGAGAAATGCAGAGAACAGAACATGCCTCTGTACGTCGCCTTCATCGACCTCACCAAAGCGTTCGATCTGGTCAGCAGAGAGGGCCTTTTCAAGATCCTGCCAAAGATAGGATGCCCACCAAAGTTGCAAAGCCTCATCGAATCGTTTCACACCAACATGCAGGGGATAGTGCAGCACGATGGCAACGTCTCAGAGCCATTCAACATACGCAGTGGAGTGAAACAGGGCTGTGTACTTGCGCCAACCCTCTTTGGGATTTTCTTTGCTATGCTCCTGAGGCACGCCTTCAGCACAGCAACAGAGGGAATCTACCTGCACACAAGATCTGATGGCAGGCTTTTCAACCTCGCCCGCCTGAAAGCCAGAACCAAAGTACGCGAGGCTCTAATCAGAGACATGCTGTTCGCAGACGACGCTGCAGTCACAACCCACACACAGCAGGAGCTTCAGACCCTGATGGACCGCTTCTCCCAGGCATGCAAGGACTTCGGGCTTACCATCAGCCTGAAGAAGACTAACGTCTTGGCGCAAGGCACGGAAGCACCACCAACCATCACCATTGATGACTACAAGCTGGAGGTCGTGAATCAGTTCACGTACCTGGGGTCCACGATCAGCAACAACCTCTCCCTTGATACAGAGATCAACAAGATGATTGGAAAATCAGCCTTCACACTCGCTCGCCTCACCACACGAGTGTGGGAGAATCCCAAACTCTCTGTCAAGACAAAGATGGCAGTGTACAACACCTGCATCATCAGCACACTGCTCTATGGGAGTGAGACGTGGACAACATACGCCCGGCAGGAAAAGAGACTGAACTCCTTCCACTTGCGCTGCATTCGCCACATCCTGGACATATCCTGGCAGGACAAAGTGCCCAACACAGAAGTTCTGTCCCGCGCCGGCCTTCCCTCCATGTTCACTCTACTCAGGCAGCGCAGGCTCCGCTGGCTAGGCCACGTTCACCGTATGGAGGATGGCAGAATCCCCAAAGACGTCCTCTATGGAGAACTGGCAACTGGCAGGAGAGACGTTGGCCGCCCACAGCTGCGCTTTAGAGAAGTCTGCAAGAGAGACATGAAGGCCCTGGATATCAACACAGAGCGCTGGGAGGACCTTGCAACGGACCGCTCCAAATGGAGAGGCACCCTGACCAGACAGCTCAAGGCGGGTGAAGAGAGACTGACTGCTGCAGCAGATGAAAAAAGGACCCGCAGGAAGAACCGCCACAGACCCAGCAGCACGGAGACCACCCACAAGTGTGACCTGTGTGACAGGGACTGTCATTCGCGCATCGGCCTGTTCAGCCACAGGCGGTGCTGTTCCAGCAGAGTAGACGTTTAGGATTCTCTTCCATGGTCATCATAGACCGACGGAGGCCGACGAAGCACCACTTCCATGTACATGACAGACAGCTAGGTGGGCCAATAATAGAGCAGTGGGCTGGTCTCAAGAACGATGGCGGGTTGGCTTTTTCAAAACGTGATGTTAACCATTTCCACAAAAAAGTCAAAAACGTTTCTGGGAGAGAAAAACAAGATAAAGGCTGTGGTTTTTTTTTTTTTTTGTTTGTTTTTTTTTTTTTAAGGGAATTGACTGTTTTGAAAATTTTTGGATAATGAGGTGACCAGTAGATTTCAGACAGTTAAAACCTACAAACACACCATTTTTCAGGCAATGACCCCTTTTAGAAGGGCAGATCTTTTGAGTGTGGACAACCCCTTGGAGACCTGAGGATAGGCAGGTACAGTGGGGAAAAAAGTATTTAGTCAGCCACCAATTGCGGAAGTTCTCCCACTTAAAAGATGAGAGAGGTCTCCAATTTTCATCATAGGTATACCTCAACTATGAGAGACAAAATGAGGAAAAAAAAAATCCAGAAAATCACATTGAAGGATTTTTAATGAATTAATTGGCAAATTCCTCGGTAAAATAAGTATTTGGTCAATAACAAAAGTTCATCTCAATACTTTGTTATATACCCTTTGTTGGCAATGACAGAGGTCAAACGTTTTCTGTAAGTCTTCACAAGGTTTTCACACACTGTTGCTGGTATTTTGGCCCTTTCCTCCATGCAGATCTCCTCTAGAGCAGTGATGTTTTGGGGCTGTTGCTGGGCAACACGGACTTTCAACTCCCTCCAAAGATTTTCTATGGGGTTGAGATCTGGAGACTGGCTAGGCCACTCCAGGACCTTGAAATGCTTCTTACGAAGCCACTCCTTCGTTGCCCGGGCGGTATGTTTGGGATCATTGTCATGCTGAAAGACCCAGCCACGTTTCATCTTCAATGCCCTTGCTGATGAAAGGACGTTTTCACTCAAAATCTCACGATACATGGCCCCATTCATTCTTTCCTTTAAACGGATCAGTCGTCCTGGTCCCTTTGCAGAAAAACAGCCCCAAAGTATGATGTTTTCACCCCCATGCTTCACAGTAGGTATGGTGTTCTTTCTCCTCCAAACACGACAAGTTGAGTTTTTACCAAAAAGTTCTATTTTGGTTTCATCTGACCATATGACATTCTCCAAATCCTCTTCTGGATCATCCAAATGCTCTCTAGCAAACTTCAGACGGGCCTGGACATGTACTGGCTTAAGCAGGGGGACACGTCTGGCACTGCAGGATTTGAGTCCCTGGCGGCGTAGTGTGTTACTGATGGTAGCCTTTGTTACTTTGGTCCCAGCTCTCTGCAGGTCATTCACTAGGTCCCCCCGTGTGGTTCTGGGATTTTTGCTCACCGTTCTCGTGATCATTTTGACCTCACGGGGTGAGATCTTGTGTGGATCCCCAGATCGAGGGAGATTATCAGTGGTCTTGTATGTCTTCCATTTTCTAATAATTGCTCCCACAGTTGATTTCTTCACACCAAGCTGCTTACCTATTGCAGATTCAGTCTTCCCAGCCTGGTGCAGGTCTACAATTTTGTTTCTGGTGTCCTTTGACAGCTCTTTGGTCTTGGCCATAGTGGAGTTTGGAGTCTTGATGGTTTGAGGTTGTGGACAGGTGTCTTTTATACTGATAATGAGCTCAAACAGGTGCCATTAATACAGGTAACGAGTGGAGGACAGAGGAGCCTCTTAAAGAAGAAGTTACAGGTCTGTGAGAGCCAGAAATCTTGCTTGTTTGTAGGTGACCAAATACTTATTTTACCAAGGAATTTACCAATTAATTAATTAAAAAGCCTTCAATGGACTTCCGGTTATGGCTGCCACGTAGGACGGACGTGTCTCGCTCTGCTCTGCTCCTGGAAAAAAAAAAAATCGGCAAATAACTCTCTCATTTGGGACAGAACGTATCCCAGCATTTGGGCGAAGATATGTCGGCGAAGCCTAAGGCTGGAAAACCAGGAAAAGGAAAAAGCGAGCCGCCGAAACAGTCCAAGTTAACGGACTTTCAGGTCTGTGACGCAGCAAACAAAACTCCATATATGGCGGAGGAGGCTGGCAACGCTGCGATATCTGCGGGGGGAGGCGCAGATGCGCTGATGGCTGCCATGAGTTCAATGAGAGCGGACTTTTCCTCTAGATTTGATGGGATTATGACAGCGTTGGAAGGAATAAGAAAGGAATTGGGTGACTGTGTAGAACGAACGGCGCAGATGGAGCTCCGTCTCGCTAGTGCTGAAGATGACGTCACCCGTCTTCAATTAAAGGTGCGCACTTTGGAAAAAAAAAATAAATCTCTGGAAGATAATATTTTGGATTTGGAATCTCGGTCGAGACAGAATAATTTGAGGCTGGTGGGTCTTCCAGAGGAATCAGAAGGTCGGGACGTATGTTCCTTTCTGGAAAAGTGGATTCCGGAGGTGCTGGGCAGCGAGGAGTTGCAATCAGCAGTGGTTCTGGAAAAGGCACATCGTATTGGCCCACGGAGAGATAAGGGACCGCCGAGGACCTTAATTATGAAGTTTCTTAGCAACAGAGACAGGATGAAGATCTTCAACGCTGCACGAGCTAAAAAAGGAGAGATTAAACACCAGGACCAGCAGGTGCGGTTCTACCCAGATTTGGCCACAGGAATCCAGCAATTGAGGAAGCAGTTTGATCCCGTACGTAAGGAGCTGCGCAACCTTGGGATTCGTCATGGTGTAATCTATCCTGCGAGACTGCTGACCACGTATGAGGGCAGAACCCACATCTTCAAGACCCCAGAGGAGGCGCAGGAGTTCATCAAGAAGATCAAAGAAGAAGAAGAGACTGGTGGGAGCTAAGCATGAACAAAATATAAGGTAGAATAATTAAGCATTTGCACAGGCATCTGACTGACTTGAAGTAAATAGTAAGTTTACAAAATATAGATTGTATTATATATTAAAAAAACAAAACAAAAACAAAACAAACAAAAAAAAAACTATGATGTACAAAGTTGTTAAAAATTTTGGAGTTAAGTTGGAAAACTACAGAGGAGAGTTAATGTTACGTCATTAAAAGCAGTAGAGTTAGGGTGATTGGGAGGATGAAGAAGGAGTGGCTTAGGCTGTTCCCCGTGGATGTGGAACGGTCGATGGCTATATCGGGAGACAGAATTTTTCTTTTGATTTTGGGGGGTTTGCCACAAGTGTGGGAAGGGGAAATTTGTTTGTGTGTAGTTTGTAGGATGAATGTTCAACCACTCATGTTTTTGCTTCTCTGTATGAGCATGTTTACACTGCAAGGTAATCCCAAACTCTCTATTGATCATGGACCAAAGTGTTAATCTTAATTTAACTTCATGGAATTGCAGAGGTCTACAAAATTTAAAAAAACTTAAACAAGTTATGAATAAAATAAAGGACATGGGTTCAAGAATTGTGTTTTTACAAGAAACGCATCTGATAGAGGAGGATGTTAAAAGAATTAGGAGTAGATGGCAGGGAAGTGTATTCACCTCTTCATTTTCATCCCGAGCCAGGGGAGTTATGACTCTCATACATAAATCAGTTCCTTTTCAAGTGAAAAATGTGATTGGAGACAAATTTGGAAGATATGTAATCATTCAAGGTTCTTTGCTATTAGAAAATATAAATCTTGTGAACTTATATGGTCCCAATATAGATGATCAGAAGTTCTTTGCTAATTTATTTCTCATCTTATCATCACTTACAGGGCAACATATAATAGCAGGGGATTTTAATTGTACATTGAATCCAGGTGTGGATAGATCAACAGGACTGGATTGTACGCACATTGGATGTAGGATGACTATTAATCATTTTATGAAAGAATTGAGATTGTTAGATATATGGAGAGAAATGAAACCACAAGTTAAAGCCTATTCTTGTTATTCCAGTACCTACAAGACATTCTCATGTATTGATTATTTTTTGATTTCCACAGAATTAAGGTCCAAGATTCAAAACTGCTTTTATGATAACATCGTGATCTCTGATCATGCACCCTGTTGTCTAATATATGTAGATAAAAAATTGACAAAGGAATCAGGTAGATGGCAATTTCAGCATAAATGGCTTCAGGATGAGGAATTTGTCAAGTATATAGAAAAACAGATAGACGAGTTCTTTGATATCAATACTACACAAACATCAGCATGTGTAAAGTGGGAGGCTTTCAAAGCTTTTATTAGGGGACATATTATTAGTTATACAGGATCAAAATCTAAGAAGACTCGAGAGGAGAGAGCTAAATTGGAACATAAAATAAAAAGTCTTCAGGAAAAAGTGTATGCAGGAAGTGACCCAAGGGTTTTTGAACGAACTATCTATACCGTGTATACCAAATGAAAACAGGGAGATATTGGAGTCTAAAATTAGTCAAGAAGAAGTTGGGCTAGCCATTGATAATATGAAATCAGGAAAAAGTGCAGGACCAGATGGTCTTCCAGTTGACCTTTATAAAAAATTTAAGAATAAATTAATAAAACCTTTTTTGGAAATGGTTTTAGAAGCATTTCAAAATAATAATTTACCATCATACATAAATAATGCCTTAATTATACTGTTGCCAAAACCAGGTAAGCCCTCTAATAAATGTGAAAATATGAGACCAATAAGCCTATTAAACGCCGACCTTAAGATAATCTGTAAAATTTTAGCAAGACGAATACAAGAAATTTTACCAAATATTATTAATCGAGATCAGAATGGCTTTATAAAGGGTAGACAAGGCTTCCATAATGTAAGAAGACTATTTAATATTATTTATTTTAATAAAGAAGCACCGGATACAGCTCTCCTATCATTGGACGCCGAAAAGGCCTTTGATAGAGTTGAATGGCCCTTTCTTTTTGAAGTCCTACAAAGGTTTGGACTTGGAAATAATTTCATAAAATGGGTTCAAATAATATACAATAATGCTACAGCAGAAATCCTAACAAATAACAATATTTCAAAACCAATAAAAATCAATAGAGGATGTCGACAAGGCTGTCCACTTTCACCTTTACTGTTTACTATGGCAATTGAACCTTTAGCGATAGCGATACGTTTACATTCACAAATATATGGAATTAAAGTTGGACCAACAGAACATAAAATCTCCCTGTACGCCGATGATATAATTTTGTTTATGTCGAATCTAAAAAAATCAATTCCGACCTTGTTGAATTTAATAAAGAATTTTGGGGAAATATCAGGATATAAAATAAATAAAACTAAATCTTCAATATTAATGCTAAATGAGACCCAGAGAAATTACCCAGCCCCTGAGGTAAATCAATTCAATGTTGTAAATCAGTTTAAATATTTAGGAATCCAAATTATGCCTAAGCTAGAATCAGTCGCCAGCGTCAACTATGAAGCCTTAATGTCAGATATCAATGAGTTAACTCAGAGATGGATGTCACTACCAATGTCGATGATCGGGAGAATCAATATACTTAAAAGTAATATTTTACCTAAAATACTTTATTTATTTCAATACATTCCCTTATCACCACCTTTAGATCTATTCTCAAGAATAAAAAAAAAGTTAGTGGAATTTATATGGAACAACAGGAGGGCTAGATTACGTCTGTCTTTATTATATTTACCATTTGATCGTGGAGGTCTGAAATGTCCAAATTTTATGTTGTATTATTGGTCGGCACAACTGAGGTCTATGACATATTATTTTTCATCAAATGATCTCCCTCACTGGACTGAAATGGAATCATACAATTTACCTTTACCTCTTCCCATATTCATATACTCAGATTCGGCAAAAAAATTACAAAAACAAGTTAAAAATCCATTTGTAAAGCATATGATCAAAATATGGTGTGAAGCTAAAAACTATTTAAAAGAACCACAGTTATTGTCACAATTTAGTCCAATATGGGGTAATCAATATTTTAAACCAGGGAGAGCGGACGCTGTATTTAAAGTATGGAATTTAAAAGGGATACAAAAGATTCAGGATTTATATTTGCCATGTGCAGACAACATAATGTCTTTTGAAGAGCTGAGGATCAAATTTAATCTCAATAGAACACATTTTTTTAAATATCTTCAACTTAGAAACTTTATTCGATCAAATCAAAATAAAGCTCTCACTCGACCTATTTATTCATCCTTGGAAAAAATGATGATGAAAGATAGTAAAAGAAAGGGTATTATTTCAGAGTTTTATAACTCATTGACACTATCTTCAAGTGAAAATTCACTGAAAAGATTAAACTACTGGAAAGAAGATCTGCAAATTGAAATTTCGGAGGAACAATGGGAATTGGCTTGTACAGAAGCTCAAACCAAATCAATAAATGCACGCCTTAAATTGATACATTTCAAATGGTTAATGCGGATGTATGTTACACCGGAGGAGTTAAATAGATATAACAAAAATATACCAGATACATGCACAAAATGCATGGAAAGTAAAGGAACCCTATTTCATTGTTTATGGGAATGTAGATTAATAAGAATGTTTTGGGAAGAGGTGAGGGTAACAATTGAAAAAATAATCTCAAAACAAATCATACTGAATCCTAAACTGTTTTTGTTGGGTCTGTACCCAGAAAAGCATAATTTTAATAAAAGTGAAAGAACATTCATAGACCTCAGTTTGCTTAATGCCAAAAAATGTATTGCACTATTATGGAAAAAGACTCATAGACCAGATGTGACTCAGTGGTTAAGACAGATGTTAACAAACCTTCCATTAGAAAGAATAACATATATACTGAAATCAAAGGAAATTGTGTTTGAGAATATATGGAGACCTTTTATTGATTATGTAAAAAATTTAAACATAACTCTTGAAGAAGAAGGTGAATGATGTGTGTGGACCTTGTAAATTCCAAACTGGTGAACATAATATGTATACTTATGTATTGGATTGTCTAGACTAAACAGAGGAGCATTGTTGAAGACTTGATTTTGTTGGTGGTTGTTGGTGTTTTTAGTGCATTTTTTTTTTTGTAGTACTTTAGCGTTAGTGTTTGATTGTTTGTATCATGTTTGTTAAAAAAAAAAAAAAAAAAAGGTTCAATAAAGATATTGTGGAAAAAAAAAGCCTTCAATGTGATTTTCTGGATTTTTTTTTTTTCTCATTTTGTCTCTCATAGTTGAGGTATACCTATGATGAAAATTGGAGACCTCTTTCATCTTTTAAGTGGGAGAACTTGCACAATTGGTGGCTGACTAAACTTTTTTTAACTTTTTTATACTTTTTTCCCCGCTGTAGGTAGAAGTGATGTTAGCCTAGCTGAACTTGTTGCTAGCAGAGAATGGCTGTGCACAATGGTGGACAGACTCTTTTGTTGCCTTGTTGGCCTCCTGGCTCCATTCCAGCCACTGAGTATGAAAGCTACTGAACAGCACAGACTGTATTCAAGAGACACAAAGACGGTTAAACAAAGAAACGGGATAAATTAAGTAAGTGCTGTTCATTTATAAAGTGCTTTTTACTCTTCTCTGGAGGACCAAAGCGCTTTACAGATCCTGCTATCCACCCATTGATGGTGGTGGCAGTGCCATGCACCGGCGCTGGCCTGACCCACCAGGAGCAACTGGGGGTTCAGTGTCTTGCTCAAGGACACTTCAACATGCAGACTGAGCAGGAATCGAACCGCTGATCCTCCGATCAGTAGTCAGCCACACTACAGCTGCACTACAGGGCTCTGCAGATAATTTATGGGTTGATATGGAAGCATTAAGGCAAGATGACATTTTACAGTTTCTCTGCTGTGTCTTTGTTGATCACTATTTTGAGGCCGTCTAGTATTAATGCTGCATATGCTGCTGTGTAGTGTGTTTGCGTGTTTTAGTGTACATTTACAGTAAAACCCATAAACTTGTAGGTGCATCTGTGGAGTGCTTGTCAGCAGTGCTGAAACTGGATGAAGGAATCATTAATTACGTCTGCTTGTTTTTGCTCCTCGTCAATTAAAAATTCAGCACTAGTTCCTAATTTTCCCCACTGTTCAAATCTGGCTGATAAAGACAGGAGTAATGAAACACTGCACACTAGTAACAGCTGTTTACGTGCATCGTCCTGCTGATTATGAGTGAGCATACTCCGAACTAATCTGTATAACTGTTGCTCTGTTTTTTGAAATGGTGCTGTTGAGGTTTTAGTTGGAAAATTTAGCACTTAGGCTTTTGTGTTTTTCCTTGGTCAAGTGCCCTGGTAGTTGTCTAACTGGCTCTTGATAGCTGCGTTCAGGATTCATTGATAAAGCTGCTACTATCATCACGCAGCTAGTGGGCTGATCTGGATCTTGTTGTTAAGGGACCTGATGTTTGCAACAAAAATATGAGGGGAAGGATCTGTCTGTGCAGAAGCTATCCCAGTGCCTCCGCATTATTTTCTTTTTACTGTCTTCTTAATGGCATCTTCAGATGAAACGGAGTTCAAAAATCATACATCATGTTTTCAAATCATACACGTTGGCTTCTGTAGAAACTGTACGCTGTGAAGCTTTAGTCTGAGCTGTGGGGTAACTCATTTTAAAGGGAAAATAACACAGCTAACCAAGGCTACTATTGACATGAACCTGGAACACAACACAATTTATAGGTTATGAAATCTGTCTCTTTTCAATGGGTACCCTAATCTGGAAGTTAATGGTGCACATCACATTACAGTTCTCACCTTTTATACACATAAAGCCACCAGTAATTACTGTAATTATTTCATTAGAACACTACAGAAGTAGGGTGATGCGTGCATAAGTATCTAGTCAAACACTAAATGGGGAGCATTCCTGTCACTTCCTAGGGTTTATGGAGGGCATGCCAGAGCAGCCAGGGCAGGTCTGTATAGTTCATGGAAGAGAGCGGCAAATCCAGACAATGTGTTTCAGGCAGCTCTGTAGTCCTACTTCTGTGGAGAGGAGAGCCCTTTTTCTGGCAGACGTTGGGCTGCTTGATTCTGCAGACCATATAATGTCACAGGAACGCTATATGACATACTAAAATAAGAAAATCCTACAGGAAAATTTTTCATTGTACCAAGGTCGGCTCCTCAGGATTAGCTGCTACCAGGTTGTTCCATGGGTCAGAGGCTGTGATTTTTCCTTTTATAACTATGTACACAACACCAGAAATTAAATGTGTAATGTGAGTCAAGTCTGTCTGGTCACTTTTATTGATTTTTGCTGCAGGAGTACCACAGACTTGTGAGAATGGTATTGATGGTTTAGCCTCAGGCTTTAAATACGTAAAGACTGGGGAAAAAATAGTTGCCCATCAGGAGCAGTTCCTCCCAGCTCTTTACACACCGGCTGCTATAACACTGATCAATACCTCTGAGTGGAAAATGAGAAATCACTCACTTGTGCAGTTTTCTGCACTCATACGACAAAGGCCAGTGCCCATATGCGCGCAAATGCACTGGCACCACATGATGCTCAGGCTTAAAATAACAGAGGAAGCATCATTTCCTATAAATAATTTATTTATAGATACAGCGCACAAAGAGGAGCGCGCCTGAGCCCACAGTGCTCAGAGAGAGCTGCACAACACAGCCCACTATCAAAACATGGCACAGGGGCGAGGGCCTTTTTAAGATGGCTGCAACTAAGAGGCGATAAAGGAGGAAGGGCTTCAACTGGCCGAGCAGCCGGTTGACAAAAGAAGCTGAGGACCAGCTCTAGTCCCCATTTATGATGAGTGGTACAATCCACGTCGCCCCCATCCTCAGCCACTGATAGCATTCCCAGCACCGCTCCTACCTCCAGCGGTATCACACAGCAACTGTTGCCTAGCAACCGGGAAAATGTTGGGTCTTACTGTCTACACGGTGGAAGTGCAGCTTTTAAGAGCAAAAGCTTGGTAGAGATTCGGGAGACATCTGAAGAAGAGTTTGCTGGTAAGAGAGCAAACTCAGGTGACAGAGAGGAGTGGCCTCGTGTTTAGTGTTGGAGTGACCACAGCCTGGTGGTGGAGCTGAGGGAAGAGTGACCTAAATCTGGAATCTCAGTGTTGAAATCAGGTGATTTGTTATTGGATATTTTTAAAATACAGAAGTGCTTTGGCTGCCCCTTTTAGTTGATTTATTGGCAGCAACTGGGGGCACTGTAAAACTGAGTTGTAGTGACGGGAGAGAGCTGAGATTAGCGCCCACAAGGTTTTTGATCAGACACTTATACCCTCTTTACACAGGGATGGAGATCGTTGGGGGGGGGGGGGGAGGTCAGATCTCTCAACCATCTTTCAATGAGAACCCAGTGATTGCCAAGATAACACAATGACCCTACAGTTAGGGGTGGGTTCAATAGATTGAAGAACTGATATAGAATAAATTTTTATTCCCCACTAGTCAAAGATGTTATGGGGCAGTCTGTCCATCTGTCCCACTTTTGTGAAATCAACTCCTCCTACAATTTTGTTCCAATTGTTTCAAAGCTTGGTACCAGGGTTTGATATACTCTGATGATGTGCATGTTGCAATTTGACTCTGATCGGATGACTCTGAGGTCAAAGGTCAGAGGTCAGTTTTTCCCTAAATCTTCTAAACACAATAACTACTGAAAGAAATAATGTAGGCTTTTCAAATCGATACAGTAGTTGTATCTAAGACACATCTTGGACGACTCGCACCCTGACCTGACTATGGGTTTGGGGTCAAAAGGTCAAAGGTCAAGGTGAGTATTCCCTATGCCTTCTTGCTATAGAATATGTAAAGCTGTCTAGGGTCACCAAACTTGGTACACAAGTTCCCCTTGGGATCCTGCCCTACAACCAGGGCTTGGCACTAACTTTTTTTCTCACTGGCCACTGTGGCTAGTGATTTTCCAAAGTTACTAGCCACTCAACCTTTTCACTAGCTACAATTTTGTGGTTGGAAGATTATGTTTAATATGATCAAATTTGAGTATTGCATGCTAAAATTTACTTGAACTAAATTTACAGCCATTTTAAATGTAAAGAACCCTTATACATACATTGAAATAGCAAGAGAAACACTGTCTGATGAATCATTTATTAACAGCAGTAAATGCTGTAAAACAGTCCAGAAAAATATTTGCAATGAGAGTAAAGTACAGGTAGATTTGGGGTCTGTCCCAGTTCTCATTTGTATCCCTTCCCCTTTGCCTGCTCCTACCCCTTGACCCTTGATAGAGGTTGAAAATGACTCCTATGAATTGGGACACACATTCAGGGCTGCATGAGGTCATTCGTAGTTGCTGATGGATTTAATCTAATTTGAACCTACCTGTTTTCATAGAAAAAAGAAGAAAAAGAAAATTGATGAGCAAAAAGTCTCATCTTAAGGAGTAAAATGTCTCAAATTTACAGGAACAATTCTAATCAGTAGAAAAAGTCAGAAATTTACTAGAAAGAAAGCTGTAAATTCAGAAAAAAATTTGAACCCCCTGGCCTGGCGGGATGTTTTTGGCCCGTGGGCCACACGTTTGACACCCCTGGACCAGCACATTAAAAATACATAATTAGGGGTTTTACTTTCATGAAAAAGTTGCATATCACAGATATCCTAGATGATTACAGATAAACAAAAGTTCACCTCAGAAGAGGCTTTACTTGCTCTTTACAGCAACACAGAGTTTAGTCACTTTCTCTCTGTCATATAAAAACTTAAATTTGCACAGCTGTGGGCAGCTTCTTGCTCTAAAAATAATCATATTTAACCACAGAGGTAGGAGCTGATGTGGGGAGACAGCGCAGTTTATTAACTACTCATGCTAGGACAGTGGGGATCAGGTGCAATTCCCCTGGTGATGTGATCGCTGAGAGCGGGGACAGGTGTGTTCTGCTGGCCTGCTGTCAGTTCGTTGCTGTTTCTGGCCACAAAACGAACTGACCTGCGGAGCACAGTGTCCACGGTTTCTTCTGTACCCCAGCCTGGAGCAGTCCTGTGTACTGCGCTGGCAGTTGAGCCAGACTACGTCCGCGGCGACAGTGGACCAATGAGAATACACTGTGTGTGTGCAGATCATCGACTTCCTGACGGACCGGAGGCAGCATGTGCGGCTGGGAAAGACTGTCTCAGACTATACTAGCATCAGCACCGGATCACCCCAGGGCTGTGTACTTTCCCCCCTACTCTTCTCCCTTTACACCAACTCCTGCACCTCCAGCCACCAGTCTGTCAAGTTGATCAAGTTTGCGGACGACACCACCCTCATCGGGCTCATCTCCAACGGCGACGAGTCCGCCTACAGGAGAGAGGTGGCCCAGCTGGCGTCCTGGTGCAGCAATAACAACCTGCAGCTGAACGCTCTGAAGACAGTGGAGATGATTGTAGACTTCAGGAAAGTCACTACTCCTCTGCCCCCCCTCACCCTCTCAGGCTCTCCCATCACCACTGCTGATTCCTTCCGCTTCCTAGGCACTACCATCACCAGGGACCTCAAATGGGAGCTGACCATCAGCTCACTCATCAAAAAAGCCCAGCAGAGGATGTTCTTCCTGCGGCAGCTGAGGAAGCTCAAGCTACCCACCAAGATGTTAGTGCAGTTCTACACAGCCATCATCGAGTCCATCCTCACCACCTCCATAACCGTGTGGTACGCAGGAGCCACTGCCAGGGACAGACTAAGGCTGCAGCGCGTCGTGCGCACTGCTGAGAAGGTGATCGGCTGCAAGCTCCCATCTCTCCAGGATCTGTACATCTCCAGGACCCGGAGGCGTGCTGGCCGGATCATAGCCGATCCCTCACACCCTGGTCACGTACTGTTTGCCCCCCTCCCCTCTGGTAGAAGACTTCGGTCCATCCAGACTAAAACCTCCCGTCACATGAACAGCTTCTTCCCCTCTGCCATTAGACTGCTGAACACTAAGTGACTCTCGTGCTCCATGTACAGCAGCTCAACCAGACTCATGTCAATCATCACTGTTTTCTTCCTGCATTACCGACTGCACTATATAGTTCTCCACAGTATCTGCTGCTGGCTAATATATATTTTAACTGTTGACCAGTATCACTTAATCTTATCCTACACTTTATTACATGTATAGTTTATTTCTCTTATCTTATCATGTTTAATGTTGCAGCATTGTACCGAGACAAATTCCTAGTTTGTGTACTACATGAACAATGGCAATAAACCTGATTCTGATTCTGATTCTGATTCTGATCAGATAGTGCTTATGGGAGTTGTAGTTTTGTAGTCTCACACTGCGATAGGCTTATTATTTAGATGTCACTTGAGAAAACTACAACCCACCAAAGTGCCTAGTGGGAGTGGCTGTCTTACCAACCCTGCCCACAGCTATGGGTTGTATGCAACTATTTTTGTTGTATATTCGTGGATGATTGTCATAATTTGGTTCTGTTCCAATAATTATATGGAAAAGTTGAAAACTGCTCTCCTTCAGTAACACTGGGATCTTCACGTGATCGAGATCTTGCGTTATTTTGTATAATTCTTGCGTGAGCTTGTATTTCACACTCACTTTTCATCCATGCCGCTGCAAAACACAAATGGAGCTGGTAGGGAAGCATGCAAGGGATGCATGATGATGCATGCAAGTGCAACAGCTGCACTGCATCTGCAACGGACTGCATCCATAGTCAGTGTAAATCCTGGGTTACTGTGGGGCTTGAAAGTTTCTGAACCCTTTAGAATTTTTTTTTTACATTTCTGCATAAATATGACCAAAAAGCATCAGATTTTCACACAAGTTTGAAAAGTAGATTAAGTGAACCCAGTCCAATAAATGAGACAAAAATATTTTACTTTTTCATTTATTTATTGAGCAAAATGATCCAATATTACATAACTTTGAGTGGCAAAAGTCTGTGAACCTCTAGGATTAGCAGGTAGTTTGAAGGTGAAATTAGAGTCAGATGTTTTAAATCAATGGAATGGCAATCGGGTGTGTTTTATTTAAAGAATCTTTTGTTTAAAGATCTATCAAAGTGTCAGTACATGTTTGTGGAAGTGTACCATGGCATGAATAAAGGAGATTTCTGAGGACCTCAGAAAAAGGGTTGTTGATACTCATCAGGTGGAAAAGGTTACAAAACCATCTCTAAAGAGTTTGGACTCCACCAATCCACAGTAAGACAGATTGTGCACAAATGGAGTAAATTTAAGACCATTGTTACCCTCCCCAGCAGTGGTCAACCAACTAAGAGCACTCCAAGAGCAAGGCATGTAATAGTTGACGAGGTCACAAAGGACCCCAAGGTAAAAGCGCATCACAGTGGCATGGGATGGAGGCGATCAACCTGTGGCACTGCTGAGCTGTTATGGAAGCCCAGGTTGCTTTAATAGTGGTCTTCAGCTCGTCTGCATTGTTGGGTCTGGTGTCTCTCATCTTCCTCTTGACGATACTCCATAGATTCTCTATGGGGTGTAGGTCAGGAGAGTTTGCTGGCCAGTACAGTGACACCATGGTCCTTAAACCTGGCTGTGGTACTTTTGGCAGTGTGGGCAGGTGCCATGTCCTGTTGGAAAATGAAATCAGCATCTCCATAATGCTTGTCAGCAGAGGGAAGCATGAAGTGCTCTAAAATTTCCTGATGGACTGCTGCACTGACTTTGGACTTGATAAAACCCAGGGGGACCACACCAGCACTTTGCTTGATTGGCCAGAATACTCACCTGACCTAAACCCCATAGAGAATCTATGGCATGGATGTCAAACTCAGTCCATTCCGGGCCAAGACCCTGCACATTTTACTTCTACCCAGTCTCTTCAGCAGGTGTTTTTTTTTTTTTTCTAATTGGCAGTCAGTGGGAAGAAATTCAGTTAAATCACCTGTGGAAGACACTGGGTGGAGGTAAAACCTGCAGGGTCTTGGCCTGGAATGGAATGAGTTTTACATCCCTGATCTATGGACTATTGTCAAGTGGAAGATGAGAGACACCAGACCCAACAATGCAGACGAGCTGAAGGCCGCTATCAAAGCAACCTGGGCTTCCATAACACCTCAGCAGTAACACATGGTGATGGCCATGCCACACCGCTTTGATGCAGTAATTCATGCAACAGAAGCTCCGACCAAGTATTGAGTGCATTCATGCTTTTCAGTAAGCCAACATTTCTACTTAATATCCACTTTTTAAAACTGATTTTATCATCACCCTTTTTTGCTGTGTTCATGCATACGGCATCTTGTTATTTTCAGCTTGGCTCCTTTTGTAAGTGTAAAATACACTGTACAAGCAAGTGTTACACTCATACTGTTAAGCACAAAAAATGTGCCATTGAAACCCATTCAGACTGCAAGTTTTGATCTTACTTCCACAATACATGCATTTTATTATATCTGGGGGTCATACTGGACTTTTGCGTTGGAAATTATCATTTTTACTACTGTAAACCAGGTCAGCGACATTTTGACCATATTTGGCATGTGGTGAAAAAACATTTCATTTCCACTTGATGCCTCTGTCACAATTCCCCGCTGCCTCCCCCTTAAGCTTTAACCCTGAGGGGTGTGTGTGCGTGCGTGCGTGCGTGCGTGCGTGCGTGCGTGCGTGCGTGCGTGTGTGTGTGTGTTTGTGTGTGAGCAAAGGGCTAGTGGTTTTCAAGTGGCACTGTTACCATTTACTCTGTTTTCCGTATCGTTTTTGTGCAGAAGTTCACAATTAAAATATAGAGCATCTTGAATCACATTAAAAATGCAGCTGATGAGAGACACAAACGCTGACTTATCATTGAGTTGTTTACACACATGCGATTGCAGCCACAATTTATAAAAATACAACCTGTGGAACTAGTCATTTCTTGCCTGGCAAGACGGAGAGAATGTTTTACAGAAGCAGTGCGGGTAGCTTTGGATGTACTGATGAGTCTGAGTCCGATTGCTAGCAAGAGGAATCTGACACAGAAGACGCAGGCTTTAGGTGAGGCTCTTATTCTAACATAACACAGCACAAAGAAAATTGATGGATAGTTTGTGATTGAAATGTTGGAAATAAAATCATTGTACAATATGTTTTATAGCTACTTTATGAAAAGTGTGTTTTTGTGCTTAAGTATGAGTATTTGACACTGCACAAATAAATGCATGTAGTATACTCATTTTTTCATCTAAAATCAAGGCATCATGACAAAAACCTGGCATTTAAAGGGTTAAAGCATTCAAAAATTAATGAATACTTGATATCAATAATGAAAAGTAGAACGGAAGTAGAATATTAATGTATCATTTTTTATGGCTACCTTATGAAAAGTACATTTTTTTGTGCTTAGCAGTACAAGTGTGACTAATATTTGAAGGTCCCTGAGGGTAAATTAAGTTTGGGGATTTTTCAAAAATTGTGTTCATTTATGTATTTATAAGTTTGCAAGTCTAAGAGACAACATTGTTACCTCCTGGTCACTCTTGCTGTATTGCAATATTGTACCGGTTGCCAGGTATATGTGAGTTGTGGATATTTGTCTCAACCTGGCAACCCCTGAGCTTTTTGACAAATAACATGATATCAACATAGCTATGCTAATGGTTTGAGATCCTTACTGGTTCTCGTCAGCCCACTGCTCAAATGTAAGTGATAATTTTGGACCCATCATTTGTAAAATATAATTTCACACCTATAACTTTGTTCAAAGAAATATAGAATTTCTTTTTACACCTTTTTAAGTTTTTGTTTTGTGTTTTTTTTTTAAAGAAAATTTGTTTTCATGAAATATCACCAGTAAGACATTGGAATTTGGAGGACTTTTTCCTTGTAAGTTTCAAGTGACACTTCACCAAAAATCAAGGTTTTTTTCTTGTTAACATGTTTTTTTATGATTTACAAGACATGTCAAGAGTGAAATCATTCAGTTGTCTTATGTCTCTGTTTTTTTTGCTTTAAACTTTCACTTAAGCCCCGCCCCCTGAAAAAAGGTGAGTTTAGACGGAGCATTTTTGGTGATGTAGCTATATACAGCTGCTGGCACGTCTGTAGCTTTGAGCCAATCAGGACTGTCTGGCCTAACTGAAGTTAGCCTCTGGCCAGTTAGCGTTTTTGGACAGCTGCTTTGAAAACTTGACCCAAATTAAGATGGGTTTTGCCATTAAACTGCTGTTAAGGACCGATGCAGTTTCAGTCATTATCCTGGGCCACCGTGCTTACAACTGGGCATGTCCTTCAACTGGTAAGTCTTTTCATCACAGGATTTATGCTGTTTAATGTAGCGCTAGCCACTATTAGCCTTGTAGTATGTGGGTTGGGTCTAGTCACTAGCCATGTTTACATGGACACAAGTAACCGGATTAAAAGCCGGATCGGAATAAAAATGCTTCATGTAAACATGCCAGTCTGAATATTCTGACCTGATCACTCTCATCCGGTTCAAAATTTCCTTCCGATTGAGATGGGTGGGTTATGCCAATTGTTAATCCGATTGGTGCACATATAAACACTTATTCCGAAGTTTGGGTAGAAAATATGTTGACTGTGCATGTCTGTACGTCAGCCACATGTCGCCGTGACGTATTTCCGCCTTTACAGCAAGACGTGGCGGAAGTAAAACATAACTGGTCTGTATCGTCCTGCTGTCTCCTTCTGTCCGTCATATGCAGAAGTATGTACTTGTAGCTTCATTACGGAGACCAGCAGAATCAACAGTACAGTCTGAATAACACAATACAGGTCCATTTCAAAAAGAGAAAGACATGAAGTGGGGTTTGTTTACATCAAAAGTTGCTTCTTCTTCTACTATTTCCGGAATGTCGGATAATTGTACGCATGTCAAAATGATTTAGTCCTTTCAAACATGTGACACATGAAAACGCACGTCCTAATCGGATCAGCCTTTTCACGATCCACGTAAACAGTAAAGTTCTGATCTGAATTGTAATCACACTGAAGAAATTTTGCACATGTAACCGTGGCTACTGATTCTGGCGTTTGAAGGCTGGGGAGTGAAAAGATTTCAACACGAAACTGTGAGAAACCGTTGTTTGTAGAAAAAAGGGCATAAAATACCATCTTAGACAATGTAGATTTGTTTTTGTAGGGGATTTATAGCCACCAGAGTGCACCTTTAAGTGCTTACTTTTTCATAAATTAATTTTTTCCTTGAACATTTGCTATATACTGTATTTTTCGCTGTTGTAAATTTGCATTGCCCTACTCAGTATAATCCCCATTGTTTGTTTTCTTGATATAATCCGTCCATTTTCACACAAGTCAAACTCGATCGTTCCAGATGTGTTCCGCCAGAGGTGTGTGCCATCAGGCTGAGTGGATGTGAGCTCCTGGTGTGATGAAGCTGTGGCTTTGTGACCGTCTGGATGTGTGCCAGTAGGGCAGCATCATAGTTAACACTTAACCACCCATTAGTGACCTCTCAGCTGCACACAGGCTTATCTGTTACAGTTGTGCGCCATGTGACCTGCGGACTCAGATTCACCAACAGCCTGTCATCGTCTCTGAGCTGGAGATGTTGCAGCAGTGTGGAGTGGAGTGTCACTGTACCTGCTGTCAGAAGATGTTTAAAAGAAGGCTCAGGGAATGAGTCTGACCTTGTGTGCGTATTTTCCTGGAGAAGAAAAAACAATGTGAGGAACATGTGCTGGTTGAAGGCACCAGGCCATCACTGCAGCGACTTGCTTCTACTTTGTGTGTCCATGCCCTCGCTTGTGCTCTTGTTGTCAGTCTGATATGCAGCGACAGGAGTCATGATTCAGAGTCAAGACTTGTCTGACTAGGACTCTGAATCATCAGGATAAAGCCTGTCTTCATCTGTCTCCATCTTCCCCATATTCCTCATGATATTTCAGTCTTTCCTTTTAGTCTTCTTTGTGCTATTCTGCCTCTTACACTTTCTGGATCTCTAAGTTTCTGCTGTATGTTTGTGCTTAATGAACCTGCTTTCATGTACCCCAGCTTCTCACGAGGAGAAAACATGCATGCACAGAATATTGAGAATTCTCACCCACCCACCCCAGTCATAGATGCAGATCATCCCTGTTTCAAATGCTGATGAATGCTGCTCCATATTTTGTGTGTGGGTGATTGTATGCAGCCAAATGCAAGCGCATGAACGTGACACTTATTGTGCATGTGCGTTTAACCACATTTTTGTTTTAGCATCATTTTTATTTTGGAACGCTGCATACACGACTGGGTTTGGATGAGTCGCAATTTAAAATAATCCACATTTGTCTCAGTCTGAGCCTTGATGCAGCCTCAGGGCTCAGCTGCCCAGACCGAACTGCGCACAAACACAGGTGAAAAACGCGCTTTGGACTCACTTCCATGAAGTGAAAATTATATGTGAATGCTTGTAAATACATTTGGACCATATGTAGAACCATCTGGCTGCATCGGCATATGTACATCCTTTCACTTGCATGTGTGGCTACATGCCTGTACAGACACACACACACACACACACACACTTGTCTGTACACCTGAACACGTGCAGCTGTTCTTATGTTTTTGTATCCGCTTCATTTCCAATTATGTCCAGGTGTGTGTCTATACTTTCAGGGACAAGGGAATAAGGATAAGGACTCGTCTGTAATCTCAAAGACCACTCACAGTTCTTAACTACTAACACTAACTCTATGGGGTTTTCAGAGACCGATACTAAGGGGGAGGATAGCTACATCGTAGAAGAGGTATGACTCTTCAGTGGTGTCATGATTTGATTCAATTCAGTTCAATTCAACTTTATTTATATAGCGCCATTTCACAACAACAGTCATCTCATAGCACTTTCAACTGTAGGAGAAACCCCCACAATTAACCCAAATAACAGGAAGAAACCTCCAGCAGAACCAGGCTCAGGGAGGGGCAGTCTCTATCCCTGCCCTTCTCTATCCCCTCACCCCCATGGCTGGAGAAGATGAAAAGAAGAGACATGTAGAGAGCAAACAGCACGATGGGGACTCAATCTATGGGAGAGAACAAACAAATGTTAATGACCAGCAAAAAAAAATAAATAAATACTTTATTGAGAGTGAAGAAAGGAGTGAAGCCCAGTGCAATTATTGGAGGTCCCCCGGTTGTCTAAACCTATTAGCAGCATAACTAAGGGAGGGTTCAGAGACACATGATCCCTCCCTAATTGTAGGCTATATCAAAAAGGAAGGTTTTAACCCTATTCTTATAAACAAAGTTCGAGTCTGACTCCCGAATCCAGATTGGCAGCTGGTTCCGCAAGAGAGGAGCTTGATAACTGAAGGCTCTGCCCCCCATTGTACTTTTGGAGATTCTAGGTATTACAAGTAATCCTGCATTTTGGGAGCGTAGTGCTCTGTTAGGATAATAGGGTAATATCAGATCTTTTAAATAAAAAGGGGCCTGATTGTTTAGAGCTTTGAAATTGAGAAGAAGGATTTTAAACTTAATTCTAAACTCTATGGGAAGCCAATGAAGGGAGGCCAGAACCGGAGAGATATGATCTCTCTTTCTAGTACCTGTTAAAACTCTTGCTGCAGCATTTTGGATCAACTGAAGACTTTTTAGAGATGTTTTGGGACAACCTGATAATAAAGAGTTACAATAATCTAATCTAGAGCTAACAAAAGCGTGGATCAGTTTCTCATTATCACTCTGAGACAAGATGCTCCTAATCTTGGCAATATTACGCAAATGATAGAAGGCAGTCTTAGAAATAAATTTAATACGTGAATTGAAAGACAGATCTTGATCAAAAATAATTCCAAGGTTCCTCACAGAGCTATTAAAAGAAAGAGTAACTACATCCAAACTAAAAGTTTGATTTGGAAAGGTATTTCTAAGGTTTTTTGGACCAACAAGAATGACTTCAGTCTTACCTGTTATGCCACTTTGTGGTAATAGTTTGAACTTTGTTGAAAAAGTCAAATACCTAGGTGTGTGGATTGAATGTGATAAGACCAATGTTGACTGTAATACTCAGGAAACTCTATGCTCAAACAAATTTACTGTTCCGAAATTTCCATAGGTGTTCTCCTGATGTTAAATGTATGTTGTTCAAGACTTTCTGTACCTCAATGTATTGCTCGCCTCTATGGTTTAATAGCAATGTTGCTGTTAGGAACAAAATCCGCATTGCATATAATAATTCCCTAAGAAGGTTGTTAGCTATACCTCGTAGGTCGAGTGCAAGCAAGATGTTTGTGTCCTTGAATATTCTGTCTTTTGGCGAGTTGTTACGAAAGAATGTCTATAGTTTTATGAGAAGGTTGCTGGCATGTAACAACCATTTTATATCCGCAATTGTTAACTCGTCACTCACACTTCACTCCAGCATTTGGAAGTGGTGGCGTTCTATTTTATACTGAGTTCATTATTGTATTTTATTGTTGTTATATGAGCGCCGTGTGATTGCTGAATTTTATACACTTTTATTTTTACACGTTTTGTATATACTATGAACCTTGAGTTCGAAATAAACGTTTGAAGTGAATTGAATTGAATTTTCTGAATTTAATAGCAGGAAATTGCAAGTCATCCAAGCTTTAATTTCCTTAAGACAGGCTTCTAACTTGGCTAATTGATTACTGTCATCTGGCTTCATTGACAGGTGTAATTGTGTGTCATCTGCATAACAATGAAAATGTATACAGTGCTTTCTAATAATGTTGCCTAACAGAAGCATATAGTGTGATGATTGCGATTCATCCGTTAATGATTCAAATGCAGAATGATTCATGATACATCTTGATGCATCTCTGTGTTAATCTTCCATTTAAATTTTTTTGTATGTAATGCCTTTTAAGATTTCAGCATTTATTTTGTAATTTATGAACGGAAAAGCCATAAATAAATTTACATTGCCTTACTACATTGCTTTTTTTTAAATTAAGAGTCACCCAGGTAACGCAGACACAGTTGGGAGCACAGTCTGGTAAATGTGAACTCTGTTATTTAATCAAACCGCAAGTTAATATAAATGAGTTGCATCTGTTCAGTCACATGTTATTAGCTTTATGCAGACACTCTGTTACCTGTGTTTCGGTGTCATAGTGCAGTGCGGGTGCAGCCTTGTCAGTAAAGTTGCTTTGTGATGGGAGCTTAGTGTGTGGTCTTGGGCAGTTTGCAGGACCTGGTGTTCTCTGTTACTGAGTGGGGCCAGAGATCTTTGACTGTGGCTGCTGCTGCAGAGTCACTGGTACTTTTTGCTCTGTTTGTTGGCAGAGTTGCCGCTGCCTCCTCTATTTTCTTTACTTATGTCCCTGGCGAACAAAAAAAGGATTGGTTTGGTTTGCACTTTATTCCCAGTAGGGAATCATGTTGCATCATTTTCTTTTTTATTTAAGACAAAGAAATAAAATTAAGCTTTTAGCTTTAAAAAAAAGGGCCAAATATATATTTTTGATTACTTAAATCAATCATTTCTCCAAGTATACTATTTCCACTGCCTATATAAAGTATTCACCCCCTTGGATGTTTCAAGCTTTTATTGCTTTCATAAAGGAAATAAATCATAGTCAATATAATTTGGCTTTTTTTTTTTTAAAATTGAAAAAAAAAAAGCTTCTTTCATGTCAAAGTCAAAACAGATTTTTTTATATAGGATAAAGTAATTGATTGCATAAGTATTCATCCCCTTCAGGTCAGTATTTAGTAGATGCATCTTTGGCTGCAATCACAGCACTGAGTCTGTGTGGATACGACTCAATCAGGCTGACACATCTGGACACTGCAATTTTTCTCCATTCTTCCTTGGAAAACTGCTCAAGCTCTGTCAGGTTGCTCGGGGATCGGGCATCAGTCGGTCAGAGTGGCCTCAGCTGAGCTGCACGCCTAGCGGTCCAGTCTTCACGGTCTAGCATACAGGTTTCAAGCTCACCAGTGCTGGCCACCCCAGTGTCTCCCTTCAGTGTCCATGAATGATGTTAATGGGTGTGAACAGCTCTTTTCAAGTCCAGCCACAAATTCTTGACTGGATTGAGATCTGGGCTTTGACTTGGCCACTCCAGAACATTCACCTTGTTGTCTTTGAACCTTTTCTGTGTAGCTTTTGCTGTATGCTCGGGGTTATTGTCTTGCTGGAAAAATAAATCTTCTCCCAAGTCATAGTTTTCTTGCAGATTGAATCAGATTATCCTCCAGGGTTTAGCCATATTTTTCTGCATTTATGTTCCCCTCTACCTTTACTAGCCTTCCAGGGCCTGCTGCTGAGAAATATCCCAAGAGCATGACGTTGCCACCACCATGCTTCACGGTGGAGATGGTGTGTTTGTGGTGATGTGCAGTGTTTGGTGGTCGCCAAACATAGTGTCTTGTCTGATGGCCAAAAAGCTCAATTTCTGTCTCATCAGACCAAAGAACCTTCTTCCAGTTGACCTTGGAGTCTCCCACATGCCTTTGGGCAAATTCCAGGTAATTTAAACTTTGAAGAGAACTGTGAAAGGGTGTGCAAAAAGGGTCAGAAACATTTGCATTGTTTAAGAAAATTTGCACACTTTCATATTGACCGAACCATAATGACAATGTTTTATCGGGCTTTTATTGAATCTGTTTTATCTTTTTCTTTAGTGTCATGGTTTAGTCAGATAAAACTGAAACAGAGGAAATCCTTAGACCAAGTAGTTAGATGGTCTAGTTGTTTGCTTGGTGAGTCACAGCTGTGCCTGACATCCCTGTACAACAGACAGGTACAGAGGATTGCTACCTCCATTTTAAATGATGACTCCCACCCTTTGCACTGCTGCTTTCAGCTTCTTCCCTCCAGATGGAGGTTTGTTGTCCCAAAATGTAAAACCCAGTGCTACAAAAACAGCTTTGTTCCTGCTGCTGTCAAAGAGTTGAACAAGCTGTAGTAATATATTGCACATAATTTAGTTATCTGTGAATTTTATTTTATATTTATTTATTTTGTTAGGTTTTTTATTTGGGTTTTAAATCTTTTATTTTAATTTGATTTTTAAATCTTTTATTGGGTTTTAGACTTTTATTGAGTTTTTAATCTCTTTGATTTAGCTTTTAACTTTTTTACTATGACCCTTCTCTCGTATCTCTTTTTTTCGCTTATTTTTTTTTTTTTTGTCTTATGTCCTGATTGGTGGAGCCTTGAGTACTTTTAACGTGTTTATAGTCAGCTTCATGTGTGCCTATGTTTGTGTTCATATTGAATGTAATTGTGTTTTGTAAATATGTGTCTAAAAGGATGTCACCTGACTGCAAAACAAATCTACCTATGGGGACAAATAAAGTAACCTGAACCTGAGCTCCCCCTGCTGGTGGACAATATAATTGCATCTAAGAATGCAGTTCCAAATATGGTCAAATGTGATATTGTGGTGAGAGGAATAACCAGGCCGAGCGTTCAGAGCAGAGGAAACTTTATTCTTCTCCTTCTCACATCCACCAGAATCAAAAGCCTTAAAAACTCAGGTTGCAGGCACTCTCTTTTATAACACAACACTCCTCCGCTACCTGAGGTGCTGTATTAACATATCAATCCCCCATGACAATTCCCCTTGTCCCCCAGCACCTTTGATCTGCCATGCCCTTCAGTCTGAGGGAAAACTACTGAGTGGGTCCCCCACACCGCCCCCCCAGACTCTCAGACTGAGCCTTAACCCTCATGTCCTTTGGGCTTCAGCCTCCGTCCATAGCTGCTGTAACGGGGAGTCTTCGGCTCCAAGGCGCTGCTGTGCTGGTGGGGGGTTCCTGGGGGTGTGTCCGTCTGTGAGGGGACAATGGGGGGGCACCTTTAGCATGCTCGTGTGACTGATCTGACGAGTCATTTACCTGAGGAGTTCTTAGTAGGGGTCTTCCACGCCGAGGAGCTCGGGCCAACACCACCTGTTCGTCTGCTAAAACAAAGGCGGGCTTAAGCCTGTCTATACAGATTGTCTCCCGGCGACCCCCCAAGTCTAACACAAAATGTTAGTCCCCGGGTTCCAGCGTTCTGAACGGGCCATCGTAGGGTAGGCGCAATGGGGTCCGGTGGGCATCGTGCCTGACAAATACGAACGACGCGTCCTTCAAGGTCTTTGGCACAAAAGCGCGGGGAAAACAGTGGTGGGCCAGGCTGGGTAGCATCCCTGCCTCTGTGCTATGCCATGAACGCGGGGACGGATCAGTGTTCAGCACGGGGTTATCCGGCAATAATTTCCCGGGGAGCCGCAGAGGGTGGGAAAAAAACCAGCTGTGCTGGGGAGGCCGCCAAATCCTCCTTCGGTGCGGAATGCAATCCTAATAGAACCCACAGCAACCGGTCCACCCAATTTGCATCTGTAAGCAAAGCCCTGAGCACTGCTTTAAGTGACCTATGGAAACGCTCGCACAACTCATTGGCCTGTGGGTTGTACGTGGTCGTGCGATGAATTGTGGCGCCCAGGCTCCGGGCCATCGTGGACCAGAGGTCAGAAACAAGCTGAGGGCCCCTATCGGACGTGATGTCCGAAGGGGCGCCGAAACGTGCCACCCATGTTTTCAAAAAAGCGCGTGCCACATCTGCGGATGCGGTGGAAGCTAGCGGGACTGCTTCGGGCCAGCGCGTGGTGCGGTCCACCACTGTCAGGAGGTGCGTGAACCCCTGCAATGGCGGGAGGGGGCCTACGAGGTCCACGTGAACGTGGTTGAACCACTTAGCCGGGATATGGAATGGCTCCAAGGGGGCCTTTGTATGCCTGTGCACTTTGGCTCGTTGGCACGCTACGCAGGCTGCCGCCCACTGTTTCACCTGTCGGCCAGATGAACTTCGCTCCCACCATTTTAACTGACGCGCGCACTCCTGGGTGCACCAGGGAGTGAACCGAGTCAAAAACGCGGCGGCGCCAAGCGCGTGGGACCACCAAGCGTGGGCGGCCCATGGAGACATCACAGATTAGAGGGGGGCCCCCTGTCCTGCAGTACTCTACTCTCCAGCCTTAACCCTTTTGGTCCAGAGTGGAGCGCGCAAACGTCCGCGGTAATCTATCCCCACGTAGACTGGGGCCACTAATGCACACGAGAGGCAATCCGCCACCACGTTGAGTTTACCGGCCACATGCTGAATGTCGGCCGTAAACTCCAAGATCGCAGCCAGCTGTCTCTGCTGCCGGCCCGCCCATGGTTCTGAAACCTTGGCCATCGCGTACGTTAGCGGCTTGTGGTCCACGAACGCAGTGAAGGTGCGCCCTTCCAGTCAGAACTGGAAGTGGCGTATGGCCAGGTGGAAAGCCAGTAACTCTCTGTCGAACGCGCTGTATTTACGCTCACTGTTGCGCAAAGACCTGCTAAAAAAGGCGAGCGGCTGCCAAGAACCGGCGACGTGCTGCTCCAAGATGGCCCCTATGGCCACGTCCAAGGCGTTGGTAGTGAGCGCTATCCGAGCCGCCGGGTTCGGGTGTGCCAGCAGTGCAGCGTTCGCCAGGGCTGTTTTAACCTTGGAAAATGCCTGCTCTCGCTCAGGAATCCAGTCGACTCTGTCCGCCGGTTTCCATTTCTTAAGCGCGGCGTACAACGGCTGCATGAACTGAGCTGCGCGGGGTAGGGAACGGTTATAAAAGTTTACCATCCCCAAAAACTCTTGCAGCGCCCTGACCGTCTGAGGCCGGGGAAAATCTGCCACCACGCGCACTTTGTCTGGTAAGGGTATCGCACCTTCTGGTGAGATGCGGTGGCCCAAAAAATCGATTCTCGTCACCCCGAACTGGCACTTCGCCGGGTTATTAATCCATGCTCCTCCAACCTCTGGAAAACTGTCCTGAGGTGGGTTACGTGTTCGTCCTCGGACGCACTGGCCACCAGGATGTTGTCCAGGTAGATGAACACAAACGGCAGATCGTGCAACACCGCATCCATCACGTGTTGGAATGTCTGCACCGCGCCTTTTAACCTGAAAGGCATGCGTAAAAACTCAAAAAGACCAAATGGGGTTATTACTGCCGTTTTAGGTATGTCCTCAGAACGCACCAGGACCTAGTGGTAACTGCGGACCAGGTCTATCTTGGAAACAACGCGTGCCCCGGTGAGGTAAATGGAAAAATCCTGAATATGTGGGATCGGGTAGCGGTCGTGCACTGTGGCATTACTTAATCTGCGGAAATCTCCGCAAAGTCACCATGATGCCCATGGGCTGTTTGAGCGTCTGATGATGCCCAACTTTTCCAAGTTGACAAAGTCCTCGCGCACTATGGCCAATTTAGTTGCATCCAGACGGCGAGGTTGTGCGAAAACGGGTGGCCCCGTGGTGGTAATGAAGTGCTCCACCCCGTGTTAAGTGACAGTCGCCGAAAAGGTCGGGACCGTGAGTGCTGGGAACTGGGTGAGTAGTGTGTGGAACTTACCCCTGGCGCTGTGACGTTGGCTAGTGTCGTGGGCCCGGCTCCTCGAGCTGTACAGGAGAGAGAATCAAAAGACATTACGTTAATCAGGCGTCTTTTAGCAACATCGACTAGTAGTCCGTGTGCACACAAAAAATCAGCGCCTAAAATGGGGAAGCTGCATGCTGCTATGACGAATGTCCATTGGTATGTACAGCCGTGCAAGGATACAGTCAGTGTCCTCTCAACAAAAGTCTTAATGTCTGAGCCGTTTGCGGCCGTCAGTTCGAGGCTGCTAGTTCCCACCAGCTGGTCGGCGTAGGATGGCAGGATGAGGCTCTTTTGGGAGCTGGAGTCCACGAGGAACCCTCTCCCCAAGTGTGAGCCTGTCACATAGAGCAGCTTGTTTGCTTCACCGGCGGTCACAGCTGCTACCGACTGCCGGCCCTGGCATTTCCCGAGCGCTTGAATTGGCACAGTGGCAAGCATCGGCGTGCGTCCTCTCCAAAACGGCGGTGGTAGAAACAGAGCGTGTCTCTCCGGTGCTTCTTGGCCTCTGCTGCAGCCACCGTTGCTGGCTCCTCACCTCCGCTGGCCGTCTCGCTGGGTTCCGACACCGCTGCGTTCCGACGCCGCTGCGTTCAGTGTGAGGGCACTGGTGGTGAGGATGATCCGATCTGCCTCTTGGGCTAGAGCCCGGTAGTTGCGCACGGCCAGCAGCGGCGAATTGGCAAGGACTGCCCTGGCCACTGTCGGGAGGTTCCAGAGGAAAAGGTGGGCAAAGAGGAAATGCCCGTCATCTGTGCCCATCAACGGCAACATCTTCTCCATCAATTCGACCACCGACCCGTCTCCCAAGTCGAAGCGCGTCAGGAGCCTCTCCGCTCTCTCACAGTCCGAGAGCGTGTTGCTCTGTCAGCTCTGTCGGACTGTCAGCGCAGTTTTGAAAGCACTGTATTTGTCGCAGGCTGGGGGCTGTTGGAGCAGGCTCGCCACCTGCTGGGTTGTGCATGCGTCCAGTGCTGCAACCACGTAGTAGTATCTGGTGTCATCTGCCGTTATTCCCCAGAGCGCAAACTGGGCCTCGGTGTGAAGGAACCAAGACTTCGGGTCGTGTAGTCAAAAGTCTGGGAGTTTGACCGAAACAGCGCACGCATTGCTGGCACTTCCTGTCTGGGTCGTCTCCGGGGTGTTCGCCTCGCGTTCCATTGTGCGTCAAGGGTCACCAGTGTGGTGAGAGGAATAACCAGGCCGAGCGTTCAGAGCAGAGGAAACTTTATTCTTCTCCCTCTCACATCCACCAGAATCAAAAGCCTTAAAAATTCAGGTTGCAGGCACTCTCTTTTATAACACAACACTCCTCCGCTACCTGAGGTGCTGTATTAACATATCAATCCCCCATGACAATTCCCCTTGTCCCCCAGCATCTTTTTTTTTTTTTTTACTTATTTGTACCCGTAGGTAGATTTGGTTTGCAGTCTGGTGACAAGCCACCGGCTGCTGGTCGCTGCGTGCGCGAGCGCCCTAAACCTACATGTTTTTGGTATGCGGGAGGAAACCGGAGAAATCCCGGAGTAAACCCACGCAACACGGGGAGAACATGCAAACTCCACACAGCTCACTGTTGGTCGGGGGCTGGGATCGAACCCACGATCTCATGATCCCCGCGATCCCCCCGCCGAGGGTAAAACTGTGCTGTCACAGTGCTAAACCACTGCGCCACCGTGCAGCCCTTTGATCTGCCATGCCCTTCAGTCTGAGGGAAAACTATTGAGTGGGTCCCCCACAATATAAGTAAATAATTGATTTTTGGAAATGGAATGGCAAGCTGCACTGAATGAGGGTGTTGGTCATCAATTGCCCGTCCCTGATGTAGACCGCTACCTCTTTATCTCATTAAAATATTATAATTTTGCTTTGAAACCTATTCCATCTAGTTATTTTGTTACTCCTCATTTCCCCTAGACAGAAGGGTCATAATATGTGGGATTCATCTGGGATTTTCCCTGACTGGTGACAAGATAGTAAATGCCAGCCCAGAGTGGGTTTTTTCCCCTCAGCTTATATAGTCTTGCTTCCGATTGTCCATTGAAGCCAGGTGTGGCCTCATTCACCTGAGCATTATCAGCAGAGTGGGGAGAGCTGAGGAGCACTAAGTGAGCATAGAGAGGGAAAAACAAAGAAACAAACAAGAGGGAAACAAACAAAGAAACAAAGGAGAGGTCCGCTGGGGAACCGTAACAGTTCTTACACAAGAAGAACTCTTTAATGAAACGACTGGTGGTCCATGTGCTAACTTTGGCCCACATTGCTTTTGTTTTTGTCTTGTCCTGTGCTATCAAATCCTGAACAAAGAGAGTAAGGAACAATCTAAAAATGTACATAATCATAGTGATGGGTAAACTGAAGCTTTCTGAAGCAATGAACCACTTACCCGGAAAATGAGTCATAGCTTTGAGTCATTTGGCACAGTTGTGAAGAGTGATATCTGCTGGCTGTGCCAAATTATTGCATCTGAGAGTTGAAGGAAGTGGGCTTACAGATTCATGTTTGATTTGGTGTGTAATAGAAGTTTTTTTTCTGAAAACCAGGTATAATGTGTATGTGTTTTATATGATGTGACATGGTATGATAAATGAGATGTGTGTGTGTGTCTGAACTGAATGAAATTTGTTGACGGGAGATGCTTGTGTGACAGAATTCAGCAAATTTTGATAAAACAGTGAATGGATTACTTTTAAAAAAAATAATGTAATATAGCTGCATGCAAAATTATGCATGCATTGTGATAAAATGCTTTGTGTTTATTAACCATTTAACAGTTATACATGTGAATTTTGAAAGCTTAAATTTATGTCAACTAATTGCAGGGCTTGAAGTTTTCCGGCACTGTGACGGATTTCCAGCGTGCACCGTTTGTTTTTGGGGTTTTTTTTTTGTTTTGTTTTTTTTTTTTGGGGGGGGTGGTGGCGGCATGGAAATTTACTTCCTATTTCTGTACACAGAAACAGTTTTTGTCCAAGCTACTGTATCTGCAGTGGTGGATGAATAATGCTCAAATAAACAGTCAGTTCTGCATAATTTGTAGTTCTTTTAAGATATTTAGAGCAGTGAATATAGTATTTGGGATGGCGGAACGTATGAAGCTTGCACGCTTCACTGATCTCTACAGAAAACCTGGGTAGCTCACACCCCATTAACAAGTACAGAGTCGAGTGAAGCCACCTGGCTGCCATATTAGGGAGGGAATCGAGTTGACATATTTAGTGGCCGTGCAAGATTATAAGCTGTGTCTCCATACCAAGAAGTTCAAAATTTGTTAATTTTTTGGGAAGTTATTGAGGTAAAAGTGGCACCATTTACTACTAAACCCATTCATTTTCCATTGACTCGCTGAGTGTTTTGGGTGTACTAATATGGCGGCCAGGTGGCCCTCACTTCTGGCTGCCAGTGATCTATCCAGTTTTTCTATAGAGATCAGTGGCACACTCCTAATCGGATAGCGACAGCGCGAGTGAGTCAGTGACTGGAAATGCGAGTGTTTCATCTTTCATCATACACAAAACCTTTCATACATTCTGTAAGATGGAGAGTAACTTTTTGAAGCCTTTTGTTTTTAAGTCCAATTGACAGAGGACTTAAAAACAAATGGCACTGGGTGTGGATCGAAGAACTGGGCAGAGACAACAAGCCTTTTGGTAGCTGGTGTAAAAAAATTAGAGAACCAGGAGCTTGTTTCTGCACATTGTGCTCAAAATAGTGCAGTTTAGAGTATTGTATACAGTTCACTGTTGCTGTTTACAATTTGTTATGAAAAATAAATCGTGGTTTAATAAATCTCAGAGATGTATTCATGATTTTCTAGGAAACCTCAATCTTCCATCACTTACAGAGACAGGAAGAGCTGCACTTGGTAGACCAATAAATAAGGAAGAGATTAGAAATGCAATTAACTCCCTCCAGGGTGGAAAAGCTCCTGGTCCTGATGGATATGGCCCTGAGTTTTATAAAACATTCCAGGAATCATTAAAGGGCTCTCCTTTAAAGATGTACCTATAGTCGGTTGAGAAAGGTTCTCTTCCTGACTCCTTGTACTCGGCAAACATTTCATTAATCCTTAAAAAAGATAAACCCCCTGAAAAATGCAGTTCATATCGTCCCATTAGCTTAACCAATGTAGATAGCAAAATCTTCTCCAAGATATTAGCAAGCAGACTTGAACGCTATCTCCCTCTACTAATTAAGCCAGACCAGACAAGATTTATTAAGAATAGAGCTTCCCAAACTAACATGAGAAAAGTACTCAACATCATTCAGCTTACAAATATGACTCAGACGCATGGTCTTATTATCTCACTTGATGCGGAGAAGGCTTTCAACTGCGTAGAGTGGCCTTACCTTTTTACAGTAATGGAAAAATTTGGTTTGGGAGAAGATGTTATCAACTTGGTTAAACTAGTATATTATTCACCTAGAGCCAGTGTGCTTGTAAATGACGTAAAGTCATCTGAATTTATACTTGGGAGATGTACTCGACAGGGAGACCCTATATCGCTGCTAATATTTGCTTTGGCCATCAAACCATTGGCAGACGCCGTTAGAAGCCACAACAGTATAACTGGCTTCCAAATTAAAAACAATACATCTAAAATTGTACTATATGCAGATGATGTTTTGTTGTTTATCACAAACCCAGAAGAATCTATACCAGCCTTAATGTCAGCTATTGAAACCTTTGAGTCCTTCTCAGGGTATAAGATCAACCTCGATAAATCCTTGGCTATGCCGATTGGGTACAATAAGAATATACCAAACCTCCCTGAATTTGGTCTACCTCATGATTTTCATATTTAGGGATCAATATTACACTAAATGTTCAACATTTATTGAACTCGAACTTTCATGCAGTACGTAAGAGTATTAAGAATGACCTAATAAGGTGGAAGGATTTGCCAGTTTCTTGGATGGGTAGAATTAATTTGCTAAAAATGAATGTGATACCACGGCTACTATACCCAATGCAGGTACTACCTATTTATATTTCTAAGAAATTGGCAAAAGAGATTGAAAAAGATCTGTCACAATTTATTTGGCAATGGAAAAAACCCAGGATTAGTATGAAAATCCTACAGTTGCCCATGGACAAAGGAGGCCTTGCATTTCCTAACCTCATACTTTACAACTGGGTCTGTCATGGCAGAATTATTCACAGATGGGTTCATAGCTGTGTAAAAGGAAAAGAAAACCTAATAGATTCATGGGGTTGTGCTCCCTTTGAACTACTGGAGGAACTTAGTTGCATAAAAATCTCTACAAAATTAAGGGATAATCCAGTTCTTTTAAACTCAATTAAGATCTGGCAAGACATGAATAAACTCACCAATAGAAAAAGTACCTTTTCATATCTCACTCCACTTATGAACAATAGAGATTTTCTTCCTGGTGTTAACAGTGCCATATTTAGATCTTGGTACAAAGCCGGAGTGAGAGTGATAGGAGACCTGTTTGATGATAATAATGCACTTATGTCCTTTACACAAGCTCAAAATACCTTTAATTTTCCAAAAAAAAAGACTTTTTTGCCTTTCTCCAAGCCCATCACTTTATCACAACAAATAATAAATCTGTACAGAATACAACCTTGTTAGGACCAATTGAGAGATTTATAATAAACTTTAAATTAAATAAAGGCCACATATCATACTTTTATAAATGCCTGCAGAACTATAAAGAATATGATATGGGAAAATTAGTTAAAAGATGGGAGGAAAACCTTCAAAGTGGCTTTGATGAAGAGGCATGGGGAAAGTGTATTCAATCTATCCATTCACTATTTATAAGTAATAAATTCAAAGAAATGCAGTATAAAATACTACATAGACAACACAGGACACCTCATATACTGAATAAAATAGACCCTAGTAAGTCACCACTATGTCTTAAATGTAAACTGACAGTGGGGACATATATACACTGTTTTGGGACTTGTCCAAAAATTTCTAAGTTCTGGTTGTATGTATCTAAAGATATCAGTGCTATATTAAAGCATAAGATATGAAAAGATCCAGGCCAATTTCTATTGGGGCTGCCGATTAAAGAAAGAAGCATGAATGCTAAACAATCTAAATTACTAAATAAACTCCTAGGTTTAGCTAGAAAATGTGTACTGTTTAATTGGATACACGAGAAACCGCCTACTGTATCTCAATGGTACAAAGAAATATTTAGTGTTGTCAATAGAAAGAATCAGTGCCAAACTAAAATGGAACGACAACGTCTTTATGCATATCTGGCAGCCCGTAATAGAATACTTGCCCACAGAGCTACATGAAATTATCATGAAGGGGAAGGGCACACTGGATTTGAAGACCTCATGCTGACCTTACATTGTTCAGATGGAACTGTACAGATGAAATAGAATGATACCCTCAGTATATGTGTATTTATAGTATGAAAGGATGTCTAGAGTACAAATGCATTTGTGATTTTTTTTAATTATTTTATTTAGTTTTTCCTATTTTAGTTTTTATGTTTATACTCATTAGCAATTTCATTGTTCGTATTAGTATTTCTTGCACTTTTTTTTCTTTGTATAATTTTGTGTCTGTAACATAAATCTTATTACCAATTATTTAACTCAGGCTTGTGTGTTGTGATGTATAAGAAAGCAAAATAAAATGTGTTTAAAAATACATGCTGGAAATGTTGCACTTTCCATTAAAAAATAGTAAATCAATGGCCTTTTCCATATAGCTTTTACTGAATGGATGCTAATCAAATCTTATTCCACCAGTGACTTAGTTTGCTTGACTGAGTTTCACATACCCTTATTCATAAATTTCATGTTATAGATTGTAGGTCATTCTGTACATAATTTATACAATTTGATAGCAACAGCATCCTAAATGTTAGATGTTTGTGCCATATTAGAGTGAGATGGAGTACTATTGCCACCTACTGACCTTCCTTGGTATTGCTGTTTCAAACAGTCCACAATAATCTAGTCTGAATTTATCAATGGTATGGCAGATATGTTACTAGCTAGTTTCAAGGAAAATCATTTTCATATACACTACCGTTCAAAAGTTTGGGGTCACCCAGACAATTATTTTGTGTTTTCCATGAAAAGTCACACTTATTTACCACCATGAGTTGTAAAATGAATAGAAAATATAGTCAAGACATTGACAAGGTTAGAAATAATGATTTGCATTTGAAATAATAATTTTTTCCTTCAAACTTTGCTTTCGTCAAAGAATCCTCCATTTGCAGCAATTACAGCATTGCAGACCTAACATGATTGCACAAGGGTTTTCTAATCATCCATTAGCCTTCTGACGCAATGAGCAAACACATTGTACCATTAGAACACTGGAGTGATAGTTGCTGGAAATGGGCCTCTATACACCTATGTAGATATTGCACCAAAAACCAGACATTTGCAGCTAGAATAGTCATTTACCACATTAACAATGTATAGAGTGTATTTCTGATTACTTTAAAGTTATCTTCATTGAAAAAAAGTGCTTTTCTTTCAAAAATAAGGAAATTTCTAAGTGACCCCAAACTTTTGAACGGTAGTGTATATATATATATATATATATTATATATATATACTATATATATACTGTATATAATATATATATACAGTATATATGAAAATGGGTGGACACACACACACGGAAAAAAATTCAGGCTCAGGATTTTTTTTTTTCCTTTAACCCCTGTAATTGATCTGGTGAGAATCAGCAACTGTGTCAATATTTGTTTTTTTACTTTACAATAAACTTTAGCTGTATAAAGCTTTAATCCAAGAACCAAGCTAGAAGTGTTTCACATCAAATAATTCATTTGTATAGATATGAAAAGAATTATACTAATCCAGACATGAACCAATACCGGAGTTGCGGCCTAGGTGGTAGAGCATCCGCCCCACGACTGGGAGGTTGTGGGTTCAAATCCTGGCCGGGTCAAACCAAAGAATATATTAAAAAAATGGTACTTTCTGCTTTCTAGCTTGGTGCTCAGCATAACAGAATAGGGAAAGGAAAGTTAGCGCACAGAACTACCAGAGGACTGACCCCCCCCCCCCCCCCCCCCCACTGTAGCTTTCACTACTGACAGCAGCTGTGTGGCCTGGGGTCAGAGAAATGAAGATAGGCACCGCCCCACACACCACATGGTGTCCCACATGCTGTGGAAGGGATTAACTTAACTAACTAGACATGAACCAATGGCTGAGATGACTTTTAAGACCAGGAACAGTCACTCTACAGGCTGAGACCTCTCTCTACACTCATCATTTTGTCTCAACATGTGGGGTTTTGAAATAGCATCTAAATAGCATCGGTGGAATTTAACACAAGGTGGAGCTTCTCTCTATAAAGAACATGGCTTATAGTCAAAGTTATATTGAGAACCTTTAAAATCTCCACATTTTAAGGCAGATGAGTGTTTATTAGAAAAATATGCAATAACCTTGGCTAGTCTACGGCTCAGCCTGCAGAGCATGCCCCATATCAGTGTTATGATTAGTGTCAGTTGTTATCTTTACTTTGATTTTTTTTATTAAAACAACCCACCAATAATATACATTACAAAACTAACATACAGAGAGGAGGAAAAAAAAACAGGAAAAGGAGCAAAAAATAATGATCCTCATTTTAACAGAGAACCATCACGTTTCAATATAAAACTCTAACAGCAGGATTTTCACAGATCGTATTACAATCATCATCTCTAAATTGCATGCACAAGCAAATAATACAAATAAAAATAAATATTGCAATTTATCTGACTTTCACCCATTTTTTTAAATAATGACAGTAAATATTGCTCAGCTGGTGTCCATGTTTTAACATATTCCATTTTGTTATTTTGCAACAATAAAAGGCACATAGTGAGTTGTATGAGAGGCTGGACACTAAGGAAGGAGAAAAGGACTTTTATCAATTGGCTAGACAGAGAGCTCAAGCTGGAAAGGATGTGCAGCAAGTTAGGTTGGTTAAGGACAGAAATGGTAATGTACTAACAAATGATACATGTGTTGAGAAGGTGGAAGGAGTACTTTGAAGAGCTGATGAATGAAGAAAATGAGAGCGAGAGGAGGATGGATGAAGGAAAGATGGTGAACAAGGAAGTCCCGAGGATTAGCAAGGTGAAAGTGAGGGCAGCTTTGAAGGGGATGAAGAATGGAAAGGCTGTTGGTCCAGATGACATACCTGTGGAGGTATGGAGATGTTTAGGAGAGATGGGAGTGGACTTTTTAACCAGATTGTTTAACACAATCTTGGAGCGTGAGCGTGTTTTGGCACCCATTTTCAAGAACGAAGGTGATGCTCAGAGCTGTAGTAACTACAGAGGCATAAAGTTGATCAGCCACACTATGAAGAAGGGAAAGAGTTGTTGAAGCCAGGTTAAGAGAGGTGACAATCAGTGAGCAGCAGTATTGTTTCATGCCAAGAAAGAGTACTGCAGATGCCATGCTTGCTCTCAGAGTGCTGATAGAGAAGTATAGAGAAGGTCAGAAGGAGTTGCACTGTGTCTTTGTGGATCTAGAGAAAACATATGATAGGGTGCCAAGAGAGGAAGTGTGGTACTGTATGAGGAAGTCAGGAGTGGCAGAGAAATATGTGAGGGTGGTGCAGGACATGCATGAGGACAGCAAGACGGCGGGGAAGTGCGCTGTAGGAGTGACAGATGGATTCAAGGTGGGGGTGGGATTACATCAGGGAGCCCGTTCTTGTTTTCCATGGTGATGGACAGGCTGACGGTGAAGATGGAAGAAGTAGCGGTAGTGAAAGTGGATGATTTTAAATACCTGGGTTCAACCATCCAAAGCAATAGAAAATGCACAAGAGAGGTGAAGAAGAGAGTGCAGGCAGGGTGGAGTGAGTGGTGATGAGTGTCAGGGGTGATTTGTGACAAAAGGGTAGCAGCAAGAGTGAAAGGGAAGATTTACAAGACGGTAGTGAGACCTGCAATGATGTATGGTTTGGAGACGGTGGCGCTGACAAAAAGACAGGAGGTGGAGTGGGAGGTGGCAGAGTTTTAGATGCTAAGATTTTCACTGGGAGTGACTAGGAGTGTCAAGATTAGAAATGAGTATATCAGAGGGACAGCTCAGGTTGAGCGGTTTGGACACAAAGTAAGAGAGGCAAGGCTGAGATGGTTTGGACATGTGCAAAGGAGGGATAGTAGATATATATGACAAAGGATGTTGAAGATGAAGCTGTGAGGCAGGAGGAAAAAAGGAAGACCACAGAGAAGATTCATGGATGTAGTGAAGGAGGACATGGAGAGGGTTGGTGTTACAGAGGGAAGATGCAAGGGATAGGGTGAGATGGAGTCAGATGATCTGCTGTGGCAACCCCTAAAGGGAGCAGCCGAAAGAAGAAGAAGAAGAAGAGTGGTCGGAGAGACTGTTGGTGTAGACTGGCAGCCATGTTTCCGTCAGTCTGGCCCAGGGCAGCTGTGGCTACAGCAGTAGCTTACCACTACCATTGTCTGTCTGTGGAGTGAATGAATAATGGACTCACTGTAAAGCGCTTTGGGTTTCTTGAAGGTTGCTATGTAAATGCAATCCATTATTATTGTTGTTGTTGTTATTATTATCATTATTATTATATTAGCTAATTTGTGTTCATTATTATGTACCTGAAAAGTTAAAATGATCAAAATTCACAAAGTCAGTGACTTTAATCCATCAACGTCCTCCAGTCTTCAGACAACTAAACCTGCCGTTTGGATTTCAAAATAGGGTTGGTTTTTCCTGCTGTCTGGGTGGTGAGGAGAGTTGCATATATAAAAAAACAACCTGTAAATATATAGAAAAATTATAACAGAAATAACTGCATCTGTGGTCATTTTAGTTAATTTATTTATTAAATTTATTTATTAATTTAACTTCTTGCACTCCGTTGTACCACTGACGGGCAAGTCTCTGCGTCCTAGTGCGCACGAGGGCGCTCTTGACGCATGATCCTGATGGTGGAGATGGAGATGGTGATGGCGTCCAAGCGCTGAAAATAAAAGCTGCAGACACAGCCGCGAACAGATTAGTTCATCTGATTGACCTGTCATTCGACTAATAAGAGCCTTGAATTGGGTTTCTGAAACCATGAAGAGCCAATGAATGAAAACCTAGCCAGAAGGACCCGCCTCCCAACGGCTGTGAGCCAATTGAAGCACAGAAGTTCGCTGAGCTGTTGTCTAAAGCTGGGTGAAGAGAGACTGCTTCAGCAGCCACAGGCAGTGCTTTATTTTTTTGTTTTTTAATTCCAGCAGAGTGTTTAGGATTCTCTTATATGGTCATCATAGACCGATGGAGGCCGACGACGAAGGTCGTAAATCATTCGCTGAAACCGCAATCATGGAATTATGTTTTGACTGGGTCGCGAGACCAGAACCAGAGCGGACCAGCGTCGGTTCGTCTGACAATGAGGAAGAGAAGTTGGCCAGGACAATGTGGCTGTGAAGAGGTAAGGTGTTATAAGCCAAATTATTTTCTATCCCTGAAAATTGTAATCAAAAATGACTTTTGACCGATCGGGTAAATTACAACTGTGCGGTGCACGATGTCCGAAGTGCGTGCGCGGCGTTACATGGTTCGTTCGTCGCCTCCGGACCGTGAACGCCCCCCCCCCCCCCGCCGCTACGATTCTGTCGCGGGGGGGGGGGGGGGCCGCAGTGTCAGCGGTGCTGTGGAAACATCACCACATCCGAGTGTAATCCGTTATGTAGCAAGGGCGGATCTCCATCCTCTGTAGCGGGGGACAACCCCCCCCGAAACACACACACACAGACACAGCCCTGAATCTAACCTTTCATTTGAGCCCAAGATGAAGCTTCTATATTGAATCATTCAAAAGTTACAGACGTTTTTCCAAACTGTGCCATTTGGCACAATTTGGCACAGTTCCAAAACGCCTGGGAACAGCCTGAGAACAAAGCTGTGTAATATATTCATTTTTTTTTTCCACAATATCTTTACTGAACCTTTTTTTTTTTTTAACAAACATGATACAAACAATCAAACACTAACACTAAAGTACTACAAAAAAAAAAAATGCACTAAAAACACCAACAACCACCAACAAAATCAAGTCTTCAACAATGCTCCTCTGTTTAGTCTAGACAATCCAATACATAAGTATACATATTATGTTCACCAGTTTGGAATTTACAAGGTCCACACACATCATTCACCTTCTTCTTCAAGAGTTATGTTTAAATTTTTTACATAATCAATAAAAGGTCTCCATATATTCTCAAACACAATTTCCTTTGATTTTAGTATATATGTTATTCTTTCTAATGGAAGGTTTGTTAACATCTGTCTTAACCACTGAGTCACATCTGGTCTATGAGTCTTTTTCCATAATAGTGCAATACATTTTTTGGCATTAAGCAAACTGAGGTCTATGAATGTTCTTTCACTTTTATTAAAATTATGCTTTTCTGGGTACAGACCCAACAAAAACAGTTTAGGATTCAATATGATTTGTTTTGAGATTATTTTTTCAATTGTTACCCTCACCTCTTCCCAAAACATTCTTATTAATCTACATTCCCATAAACAATGAAATAGGGTTCCTTTACTTTCCATGCATTTTGTGCATGTATCTGGTATATTTTTGTTATATCTATTTAACTCCTCCGGTGTAACATACATCCGCATTAACCATTTGAAATGTATCAATTTAAGGCGTGCATTTATTGATTTGGTTTGAGCTTCTGTACAAGCCAATTCCCATTGTTCCTCTGAAATTTCAATTTGCAGATCTTCTTTCCAGTAGTTTAATCTTTTCAGTGAATTTTCACTTGAAGATAGTGTCAATGAGTTATAAAACTCTGAAATAATACCCTTTCTTTTACTATCTTTCATCATCATTTTTTCCAAGGATGAATAAATAGGTCGAGTGAGAGCTTTATTTTGATTTGATCGAATAAAGTTTCTAAGTTGAAGATATTTAAAAAAATGTGTTCTATTGAGATTAAATTTGATCCTCAGCTCTTCAAAAGACATTATGTTGTCTGCACATGGCAAATATAAATCCTGAATCTTTTGTATCCCTTTTAAATTCCATACTTTAAATACAGCGTCCGCTCTCCCTGGTTTAAAATATTGATTACCCCATATTGGACTAAATTGTGACAATAACTGTGGTTCTTTTAAATAGTTTTTAGCTTCACACCATATTTTGATCATATGCTTTACAAATGGATTTTTAACTTGTTTTTGTAATTTTTTTGCCGAATCTGAGTATATGAATATGGGAAGAGGTAAAGGTAAATTGTATGATTCCATTTCAGTCCAGTGAGGGAGATCATTTGATGAAAAATAATATGTCATAGACCTCAGTTGTGCCGACCAATAATACAACATAAAATTTGGACATTTCAGACCTCCACGATCAAATGGTAAATATAATAAAGACAAACGTAATCTAGCCCTCCTGTTGTTCCATATAAATTCCACTAACTTTTTTTTTATTCTTGAGAATAGATCTAAAGGTGGTGATAAGGGAATGTATTGAAATAAATAAAGTATTTTAGGTAAAATATTACTTTTAAGTATATTGATTCTCCCGATCATCGACATTGGTAGTGACATCCATCTCTGAGTTAACTCACTGATATCTGACATTAAGGCTTCATAGTTGACACTGGCGACTGATTCTAGCTTAGGCATAATTTGGATTCCTAAATATTTAAACTGATTTACAACATTGAATTGATTTACCTCAGGGGCTGGGTAATTTCTCTGGGTCTCATTTAGCATTAATATTGAAGATTTAGTTTTATTTATTTTATATCCTGATATTTCCCCAAAATTCTTTATTAAATTCAACAAGGTTGGAATTGATTTTTTTAGATTTGACATAAACAAAATTATATCATCGGCGTACAGGGAGATTTTATGTTCTGTTGGTCCAACTTTAATTCCATATATTTGTGAATGTAAACGTATCGCTATCGCTAAAGGTTCAATTGCCATAGTAAACAGTAAAGGTGAAAGTGGACAGCCTTGTCGACATCCTCTATTGATTTTTATTGGTTTTGAAATATTGTTATTTGTTAGGATTTCTGCTGTAGCATTATTGTATATTATTTGAACCCATTTTATGAAATTATTTCCAAGTCCAAACCTTTGTAGGACTTCAAAAAGAAAGGGCCATTCAACTCTATCAAAGGCCTTTTCGGCGTCCAATGATAGGAGAGCTGTATCCGGTGCTTCTTTATTAAAATAAATAATATTAAATAGTCTTCTTACATTATGGAAGCCTTGTCTACCCTTTATAAAGCCATTCTGATCTCGATTAATAATATTTGGTAAAATTTCTTGTATTCGTCTTGCTAAAATTTTACAGATTATCTTAAGGTCGGCGTTTAATAGGCTTATTGGTCTCATATTTTCACATTTATTAGAGGGCTTACCTGGTTTTGGCAGCAGTATAATTAAGGCATTATTTATGTATGATGGTAAATTATTATTTTGAAATGCTTCTAAAACCATTTCCAAAAAAGGTTTTATTAATTTATTCTTAAATTTTTTATAAAGGTCAACTGGAAGACCATCTGGTCCTGCACTTTTTCCTGATTTCATATTATCAATGGCTAGCCCAACTTCTTCTTGACTAATTTTAGACTCCAATATCTCCCTGTTTTCATTTGGAATACACGGTATAGATAGTTCGTTCAAAAACCCATTTAGTTTTGTTAAATCAGGTTCATTTTTGGTATCATATAATTTTTCATAGTAATCTCTAAAGGCTCTATTAATTTCTAAAGGATCTATAACTACCTGTCCATTACTTATAATACTGGTAATTGGTGTTTTAATTTCCAATTGTTTAATCTGCCATGCTAATAATTTTCCTGATTTTTCACCTTGTTCATAAAAAGATTGTTTCAATCTTAGAAGACTCGAGGCAGCTCTATTCGCTGATTTTTTGTCGTATTCAGCTCTCAAAATCAGTAATTCATTCTCCAACCTTGGGTCACTTCCTGCATACACTTTTTCCTGAAGATTTTTTATTTTATGTTCCAATTTAGCTCTCTCCTCTCGAGTCTTCTTAGATTTTGATCCTGTATAACTAATAATATGTCCCCTAATAAAAGCTTTGAAAGCCTCCCACTTTACACATGCTGATGTTTGTGTAGTATTGATGTCAAAGAACTCGTCTATCTGTTTTTCTATATACTTGACAAATTCCTCATCCTGAAGCCATTTATGCTGAAATTGCCATCTACCTGATTCCTTTGTCAATTTTTTATCTACATATATTAGACAACAGGGTGCATGATCAGAGATCACGATGTTATCATAAAAGCAGTTTTGAATCTTGGACCTTAATTCTGTGGAAATCAAAAAATAATCAATACGTGAGAATGTCTTGTAGGTACTGGAATAACAAGAATAGGCTTTAACTTGTGGTTTCATTTCTCTCCATATATCTAACAATCTCAATTCTTTCATAAAATGATTAATAGTCATCCTACATCCAATGTGCGTACAATCCAGTCCTGTTGATCTATCCACACCTGGATTCAATGTACAATTAAAATCCCCTGCTATTATATGTTGCCCTGTAAGTGATGATAAGATGAGAAATAAATTAGCAAAGAACTTCTGATCATCTATATTGGGACCATATAAGTTCACAAGATTTATATTTTCTAATAGCAAAGAACCTTGAATGATTACATATCTTCCAAATTTGTCTCCAATTACATTTTTCACTTGAAAAGGAACTGATTTATGTATGAGAGTCATAACTCCCCTGGCTCGGGATGAAAATGAAGAGGTGAATACACTTCCCTGCCATCTACTCCTAATTCTTTTAACATCCTCCTCTATCAGATGAGTTTCTTGTAAAAACACAATTCTTGAACCCATGTCCTTTATTTTATTCATAACTTGTTTAAGTTTTTTTAAATTTTGTAGACCTCTGCAATTCCATGAAGTTATATTAAGATTAACACTTTGGTCCATGATCAATAGAGAGTTTGGGATTACCTTGCAGTGTAAACATGCTCATACAGAGAAGCAAAAACATGAGTGGTTGAACATTCATCCTACAAACTACACACAAACAAATTTCCCCTTCCCACACTTGTGGCAAACCCCCCAAAATCAAAAGAAAAATTCTGTCTCCCGATATAGCCATCGACCGTTCCACACCCACGGGGAACAGCCTAAGCCACTCCTTCTTCATCCTCCCAATCACCCTAACTCTACTGCTTTTAATGACGTAACATTAACTCTCCTCTGTAGTTTTCCAACTTAACTCCAAAATTTTTAACAACTTTGTACATCATAGTTGTTTTTTTTTTGTTTGTTTTGTTTTTGTTTTGTTTTTTTAATATATAATACAATCTATATTTTGTAAACTTACTATTTACTTCAAGTCAGTCAGATGCCTGTGCAAATGCTTAATTATTCTACCTTATATTTTGTTCATGCTTAGCTCCCACCAGTCTCTTCTTCTTCTTTGATCTTCTTGATGAACTCCTGCGCCTCCTCTGGGGTCTTGAAGATGTGGGTTCTGCCCTCATACGTGGTCAGCAGTCTCGCAGGATAGATTACACCATGACGAATCCCAAGGTTGCGCAGCTCCTTACGTACGGGATCAAACTGCTTCCTCAATTGCTGGATTCCTGTGGCCAAATCTGGGTAGAACCGCACCTGCTGGTCCTGGTGTTTAATCTCTCCTTTAGCACGTGCAGCGTTGAAGATCTTCATCCTGTCTCTGTTGCTAAGAAACTTCATAATTAAGGTCCTCGGCAGTCCCTTATCTCTCCGTGGGCCAATACGATGTGCTTTTTCCAGAACCACTGCTGATTGCAACTCCTCGCTGCCCAGCACCTCCGGAATCCACTTTTCCAGAAAGGAACATACGTCCCGACCTTCTGATTCCTCTGGAAGACCCACCAGCCTCAAATTATTCTGTCTCGACCGAGATTCCAAATCCAAAATATTATCTTCCAGAGATTTATTTTTTTTTTCCAAAGTGCGCACCTTTAATTGAAGACGGGTGACGTCATCTTCAGCACTAGCGAGACGGAGCTCCATCTGCGCCGTTCGTTCTACACAGTCACCCAATTCCTTTCTTATTCCTTCCAACGCTGTCATAATCCCATCAAATCTAGAGGAAAAGTCCGCTCTCATTGAACTCATGGCAGCCATCAGCGCATCTGCGCCATTCCCCGCAGAAATCGCACCGTTGCCAGCCTCCTCCGCCATATATGGAGTTTTGTTTGCTGCGTCACAGACCTGAAAGTCTGTTAATTTGGACTGTTTCGGCGGCTCGCTTTTTCCTTTTCCTGGTTTTCCAGCCTTAGGCTTCGCCGACATATCCTCGCCCAAATGCTGGGATACGTTCTGTCCGAAATGAGAGAGTTATTTGCCGATTTTTTTCTCCAGGAGCAGAGCAGAGCGAGACACGTCCGTCCTACGTGGCAGCCATAACCGGAAGTCAATATATTCATTTTTTGTGGTATTGTTACAAAATTTGGACCTCAGCTGGATAACACTTGGTTCTACATTTCTGTTGCATTTTCCAGCCCGGATCTGAAGCTGTGTGTTATTTGCAAGCATTTGTATCCAAAAAAACACCCAGGCCAAATTTATTTTCTTCAAGTTCACTATGTTTAGATGACTGTTACTCAGTGGCCAGAGCACTTAGAGAGATTATGACTGTTTTGCCAAAAAATTCAAAGTGTTTTCTTTTAAATGAGACCAACCCCATGAAGATGCTGCAAAGGGTTGAAGAACAGCTTTCGATTTACTTTGGGCACGTTATTTTTTGGCGTTTTTAGGAAAATTGCCCGGAGTGCAAGGGGTTAATTATTTATTAATTATTATTTATTAATGCGGCTGTGGCGCAGGTGTAGTGTGGCCGACTACTGATTGGAGGGTCAGGGGTTTGATTCCCGCTCTGTCTGCAGTCTGCATGTCAAAGTGTCCTTGAGCAAGACACTGAACCCCCAGTTGCTCCTGGTGGGTCCAGCCAGTACCTGTGCATGGCAGCCCCACCGCCATCAGTGTGTGAATGGGTGGATAGCAGGGTCTGTAAAGCACTTTGGTCATCTAGAGATGAGGGAAAAGGTGCTATTCATAGTTTTAAGATGATGTCACACAGCTTCCAGTCGCTTTATGGGCAGCCATATTGGGTGGGAAGCTGCAGGGGGAATTCTATTTCATTAAAGCCAAAAATTACTGTATATACAGTAAATATAATGCACTACTGTGGAATAATTGGTTGTACAAACACTGGTGGGAAGGAGAAAGTGTTTTTTTATTGATTACCTGCAATTATTTTGAACCAAGGCGAGTCAACTTGGGAACTATCAGAGAAACGGAGGAGAATTTGGCTTTCTCCTATTAGTATTAGTAGAGCTTACTTGGCGCCTTCCTTGTATTCCAGCTTGTGGGTGCTCTGACCATTTTGTAATAGGTTTGTAGAAATAATTGACTAATAATATTGTTGAAGAGTCTGATGCTCTGTGGACATTTTCACAGATTCATAAACTCTCTGTTCTGATCAGCTCAGACACACACACACACACACACACAGAGCTAAACAAACGTACTTGCCTGTCTAACGGGACCGATCAGCCATCTGTCCGAGCCAACTTAAGTGTCACAATTTCAAGCTGCAGGATATTATGAAGATCCAAATCACTATTTAGCCCTCCTTGCCAAGTTCTTACCTTTGCCTGCAGTCTGTAAAGTCAGCTGTGTCCACACAGGCGAGACAGAAAATGTCCCCTTATGCTCAGCTATGCAGATGTTTCCGGCTGATTAGACCTCCCCACGGACCACCTGGATCCTGCTCACCTCCTGTTTCCTTTCCAATGAAAAGAAGGCTCCGAAGAGGCGACAAACAACACAACTTTATTATTGAGGCTGCTGGCAGGAAACCAGCAAAAGCCGGGACACTCCGTGCTGGAACAAGCTAGCTGCTAAAGCTAACCTTAGCTGGAGTTGAAGCTTTTCGCGAACGACGCTGAGATCCAGACTTCACCAACATTCAAGAGTGTCACCCGCTTGGGAAGTCTTATTCTTCTGAACAACAGCTGAAGAAAATGACGGAGTAGTAACCCAGGGTTTGGTGTTCTGATGCCAAAATGTCAGAACACCTGCTAATTAGCCTGTGGCTTTGAGGATTACAAGCAGCTGGGAGTCTACAGATCAACTGCTTATTGCAGGGGTGTCCAACCATGTGCCATGGAGAGCCAAGACCCTGCAGGTTTTACCTCCAACCAGTGTCTTCAACAGCAGATTTCTGTGAACTTCTTCCCACTGATTGCTGATAAGTGAAAACACCTGCTGAAGAGACTGGGTAGAAGAGAAAACCTGCAGGGTCTTGGCTCTCCATGGCACATGGTTGGACACCCCTGGCTTATTGTTAACAATGGGGATAATGATTAGACACCAAGACAACGATGTCTAGCTTCATCTGAAAGCACCTGGACAGGTGAGTGTGCTGAATGAAGCTAGTCTTTAGCTAATGCTAAATCAAATTAGATCACATATAAAAAAAAAACTGAGAGCAAAAACAGTGAAAAACAAACAGGAGAAATTAAGTTGAGGGCTCTGTGAATAATTTATGGGCTGATGTGGATAAACATGCATGATAAGTGTTATGAAGATAAATATATTTAGCACTGTACACGTCTGGATAGGTGATGCTAGCCCACTTCTCCGTGTCTTTTGGCCAGTTTTGCTTTGGAATGACATAGGGGCCTGCTTCTCAATTAAATCTAATTTGTTGTCATACCGTTGTCTCTCATTATCAAGAGTTTCATAATAAATTTCAGACGGTTTTGCTTTTTATGTTCCATTTTACTACGTGATTATCCCCCCATTATGGCCAGTGATCCCACCAGAAGTCACGTGATTGAAAACTATGAATATACTGTAAGTGAACACCATTTATCATTTAATAATTGTATTTCTTTGAAATCAGAGTTAAATTGTTCTGTTCTGGCTCTGCAAAATTATGGTCAAAAATTTAAATTGTATGAGAAAAAAAAGTCAATTTTACCACGATCTGTTTCAAATTTATTGAAAAAAAAAAGTCATTTTATTTTAAAAAATAGACAAAGATTAGCCATAAAATAATCCACAAATTTATAATAAAGTCTCAAATGTACAAGAAAAGTCTTAATTTAGACAATAACCCTACCTCAGCTGGTTTTTTTATATATTGCACACACCACTGAAGAGAGAGAAACGGCATTTCATTTTTCTTGTATGTCCTGTACGTATAATAGTATTGACAAGTAAAATCTTTGAATCTTTGAATCCAACTCCATTTCCTGTCTTTTTGTCAGTGCCACTGTCTCCAAACCATACATCACTGCAGGTCTCACTACCGTCTTGTAAATCTTCCCTTTCGCTCTTGCTGCTACCTTTCTGTCACAAATCACCTCTGACCCTCGTCTCCACCTACTCCACCCTGCCTGCACTCTCTTTTTCACCTCTTTGGATGGTTGACCCCAGGTATTTAAACTCATCTACTTTCACTACCTCTACTCCTTCCATCTTCACCGTTACACCTGCCTCCCTCTCATTCACACTCATGTACTCTGTCTTGCTTCTATGACTTTCATTCCTCTTCTCTCCAGAGCATATCTCCACCTCTCCAGGTTCTCTTCCACCTGCTCCCTACTCTCACTACAGAGCACAATGTCGTCTGCAAACATCATGGTCCACGGAGTCTCCTGCCCGACCTCATCTGTCAGCCTGTCCATCACCATGGCAAACAAGAGGCTATCGAACATTTATACACATTCATACCCAGTGTCATAGACACTGGGGGCAAGGTGGAGTAAAGTAAGAGGGTAAAGTGTCTTGCCCAGGGACACAATGGCAGGATGGCTAGGATTTGAACTGCCAACCCTCTGGTTATTGGACGACCCACTTTACCTCTTGAGCCACTGCTGCCCCAAATATTTCCCTCCTCTGTTCCATTTTTGCTGAGCACCAAGCTGGATGGCAGGAAGTTCCATTTTTACATGGTCTTTGGCATGACCTGACCTCCCAGTTGTGGAGTGGATGCTCTACCTCTCGGCCACCACTCCAATGGTGGCCAACCACTATTGTAGTGGTTAGAGAAGTAAACCCTCAGCAATTCATCAGTCACCTTTGCCTTTCCCCCTATTAGCCTGCATATGAAGCTTAACCATGCCTGTTTGCGAAGCAACTCATACTCATTATCTTCAGCCTCCTGCCCTCAGGGAGAAGGTACTGGAACCTCTGGGCCCACTCCACAAGACTGCTAAACAGCTTTGTTCACCAGGCCATCAGGACCCTGAACTATCCCCCACCCCCCGCCCTCTACCTCTGGACTGTAACACACTCACCCAAACAATAACTCTACCTCAGCTGTTTGTACAGAAAGACTCGGCACACCAACAGTACTACATCTGCTGCTGTATGTCTTTGCACCTTACTACAACCATTTGCACAAATGCTATACTTGCTGCTGTATGTTATTGCATTACTTATCATGCGCATTCCAAACTGTCACTGTTTGCACCTCCTACATAGGATTGCTGTGTTTCTTCTTTTTTTTAATCTTCATTTGCACTACAGGTAGCTTTACTGTACATAGACTGCTGTTGTTTTCATCCTTACTCCTTCTTTTCTTATATATTACACACACTAGCAGGAGAGAGAAATGGCATTTTGATTCTCCTGTATGTCTTGTACATATAGAAGTATTGACAAATAAAAATCTTTTAATCTTTGAAGTCTTATTGTTCCCGTTACCAGCAGGTTAAAACCACGATCAATGCTTCCACTGCTGACATACCGCTTCTGCTTTTTTTCCCTCATTAATGTACTGAAATAAGCTCATGCTTTACTCTGATGTAGAATCGGGTTTGCCTCGCAGATAGTGATGCTAGATAGGTCTGCCTGCCGACTGGGATGGTCACATGGGTGGCTCACTCCAGAACTCCGACACGCAGGTGAGGCTGCGTGTCCACCAAATGCGTTTTTTGTCGCCCGACTGCCCTGAGCTTTTTTTTCAGCATTTGTGCGCTGCGCTCTGGGAAAAAAAAGTGTGTGCCCTGCTTCCCAGCAACATCTTGTCACTCTCAGCTCACCACTTCTGCCCATGGAGACTTTTTTAATAGCAGTATCAACAGTCTCTAAATAACAATGTACAGGAAACACATTCTGGCATTTGCGGCAGCTCTGGATGACAAATTTGATGAAACGGAAAAGAAAATCAGAATCTGGATACGTGATATCAACAGGTCAAGAAATCGGCTGGGAGAGTACCACCGTCTTGTGCATGAGTTGCGACTTGGTGGTTCCCATTTCAAAGAGTATTTTTGATTGACTAGGAGTCATTTTTAAATTTTGATCATGATAACCTTTTAGCGTCAGATCAAACAATGCTGGATTGTCTGATACAGCGAGTATCAGCCTCTCCTCCGCAATCATATCAGTTGTCTTCTTCCAGTATGTCCCACCCTTCCTCAATTCTGATTGGCTGCTTAGGAAGGTCTGACTTTGACGAGCTCAGCTGCATGCTGAAAAGCTGAACATTTTTCAACGCTGAACGCCCTGAGTGCCGCGACAAAAAATGGCCACCGCCGAGAGCGTTTCAGCGCCGTGGGCACTCAGCGCTGTAAGCGCTAGACTACATAGAGAATGAATGGAAAATAGCCACCCAGAGCTGAAAAAACGCGTTTGGTGGACACACAGCCTGAATGTCACATGTGTTGTTCGCATGTGCACTTGCGGAGCGCCATTCCTTCATTTATTTTCTTAGCGTGGCAGCTGAGTTCCTGGCATGGAGTACCGCCACACAAAAATGTTACCAGCAGAAACCCTGTGAGAATAGCTCCAGAGCTAATGCTGTAAATTAAATCAGAAACACTCTGACTTGGTGAGGTACCTGTAAGTATGTAAATATAAGAATTTGAGAGTTCTGTTTTAGTGTTAATCGATATGTTTTCATATTTGCATCATAGTTTTGACTTGTTAGTTTTTTTTAATGGCAAACTTGTTGGTGAGTTATCCACTCATGGTTCTGCTGGTTCAGGCTGTCTGACTGTCTTCTGTCTCCTCTGTAATCCACGACTGACTCTATGATAAGTTCTGTAGGGGTCTGACCATCTGGATCAGGGCTTGTTCTTCTTGTGTCTGAAAGCACCTAATGACCCCACCCCAGATGTGAATCTGGGACGATTAAACTGTGCTATGATTGTTTTCTGTCCCGAATAAGAATCTAAATGGCTGTAGTGCCTAAATGTTGAGCACAGTACTGTATACAGTCATGTGAAAAATTTGAACACCCCTTTAAATATTCAGTTCTTTATTAAGAAATGTTCACATATCTATGTCTAACCTTGTTAGGGCCAGAGCCACTGACAACGTCAGTGGACGAGAGCCCTATTGTAATTAAGGCTCCAGCCTCTGACAATGTCAGATCTCATTTTTGGGGTAGTCACCGTGCATGAAAGCTCACCATTTTTTGCAGGGACCTCAAGACTGGCAAAAAAATTAATATTTTCAAGGAAATATGAATGATCCCACAAAAATGGCTCTACAGCACCACCTAACATGTGAAGTCAATGGGGAGTGGCACGTGCTTACTTTCGTGTAGAAAGATGAAACTTGGGTGAGATGTTTATCATGTCAAGACATGCAAAAAACTCCATAGAAGTGATGGTCTACACCCAACAGGAAGTCAGCCATTTTGGCAGGAAGTGGCAGTGACCAGATTTCCACCTTGTGCATTTGATCAAACTCGTCCTAGGGTTTTAGTCCGATTGAGCTCATTTGTGGTGACAATCATCTATACCCATATGCCATTAAAAGTTAGTGAAAACTTTTCACGACACTCGACGGTTTGGCCGTAGGGGTGTGGCAGAGTTTGATGCCTCGCCATGATCATTCTATGACCATTCTGATGACAATAACTCTGGTATGCATTGTCGGATTTCAACCAAATTCAATATTATGGATATTAGTCCAATTCCAAATAGTTCTATAGAACAATATTCAAAGAAATCTACAGCGCCACCTACCGGAGGCAGAAAGCTTTGCATCAGAAAGTTTGCATAATGTTGTTTTTTTAATACATCGAGAATGGAATGTTGGATTGGCACCAAGATAGGTATGATGTATATGGGTATGCCTCCGAACAATTATAGCTATGAATATTCATGAGTAGCAATAGCGCCCTCTCTTGGAGACATGAAGGTTACACCAAAGGTTTTCTTCATTATTGCTGAAATAAATAGTCTGATTGGTACCATTTATGGTAACAATCATCTATTCCCATATGCCATCAAAACCTGTTGAAAACTTTTCCAAATGCCCAACAGTTTGGCGGAAGGGGCATGGCCAAGTTTGCAGTATCGCCATCACCCTTCCAGTTGCTTTAACTATGGCATACATTGATTGATTTCAACCAGATTTTGTGTGGTGAATAGGTAGCCAATACTGATAATTTCTATAATAAAGAATGACACATAGTGACAGCGCCCCCTACCGCCAATGGACAGGAAGTTGCCATAACTCACATGTAGAATGTCCGATTGCTGCTAAACTTTATACATATGATACTAGTCAGACCCAGAAAAGATTTTTGTAATGATAACAAACATAGCTATAGCACTCCCTAGGAAAAAACAAAGCTTAATAACTCAGGCATACTTTGTCCAAATTCAACCAAATTTTGTGTGGTGCATCTGTAGCCTACATTGAACGTTTGTATAATGAAAAATGACACATAGTTATAGCGCCCCCTTGCAGAAAAAACAAAGCCTTATAACTCTGAAATGCTTAGTCCAAATTCAACCAAATTTTGTGTGGTGCATAGTTAACCAACACTGAACCTTTCTATAATGAATAATTACACATAGCTCTACCGCCCCCTAGCAGAAAAACAAAACTTAATAACTCTGGCATTCTTTGTCCGAAGTCAACCAAATTCAGTGTCTTGAATAGGCAGCCAATGGTGAACATTTCTATAATATACAATGAGACGCAGCAGTAGCGCCCCCTACCGCCAATGGACAGGAAGTTGTCATAACTCACACATCATCCAAATGTACCCAAACTTGATATACATGGTACTAGTACCACCCAGAACAGATTTATGTGAATATAGCACATATAGCTATAGTGCCCCCTAGGTTAAAAAAAAACAAACATTTATAGCGATGGCATAGCTTGTCTAAATTCAAACAAATTTCCTGGTGAAATTTTCACCAGGAGTGGCCTTTAGGCTATGGATAAACATGTTAGATTTTTGAGGTAATCCATGAACTTATACAGTACCTCTTCCAAAGCGTTCTCTTGCAATGTACAGATCGACAGATGAACGGCCTGATGATGGATGGCGGTATGGACGGATGGACAGGCGAATGGATTGATGGACGAATGGATGGAAGATGGGTGGGTGTATGGCGTTATGGAAGGACAGATGGGCAAAGAGCGGGAGGGAGAGAGTTGGAAAGGGAGGAATGGAGCCTGCACATAGTTACATGCTCTAAGTGGCAAGGCTGAGGTCTGGCAAGGACGCGAGGGCCTGTTTATCGCTGCTTGCAGCTTTAATTGTTAGAATTTTTTTCTCTTTTCTTCTTCTCCATCTAAGATCTCATTTTTGGGGTAGTCAACGTGCATGAAAACTCACCATTTTTTGCAGGGACCTCAAGACTGGCAAAAAATTTAATATTTTTGGAGGAAATATGAATGACCCCACAAAAATAGCTCTATAGCGCCACCTAACATGTGAAGTCAATGGGGAGTGGCACATGCTTACTTTCATGTAGAAAGATGAAAATTGGGTGAGATGTTTGTCATATCAAGACATGCAAAAAACTCCATTGAAGTAATGGTCTACACCCAACAGGAAGTCAGCCATTTTGGCAGGAAGTGGCAGTCACCAGATTTCCACCTCGTGCATTTGATCGAACTCGTCCTAGGGTTTTAGTCCGATTGAGCTCATTTGTGGTGGCAATCATCTATACCCATCCATCCATCTTCTTCCGCTTAATCCTTTTCGGGTCGCGGGGGGGCTGGAGCCTATCCTAGCATCTTTGAGCGAGAGGCAGGGTACACCCTGGACAGATCGCCAGTCCATCGCAGGGTCAACACAGAGAGACAGACAACCATTCGCTCTCACAGTCATACCTAAGGACAATTTAGAATCCCCAGTTTTTTGATGCCAATTAAGCTAACTTGCATGTTTTTGGCATGTCGGAGGAAACCGGAGAAATCCCAGAGTAAACCCATGCAGACACGGGGAGAACATGCAAACTCCACAGAGATCACTGTTGGTCGGAGGCTGGGATCGAACCCAGGATCCCCCGTCCAAGTGTGAGTTGCTGTGCTACCGCAGTACTAACCACTTCACCACCGCGCTGCCTCATCTATACCCATGTGCCATTAAAAGTTACTGAAAACTTTTCACGACACTTGACGGTTTGGCCATAGGGGTGTGGCAAAGTTTGATGCCTCGCCATGATCATTCTATGACCATTCTGTTGGCAATAACTTTGATGTGCATTGTGGGATTTCAACCAAATTCAATATTAGGGATATAAAATGTTCATAGAAATCTACAGTGCCACCTATAAGAGGCAGAAAGTTTTGCATCAGAAAGTTTGCATAATGTTGTTTTTTAATACATCGGGAATGGAATGTCGGATTGGTACCAAGATAGGTATGATGTATATGGGTATGCCTCCAAACAATAATAGCTATGAATATTCATGAGTAGCAATAGCACCCTCTCTTGGAGACATGAAGGTTACACCAAAGGTTTTCTTCATTATCTCTGAAATAAATAGTCTGATTGGTACCATTTATGGTAACAATCATCTATTCCCATATGCCATCAAAACCTGTTGAAAATTTTTCCAAATGCCCAACAGTTTGGCGGAAGGCCAAGTTTGCAGTATCGCCATCACCTTTCCAGTTGCTTTAACTCTGGAATCCATTGACTGATTTCAGCTATATTTTGTGTGGTGAATAGGTAGCTAATACTGATAATTTCTATAATAAAGAATGACACATAGTGACAGTGCCCCCTACCGCCAATGGACAGGAAGTTGTCATAACTCACATGTAGAATGCCCGATTGCTGCTAAACTTTATATATATGATCCTAGTCAAACCCAAAAGATCTCTGTAATGATAACAAACATAGCTATAGCGCCCCCTAGGAAAAAAACAAAGCTTTATAACTCAGGCATATTTTGTCCAAATTCAACCAAATTTTGTGTGGTGCATCTGTAGCCTACATTGAACGTTTGTATAATGAAAAATGACACATAGCTGTAGCGCCCCCTAGCAGAAAAAAACAAAGCCTTATAACTCTGAAATGCTTAGTCCAAATTCAACCAAATTTTGTGTGGTACATGGTTAACCAATACTGAACCTTTCTATAATGAACAATTACACATAGCTCTACTGCCCCCTAGCAGAAAAAAAAAGCTTAATAACTCTGGCATTCTTTGTCCGAAGTCAACCAGATTTAGCGTGTTGAAGAGGCAGCCAGTGGTGAACATTTCTGTAATATACAATGAGACGCAGGAAGTTATGCGAGTTATGACAACAGGAAGTTGTCATAACTCACAATACATCATCCAAATGGACCCAAATTTGATATACATGGTACTAGTACCATCCAGAACAGATTTATATGACTATACCACATATAGCTATAGTGCCCCTTGGTTAAAAAAAAAAAAAAAATTGTCCACCTTATTCCTAGGCCACATGATGCCTTGCATGAATTATGGTAGCACCTTCCGGTACTAGTTTGGAACGTATTGTTGTCACTGTAACGGGACACTTTTCCTTGTTAAAAAACAATGACTTCGGCATCAAAAATGCAGGAACACAGCCTTTTGCACCTCAAAAGCAGTAATATAATCATACTACATCCCACGACTATGAAGGGATGAGAAGATGACCTTAAAAAGTGGCCAGTAGCTCCGTTAGCTCTGCTGCTAACATGCTAATGCTGTAAACAAGTAAAAGCTCTGAGATATATCAATGTCTTCACCGCAATAAAGTCGGCTGCATTTTGTTAAAATATGTTGGACATAATCAAATTTACCTCAGAGCAGACTTAGAGTCTAGTCAGAGCCACAGAGAACCACAATACAGTGCTTGGGCATTTTAAATTTGGGGTAAAACATCAGATCTGTGACATTCATACAAGTGAAAGCATACCTGGCTCTTGTCTTGGTGTCTGTCCTGTGTCTGTACCACCGATCACACGAACAATCCTTTAGTTTTCAGTGCATGATCTACTCATTGCTGTTGAAGCCACAGATTTAGCTGTGCTTATCTGTGAGAAGCATCACACCACGAACAGCAGCAAATACCAGAACTACGCAAAAACATTCAAAAATACAAAAACTACAAGTGCTGAAATTACCTGCCACTTGAATGCAAAACACGTATGTGGACTATACGTTAAAATGAATTTGAAAAACTTTTAAAAACACTATTTTAAATGCCTCTGTTACTGCACTCTTACTGACTGATTTAACACAAGGTCAGCCGAAACCAGAAACCAGAAGCTCCGGCCACAATCGTTCATACAGTGCCCCCCGCCCCCCCCCCTTCAGGAATAAGGTAGCTAGCGATGGCATAGCTTGTCTAAATTCAAACAAGTTTCCTGGTGAAATTTTCACCAGAAGTGGCCTTTAGGCTATGGACAGATATATTAGATTTTTGAGATAATCCATGAGCTTATACAGTACCTCTGCCGAGGTGCCCTCTTGCAACGTACAGATGGACGGACTGATGATGGATGATAGTGTGGATGGGCGAATGGATTGATGGACGAATGGATGGCGGATGGATGGGCGGATGGCGTTATGGAAGGATGGATGGACAAAGAGTGGGAGGGAGAGAGTTGGGGAGGGAGGAATGGAGCTTGCGCGGAGTTATGCGCTCTGAGTGGCAAGGCCGAGGTCTAGCAAGGACATGAGGGTCCGTTTATCGCTGCTTGCAGCTTTAATTTTTGTTTTTATTTGCATTTTTTTACATTTATTTTAGCCATTGTAAGTGAGAATGGATGTGGAGGTGTCCTAAAAAAGATGTGGGGTGTCCTAATTTATTCCTCACTATTTGTTCAGAATTACATTTTACAGAAAATTTGCAAAAAAGTTTTTAATTCATTTTTAATTGTTTAGTTGTGTTATGTGAATCTCCCAGTATTTTTAACATTGATATTAAATATCCATATGTCCAAATATGTTTAAACACACACACACACACACACACACACACACACACACACACACAGAGGCTTATACAGGGTACCCTAATTTTTTCATATGACTGGGTGGGTTTACCCCAGGCACTCTGGTTTCCTCCCACAAGCCAAAAACATGTAAGTCAGGTTAATTGGAGACTCTAAAAGTGGCCCTAGGTGTGAATGTGTGTGAATGGTGAAGGGATTGGCATCGTATTGTGGCTGCCTCAGCTCCATCCAGATAGATGCCCTGAATTTCCCTCTGGGGATTAATAAAGTATACAAAATACAAATATACAAATAAAAAAATACAGTATTGCTGAAGAGAGATGAGCTGACCAGTAAATCCCTACCCTATGATAGGCTGGATTAGTGGTGTGACATCACAGCACGTGTGTGCATAGGTCAGATTATAATTGATTAATCAGATTAGAGGCCATCGGCAAGCAAGGCAGGAATATTTACATCAGATGAGATTGGACTGAGTGATCTCTGCTTGGGGCGGCCTGTGCTCAGCTAAATGGCCTGGATGATGTTTAATGGTTATGATAATGATAATGGCTTCTAAATAGGCTCTTCTGCTTGATCTGATGGAATGCCTCCTTTTACACGCACAGTATATCACAGTTCTTATTTTCTCTTGGGTTTTACATCCTTGTACAAAAATGTTTGCATATAATAATATAATACAACTTTAATTTTCCAGGCAGTGCTGCTGCTTTGTTGAATAATCAGTATTCATCTTTTCAGTTGGCAAGCAACGGGGCCAGACATAAAAATACAGTATTGGTTGACTCTCTCAGTGAAATGGATATTATTTATGTGTAGTCTAGATGCATGCTGGTGTTCAATGGCTGTATTTACACAGCAGGGTCATTGACTTGGAAAACTAAGCAATGTCATTGATTGTTTCCACAAATCTAGTAACTCCAATTGATTTATCAATGATTGGATTGTCTGAACAGCTAGGGTCCCGTTGCACAGCACTGAGATCATTGGGTGACCATAGAAAGATTAGAAGTTGGCCTGATCTGTTGGTGGGGAGAAGAAAGGAAGAGAATGTGAAGGACAAGCAACACACAGAACCAAACATACTCAGAAACAGTTGACAAACTAGTAAATTTGTTAGCTGCAAAAAAGGACCTAAATATATGGAGACATCTTGGGAGGTCCTCCAGCACCCTGGACTTACAGCATCTTCAATAAGGGAAAGCTCAGAGTCCCCTAATCCAGTCCAAACTATGAGCAAAAAAAAAAAGGAAAATATCCTCTACTGATGAGGAGCCTTATGAAGAGCAAAGTTCTAAGTGTATGCAAAAGGAATCTCTATCCTTGGAATCAAAAGCCAGTCTTATCCTTAGTTCTGCACAAAGCTCTCAAATGCTCTGCAGTTCAGATTAAAGAAGGAAGGGGTGCATGGGGGGAGGAATGTAGTTCTGGTCCTTTATATTGATCGAGAGTCTGGGCAGGCTCATCCCAAAGGGCGGTGATTCTTATTGATTATCAAAGAAAATCATAAGCACAATAATTGATCAAGCAGATAAGTTCATTCACAAAAGCAAAGATCATAATCATAATGTAAAAAATCACAGTTATAAAAACTTAAGTTCCAGTTCTTTTATCCAGTCATTCTTTGGATCCACAGTCACTCTGGGGTGTGCAGAGGCTGGCGGTAGATTTTATGGCCTCAAGATAAGAGAAGAGTTCTGACCAAGGAGTCTCATCAAAGTGGTCCACCTAAGAAAAGTTGGGGCAGAGTCTGTTTATTTAGTTGTCTGGTGTCTTAGTCCAGATGAATTCTGCAAATTGTTAGGTATGGGATATTGGGATCTATTTTATTTCATTGTTGCGCATTGATAGTTCTTGTATAAAGTAATACGCGCATGCGCACTTGGATGTAATGAGTCCAAGTTTAGCTCAATAAAATGGAAGTTGAGCCTCGGCTCCTAAAAAACGCACTTACGGTGTCTGTGCTTATTGTGGCACATCCAAGGTTGAATGTGTGTGTGTAAAGTAACAAAGGAGTAACTGCATACACAACAATTGGCGACGAGGATGGGATCTGTGAATGGATATTCCGACACGGAGAGGACACGAGTCGTCGTGAGTGTGACTGTTGACTGTGATAAAAGCTAACTCATTGCAACTCGAAGTGTACACAGAGAGTACAAACCCGACGGTTAATACGGCACCAACCATGGCGGGGATAATTGGGAGAATGGACAGTTTTGATAGCGCATCGGAGGACTGGACAACATACGTGGAAAGGTTGGATCAGTACTTTGTGGCAAACGACATTCCAAACGACAAAAAGGTTGCAGTACTGCTTAGTGTTATGGGAGCTAAGACATACAACTTGCTACGCAGTTTGTTGACCCCAGACAAACCGGCGGATAAGACGTACAAAGACATTGTCACTGTTTTAGAGGCGCATTTGAATCCGAAGCCTCTCGTCATTGCCGAACGTTTTAAATTCCATAAACGGAATCAGTTAAAAACAGAGTCTATTGTTGAATTCGTGGCAGAATTGAGAAGACTGTCTGAACATTGTTCATTTGGAAGAAATCTGTCAGACGCATTGCGAGATAGATTCGTGTGCGGACTGCACAGCGAAAGCATACAAAAGAGACTGTTAACAGAAAAAGATCTGACATTGAAACGTGCCATTGAAGTCGCCACGTCAATGGAAGCAGCTGCTAAAGGCGCTACCGAGCTGCAGCAGCAGATGGCGCAAGAATGCCATGTTCACGAGTGCAACATGCACAGCATAGACAAAAGACAACAGAAAAAAGATGCATGCTATCACTGTGGAAAGAAATCACACGCTCCACCTGAATGTTGGTTTAAAGATAAGGAGTGCAACAAGTGCCATAAAACAGGTCACATACAGAAAGTGTGCAAAACGAAAGTGAAAGATACAGTGAAGGAGAAAAAGTTCCACATATTTAAAAATAAACAAAAAGACATGCATGACATTGAAACTTGCTCATCTGATTCAGACAGTGCACAAGATTTAGCTTGCTTTGATGTCTGCTCATTGAAAAGACCCAACAGGGGAATCATATGGGTTTCACCCAAAGTGGAAGGAAAAACACTGACTATGGAATTGGATACTGGATCTGCATTGTCAGTCATGTCTAAGAAGGATTACCAGGCACACTTCTCACATCTGCAATTGCAATCTACAGATGTAATGCTCAAAACTTACACAGGGGAGCGCGTAGCCCCAATGGGCGTGATCAATGTGAATGTGCACTATGGCGATCAACAGTGTGCACTGCCCCTGTATGTTATTGAGAGAGGGGGTGCGCCCCTGTTTGGCCGTGAATGGCTTTGTGAAGTACAATTGGATTGGCAGTCAATTAAAGAAATGCAAGCCACAGTGACCAAAAAGCAAAGCAATGGCTCTACAAATGAAAAATTGAACAAAATACTTCAAAATGCAGGAGAAGTTTTTCAAGATGGCATAGGCAAACTAAAACATCTGAAAGCCCAGATTGTTCTGAATGATGACGCTGTACCCAAATTCCACAAGGCGCGTACAGTTCCATACGCTCTCCGGCCCAAGGTGGAAAATGAACTTCAAAGGTTGGAAAATGAGGGCATCCTATCGAAAGTGGACTGGTCTGAATGGGCAACGCCAATAGTGCCAGTGGTAAAGGGTAATGGCTCAGTACGCATCTGCGGTGATTTTAAGGTGACAGTCAATCCGGTCTTGAAGGCGGAACAGTACCCTCTACCGCGAATTGACGACATCTTCGCAGCGCTGGGCCAGGGTAAGCGATTTTCCAAGATTGACCTTGCACAAGCGTACTTACAGATGGAGATGGAGGAGTCGTCCAAAAAGTACTTGACCATCAACACCTCCAAAGGTCTCTATCAGTACAACCGCCTGGTCTTCGGCATCGCTTCAGTGCCAGCAATCTGGCAGAAGGCAATAGATCAAGTCCTACAAGGCATACCGAATACACAGTGCTATTTGGATGACATAGTGATCACGGGAGCTAACGACAACGAACATCTGGAAAATCTTGAAAAAGTGCTCCAAAGACTGAATGAATTTGGATTACATGCCAACAAAGCAAAATGTGAATTCTTCCAGGACGACATTGAATACTGTGGCCACAAAATTGACAAAAACGGGCTACACAAATGCAAAGACAAAATTGACGCTGTTTTGAAGGCCCCACCACCACAAGATGTCTCTCAATTGAGATCTTTCTTGGGCCTGGTTAACTATTACAGGAAATTCTTGCCCAACCTGTCCTCAGTGCTACACCCATTGAATTCCCTACTCCAACAGGGCACTAAGTGGCACTGGTCCCAGGACTGTGAAAAGGCCTTCAAGCAAGCAAAGCAGTTGGTGACCTCAGACAACGTGTTGACACACTATGACCCCGAAGTGCCGCTCAAGCTTGCATGTGATGCTTCCCCTTCCGGAATTGGAGCCGTGCTATCACACCGGTTCACTGACGGAACAGAGCGACCAATAGCATTTGCCTCCCGATCGCTGAATGCAGCTGAGCATAACTATGCGCAAATTGACAGAGAAGCTCTTAGTTTGGTCTGGGGAGTGAAAAAGTTCAATCAGTATCTATACGGAAAGCACTTTACCCTCCTCACAGATCATAAGCCTTTAGTTTCAATCTTTAATCCAGCTAAGGGAGTACCAGCCATGGCCGCTGCTCGACTGCAACGGTGGGCCTTGTTTTTGAGTGCTCACACCTACAGCATTGAGTACAAAGGCACACTTCACCATGGGAACGCTGACGGGTTGTCCCGGTTGCCACTACAAGTCGCACCGCCAATTAAGACCAAGGAAGCGGTGGACATGTTCCAGATGACACAAGTGGATCCCCTACCAGTCACAAGTGAGGAGATCGCACGAGAGACAGGCCGCGACCCTGTCTTGTCTAGAGTCTACGAGCTGACACTGAAAGGCTGGCCACGCAAGGGTGACTCATCCTTACCGGGCTATTCCAGTCGCCGTGAACAGCTCACAGTGCATCAAGGATGCATTTTGTGGGGGGCGAGGGTAGTGATACCACAGAAGCTGCGCCAGAGGGTTCTCTCAGTGTTACACGAGGGACACTTAGGTGTGGTGAAAATGAAACACCTCGCAAGAAGCTTCGTATGGTGGCCTGGAATTGATGGACAGATCGAGGACATTGCAAAGACATGCTACGGGTGTCAGCAGACCCAAAAGACTCCACCAACAGCCCCACTGCATGTGTGGGAATGGCCTACAAAACCATGGCAACGGGTTCACATCGACTATGCGGGCCCTTTCATGGACCGCATGTACCTGGTCGTAGTTGATGCGCATTCAAAGTGGCCTGAGGTTTTCTGCACAAAAACAGCAACCTCTGCAAAGACAGTTGAACTCTTACGGGCCCTGTTCTCACGCACAGGCCTTCCGCATCAGATTGTGAGTGATAACGGAACACCTTTCACTTCTGAAGAGTTTCAGCGCTTTGTTAAAAGGAATGGCATACAACACACCACCATTGTGCCATATCATCCAGCTTCTAACGGCCAAGCGGAACGTTTCATTCAGACTTTCAAACAGTCTATGAAGGCCATGGATAAGGACTGTGCATCGCTACAGCAGAAGATTGCAAACTTTCTGCTGGCCTATCGCAACAGTACACACGCAATAACAGGACAGACACCTGCCATGCTCTTCCTAGGGTGTCCCCTGCACTCACGCTTAGACTTATTGAAACCCAGTCTACAGCAACGTGTACAGAGAAAACAGACGGAATCTGCTCTCCGATCCCAGACGCGCTCACTGCGTATCTTCCAAGTGGGACAACAGGTGATAGCCAAAGACTACCGCAGCAAAGGACAAAAGTGGCAGCCTGGTACCATCGTGTCACAGACAGGACCGTTAACCTATGAGGTGAAAATCAGGCCAGACCTACTGTGGCGTAGACACGTGGATCAGCTGTTGGATGCATCTGGAGCAACCAACATGGATGGCAACGCTACACCATTCCAGGGTGACTTTCAGTTCAGTGACGAAGATCAAGCCACAGGCGGGCCTGAAGCCGATGCAGGTGATACTGCACCAGTCCCTGCTGTTCCTCAAAATCCTGCTGCCGACGCTCCACCAGAGAGGCGCTATCCAGAGAGAATTCGGAGACCTCCAGAGCGATTCCAGGACTGAAATGGGTTATGGTAGAATGAGAGTAGATAGGTTAGATGTATTTAGTTATGATTAATACTTACTCAGGTAAACAACCTTTAGTTAGTGGGGATATCAATGCTGGAAGGGAGGAGTGTTAGGTATGGGATATTGGGATCTATTTTATTTCATTGTTGCGCATTGATAGTTCTTGTATAAAGTAATACGCGCATGCGCACTTGGATGTAATGAGTCCAAGTTTAGCTCAATAAAATGGAAGTTGAGCCTCGGCTCCTAAAAAACGCACTTACGGTGTCTGTGCTTATTGTGGCACATCCAAGGTTGAATGTGTGTGTGTAAAGTAACAAAAGAGTAACTGCATACACAACACAAATCAAGTTTGGCATATTAACGGTCCTTCCTTTTTCGAGAAGGTCAATGTGGGTCATCTTGAAATATGGAGGAAAGAAAAGGGTTTCTTCAAAAAGTTCCAGGATCTATTAGTGTCTCAGAAGTGAGTCCTTGTTTATGGCGGTTAAAGGGAAGAGTAGTTGGCCAATGTGGGATCCTTGACCAGATGACCAAAGAATGTCAAGGAGGGTATAGGTAGATTTTCTGCTTTGTCCTCTGGTGTCACTACATATATACTGTACTGTATACAGTATAAGAGAAGATAAACCTTTATTAGTCCCACAATGGGGAATATATATACTGTATATACTAATTACATCATCAGCAATGAAGAACTCATCAGGAGCTACAGTAGGGGGAGTTGGATTTCTCTTAAACCAGAATGCCCTACAATGCTTGTCATCCATTGCTACTATGAACCCCAGAATTATTGTTGCAACATTTGTTGGTAACCCAAAAACTACAGTCATTTGTGCTTACAGTCCTACCAACTGCTCAGATGAAGAAGAGATTACTGCTTTTTACAAAGATCTGTCAGATACGACAAGGAATATTCTTTCACACAGTGTACTCCTGATATGTGGCAATTTCAATGCCAAACTCGAATCTAGTTACAAGTGCACTCTTTTCACTCAAAAACTAGCCGAAATGGTCAATACCTTCAAAGCTTTGCTGATGAATTCAATCTAATCATTGGCAACACAACCTTTAGAAAGCCTGAACGCAAGTTATGGACCTTCAAGTACCCAGACTCTACCAAGGCTCAGATTGATTTTATCCTGGTTTAAAAGAAGTGGCGCAACTCTCTATACAATGCAGAAGCATACAGTACATTCTCAACAGTCAGCTCAGACCATAGAATTGTTTGGGATTCTGCGTGGCTCAATCACTTCTGAACTCTTCTGGGCAAACTGCCACAAGTGGATGGTGCCATTTTCAGTGTCAGCCCAGTAGTAGATGGCATGCTACCTATCAAGATGGATGATATCACCATGAATGAACTGAACATTGCTCTCAACCAAATGAGTCCAGTAAAAGTGGTTGGATTAGAGAACATTTCTTTGGAAATCTGGAAGATGGGTAAGTTTAAACCTTTCCTTCTAAAGGTTTGCTACAATACAGTTTGGACCAAGAGTGCAGTAATCCCAATCCTAAAGAAAGGAGATCTATCCAACCCTGCAAACTACAGAGGCATCAGCCTTACCTGTATTGGTGCAAAGGTTTACAACCACATACTGCTTAACTGTCTGCGCCCCCACATAGGCCCAATTCTAAGATGGAACCAAAATGGATTCAGGGAAAACTGATTGACATTATCACAGATGTTTGCCTTACGCAGAATCTTGGTAGGAATTAAGTCAAAGAATCTCCCTCTTGTCACAGTCTTCATAGACTATTCAAAAGCTTTTGATTCTATTCACCAAGAACATGTGTTCAAGATCCTTGAAGCATATGGCATCCCGGACAACATAATCAAAGTAATGAGGATCATGTACGATAACTCTACAGCTATTGTCATGCCCAGTGATGGTGAAACAGAGCCATTCAAGATCTCGGCAGTTGTCTTGCAAGGCTTCACCTTGGCTTCATACATTTTCATCATTGTTCTGGACTTTATCATGCGGCAAGCACTTTCTTCTACATATGAAGACACAGGTATAGTCGTTGAGCCTAGAAGGAGCAGCAGAAGGACCTGGAGGTTTGTCTTCATGACCTGGACTTTGCTGACGACATTACCGTACTTGCCACATCAGTAGAGAAAGCAGAATCTCTCCTACATAGTGTTGAGTCTGCTTCAAACGCAGTTGGCCTTCATCTAAACGAATGAAAACCAAGGCTGATCTACTCAACATCGACCCAGCAAATAACATTAAAACCAAGAAAGGGGTCACTGGAGAATGTTCCAAATTTCAAATATCTTGGATCACATGTGCCTAACTTCAATTTCAAATTAAGGAAAGCTCAAGCCTGGAAAGCATGTAACAAGCTGGAGAAAATTTGGAAATCCAATCTTGAAGGGCAACTTAACATCAGCATATTCAGAGCCTGCATAAAATGCATCCTTTTGTATGGGTCAGAAACATGGACCATCACAAAAGAACTAGAGGCATATATAGATGGATGTTATACACAACTATTGCAGAGAGCATTGAACATAAGTTGGAAGGACCACATTCCTAACAGAGTTGTGTATGGAAAATTACCCCTCATAGCAACGACAGTAAAAATGAGACGTCTACGGTTTCAGTTATCCCGACACAATCAAAAGGGACATGGTGTTTGAAGAGCAGAAGGTGTCAAGGCTGATGAAGGACAGGAAACTTTGGGCCCAACATGTTGTTGTGGCTTCTTTTGCTCCAACCACTGACGACAGATGATGATGATGATGATCACTACATAGTTCACTGACAAAACTTATAATTAAGCAATATTACACAAGAGTGTGGTATCAGATAAAATTTAATGCAGGGGTAAATGAGCATAATATAATAAAGAATAAGCCTATTGTCATTTCACACACAACTTAAAAATTGTCAAGTGCCGAAGTCAGTGTTTGTTTACATATCTCTTTAGGGTTTGTGGATCCCATAACTCGTAACCGCGGCTGATTAGCTTGTTAGCTGCATTGGGGGAGTCCTTTTGCGCAGCCTTGGTCAGTGTGTGAATGTGTGTGTGAATGGGTTGCTAGCAGGATCTGTAAAGCGCTTTGGTCATCAAGAGATGAGAGTAAAAGCACTATATAAGTGAATGCCATTTACCATTTACCATTTTGATTGTGTTACCACCACATAGGGATCATGAGTCTCTTATTGGGTTCTTAAATACAGCCTTAGCTGGTCCGTTTTGTTGTGAGTTCCCGCTGGAACATGGTTGAAATGATGTGTATAGCCATCAGAGGCTAGCAGTGACTTAGCTTCTGGCATCTATGTTTCAGTTTCCAAGCACTTCACTCACTTTTTCTTGTCATCTTCAAATGAAATAAAGAGTCAATCACCACATATTACATAGACAAAGACCACATTTCTTTTTGATACAAGCGGTTTTAATCTTTCTGCACTGTTTTGTTGCTTCCAAACAGCACTAAATGCGCTGCTTCTGGGGTGCGGAGTTATGTTCCCGCACATGTAACTTCATGGGCATGTCTCAAAGGGGTAATAACTGAAAGCTCTCAGTGCACATGTACACAACAGGGAAAAAACAAACATGAGCATGATTACGTTGATTTCAGACCCCGAACATCGCTTTCAGTTTTACTTTGGTTAATCGCCCAGCCCTAGTCTACATCCAAGTTGTGCTCAAGGTCAAGGTCAAACGTCAAGAGAGCTGGGCATTTATGTGATTTCAGAAAAAATCGCTTTTCCTCCTAGGAAATTGTGTGGATGCTTTCCAAAATCACTCGCAATGATCCTCAGGTGGGTCTGCATCCAGGTTGTGCTCAAGGTCAAGGTCATTGTCAAAGGTCAGGAGATCTGGGCATTTATGATTTTACGAAAATCGTTTGCCCCTCCTATGACATTGACCCTGACCTTAAGCACATTCTAGATGGGTCTACATCTAGGATGTGCTTCAGGTCAAGGTCATTGATTAGGAGATCTGAGCGCTCTCGGGGTTATCCATCATAGATGGTCTGGTTGCTGGATATGCTGCTGTCCAGGTTTTTGCTCAAATGTCAGTTGTAGTAAGAGAGGAGTATAACAATTAGAGTTCAATTCAATTCAACTTTATTTATATAGCACCATTTCACAACAACAGTCATCTCATAGCACTTTCAACTGTAGGGGGGACCCCAACAGTTGCAGAAAGACCCCAGCAGTCAGCCGATCCCCTGTGAGCAAGCACTTGGCGACGGTGGAGAGGAAAAACTCCCTTTTAACAGGAAGAAACCTCCAGCAGAACCAGGCTCAGGGAGGGACAGTCATCTGCTGCGACTGGCTGGGGGGTGAGGGGACACAGAAGATGAAAAGAACAGACATGTAGAGAGCAAACAGCACAATGGGGACTCAATCTATGGGAGAGAACAAACAGATGTTAATGACCAGCAAAAAAAAAATATTTCATTGAGAGTGAAGAAAGGAGTGAGGCCCAGTGCATTATTGGAGGTCCCCCGGCTGACTAAACGTATTAGCAGCATAACTAAGGGAGGGTTCAGAAACACATGATCCCTCCCTAATTGTAGGCTATATCAAAAAGGAAGGTTTTAGCCCTATTCTTAAAAACAGAGATCGAGTCTGACTCCCGAATCCAGATTGGCAGCTGGTTCCACAGGAGAGGAGCTTGATAACTGAAGGCTCTGCCTCCCATTGTACTTTTGGAGATTCTAGGTATTACAAGTAATCGAGCATTTTGGGAGCGTAGTGCTCTGTTAGGATAATACGGTAGTATCAGATCTTTTAAATAAAAAGGAGTCTGATTGTTTAGAGCTTTGTAAGTAAGAAGAAGGATTTTAAACTTAATTCTAAACTCTATGGGAAGCCAATGAAGGGAGGCCAGAACCGGAGAGATATGATCTCTCTTTCTAGTACCTGTTAAAACTCTTGCTGCAGCATTTTGGATCAGCTGAAGACTTTTTAACGATGTTTTAGGACAACCTGATAATAATGAATTACAGTAATCTAATCTCTAGCTAACAAAAGCGTGGATCAGTTTCTCAGTATCACTCTGAGACAAGATGCTCCTAATCTTGGCAATATTACGCAAATGATAGAAGGCAGTCTTAGAAACAAATTTAATATGTGAATTGAAGGACAGATCTTGATCAAAAATAATTTCAAGGTTCCTCACAGAGCTATTAAGAGAGAGTAACCGCATCCAAACTGAAAGTTTGATTTGGAAAGGTATTTCTAAGGGTTTTTGGACCAACAAGAATGACTTCAGTCTTATCTGAATTTAATAGCAGGAAATTACAAGTCATCCAAGCTTTGATTTCCTTAAGACAGGAAAGGAGTTAGGAGTTAGCTGTTAGCATTACCTGAGCTGTTTGTCATTACTTTTGACTGGCATTTACTATACCCCCCATTATAAAAAAACATCAACAACAACTTTAGTCAAGCAACTCTAATGAATGTTAATGAGCAGGCAAAAAACTGAGTATTTGGGAATGAGGGTCAGCGAAACAGTTTTAATGAGCTGTAAAGCCACACAGAATGTTTTTTGGCCTTAAAACTACATCCATATATCATTGAGGTTGTCAAAACTAAATTAATCCTTGGAAATGGATATAAATGGGACTTTTAAAATGACCATAAAGTTGATGTGGGTAATAACTATGCAGATGGTTTGTTTGAGACATGGGACATGGGGAAAAATGTACCATAAAAATGTATTTTCTGAAACCTAAAATCCATTGTTGTCTGCTTTGGCCCCATGGATCTGTTTACCTGAGTTTGCTAGATATCTAACTCCCCTTTTTCACAGTAGCTGCCACCTGAATAGTGCCACAAATGGAGAGCTACTGTGTTATTCACTTATCAGAAGGACTGTGGTTTGATTTGTGGCTCTCCTCGTCTGTGTGCTGTTGTATCCTGATGCTTGAACCACACAATCAGCCTGCGTGTAATTGATGGAGCGGGTAGAATAAAGAATTGCATGGATGTTTGTGAATGGCTGAATGAGTCCTGCAGTTGAAAGCAATGAATGGTCTGTCAGGATAATAAAAACGACTAGGTACAGGTCCATTTACTGATTACAAGGGTGTTTTTTTTTTCAGCTGGTGTGTCACTGACAGAGAAAATCAGTTTTCAAACACAGGCCAGCAGGTGATATACACTGGTCACTAAGTCATTCTTGCCTGTGGTGATTTACTGGGGACAGCTAGCTCATCCTTCACTAGGTCAGCCTCCAAACCGCCAGTGGTGTTTCTGATTCACAAGTCCTCACCTCCAGTGCTTTGAAAACACTACATTTAGGAAACAAACCATTACTGCTTAAAAATGAAGATGAAGCAAGAAGTCAACTACTGAGCTGACTGACCTGAAATTGAACATGTAGGTTTATAGTGACAGAAAAATTTGCAGTGTTGAGGTAGAGCTGAGTTTCTTCACCATGACTGACACTGCTCTGCTGTTTCCTTACGAGAAGATCCTGAAATGCACTGCAGTTAAACTTTTCTTTGAGATTTACAGAAAAATAATATGATGACAGCCTCTTCATCTCGAATCATCTTGGAGCTCTGTTGTTCCAAAAGTTGTGGGATTTTTCGTACTGATGAGTTGTGTAGTGAAGCACTTGTTGTGAAATGTTACCTGAAAAAAAAAAAGACTCCGAAGAATGAATATTAGAAGAATTACTCAGAATTTAAAATTTTAAAAGCAAAAAAGACCTTTATTTAAGAAACAGAAATATTTATTTATTTATTTAATCTCTCCTCCTTGTAGAGCAGGGCCTGTCTATATTCGTAATATAGTTTTTTTTTTCTCTTAAATGTTTTGAATTTTCTTGTAAATTTGCAATTTTTTTTTCTGATTTTTTTTTTTGTTATTGCTGTAAATTTGTGTATTACCCATAAATTTTATTTGAACATTCCATCTAAAATTACGAAATATACTCATACATTTTAAACTTTTTAAACAAGAAAATTTGGCTTTTTAAAACTGCTTAAAACAAGTTAAAAATCTATTCATAAATGCAAGAAATTTGTGTGTGTGTGTGTGTGTGTGTGTGTGTGTGTGTGTGTGTGTGTGTGTGTGTGTGTGTGTGTCACATACCTGTCAAACCATTCGTCAGACTGACATCAGATTTTATACGTGCTTTGCTGAGGTTACAAGGATGTTCATCCCCGAGATGGAGTTGCTCAGTCAAAATATGTAATTTTTTATCATTAAAAGTTTAGCAACCACTCTGTCTCCTCATGCCCAGGCTTCTAGAAGTGTGGGCGGGGTTTCGGATTGACTCTGTGCTGATTGGATAATACGCAGCATCATGACCAGTCACTACAGCGCTCCATGAGCAAAACAAGGACGTGAAAAGCAGCAAATTTGACTAGATGTTTAAAAAATTATACCATAATGTTGCCATGATTGCGGCGGTCTAAAGGATAATTCGGCATCTGTGGAGAACACCAGGGAGGAGCACTAGTGGGGACTCGGGGGTCTGGCAAAGAACACCAGTGTATCCAACACAGGACAGAAGCAGCGGCTGGACCACTGCCTGCCCAGTCTGCCGGGTCAGACTGGAGTCCCGGCTGCTGCTTGGTGTGCTACCGCTGTCCTTTGCATGACTGCCAGTCCCCAATGGCGCTCCTCCCGGAGTGCTTGCATGAGTATCTAAAAATTAAAACTTCATCATAATACCGCCATGATTGTGGTGTGGAATGGCCAGATCAGTTGTATATCATATGCGGCCACATATGCATGCTTCGACTAAAGGACGGCTGTCACCAAACAGGACACAAAAACGCCCAGATAACGAAATAAATAATTTTTAGTTGAATAAATGGGCAACATTGATGCAGTGGTTGCAGTAAAACAGGTCCTTCTGCTCTGTATAATGTTGGGTGTTTTATACTGAATTCAACTGATTACAGTTTTAAAAACCTTTTAACAACAAAATATTGCTGAATATAAAATGATGCACTAGAATGGGTCTCAAATATTTGTAAACATGTCCTGTTATAGTACTGCATGAGTTTACTGACGATACACAGAAAAAATTCAGTATTACACTGAACTCCATCACTGCACAGTGACATAAACTAAAATAATTATGATGGTGCAAGATGCACCACTACTATGAATATAAGTGATAAAAGATCACACAAGTGATCTGACAAACAAATAAACATGGGATCTGAAACAGTGGCTAATATTGGATGTCCCATTCATTTTCAATATTTAGGTATTCTGTAATTAATATTCACACACTCAAATAAATCTTAGTGCCATTTACTCCCTTTTATATCTGTCAAAGTCTAACATGTGACTGCCTACATATGAATGAATGAATCTTTATTTCGGATAGATTAAAAGTAAAGATTAAAAAGAAACAGAATAATATAACAAAGGGGAAAAAATCCAACAAGGTCAAATTAAACAATAACTCCTCTGATTATACAGTTCAACATAAGTTATCCGAAATGGGTGATGGCTGAAGCTGCAGCTTATATTGCCCACCCATATTCCATCCAAGAATTCAAAAGAAAAACAAAACAAGAGCGATTACAATTCAGAACAAAGCTAAGACAAAATGTGACAAAAAAAACTAAGCAACAACACAACACAGGCTGGATATGACAATCCTTATGTGATTTTACATGTCATCTTGTATATATGTTTGGAGTATTTCTTCCTTTAGTTTTTGTTTAAATTGTCCAAGCGTTGTACATGATTTTAATTCAGGTCCAAAATCGTTCCACAATCTGACTCCTTGCACTGAAACACAGTGTTGCTTGGTGGTAGTTCTCACTGAAGGTTTTTGAAATATACATGTTCCTCTGAAATGGTATTGTTTCTCCCTTATTTGGAACAACTTTTGGATATTTGCGGGCAGTGATAGATTCTTCACTTTAAACATTATTACTGCAGTTTTAAAGTCAACCAGATCTTTCAACTTGAGAGCTTTTAATTTAAGAAAAAGTGGGTTTGTTGGTTCCCTGTAAGCAGCTTTGTTTATTATTCTAATAGCTCTCTTCTGAAGCATAAAGACTGGATATATGTTTGTTTTATATGTATTTCCCCATACTTCAGTACAATATGTCATGTATGGGAGTATTAATGAGTGATACAAAGTATATAGTGTGGGTTGTTGATTCGGCAAATATTTCGCTCTGTGTAGTATTGCGATTGATTTAGATATTTTACCTTTAATATAATTAATATGTGACTTCCAACACAGTTTATTATCAATTATTACTCCAAGAAATTTAGTTTCAGATACCCTTTCAATCTCTACACCATTTACACTGAGTTTAGATACTAAGTTGTTGTGATGGTTGTTAAAAACTATAAATTTCAAAAAATTTATTCCAAAAGTTGTTCCAAATTGCTTCCACTGCATAATAGATTAGTGTCATCGGCAAACAATATTAAATCCATTTTTTCTGAGACTTTACATATATCATTTATATACATATTGAATAACAATGGCCCCAAAACTGAACCCTGTGGGACTCCACAAGTAACCTTCAGTAACTGTGAGTTTTTGTTACCAACACATACATACTGATACTGATACTGATATCTATTCTTTAAGTAACTACTTAACCAGGACAGTGCTACCCTCTAATACCACAATTTTGTAGTTTCTTTAATAATAAATTGTGATTCACTGTATCAAATGCGTTTTTAAGATCCAGGAATACCCCAACTGAATACTCTTTATTTTCAACGGCAGTTGATATTTTTTCTATAAATTCCATTAGAGCAAATGCAGTTGTCCTCTTGTGTCTGAACCCATATTGCTGCTCACACAATAAATTATTCTTCATTTTGAAGTTGTCAGTTCTCTCACAGAATATTTTTTCAAGTATCTTGGAAAATTGCAGCAATAGTGAAATTGGACTATAGTTTGAAAGTTCCCCTCTGTCACCCGTCTTGTATATCGGAATTACTTTAGCTATTTTCATTGCATTGAGAAATATACCTGCTTGGAGAGACAGGTTACAGATATACATCAGTGGTTTCACTAAGCATTCAATAATAGTTTTGACTAAGAGCATGTCAATACCATCACAGTCCGTAGATGTTTTACTTTTAAACGATTTAACAATTTCAATGACCTCTCTCTCGTCTGTGTTCTTTATGAAAATGGAGTCTTTTATAGCAGTGTTTTTGCTTATTGTATCACCCCTAGGTGCCGTAATGGGTATTTCTCGAGCCAAATTAGGACCAATGTTAACAAAAAAGTTATTAAATTCATCTGCAGGTGAAACTGTATTCACACTCTGAGACGTTGTATTATTTTTTGAAAAATTGGTTGGGTAGCTTGTATTTCTGTTTTTATTTCCAAGAATATTGTTAAGTATTGTCCATGTATTTTTAATATTGTCTCTGTTTTTCTCCAGTTCTTTACTGTAATAGTCTCTTTTACTACATCTCATTATATATGTTAACTTATTTTTGTATGTTTTATACTGCTGCTCTGCTTCTTTTGTCCTTTTCTTTAGAAAAGCTTTATATAATAATTTTTTCTTTTTACACGCCTTTTGTAATCCTTTGGTTAACCATGGCTTATCGACAAATTTATGTTTAAGCTTTTTCTCTTACCATAATCATAATATAATTTTTTTAATCATAATCTAATTAATCTAATTAATCATGTAGCATACCCCCCCGAATGAAGGTTGACACTTTACTGATGATTTTTTAGTTTTAATGGCAGTAAACCCTCAAATTCACCTTAAGAGCTTGTGCCTCTATCAAGGGGGCTGCTAATAACAAATACGTTTTATATTTTGTCACAACCTTTTCTTCCCCGTCTTTTGCCGCCGTTAGTTTGCTCACGCTAACGGTTATAACCGGAAGTTCCTTCAAAATAAAAGCACCGAATATCAAACAGGAAGCTAACCGTAACTGATAGTACATAAAAGTAATAAGCTCCAAAATAAAATATAAGCAAATGAAGAAATGTACATAGGGTTATTTACACTCCCACCAAAATTATGAGTATTTGGGTTCCATAAGAACATCAACAAATAATTTTCTCAAGCAAAAGAACCCATATAAAGAGGTCGCCTTAAGAACTTTTTAACAACAAGACCAGTTTTTGTACTGGACGCTCTACAACTGATAGCTCACTAGAGCGTTGACCTTTGTTATTTAGTCTCTTTTCTCCAAGCGAAATCTTTGCTCTTCGCACAAGTCCATCCTTTCCACTAACAGTCTCTAAAACTCTTGCAAGTCTCCATTCACCTCTGGGTGCTAGTTCATCCATGTCTAACACAACATCACCTACTTTTAGATTCCTTTTTGGTGAATGCCATTTTTGCCTTGAAATGATGTTGTGAACATATTCCCGTCTCCAGCGGCTCCAGAACTGCTCTGCAAGGAACTGCACACGGCGCCGTCTCTTTTTGCCATATAGGTCCTCCTTTGGAAACGTGCCAGGTGGGGGCAACGGTGCGTTGGATTTCATGTGGAGCAGGTGATTGGGCGTAAGTGGTTCTAAGCTGTCAGGGTTGTTCAAGTTATCTATAGTTAGGGGTCTGCTGTTGACTATAGTCATGGCTTCATAGAATAGAGTCTTTAATGAAGCATCATTGAGTCTACCATGAGCAAGTGACAGAGTGGTATTCAGTACACTTCTGACAGTCTTTATCTGACGCTCCCACACTCCCCCTGCATGACTGGAGTGGGGTGCATTCATCACAAAGTCACATTGTCTTTCGGATAAGTAAGTACTTAGCTTCTGAGTGTCTAGTTCATTTAAGGCTGCTTTAAACTCATTTTGAGCGCCAACAAAGTTTGTTCCCTGGTCACATTGGATTCGTCTGACTGGACCTCTGATTGAAATAAAACACCTTAATGCGTTAATGAATGCATCAGTAGACAAGTCCTCTAATAGCTCGATGTGGATGGCACGAGAGCAAAAGCAAGTAAATAAGAGTCCATGCCGTTTGTGTTGTTTCCTTCCTTCTGTTGTCACAAATGGACCAAAACAGTCCATGCCGCAGTGTGTGAAGGGAGGAGAGGGCTCTAAGCGCTGTGGAGGTAGGTCACTCATCCTCTGACCCTCTGGAGCTTTGCGGAGTCTGCGGCAGGTCACACACTGACCGATGTATGAAGCAACTGTTTTACTCATTCCTGGAATCCAGTAGCCACTAGATCTGATTTCATTTATGGTAAATCCCTTTCCTTGGTGTTTTAACTTGTTATGACAGTGAGATATTATGAGCTTAGCTGCACAGTGATCCTTTGGGATCACGATTGGATGTTTGAAGGTGTCACTTGTTGGTGAATGTCGAAGTCTCCCTCCCACCTTGAGGAGACCATCTGTGTCCATGAAAATGTCCAGTTTAAACAGTTTGTTGTGACGTGGGAGCTGTTTTCCTTTGTTCAACAGTTTTATTTCCTGTTCGTATGCTTGATGCTGCACATCACAAATGATCACAAGTTCAGCATTTTCCTGTTCACTCACTGTAGCTGGTGCATTTGACTTGATATGTTTAGCCCTTCTTATAAGATGTGCTACAGCTTTGATTGCTCTGGACCATGACGAGAACTTACTTAGACGTTCAGCAAGACTCGCAGTGTTTGTGACTTTAGTTAACATTGTCTGTACTTTTCTGACTTCTGGATCTCCTATGGATAGATCCGGCTCAACAGTTTGTGGTGTGGGCAGTTCATTTTTCCACAAAAAGGTGGGGCCAGTGAACCAGCTAGACTTAATTAACTCATTGACAGTTAGACCCCTTGAAGCACTGTCGGCTGGGTTCACTTCTGATGGCACGTAAAACCATTGCTGAGGGCTTGTACTTTGTCTAATCTTTTGGACCCTGTTAGCTACAAAAGTGTGGAAACGACGTGCATCATTATTTATGTAACCCAGTACCACCTTTGAGTCAGTCCAGAAATATTCTTTCACATCATAACACAGTTCTTCCCGTAACATGTTACTGACTGAGACTGAAACTACAGCTGCTGTGAGTTCAAGTCTGGGGATCGTGGTGAGTTTAGTAGGAGAAACTCGCGCTTTTGCTATTACCAGAGAGCAGTGAATCTCATCTTTAGCGTTTTTAGCTCTCAGATAGCTACATTGTCCATATCCACTTGAGCTTGCATCTGAAAAGTGGTGCAACTCTATTTCTTTAGGCTCACCAAAACTAGCGGGTAGATAACAACGAGGTATGTTTAATTTTTCTAGATTTACAAAGTCACTTTGCCAACTCTCCCACCTTGGCTTGAGTGTGTTCAGTAGGGGGTCGTCCCATCCGATACCGTGTTGGCACATTTCTTGCAAGATTCTCTTTCCGTTCAGTACATATGGCGCTAAGAATCCAAGCGGGTCATATATTGACGCAACAGTGGACAGAATGCCTCTGCGTGTGGCTGGCTGTACTTTTAGTGTGTTGTCAAACTTGAAACAGGTTCAGGTTCAGGTTCAGGTTCAGGTTACTTTATTTGTACCCGTAGGTAGATTTGTTTTGCAGTTGGTGACATCCATATTTACAAGCCACAATTACATTCAACATAGACACAAACACAGGCACACATCTTACAAAGTAGGTAAATATAAAATATGTACAGTATAATTTTTATAGCTTGTTCAACTCTTTGACAGCAGCAGGGACAAAGCTGTTTTTGTAGCGCTGGGTTCTACTTTTTGGGACAGCAAACCTCCGTCTGGAGGGAAGAAGCTGAAAGCTGCAGTGCAAAGGGTGGGAGTCATCATTTAAAATCGAGTCGGCCATCCTCTGTACTTGTCTGGTGTACAGGGATGTCAGGCTCAGCTGTGACTCACCAAGCAAACGACTGGACCATCTGACTACCTGATCCAAGGATTTCCTCTGTTTCAGTTTTATCTGACCAAACCATGACCAAACCATGACAACCAAAAAATCCAAGATGGCGCCCACAGCGGTCGACATGGTGCTTCGCTGCGCTCTTTGTTTGTTTTTGTTTGTCAATTGTGTGTCTGCTTGCACTTATACCCGTGAAGAACTTTTAAATATCAGGACTTTGACCCCCACGGACCTCCTCCCAGTTTTTCTAGCCCCTGCCGCCGATCTGGTTTATTGTTTGGCTCGGAAAGTGAGACGGCGGAAGAGAGGAAGACGAGCGGGCGCTCTCGTACGACTTCGCAGGAGAGGCTCGCGAACGGCGCTGCCTGGCATATTTCTGTCCAATACCAACTCTCTCTCTAACAAGGTGGATGAACTGAGACTGCTGATGCGTTTTAAGGACCTCGCCTCCTCAGCTGTCCTCTGCTTTACTGAGACCTGGCTCCGGGAAAATATACCGGACAGCGCGCTGCGCCTCGACGGCTTCCAGCTCTTCCGTGCTGATCGTGACACAGAGCTTTCCGGCAAGACCACAGGAGGCGGAGTCTGCTTCTACATCAACTGCATCTGGTGCTCTGATGTAACGGTAATTTCCAAACACTGTTCTCCTGCCTTGGAATTTCTTGTTATCAACTGCAAGCCTTTTTATTCCCCACGGGAGTTTGCTTCTTTTATACTGATCGCTGTGTACGCCCCTCCCGACGCGGACACGCGCGAAGCTCAGCGCGTGCTCGCGGATCACATTCAACACACAGAGCGGAGTTTTCCAGACTCGCTGATTATTGTGGCTGGCGACTTTAATCAGTGCAATCTGAGCCACGATCTCCCCCGCTACAAACAGTTTATTAAATGCCCCACCAGAGGATTAAACACACTGGATCACTGTTACACCACAGTGAAAGACGCATATCGCGCTGTCCCTCGAGCTGCGCTGGGATTATCTGATCACGTGATGGTTCACCTCATTCCCACATACAGACAGAGATTGAAGCTCACTAAACCTGTTGTGAGCACTACGAAGATACGGACCAGTGATGCTGAGGAGAAGCTGGAAACGTGCATGGAAATATCTGACTGGGGCATGCTTAAAGGAGCCACGCATGATCTGGATGAGTACACGGACACTGTGAACTCATATATCCACTTTTGTGAAGAGAACATTCTTCCATCACGCACCAGGGTGAGTTACTCTAATGACAAACCCTGGTTCACAGCTAAGCTCAGACAGATCAGGAAGGAGAAGGAAGCAGCGCTGAAAAGTGGAGACAGGGACTGCTACAGGGAGGTTAAATACCGGTTTAACAGAGAGCTGAAGAGGGCCAAATCTGTGTACTCAGAGAGACTCCAGCAGCAGTTCACTGCTAATGATTCGGCTTCCGTGTGGAGAGGACTGAGGCAGATCACCAACTATCGGCCTCAGGCTCCTAAAGGTCAGGATGACAAAGCCCTTTGTCAGAGACTGTCCCAACACTATGCCCGTTTTGACACCTCGTCATCTGTGTCCAACTCCCCCCCTCCCTCCAGCTCCACAGCCTCCACATTCCCTACTTCATTTAAGGCACCCCCCCCCCCTCCCCCCCTCCCCTTATCATCAGTGAGCAGGATGTGCTCAAACAGTTCTCCAGACTGAACCCGCGCAAGGCCCCCGGCCCAGACGGCGTGTCTCCCTCCACCCTGAGACTCTGTGCGAAACAGCTGGCTCCTGTATTCACAGACATTTTTAACACCTCCCTTAAGTTATGCCACGTGCCGTCCTGCCTCAAATCCTCCACCATCATCCCTGTCCCCAAGAAGCCTCGGATCACTGGACTTAATGACTACAGACCTGTAGCGCTCACCTCTGTAGTCATGAAGTCCTTTGAGCGCCTGGTCCTGTCCCACCTCAAGTCCATCACCACCCCTCTCCTGGACCCGCTGCAGTTTGCCTACCGAGCCAACAGGTCTGTAGACGATGCAGTCAACCTGGCCCTCCACTCCATCCTGCAGCACCTGGACTCCCCGGGAACCTACGCCAGGATCCTGTTTGTGGACTTCAGCTCCGCATTCAACACCATCCGCCCCGCTCTGCTCCGGGACAAGCTGTCCCTGCTCAACGTGCCTGACTCCCTCTGCAGGTGGATCATCGACTTCCTGACGGACCGGAGGCAGCATGTGCGGCTGGGAAAGACTGTCTCAGACTATACTAGCATCAGCACCGGATCACCCCAGGGCTGTGTACTTTCCCCCCTACTCTTCTCCCTTTACACCAACTCCTGCACCTCCAGCCACCAGTCTGTCAAGTTGATCAAGTTTGCGGACGACACCACCCTCATCGGGCTCATCTCCAACGGCGACGAGTCCGCCTACAGGAGAGAGGTGGCCCAGCTGGCGTCCTGGTGCAGCAATAACAACCTGCAGCTGAACGCTCTGAAGACAGAGGAGATGATTGTAGACTTCAGGAAAGTCACTACTCCTCTGCCCCCCCTCACCCTCTCAGGCTCTCCCATCACCACTGCTGATTCCTTCCGCTTCCTAGGCACTACCATCACCAGGGACCTCAAATGGGAGCTGACCATCAGCTCACTCATCAAAAAAGCCCAGCAGAGGATGTTCTTCCTGCGGCAGCTGAGGAAGCTCAAGCTACCCACCAAGATGTTAGTGCAGTTCTACACAGCCATCATCGAGTCCATCCTCACCACCTCCATAACCGTGTGGTACGCAGGAGCCACTGCCAGGGACAGACTAAGGCTGCAGTGCGTCGTGCGCACTGCTGAGAAGGTGATCGGCTGCAAGCTCCCATCTCTCCAGGATCTGTACATCTCCAGGACCCGGAGGCGTGCTGGCCGGATCATAGCCGATCCCTCACACCCTGGTCATGTACTGTTTGCCCCCCTCCCCTCTGGTAGAAGACTTCGGTCCATCCAGACTAAAACCTCCCGTCACATAAACAGCTTCTTCCCCTCTGCCATTAGACTGCTGAACACTAAGTGACTCTCGTGCACCATGTACAGCAGCTCAACCAGACTCATGTCAATCATCACTGTTTTCTTCCTGCATTACCGACTGCACTATATAGTTCTCCACAGTATCTGCTGCTGGCTAATATATATTTTAACTGTTGACCAGTATCACTTAATCTTATCCTACACTTTATTACATGTATAGTTTATTTCTCTTATCTTATCATGTTTAATGTTGCAGCATTGTACCGAGACAAATTCCTAGTTTGTGTACTACATGAACAATGGCAATAAACCTGATTCTGATTCTGATTCTGATTCTGACATTAAAGAAAAGGATAAAACAGATTCAATAAAAGCCCGATAGAACATAGTCATTATGGTTCGGTCAATTTGGAAGCGTGCAAGTTTCCTCAAACAATGCAAATTTTGCTGACCCTTTTTGCACACCCTTTCACAGTTCACCTCAAAGTTCAATCCACTATCAATAATCGTCCCAAGATATTTGTACGATTGTACACATTCGGTGGTCTGGCCTTTTAGTATGGTGACTTTGTGCCTGGGAGTTTTCCTCCTAAAGTCAATAATCATATCTTTCGTTTTTGTTGTATTCAGCTGCAGGTAGGAATCCTCACACCAGTGAACAAAGTCATCAACTACTGGGCCGTGGCCACTCTCACCATCCTGGAGGAGACTGACAATGACTGAGTCATCAGCATACTTTATAATGTGTCTGTTGTCATGTCTGCTCCGACACATGTTTGTGTACAGGATGAAGAGTAGTGGTGACAACACACACCCCTGAGGAGAGCCAGTAGAAGAGCACTTTAGGTCAGACAATGTGCCATTGACCCTTACTCTCTGCGTCCTGTTGGTTAAGAAATCCAGAATCCAACCCACCAGATTATTGCTTAAATCAAATTGTTGCAGGAGCCTTTCAACTAAAATATGAGGTTGGATTGTATTAAAGGCAGAAGAAAAGTCCACAAATAAAAGCCTGGCGTGTGTCCCATTAAAATCCAGATGTTTAAAAAGCATGTTAAACAGAGTGACAGTGGCATCCTCCACTCCTCTGTGAGGCCTATAGGCAAACTGCAGAGGATCCAATGCATGTTCAGTCTGCTTTAGGACCTCACATCTGACCAGTTTTTCAAAAATTTTCATTAAAATTGAAGTCAAAGCAACTGGTCTAAAGTCATTTACCGTTTTAGGACAGCTGGATTTTGGAACGGGAACAACCACGGCATCTTTCCAGATCTTAGGCACATGTTGTGTCTGTAAGGACTTATTGAAAATGTAGTGAAATATAGGACTCAGTTCATGTGCACAGGACTTTACCAAGCGCCCACATATATTATCAGGGCCCTGACTTTTGTTCACTTTTACAGCGCGGAACTCCCTTTCAACATCCTGCATCTCAATATTAAAGTGCTGATTGTCTTTGAGTTTCTGTTTCAAATCTTGGATTTCTGTGCTAAAATCAAAGGAGTCAAAACGACCATAAAAACAATTAAGAGCATTAGCCAGCTCTGTGTCTGAACTAAAACCATCTAAAAACACACGATTACTGCGCTCTGTGCTCTGAAGGCCTGCAATTTTTTTCATACTGGCCCAGGCCGAACCAAGTTTATTTGCTGCCATCTTGCTTTCCAATTCTGATTTATAATTCTGTTTTGCTCTTAAAATTTCGGCCTTTAGCTCCTTAGTGGCAACCTGTAGCGCAGAAACAGACCCCTGTTTAAAGGCAAGTGCTTTCCTCTGTAAGCAGGATTTAACTGATTTAGTAACCCATGGTTTGTTGTTGGGATATATTTTGACACGTTTACGTGGAACAAACTTATTTTGACAGTAAGCCATGTATGAGCATGTGAGCTCAGCCAGAGAGTCCAAATCATCCCCGCAGGCCATTATGAACATCTTCCAGTCTGTACAGTCAAAGCATTCCTGGAGGCTGTGCTCTGAATCTTCTGTCCACACATCAATGTCTCTCATCTCCACCTTGCCTCTTCTGAGAGCAGTTTTATATGTGGGCAGCAAATGAACACAGTTGTGATCTGATGATCCTAAAGGAGGAAGGGGGAGTGATTTATAGGCCCTCTCTATGGATCCATAGCACAGGTCCAATGTCTTTTTTCGCCTGGTTGGGCAGGAGACATACTGATGAAAGTTTTTAAGTGTCTTCTTTAAAGAAACATGGTTAAAATCCCCAAGAATGAAGTTTGGCGCCTCTGGAGAAATTGACTGCAGCCGCTGGATCACATCAGAGATGGTGCTGGAGGCGGAGTCAGCGTCTGCCCTCGGATGAATGTACACAGTTGTGATGAAAAGTTGGGGAAACTCTCGAGGCAAATAAAAGGGGCGAAGCGACACAGACAGCAGCTCCACGTGGGGTGTACAGATGCGCTCTCTGACCGTGACAGATGTGCAGTACTGCTTATTAATGTATAAACATACTCCGCCCCCCTGACGTTTCCCCGTTACCTCTTCCTGCCGATCCGAGCGCAGCGGAGCTCCAAAGCCGTCAATCCACAGGTCTGCGTCTCGATTATGCGCAGTAAGCCAAGATTCAGTGAAAGCCATGACGCAGCAGTTCTTAAAATCCTTCTGGTAACGTACGTTGCCTTGAATTTCCTCCACCTTGTTTCTCACAGACTGTGCATTCCCAAAAATGATCGAAGGAAGAGGAATGTTACCAAACTGACGTCTCCTAAGGCGCAATTTCACACCTCCACGTCTTCCACGCTTCCTCCTGCCGCTTCTTTTTTCACCGCTGTGTCCGTCTCTCAAAATAAAGTCCGGCAGCTGAAATCTGGGCGCAATCAGAGACTCTGCACCAGCTGTGTTAAAGCGCAGCAACACGTCCCTGGAATATTGTATTCTGCCCGCTATTCTGCTCGCCATGGAGCCGAACGCGTTTACCTCAGAGACAAAGAGCCACAGCACAGAAAGCAGCAGTGCGAGATATGACAGGAAATCCATGTTGCAGATACCAGGGAGCTGTTCGCCATATATTCCACAAACGCTCCAGGGCAGAAACGACACAGAGGATTTTCTAAAAACGTAAAAAAGTACAAAAAACACACACACGCACTATATCACCAAGCTGCTGGTCGCTGCGTGCGCATGCGCCCAAACAGTCCCTTTCAATGTTCCATTGGATTCCTAGTGCTCTTTCTTGTGGCATGTCTTTGAATGTTAAGTCCTTTTTGTATTTCTCATCCTTGTTGAACTTTCGTTTTAAGTGTTCAAGTCTGATTTCTGCAAGCCTTTTGTTGTCTGGTAAGTGTGGCCTTTGTTTGAATGGAAGAGGCATCTCACAGTATCCTTGTGCGTTTTTCTTTATTCCTTCCTTGAGTTTGTCTAGAAAAATGAGATCCTCTTGTGAGACTATTTTGTCGCTTGCCTTTGCATCCTTAAAATCAGACTCAAGAACTTTGATAACATCCATAGGTGTTACAGGAGGTAGTTCTTTTACCATGACTCTGTGGCACAGACTTGTTTCAGTTTTATTTGACTCTGATGTGGAGCCACCGACAATGCTCCACCCTAGCTCTGTCTGGATTGCAAATGGCTCATTGTCCTTTCCAAGTAGAACCTGTTTTGGAGCTAGAGTTCTGGAACAGTTAAATCCAATGAGTAGTCCAACATCACAGCTCAGAAGAGGAGGTATCTTATCAACAATCTCTGACAGATGGGGCCATTGCTTTGCAGTTTCGTTCGTGGGTATGTTGTCATAGTTAAACGGAATATAGTCCTTTGTGTAAGAGGGCGGAAGGTCAACACAAACATCTGAGTTGTAACCTCTCACACGTAACCCTGGTACTCTCTGACTTTTGACTGTCATGTGAACTCCCAGCATTGTGGTTAGTTTTAGATTAACTGGATGAGAGTCTGCTTGTAACTGGTTAGCTACCTCTTCACTAACAAATGTATTGTCACTTTGTGTGTCTAATAGAGCGTACACTAACTGCTCTTTAGAAGGTCTCTGGGTAGTGGAAACCCACACAGGAACAATCATGGAGGTACTACCTGATTGACCCACCTTTGTGACGTTCAGAGCTGTGACTGCCATAGTATCATTTTCTGTGGTTGGTGTAACGTTTGTGGAGCTCTGAGGTCTTTCATTTGCCTTGTGATTCTCATTGTGCAAACAAGTGGGGTGTCGTCTTTTGCAAGTGTCACATGTGTGGCGATGACGACAGTCTTTGGCATTGTGGCCTACCTTTAAGCACCCGTAGCACAGTCTATTGTCCTTTACAAATGTCCGTTTGTCGTCTAGTGACTTTTCTGAGAAGCTTGGGCACTTTGACAACTGATGCCTTTCATCTTTGCAGAACATGCAGGGTACCTTTAACTTTGTGTCATTTAACTTTGCTTTATCTGCATGTGCTGTAGCTTGTGTTGTAAAGACTTGGGTTGCAAATCTGTTTGGTTTAATCTCTTTTGCATGTCCTTTTTCCAGAGATGAGCTGCATGAATGGAGTGCATAGGAAGAAGTCACCAGATTACATGCAATTTCCGCCTCGAGTGCTACAAACTCTGCAAAATCCTTGAAAGAGGGGAAATCTTTACCTTCCATGAGAGCAACTGTGACCTGACGATTCCAACGTGTTGCGAGCCATTCTGGAACCTTTTGCAATAACTTTTGGTTTTCCTCACAGTCACTCAGTATCTCTAAGCCCTTTACATGTGGTGTTGCTTGGAGACAGGTTGTGAGAAAATCAGAAAATGTCCGTAACCCTTCTGCATCCTTTGAGTGGATTTTAGGCCACTTCGACAGTTTGTCTCTGAATGCCTTTTGAACAACAAAAGGCTGACCATAACGTTGGTCAAGCCTTTTCCAGGCATCTTTGTATGCCTCTTCGTCGCTACGATAAAATGTGCCCTCAAGGCATTTAAGTGCTGGGCCAGTAATATACCTTTTTAACAAGTGCAGTTTATCAGCAGGAGATATACCTTTGCAGTCTATCAGTGAGCTGAAGGAAGCCTTCCATTCGATATAGGTGATGGGATCTCCGCTGAACACGATAGGCACTGGCACTGGGATTCTGTTTACAGCTATGCTGTCTTGGATAGCTTTAGCCAGCTGGGAAATGTCTGTGGGAGGCAATGGAGAAACAACTTGAGAGTGTGGTTGTTGCACAGAATAGTTGACAGGAAGGGATGCATATTGTTGCATGAGCGGGTGGTATGAACCTGTGGAGAGCAATGGGGCTGGTTGTGCAAAGCTTTGGTTGACAGGAGAAGTCCCATTGTTCTGTAACATACATTGACTGTCCGTATCAACTTTCAATTCCTTGTCATAAATCTCTAATTTTGCACGTGCAGCTTGCCTTTCCTTTTCTGCTTGTAAGCGCTCTAGTTCAAACTTTTGTGCATTCAATTCTCTTCTGTGTTTCTCTTCCATTTCTCTTAATTTTTCCCTTTGTTTGATTTCCTCTTGTGTGATTTTATACTGAGCTTCCTTAGCAGCTAATTCTGCAGCTGCATCAATTCTTTTGGCAGCGATGCTCGCTTCAGAGTGATAACTGGACTGTGATGAAGTGCCAAAAATTGACTTAGCATGGTCATAAGTTAAGAGTTGATGGAGGCGCTGCTTTTCTCTATCTGCATCATATTCATCTATGGCTGCCAAACGCTCTGAAATGATTTTCATAATGTCTTTTGTCACAGATTCACAGGAGTCCATTTTACGCCTTATGACATGGGATGGTGCATTATGCTCTCTTAGTTCACTGTATGCTTTTGTCATGTCATTTACTGTCCTTTCAATATCATCAGCCATTTCTGCTAACTGTGAATCTGACAGATCACTTTTGAGGTCTGCTCTGTAAATTCTGACCTGACCTTTCCAATGTTCATAGATAGTTAACAGCCTTTTCTCTCTTTTAGTCTGTTCATCCTTCTGATATAACAGCATTTTCTCTGTAGGCACACTAGGCCTTTCTGACCGCCTTGGTAACGTTTCATTAACTGTTTCCTCTTGTTGTTCCTTTTCATTTATCTGTTCTGATTTATTATCTTCCATTTTGAGAGTGATTGCTTGTCACCGTATCCTTAGACCGTTGCTGCAGCTCGCTGCTCCGCGTCGTTTCCGTGCCGTTCCTTGAAATCGCGGGCAGCTCGTTGTAGCACGTTGGGTGAAGCGTCTCCTCTTGGCCTCGACCAGGCGACAGGCCTTCACCTCTCCCGGAGGTAAGCTCTTACTGTAGCATACCCCCCCGAATGAAGGATGACACTTTACTGATGATTTTTTAGGTTTAATGGCAGTAAACCCTCAAATTCACCTTAAGAGCTTGTGCCTCTATCAAGGGGGCTGCTAATAACAAATACATTTTATATTTTGTCACAACCTTTTCTTCCCCGTCTTTTGCCGCCGTTAGTTTGCTCACACTAACGGTTATAACCGGAAGTTTCTTCAAAATAAAAGCACCGAATATCAAACAGGAAGCTAACCGTAACTGATAGTACATAAAAGTAATAAGCTCCAAAATAAAATATAAGCAAATGAAGAAATGTACATAGGGTTATTTACAAATCATAATATAGCCTACACCTCTGTATTCCACTTTCAAGCCTGCATTTGGGGCTGTAAAGCCTGATTGGGAAACCTGTTTCAGACAGGAATACCTGTGTTCTACAGGCAATGCTCTGGTTATCTTGATGCAAGTGAAATGGTCTTATGTAAAAACTGCAGGGTGCGAATATCTTGTCATATAAATAAACACGCATTGGTCGTCTTATTTTAAGATATTTCCACTTGTAGCAATGTAGGCATTTTTTCCTTCTTTTTGAAGACCTTCCCTCATAAATTTGTAGTTTTTTCAAGTAGAAATGCTTTTTTTGGGGGGGGGGGGGGTGCTGGTTCCCACTGGATGAAACAAGCCATGTGTGATTCTGCAGCTGCAGGTTACAGACCCCACCCACTGTAGCATGCGTCCTGACAGATGTCCACAGAAGCTTTATCTTGAAGAAAAGTGCATGTGAATGTGTACATGAGTGCTTCCAGTCTTCTAGGGTGGTAACATAATCAAGTGGTAAGACAGAGATTACATGTGAGCAGCTGGCCCTGTTCAGTGTGTGAAAGAATCGAGGCGGGGGGGGAGACATGGGATTGGGCTCAAACAGCTGTTTGACCATTATTCACTAATTACTGAGATGTGTGTCCTCATGAAACCCAGTTTGCTAGATTAAAACTCCAAAGAAGAATGATCCCTGTCTGTTTTTTCTGCTCAACTAACTTCTCTGTGGCTCTTCTTCTCCTTTTCTTTCCATCCATCATTCCCCTGTCGCTCCGGGCAAGTTTTCCTCTTTGTCAGTGGTGCTTGTGACCCCCCCCCCCCCCCATTTGTGTAGAAGAGAGGACGGGTGGAGCAGGCCAGAGAAGAGATGAGAGGAGTGGTCCAGCCGGGTCTGAATTAAATTAGACAAGCGCTAATGAAATTAAAAACTGTCTAAGCGGGCTACAGAAGCTATACAATGTACAGTGTGTGTTCATTTTCCCTGCCAAATTCTTACGGGGGGGTAGTGGCTGATATACGAGCTGCATGTGGCCCACTGATGTCAGTGACCTCCTCACAGAGGAGCACATGTCTTGTCTAATTACAGCCACTGTCACTGCTTGTCCTTTTGTTGGCCACAAACCAACTGAGGGCAGGAGCTACAGCTCCCTGTCACCATCATAAATATTGTAATTAAGAATGGCAGCGGGATGGAGGAAGCACTAGCACCGGTTCACCCCCAGCACCAGATCAGATCTGGCTACTCAGCTTCACAATGCTAGGGATTTGGGGGTGTGAAACAATAACTAGCACTGTCACAATAAGTACTATAAAAACTAATTGCATAAAAAGGATTTATTGACTTAATTTTTATATGTACTGTATACCATTACTGATACGATAATCCTAGATAATTGGTAATCCCAGTGTAAATGTTGATCCTGGGTATTCTGATTTGACAGTGCAGTGATGCTCTGTTGTTATGTTGCAGACGTACATTATGTGCTACACAATAAAACATAACAAGCATGGGGGGGGGACAGCAGCCACACTACCTTTAGCACGACCTAAAAGAGGATCTACTTGGGTTGTGTGGCAGTGTTTTAGTTTTAAGGCTGTGATATGATAATGCAGTGTGGCAGTGCAGAAAGTATGAGCATGTTTATCCTCACTTCATCTCTTCAAACTATTGTGTAGGGCTGTGCAATATGACCAGAATTTCCTATCACGATATAAATCATCTGATATTACGATCACGATATATGACAAGGTATACATTTTCTGTATATTCTACAGTTTAGATCAGGGGTGTCCAATCATGTGCCATGGAGGGCCAAGACCCTGCAGGTTCTCTCTTCTACCCAATCTCTTCAGCAGGTGTTTTCACTGATCACCAGGGGGAAGAAGTTCAGTGGAATCTGCTGTTGAAGCCACTGTTTTGTTTTTTTTTGGACTTATTTTGTACCCGTAGGTAGATTTGTTCTGCAGTCTGGTGACAAGCCACCAGCTGCCGGTCGCTGCGTGCGCAAGCGCCCCTTAACTCCCTAACCTGCATGTTTTGGCATGTGGGAGGAAACCGGAGAAATCCCGGAGTAAACCCACACAAACACGGGGAGAACATGCGGGGAGACCATGAGTTTGCATGGTCCCTGGCCAACAGATGGCCGGGGACCATGCAAACCATGCAAACCACCAATGACCATGCAATTGGCCGGGGGCCAACTGTTGGCCCCCGGCCAACAGATCACTGTTGGCCGGGGGCTGGGATCGAACCCACGATCTCATGATCCCCGCGATCCCCCGGCCGAGGGTAAAACTGTGCTGCTGCGGTGCTAACCACTGCGCCACTGTGCAGGTTGGAGGTAAAGGCTGCAGGGTTTTGGCCCTCCATGGCACATGATTAGACACCCCTGGTTTAGGTAACACTGGTCAACACCAAATTTATTGTCTCAGTTTTTTTTAGCTGATTTAGGACAGTTTTGATGTGCTGAATCCAAAAATCACATTGGTTTTGCTCAATCAGGTCAACTTTTTGAATTATGGCCACATGTTTTTTTATACATTTTTGTTTACATGTACGGGTATTTTCGCTTTATATGATGCAAAATTCTTTTTTATGCCTTGAAATTCTCTGAATTTTGAACAATGATGACGTAACATTCAATTTACATGTACTTACCTTTAGTACATGCACAGTTACTAAGTAAGTACAGGTTTTTACTTGGCACCTGATCAAGAGAAATGGATGTCATTTTCGGATTCAGCAGTGAAAAATTGTTTTAAATCAGTTGAAAAAACACAGACAACTTACAAAAAATTATTTCTGTAACCCTGTGTTATCATATAAAAAGGACCATATCTTTTTTTTTTTACCTTTTAAATTACAGAGTGAAAAAACAATCAGTTGTACAAATTGCACAAATTTATACAAATTGAACAAATAGCAGCCTGATAAATACCATTCTGCTCTGTTTTAACCTGTTTGCTTCTTTGTAAAAATATTTCAGATTGGCCATGATCTGAAAATCAAAGCCACAAAAGGTAATATAAAAAATACATGTGATGCCTTCAACTTTATTCATTATCGCTACTTGACTAATGAAAGCACCAAGGTGCTGATGCCTCAGTGCCTGTAGCATGGGGGGTGGGAGCTGTAAAATAAAAGGCACACTGCTACCTCTGCTGGCCTGGCATAGTTATTACAATACCTTTTTTTCCCAGCTGCAGTGACAGTAAAGGTGAGTTAAATTAGTGTATTTTGATAACAAAGCCACATGTGGAAATTTTGCCAGACCGAGACAAACTGAAAGGATTTTTAACACTCATGATTTGAGCCTCTTATTTACAAGCAGGCTGAGGATGAGTGCTGTGCTAGAAATACCGAATAAAACCTTACAGGAGTTCCCCAAATCTATTGCAGTTTGTTATCTCTGAATTGATAACTGAAGCTAAATAAACTGTGGTCATTCAAATAGTAATGGACAGATTTTTTTCTCCTGTAAGATAAATATAATGGGTTTTAATGATTTTCTCTTACTTTCTTCTTCAATTTTTTTTAAATTTGTTGTATATTTTACACAGATTTTCACCTTAAAATATTTTAAGCTTCCCATTAAAAATCGATCAGAGAACAGCAGGATCAGACTTGAGATCTTTTTATCTGCTGAGCCATCAATCTGTCTGACTCAAAAAAAAAAACATCTCATTGTTAATATAAAAGATCGTTGTACAGATTAGCATCGCAGCTAATGGCAGCTCTGTCATTTCAATACAGACATAAGTCAGCTGTCGAAGATGTTATAAAATAAAGCGGGCGCTCTCTCTCCTCGTTTTGACCACGTAAAATATACCACTACAGTCAGGGTAAAATAATAATGACCGCCCTTACATCTGTTTTTAGTTTTCGTCTAATAATCATCCATTAACCTGGTGTTTGTAAAAACTCTCCACAGTAACTAATTGTCATGTTCGCTGCATAACTTTGCAGCGAACATATGAAATAGCAGCGAGCCCAAAACGCAGAGTAAGTCACGTGTTTATTTACAATGGGTGAATGTACAGTTAATCCAAAAAACAGTCACGGTGGAAAAGGGGAAGACACCCGGCTACAAACTTTGTTGGTGTATGGCAGGGGTCAGCAACCCGCGGCTCTTTCATCCCTCTGCTGCGGCTCCCTGTGGCTTTGGAAAATAAATAATGAGTATTTAATTAAAATGTATTTTATTTTAGTTCATTAGTTTTTAAAATGTAATTCTAAATTTGAAGATTATGGTGATCTTGTAAAATCTAAAAAAAAACGTGTTAAAGTTTAATCACCGTCAGCGAAAATCAACACGATTACATAAGCGCTCGGCGCTTCCCCGGAAGTCGTCTCCCGTGATAACCCGGATGTGTTGTGTTCAAGCTACTGCTGTATTGCAGTAGCTTGACAGCCCTGCGATTGGATAGTTGCCAACGATTGGACCAATCAAATGGCTCGTTGTATGCTTTTTCAAAGATTCATGGCGGCGTGTTCTCAGGGATGTGATTTTCTGCTAATTCGCCGAATTCCGCTTTATTTTATCTTCCAGGAAGATAAAGTACGTTAAGTACTCAGTGTAAATGGTGTAGAGATTGAAAGGGTATCTGAAACTAAATTTCTTGGAGTAATAACTGATAATAAACTGTGTTGGAAGTGACATATTAATTATATTAAAGGTAAAATATCCAAATCAATTGCAATACTACACAGAGTGAAATATTTGCTGAATCAACCCACACTATATACTTTGTATCATTCATTAATACTCCCATACATGACATATTGTACTGAAGTATGGGGAAATACATATAAAACAAACATATATCCAGTCTTTATGCTTCAGAAGAGAGCTATTAGAATAATAAACAAAGCAGCTTACAGGGAACCAACAAACCCACTTTTTCTTAAACTAAAAGCTCTCAAGTTGAAAGATCTGGTTGACTTTAAAACTGCAGTAATAATGTTTAAAGTGAAGAATGTATCACTGCCCGCAAATATCCAAAAGTTGTTCCAAATAAGGGAGAAACAATATCATTTCAGAGGAACATGTATATTTCAAAAACCTTCAGTGAGAACTACCACCAAGCAACACTGTGTCTCAGTGCAAGGAGTCAGATTATGGAACGATTTTGGACCTGAATTAAAATCATGTACAATGCTTGGACAATTTAAACAAAAACTAAAGGAAGAAATACTCCAAACATATATACAAGATGACATGTAAAATCACATAAGGATTGTCATATCCAGCCTGTGTTGTGTTGTAGCTTAGTTTTTTTCTGTCACACTTAGTCTTAGCTTCGTTTTTTTTGAATTGTAATCGCTCTTGTCTTGTTTTTTTCTTTTTTTTTCTTTTGAATTCTTGGATGGAATATGGGTGGGCAATATAAGCTGCAGCTTCAGCCATCACCCATTTCGGATAACTTATGTTGAACTGTATAATCAGAGGAGTTATTGTCTAATTTGACCTTGTTGGATTTTCTTTCCCCCTTTGTTATATTATTCAGTTCCTTTTAACCTGTACTATCCGAAATAAAGATTCATTCATTCATTCATTCATTCATTCAAGTACATTAGCGGCTTGTGGTCCACGAACGCAGTGAAGCTGCGCCCTTTCAGGCAGGACTGGAAGTGGTGTATGGCCACTTCCGGTAATCGGTATGGCCAGGTGGAGAGCCATTAACTCTCTGTTACTGGCGGCGTACAACGGCTGTATGAGCTGGGCTGGCTCGAGGGAGGAAACGGTAATAAAAGTTAACCATCCCCTTTTATGATTCCAAACAGTTTGAAATTGACAGTGCACAGTGGACATTGACTCATAACTTTTGAATATTTCTAAGACTTGGCTGCATCAGTGATTGTGCAAAATGAACTGCTCAAGACTCAATGGAGATTGAAACTGGTGATCTGAAATGAATGCTGAAATTATAAAAAGTAATGTTATGTTGGAATTTTATTTCTATTATGGAACAGATAAAATTAACTGATTTTGATTTGATCAAGTGTTAAAGCATGTGATAGATAATGCTTGTTGGAATATTTTAGGAATGCTATCTTCTTGGAACATAAGTCAATATTATACATTAATAAGTGGCATTCAGCTGTTTGTTTTATGTCATTTAAGCACAGTTCTGGTACTTAAAAATCATAAAAACCCAGGAGCTTCGGGGGGCTTCCTGCGGGGCTTCCCGCAGGGCTCCCGTCAGCTCACCTCCCTCTGGCGGTCAAGATTTTTTTCAAGAAAAGTTTAGATATGACAAATTCCAAAGGCTCTAACTTGAATGTGGTAAGAGATAATGGCTTACTGTCAATTGGAAAGATGTAGAATGATCCAAAGTTTGAGATAGGAGTAAATTTATGCATCTAATTTGCATAATGTGAAGGCAGCCATATCGAATTACATAACTTTTGGTCAAAAGTGGACTTTGGACATATTTACACAAAGGATGGTTTTGGTTTTTTGTCACCATTTTTTTGTTTTTTTGTTATCTTATCTTCAAGCTATATGAACCAGAAAATCAGTATGTACACACATCGATAAAAACCGGTCAGACCTACCGCTCGTCATTTCTTCATTCGTCCATTTTCATCATCCACGGTCCTTATTTCGTCTTCTGCCAGTCATTTTCGCTTTCTCTCCCACATCCAGAAACTCTCACATTTATCTTATGAATTATTCCACCTCAATTTCGGTTACATTACGCCGCCAAACCGGCGCTATTGTTCTCTGTCATCATGTGCAGCTCTGTCGATGGCAGGCAAAAGTGTACACACTCCAGACCATTTTCTTCTGTCATAAAATGTAAATATTTCCCTTCAGAAGCTAAATAGTCTCTTTTTAGAATCGTAGTTGGCAAAATTTGGAGCAAACGCTTCCTCCATGTGGAAATATATGTTGGGATGGACCCTTTGTTTACATTCTCTTCTTTGCGTTTCCGGAATGATGTTTTGAAGGGGCTCGTTTGGGTGAAGTCCTCCAGTCCTTCAGTGAAGAGCAGTAAGCTATATGTGTCTGACATCTTGTGATGTGAAATGTTTGTTACAGCTGTGTTTTCTGTGCTTTTGGGACACATCACATGACAGGCGCAGACCTGTGACATACAGTGGGGCAAAAAAGTATTTAGTCAGCCACCAATTGTGCAAGTTCTCCCACTTAAAAGATGAGAGAGGTCTCCAATTTTCATCATAAGTATACCTCAACTATGAGAGACAAAATGAGAAAAAAAAATCCAGAAAATCACATTGAAGGATTTTTAATGAATTAATTGGTAAATTCCTCGGTAAAATAAGTATTTGGTCAATAACAAAAGTTCAACTCAATACTTTGTTATATACCCTTTGTTGAGAATGCAGAAAAACGGACTCCCACAAGGCTCAGTTCTAGCTCCAACTCTGTTCAACCTCTACATAAACGACCTGCCTATTACAAAATCCCGCAAATTCATCTATGCAGACGACATCTGTTTGGCATTCCAAGCACCAGACTTTGAACCACTGGAACGGGTGCTCACGGAAGATCTTGCTAAACTGGACCAGTTCTGCAAAATCTGGCGCCTAAAACCAAGCCCAGCAAAAACCGTCTCCAGTGTATTTCATCTCCACAATGCAAAAGCTGCCAGAGAACTAAACATCCACCTGAGCGGACTCAAGCTTAAGCATGCCCCAAATCCAACTTATCTTGGAGTGACCCTTGATAGGACCTTATCCTTCAAGGAACATCTAAAGGGGACGGCTGCTAAGGTGAAAGTACGAAACAACCTGCTCTGCAAGCTCGCTGGTGCAAAATGGGGGGCGGCAGTCTCCACCCTGCGCACCTCAGCACTGGCCCTTTCATACTCTGTAGCAGAATATTGTGCCCCTGTCTGGTCCAGGTCATCTTACACACACTATGTAGACACCCAGCTCAACTCAACCATGAGAACTATAACTGGAACAATCCGCTCAACACCACTCCCCTGGCTCTCTGTACTGTCAAACATAGCCCCTCCACACATCCGGCGAGCAGCATTAACTCAAAGGATGCTCCAAAAAGTTAAAGATTTTCCTCACTTACCAATCCATGCAGATATTTACACCCCACCCACTGCCCGACTTTCATCCAGACGGCCGATTTGGAAAAACCCTCCCCCAGCTGACTTTACCATCCAGACAGCTTGGCAAGAGGAATGGGAGACCAAGGAGGTCCCAAACAAACAGCTGGTGATAAACCCCAACCAACAGGTCCCGGGCACCAACCTCCCAAGGAGACAGTGGTCTACACTCAATCGCTTCAGGACTGGACATGGCCCCTGCTTGGCCAGCCTTCACAGATGGGGCAGTAGCCCTAGCCCACTGTGCGCATGTGGAGAGGAGCAAACTATGGAACACATCATAGAGACTTGCCCGCTCCAAAGACTGGAAGGAGGATTACACACCCTCCATACAGCAAACCAGGAGGCAACTGCTTGGCTTAAGGACTTTGCATTCGCTAAATAAAAAAAAAAAATGTTGGCAATGACAGAGGTCAAACGTTTTCTGTAAGTCTTCACAAGGTTTTCACACACTGTTGCTGGTATTTTGGCCCATTCCTCCATGCAGATCTCCTCTAGAGCAGTGATGTTTTGGGGCTGTCGCTGGGCAACACGGACTTTCAAGTCCCTCCAAAGGGACTTGAAAGCAGCTTCACACCAAGCTGCTTACCTATTGCAGATTCAGTCTTCCCAGCCTGGTGCAGGTCTACAATTTTGTTTCTGGTGTCCTTTGACAGCTCTTTGGTCTTGGCCATAGTGGAGTTTGGAGTCTGACTGTTTGAGGTTGTGGACAGGTGTCTTTTATACTGATAATGAGTTCAAACAGGTGCCATTAATACAGGTAACGAGTGGAGGACAGGGGAGCCTCTTAAAGAAGAAGTTACAAGTCTGTGAGAGCCAGAAATCTTGCTTGTTTGTAGGTGACCAAATACTTATTTTACCAAGGAATTTACCAATTAATTAATTAAAAATCCTTCAATGTGATTTTCTGGATTTTTTTTTTCTCATTTTGTCTCTCATAGTTGAGGTATACCTATGATGAAAATTGGAGACCTCTCTCATCTTTTAAGTGGGAGAACTTGCACAATTGGTGGCTGACTAAATACTTTTTGCCCCACTGTACTGTAGGCAGCAGGTGACGCACATGTTTTATGACAGCCGGAAAGTTAAAGGGTTAAGGTCATGCCACAGTATCTCAATCGGATTCAGGTCAGGACTTTGACTAGGTCACTCCAAAGTCTTCATTTTGTTTTTCTTAAGCCATTCAGAGGTGGACTTGCTGGTGTGTTTTGGATCATTGTCCTGCTGCAGAACCCAAGTGCGCTTCAGCTTGCGGCTACGAACAGATAGCCGGACATTCTCTTACAGGATTTTTTGGTAGACAGCAGAATTCATGCTTCCGTTTACCACAGCAGGTCTTCCAGGTCCTGAAGCAGCAAAACAGCCCCAGACCATCACACCACCACCATATTTTACTGTTGGTATGATGTTCCTTTTCTGAAATGCTGTGTTATTTTTACACTGGATGTAATGGGACACACACCTTCCAAAAAGTTCAAATTTTGTCTTGTCAGTCCACAGAGTTTTTTCCCAAAAGTCTTGGGGCTTGGGAATCATCAAGATGTTTTCTGGCAAAACTGAGATGAGCCTTTATGTCCTTTTTGCTCAGCAGTGGTTTTCGTCTTGAAACTGTCCCATGCAGGCCATTTTTGCCCAGTCTCTTTCTTATGTTGGCGTCATGAACATTGACCTTAAATGAGGCAAGTGAGGCCTGCAGTTCTTTGGATGTTGTTGTGGGGTCTTGTGTGACCTCTTGGATGAGTCGTTGCTGCGCTCTTGGGGGTAAGTTTGGTCGGCCGGCCGTTCCTGGGAAGGTTCACCACTGTTCCATGTTTTCACCATTTGTGGATAATGGCTCTCACTGTGGTTCGTTGGAGTCCCAAAGCTTTAGAAAGGGCTTTATAACCTTTTCCAGACTGACTTTGTTTCTCATTTGTTCCTGAATTTCTTTGGACCGCAACATAATGTCTAGCTTTTGAGGATCTTTTGGTCTACTTCACTTTGTCAGGCAGGTCCTATTTAAGTGATTTCTTAATTGAGAACAGGCGTGGCAGTAATCAGACCTGGGTGTGGCTACAGAAATTGAACTCAGCTTTTCAAAGATATGATAAACCACAGTTAATTAATGTTTTAACGGGGGGGGGGGACAATCACTTTTTCACACAGGGCCATGTAGGTTTGGATTTTTTTTTTACCCTTGATAATAAACACCTTCATTTAAAAACTGCATTTTGTGTTTACTTGTGTTATCTTTGTCTAAATTTAAATTTGTTTGATGATCTGAAACATTTAAGTGTGACAAACATACAAAAAAATGAGAAATCAGGAAGGGGCAAACACTTTTTCACACCACTGTATATGGTCAAATCACACAGCCCTACTTCTGTGTAAAATTTCTGATGTACAGAGTTCCATTTCCATTCTCCTTGGGCCATTTCATGCAGTGTTTTTTTTTGACTGACAGTGGAGTAGTTTGGTCATGCTAGCACAAAATTCATTTACGTTTCATGAATGAGGTCCATAGCAATGTTACAGAGTCTATTAAGTTCGCTATTAGTGCTGGGCAGTATGACCAAAAATTTATATCATGATATTTTTTTATTTTTTTTTTAGATTTTGGCAGTTTCACAGTATATCACCATATTTGTTGTTTGTGTGTGTGTGTGTGTGTGTGTGTGTGTGTGTGTGTGTGTGTGTGTGTGATTATGATATATACAAACACTTAACCATCTATTCTCCAGTATATGATGGCTTTAATTTACTTTACAAACTGACACAATATATGAAGGGATCAATATGAGTGAAACAGTTGAACTGTAATTTTACAAACAGCAATTTAAAAAAGGTGATGCATTTTGCCCCCACCAGCCCCCACCAGATGGCTCAACAAATTTTGCGGTATATATTGTATTTTGGTTTACACTGCATTTTTTTAAAACCAAAAAAAGTCCAAACTGCAGACCCAGTTCCTTTTTGACACTTGTTGTTCTGGTCTATCTCCAGTCTCCTTGGCCTCAGAATCCTCACCCTCCGTCACTGTTTTCAGCTCTTTAAATTACCAGAGCCTGTCCCAGCTATCAACAGACTAATATTATGCTCCCTGGCTGGCTAGCTAACGAGTAACCATGCTGCATCCAGCATGAGTGTGTTCCTCTGCTGTGTAATTTTGTAAGCATACAGTCGTATGGAATGTTTGTGACATATTTTGTTCACATTTTCTTTATTTAATTATTGCAGCAAATTTGTTTTGTGTTTTCCTTGGCTTTTTCTGATTTAAAGCCTATCACTATAAGAAACATCCTTCACCTATTCAACTCCGCCCTCCCTCTTACATCACTTAGCCAGTAGTTGACACGCTTTTAGCTTTTAGCCTCCTTCTAGCTCGGATGCGTCTTTAACTGAATGCAAGTCAAGCTGGCCACCAGAGTCAGCCCCAGGATCTCCAATGACAGTGTCCCGCGGAGATCCCGTCAAATTTGATGTTTTGCCATGAAAGAGAAAGCTCTTATAATCTACATACTGGATGCAAGATTCATTCTCCATCAACACTTCACATGTTTATGACAGTACCCTCTTGAACATGTGTGCATGTCAATATTGTGTCTTTGTCTCAGCCCCGCCCACTAAGACAGGAAGTGGCTTTTTTAACTTTTATACACCCCTCCAAGCCAGTCCAAGACAATCACTTCAAACTTGATCAGGACGTGAATAAAATTTGGATAGTGACTCACTGTACATACAGTCACATGAAAAAATTTGGACACCCCTTTAAATATTCAGTTCTTTATTAAGAAATGTTCACATATCTATGTCTAACCTTGTTTTTGGTTTTATTTGCATTTTTTAAAATTTATTATAGCCATTTTAAGTGGGAATGAATGTGGGAGTGTCCTAAAAAAGGTGGAGGGTGTCCTAATTTATTCCTCACTGTTTAGAATTACATTTTACAGAAAATTTGAAAAAAGTCTTTAATTCATTTTTAATCATTTAGTTGTATTACGTGAATCTCCCAGTATTTTTAAACATTGATATTAAATATCCATATGTCCAAAGATGTAAAAAAACCACACAGGCTTATACAGGGTGTCCTAATTTTTTCACATGACTGTATCATCATCTCAATTGCACTGTCTTCCCTCACAATCCCTGTCCTTTGCCATGAAACAGGAAGATGATATAACTCATACATACAGTACATCATCCATTCTGCACCAAGGTCAAAGTAAACTTTATTATCCCCATATGGAGCAATTTGTTCTACAGCCCCAGCAATGTAAAACCAATAAAATACACACCCAAGATCCACATACAGCAAAGACAGGAGTTACAGTAGATATAAAAAGTCTACACACCCCTGTTCAAATGCCAGGTTTTTGTGATGTGTGACGGTGGAGAGGAAAAACTCCCTTTTAGCAGGAAGAAACCTCCAGCAGAACCAGGCTCACGGAGGGGCAGTAATCTGCTGCAACTGGCTGGGGGGTTGAGGGGATAAAGAAGAAGAGGAAAAAGAACAGACATGTAGAGAGCACACAGCACGACAGGGACTCAATCTATGGGAGAGAACAAACAGATGTTAATGACCAGCAAAAATATTTCATTGAGAGTGAAGAAAGGAGTGAAGCCCAGTGCATCGTTGGAGGCCCCCCGGCAGTCTAAACCTAACTAATGGCACATTATGTCAAAGCATAACTAATGGCCTTTTTCCAATAGCTCCTACTCAGCCTGACTCGCCTTGACTCTACTCGGTTTGTAGGGTTTTCCATTAGTACCTAGTACCTGGTACTAAGTACTGTTTTGGTACCTACTCGAGTGAGGTTCCAACCGTGCTGAGTCGAGCTGAAAATGTGACATCAGCAGATTGCAGGCCACTGACTGGCTAGGACATAACGTCAGTATATGAGAGCGACATCTTTGCAAGATTCAAAACCGCCATTTGTAAATTCAGCCATGAGATTTTTATTATTTCTGTGATAATTTTTCAGATATTATTTTGTCAAACCATCACAAGTCCCTTGTTCTGCTTAAAACGATTGATTCTGTTCTTAATCCACCTCAGACTGCATGTATGGAGCCCTCACCTGTTATGTGTGAGAACTTTCTCAACTTGTTTATTGATAAGATGACTTCTACTAGGGCTCTGACCTCACCTCCTTCTTATGACCACTCAATCTCAGTTCCCTGCCCTGCTGTTTTTGACAGGTTTGAGCCTGTGACGCTGGACTTTTTACAGGAGATTGTTGGTCATTTAAAGCCCTCAGGTTCTCCAAATGATGCTATCCCTCCTCAACTTTTTAAAGAGGTTTTCCTCACTGTAGGGGCCAGCTGTCCTTGCAGTTAATAACAGCAGTCTAGGCCTCAGGTGTAGTTCCCCAAAGTTTTAAACATTCTGTTGTGCAACCTTGGATTAAAAAAAATTGGTCTGAATCCTACAGTTTTTAATAATTTTAGGCCTATCTCCAAATTGCCCTTTCTGTCAAAAATCCTCAAGAAGACAGTATACAGCCAGTTAATGGCCTTTTTGGAGGAGCAGGCTATTCTCAAGGTTTTCCAATCTGATTTTAAAACTCTTCACAGTACTGAATTAGCTCTTTTAAAAGTTTTTAATGATTTTTTTTAGCTACTGATTCTGGTGACTGTGTTATTCTTGTGCTTTTAGACCTAACTGTTGCATTTGACACAGTGGACCATAAAATTTTAATTTCTCATCTGGAGCAGTGGGTGGGCATCACAGGACATTACTGGACCTTCTGTGTTAGCCTTGGTTACTCTGTATCCTTCTTTGCCCCTTTGTCCTGGGAGGTCCCCCAGGGCTCATTCCTAGGCCCTCTGCTTTTATCTCTTTATTTATTACTTCTTGGCACCATACTGAGGAAGTATGGTATTTCATTCCACTGCTATGCAGGTGACTGTCAAATTTATGTCCCTCTTAGAAAGAATCCCTCACATTCTGTTGAGATACTGCTGACATCAAGGCCTGGATGGCCTTAAACTTCCTGAGTTTTAATGACAATAAGGCAAAAGTTATAGTTTTTGGTGACTCCTCTGGATCCCTCCTTGTAGACCTTGGTTCCCTAATGCATTATGTTAAGCCAACAATTACAAACTTGGGGGTTAAAGTGGACCCTGATCCTAAATTTAACAGTCAGGTCATCTCAGTCATCAGATCAAGTTTTTTCCAACTGAGGCAGCTGGCCAAAATAAAGCCAATTCTGTCAGTGCAGCTCTTTGAGACAGTAAAGCCTTATTCATGCTGCATTCCCCCTCTGGTCCACTTTGGTCCGCGTGTGCGCCGGGCTCATCCAAAGCATGGATGGAAGCAGGCGTTGTACATGCTCACTGTTTTCGTCTACTAGGCCAAGCAGTTGACGCATGCGTACAACTGTTATTTGTAGTTTCACCCCAGCCCTATGGGTAGCGCAAATGCACTAACATGCCAGTTTGTTCACCGGCTATAAACACGAGAGTGACGCACATTTTTTTGTAGCAACAACACTGGTGTCGTTTCAAGGAAAACGAGGAATTACCATTTTTCAGTGCTCTTCTCCGCTGAAGCTGCTACTGCTGCAAAAGGATTCATATATGTTTACTCTCGTCTTCCGCATCCTCATTGTCTTCCTCGTCTACTTTGTCTTTGTATGCTGTGTTGGCAGCACCATCTCATGAATGGGATGTTCAGTCTTGCACATGCTCTGTCAATGCATTCAGCTCATGGGCAGGCCATGTGGTCATAAAATTTGTGCTGCACGTGGTCATCTGCAATAGAGCCCTGCATATAATAGCGGAGTGGAGACAACGTAAATTTTGTCACACAAGGATTCCGGTTGCACATCCGCGGACAGTGGAGGTGCAGCATGGATCCAGCTTAATACATGCCTTTGTGACTATTAGGCTGGATTACTGCAATGTGGAGTCTTCTGCATGTCTTCTGTTGCTTGTCTCCAGTTGGTGCAAAATGCAACCGCACATCTTTAAACTGGCACACGTAAACGCGAGCACATTTCTCCCATTTTAGCCTCACTCCACTGGCTGCCCGTACATTTCAGGATCCATTTTAAAAAAAATTTATTTGCTTTTAAATCCCTATCTCCCTGAACTACTACACCGGTACACACCCTCCCACCTTCTTAGGTCAGCTTATCAGCTGCTCCTGAGTGTGCCTAAAACTAAGTGAAAGCTCTGGGGGGACCTTGCCTTCTCTGTAGCACCGCCTAATCTTTGGAACAAGTTGCCCCTTCATATCAGACAAGCTTCTTCCCTGTCTGTTTTTAAGTCTCACCTGTTCTTTGGCATTTGGTCATTGATTTTATTGATTCAATTGATTTTATTTATTTGTTAGTTACTTATTGTATGATTTTTTTAACTCTTGTTTTTATGTATAAATTTTGTTTGATTTTAGTAGTTGAGCTGTTGTGTTTTTTATGTATTTATCATGTTTCCTACTTCTCTATACAGCACCTTGATCCAGTTTGGTTGTTTTTGAAGTGCTTATAAATAAAGTTGGATTGGATTGGATAATCAACGATCACAATCACAAAACACTCACCATCTTCCCCGTAAGCAGCCATCAGCTCGGAGACCTTCTGGTATACTTTCATTTTGGGTTGCTCTGCCAGCGACGGGGCTGAAAAGTTCATATAGTGGTCAGATTTGACCAAATCTGGTTGTTTTTCAACAGTCTCCCCTTCAGTCCACACACTTCTTCCATCGGTGTTGCAGCGCTTGGCTCCCTGCACTTGAAAAATAAGCTAAATTTGGTCAAATTTGACCACTATGAACTTTTCAGCCTATGAACTTTTCAGTCCCGTCGCTGGTGGAGCAACCCAACATGAAAAAGTATGCCAGGCGGTCTCCGAGCTGATGGCTGCTCATGGGGAAGATGGTAAGTAACTTTGTGCATTGCTTGTATTTTGCGCTTGCTGTAATAAGTATTCGCTTCTGACAGCAAAACGTCAGCATGTCAACAACATAATGGGATAACAGGCCGCCTTCCTGTAATGAACCCACGCACCTTGAGGTGGTACTCAGTTGTAATGGAAAATGACCTAAACTGTGTCAGGCCAAGTAGAGTCGGGGCAAGTGAGCTGAGTAAGTGCTAGTGGAAAAGTGGCTTAAGAGAGGGTTCAGGGTCACCTGATCCAACCCTAACTAGAGGCTATGTCAAAAAGGTGGGTTTTAACCCTATTCTTAAAAACAGAGACTGAGTCTGACTCCCAAATCCAGATTGGCAGCTGGTTTCAAAGGAGAAGAGCCTGATAACTGAATGCTCTGCTTCCCATTGTACTTTTAGATATTCTAGGTATTACAAGTAATTCTGCATTTTGGGAGCATAGTGCTCTGTTAGGAGGATAAGGTACTATCAGATCTTTGAAATAAAAAGGGGCCTGACTATTTAGAGCTTTGTAAGTGAGGAGAAGGATTTTAAACTTAATTCTAAATTCTATGGAAAGCCAAGGAAGGGAGGCCAGAACCAGAGAGATGCAATGTCTCTTTCTAGTTATGTTATGTCCACCAGTTCAGCTTCCTGCTGGCACAGCTCCTGTTCAGGGCTCCAGGTCATGTTTTACCTCACCTATTTCAGCCTGCACACCTGTGAAAATCACTTTGTTGTCAGTCTCTGCCTTAATATAATGTAGCCTTTTTTGGCAATGGTTTTGTCGCTTTGCTTTGTGGTAGTGTTTTGGGTTTTTTTTGGGGGGGGGGGGGTTTGTGTGTGTGTGTGTGTGTGTGTGTGAGAGAGAGAGAGCTGTGTGATGGTATATTTTATATAATTATGTGAAAATCAATAAAAATATTCATAATAATTTTTAAATTATGAGGAGGAACAGAGGCCAAGTCATTAGATTTAGAGCAGGGGTGTCCAATCATGTGCCATGGGAAGCCAAGACCCTGCAAGCTTTTCCTCCATCAGTGCCTTCAACAGCAGATTTCACTGAATTTCTTCCTACTGATTGCTGATAAGTGAAAACACCTGCTGAAGAGACTGGGTAGAAGAGAAAACCTGCAGGGTCTTGGCCCTCCATGGCACATAATTGGACACCCCTCATTTAGAGGCTACATATTTAATTTGAGTTTTATCAACTTTTTGTTTAATCACTTTGGGATGCTTATACATTTTATTTTTATTTACTTTAGAGGGAGCAGACAGTGATTCTCTGATGGTGGGGACAGAGGCTAACTTGAGGGGTGGCAGATGGAGAGAAGCTTCAGAGAGACATGTAGGACTGCAACTCTGCTTCCTGGTTCCAGCTCTTCATAGTAGTCAAGGCTTTGGAACTTTGGATAAAAATGATGCCAGGTTGTTAGACAAATGAGACGCACCATCCAAAGTGGAATGGACGCCATCTTGCCTAACAAGACCAGGTTTTCCCCAAAATAAGTTCCAATTGTCTATGTAGCCCACATAGTTTGCAGGACACCACACAGACAGCCAGCAGTTGAAGGATGACATGCAGCTAAACATATCATCAATGGTCAGGTTGGGGAGGGGCCCAGAGAATACTATAGCTACACACCAATTCCATGCTAAGTTTTGTGACTTCCAACTGCCGGAGTCGGATGTCGTTAATGCCAGCGTGGATAACAATTGTGGAGTATTTACAGTTTCTTTTAGCCAGAATTTTCAAATTTGACTTGATGTCACCTGCTCTGGCCCCGGGAATGCATTTGACTATGGCCGCTGGAGTCTCCAGGTTCAAATGTTGTCTCAAGAAGACAACATTTATTACATTTACCATTATCACTAAAAGAGGCAGAAGTGGGACTTCCGGTTATGGCTGCCACGTAAGAAGGACACGTCTCACTCTGCTCTGCTTCTGGAGAAAAAAAATCGGCAAATAACTCTCTCATTTGGGACAGAACGTATCCCAGCGTTTGAGCGAGGATATGTCGGTGAAGCCTAAGGCTGGAAAACCAAGTAGAGGAAAAAGCGAGCCGCAGAAACAGTCCAAATTAACGGACTTTCAGGTCTGTGACGCAGTAGAGAAAGCACCAAATATGGCGAAGGAAGCTAACAACGGCGCGGGAGCTGCGGGAAGCGACACAGGTGCGTTGCTGGCGGCTATGAGCTCAATGAGAGCGGAATTTTCCTCTAGATTTGATGGGATTATGGCAGCGTTGGAAGGAATGAGAAAGGAATTGGGTGACTGTGTAGAACGAATGGCGCAGATGGAGCTTCGTATTTCCAGTGCTGAAGATGAAGTCAATTGTCTCCAATTAAAGGTGCGCACTTTGGAAAAAAAAAAAAATGTCTGGAAGAAAATATTCTGGATTTGGAATCCCGTTCGAGACAGAACAACTTGAGGCTGGTGGGTCTACCGGAAGAATCCGAAGGTCGGGACCCGTGTTTCTTTCTGGAAAAGTGGATTCCGGAGGCGCTGGGCAGTGCGGCGCTGCGGCCGGCGGTGGTTTTGGAGGGCGCGCATCGTATTGGCCCACGGAGAGATAAGGGACCACGGAGGACCTTAATTATGAAGTTCGTCAGCAACAGAGACAGGATGAAGATCTTCAACGCAGCACGAGCTAAAGGAGAGATTAAACACCAGGATCAGCAGGTGCGGTTCTACCCAGATTGGGCCACAGGAATCCAACAATTGAGGAAGCAGTATGATCCCGTACGTAAGGAGCTGCGCAACCTTGGGATTCGTCATGGTGTAATCTATCCTGCGAGACTGCTGACCACGTATGGGGGCAGAACCCACATCTTCAAGACCCCAGAGGAGGCGCAGGAGTTCATCAAGAAGATCCAAGAAGAGACTGGTGGGAGCTAAGCATGAACAAAATATAAGGTAGAATAATTAAGCATTTGCACAGGCATCTGACTGACTTGAAGCAAATAGCAAGTTTACAAAATATAGATTGCATTATATATTTAAAAAAAAAAAACAAAACAAAAAAAACTATGATGTACAAAGTTGCTAAAAATTTTGGAGTTAAGTTGGAAAAATACAGAGGAGAGTTAATGTTACGTCATTAAAAGCAGTAGAGTTAGGGTGATTGGGAGGATGAAGAAGGAGTGGCTTTGGCTGTTCCCCGTGGATGTGGAACGGTCGATGGCTATATCGGGAGACTGAATTTTTCTTTTGATTTTGGGGGGTTCGCCACAAGTGTGGGAAGGGGGAATTTGTTTGTGTGTAGTTTGTAGGATGAATGTTCAACCACTCATTTTTTTGCTTCTCTGTATGAGCATGTTTACACTGCAAGGTAATCCCAAACTCCCTATTGATCATAAACCAAAGCGTTAATTTTAATTTAACTTCATGGAATTGCAGAGGTCTACAAAATTTAAAAAAACTTAAACAAGTTATGAATAAAATAAAAGACATGGGTTCAAAAATTGTGTTTTTACAAGAAACTCATCTAATAGAGGAGGATGTAAAAAGAATTAGGAGTAGATGGCAAGGAAATGTTTTCACCTCATCATTTTCATCCCGAGCCAAGGGAGTTATGACTCTCATACATAAATCAGTCCCTTTTCAAGTGAAAAATGTAATTGGAGACAAATTTGGAAGATATGTAATCATTCAAGGATCTTTGCTATTAGAAAATATAAATTTGGTGAACCTATATGGCTCCAATATAGATGATCAAAAGTTCTTTGCTAATTTATTTCTTATCTTATCATCACTTACAGGGCAACATATAATAGCAGGGGATTTTAACTGTACATTGAATCCTGGTATAGATAGATCAACAGGACTGGACTGTACGCACAATGGATGTAGGATGACCATTAATCATTTTATGAAAGAACTGAGATTGTTAGATATATGGAGAGAAATGAAACCACAAGTTAAAGCCTATTCTTGTTATTCCAGTATCTACAAGACATTCTCACGTATTGATTATTTTTTGATTTCCACAGAATTAAGGTCCAAGATTCAGAACTGCTTTTATGATAACATCGTGATCTCTGATCATGCACCCTGCTGTCTAATATATGTAGATAAGAAATTGACAAAGGAATCAGGTAGATGGCAATTTCAGCATAAATGGCTTCAGGATGAGGAATTTGTCAAGTACATAGAAAAACAGATAGATGAGTTCTTTGATATCAATACTACACAAACATCAGCATGTGTAAAGTGGGAGGCTTTCAAAGCTTTTATTAGGGGACATATTATTAGTTATACAGGTTCAAAATCTAAGAAGACTCGAGAGGAGAGAGCCCAATTGGAACATAAAATAAAAAATCTTCAGGAAAAAGTGTATGCAGGAAGTGATCCAAGGTTGGAGAAAGAATTACTGATTTTGAGAGCTGAATACGACAAAAAATCAGCGAATAGAGCTGCCTCGAGTCTTCTAAGATTGAAACAATCTTTTTATGAACAAGGTGAAAAATCAGGAAAATTATTGGCATGGCAGATTAAACAATTAGAAATTAAAACACCAATTACCAGTATTATAAGTAATGGACAGGTAGTTATAGATCCTTTAGAAATTAACAGAGCCTTTAGAGATTACTATGAAAAATTATATGATACCAAAAATGAATCTGATTTAACAAAACTAAATGGGTTTTTGAACGAACTATCTATACCGAGTATTCCAAATGAAAACAGGGAGATATTGGAGTCTAAAATTAGTCAAGAAGAAGTTGGGCTAGCCATTGATAATATGAAATCAGGAAAAAGTGCAGGACCAGATGGTCTTCCAGTTGACCTTTATAAAAAATTTAAGAATAAATTAATAAAACCTTTTTTGGAAATGGTTTTAGAAGCATTTCAAAATAATAATTTACCATCATACATGAATAATGCCTTAATTATACTGTTGCCAAAACCAGGTAAGCCCTCTAATAAATGTGAAAATATGAGACCAATAAGCCTATTAAATGCCGACCTTAAGATAATCTGTAAAATTTTAGCAAGACGAATACAAGAAATTTTACCAAATATTATTAATCGAGATCAGAATGGCTTTATAAAGGGAAGACAAGGCTTCCATAATGTAAGAAGACTATTTAATATTATTTATTTTAATAAAGAAGCACCGGATACAGCTCTCCTATCACTGGACGCCGAAAAGGCCTTTGATAGAGTTGAATGGCCCTTTCTTTTTGAAGTCCTACAAAGGTTTGGACTTGGAAATAATTTCATAAAATGGGTTCAGATAATATACAATAATGCTACAGCAGAAATCCTAACAAATAACAATATTTCAAAATCAATAAAAATCAATAGAGGATGTCGACAAGGCTGTCCACTTTCACCTTTACTGTTTACTATGGCAATTGAACCTTTAGCGATGGCGATACGTCTACAGTCACAAATATATGGAATTAAAGTTGGACCAACAGAACATAAAATCTCCCTGTACGCCAATGACATAATTTTGTTTATGTCGAATCTAAAAAAAATCAATTCCGACCTTGTTGAATTTAATAAAGAATTTTGGGGAAATATCAGGATATAAAATAAATAAAACTAAATCTTCAATATTAATGCTAAATGAGACCCAGAGAAATTACCCAGATCCTGAGGTAAATCAATTCAACGTTGTAAATCAGTTTAAATATTTAGGAATCCAAATTATGCCTAAGCTAGAATCAGTCGCCAGTGCCAACTATGAAGCCTTAATGACAGATATCAATGAGTCAATTCAGAGATGGATGTCACTACCAATGTCAATGATCGGGAGAATCAATATACTTAAAAGTAATATTTTACCTAAAATACTTTATTTATTTCAATACATTCCCTTACCACCACCTGTAGATTTATTCTCAAGAATTAAAAAAAAGTTAGTGGAATTTATATGGAACAACAGGAGGGCTAGATTACGTCTGTCTTTATTATATTTACCATTTGATCGGGGAGGTCTGAAATGTCCAAATTTTATGTTGTATTATTGGTCGGCACAACTGAGGTCTATGACATATTATTTTTCATCAAATGATCTCCCTCACTGGACTGAAATGGAATCATACAATTTACCTTTACCTCTTCCCATATTCATATACTCAGATTCGGCAAAAAAATTACAAAAACAAGTTAAAAATCCATTTGTAAAGCATATGATCAAAATATGGTGGGAAGCTAAAAATTATTTAAAAGAACCACAGTTATTGTCACAATTTAGCCCAATATGGGGTAATCAATATTTTAAACCAGGAAGAGCGGACGCTGTATTTAAAGTATGGAATTTAAAAGGGATTCAAAAGATTCAAGATTTATATTTGCCATGTGCAGATAACATAATGTCTTTTGAAGAGCTGAGGGTCAAATTTAATCTTAATAGAACACATTTTTTTAAATATCTTCAACTTAGAAACTTTATTCGATCAAATCAAAATAAAGCTCTCACTCGACCTATGTATTCATCCTTGGAAAAAATGATGATGAAAGATAGTAAAAGAAAGGGTATTATTTCAGAGTTTTATAACTCGTTGACACTATCCTCAAGTGAAAATTCACAGAAAAGATTAAATTACTGGAAAGAAGATCTGCAAATTGAAATTTCAGAGGAACAATGGGAATTGGCTTGTACAGAAGCCCAAACCAAATCAATAAATGTACGTCTTAAATTGATACATTTCAAATGGTTAATGCGGATGTATGTTACACCGCAGGAGTTAAATAGATATAACAAAAATATACCAGATACATGCACAAAATGCATGGAAAGTAAAGGAACCCTATTTCATTGTGTATGGGAATGTAGAATAATAAGAATGTTTTGGGATGAGGTGAGGGTAACAATTGAAAAAATAATCTCAAAACAAATCATATTGAATCCTAAACTGTTTTTGTTGGGTCTGTACCCAGAAAAGCATAACTTTAATAAAAGTGAAAGAACATTCATAGACCTCAGTTTGCTTAATGCCAAAAAATGTATTGCACTAATGTGGAAAAAGACTCATAGACCAGATGTGACTCAGTGGTTAAGACAGATGTTAACAAACCTTCCATTAGAAAGAATAACATATATACTGAAATCAAAGGAAATTGTGTTTGAGAATATATGGAGACCTTTTATTGATCATGTAAAAAATTTAAACATAACTCTTGAAGAAGAAGGTGAATGATGTGTGTGGACCTTGTAAATTCCAAACTGGTGAACATATTATGTATACTTATGTAATGGATTGTCTAGACTAAACAGAGGAGCATTGTTGAAGACTTGATTTTGTTGGTGGTTGTTGGTGTTTTTAGTGCATTTTTTTTTTTGTAGTACTTTAGTGTTAGTGTTTGATTGTTTGTGTCATGTTTGTTTAAAAAAAGGTTCAATAAAGATATTGTGGAAAAAAAAAAGAGGCAGAGGTGTAACTAAACATCTGACACAAAGACACACCAGAGGAGAAGCGGAAGGAAAACTAGTAGCCATGGCTAGTGGCTATCCCGAAGCTAACGCAAACAACGATGAAAGGTGAACAGAAGGATAAAGAGGATGATTAGGTGACACTGATTGTGCACACAAGTGCAAGAGGCTTGTTAAACAGCAGTGAGAAGTGACGGTAGATGGGGAAAAAAATGATTAAAATGCAATTAGAGGCAATAATCCTCAGGAGAAGGAAGAGAGCTAAGCATAGCAAACCACACTGACAGTGAGCAAAACAGAAAATGACGATACGTTACCACAGGAAGTCAGTCAGTGGTCAGTCTCACCCTTCTAGTAATTCAAAGGGTATTTCATGATGATGTAAAACTATGTGTCATATGATGCAACAGGCAGACAGATGAACTGCAACAAACGCATTTCTTTGTTTACTTGGGGTGGGGCAAAAAAAATTGATACAGTGTAGGATTGTGATACTTTGTGTCCACGATTCTGATTCAAAGGAACCATTATTGCAATACTTAAATAAAAGTATTAATAAATTTTGCAAGTACAAATTCAGTTTTTTGGGGGGTACCAGAGTAATGAAAGTCAATTGACTTTTCAGTCTACTAGATGGTGCTAAATGCTCACTGTGTAGTTAGGTCAGAACAGCAAAGGAGTGACTCCTGAGGTCTAGCCAGGAGTTGAAGAAGACAGAGATCGGAATGGGTAGTATTTCATGATTCGGCGACAAGACAAGACAAGCTGTTAGTGACCTTCGAAACTGTTCGCGAACTGTTTGGCAACCTTTTATGAACCCTGATGAAACCCAAAAGTGCAACGTTCATGAAAGTTCCTCAGCATTTGCCTCTCCGTGAGATATGGGGGGATGGTAAATTGCAGTATATGATATCACAATACTCAGTGTATTGGAACATTGTGATATTGTATTGTGGCTCAAGTATTGTGATAGTATCGTATAGTGGTGAATCTGGTGATCCCCCTATTGTTGGCGATAATGTGATTGATTGATTGATTGATTGATTTTAGAGACTCCTTTTTGTCTGAAAATAGTTAATGTAACAACAAAGGCATTGTCTCTTGGTATTTTTATGTTGTATTGTACACTATTGTGATATTTGAAACCTTCCATCCATCCATTTATCCATCCATCTTCTACCATTTATCCACGGGTCTCGGTCACATGGGTAGCAGTCCAGAGTAGCCCAGATTGCTGCCCTGTTCACATTACACCATGATCCCTATAATCTCTCCTGCAGGTGGCTCCTTTAGGTACACTTGGTCCTTGGTGTAACTTTTTTATAGGGATCTACTTCATTGCTGTTCGTCTGGTCCTTCACCCAGGACCAATGTGTCTTGGGAGACCCTACGAGTGGCAAGTCACCTTTGACAGCATAACTCCTGAGATCATTAGGGCACCAAGACCTCTCCACCACGATAAGGTGGCGATCCACAGAGGCACATTGTGACATATTGTGGCCTCTAAATTTGCCACTGATAATGACAGATATGCTCCTAATTAATTAATTAAATTTTAAATTGTTTCATTAATAAAAGCATATGCACACAGTCATGTGAAAAGGTTTGGGCACGCTATTAAACGTTTAGTTCTTTATTAGGAAATATGAACTTATCAGTTAATCTTTTTTCAAATTATATACAATTATAGATTGCATATAATCTGCTGTACGTATATCTATTGATCAAAGTGATTTAATTGTATTGCTTATGCCAAAAGAGTATCAAAGTAACTCATTAGAAATTTTAAAATGCCAAATTCCTATGGAGAAAAAGTTAGGACACCATAGGAAGTAATGGCTATTTTTCTCCTATTTGGCTGAAACAACCTCACTGAGCTGTTTCCTATAACAGCCTGCCAGTTTCTGACATCAACTGGCAGAAAGTTTTCCCCACTCGCCCATGCAAAATTCTTTCAGCTGCATGATGTTTGAGAGTTTTCTTGCATGCACAGCACATTTTTAAGTCACCCCACAGCACCCCAATAGGATTAAGATCTGGGCTATTCCTGAATTCTAAATTTCTTTCTGTTGAACCATTCCTTGGTGGATTTACTTGAATATTTAGTCATTGTCACTTTGCATTGTCCACCTCTATATCAGCCTCTACTTATGGCCAGATTGTCTCACATTTTCACACTTTTTTCCTCAAGCACCCTCTAATATAGTGAAGAAGTCATAGTGGGTGACTTCTGGTCAGTTGGGAAGGCCCTTCTGCAGCAAAGCAGCACCAAACCATGACATTTCCACTCTCATGCTTCACAGTTGGTATAGAATGAATTTGTTCAATTGATGTATTTGGTTTCTATTAAACCTTTCTCTGTTTGTCATAAACACATTGCATTGGCATGTCCAGATGCATCAATTTTAGGTTCTGTTGTTGCTGTTTGCATAGATGATGTATTTACACCACCTGTGTCTATATGTTCATTTTTAATAAAGAACTAAACATTTAATGGGATGTCCTAACTTTTCCATATGATTGTATGTGTGAATACATGTAAGCATAAGTGTATGGTGTGCCTAATGTGTAAATGAAATGTCAGTCAAACAACTGTATCTATCCACACAGACCCAGAAGAGATGCCATCAGCCAAAACAAGTGGAATCACTGCTGTGGGTGGACTTTAAAGTGTGCCACTATGTGCACTTTATTGTCACTGGTCATGTGTTAGATTTTTATCATGCCTCCAGTTAATCTTTATTAGTGGGAAAATGTCTGTTATTACCACATATTCAAAACACGATTTGTACAGTTGGATTGCGCCTGAGCAGTGTTAGTCTTTCATTCACTTTGTTCAAAATACTGTCACATCACTTTTGTTCTGGACAGATATCTGTCTCAGTATAAAGTAGTAAACACTGCACAGTATTTGAATGTTTATCTGATGTTTTATTTCTTGCTTTCCGTCATTGTTTTTGGGAATTATTACTGTTTTATGTCTTTGCTAACTGACGTTAGCAGAGCTGTTATCTGCAAATGTTGTATTTTGATCCTATATTACTACAGATTATTGGTATTTGTATGTTGGCAAACTTTCAAGTGTTGCTGAACATCTTGGTCTTTTGTAAATTTGTTGGTACATATGCAGTTACCTAAAGCAGGATTTCCTAATTTGCAACTGGTAAATAAATGTTGACTCATTGTAGGATGTAAATACCATCAGTGAGTCATGACTGCTTATCCATCATGGTTCACGGGTGACAGAGTCTCTTCCAGTTGGGGTATAGTGTACACCCAGGACATTTATCACTTATAAACAAGGCATGCATGCCCAGTGGTGCAGTGATGACCACTGTCACCTCATAGCTGGAAGGGTCCTTTTTCAGCCTCCAGGTACATGTGGGATTTCCTGTGTTGAGTTTGCATGTTGTCTGTATGCCTGTATAGATTTAGTCTGGGTTCTCCAGTTTCCTCCCAAGCCCAAAGACATACAGTAGGTTAGGTGTTAATTGACAATCTCTGCACTGACCGTGTGTACTGAAAAGCTGTCCATGGTGTACCCTGTCTCTTACCCTTGGATTGCTGGGAATTTTCTAGATGTTATGCAGTTTACAAGTAGGAAAGCAGCAAATATCCAGAATTGGGGAAAGAAGTTGCAAATTCACAAGAATCTAAAAGTCACCAATTTACGATGGTGCGACAAGTAGCAAACTTATGAAACTGGGAAAAAAGTCACTGATTTATCTACCATCCATCCATCCATCTTCTACCACTTATCCGGGGGTGTGTGTCATGGTGGCAGCAGTGCAAACAAAGCAGCCCAGACTGTCTCTTAACATGATCCCCGTGAGCCCTCCTGCAGGTGGTGAGCCCACTAGAGGGTGTACCCATGTGGCTCCTTTTGGTACATTGGGCCCTTGATGTAACTTTTTTCATAGGGATCCACTTGACCGCTCTTGGTCAAAGTGGAAAAAAGTCATAAATTTACAAGACCAGAAGTCACAACACAGGGAAAAGTTGCAAATGTACAAGACTGAGGAAAAAGTAGCAAATACATAACAAGGGAAAACATTGCAGATTTATGAGAGGGGTAAAAAAAAAAAAAAAAGTTGAAAATATACATAGCGGGAAGAACTTGCCAATTTATAAGACAGGAAAAAGTTACAAATTTGGGAGAGGGAAAATTAGCAAATTTATGAGAGAGAGGTAAAAAAGCCCCAAACTTGCAAGACTAGTGAAGAAAATGTTGCAAATACCTGACCTCCAGGCTTTGTTGTTGGTACCTGTGCCTTAATGGGTTATTGAAGTGAGTGATGTTGCATGGACCACACCGTGTTCAAAATTATTATGAAAATACAATTTTAGTGTCATAAATATTCAGTTTTTTGTTTTTCAATTTAACTCATGGATAGTATTGTGTCTCGGGGCTCTTTGGATCACTGATATCAGTCTCAGACTCCTGTCAAAATTAGTTTGCCAGGTGAGCCCAATTAAAGGAAAACTACTGAAGAAGGATGTTCCACATTATTAAACATGCCACAGGTTTCAAGCAATATGGGAAAGAAAAAGGATCTCTCTGCTGCTGAAAAGCATCAAATAGTGCAGTGCTTTGGACGAGGAATGAAAACATTGGATATGTCACGAAAACTTGCGTGTGATCATCATACTGTGAAGAAATTTGTGGCTTTTTCAGAGCACAGACGGGTTCATGCAGATAAAGGCATAATGAGGAAGGTTTCTGCCAGACAAATTCATCAGATTAAGAGAGCAGCTGCTAAAATGCCATTACAAAGCAGCAAACAGGTATTTGAAGCTGCAGGTGCCTCTGGAGTCCCATGAACCTCAAGATATAGGATCCTCCAGAGGCTTGCAGTTGTGCATAAATCTACTTTTCAGCCATCCCTAACCAATGCTCACAAGCAGAAACAATTGCAGTGGACCCAGAAATACATGAAGACTAATTTTCAAACAGTCTTGTTTACTGATGAGTGCCCTGCAACCCTGGATGGTCCAGATGGATGGAGTAGTGGATGGTTGGTGGATAAGCCACCATGTCCCAACAAGGCTGCAACATCAGCAAGGAGGTAGCAGAGTCATGTTTTGGGCTGGAATCATGGGGAGAGAGCTGGTAGGCCCCTTTAGGGTCCCTAAGGTGTGAAAAAGACTGACCACCTTCTTCCATGGTACAAAAAGAAGAACTGTGCCTTCCATAGCAAAATTATCTTCATGCATGACAGTGCACCACCTCATGCTGCAAAGAATACCTCTGTGTCATTTGCTACTATGGGCATAAAAGGAGAGAAACTCATGGTGTGGCCTCCATCCACCCCTGACCTCAACCCTATTGAGAACCTTTGGCGCATCCTCAAGCAAAAGTTCTATGAGAGTGGGAGGCAGTTCATATCAAAACAGCTGCTGTGGGAGGCTATTCTGACATCTTGTAAATAAATTCAAACAGAATTTCTCCAAAAACTCACAGGTTCAATGGATGCAAGAATTGTGAAGGTTATATCAAAGAAGGGGTCCTATGTTAACATGTAACTTGGCCTGTTAAGATGTTTTTGATTGAAATAGCTTTTGATTTCCGTAAATATGACCTCCTAATGCTGCAAATTCAACAAATGACCATTTTCAGTTCTTTACAACCAGTAAAAGGTTTTGAAACTCTGTTGTGCATAATAATTTGGAACAGTGCATTTTGAGGGTTTTTTTTTTAAATATTGCAAAAAAAAATATCATTGGGAGGTTTGTTCAGTAAAATTTGAATTATGCTCTAATGGCTGATGACTTGAAAATTATACTGACTGTCATTTGCATCGACTATTTAGGAAAATTGGAGACAAATATCATTTGCATAATAATTTGGAACGTGGTGTATATTAAGGTTAAACCTTCTTAAATTGTGTTTTTTTTGTTTTTTTTTTTGTTACTTAGTTGTACCCGTAGGTAGATTTGGTTTGCAGTCTGGTGACAAGCCACCGGCTGCTGGTCGCTGCGTGCGCGAGCGCCCTAAACCTACATGTTTTTGTGTTTAGCCTACAGACTAACTTTCTAAGTGACAAACAGACTGACTCTCGTGACTGTTGTCTGTGTTTGTGGCAGGTGAACCAGGAGAATGTGGTAAAGGTGGGCCACAGACAGGTGGTCAACATGATCCGCCAGGGAGGCAACAGGCTCCTGATCAAAGTGGTGACAGTGAGCCGAAATCTGGACCCCGAGGACACGGCACGAAAGAAAGGTACACCCAGGGGCGGCTGGAGGGGTAAGCCCCCGCTTGTTTAGATAAAATTATAAATTAAAAAAAACACAGAACAGTGCTTTTTGGGCAGCACAGTCAAATGTATCCCTGCATGGCACACTCATGTCCTTACTTCCTTGTTTACATGGAGATGTAGACACATGATAATAACATCTCTCATTAAAATCACTGATAAAGACCGTGCTCTACAATTTCTGAATGTAATACATCAGCCAAAAAAAATGTGAGTGTGTGAAAAATGTACCTGCAGCCTATATCCATTCCTCCGTCTCCCCCAGCATCTCCACACTGACTGCATGCGCCGAAGTGCCCCGGGGACCTGTTGCTCCAGCAGGGCGGCCGATGTGCACTGTCCAGGCATCTGCATGCCTCCACTCCCGACCTGGAGACACACGCTTCCCCCAGCTAACCCTCAAGGAGCCTATCCTTGCAATAAGGCTCAAACTCTTTTGAAAGCAAAGATTATTTGTGGTTTTTATTTTTTGAGCATCTGATGAGACATGTGTGTGTCAGTACTGACAAGAAGACAGACGGGCAGAAAGGCAGGGGCAGGAAGAGAGAGAATATTCTGTAATTTTTCAAACCAAAGCTGTCATAAATACCCTTCAGGGCTGAATAAAGGCTCCAAATGCCGGCTGTGAGTTTGCAGGGTTTAACCCCTTGCACTCTGGTCAATTTCCCTAAAAACGCCTAAAAATAACATACCCAAAGTTAATCAAAAGCTGTTCTTCAACCCTTTGCAGCATCTTCATGAAGTTGGTCTCATTTAAAAGAAAACACTTTGAATTTTTTGGCAAAACAGTCATAATCTCTCTAAGTGCTCCTGCCACTGAGTAACAGTCATCTAAACATACTGAACTTGAAGAAAATAAATTTCGCCTGGGTGTTTTTTTGGATACAAATGCTTGCAAATAACACACAGCTGTCAAATCCGGCCTGGAAAATGCAACAGAAATGTAGAACCATGTGTTATCCAGCTGAGGTCAAAATTTTGTAACAATACCACAAAAAATGAATATATTACACAGCTTTTTTCTTAGGTTGTTCCCAGGCGTTTTTGAACTGTGCCAAATTGTGCCAAATGGCACAGTTTGGAAAAACGTCTGTAACTTTTGAATGATTCAATATAGAAGCTTCATCTTGGGCTCTATTGAAAGGTGACACTCAGGGCTGTGTGTGTATGTGGGGGGGGGGGTTGTTTATTCATTCATTCATGAATGAATGAACAAACAAGCCCCCACACACAAAGAAGCATGCCACGTAAAAAATGTGTGGCTTTTTTTTACAAGAAAAAAATAACCTACAGTGCAATAAAAATTATACTAAAATATCTGTAATGTAGAGGATAACAATTCCGCCCCCCCCGCTACAGAGGATGGACATCGTCCATTGCCACATGACGGACCACGGCGCATGCCGCGGTCTACTACACACAGTTGTACTAAAATATCTGCAATAATATCTGCAATCCACTACAGAAGAGTAGTGGGGGGGGGGCGTTCACAGTCCGGACGCGGCGCACGGACTGGGCCCGTGCACCACGGTCTTCATGTTGCGATGACGCACAGTTGTAATTTACCGATCGGTCAAAAGTCATTTTGCTTACAGTTTTCAGGGATAAAGAATAATTTAGCTTAAAACACTTACCTGTCCACAACAGCAGTGTCGCTGGCGAACTTCTCTTCCTCATTGTCAGACGAACATGATGCTGGTCCGCTTGTTACAGACTCGTGGTTCTGGTCACGCGACCCGGTCAAACCATAATTCCATTGTTGCGGTTTTGCGCTTCCATGATTGCGGTTTTGGCGAACGATTTTTCAAAACAAATAAGAACAGTAGTAAGAAAAAAAGACTGGCGAACGCGTGTGTGTCACCCAGCGGCTTACACAAAACAGATTTTGCAAGGGATGCACGCTTTCGAACTTCTGTGCTTCAATTGGCTCGCTGTATTCGCAGCCGTTGGTAGGCGGGTCCTTCTTGCTAGGTTTTCAGTCATTGGTTCTTCAAGGTTTCAGAAACCCAATTCAAGGCTCTTATTAGTCGAATGAGAGGTCAATCACATCTAAACCAATCAAAGCACTCCTTTGGCTTTCTGTTCGCGGCTGTGTCTGTAGTGGAAGAACGGAAATGCAGCTTTTTTTTCCAGGGCGCCCTCGTGCACCCTAGGACGCAGAGACATGACCGCCCGCGGTACACCGGAGTGCAAGAGGTTAATAACAAAAATGCACAAAAGAACAAAACAGGACCCAACCACAAATTAGTAAACACAGGTACAGCAGGACAGCTAAAGCTAAGGCGACCGGAGTCGCCAGCTAAACCAGAAAATAAAGAAACAGGTAAAGTAGGATTGCTAAAGCTAAAGCGAGAGGAATCACCAGCTGATCTGGGGAAAACTAAGCATGGAGCACATGCTAGAGTAATATAGAAAGAGAAACTTACATTCAGAGAACGACAGTAGTTGATAGTAGGGCGCAGCGCCTTCTATGGCACAGAGCCCCTTAAATAGGGTAAGGACCCATTAACATAACAACCAACTGGTGCGGGTACCTGAACGGGCAGGAGAAAGTGAGGATGCCTGATTGGGATCAGCTGAGTGGTGAGAGGGAGGTGAACTGAAAACTGACAGCTGACGGAGCATACTCACACGAAACTAAAACATCCCTGACTGCTGTCAGCAGTCAGAGGGGGAAGTCGTCGGCCTCCGTCGGTCTATGATGACCATGGAAGAGAATCCTAAACGTCTACTCTGCTGGAACAGCACCGCCTGTGGCTGAACAGGCCGATGCGCGAATGGCAGTCCCTGTCACACAGGTCACACTTGTGGGTGGTCTCCGTGCTGCTGGGTCTGTGGCGGTTCTTCCTGTGGGTCCTTTTTTCATCTGCTGCAGCAGTCAGTCTCTCTTCACCCGCCTTGAGCTGTCTGGTCAGGGTGCCTCTCCATTTGGAGCGGTCCATTGCAAGGTTGTCCCAGCGCTCTGTGTTGATCTCCAGGGCCTTCATGTCTCTCTTTCAGACGTCTCTAAAGCGCAGCTGTGGGCGGCCAACGTCTCTCCTGCCAGTCGCCAGTTCTCCGTAGAGGACGTCTTTGGGGATTCTGCCATCCTCCATACGGTGAACGTGGCCTAGCCAGCGGAGCCTGCGCTACCTGAGTAGAGTGAACATGGAGGGAAGGCCGGCGCGGGACAGAACTTCTGTGTTGGGCACTTTGTCCTGCCAGGATATGTCCGGGATGTGGCGAATGCAGCGCAAGTGGAAGGAGTTCAGTCTCTTTTCCTGCCGGGCGTATGTTGTCCACGTCTCACTCCCATAGAGCAGTGTGCTGATGACGCAGGCGTTGTACACTGCCATCTTCGTCTTGACAGAGAGTTTGGGATTCTCCCACACTCGTGTGGTGAGGCGAGCGAGTGTGAAGGCTGATTTTCCAATCCTCTTGTCGATCTCTGTATCAAGGGAGAGGTTGTTGCTGATCGTGGACCCCAGGTACGTGAACTGATTCACGACCTCCAGCTCGTAGTCGTCGATGGTGATGGTTGGTGGTGCTTCCGTGCCTTGCGCCAAGACGTTAGTCTTCTTCAGGCTGATGGTAAGCCTGAAGTCCTTGCATGCCTGGGAGAAGCGGTCCATCAGGGTCTGAAGCTCCTGCTGTGTGTGGGTTGCGACTGCAGCGTCGTCTGTGAACAGCATGTCTGATTAGAGCCTCGCGTACTTTGGTTCTGGCTTTCAGGCGGGCGAGGTTGAAAAGCCTGCCGTCAGATCTTGTGTGCAGGTAGATTCCCTGTTTTGCTGTGCTGAAGGCGTGCCTCAGGAGCATAGCAAAGAAAATTCCAAAGAGGGTTGGCGCAAGTACACAGCCCTGTTTCACTCCGCTGCGTATGTTGAATGGCTCTGAGACGTTGCTGTCGTGCTGCACTATCCCCTGCATGTTGGTGTGAAACGATTCGATGAGGCTTTGCAACTTTGGTTGGCATCCTATCTTTGGCAGGATCTTGAAAAGGCCCTCTCTGCTGACCAGATCGAACGCTTTGGTGAGGTCGATGAAGGCGACGTACAGGGGCATGTTCTGTTCTCTGCATTTCTCCTGGAGTTGGCGGATGGAGAATATCATGTCTACCGTCGATCGCTCAGCGCGGAAGCCACACTGAGACTTGGGGTAGACACGTTCAGCAAGCTTCTGTAGACGAACGAGAACAACTCGTGCGTAGACTTTACCAACAACGCTGAGGAGGGAGATGCCCCTGTAGTTGTTGCAGTCGCTACTCTACCCTTTGTTTTTGTAGAGGGTGATGATCTTGGCGTCCCTCATGTCCTGTGGTACGGCACCTTCCTTCCAGCACTGGCAGAGGACGTCATGCAATGGCAGCAGTAGGGCGGTCTTGCAGTGCTTGATCAGGTCAGGGGGTATGCTGTCGTTGCCGGGTGCCTTGCCAGCGGCCAAACTATCAATGGCCTTGCTGAGTTCGTCGATGGTTGGCTCGGTGTCAAGTTCGTCCATGGATGGCAGGCAGTCGATGGCATCAAGGGCTGACGGTGTCACGGTGCTCTGTCTGGAGTAGAGGTCGGAGTAGTGTTCCACCCACCTCTCTATCTGCTTGTTCTTTTTTGTGATCATCTCCCCAGTGGAGGATTTGAGGGGGGCCGTCTTGCTCTGAGCCGGACCAAGTGCTTTCTTGATGCCATCGTACATATCACGGATGTTCCCTGTTATGGCAGCGGTTTGAATGTCTTGGCTGAGCTGAGTCCAGTACTCGTTGGCACAGCGCCGAGCAGTCTGCTGAACTTTGCTTCTCGCAGCCCTGAGAATCTGGAGATTCTTCTCGTTTGGGTACTTCTTGTACTCAGCAAGTGCTGAGCGCTTGGCTTCAATGACGGGGGTCATCTCGGTCAACTTGACATCAAACCAGTCCTGTGACTTCGAGGTCTTCCTCCCAAAGGTAGCCAAGGCTGTGCGGTGGATGGTGTTTTGCAGCTCTTCCCACTTCTGCTTTGCAGATTCTCCTTCTTGTGGTACACCAAGTTCCTTCTCAAAGGTGAAGGCAAACTGCTCAACAAGTTCTGGTTGGGCCATCTTGCTGGTGTCAATCCGTGCCTTTCGAGGCTGTCTAGCACAATGGAATTTCTTCAGCTGCAGCTTGACCTTGTAACACACCAATGAATGGTCTGTGTCGCAATCTGCACTGTGGAACGAATGGGTGATTAGCACGTTCTTCAGTGAGGGGCGCCTGGTCAGGATCAAGTCCGGCTGGTGCCAGTGCTTTGAGCGCGGATGTCGCCAGGAAACCTTGTGTTGGGGCTTGGTCTTGAAGAACGAGTTTGTGATGCACAGATCGTGATATGTGCAGAACTCGAGCAGCCGCTGTCCGTTGTCGTTCATTCTGCCCATGCCAAATGGTCCAAGACAGGAGGGCCAGGAGTCGTGGTCAGCACCCACTCTGGCATTGAAGTCTCCAAGGAGAATGAGTTGTTCAGAGTTGGGGATGATCCTGACAGTTGTTGCGAGATTCTCGTAGAACTTGTGTTTTGCCTTTGGTGTGGCTGTCAGTGTTGGGGCATACACACTGAGGAGGGTGACTGGGCCTTGAGTGGTGTTCAGGCAGAGGGTGAGGAGTCATGCAGAGCCATTGCTGCCCGGTTCCACCGTCTTCAGCAAGGTGTTCTTCACTGCGAAGCCCACTCCGTGTTCCCTATGTTCGTCCCTGCCCTTTCCTTGCCAGTAGAACGTGTAGTCCTTCTCTCTGTGTGCCTGCGTCAGCCAACCATGTTTCCTGGGGAGTGGCGATATCCACTGCCAGTCTCTTCAGCTCATTATTGATGATGGCAGTCTTCCTGGTGTCATTGATGTCCTTGAGGTTAGCAGCGAGTCCTGTCATCATAGTGCGGACGTTCCAAGTTCCCAGTTTTAGAGTTGGTCTCTTTTGGTTTTTTTGTCTTACCTGGTGCGAAGGTTCTCAGCCTGCTGTTCGGACTTCTCCTCATCCCCATGCACCCAATGAGGAAAGCAGGCTGTGGCGGGACAACACCTTATTGGCTGGGGGCTGCCCAGCTTGAGGCGGGCGGTAGCTGTCCAGTGAGATCCGATGATCCCTCCCACCGTCGGGAACAACCCCCGGCGCCGCGCTCTACGCCAATTGAACGGTGGCTTATAACCGGTAACTGTCATTCCCTGTGTTTTGTCTACGCCAAAGGCGAAGCTGGAGTGTCCTCTCCAGTGATCCGGTGTTCTACCTTCCAGCGTTGGGCGTTGGTAGGATTCAAGCCTGGGCAGGAAGATATGGAGAACAAGATGTTGCCCATGCAGCATGTCCCCCCTCTCCACGTCACTGATGAATCCAAAGGAACAGCAGGGCTGCTACAGTTTGGCACCAGCGCCGTCGCAGGAGCTTCCAGAACGATGTTGAGCACAACAGAGAACTGCCTTAGGGGCTCCGACTCCGGATTTTTCCTCAGGGTTGATGACCGGGTGTGCCGCAAGGCAGCGGAGGTTTGAAATCAGGGTTTACCTTCCCCTAGATGGGCTACCTTCCCAGGTTGACGAGCCACCATCTACCCGAAGCATCTGGTTTTAAGGCACCAGAGATCCGCCCTCGCCCCTTCTGAATCAGAATCAGAATCAGAATCAGGTTTATTGCCATTGTTCATGTAGTACACAAACTAGGAATTTGTCTCGGTACAATGCTGCAACATTAAACATGATAAGATAAAAGAAATAAACTATACATGTAATAAAGTGTAGGATAAGATTAAGTGATACTGGTCAACAGTTAAAATATATTAGCCAGCAGCAGATACTGTGGAGAACTATATAGTGCAGTCGGTAATGCAGGAAGAAAACAGTGATGATTGACATGAGTCTGGTTGAGCTGCTGTACATAGTGCACGAGAGTCAATAAGTCACTTAGTGTTCAGCAGTCTGATGGCAGAGGGGAAGAAGCTGTTCATGTGACGGGAGGTTTTAGTCTGGATGGACCGAAGTCTTCTACCAGAGGGGAGGGGGGCAAACAGTACATGACCAGGGTGTGAGGGATCGGCTATGATCCGGCCAGCACGCCTCCGGGTCCTGGAGATGTACAGATCCAGGAGAGATGGGAGCTTGCAGCCGATCACCTTCTCAGCAGTGCGCACGACGCGCTGCAGCCTTAGTCTGTCCCTGGCAGTGGCTCCTGCGTACCACACGGTTATGGAGGTGGTGAGGATGGACTCGATGATGGCTGTGTAGAACTGCACTAACATCTTGGTGGGTAGCTTGAGCTTCCTCAGCTGCCGCAGGAAGAACATCCTCTGCTGGGCTTTTTTGATGAGTGAGCTGATGGTCGGCTCCCATTTGAGGTCCCTGGTGATGGTAGTGCCTAGGAAGCGGAAGGAATCAGCAGTGGTGATGGGAGAGCCTGAGAGGGTGAGGGGGGGCAGAGGAGTAGTGACTTTCCTGAAGTCTACAATCATCTCCACTGTCTTCAGAGCGTTCAGCTGCAGGTTGTTATTGCTGCACCAGGACGCCAGCTGGGCCACCTCTCTCCTGTAGGCGGACTCGTCGCCGTTGGAGATGAGCCCGATGAGGGTGGTGTCGTCCGCAAACTTGATCAACTTGACAGACTGGTGGCTGGAGGTGCAGGAGTTGGTGTAAAGGGGGAAGAGTAGGGGGGAAAGTACACAGCCCTGGGGTGATCCGGTGCTGATGCTAGTATAGTCTGAGACAGTCTTTCCCAGCCGCACATGCTGCCTCCGGTCCGTCAGGAAGTCGATGATCCACCTGCAGAGGGAGTCAGGCACGTTGAGCAGGGACAGCTTGTCCCGGAGCAGAGCGGGGCGGATGGTGTTGAATGCGGAGCTGAAGTCCACAAACAGGATCCTGGCGTAGGTTCCCGGGGAGTCCAGGTGCTGCAGGATGGAGTGGAGGGCCAGGTTGACTGCGTCGTCTACAGACCTGTTGGCTCAGTAGGCAAACTGCTGCGGGTCCAGGAGAGGGGTGGTGATGGACTTGAGGTGGGACAGGACCAGGCGCTCAAAGGACTTCATGACTACAGAGGTGAGCGCTACAGGTCTGTAGTCATTAAGTCCAGTGATCCGTGGCTTCTTGGGGACAGGGATGATGGTGGAGGATTTGAGGCAGGACGGCACGTGGCATAACTTAAGGGAGGTGTTAAAAATGTCTGTGAAGACAGGAGCCAGCGTCTCAGGGTGGAGGGAGACACGCCGTCTGGGCCGGGGGCCTTGCGCGGGTTCTCCTAGTAGTAAAAGCAGTTCAGCCGGGCTTAGAGACTAAACCACACGGGCAGGCTAGGAGTTGGACTTAGTTGTCAGAGGCTTTTCGAGACGCACGCCGTAAGGAGCATTTTATGAGCACTGGGAGCTTAACCCCATGGCTATGACAACCTTGGAACCAGAGGGAGAAATAACATCAAATAAATATAAATAAATACAACATAAAAACTATAACACTAACACAAACTGGGAAAATGGCACACAGAGCAAGAATACATAACCCCAAAATGCAACAAATGAATAAATGAGCAGAGAAAGCCACGAGGCCGAGTCTGGCAGAAAATCTCCAGCTCTCGGCTCATGACAGAGCCCCCCTCTCAAGGAGTGGAACCCAGACACCCCATGGTGACACCAAAAGGAAAAGAAATACCCCGACCCCCCCAACAGAGAACCATAATGACCCCCCCCCCCCCAGGGTGGGTGGTGGGGGGAACAGGTTTCGTAGGGAACAAAACATACCCCGCTCAGGACCCACACCAGACAATAACAATAAATTAGGCCCCCCTGGGCCAAGGAGCTAGAGGGTTCGGGGGGGGCGACCAAAGTCCCAAGCTTGGCGGACAGCAAGATAGTCCAAATCGGGTGGCCTGCCAGAGAACATGGGCCACCCAACCCAACGGCTCGGTCTGTCCAGCCGTCGACCAGAGTCCCAGGCCCGCCAGATGGCCCCATGGCCCGAGTCGGGTGGCGTCCCAGAGAACATGGGCCACCCCACTCTGCGGCAAAGCCTGTCGGGTGGTCTGTCTGAGTCTTTCAACCACCCGAACTGGAGGAGTGGTTCAGGAGGCGGCCACCCAACTGGAAGGGCAAGCACTGGGCAGGATGGAGGAACCGGGGGGAACCATGACGGCGTCAGGCAGAGGAGGAGGGGAAACCATGACTGCGTCTGGCAGAGGAGGAAGGTGGACCACGATGCTCGCGGGATGGTCAGTCGCACCCTCGGGGGTCCCGGACTGGGACATGGTTGCACCATTGGTGGTCCTGGATTGGGACAATGTTGCACCCGCGGAGGCTCCAGGCTGGAGTGAAGCTGCACCCACGGTGGCTCCAGGCTGGAGCAAGGCTGCACCCGCGGTGGCTCCGGGCTGGAGCAAAGCTGCACCCGCGGGGGCTCTGACCTGGAGCAAAGCTGCACCCTCGGTGGGTCCAGACTGGACCAAGGCTGCACCCTCAGAGGCCCTGGGCTGGGGCGGAGTGCCCGCAACGACCTCTGTCAGAGGGAGAACCACGACACATCATAGAAGAAAGGATGGTGACCCATAGAGATATTTGAATCATACCCACTGTACAATGCAGGACTATCAGGAGCAGAGTATTAGGTGCAGATATGCGAGGAACAGACATACAGACACACACACACACACAGACAAAGATTTCTTGTGTTTATAGATTATTATGCATAGTAAAGGCTGTTAGTAAGGAGTGGAGGGTGAGACCCTTCCTGGAACCTCCCTTGATCAGGACGTCCCTCCATACTGGATGAAAGAGTGAGAAGGGAAGTTGTGAATGGGAAAAGCTTCACTGTCCAACATGACAATGATCCAAAGCTCGCAGCAAAACTGCAGTGGTTGAAGGAGAAAAATGTGAATCCCCTTGTATTGTCTAGTCAAAGTGCAGACATAAACCCCATTGAAAATCTGTGGAATGATTTGAAGACTGTAGTCCAGACGGTCACCATCAATTTAAACTCAATTTAAGCAGTTCTGCAAAAAAGAATGGGCAAATATTGAGAAGTCTAGATGTGAAAAGTTGGTAGAGATATGGTATCCCAACAGACTAAAGCATTTAAAGTAGAACTGAACTGAACGGCATTGAACGGCACTGGGTGATAGTACATACAATTATAAAGATGATTTATCATTGGCACCCCCTCCACAAATCCCGGAATCTTGGAGAAAATCGCGATTTTGAATTTCCCGCCCTGAAAAATGAGACAAATCCGCCGAAGTGCAGCCGGAGTTCCGCGTGACGTCACGAGTGTGACACAGTCCTCCATGTTTACCATTGCGAGCACGTCGACACTGGTTGTTTTTGGTGCATTTTGTCGTGATAGTCGACTACAAAACACTTCCAACACCTGGGAAGATCTGTTCAGTGGCCAAGGAAAGCTGTCACGGCGACGAAAGAAAAGAAAGGGGGAGGAAAAGCGACCGGGAAGTGATGTGTTTCTAGATATACAGTGATCCCTCACTTATCGCGTTTAATGGGGACCAGAACCGACCACGAAAAGTGAAAAACCACGAAGTAGCGTCACCCCCCCCCCAAGGGCGTCACAAGCACTATTTTGCACAAAAAGGCACAAGAGAACAGCGAAAAGTGCCACTAAGCAGCACGAGCGATAAAGAACAATGAATGCGGTCTTCCTTCGCTGGGTATCAGCTTGCGAGGTAAAACGTCTCGGCCAGTCAGCTTGCGAGATTCCCGAGCGGTGAAGAGGTGGGCGGAGAGGAGTGGAGCAGTGGTCAGAGAGGTAGATTTTGAGTTGTGCGGGCTCTCGGTGTTGATACCTGATGTTCTAATGTAGTCTCCCTGCCTTCTACATTAGAACATCAGGTATCAACACGGAGAGCCCGCACAACTGAAAATCTACCTCTCTGACCACCGCTCCACTCCTCTCCGCCCACCTCTTCACCGCTCGGGAATCTCGCAAGCTGATTGGCCGAGACGTTTTATCTCGCAAGCTGATTGGCCGAGACGTTTTACCTCGCAAGCTGATTGGCCGAGACGTTTTACCCAGCTTCGCTCCCTGCCGAGCGCCTATACCCAGCGAAGGAAGACCGCATTCATTGTTCTTTATCGCTCGTGTTGCTTAGTGGCACTTTTCGCTGTTCTCTTGTGCCTTTTTGTGCAAAATAGTGCTTGTGATGCCCTTGGGGGGGGGGTGACGCTACTTCGCGGTTTTTCACTTTTCGCGGTCGGTTCTGGTCCCCATTAAACGCGATAAGTGAGGGATCACTGTAATAAGTTGGAAAAATGCTGATGGTTTTTTTTCCCTTTCTTTTTTATTGTTAATTTTCCTTATCCTGACACCCCAAACATGCCAAAGTAAAGACTCACCATTCTGTATTCAATAAGCGACTCTCCTCCCCATCACTGCTGCGGTCTGAGTCGGTGCCGGAATCCCCCGAAAATTCTGGCTCTAATCTGTACGGTTCGATGCCTCCCTCGCTCTCTTCCTGTTCACTTGACACTCCTGCATCCTCCTCTGTCTTGTCACCGATCCTGAATGCCTCTTCACTCTGAAAACTCTGGTGTTCTTGACTGCTGGAACTGCTATCATCTGCCATTGTTGTTTTGATAAGGGTCACACTCGTGACGTCACGCAGCGTCGTCTGCACTACTTCCGGTTTGTTTGGCACTGCCAGCCAGAGGCAAAAGTTTATCGGCTTATAGCTTGGCCATCGCACGGCCTAAAAATTTCTTTTATGTGTTGAAAAATACAATAGGTAATAAGGAATTAATCTGCTATTCTACTTTTTTGGCAAAAAGGTGAGTTCAGTTCTACTTTAAATAATTCAGAAGGTGGATCAGCAAAATACTAGCACAAGGGGGTGGCGCTTTTTTCAACTTAGTGATTCTGTTTTTGTTTTTTTTTGTTTTTTTTTTTGTTTTTTGGTTTGTTTTTCTGACTTGTTATAAATACAGCTGGGTAAAACAAAAATGTGTCAAAGCAACAAAATGTGATTATTTTCTATACCCACATATGAATTCTCTGTAGGTGGTGTTTTCAGTGTCCTCAGGTGACATTGTAACTTAGTGTTTTACGGTGCATCCGGAAAGTGTTCACAGCACTTCACTTTTTCCACGTTTTGTTATGTTACAGCCATATTCCAAAAGGGATTAAATTCATTTTTTTCCTCAAAATTCTACACACAGTACCCCGTAATGATAATGTGAAAAAAGTTTTTTTGAGATTTTTGCAAATTTATTAAAAATAAAAAACTGACTTCCGGTTATGGCTGCCACGTAGGACGGACGTGTCTCGCTCTGCTCTGCTCCTGGAAAAAAAAAAATCGGCAAATAACTCTCTCATTTGGGACAGAACGTATCCCAGCATTTGGGCGAGGATATGTCGGCGAAGCCTAAGGCTGGAAAACCAGGAAAAGGAAAAAGCGAGCCGCCGAAACAGTCCAAATTAACGGACTTTCAGGTCTGTGACGCAGCAAACAAGGCTCCATATATGGCGGAGGAGGCTGGCGGCGGTGCGATTTCTGCGGGGAATGGCGCAGATGCGCTGATGGCTGCCATGAGTTCAATGAGAGCGGACTTTTCCTCTAGATTTGATGGGATTATGACAGCGCTGGAAGGAATAAGAAAGGAATTGGGTGACTGTGTAGAACGAACGGCGCAGATGGAGCTAGTGCTGAAGATGACGTCACCCGTCTTCAATTAAAGGTGCGCACTTTGGAAAAAAAAAATAAATCTCTGGAAGATAATATTTTGGATTTGGAATCTCGGTCGAGACAGAATAACTTGAGGCTGGTGGGTCTTCCAGAGGAATCAGAAGGTCGGGACGTATGTTCCTTTCTGGAAAAGTGGATTCCGGAGGTGCTGGGCAGCGAGGAGTTGCAATCAGCAGTGGTTCTGGAAAAAGCACATCGTATTGGCCCACGGAGAGATAAGGGACCGCCGAGGACCTTAATTATGAAGTTTCTAAGCAACAGAGACAGGATGAAGATCTTCAACGCTGCACGTGCTAAAGGAGAGATTAAACACCAGGACCAGCAGGTGCGGTTCTACCCAGATTTGGCCACAGGAATCCAGCAATTGAGGAAGCAGTTTGATCCCGTACGTAAGGAGCTGCGCAACCTTGGGATTCGTCATGGTGTAATCTATCCTGCGAGACTGCTGACCACGTATGAGGGCAGAACCCACATCTTCAAGACCCCAGAGGAGGCGCAGGAGTTCATCAAGAAGATCAAAGAAGAAGAAGAGACTGGTGGGAGCTAAGCATGAACAAAATATAAGGTAGAATAATTAAGCATTTGCACAGGCATCTGACTGACTTGAAGTAAATAGTAAGTTTACAAAATATAGATTGTATTATATATTAAAAAAACAAAACAAAAACAAAACAAACAAAAAAAAAGCTATGATGTACAAAGTTGTTAAAAATTTTGGAGTTAAGTTGGAAAACTACAGAGGAGAGTTAATGTTACGTCATTAAAAGCAGTAGAGTTAGGGTGATTGGGAGGATGAAGAAGGAGTGGCTTAGGCTGTTCCCCGTGGGTGTGGAACAGTCGATGGCTATATCGGGAGACAGAATTTTTCTTTTGATTTTGGGGGGTTTGCCACAAGTGTGGGAAGGGGGAATTTGTTTGTGTGTAGTTTGTAGGATGAATGTTCAACCACTCATGTTTTTGCTTCTCTGTATGCGCATGTTTACACTGCAAGGTAATCCCAAACTCTCTATTGATCATGGACCAAAGTGTTAATCTTAATTTAACTTCATGGAATTGCAGAGGTCTACAAAATTTAAAAAAACTTAAACAAGTTATGAATAAAATAAAGGACATGGGTTCAAGAATTGTGTTTTTACAAGAAACTCATCTGATAGAGGAGGATGTTAAAAGAATTAGGAGTAGATGGCAGGGAAGTGTATTCACCTCTTCATTTTCATCCCGAGCCAGGGGAGTTATGACTCTCATACATAAATCAGTTCCTTTTCAAGTGAAAAATGTAATTGGAGACAAATTTGGAAGATATGTAATCATTCAAGGTTCTTTGCTATTAGAAAATATAAATCTTGTGAACTTATATGGTCCCAATATAGATGACCAGAAGTTCTTTGCTAATTTATTTCTCATCTTATCATCACTTACAGGGCAACATATAATAGCAGGGGATTTTAATTGTACATTGAATCCAGGTGTGGATAGATCAACAGGACTGGATTGTACGCACATTGGATGTAGGATGACTATTAATCATTTTATGAAAGAATTGAGATTGTTAGATATATGGAGAGAAATGAAACCACAAGTTAAAGCCTATTCTTGTTATTCCAGTACCTACAAGACATTCTCACGTATTGATTATTTTTTGATTTCCACAGAATTAAGGTCCAAGATTCAAAACTGCTTTTATGATAACATCGTGATCTCTGATCATGCACCCTGTTGTCTAATATATGTAGATAAAAAATTGATAAAGGAATCAGGTAGATGGCAATTTCAGCATAAATGGCTTCAGGATGAGGAATTTGTCAAGTATATAGAAAAACAGATAGACGAGTTCTTTGACATCAATACTACACAAACATCAGCATGTGTAAAGTGGGAGGCTTTCAAAGCTTTTATTAGGGGACATATTATTAGTTATACAGGATCAAAATCTAAGAAGACTCGAGAGGAGAGAGCTAAATTGGAACATAAAATAAAAAATCTTCAGGAAAAAGTGTATGCAGGAAGTGACCCAAGGTTGGAGAATGAATTACTGATTTTGAGAGCTGAATACGACAAAAAATCAGCGAATAGAGCTGCCTCGAGTCTTCTAAGATTGAAACAATCTTTTTATGAACAAGGTGAAAAATCAGGAAAATTATTAGCATGGCAGATTAAACAATTGGAAATTAAAACACCAATTACCAGTATTATAAGTAATGGACAGGTAGTTATAGATCCTTTAGAAATTAATAGAGCCTTTAGAGATTACTATGAAAAATTATATGATACCAAAAATGAACCTGATTTAACAAAACTAAATGGGTTCTTGAATGAACTATCTATACCGTGTATTCCAAATGAAAACAGGGAGATATTGGAGTCTAAAATTAGTCAAGAAGAAGTTGGGCTAGCCATTGATAATATGAAATCAGGAAAAAGTGCAGGACCAGATGGTCTTCCAGTTGACCTTTATAAAAAATTTAAGAATAAATTAATAAAACCTTTTTTGGAAATGGTTTTAGAAGCATTTCAAAATAATAATTTACCATCATACATAAATAATGCCTTAATTATACTGCTGCCAAAACCAGGTAAGCCCTCTAATAAATGTGAAAATATGAGACCAATAAGCCTATTAAACGCCGACCTTAAGATAATCTGTAAAATTTTAGCAAGACGAATACAAGAAATTTTACCAAATATTATTAATCGAGATCAGAATGGCTTTATAAAGGGTAGACAAGGCTTCCATAATGTAAGAAGACTATTTAATATTATTTATTTTAATAAAGAAGCACCGGATACAGCTCTCCTATCATTGGACGCCGAAAAGGCCTTTGATAGAGTTGAATGGCCCTTTCTTTTTGAAGTACTACAAAGGTTTGGACTTGGAAATAATTTCATAAAATGGGTTCAAATAATATACAATAATGCTACAGCAGAAATCCTAACAAATAACAATATTTCAAAACCAATAAAAATCAATAGAGGATGTCGACAAGGCTGTCCACTTTCACCTTTACTGTTTACTATGGCAATTGAACCTTTAGCGATAGCGATACGTTTACATTCACAAATATATGGAATTAAAGTTGGACCAACAGAACATAAAATCTCCCTGTACGCCGATGACATAATTTTGTTTATGTCGAATCTAAAAAAATCAATTCCAACCTTGTTGAATTTAATAAAGAATTTTGGGGAAATATCAGGATATAAAATAAATAAAACTAAATCTTCAATATTAATGTTAAATGAGACCCAGAGAAATTACCCAGCCCCTGAGGTAAATCAATTCAATGTTGTAAATCAGTTTAAATATTTAGGAATCCAAATTATGCCTAAGCTAGAATCAGTCGCCAGTGTCAACTATGAAGCCTTAATGTCAGATATCAATGAGTTACTTCAGAGATGGATGTCACTACCAATGTCGATGATCGGGAGAATCAATATACTTAAAAGTAATATTTTACCTAAAATACTTTATTTATTTCAATACATTCCCTTATCACCACCTTTAGATCTATTCTCAAGAATAAAAAAAAAGTTAGTGGAATTTATATGGAACAACAGGAGGGCTAGATTACGTTTGTCTTTATTATATTTACCATTTGATCGTGGAGGTCTGAAATGTCCAAATTTTATGTTGTATTATTGGTCGGCACAACTGAGGTCTATGACATATTATTTTTCATCAAATGATCTCCCTCACTGGACTGAAATGGAATCATACAATTTACCTTTACCTCTTCCCATATTCATATACTCAGATTCGGCAAAAAAATTACAAAAACAAGTTAAAAATCCATTTGTAAAGCATATGATCAAAGTATGGTGTGAAGCTAAAAACTATTTAAAAGAACCACAGTTATTGTCACAATTTAGTCCAATATGGGGTAATCAATATTTTAAACCAGGGAGAGCGGACGCTGTATTTAAAGTATGGAATTTAAAAGGGATACAAAAGATTCAGGATTTATATTTGCCATGTGCAGACAACATAATGTCTTTTGAAGAGCTGAGGATCAAATTTAATCTCAATAGAACACATTTTTTTAAATATCTTCAACTTAGAAACTTTATTCGATCAAATCAAAATAAAGCTCTCACTCGACCTATTTATTCATCCTTGGAAAAAATGATGATGAAAGATAGTAAAAGAAAGGGTATTATTTCAGAGTTTTATAACTCACTGACACTATCTTCAAGTGAAAATTCACTGAAAAGATTAAACTACTGGAAAGAAGATCTGCAAATTGAAATTTCAGAGGAACAATGGGAATTGGCTTGTACAGAAGCTCAAACCAAATCAATAAATGCACGCCTTAAATTGATACATTTCAAATGGTTAATGCGGATGTATGTTACACCGCAGGAGTTAAATAGATATAACAAAAATATACCAGATACATGCACAAAATGCATGGAAAGTAAAGGAACCCTATTTCATTGTTTATGGGAATGTAGATTAATAAGAATGTTTTGGGAAGAGGTGAGGGTAACAATTGAAAAAATAATCTCAAAACAAATCATATTGAATCCTAAACTGTTTTTGTTGGGTCTGTACCCAGAAAAGCATAATTTTAATAAAAGTGAAAGAACATTCATAGACCTCAGTTTGCTTAATGCCAAAAAATGTATTGCACTATTATGGAAAAAGACTCATAGACCAGATGTGACTCAGTGGTTAAGACAGATGTTAACAAACCTTCCATTAGAAAGAATAACATATATACTAAAATCAAAGGAAATTGTGTTTGAGAATATATGGAGACCTTTTATTGATTATGTAAAAAATTTAAACATAACTCTTGAAGAAGAAGGTGAATGATGTGTGTGGACCTTGTAAATTCCAAACTGGTGAACATAATATGTATACTTATGTATTGGATTGTCTAGACTAAACAGAGGAGCATTGTTGAAGACTTGATTTTGTTGGTGGTTGTTGGTGTTTTTAGTGCATTTTTTTTTGTAGTACTTTAGTGTTAGTGTTTGATTGTTTGTATCATGTTTGTTAAAAAAAAAAAAAGAAAAGGTTCAATAAAGATATTGTGGAAAAAAAAATAAAAAACTAAGAAATCACATGTACATAAGTATTCACAGCCTTTGCCATGAAGCTCAGAAGTGAGCTCAGGTGCATCCTGTTTCCACCGATCATCCCTGAGATGTTTCTACAGCTTAATTGGAGTCCACCTGTGGTAAATTCAGTTGATTGTACGTGATTTGGAAAGGCACACACCTGTCTATATAAAGTCCCACAGTTGACAGTGCATGTCAGAGCACAAACCAAGCATGAAGTCAAAGGAATTGTCTGTAGACCTCCAAGACAGGATTGTCTTGAAGCACAAATCTGGGGAAGGGTACAGAAAAATGTCTGCTGCTTTGAAGGTCCCAGTGAGCACAGTGGCCTCCATCATCCGTAAATGGATGTAGTTTGGAACCACCAGGATTCTTCCTAGAGCTAGCCGTCTAAACTGAGCGATTGGGGGAGAAGGGCCTTAGTCAGGGACGTGACCAAGAACCCGATAGTCACTCTGTCAGAGCTCCAGCATTCCTCTGTGGAGAGAGGAGAACCGTCCAGAAGGACAACCATCTCTGCAGCAATCCACTAATCAGGCCTGTATGGTAGAGTGGCCAGACGGAAGCCACTCCTTAGTAAATGGCACATGGCAGCCGTCCTGGAGTTTGCCAAAAGGCACCTGAAGGACTCTCAGACCATGAGAAACAGAATTCTCTGGTCTGATGAGACAAAGATTGAACTCTTTGGCATGAATGCTAGGCGGCATGTTTGGAGGAAACCAGGCACCGTTCATTACCACGCCAATGGTGGTGGCAGCATCATGCTGTGGGGATGTTTTTCAGCAGCAGGAACTTGGAGACTAGTCAGGATAGAGGGAAAGATGTATGCAGCAATGTACAGAGACATCCTGGATGAAAACCTGCTCCAGAGCGCTCTTGACCTCAGACTGGGGCGACGGTTCATCTTTCAGCAGGACAATGACCCTATAAACACAGCCAAGATATCAAAGGAGTGGCTTCAGGACAACTGTGAATGTCCTTGAGTTGCCCAGCCAGAGCCCAGACTTGAATCCAATTGAACATCTCTGGAGAGATCTGAAAATGGCTGTGCACCGACGCTTCCCATCCAACCTGATGGAGCTTGAGAGATGCTGCAAAGAGGAATGAGAAAACTGCCCAAAGATAGGTGTGCCAAGCTTGTGGCATCATATTCAAAAATACTTGAGGCTGTAATTGCTGCCAAAGGTGCAGCAACAAAGTATTGAGCAAAGGCTGTGAATACTTATGTACATGTGATTTCCTAGTTTTTTATTTCTAATAAATTTGCAAAAATCCTCAAAAAACTTTTTTCACATTGTCATTATGGGGTGTTGTGTGTAGAATTTTGAGGGAAAAAAATTAATTTAATCCATTTTGGAATAAGGCTGTAACATAACAAAATGTGGAAAAAGTGAAGTGCTGTGAAAACTTTCCGTAATTGAGACTAGACTGAGACCAGAGTGTAGAAAGACCAAGGGTTCTATTATGGCAGTCTATTCAACAGTCTGTTGCAAGGATAGGCAACTTTGGTGGCTGTAAGGGCTACAAATTTTTTTCCTCACTTCCTGAGGGCCAGATTTACATGTAAACCTTCCATGGGTGGGTGGGGGGGGGGGGGGGTATTATTTCCTGCAAAGTCAAAAGTTTCACAATTAAAACTGAAAATGCAAATAAAAATAAAAGCTACTCAGTGTTTTATCATATTAGAATTAAAATTACTGATGAAATTATATCTGCCCTGCAATGAACTGGTGATCTTTCCAGTGTGTACCCTGCCTCTCGCCCAAAGATGCTGGGATAGGCTCCATTCCCCCCCCCCCCCCAACCCAAAAAGGATTAAGCAGTAGAAGATGGATGGATGGATAAAATTATATCATGACCTAATTTTTAAAACTCTCTCCATCAAAATGATGACCAAAGAAATTCCGGACAAGAAGTAACAAAAAAAAGCCAAGAAGAAAAGGAAATATGACAAGGCTTAGCTTGCTCTTGAATTCATTGTGGGTGTGGAGGGGCAGAGAAATAGCTTTGGGTAGGTGGGCTTGTTAATTGTCTGGCTCCCCAAAATGGGGAATAAAAAAAGTTTAAGAGCTACTGGTATAAATGAACAAAAAAAAAAATCAGCAGATTACAACAACCACAGTCTCTGAACTTTTACTGCTGACAATGGGATGGGATTGAAACAGTCAGTGTTTCAGTCATGCTCTTTAGAAAGAAACCTCAAAGCTTTGAATATTTTTCTGTACAATTAGAAGAAAAATTATATATAAACACTGTGTGTTTATATATTTACATATTTATTCCATCTAGCTACAATGCTCCGCACTGTGTGTTTATATATTCATATATTTATTCCATCTAGCTACAATGCTCCGCACTGTGTGTTTATATATCTACATATTTATTCCATCTAGCTACAATGCTCCGCACTGTTTATATATTCATATATTTATTCCATCTAGCTACAATGCTCCACACTGTGTGTGTTTATATATTTACATATTTATTCCATCTAGCTACAATGCTCCGCACTGTGTGTGTTTATATATTTACATATTTATTCCATCTAGCTACAATGCTCTGCAATGTGTGTGTTTATATATCTACATATTTATTCCATCTAGCTACAATGCTCTGCACAATGTGTTTATATATTCACATATTCATTCCATCTAGCTACAATACTCCGCACTATGTGTTTATATACTCATATATTTATTCCATCCAGCTACAATGCTCCGCACTGTGTTTACATATTTATATGTCTATCCCATCTAGCTACAATGCTCCGCATTGTGTGTCTATATATATATATTTATATTTATATGTACATATGTATACTTGCTGCTCTTGTTTTTTCTCTTGCTTTCTGATTGTTGCACTGAGTGTTGCTATCCCTGTGCTGTTGCAATCCTGGAATTTCCCCATTGTGGGACTAATAAAGGCTTATCTTATCTTATCTTATCTTAAAAGCCTCCAAACTCCATGAGGCTTCACCTGCCAAACAAGAATAAATGCTACAGCTCCTCATTAGTATTTATTCTTGTTTAAAAACCGCCTACTTTGTACATTTACCACTGTTTACAGCCTATTAATGGGGTCTTAGCAGGAAACATACCTTAAAAACACATTCTCTGCTGGTGCACTGTTCCCTCTGTGGCTCCCTCACGCTCGCTCTCTCACTTGACCACTTGCACACAGAGCAGGACCTAGGTTTCAGTTGGCGCTCCCTCAGTTGGCAGACTCTGTAATTGCATTTAAGAATGCAGTTCCAAATATGGCAAACGTGATATAACTAAACAATTGATTTTTGGAAATGGACTGCCGCCAGTTGCCCATCCCTGGTCTGTTGTCTTTGGCACAGAGCACATGCAAGTCCAAGTGTCCAAGTCCAATGTGTCCAAGTCCATTTTGTTGTCATGGCCGCAGGAAAACGGTTTCTGCACCAGACGAAAAGTGCAAAGTGACTGGTCTAATTACACAGGGTTAGAAAAATAATTTGTTTGTAAGTTGTCTGTGTTTTTTCAACTGATTTAAGACAATTTTGCACCGCTGAATTTGAAAATGACATCCGTTTCTCTCGAACAGGTGCTAAGTAAAAACCTGTATTTACTTAGTACTTAGCACTGTGCATGTACTTACCTTTATATAAAGGTAAGTACATGCACAAAGTAAGTACATGTACTTACTTATATAAAGGTAAGTACATGTAAATTGAATGTTACGTCATCATTGTTCAAAGTTCAGAGAATTTCAAGACATAAAAAAGAATTTTGCATCATATAAAGCGAAAATACCCGTACATGTAAATAAAAAACATACACTACTGTTCAAAAGTTTGGGGTCACCCAGACAATTATTTTGTGTTTTCCATGAAAAGTCACACTTATTTACCGCCATGAGTTGTAAAATGAATAGAAAATATAGTCAAGACATTGACAAGGTTAGAAATAATGATTTGTATTTGAAATAATAATGTTTTCCTTCAAACTTTGCTTTCGTCAAAGAATCCTCCATTTGCAGCAATTGCAGCATTGCAGACCTAACATGATTGCACAAGGGTTTTCTAATCATCCATTAGCCTTCTGACGCAATGAGCAAACACATTGTACCATTAGAACACTGGAGTGATAGTTGCTGGAAATGGGCCTCTATACACCTATGTAGATATTGCACCAAAAACCAGACATTTGCAGCTAGAATAGTCATTTACCACATTAGCAATGTATAGAGTGTATTTCTGATTAGTTTAAAGTTATCTTCACTGAAAAAAGTGCTTTTCTTTCAAAAATAAGGAAATTTCTAAGTGACCCCAAACTTTTGAACGGTAGTGTATAAAACAACATGTGGTCATAATTCAAAAAGTTGACCTGATTGAGCAAAACCAATGTGATTTTTGGATTCAGCACATCAAAATTGTCCTAAATCAGCTAAAAAAACTTAGACAATAAATTTGGTGTTGACCAGTGTTATTTAGAGGTGTGTTTTGGGTAATCTAATAGAAAGCTCTCCTGCCCACACCTTTAATGCACCAAGGTGCGTAATTGAAATTGAACGCTGATCTTGATGGCTTGTTCAAGATGGGTTTTGTGCTGACCAAAGGGCATGTGTGTGAGTAAAAAGGCACATGATGGTAAAGATTCATTAATCCAGGCATTAATGTTAGTTGATGCCCAGTTAGTTATTTTATGGAGGCAAGTGAGAAAGAGATGATGAACAATTGGACTTAATAATTGAGCTGAATTGAATAGGTTTAACGTAACACGCACGGATGCAACAGGCAAACATGAATGAGTTTGAAACTTAAGGAAAAGAGGATGAACCGCTGAATAATTTTGTAAACCTATGCACTGTTTTTTTCTCTGTGCAGTAAAAAAGGTGTCTACTATGTCTTCAAATAGTTTTTCATTTTAACTGACCTTTTTAACTGAAAACAAGGGCTGAGCATGTGTTTTCCATTAAACAGGACAGGACATGATGACAAGCATGATAGATTAGTGTGTGGACAGAATATTTTGCCACAGAATAGAGGTTTGTAGTTTAAAATCTTCAGACTAACACTATCCCACCACATCACCTTCATGCACCGCATCCACATGCTCCCTATTCATTCATTCATTCATTCATTCATTCATTTCCCTAAAAAACACATTAGTGCTTAATCTATAGGCTATACATCCGCTGTCAGTCCTTGATTAAAATGAAAATGCAGATGGAATAAAAAACTGGTAAGTGCAGGCCTATCATCACATTACAATTAAAATAAAGGGTGATAACTGTTACATCTCTGTCCATTAAAGTAACAGGAAATAACTGATATTCCTAGCACACGCTATTTCCTCCTGTTTCCTGATCAAGAGCACATTGTCATAAAATGCACTAAAATACCAATGCACAGAGATTGTGCTGGTTTCACACATTTTAAATGAGCCTCCTCCTTGCAGTGCAACGCTGTTGCACTGTCTGCTGGTAATTAGATAGGGTGATGCAAAACATAAAAATAATGCGCTGATAGAAACTAACAAAAGACTGGCGCACGGCGTGAAGTGTGGCACAAAAGCCCGCTGTTGACTGTCAAAATAGGGCTTCAGGACTTTAAGGGGTCAAGAACAAGTCAAGACCAAGACCACTGTGTATGTACGTAGGTCTTGGTCATGACTTGATCTTGGTCTTAATCTTATCTGGTCTCGTTTTGGTCTTGGAAGACTCTGGTCTTGACTACAGCACTAATATCTCAGACTATGGATTTGTCATAGCCAATCTACCTCTGTCTTCTGCTGTGTTTTCACGATTGAACACATATAGGAAGCCACTTATTGGATTCTCAGTGCTAGTTTCTGAAATCTCAGGTGACTCTGTAAAGAGATACAGTAGGTAGTAGTGAACATACATGAGCTCGTGCTGCAGAAACAACAACTAAGATAAGATAAGATAAGATAAGATAAGCCTTTATTAGTCCCACAATGGGGAAATTCCAGGATTGCAACAGCATAGGGATAGCAACACTCAGAGCAACAATCAGAAGGCAAGAAAAACTACATGACATTTCTGCCTTTTGTCACATCTCTCTGCTTCTCTGTCTGTTCTCAGCCCCTCCACCCCCAAAGAGAGCCCCCACTACGGCCCTGTCTATGCGTTCCAAGTCGATGACCTCTGAACTGGAGGAACTCGGTAAGAACACCTTAGTTTCTCTTGATGGCATTTTAAAACCTGTGTCTAATAGCACCTTTCTCCTCTTGTACCTCTTTCTTTTCTCATTATTTGGTCGATCCCTTAATAGTGGATAAAGGTAAGCAGTTAATGCTGCGTAACCTTTCGCCATCCATTTTGCCTGGCTGCAGCATCCACTGGCTCACAGAGGCTGAATGAAGCTTTTGTACAGGCTAATGCAAGCTACATTTGTCATCATTTGAGCTTTGCTTTCCTTGGCTTGACCTTAAAAATGAGGAAAATCTGTTTCTCCTCTTCATCTCTTGTTCTTTGCTTTTTGCATGAAGTAGTCTCGCTTCTTGGTGCCTGCAAAAAAGATTTCAAATTAGTAAAGCGTAGTCTTTGTTTTTATATCTGTTCATCTTTTCTGTGTTTTGGCGAGCAAGATGCCCATGTCCCTTTTGAATACAGTAAAGTAAAAAGAAGGGATTGTACAATTTGGGGCTGATGTCAATACTGATGGTGAAAATCATAAGTTGGCCAGTGTCAGGTAGCGATAGTTTGTTTTGTTTTTGTTTTCATCTAATCCATTTTCATTGTCAGGGAGACAAAAAATAAATCTGCATTACAAAACTAGAGGGCTTTCAGAGAGCACATACCTCCACCAAGGCTTTATCTTGCAATGTAAAAGAAAGTGGAAAAAGTTATTCAGAATCCACATCCTGACCCAGATCACATCCAAAATCTAATGGTGTCATCCATAACCCAATCCACCCTGTAGTTTTTGTGTAATCCTGCTAACAAACAAACTACCCCAATCACACTACCCCCCCTGGCAGAGGTAAAAACAGCTGAATAACTTTAAAATGGTTCAGATCCAGATACTTTATGAATTTGCAAAAAAAATATTGGCCACTGCTGATATCTTACTTGCTGATAAGTGATGCCAGTATATGATCTGATATATTTGTGCATCCCAAGTAAAAAGTAATTCAAATTGAATTCTGTGACCAAAGGCAGAGGTTGTGACTTGGGTTCTTGAGTTCTGTCTCATTGTTGTTTGAACCGATGGTAGCAGGTAAAACTGGATGCCTTCTGGTGATTGTTAACTAAAATAAACCTATACTTGTCCATACCGGAGTGGTGGCCTAGTTGGTAGAGCATCCGCCCCACAACCGGGAGGTCATGGGTTCAAATCCTGGCTGGGTCATACCAAAGACCATAAAAAAAAAATGGTGCTTTCCTCCTTCTAGCTTGGTGCTCAACATAATGGAATGGGGAAAGGAAAGTTAACACACAGAGCCACCAGAGGACTGACTCCCCACTGTAGCTTTCACTACTCACAGTAGCTGTGTGGCCAGGGTCAGTGAAATGGAGATAGGCGCTGCCCCATACACCACATGGTGTGGAAGGGATTAACTTAACTTATGCTTGTCTGTGGGCTATCTGATGAATTATAGATTTATTGAATCTATGCCATAACATGTGTGGACATCAATATATTTTAAAAAAATAGTAAACAAATATTTTTCCTTTATACTTTGTTACAACTGACTCATTCATACTTCATATAACATTAGTGATGAGAATCTCACGATTTGAGCTGGTTATGATTCAGGGAGCTCAGAGCTGATCGTAAACAAATTCTTGGTGCATCTTGTTTTTCTAATCAGGATTTTTTTCCCTCCCACTGTTTGACAAATTGGTAATTTAAAGTATTCGCATGACCCATTAATTTACGTCCACTATATTTTAATAAAACAAACAGAAGAGAACTGTGGTAAGTTGCATGGAATGTTACATCTTATATCAGCATATATTCCACTCAAACACCCAGCATGAAATGTGCATCTATAGCAACATAATTGTTGTAAAACAGACTTCAGAGTACCCTGAATTTTAACAAATAGCAGACCTAACAGACATTCTCCTGTTATGTGCAACAAGTTAACATAGCCCTTCGGTTAAAAAATACTTAGAATTTCTAACATATAGATAATAGACATCTAATGAAATTTAGAAGCAATCTTACCCACTGCTGCAGTGATTCAGTGACTTCAGTTTTGATCTCGTAGAGTGTGGGGTGTCTCCGTGGCGGGGCGTTGTGCTGTGGCTCTGGTCCGGTGCATGCAGTGGTGTGGGGGCTCTGATTCTCGACAGCGGAGTGCAGGAACCTTTTCTGGGTTGGGTGGAAGCTTCAGCATTGCTTGCTCAGTGGTCCTCTGGTTGGCGGTGGCGGCTGTGTTTCTCCTCTGGGTGTAGGCATGCAGTTTGGCAGTGCTTAGCAGCAGTGCGGGTCATGTCCAGGTCTTCTTTTCCCTTTGACTTTGTGGCAGCCGGGGTGCTGTAAGTCCTGCTCTATTGCCACCGTGATCATGGGTCCGTTTTGTGTCATGCCATAAACTGTCCAGACGGTACACAGTCCACCAAGTCCACTTTTTTCATTCCATCAAAATTAATTATTAGGCAAGGTGGAGCCGATGGAGACGAGTATCAGGCATGATTTAAAACAGAAGGGTAGCAGCCAGAGTGAAAGAGAAGATTTACAAGATGATAGTGAGACCTGCGATGTATGGTTTGGAGACGGTGGCACTGACAAAAAGACAGGAGGCAGAGCTGGAGGTGGCAGAGGTGAAGATGCTAAGATTCTCATTGGGAGTGACTAGGAGGGACAGGATTAGAAATGAGTATATCAGAGGGACAGCTCAGATTGAGCTGTTTGGAGACAAAGTAAGAGAGGCAAGGCTGAGATGGTTTGGACATGTGCAGAGGAGGGAGAGTGGAGATATTGGACAAAGGATGTTGAAGATGGAACTGCCAGGCAAGAAGAAAGGAGGAAGACCACAGGGAAGATTCATGGATGTAGTGGAGGAGGACATGGTGAGGGTTGGTGTTACAGAAGAGGATACAAGCGATAGGGTGATGTTATTAATTAATATTTAAAAATCAAATTCTTGACATTTGTTCATCTATCCAGAATCATTCATGTCTGCATCACGATGCATCTGAAAAACCCTAAAGCCATATTCATGCTGCATTTCCCCTCTGGTCCGCTTTGGTCTGCGTGCGCTTTGGACGAGCCCGGCACGCACACAGCGTTGTACATGCTCACTTTTTTTCATCTACCAGGCCAAGCGATTGATGCATGCGCACAACTGTTATTTGTAGTTTCGCCCCAGCCCTATGGGGAGTGCAAATGCACTAACAAGCCAGTTTGTTCACCGGCTATAAACACGACAGCAATGCACATTTTTTGTAGCAACAATGGCGTCATTTCAGGGAAAAGGAGGAATTACCATTTTCCAGTGCTCTTCTCTGCTGAAGCTGCTGCTGCTGCAAAATGATTCATGTATTTTTATTCTCGTCTTCAACGTCCTCGTTGTCGTTCTTGTCTACTTTGTCTTTGTATGCTGTGTTGGCAGCACCATCTCGTGAATGGGATGTTCAGTCTTGCACATGCTCTGTCAATGCATTCAGCTCACAGGCAGGCCATGTGGTCATAAAATTTGTGCTGCACATGGTCGTCCGCAATAGAGCCCTGCATATAATAGCAGAGTGGAGACGACGTAAATTTCGTCACACAAGGATTCCAGTTGCACGTGTGCAGACAGTGGAGGTGCAACATAAATCCAGCTTAACACCCACATACAAGACTAGAGAGAGAGAGAAAGACAGAATTACAAATGTTGTATGCAGAAATGTTGAAAAAATTCTAATTATAGGGGACAACATCATAAGTTTTCCAAAAGAAATAGTAAATCTAAAGGAAAAAGTCGCAAATTTACAGGAAAAGTTACTGTTTATGAGGAAAAAGTTTTATACAAACTGTTTTACTTTCATTTTAAGATTCAAAAATATGTCTTGCAGCTCCATACAAAGCTCTTTTCATATTAAAGGTTTCTGACCCCTGGTCTAAGATACAGGAAGTTTGTATACCAGTATAAGCCCCTAGATATGTCATGGTCCGAGCGCTGACTCTGTCCGCGCTCGGGTTGTCCGGTATTTCCCCGTTCTCATCTCAGGTTTACCATATGACCTCCAGGCTTTTACTCTGACAGCGTCTCGGCGGGGCTTCCGGCTGTCAGAGCCAAGCTCCTCGGGGACAGCTGGATTCCATTCACCTGATGACGTCCTCATCAGCTGATTAATCCCTTAGCCCTATTTAAGGGAGCAGCTTAGGTTACTCCGGGCTGCGACCTCGTCAAACTCTCATCAGTCATTCGTCAAACTCTCGACTCGCCTTTCAGTAAGTGTGTTTCCTGAGATTCTGTATCCTGTGTCTTAGTCATAGTCTTAGTTGTGTTTTTGCCCCACGTGGCTCATTATTTTGTCATTTGTCTTTTGTTAATAAAACATGCAAACTCATCAGCTGGTTTTCGGCGTCTTATTGATGGCTCGTGAGGGCCATCGTTGACAGTAGGTCACAGCCAGAATGAGACGCCGGTCACAGAGAGTTTCCATCGTTGGGCTTGTAGTTCTTTCCTTTTTCACGTACCAGTGTGCTGGGAAATGGCATCGCCGCCCAAGGGCTATGCGATGAGCTTGGGCTACGAGTTGGTTATGGCCCTCATTGACGTTGATAGCATCCTCTCAAACGCTTGTAACAACGCCATTCCCAGCAGTGTACACTGGTACCTGGACCTCGCTGAGGCAGCAATTAACTGCCATCCTTGCTACACTGACCACCCTGAGATCACGACGAGGATGACGGAGATTTCGGCACGCCGGGAGAAGATCCGCAGACTGGAGGGAAACTCCGGCAGGAAGCCAAAGATGAGGCATCCCCGCTCCTCGCCTCGGAATCCAGTTCCTGTCCCCCGTCCAGCCCAGGAGTCTATGTCGCCCGAGTGCCATTCTCGCCCACAGTGGAGGATGGTGTCAGCCGGGATTCCCTCTGAGGACACGCAGTGGACAGCTGTGGCCCTCCAGGACCGTGTGTCTGCGGCTCACTCTGCCTCCCATCCTTCTGAAATCATAAGACATGTGGCAGCGGCAGTTAGGCTGGTGGAGCTCAGTCTGGAACTCCATAATTATCCCGAATACGCCGAATTGCTGGCTTCTGTCTTTGCGCAGCCGCGGCGGTTTCCTTACTTAACCTTCGCCTCGCCCTCTGCCTTTAAACATCGTCACAATGCCCGTGTTAAGCCTCAGCGAGATCCCCGTCCGGATCTTGTTCCGGGCCGCCATAAAGATTCTGCCTCCCAGCCAGCTGTGGCTCCCGCATCACGACGGAAGGGAAAGACAGCAGCCTCCGCCTCCGGGTCATCTGTTCCGGCTGTTCCGTCAGCTTCTCGTCCCCGGACTGCCTGAGCTGCTCCGCCCTCCTCCTCGACGCTCTCTCCATCTGCTGAGAACTCCACGAGTCCTGCTCCGTCTGTGCCCGTCATCGATCCTGTGCGAGCGGCTCCTCCTCGTCTTCCCAGAGGGCCCTCCATTGCCATCCAAAGGGGAAGGGAGGAAACGAAGCCCACTGCAGCAGGTTCCATCGGCCCTCAGCGGATCAGGCAAGTGTCTCTTTATTCTTTTCCTTCACTGGGTGAATTGCCTTGTTTGATCCCTGGGGGTGGAGTTCGGGATTCACAGTCCCCCGAACTCCCTCCACCTGCTGCTATTATTAATTGTGAACCTCCTACCTCTGTGTCTCCTTCCCCTGAGCGTTCCCCGGTGCAAGGACTACACCGCCGGACGAGGAAGGAGCCTGCGGCCCTGGAGAGCCTGGTTCCAACCCTGCAGCCACGTTACGGGCAGAGGAGAAGGGCGGATTGCCATTTGGAGCCTGCGCCGATGACTAAGCGTCCCCAGGTCTCCACAGAGGAACAGTCCAACCCAGCAGGTCACAGATCCCCTGCCACCACGCCATGCAGGCCTTTGGCGTGGACGTCAGTGTCAGGGAATCCCCAGACTGTGAGGACCATCATGCCGGCTGCGGAGCCCGCCGCAGTCGAGTGAGAACCAGAGGTGGACCTTCAGCATGCTGAACCCGGATTGTCGAAGTCCCGGGCTGCGGTAGAGCCCGAGATCAGGCAAATGCTCTATTTTGTCTTCCTTTCTTCTATTCTGGAGCATTTTTTCCTGTCTCTCGGGGAGACGAGCCGAGCGCAGCCGTCCGCTGCAGCCGAGCTTGTCTTGCTGGGCTCTGCCACTGCCGGTGATTCTGATCCCGCTTTTCTTCTCTCCTCTGAGCCTTCTCCCAGGGTCACTGGTGATGAGCCTGTTCCGGTTGTCACCTTGGAGGTTCTGGGTTCATGTCTGGAGGTCATCCCTGGTGCTGCGCCGGCCCAGTCGGGGTCCATTGTGGGTGTTGTTCCAGTCCAGTCGGGGCCCGTTGTGTGTGCAACATTGACCCAATCGAGGTCTGTCGTGGGTGTTGTTCCGGCCCAGTCGGGGTCCGTCGTGGGTGCAACGTTGACCCAATCGGGGTCCGTCACGGGTATTGTTCTGGCCCAGTCGGGGTCCGTCGTGGGTGCAGCACGGTCCCGCTTGGGATCCAATGAGAGCGCAGCGCCAGTCCGTGTGGGGTTCAGAGAAAGAGCTGCAGATTCTCCGCCGATCAACGCCGTTCTGGCCCCTCATCGTTTCCCCAATCCCTTTTTCCCTCCACCTGGTGCCGCTGGGATTTCCCTTATTTGACGCGGCTCTCCCTCGCTATCCTTCTCAATAGGGAGGCCGCCTCCGAGTTCTCCCCTGCGGTCCTGATGGCTGGATGACGTGGGTTGGCCGCCTGGGAGACTGCTTCGCCCGTTTGGCGTTCTGGGTCATCCACCCGACAAACTGGACTTTTTTTGTTCGGCGACCTGGTCCGGCCGCCAGAGGTACTGGTTCTTCGGGCCTGGGACTGGGGCAGACCGCCCGAACTGTTTCTTTTTCCCCTGCCAGCGATCTGGACGCAGGTAGACCTCCCGAACTATTTGTTTTTGTGTTATTGTGCTCTGCCTGCCGTCATCCCTGTTTTTTTTTCTTCCCTTTCCTCTAAAATATTAGGGATGCTCTTGTGTTTTGCTAGATGAACTTCTTTGAACTATTTGTATGTCACCACTCTTTAGCGTGTTTTTTTTTTTTGTTCCTGTTTTTTCTGGTATTTTTAGGGTGCACTGTATGATGCCTGTATTTCTGTTTGAGAGATGTTTTTTTTCTACTGTTTAAGAGAATCTCTTTTGTTGTCTTGCCTGTGGTTCACGGTCAATAGGTATTGTATCACTGCGCTGTGGCATCCTATGTTCTGTTTATATATGAGTTTTCCTTCTTCGGTGCAGGGTATGTGCCTGTATTTTGACTTCTGTGTTTCCTACCATGTTCTGATTGTTGTAGCCTGTTTTGTTTTTTTTTCTTTCGATTATGAGGTTTGTTGGTTCTTGCCTTCCTGGCCTTTCCCCCTCCTCCCTCCCTGGGGCAGCCCTGTTGACCTTCTGAGTGGGAGGGGGGGCTTCGATGTTACATGGCGCCTGGAATTCGCCTCTTGAATGGAGAGTACTGTCATGTTCCGAGCGCAGACTCTGTCCGCGCTCAGGTTGTCCAGTATTTCCCCGTTCTCATCTCAGGTTTACCATATGGCCTCCGGGCTTTTACTCTGACAGCATCTTGGCGGGGTTTCCGGTTGTCAGAGCCGAGCTCCGCAGGGACAGCTGGATTCCATTCAGCTGATGACGTCCTCATCAGCTGATTAATCCCTTAGCCCTATTTAAGGGAGCAGCTTAGGTTACTCCGGGCTGCGACCTCGTCAAACTCTCATCAGTCATTCATCAAACTCTCGACTCACCTTTCAGTAAGTGTGTTTCCTGAGATTCTGTATCCTGTGTCTTAGTCATAGTCTTAGTTGTGTTTTTGCCCCACGTGGCTCATTATTTTGTCATTTGTCTTTTGTTAATAAAACATGCAAACTCATCAGCTGGTTTTCGGCGTCTTATTGATGGCTTGTGAGGGCCATCGTTGACAAGATACTGTGGGACAAAAACAACTTATGTCCAAAACTTAGTTTTCAGTAATTTATTTTAAAAAAGGAACAGATCATTAGACTAGTAAATAGATGACTTAATAAAACACGACGCAATGCTTGAATTTAATCAACAATAAAAAGTAAAAATGTGGAGATGAGTGGTTTTCATCCAGCAGGAACAATGTGCTAACATTTTGTAAACCTGCTGCAAAGAGGAAAAATCAGTTTGCACAGTTCAGCAACTTATATTTGCAACCCCTCACTTTTACAAAAACACGTCACCCTAAACAGCCATAATATAGCAAGATTCACACTATGGAACTTAACTATAAAATCATATAGTGTGCATCAGGAAAATTGGAGATGCATAAAATCTTGTTTTACTTTTACAGGCAGCTCGGTAGAACGGCGGTTAGCACTGTGGCAGCACAGTAAGAAGGTCGTGGGTTCGATCCCACCTCTGACCATTGGTGTCCCTTCTGTGTGGAGTTTGCTTGTTCTGCCTGTGTCTGTGTGGGTTTTCTCCAGGTACTCCGGTTTCCTCCCACAGGCCAAACAAATGCAGGTTAGGTTAATTGGCATCAGCTTGAGATTTTAAATTGTCCTTAGGTATGAACGTGAGAGTGAATGGTTGTCTGTCTCTCTGTGTTGGCCCTGCGACGGACTGGCGATCTGTCCAGGGTGTACCCTGCCTCTTGCCCAAAGACACTGGGATAGGCTCCAGCCCCCCCACGACCCTAAAAGGATTAAGTGGTAGAAGATGGATGGATAACTATTTTACTTGCAAATGGAAGAAAAAAATTCTTAGCGTCCCAACACTGAAAATTGTAACAGGAATTAATGGTTTATTAAATACATAAATTATCACATTAAGAACTGACCCATAAATCAGCTAAAACAATGAGCTCTTTATCCAACTTGAGATTTGCCTTCCTCACACACTAGAGCTGAGCCGGCCCAGAGATCTTTGGCAAGTTTCACTCAAAGCATTATATTAAAAGCTTAATCTTGTGAATCAGTATTGGCCTATTCAAATGTGAGTCTATTCAAACCAAAGAATCGATCTTTTACACCCACCCCTACGTTTCATTAACAGTCTTTTAATTCAGGGCTTTTGGTTTCTTGTTCAGTCCTCTGCTGTGTTCTTCGTCCCTGATGTAATCCTTAGCATTTTGGCCCTGCTTACTTGTAATATCCATAGCACCAGGGAAAAAGCTTCCAGGGCACTTGTTTTGTGAGAACTACAACAAAACAGCAGCATGAGTGTTCATACTGCAGCTAAAACATAGTTTGGATGCCCTGAATTTCCCTCTGGGATTAATAAACGTATACAAAAACAGTACTTGTTTTATTAAAGACTTAAGACAATAATAAGCACAACCTCCAGCTGATTGAATGCTTTGCATGGAATTACTAGTTTTTCAATAGCTCAGCTTGTCTACAGAGAAATTCTGAAGCTGACTGTGGCCATTGGCTGTAAAAGTTGGATGATGACATGGGGAAAAAAAAAAGAGCCAGCCATTAATTACCCTTAAAGTGGATCTATGAAATTTTCACTTATTCACATCAAGTTGGGTATCTGGAGTGACTACCAGTGCAAAAAACACAACCCTGTCTCTTTGTTATCATCTGCCTTGGTCTCAATAATTCTCATGCAGTGAGCCTTTCTGATTTGCCTCTAGTTGTGACAGCTGAAGCTTGTTTAAATGAAACTCCCCCATTGTTATCTTTACCCATTTTAATGACCTTGGGAGGGTATATGTTCCCATGAACTTCTGAAGTCACACACCATTAGTGTGGCCATCCTAGTTAGCTCAGTATAGCAACTACAGATTGATTGGCTACTCTATTCTACTCACCCTACTAACATCTGCATTACCAGCTGGTTCAGTGATCCACATTACACCAGGTATCTCACTTCTAGGCATTTTTCTTACTCATTTAGAGATATTCTGGCTAGGCTGATCTTTCAATCACACCTTCAGACATGTTAGCCACATTAGCCTAGTTAGCCCATGTTGTTCCCCTTGAAATCAGTTCCCCACCATCAGTGTGTGAATGTGTGTGTGAATGAGTGGATTGCAGGATCTGTAAAGCGCTTTGGTCATCAAGAGATGAGAATAAAAGCACTATATAAGTGAGTGCCATTTACCATTTACCATTTGAAATATACCTGATCCATCTAATCCAAAACAAAAAAACGAAAACAACCCCAGTTAGGACACGACACTAGTCAAAATCAATGACTTAGGCCCCCTGGACCAAAGAGCTAGAATGTTCAGGTGGGCAGCTAAAGTCCCAGGCCTGGTGGATAGCGAGGTGGTACGAGTCGGGTGGCCTGCCGGCGAATATGGGCCATCCAACCCAACGACTCAGTCCATCAGGCGGTCGACCAGAGTTTTTCAGCCACCTGAACAGCAAGGGTGGTCCAGGAGGCGGCTGCCCAACAGGAAGAATCAATGGTGGGAAGGATGGAAAAGTCGGGGAAACCACGATGATGTCAGGGTGAGGAGAGGGAACCACAACGGTCTCGGGCAGAGGGAACCATGATGGCATCTGGCAGAGGAGAGGGAACCACAACGGCATCTGGCAGAGGAGGGGGAACCACGACAGCATCTGGCAGAGGAGAGGGGACCACGACGGTTTCTGGCAAAGGAGAGGGGAACCACGACGGCATCTGGCAGAGGAGAGAGGAACCACGACGGTGTCCGGCAGAGGAGGGAGAACCACAATGCCCTCGAACTGGCCAGCAGTACCCTCGGTGGTCCTGGACTGGGACATTGTGGCACCTTCGGTGGCTCCGGACTGGAGCGAGGTTGCACCCACGGTGGTCCTGGACTGGGACATGGTTGCACCCGTGGTGGCCCTGGACTGGAGCGAAGCAGCACCTGCAGTGGCTCCGGGCTGGAGCAAAGCAGCACTCGCAGTGGGCCCGGATTGGGCCAAAGGTGCACCCTCGGAGGATCTGGGCTGGAATGGAGCACCCACGACGACCTCCACTGGAAGGAAAGCAGAACCCACGGAAGTCCCGGGCTGGGACGGAGTGCCCGCGATGACCTCAGCGGAAGAAGCCAGACTGATGATGATTTCAGGCGGCAAGCCTGGACCCACGGAGACACCTGGCAAAGCTGGAACATTCTCAGTGACCCTGGGGAAGAGCTCAGACAGGACAGGCAGAGAAACAGGGTCAGGGTCACCGGCAGCAGTGGAGCCTGCAGAGATGAGCTCAGGTGCCACTGACGGCTGCACCAGGCTCTCCCCACCAAGAGCCAGACAAGATCTCTCCAAAACAGAAGCAATGAAAACAAAGAAGAGCACTTGCCTGAGCTTGAGCTCCACCACCATCCAAGTGATGGTTCTTCGGGCCCGGCTCTCTGGAGGTCCAGCTCCGATGCTGCTGCAGCGGCCCCTGCAGCAGGTATGGTAGTCAGTGCAGTCCTGAGAACCTCCAGCGATGTGGCCCATGCAGGTGGCTCACCCGGCGTGGTAACAGGAGGTCCATTTCCTCCTGGTGCTGGATCCTGCTCAGCTGAAGCCCGGGGATGCTCCTTCGTCGCGCAGGCGTCAGCTCAGTCTCAGCACCTTCATTCCGTCCAGGGCATGGCTGCGGGGCTGGAACCAGATCTTCCAGAGCCGCAGGCTCCTCCATCATCTGGCATCTCAGTTCTGGGGCCGGCAGACACTCGGGGAGAAAATGAGGAGATACATGGAGAGGGCATGTGAAAAGTCTTTTGCTACAGCAGGCGGTGAGGGCTCACAGGACTGCGGGGACTGAGCCTCACCACCAGGAATCAGGCAAGATAATTCATATGTTGGTAAAAGAGAGTGAAATGACACTTTCCTTTGCTCCCGGGGCATGATGTTTTCTGCTCCAGCAGGTATGGAATCCATCCTCTCTGTGGCCTCAGCGGTTGTGGGCCCATCAGTGAAACATGGAGGAGCCACCCCTGCAGCCTTGGTGATGGGTGGAGCTGGGAAGGAAACAGATGACCTCTCAGCAGCGGGAGGAATTGCCGAGGGAAAGCAGGAAACAGCAGCTGTGGGTAAAGAAGAAGCTGGCGGAACAGCTGGAGAGAAAAAACGCTGAGGATGCACTGCTGTGGGAGTCTTCTGCCTCGGCAAAGGGAAGGTGGCTGCCTGAGCGGTGGAGGTGTTCCTCCGATTACGGCATTTTGGAGCGGATGGTGGAGACATTGGCTCCTGGAGAGGAAGAAGAGGGCCCGTTGGAACCTCCTTCAGTTCCTGGGCGAGATCCGGGAGGAGCCATGGCTTAAACTCAAAAAGGAGCTCAGTCTCTGCTATAATGACCTGCCTGTGCTCCTCCTGTTCCTTGGCTGATGGAGTGGGCCAGTGTTCGGGAGGAGGAGGCGGAGCTGCCGCCGGATAACAACAAGAGGCTGGAGGCTTTCATGTGCGCGGGCGCTTGCTCTTCGTCGGCGCAGGCACTGACCTCTGAGTAAATTCCCCCAGCCCGTGAGCCGTAGATGGTGGGAGGAATACAGAGAGAAGTAGGTCATTGAGCTCCAGGTGGTCCCACAGGCTGGGGCATGTCTCAAGTACCTGCGCCGTGCCCTCCAGACATTCTCGGGCTGCTTCGGGGGCACAGGAGGCATGAGTCTGCACGGCGATGTCCTCCAATATGCACACAGACCACTGCTCTGCTTCGCTCAATCCCCGGGTTGAAAAGTCCGGGGTGACGGACATGATAGCCCCACAGAACAGGTGAGTGATAACAAATATGAAAATTCACAACTCACAGCAGCTGGGTCATTTACCAGACCCATGCGCTGAACTGTGAGTTGTAAGATTTATTGAAAATAACAAAAAAAAAAAACCATAAAGCCCAAAATGGTGCTCAAACACAAAATCCCAACAAGAGAGAATAACTTACGAATTACGCACCAGAGCGAGGACAGGGCTCTGGTGGAGACGAGAATAACTCAGATGAGACTAACTCAGGTGAACTCAAGACAGCGGCAACATGAAAAGAAAATGCTGTCCTTACATAGGGTCCCAAACAAAAACACAAGTAGCGACATGTGTGGGGTCACATGAGTGGGCAAAAAGGTAACAATGATTAATGATTAGGATCAGCTGCGAGCGATGAGAGGAGAGCAAGGGGAGCTGACAGCTGACAGGGCAACGCCCACATGGAGCACAACCCAGAGACGCCACTTGACAGCTGTCAACCCAGAGAAAGAACACAACAGTCCGAAATACAAAGAATAAAATATCAACAAATGCAGACAGAGAAATAAATACAATATTTCTCATATTTAGCCAATTTAATATTGTTTGCTCAGGCTGTGCCTAACACCTGGAGCAAGCCAACTAATGTTCGCTTTCCCCATGGTTCTCAGGAGTGACGCAAGAGGGAGGGTGAGTGTACTGTGGCTAATCTGCCCCATAGTTAATTGAAATGAGTCATTGTGAATTAAAATCTTTAATCTGGGCAGATGACGGTGCTTTAGGGCGACTGTTGCACAGGTGTAGAGTGTGTTTGACCTCCAGTCGGCAGGTTGGTAGTTCAGTTCCCACTGTCTCTGCAGTCTGCATGTCGAAGTGTCCTTGAGCAAGACACTGAACTCCCAGTTGTTCCTGGTGGGTCAGTGTGTGAATATGTCTGTGAATGGGTAGATAACCAAATCTATAAAGCACTTTGGTCATCCAGTGATGAGAAAAAAAGCACTACATAACTGAATTAACTTAAGTGGTTTACCCTCCAATAATCTGTTTATTCAGTGCATGTAAACACGAGAAATTGGATTATTGTCATTATTGGTTTATTCCCAGTAATAGTTTTGTTGTGACCATGTAACTGGGGTCACTGACGCAGGTCCGCTCAAGCTATGGTTGAAGTGATATTCTTCTGGTCAAAGACTGATGTACCATTAAAATGATTTTTGCATCGTTATCACAAGAAAATTTTGCATAGTCATCCACTGTAATTACAGTATGCACTGTACTGTATACTTTTTCAGAAATAAGCACAAAATCAGATTAAAAAGCCTGCCAATTCACATAAAAAAGTCACGGTAATTTCACATGATAAAACTTGAATTTTTAAAGCTATACCTGTCTCATGGGTCGGGCCGTCGGCGACTCAACTGGCAACCCCACCTGTCCAAGGGTGTGGAGGGTGAAACTGGGCATCCTGGCAGAACTAAAAACATCTGTCACAGGTCTGTGGTGGACCACTCCCAGTTACACGGGGTGAGACTGGGCATCCTGGCAGATAAGCACATCTGTCGCAAGGTCTGTGGTGGACTTTTGCCGGTCGGTGCATCGTGACATGCACTACACAAAGAGCAGAGATAAACAAACCTATCATCTGGTCAGTCATAGCATACTGGAGTCAGTTTGTCTTGGCCTGTCCTTGCCACTGATAATACCTCTATCTGCCAAGAATGTGCTGCTAGTCCAGCAAAAGCTAGCGGTACTCAAATACTTTGCAAGCAGTTTCATGAAATGGTCAGTCAGAAAGCACCTCATACCAGCTTGGATGTCGCCCGGGTTAATCAGGTCAGGAGTTCCTGGCAGCGGAAGGCAAAGGACAGAGCTGTGTGGAGGAATCTGATCAGACCTAAATGAAACAGTCATTGTCGCCCACAACAGACTGCTATGATGATGATGATGATGATGATCTGCTTTAATAAACAGTAGCCTGTGAACAGAAACACACGTCAAGATTCCTAAAGGCTCCAGTGGGCTCACCACCTGCAGGAGGAATCATGGTGGTATGTGAACCAGGCAGCAGTCTGGGCTTCTCTGCTTAGACTGATGCCCCCTTGACCCGGACCCCCAGATAAGTGGTAGAAGATGGATGGGTGGCATGCCTAAGGGCCCCTTTACACAGCACAGAGATCGTTGAGCGATTGGGCCAATTTCTGATCTTAGGATCGTTGGGAAAATCCTTGTGTGTTTTGGACTGAGTCAAAACTTTGAGGAGACCATGGTGACCGTCGAGATCACTGCAGATCATCAATAGATCAAAAATCGCCCTGATCTCTCAATGATCTCTGTGATCTTCACCCCTGTGTAAAGGGAGTATAAGGAATGTCTCTTATTGTTACATATCCCAATCCATATCTCAAAACGTACACCTAATGACTTACAGTTTAAGCAACCCTGTGCGTGGGGTGGTTATATATTTTAAAGAACTTGCAGAAAACTCATCTGATAAACACGTGTGAGGGAAGGGTGAGACTCCTCCTGTGAGTCTCACTCTTCAGTGTCTATGGGCAGCTCAAGATGCCGGGTCTCTGAGGTGTATCGTACCACCACTTCTGGTCCTAAGAATGGCAGGTCAGCCGGTCTGAGCAGCATTAGCTCTCACAGCTGGACAGTTCACTTTTTAGTTAATAGTAACAAAATGTGAAGAAGTGGTCTTCCTCTCATAAAGAAAACGGTCTTCTCCACAGCCAGTCAGCACTTTCAAGAGCACCAGCAAGCTACTCCATGGTCCATATCATTTGACAGTCATGCATAATAAATAGAAAAATGAACATGTTTTTTTTTAAATTAGTATTAATCAAGAAAAAATTACATTTAAATCTCAAAAACTTGCATTACAAGCCAGGGACCAATGCAGGCAATACAAACAGTGGCAGCATAAGGAAACAAAATAGAACACAAAAATACTTCAGATAACATCTTGCAGTGGGAATCTCCTTCTCCAATTTATAAAGAAACAAGCAAGTGAATAGAAGTGTTAACAAACATGTCAAATTCTTGCAAAACTTGACGTTTTTATAGCTTTCTGGTTGCTTGAGACAATAATAGTGTTAATATAAGTTTTAAAGTCTAGTGTAAACATTTTAAATAAAGGTTTTTTTATTGCTAAATTTACATTTATGAATAAAAAATGTACCCAAATGAACATGAATGTACAATAATACTGCAGTCATCATAGCAAATAATCACATTAACTGGTTTCAGCATTGGAACCCTTTGTGTTTTTAATTCATTTTTATATTCCGTTTTACAGAGTTTGACTTTTTGTCCCTGAAGAGCATCAGTGCATCAGCTGTAGTGCTGAAAAGTTGCTGACAGAAACACGTCAGTTTTTCAGTTCTGTAGGATGACTAGTCTGATGTAAATCACAGGATGGTGCAATGGAACATGTGCCACTATATACAGATGTGCTCAAATTTGTTGGTATCCTTCAACAAAAAAACACAACTGTCTCTGAAATAATTTAAAGGGGTCATTGACTGAAAAATGGTGTGTTTGTAGGTTTTAACTGTCTGAAATGAGTCTACTGGTCACCTAATTATCAAAAAAATTTTCAAAACAGTCAATCCACTTAAAAAACCCACACAGCCATTATCTCATTTTTCTCTCCCAGAAACACCAGGAACATTTTTGACTATTCCGTCTAAATCGTTAACATTATGTTTAGAAAAAGCCAACCCACCGCCGTCCTTGAGACTCACCTACTGCTCTATTATTGGCCCGCCTAGCTGTCTGTCATGTAGATGAGAGGGGTGCTAAAGGTAGCCTATTAGCCGCTGAGCTATTAGCCCCCAAGCTAACACTGGTAACAGGAGGCTCGAACTGAGCGTGGCTTACATTGTTTTTCTTCAGATCTTAGTCACCCCAATGACCATCCCTGTTACCACCCGGTTCACTGGTCCGTGGTCCACAATGTGCCTCGTGTCACTCCAGCCTGTCTCCCGGTGGTTTCACCCTGGTTCTGTGGCGGGTCGCCAGCGCCGGCATGCCGGTCGTGGCAGCCTCCTGCCACCTGCTCCGGCTACTGCCTGGAGCTGCTGGCTCTCACGGCCACGCGGCTCTGCTCTCCTCTTGCGGGCAATGTGGGGGAGCCACTTTATGATGGGTCATCCCCCGGCTGGCCGTGGGAGAGGAGCGGAGTACCACAGAGCAAGACATTGCCCTTTGAGATCCCGTGGCTCGGCGGCTTGGCTCAGCCAGCGGCCTCGGGTTGTGGCAATTGATGGGTTGCCCATCGCGCGCTGCTGGTGATTTGTTGTGGCGCTTTGGCGGGGTTGTTGGGGGTGGGCCAGAGTGATGCAACATGCACAAACAACTGTGGATTGGTGAACCAGCGCTGCTCATCCAAGCTAGAAGGAGACTAGAAGCTAGTCAGCTAATGGCTAACTGACATAAGAGGAAGGGTGGAGTTGAACAGGTGAAGGATAGTTCTTAAAGTGACAGGCTTTAAATCAGAGCGTTTCAAGAAAGCCAGGGGAAAAAAATTGCTTCAATAATTAAAAAATTAAAGGCAATGTGAACAAAATATGTCACAAACACTTCATTAAGACATGAGTGAGCTGTTAAAATGTGGAAGAAGTTCAGTCAATGAGCCCTTTAAAACTGATGGAAGTTTAATGGCATCCCTTATTGTTTCTATCATATTTAACACTTTGCTTTTAATTAATGATTCAGTGGGCAGCACTGTTGGGTTTGAACCCACTGCTGACCAGCAGTGACCCTTCTGTGTGGAGTTTGCATGTTCTCCCCATGTCTGCGTGGGCACTCCGGTTTCCTCCCGCAGTCAAAAGGCATGCATGTTAGCCATGCAGCCTAGTTTAAGGGAGAAGAACATGGTACTACATAGTTTGGTATCATTGTGTGCACCACACTGAACATGGGCCAGAGAAAGTAAAGCAGAGATTTGTCTGAGGAGCTCTGAAAGAAGATTATTGAATATTTATTGAATATTTTAAGGGTTTTATGTGTTTCTGTTTGACTATGGTTCTGTAAAGCACCTTGGGTTGCACGTGTGCTTGAAAGGTGCTATATAGATAAAGTGAACTGAACTGAACCATGTTAAAGGTAAAGATTATAGACCATCTCCAAGCAGCTTCATGTTCCTGTGACCACAGTTGACAATATTAAAAAGTATACGGTTCATGGGACTATAGCCAACCTCGCAGAATGTGGATGCAAGAGGAAATGCGGCCCCAGGTTGTCAAATGGCAATCCTGGTGGCAAATGCAGGCGTTGCATTGTCAGGGACAAAGATCGCTTGTTGGCAGTAATTCCTGCAAAAGGTGGTGTCACAAAACATTAAATTTAAGGGTCCCATCGTTTTTGTCCTTTTTTGTTATGCTATATACAGCTGTGTCAATAATCAAAAGCAAAGTCTGGTTTGTGTTAAATATGATATAAACAATATGTCATTAAACTTTATATGAGGGGATGTTGAGACTGTTCTTTGAAGGTTTTTTTTGTCACTCCTTCAGCCACTCTAAGGAAAAAGAAAGGTGGTAAGTTACAGTAGGCATGCTCACTCTGATCTGTTATTTACAGTTATAAGTTTGTCCTGCATTTCTTACACTCCACCTCACTCTGATTAACTAACAGGGTTTTTTTTTTCATTTTTTTTTTCTTTTTTTTTCTTACTGCTTCTTTTATGTATTTGATGTGTCTGAGTAGTTACTTTTGACTCTCAGTCAAACCACATGGAGCTACAGCCATGCTGTATTTGCATGAATTGCCTGTTTGCTTCCTGCTGTTATTGAAATTCTCTGTGTTCACAATGTTGTTGTCAGTGCATGGTTTAATCATAGGCTGTATATGGGAGATGGATGTAGCTGGCATGGCATCAGCCTTTGGGTTAGGAATTCTCAATATGAAGCCTTGACCTGAGGACATTGGCTGTTACCATCTTGCCAATGTTGAAAAATTATGTGATGAGTGAGGGAGGGAAAAGTGAGTGAAGCTGTACATTCATAAGCTAGGAACTCTCATAATCACAATTATCTACTTCTTTTTTTGATTGCTGCCTTTAGGGGTCACCCTTTTACTTTTGTCCTCTTCTGTCACACCAGCTCTCGCCATGTCCTCCTTCGCAACATCCATGAATTTTTTCCTGTGGTCTTCCTCTTTTCCTCCCGCCTGACAGCTCCATGTCCAAACCACAGTAGATCTTCAGTGTTGCAGACCTTTCTTTTCACTCTTGCTGCTGTCCTTCTGTTACAATTCACCCCAAACGCCTGCTCAACCTGAGCTGTCCCTCTGACATAATAATTTCTCATCCTGTCCCTCCTAGTCACTCCCAGCTTCTCCAACTCTGTCACCTCCAGCTCCAAATCCTGTCTTTTTGTCAGTGCCACCGTCTCCAAACCATACATCATAGCAGGTCTCACTACGGTCTTGTAAACATTCCCTTTCATTCTTGCTGCTGTCCTTCTGTCACAAACCACCCCTACACTCCACCATGCCTGCACTATCTTGTACACACTATGGATGGTTGACCCCAGGTATTTAAACTCATTGACCTTCACTACCTCTGTTCCTTGAATTGTCACCGTTACTGCTGCCTCTGTCTCATTCACATACATGGATTATGTCTTGCTTCTACTGACTTTCATTTCTCTTCTGTCCAGTGCATACCTCCACCTCTCCCTACTCTCACTACAGATCACAATGTCATTTGTGTCCACGGAGACTCCTCTCTGACCTCATCTGTGAGCCTGTCCATCACCACAGCAAACAAGAAGGGGCTCAGAGTTGATCCCTGATGTTTTCCCACCCTCTCCTTGAATTAATCTGTCACTTGTACAACACCCTCACTGCCATTTCACTGTCCTCATACTTGTGTTGCACCATCCTCACATACTTCTCTGCTACTCCTGCCTTCCTAATTGTGCTCTCTCATAAAATTTTAATGAACTGTAAGTCTTTTGCCTGCTGATGATTTTAGTTAAAACGCTAGTTGAAGCCACTTCCTCAGTGAATTCACTTTCAGACCAGAAAGCTGCATCCATCTTATATATACACAGTGTACCAGTTTAATGTTGAAGTTATGTCAGAAGTAGAGATGTTTAGCTTCTTCATAATCACAAGCTGTATTTTTAACTGAATATTGATGAAACAAGCTCCTCGCCTGTGAATGTTTCCTTATAGGCAGACACAATCCTCATTTGCAACACTAGCGTTATCATGGCCACATTTGTCACTTTTAACTTGAAACACAAATGCAACACTGCAACAGATTCATAATGAGCATAAAAGAGGGGGAAAAAACAAGTTTAAAAGAAATAAGTTCTGTCCTTCCTTTTTGTACCCTTTTTTTTGTTTTCAGGCTTATGTTGTGTACGTCTTTTGTGTTTGTGTGTATGTGTGATGAGGAGGAGGAGGTTTATTCCAGGAAATGTTTCACTCACCAATAGGTTTCCAGGGCAACAGTGTTACTTGTAGCTGCAATTCAGTTGGGAGACAGAGACAGAAATGTGCATCTTTCTGCTTTTTTGTGTGTGTGTGTGTGTTTTAGCTCTAACTGTAGCTAAAGTCATTGACGCTCCTTTCCTCCCCTTTCCTCCCCTCCCCCATTCCTCTCCTCTGTGTGTAGATGCGCAGAAGAAGAGGATTGTTTTCCAAGTCACTCTAAGTAATCACTCCCCTAATGCATGGAAGCTTTATTCATTCCAGAAAGAGGTAGCCAGGAAGGTGATATTGTGAGAGTAAAGCGTAGGGCTAGCATGTCCCTTGAGGTGGACTCTTATCTGATGACATCATTACACACCAGAGGGAAGTTCAGTCCTGCCAAATTTGCTGTTGACATCTTTCCCACAGAAGGCCTCCATTGAAAAAGTAGGGGTAAATGCTGGGAATGATAACAGCAAACTTGACAGTCTTCACATCCATTGCTCATTTTAATGAAAGGGAACAACCCTGCGAGTTGGATGATGCTGCTGAGTCGGCTGTTTGGAAAGAGCTTGCACGGCTTCCGAGGCTGGACACGTCCTCTGCATCTCATCAGAGTCGCCCCTGCTCCCCTCCCCACAAAAGCGAAACTGTGTTTTGGTTGTTTTCTCTTTTATTTTTCACCCGCAACCAGAGGGGGTCCTTGTGAATGACTAGCTTGCGTTTGAAGCATCCAATACTCAGGCTTTGATGCTGCAGTCCTGCACACTATAGGATTTTTGATGGTAACAGATTACAACTTGCCTTTTATCCACAGATAAAGTTGAAGAGATGACACATGCCCAGAAGACCTCACCCGTGGACATGAAGATAGCCACGATAAAACCCCGCCCATCCAGTCGCTGTTTGGTCACACCTACTGATATGAATGTAAGAAGACAATCAAAAAATCACATTCAGTCACCACGAAACACAAGTAGCTGTGATACAACAGATACAGTACTGTGCAAAAGTTTCAGGCAGCCTCTCATTTTTTTAAATATATTTTCTGGGAAGGATAAAAATAGGTGCAGTGACTAACTGAAACATGAGCAAACATAAAGAAATACAACATACAAGGCAAAAACAGAGTGTGGAGAATCTGAACAAGCTTGAAAGTCAATGTTTAGTCTGACCATATCTGTTCTTTGGTACAGTCTGACCTCTCTCAGCTTAGCTTTCATATCCTTTATTTAAGTACCGGTAATCTAAAAGAAAATCTCTCTAGGCTTCTTGAAGTGCTTTCTGCCCAGTTCTTGTATAATTTGGTACACCTCAGCCTTTTCTCCCTTTAAAGAATGACTTCTTGACAGCCACCCTTCCGTTGAGACTCTTCTGATGAGGCTTTGGTCAGTAGTAGATAGATCAAATGAAGAGCCAGGTGCCTCTCTCAGGTTGTAGAACAGGGGTGTCCAATCATGTGCCATGGAGGGCCAAGACCCTGCAGGCTTTACCTCCAACCAGTGTCTTCAACAGCAGATTTTGCTGAATTTCTTCCCACTGATTGCTGATAAGTGAAAACACCTGCTGAAGAAACTGGGTAGAAGAGAAAACCTGCAGGGTCTTGGCCTCCATGGCACATGATTGGACACCCCTGTTGTAGAATAAAATTAAGAATGAAATTCAGAAACCTAGATGAAATTGAAATAGGGAATCCTGATTACAATAGATTATATGGCAGTGGAAGGTCACCAGTTCAATCCCTGGACTGGCAGGGTCAGATCTGGGTGGGACAGATGACATAGCAGTGTTTGCCCCACCCTCATAAACCCCACTGTGGTGCCCTTGAGCAAGGCTCTTTACCCCAGCTGCTCCAGTGGAGCTGCTCAGTGGCCACAAGTCAGTCTGTGGTTGTACTGAGCAGCTTCCAGGTGTAAAGGTGAATAAGGCATCCTTGAAAAAGAGAGGTTGCCTCTCATTGGACCTCCCCTGTATAAATAAAAGTTAAATAAAAATAAATATGTGGAAAAATTGTGTAAAAAGGGTGCATGTGGTTATGATAAACAATTATGATTCCTACAAATGCATAGTTAAAGTCAGACTTTGACCTGAGACACAGAGAGTGAGAGTAGGGAGGGGCTGTTTAAGCTTTTGTTCAGACACCTTACTGTTGGACATTGGAGGCACCAGGTCCCTGTTACACACTGGCCGTGTAGCTGCGGCAGGAGGATGTGGGGGAGTAGGTGAACTTGGCTGTGATTCTGAATACCCTAGTGTAAGGGAAAAGTGTTCACGTACAGATGTGTGATCATCGATGAGGCAGTGAATCCCTTTTCTGAATCACTGGATAAATGCTAGCTGTAAGGGAATGAGGTCCAGTTTGAAGGGAGACAAGACCCCAGAGTTACCCCTAGTGCATAGTGGTGAGAGAAAAAGATCGAAGGCCACAGAAAAACTCGCCTTCAGAGTGTGGAGCAGGCCCTCCACTGCTTCCATGGCAGTCTCATGGTGCTCCACGCTCAGCTTTGGTCCCTCTCGGGCACGATTTCAGGTGCTCGTGACTTGCGGTCCTGAGTGCTCGGTCTTTCTGCACAACTTGAGTGGCATGCCCGTAGAGGGCCTGTGGGTCTGCTGCGGTCGAGAAGCAACACTGAAACCCTCACAAAAGCAAAGATAGACAATTACACACCAGCCAGCAGAGGGAATGGCCAAACCCACCGGGCTCAACTCCCAAGCACCACCACCACAAGAAAGATGTGCACTAAGACCACACAAACACCCGGCAGGCTTGTCAATACAGAGGGACTGAATAAATTGTTTTTTCTCTGTGACCCCATACCTAGTTGTGACCTGGTGGCTGGGGACCACTGTTCTAAAGGACAGGAATTTCAGATACTGTTCATCTGCTGTAGGTGTTCTTTTAGTCCTGACAGTTCTTCTTTTGTCCTCCATTTTTCTATTTTCAACAAGAAAAAAAGCAAGGAAACTGAACAGTGATCAGGTTTAAGGACTAGGCTAATGGTCCATGTCCACTGGTGCATTTTTTTGTCTGAAAGCATCGCATTGGGGATGTGTTGCAGTACAGGGATAGGTGCAACCAGGTGGAGTGACAGAAAATAATTGACATTATGGAAAGGCAATATTCAGATTCTCATTGGTCCTGCTGCCTAGAACACACAGGCTAAACCTGACTGGCTGACGAATCTGACTGTGGACTGACTTTCACGGACTGAAGCTCCTGGACAACATGGCGGCTCGCAAGTCTCATATCTTTAAAATAAACCAGCAAAAAATGTTTCTAACAGCAGTTCATGCGAGAAATGGTGCAGTTAATGAATCAAAAATTTTAAAAATGTTAACGTTCAGGACAACATCACTGCAGCCGATGCGTGCCAGGTTCCCAGACCTCATTTGCATAAAGATAAAAAAATGTTAACTTTATGCATATGGAAGTACGGGAAACTTAGCGCACCCCAGCCTGAATCTCACCGCACTAGAGCTAAATGCTTTGGGTCATGTTTCACATAGACAATGAATAGGAAGCAGAGAAATGACAGGTCCACTGGACACCTACCATAAAAATCAGTGAAAAATCAGACGGTGTCCAAAGAAAAACTTTGAAAGACCTTCAGAAAGGCAGCAGATCTATTGCTCAAGACCATTATAATAACTGCAAAAAGTCTGGTTCCTTAGAAGCATAATAATGAAATGAGGGGGGTTTCCTAAAACATTTGCACAGCACTATAATAATAATAAACTACTAATAATAGAAAATACTGTAAACTGATATTAGCTGTTAACATTAGCTGCTAAGATCTTAAACCTTGTTTACACCAAGCAGTACACTTTGGTTTAACTCAACACAATCTGGTCTGGCAAATGGGCCTCTTGCACAATATAGGGTAACGTTCTTCCTCATTCCAGTCCACCCACAGTTCCGCTTCTGCTTCCATTATATTTTTCCATTCCCTGGTGCTTTCTCATCAATAAATCCATTTTATCACTTTCACGTACTGGAACTAGTATGCGGGCAGATCGTTTTTTTCTTTATAAAGTTCATGTTTCACATTTTGATCGTTTTTGTAACCATACTGAGTCTTTCAATAGTTCCCCAGTTAGCTTAGCAGCTAGCAGCTATCGTGCTTGTTTATGTCTGTGGCATTCCAAATACCGCCGCATACGTATGTCTGACTCCCAGTTGTTACCTGACTTCTTTTAATATTACTTTGTGTCTGCAGAATCCCTTGGCCACTGATGTTACTATTACTGTTATTGATATTAGCTCAGTTAGCTTCCAGTTGATAGTGTGTTATTTATTCTCATAATAAACTTTGACTCACTTTGAACATCATTGCATGGACCCAAATGAACATCAATGAGCTTGTGTAAAGACTTTGCACAATACATGTCCATTACACAGGTCTATCACAGCCCATGCAGTGGTATTTGGAATGCCACAGACAAATAAACACGATAGCTGCTAGCCACTAAGCTAACCGGGGAACAATTAAACGGCTCAGTATGGTAACAAAAACAATCAAAATGTGAAACATGAACTTTATAATCTAAAAACGATCTACCCGCACACTATTTCCAATGTGTACAATGATAAGTGAACGTGATAACATTAATTTATTGACGAGAAAGCACCAGGGAATGGAAAAATATAATGGAAGCGGAACCGGAACTGTGGGTGGACTGGAATGCAGACGTACATTACTCTACATTGTGCAAGAGGTCCATTGTGATCTGGCTTGCATTTCCATGTAAAGAGTGTAGACATCATATGATACCAGTGTGACAGAGTATTTACCCGCCAATAAAGGTGTTTTTCCCATATTATATGAAAGAACACAGTTAATGGCCCAATTTGACTCATTATCACATCATTTATAGTCCTGTCCTCATTTGCAATTACTAAACACGTATGATTCCTCTTCCAGTTTTTGGCTAGGCCATAGCTCAGTCACTGAGTGAGCTGAATTTGAACACTCTGATGGCAGTTCCTATGGAGTCATCCTTGGACTATAAATGATGAGAAAATGAGTCAAAGTGGACTGTAGACAAATCAGCCATAATATGGTTACAAAAAATATATTCAAAGAAGAATGAGACAGAGTAAAGAAAGGCCAACAATAATAGACATCCAGTAGTTTGTATGTAACACAAATGGCCTTGAATGAGGTGTTGTTCCATTTTATTCTTCTTACTGTTGCATTAAAGTGACCATTCTGTCAACCAATCAGCAGACAGCGGTATGTCAAACTCCAACCTTTAGGTATCTGACTGCTATTGATGGTGCCCCAAAGAAGGGGCTTAAAAAGTGGAGTGGCATAGCTCAGTTATTTTTACAGTGGGGAGATACTGTAAGTATTGAACACGTCAACCTTTTTCTCATTAAACATATTTCTGATGGAGCCATTGACCTGAGATTTTCACCAGATATCAGTAACAACCCAAGTAATCCATACATACTGTACAAAGAAGTCAAGGCAACTGTGTTCACAAAACAAGTTGTATTTAGTAAAGTGGAATGACACAGGGAATAAGTATTGAACACACAAATAAAAAGGGGTGCAAAAAGGCATAGAAAGCCAAGAAACCAGCTGAAACCCATCAGACTTTAGGACGCCATCCCATCCCCCATCAGTGCAAATTAATTTCAGTTGGTTAAGTCCTGACTGATAGCCTTTAACCCCTTGCACTCTGGTCAGTTTCCCTAAAAACGCCTAAAAATGACATACCCAAAGTAAATCAAAAGCTGTTCTTCAACCCTTTGCAGCATCTTCATGGGGTTGGTCTCATTTAAAAGAAAACACTTTGAATTTTTTGGCAAAATAGTCATAATCTCTCTAAGTGCTCTTGCCACTGAGTAACAGTCATCTAAACATACTGAACTTGAAGAAAATAAATTTTGCCTGGGTGTTTTTTTGGATACAAATGCTTGCAAATAACACACAGCTGTCAGATCCGGGCTGGAAAATGCAACAGAAATGTAGAACCAAGTGTTATCCAGCTGAGGTCAAAATTTTGTAACAATACCACAAAAAATGAATATATTACACAGCTTTTTTCTCAGGTTGTTCCCAGGCATTTTTGAACTGTGCCAAATTGTGCCAAATGGCACAGTTTGGAAAAACGTCTGTAACTTTAGAATGATTCAATATAGAAGCTTGATCTTGGGCTCTAATGAAAGGTGACACTCATGGCTGTTTGTGTGTGTGTGTATGGGGGGGGTTGTTTATTCATTCATGAATGAATGAATGAACAAACAAGCCCCCACACACAAAGAAACATGCCACTTAAAAAATGTGTGGCTTTTTTTACAAGAAAAAATAACCTACAGTGCACTAAAAATTATACTAAAATATCTGTAATGTAGAAGATAACAACTCCCACCCCCCCACCCCCCCACTACAGAGGACGGACATCGCCCATTGCTACATGATGGACCGCGGTGACGGTGCGCCGCGGTCTACTACGCACAGTTGTACCAAAATATCTGCAATATATCTGCAATCCGCTACAGAAGAGTAGCGGCGGGGGGGGGGGGGGGCCTTCACAGTCCGTCATGTGGCGATGACACACAGTTGTAATTTACCGATCGGTCAAAAGTCATTTTGATTACAATTTTCAGGGGTAAAGAATAATTTAGCTTATAACACTTACCTGTCCACAACAGCAGTGTCGCTGGCGAACTTCTCTTCCTCATTGTCAGACGAACGTGACGCTGGTCCGCTTGTTACAACTCGTGGTTCTGGTCACGCGACCCGGTCAAACCATGATTCCATTATTGCGGTTTTGCGCTTCCATGATTGCGGTTTTGGCAAACGATTTTTCAAAACAAATAAGAACAGTAGTAAGAAAAAAAGACTGGCGACCGCGTGTGTGTCACCCAGCGGCTTACACAAAACAGATTTTACGCACGGGACGTACGCTTTCAATTGTCGAACTTCTCTGCTTCAATTGGCTGGCTGTATTCGCAGCCGTTGGTAGGCGGGTCCTTCTTGCTAGGTTTTTAGTCATTGGTTCTTCAAGGTTTCAGAAACCCAATTCAAGGCTCTTATTAGTCGAATGAGAGGTCAATCAAATCTAAACCAATCAAAGCACTCCTTTGGCTTTCTGTTCGCAGCTGTCTGTAGTGGAAGAACGGAAATGCAGCCTTTTTTTTTCAGTGCGCTCTGAGACGCACAGTGTGCATTCTAGTGCGCACTAGGATGCAGAGACGTGACCGCCCGCGGTATCCCAGAGTGCAAGAGGTTAAAAAGGTCTGTGAATATCAGATTGTCACACCACAAAGAACTCATGATGGGCAGGAGCAAAGAGCTCTCTCTAAACCGTCGCAACATTATTGTTACAAAACATAATGATGGCATTGGTTACAGGCGCATTTCTAAACTGCTGAATGTTCCAGTGAGTGTCATGAGCCTCCTCGTGCGCTTTTATGCAGTGCATGGAGGAGGGGAAGGAAGAATGGATTTAAACGTTGGGTTACACCACAACACATTTATTAACAAAAGAGTCACACAGTTCCAACACAAAGACATACAAAAAGGCTACGTTGTGCACAAAAGAGCTCACACGATTTGACGTGCAGCGGGCAGACCACTGTCCACGGTGGCCACAAGACTAACAGGACGAAAACACAATAAGCTTGTGTAAACTTGGAGTCCTCTAGGAGGCTTGACTGGTACGGGAGACAGTAACTGGGCTACGTGCCAAAGCATAGCAACACCGCTGCAAGGAGAAGCGCTAACAGTTATTACTCACAGTACAGGAACAGTCCGAGCGGTCCAAGAATCCAACGAGCACACACACAACTGGTAACTACCCCGAGGGGAATAGCGACAGAGTAGTTCCTCACTCCCTCATTAGACAGTGCATTCATATGACAAAGCACACATATGCCTATACACACATATGAGTCTGCACATTGGTCCAGCAGTGTTTGACTGGCAAAGGCCGCCTAAATACAAACACTGCTGGCACCACAAATTGGGCACACCTGGGTGAGGCGCAGGAAAGATCACCGGGGAGAAATCAGCTGGCTGTCAAAGGAGAGGGGGCGTGGTCAGACCAGCGAATGTTAGACAACGCCCACACGAAAGTGGGTCAAAGAGGCTGCCTAACAGTCACCGGCCAGAGCGGTGGCTACGGGCACAGAAAAGAAAAGAACAAAGACATAAACACCACAAGAACTCAAAAGATAACAATACATAAATCACCCGACACCCGAGCCACAGAGAACGGTCAGAACCGAACCTACAGGAAACACCGGCTCGGTTCGTGACAGTGAGCGCTGTTGGAGCCATTATTCGGCAGTAGAAAGAACATCACTTTACCATAAACTGGCGACAACCAGGAGCTCCTCGCAAGATTTATGACGAGGAGTCAAAAGGATTACACAACATAACAAAAATAATTTTTTAGTAAGTTGTCTGTGTTTTTTCAACTGATTTAAGACAGTTTTGCACCGCTGAATCCGAAAATGACATCCGTTTCTCTCAATCAGGTCAGGTTTTTATGTTAAGTTATAAGCAGTTCTACAGCAGTTCTACAGGTGTACTGTAAATTGAATAGTAGACACTGATAAAGGTAAGTACATGTAAATTGAATGTTATGTAATCATTGTTCAAAATTCAGAGAATTTAAAGACATAAAAAAGAATTAAGCATCATATAAAGTGAAAATGCCTGTACATGTAAACAAAAACATCAGAAAACATGTGGCCATAGTTCAAAAAGTTGACCTGATTGAGCAAAACCAATGTGATTTTTGGATTCAACACATCAAAATTATCCTATATCAGCTGAAAAAATTTAGACAATAAATTTGGTGTTAACCACTGTTATCAGAAGAGTTATCCAAGAGCTAAAGACCACTCGTGGAGAGCTCCAGATAGACCTGGAGTTAGCAGGTACTGCTGTTTCAAAAGAAAACAATAAGTAATGCACTCAACCAACATGAGCTCTCTGCTCGCTCACCTCGCAAGACTCCATGAAAAGAAAAAGCATGTCGAAATTCGTTTAAAGTTTGCTGCACAACATTTGGGGAAGTCAGTAAAATACTGGGAGAATATAGTTTTGTCAGATGAGACCAAAATTGGACTTTTTTGGATGCCACAACACACAGCATGTTTGGAGGAGAAAGGAGATCAGCCCTAAAACACCATACCAACAGTGAAGTTGGGAGGTGGGAGCATCATGGTGTGGGGGTGTTTCTCAGCACATGGTACAGTCAGACTTCATATAATTGAAGGAAAGATGAATGGACAAATGTACAGAGACATTCTTGATAAGAACCTGTTGCCATCTGCCAAGATGCTGAAGATGAAATGAGGGTGGACATTTCACCAAGACAATGATCCCAAACACAGCCAAGGAAACTCTCAACTGGCTTCAGAGAAGGAAAATAAAGCTGCGAGAATGGCCCAGTCAGTCACCTGACATGAATCCACTTGAAAATCTATGGAATGAACTGAAGTGCAGAGTTCATAGAAGACACCTACGAAACCTTCAAGATTTGAAGACAGTTTGTGTGGAAGAATGGGCTAAAATCACTTCTGAGCAATGCCTGCAACTAGTTTCTCCACACAGGAGGTGTCTGGAAGCTGCTATTACCAACAAAGGCTTTTCTACTAAATATTAAATGAATTTCACCAAGCATGTTGGTGAAATAAGCCCATGTCATTCCACTTTATTAAATATAACTTGTTTTGTGAACACAGTTGCCTTGATTTCTTTGTATGCATGGATTATTTGGGTTGTTACTGATATCTGGTGAAAATCTCAGGTCAGTGGCTCCATCAGAAATATGTTTAATGAGAAAAATGTTGACTTCTTCAATACTTACTTTCCCTGTTGTATGTGTTTCACAACTTTTGACAATTGAAACACAAATAATTGGGTAATTTACCGAACTGAAACACAGTTGGTCCACTTGATGGAAACAAGGCTTTAGTATCTGCCAGTGTACCAACCATAAGTCAAGATGGCCAATATAGATGATTGCATCCATAATATATCTGCATGTAGTGTTGAACAAATTGACTGGCGTGGAATCATACAGTGTTTTTGAAGTATATTCTACCACTTAGCCTTTTTAGCCTAAATTCATTTTGTTTGACATTTAAAAAGTTCATATTTTTGCATGTTCAATAAATATTAGTGTTTTCCACAACTAGTGAGGAGAAGGAAAAACTGAACATAAAGAGAAGCAGAAAAAAGGACAAAAACAGAGAAAGTAGACAAAAGTTAATGATATAATATAAATTATGGCTGTGGTTGGGATAGAAAATAGCTAAATTCATGAGGGTTTCCCCATCCAGCTAATGTGGGTTCTACTGCAGTAACCAATAGACACTGGTAAACCTGTGATGTGTGTGCTGTTTTCAGATGACTCCACATATGCTAAATTCTTTTTTGGTTTTTTACATTTAGTCTGTTCAGTCCTCTGCAAAAGCTGATGCAGTTGTAATCCCTATAAAGTCTTAAAATATCGTAAATTTGTTCATCCACCTTATTTACATATTATTAAAAATGACAGTCAATTCTTAAATCTGCCTTTCCAGGCAAATTGTAATGTGGGTGTATACTTTTTACAATTTTGCAGAAGTAAAGTTTTAAATTTCATCAAGTGGCATTTACAAGAAGGTCATAAAAAGTCTGAAATTTAGCCTCCTTATAGCTGCAGGTACCCTGTGTTTTCGATGTACCTCTCTTTAAAATGCATTTGAATGTGAAGTGTGTATTGTGGGTTTCATTATTAACAGCACTGTTTTTCAGTCCATGTATCATGACCGCCAGGGAGTTGCTGTGGTGCCACCAACTGTACCAGGGGCCTTCCTAGGGATACCTGAGAAGGGCACAATGAAAAAGCAAAAATCCATAGGTATGGCATTTATAAAATTGTGTGAGTGCACGTGTGTGTGTGTGGGGGGGGGGGGGGGTTCCAGCTGGAGTTGTGAACTGCATGCCCCTGTACCCTGTGCTTTTAGCTTGTCTTAATAGTCTATTAATGCTCCCAGGATTTGCTCCATGTGCCTGAGCGATATTAAAGCTAATTATAGATAAACTATGCAGCCTGCAAAGTGTGCTTTCTAGTGATAATAGTGGAGGTCATTAAACATGTGCTGAAACCTCATTGTTACTGCTGAGCCAGGTGAATGCTACACAGGCCAACGTTGCTCACAGCTTTTAGGTTTTCCCCAGCCTTTTTATAGTGTGCATCACACTAAAGGGGTGATTGACTGAAAAATTGTGTTTTTGTAGGTTTTAACCTTCTGAAAGCCTTCTGACCTTCTATTGGTCATGATTATTTTAAAAAGTATATATCAAAACACTCACTTCTCAAAACAACCCCACAGCTTTTATGTCATTTTTCACTCCAAAAAGCAAAAGTGACTGTTGACATACCATCCATAGTAAACCCAGTCCAGCACATCTTTTTTTCCACAATATTTTTTTATTGAACCTTTTTTACAAACACAACGCAAACAATCAAACACTAACACTAAAGTAATTTTTTAAAAAAATTTAAAAAAAATTTAAAAAAAATAAAAAAATAAAAATTGTACTAAAAAACACCAACAACCACTAACAAAGACAGGTCTTCAACAATGCTCCTCTGTTTAGTCTAGGCAATCCATTACATAAGTATACATATTATACATTCACCAGTTTGGAATTTACAAGGTCCACACACATCATTCACCTTCTTCTTCAAAAGTTATGTTTAAATTCTTTACATAATCAATGAAAGGTCTCCATATATTCTCAAACACAATTTCCTTTGATTTCAGTATGTATGTTATTCTTTCTAGTGGAAGGTTTGTTAACATCTGTCTTAACCACTGAGTCACATCTGGTCTATGAGTCTTTTTCCACAGTAGTGCAATACATTTTTTGGCATTAAGCAAACTGAGGTCTATGAATGCTCTTTCACTCTTATTAAAGCTATGCTTTTCTGGATACAGACCCAACAAAAACAATTTAGGATTCAATATGATTTGTTTTGAAATTATTTTTTCAATAGTTACCCTCACCTCTTCCCAAAACATTCTAATTTTTCTACATTCCCATAAACAATGAAATAGGGTTCCTTTACTTTCCATACATTTTGTGCACGTATCTGGTATGATTTTGTTATATCTATTTAACTCCACCGGTGTAACATACATCCGCTTTAACCATTTAAAATGTATCAATTTAAGACATACATTTATTGATTTGGTTTGAGCTTCTGTACAAGCCAATTCCCATTGTTCCTCTGAAATTTCAGTTTGCAGGTCTTCTTTCCAATAATTCAATCTTTTGTGAGTTTTCACTTGAGAATAGTGTCAATGAGTTATAAAACTCTGAAATAATACCCTTTCTCTTACTATCTTTCGTCAAAATTTTTTCCAAGGATGAATAAGTAGGTCGGATGAGAGCATTATTTTGATTTGATCGAATAAAGTTCCTAAGCTGAAGATATTTAAAAAAATGTGTTCTATTAAGATTAAATTTGATCCTCAGTTCTTCAAAAGACATTATGTTATCTGAACATGACAGATATAAGTCTTGAATCTTTCGAATCCCTTTTAAATTCCATACTTTAAATACAGCATCCGCTCTCCCTGGTTTAAAATATTGATTACCCCATACTGGGCTAAATTGTGACAGTAATTGTGGTTCTTTTAAATATTTTGTGGTTTCACACCATATTTTGATCATATGCTTTACAAATGGATTTTTAACTTGTTTCTGTAATTTTTTTGCCGAGTCTGAGTATATGAATAAGGGAAGAGGTAAAGGTAAATTGTATGATTCCATTTCAGTCCAGTGAGGGAGATCATTTGATGAAAAATAATATGTCATAGACCTCAGTTGTGCTGACCAGTAATACAACATAAAGTTTGGACATTTCAGACCTCCACGATCAAATGGTAAATATAGTAAGGACAGACGTAATCTAGCCTTCCTATTGTTCCATATAAATTCCACTAACTTTTTTTTAATTCTTGAGAATAGATCTGAAGATGGTGGTAAAGGAATGTATTGAAATAAATAAAGTATTTTGGGTAAAATATTACTTTTAAGTATATTGATTCTCCCAGTCATCAACATTGGTAGTGACATCCATCTCTGAAGTAACTCATTAATGTCTGTCATTAAGGCTTCATAGTTGGTACTGGCGACTGATTCTAGCTTAGGCACAATTTGGATTCCTAAATATTTAAACTGATTTACAACATTGAATTGATTTACCTTAGGAGCTGGGTGATTTCTCTGGGTCTCATTTAGCATTAATATTGAAGATTTAGTTTTATTTATTTTATATCCTGATATTTCCCCAAAATTCTTTATTAAATTCAACAAGGTCGGAATTGATTTTTTAAGATTCGACATAAACAAAATTATGTCATCGGCATACAAGGAGATTTTATGTTCTGTTGGTCCTACTTTAATTCCATATATTTGTGGATGTAAACGTACTGCCATCGCTAAAGGTTCAATTCAACGCTTTGCTTCCAGACAGGCTTAACGACTTCTTTGCACGTTTTGAAGCATCAAACTCGACAATCAGAGGGAGGGCTGGCCCTCCCCCACCATCGGTCGGACCAGCTTTTACCATCAACACAGCGGACACACGGAGGACCCTGACCAGAGTCAACCCACGCAAAGCTGCAGGTCCAGACAACATTCCGGGACGTGTGCTCCGAGACTGCGCGAGCGAGTTGGCAGATGTCCTGACTGACATTTATAACATCTCCCTGAGTCAGGCCATCGTTCCCAGATGCTTCAAGACCTCTATCATTGTACCAGTGGCAAAGAAACCAGTGGTGTCCTGTTTGAATGACTATCGTCCTGTTGCACTGACACCAATTGTGATGAAGTGTTTTGAGCGGCTTGTCAAACCACACATTACAGCCTGCCTCCCTGCATCACACGACCCGCTCCAGTTTGCATATCGTTCAAACCACTCCACGGAGGATGCTATAGTCACCACCCTACACTCTGTCATCACCCACCTGGACCAGAAAGACACCTACGCCAGACTCCTGTACATTGATTTCAGTTCAGCATTCAACACCATTATTCCCCAGAGACTGATGGAGAAATTACTCCTTCTCGGTCTGAACACCGCCACACGTCTCTGGATCCTGGATTTTCTGACTGAGAGACCTCAGTCTGTCCGGGTTGGAAACAACATCTCCAAGTCTGTCACGCTGAGTACCGGATCCCCTCAAGGCTGTGTACTCAGTCCACTGTTGTTTACACTTCTAACACATGACTGTGTATCCAGACACGAGGGGAACCAGATTATTAAGTTTGCAGATGACACCACGGTGGTGGGACTTATCCAGAGGGATGAGGAATCAATGTACAGGGAAGAAGTGAGAGACCTGGAGGGCTGGTGCAGGGAGAACAATCTGGTGCTCAACGTGGACAAAACGAAGGAGATGATTATCGACTTCCGGCGGTCGCAGCCTGAGCACGCCCCCCTCAGCATCGGCGGCCGTTTAGTGGAGAGAGTGGAGAACATCAAGTTCCTCGGAGTGCAGATCTCGCAGGACCTGACCTGGAGCAAGAATTCCTTGGAGATCAGGAAGCGGGCTCAGCAGAGACTGCACTTCTTGAGGAAACTCAAACAGGCCTCTCTCCCCATCTGCATCCTCAGGACCTTCTACAGAGGTGTAGTGGAGAGTGTTCTGACGTACTGCATTGCTACATGGTACTCCAGCTGCAGTATGTCAGACAAAAAAGCCCTGCAGAGGATAGTCAAGGGGGTGGAGAGGGTAATTGGAGTCTCCCTCCCCTCTGTCCAAGAACTTTTTCAGAACCGTTGTAGGAGCAGGGCACTAAACATTGTCAAGGACCGTTCTCACCCTCTGCATAAACACTTTGAACTTCTTCCATCTGGTAAACGATTCTGGAGCATCGGAGGCAGAACCACCAGACTGATCAACAGCTTCCTTCCACAAGCTGTCAGGATGCTGAACAGTTGACCCGGAATCTCTCATACACACTACTGCACCTACGGACATTTTGTATATTATAGTTAGTTATTCTTTTTTTTCCCCAAGTATGTCTCAGGGATGTGTGAATGGATGGGGGGGTGGGGGTGGGGGGGAGCTATGTGGGAATGTGTCTTAAATCATGCTGCTTCTTATATGGATGCCGAGAGAAACGCAATTTCATCTTGCCTGCACTACAGTTGTATGTACAGCAATATGACAATAAAGTTTGATTTGATTTAATTTGAATTGCCATAGTAAACAGTAAAGGTGAAAGTGGGCAGCCTTGTCAACATCCTCTATTGATATTTATTGATTTTGAAATATTGCTGTTTGTTAGGATTTCTGCTGTAACATTATTGTATATTATCTGAACCCATTTTATGAAATTATTTCCAATTCCAAACCTTTGTAAAACTTCAAAAAGAAAGGGCCATTCGACCCTATCAAAAGCCATTCTGATCTCGGTTAATAATATTTGGTAATATTTCTTGTAGTCGTCTTGCTAAAATTTTACAGATTATCTTAAGGTCAGCATTTAATAGGCTTATTGGTCTCATATTTTCACATTTATTAGAGGGTTTACCTGGTTTTGGCAACAGTATAATTAAGGCATTATTCATGTATGGTGGTAAATTACTATTTTGAAATGCTTCTAAAACCATTTCCAAAAATGGTTTTATTAATTTATTCTTAAATTTTTTATAGAGGTCAACTGGAAGACCATCTGGTCCTGCACTTTTTCCTGATTTCATATTATCAATGGCTAGCCCAACTTCTTCTTGACTAATTTTAGACTCCAGTATCTCCCTGTTTTCATTTGGAATACACGGTATAGATAATCCATCCAAAAACCCATTTAGTTTTGTTAAGTCAGTTTCATTTTTTGTATTATATAATTTTTCATAATAATCTCTAAAGGCACTATTAATTTCTAAAGGATCTGCAACTGGCTGTCCGTTACTTATAATACTGGTAATTGGTGTTTTAAATTCTAATTGTTTAATCTGCCATGCCAATAATTTTCCTGATTTTTCACCTTGTTCATAAAAAGATTGCTTCAATCTTAGAAGACTCGAGGCAGCTCTATTCGCTGATTTTTTGTCATATTCAGCTCTCAGAATCAGTAATTCGTTCGCTAACTTTGGGTCACTTCCTGCATACACTTTTTCTTGAAGAATTTTTATTTTATGTTCCAATTGGACTCTCTCCTCTCGAGTCTTCTTAGATTTTGAACCTGTATAACTAATAATATGCCCCCTAATAAAAGCTTTGAAAGCCTCCCACTTTATACATGCTGATGTTTGTGTAGTATTGATATCGAAGAACTCATCTCTCTGTTATTCTATGTACTTAACAAATTCCTCATCCTGAAGCCATTTATGCTGAAATTGCCACCTACCTGATTCCTTTGTCAATTTCTTATCTACATATATTAGACAGCAGGGTGCATGATCAGAGATCACAATATTATCATAGAAGCAGTTTTGAATCTTGGACCTTAATTCTGTGGAGATCAAAAAATAGTCAATACGTGAGAATGTCTTGTAGATATTAGAATAACAAGAATAGGCTTTAACTTGTGGTTTCATTTCTCTCCATATATCTAGCAATCTCAATTCTTTCATAAAATGATTAATGATCATCCTGCATCCATTGTGCGAACAGTCTAGTCCTGTTGATCTATCTATACCGGGATTCAATGTACAATTAAAATCCCCTGCTATTATATGTTGCCCTGTAAGTGAAGATAAAATAAGGAATAAATTAGTAAAGAAATTTTGATCATCTATATTGGGACCGTATAAGTTCACCAAATTTATATTTTCTAATAACAAAGATCCTTGAATGATTAGATATCTTCCAAATTTGTCTCCAATTACATTTTTCACTTGACTTGGGACTGATTTATGTATGAGAGTCATAACTCCCCTGGCTCGGGATGAAAATGATGAGGTGAATACACTTCCTTGCCATCTACTCCTAATTCTTTTTACATCCTCCTCTATTAGATGAGTTTCTTGTAAAAACACAATTTTTGAACCCATTTCTTTTATTTTATTCATAACTTGTTTAAGTTTTTTTAAATTTTGTAGACCTCTGCAATTCCATGAGGTTAAATTGAGATTAACGCTTTGGTCTATGATCAATAAGAAGTTTGAGATTACCTCGCAATGTAAACATGCTCATACAGAGAAGCAAAAACATGAGTGGTTGAACATTCATCCCACAAACTACACACAAACAAATTCCCCCTTCCCACATTCGTGGTAATCCCCCCAAAATCAAAAAAAAAAAAATTCTGTCTCCCGCTTTAGCCATTGACTGCTCCACACCCGCGAGGATCAGTCAAAACCATTCTTTCTTTCTCCTCTCAATCACCCCAACTCTACTGCTTTTAATGACATAGCATTAACTCTCTTCTGTAGTTTTCCAACTTAACTCCTAAATTTTATAGCAACTTTGTACATCATAGTTTTTTTTTTAATATATAATACAATCTATATTTTGTAAACTTGCTATATGCTTCAGATCAGTCAGATGCCTGTGCAAATGCTTAAATATTCTACCTTATATTTTGTTGATGCTTAGCTCCCACCAGTCTCTTCTTGGATCTTCTTGATGAGCTCCTGCGCCTCCTCAGGGGTCTTGAAGATGTGGGTTCTGCCCTTATACGTGACCAGCAGTCTTGCAGGATAAATCACTCCATAACGAATCCCAAGGTTGCGCAGCTCTTTACAGGCGAGGTCGAACTGTTTCCTTAATTGTTGGATTCCTGTGGCCAAATCTGGGTAGAACCGCACCTGTTGATCCTGGTATTTAATTTCTCCTTTGGCTCGCGCCGCGTTGGAGATCGTTATCCTGTCTCTGTAGCTGAGGAACTTCATAATCAGCGTCCTCGGTGATGCCTTGTTATCTCTCGGTGGGCCGATTCAGTGGGCGCTTTCTAAGACGACTGATGACTGCAGCTCTGCGTTGTTCAGTGCTTCTGGGATCCACTTTTCCAAAAAGGAACATGGATCCAGACCCTCCGTTCTCTCCAGGAGACCCACCAGCCTCAGGTTGTTCCGTCTCGACCGGGATTCTAAATCCAGAACATTATCTTCCAGACGTTTATTTTTTAATTCCAATGTGCGCACCTTTAATTGTAGGCCGGTGACGTCATCCTCAGCACTAGCAATTCGGAGCTCCACCTGCGACACCCGTTCCATACAGTCTCTTAACTCCTTTTTCATTCCTTCTATCGCTGCAATAATCCCGTCAAGTTTAGAGGAAAAGTCTGCTCTCATTGAACTAATGGCAGCGAGCACCGCACCTGTGCCGTCGCCAGTAGTCACCGCTCCTCCGCTAGCTTCCTCCGCCATATTTGGGGATTTTTCCGCTTCGTCACGGACGTGGAAGTCCGTTAACTTGGACTGTTTCGGCGATTCAGTTTTTCCTCCACCTGATTTCCCAGCCTTAGGCTTTACCGGCATGTCCTCGCCCAAACGTTGGGATAGGTTTTGTTCCAATTGAGAGAGTTATTTGCCGATTTTTATTTTTTTTTTAGGAGCAGAGTAGAGTGAAGCACGTCCTTCTACACGGCAGCCATAACCGGAAGTCAGTCCAGCACATCTTTGATATCCACTCACTGCTCTATTATTGGCCAACCTAGCTGTCAATCATGTGGACAACAGTAAGCTAACAAGATAGCTTATGTTATTATTTTCTTTAGATGTCACCCACCGTAATAAACATCAGTTTCCACCTTGTTCACTAATCCACAGTCGATAATACATCTTGTACCATTCTGACTTATTTTGTTTTATTCTAACTGTGATGCTGCATCGATCTGTTGGGATTAACTTGGCTGGGCGGTCAGTCAGCATTGGTCACGTGACCGACAGGCCACCTAGTGTTAGCTTAACTGTCGATGCGGTTGGTTTGGATTGCTATTTTGTATAAATTTTGTATAAATTTTATTCACCCCCACTGGAATCCTTGTTCACCACCAACACTTGACCATATACATCGTTCTTAGATGTTATTTTGAGCAGCTAGCTAATGGCAACTAGCCGCTAATGCCAGTTAGCCTTGAAGTTAGCAGTTTAGCCGCTCATTTGCGAATGTTTCTGTGCTTATTGTGTTCCGTATTCTGTTGACCACTAAAACCACACACCTGTGTCCACCAGCGATGCATTATTTAATAGAGTTGTCTACGGTTACGTCACCGATCACGTAACCTTTGCCTTACCAGCAGAGCACAGTACAAACAAACACAGATCTCAATGTATTTCAATGCAAATATTATGTCATAAATGCTCCTTCAGCACAGAAGGACAGATCCAAGCGCTGAATTGTGTAGGTGACATTTATTGACAAAAAAATAACATCAAGTGCAAAATAGTGACGACAATACAAAAAGGCAAACAAGAATAACTTACACGGCTACCTCAGAGCAAGACACGCTCTGGAGAAGAAAATACTTCAGAGGCAAGAACTCGTGTAGAGAGGAGACAAACCAGTTTAGCCGCACTGAAACAGTGAATGGCAGTGCTTAAATACACACAGGTAAATGTGCTTCAGGTGTGAATCACTGAGCGAGCAGGAGCCTAATTAAACCAACTGCCCACAGCTGAGCTAAGAGGGCAGGCTGTGAGCAGTGGAAGGGACTGTCTGGGAAAGGGGAGACACAAGTGAAAACAACTCCAAAGTATATACAGAAAACTAGCAAAATCAAACTAATCAGACATACAATACTTAAAATAAAGTGAGGGTCTGAGCTCAGTGAAAACATGAGCTCAGACACATGACATTAGCTATTTTTAAACCAGGAATATGCAGAAATGATGAGCAATTCATTCTTGTAGCCATCACCATCTTATGATAAATGATAATGGCAAGCAGAAATATAAATTTTTTAGATTCCTGTCAGCCAGCAAAGATTGCCGAAGGAGGATGTTGTGGGCTAATACCTGCCGAAGGAGAATGCCTTTTCATAATGGGATGTCGAGGCCAAGGGGTCCACGTCTACGTCTGTTCTGAGCACTTTATAGTTGTATACCTGAACATGACAGTTTTTTGGGGATTTCCACAGCAGGTAGAGTTTATTTCTATTATTGGAGTGTTCTGCCAATGCGCAGCAAAGCTGGCACATCTATCAGGTAGTTGCAAACATCAATAAATGTTGTTTCTGGCAGCTCTGCTGCATTGTTCTTCTGCATACTGGCTGGTAGACAGTAGGGACACTTTTCAAGATCATAAATTTTAAGTTTTTGGTCATATCTGATCCGATCTTGCAGTGAAAGCTTGTCATAATATTGATATGACATATTGTTTCAATGGTAAACTGCCGGTTTTTAGTACCTTCAAATTTTTCCCACCGGAGCGCCATCCCTCAAGTACACAGGTGTGTAGACAGCTCTATTCGTCCTTTAAGACAAATGTTAGTTGGCTCAGGGGTAACAGGTCAAGTCGGCCCTGACGCAGTCAGCCCCTGGATCCCCAACGACACAAGCAAGAACCCCTGCAAAACTGTTAAAAAGACATTCCTCAGTCACTGGCAAGTGGAAGAAGTTTTACAGACATTCTCCGCCCATGCCATGAAAGATCCCATGGCTGCCCTGACCCATATTCAGCTCAGGAAACATCCAAGCTAGAGGCTACGAGGTAGCCAGTCAATGTTAGTAAGAGTGCTGTAAGAGGGAGGCTGGAGTTGAATCCAGTCTGATTCAACTTCACCCATTTTCCACAATAATTAAATATTTAAAGAAAATTTGAACAAAATATGTCACAGACATTTCATTAAGACATGAGTGAGCTGTTAAAATGGAGAAAAAAGAGCAATCAATGACCCCTTTAAAACTACAACACTCTTTTGAGAACTATATAAGCTAAGACAACCTCCGGTTACCCGCACAGTGAAAGTATGGTTTGAGGAGGCGATGGATGCTCTAAAGGACTGTTTTGAAATCACTGCATGGGAGCAGCTCTGCGATCCACATGGTGAGGACATCGACAGCCTCACACACACCATCACAGACTACATCAACTTCTGTGTGGACAACACCGTACCCACCAAGACCATATGGTGTTGCTCAAAAAGCAAACCCTGGATCAACCCTGAGATAAAGTCCCTACTGAAAGAAAAGAAAAGGCTCTTCAGGTCGGGAAACAGGGAGGAGCTGAAGTCCGTACAGAGGGAGCTAAGGAGGAAGATCAGAGAGGGTAAGGACAGCTACAGGAAGAAGATGGAGGACAAGCTCCAACAGAGTGACATCAGCAGGGTCTGGAGAAACCTCAAAATCATCTCTGGGCTCCAGAATATCTCCTCCTAGGCCACGGGAGGCAGGGAGTGAGTGAACAACCTGAACCTGTTTTTAATAGGTTTGACCAACCGGCCTCCCCTCCGCCTGCACACAAACCACTGCTGCCTCTACCATCATCTAGTCCTGCTGTCCACCACCATCAGCACCCCCCACTCCCAGCACACAGCCCCCCCACCCCAACCTGACCCGCACTAAGACCCAGATGAGCGCAGAGCTGAGGAAGATCAAGACGAGGAAGGCCTCGGGTCCGGACGGCATCAGCCCGAAGCTCTTCAAGTCCTTCGCAGACCAGCTGTGCGGGATTGTGAAGCACATCTTCAACCTGAGCCTGAAGCTGGGGAGGGTACCATAGTTGTGGAAAACACCCTGTGTGGTACCTGTACCAAAGATCTCCCACCTCAAAGACCTGAACAGCTACAGACCAGTGGCCCTCACATCACACCTGAAGACCCTGGAAAGGTTGCTCCTTGCCCACCTCCACCCCCTGGTGGGACCAGTGATGGAGCCAGTCTAGTTCGCCTACCAGCATGGCATCGGGGTGGAGGATGCAGTGATCTTCCTCCTTCACCGTTGTCTGTTCCACCTGGAAAAGCCTGGGAGCACTGTGAGGATCATGTTCTTTGATTTCTCCAGTGTTTCAACACCATCCAACCGGTGATCCTGAAGGACAAGCTACTGTGCGCAGGGGTGGACTAGCATCTTTCATCGTGGATCCTGGACTACCTCACAAACCAACTACAGTTTGTGAGAACCCAGGATTGTGTGTCCAACATCATCATCTGCAGTACGGGGGCCCCCCAGGGAACAGTTCTGGCTCCCTTCCTGTTCACTCTTTATACTGCGGGCTTCTCACACAACACACCACACTGCCACCTACAGAAGTCCTCTAACGACTCTGTGATTGTCGGCCTCATCTCTGATGGAGATGATGCGGAGTACAGAGGACTTATGCAGGACTTCGTGGACTGGTGCCATCGGAGCTGCCTCCAGATCAATGCGAGGAAAACTAAGGAACTGGTGGTGGACTGTCGCAGATGAGGACAACCCCCCACAGCACCAGTAAACATCCAGGGAACAGACATTGAGATGGTGACATCCTACAAGTACCTGGGTGTTCACCTGAACAATAAACTAGACTGGTCACACAATACTGACGTGCTCTTCAAAAAGGGACAGCACAGGCTTTTCCTCCTGAGGAGGCTCAGGTCTTTTGGTGTACAAGGGGTGCTCCTGAAGACCTTCTACGATTCGGTGGTGTCATCAGCCATCACATTTGGAGTGGTCTGCTGGGGCAACGGCATCATGGCAGCCGACAGGAAGAGACTGAATAGACTGATCAAAAAAGCTAGCTCTGTCCTGGCGCGGCACCTCGACCCAGTGGAGGAGATAGGAGAGAGGAGGATGGTGGCTAAGCTGTCATCTCTGCTGGAGTCCAAATTCCACGCCATGCAGGACACGCTGAACACACTGAGGAGCTCATTTAGCAGTAGGCTGTACCATCCTACGTGCGCAACCGAGAGGTTTCGCAGGTCCTTCCTACCTACAGCTGTCAGACTTTATAAGTCTGACAGCTGCTCATACACAAAACGTAACAAACTTGCACAATAATGGTCCTCTCCATTATACAACTCGGACAATGTCAATCGCTACAGAGGGTGACAACTAGGCTGATTCAAATATGAAATATACTGTATGGGTACATATTCATACTATGCGGGGCAACTGAATAGACCATTACACTGTTTAGTCCATCTAGCTACAATGCTCTGCACTGTGTATATTTCTGTGTACATATGTATATTCTTCTTCTTCAATTCCCTTCACACCATGTTGGTGTATGGGGCGGCGCCTATCTCCGTTTCTCTGACCCTAGGCCACACAGCTACTGTAAGTAGTGAAAGCTACAGTGGGGGGTCAGTCCTTTGGTAGCTCTGTGCGTAACTTTACTTTCCCCGTTCCATTATGCGGAGCACCACGCTAGAAAGCAGAAAGTACCATTTTTATATGGTCTTTGGTATGACCCGGCCGGGATTTGAACCCCTGCCTCCCGGGTGTGGGGCAGATGCTCTACCAACTGAGCCACCACTCCGGTTTATGTATATTCACTGCCTTTATTATCTTATCCTCTGAATTATTGCTCTGAGTGTTGCTATCCCTGTGCTGTTGCAATCCTGGAATTTCCCCATTGTGGGACTAATAAAGGCTTATCTTATCTGATCTTATCCTATCTTGTCTTAAGCACCTTAAACTATTATCAATTTTGTCTGAGTAGTTTCCATTTTCAAGATTTTCGTTTGTGAAATATTTGGCTCAACCCTCTGTGAAAAAATCAGTAACCCCCGTATCTCATGGAGCCATGAATGCTGGCGATCCTGATGATTCGGGGGGTTCGTCAGGGTTTTTAAAAGGTTGCCAAACAGTTCACAAACAGTTTTTAAAGTCCCAGTTTTTCTTGTCACCAAAAAAATTTGAACATGTTTGAATTTTTTTTGGTATTTCTCCGCAAACAGTTGCAAACATTTACAAAATAGTTGTAAGCGTTGGCAAATGGTTGTAACACATTGCTGCAGTTTATTTTGGTTAACCAAGTACTGAACACAAGCAAAGAATCACTAGGTGGTCTGACAGGCAGTTTAGGGTTTTATTATGTGAATAACTTCAACATCAGAACAAAATCTACATGCCTCCCAGTCCATGACTTTTCTAAATATGTGCATGTTATGTTTTCTGAGCTCTGGAATATATTACAATAAAACACACAAGATTTCAGAGCATTTATTCCTTGGACTGCCACCTGCTGTCATTTAGACCACGGCTGATCACGGCTATCATCATGTAAGGAATTGCGTCCATATAAAGAGTGTTTCAATTCTCAGGGATGTTTTTGCAATTTCTGTTTTTTTTATTTTATTGTTGTTGTTTTCCTCCTCATATCACATTGTATATACGGATCTTGGAAAGAGAACGAGAGAAGAGGGAGTGGAATGACCATTTTATTCACCAGATAACAACAAATATGGATAGAGAAAGAAAACTCTGACCCTGAACCTCTGCAGAAAAAAAGATCACTGTCCGCTGACACATCGGTTACTAGGCCTATGTCCGCTCCAGGAAGGAAGGGCTTTTATACAAACATTATTTTGTGAATACAGATTCATTTAGTATATGTAACCAAATGAAATTACCCCTGTGAAAAAAGAATGATAGTCTCACCAGCGCAACCACCCGACATCAGCTGCTGTCCTTCAGCACCACACCACCGGTCTCTGTCAGACCGTTTAGGCCTGCATCATCTACAGGTGGAATAATTGTAAAGAATCTATGACTATTATTATAATCCCAAACAGGAACAGAAAGTAAACAAAGCCAAAAATGATAATAATATCAATCCAATAGGCTGTAGCTCTCCCAATGATCGCTCACACACCAGCTCCAGATGAAGGTAGGGCTCGCTATATTTAGATTAAAAAAAAACACATTGTATCGGCCTACATTTAGCGTAAGTGTGTATGGTCTATGTTTGGGTTTTGCAGTCCAGAGCTCATGTGAGCAGGGAATAGGTGGAAAGCTCTGTAGGTTTTGTGCCACAGTCAATAACCAGTCAAACCAGGCAGCGTTATCGTGTTTTGTGTTCATTTATTTTGGTATTCAGTAAATGCTTTGTATAGCTTCTCATGGCGTCTGTGTCCCACAGTGGTCAGGAAAAACTGAATGCTGGGGAGGGATTGCACTCCCTGTTTTATTGGGTTTGATCCAAGATTCGCCTGGTATTTTACCTGGAGTTGGCAAAAGGTCCCAAACATTCTCAAACAGTGGCAAAGGAGCTGCAAATAGTTGCTAGTCATTGCAAACACCGTCACCAACATTTGCTAATAGTTGCTAATGTTCACCAACTGTTTTTCACAAAGACTTTTGCAGATACTTGCGTAAATGTTGCAAATGGTTGTTAAACATCACTAAATGTTGTTAACGACAGAGGTGAACCCTGATGTTGGTGAACATTTCTCAGAAAAGTCCGCAAATCCAAACATCTTTATGTTCATTAACATTTGCAGCTCTGTGAGATACTACCCTAAGATCTAGGACTGGGCAATGTGGCCTCAAATCAACATCACAATTAATTGAACAATTTACTTCTGTTTCAGTTTTTGCAATTTTATGTATTTATTTATGCATATGTGTATGTATGTATGTTTGTATGTTTATATTTATTTATTTAGACCGCACTATGTCCCATAAATAACTTCATTTATCAGTAGAAATTATTTGTAAATTATTCATAAACTCCTTAACTTTAATTTTACTTTCTGTTTTTCATCCATAAGAGAGAGAGAGTTTAAATTCAGGACTAAAAAAATCTTCTCACGTTTGTCTTTAAGGCTCAGCTTTTACTTTGAAAGTGTCAGTCAGTGACAGCAGTTTAGTTTTGATTTCAAGCTGCAGTATTCACGTCAGGATTTTTTAAAATCATAATGAGAAGCTGAAGCAGCTACCGCTAACACTAAAGTAGCTCTACATCACTTCAGTCAATCCTGTGCCTGTCTAGCATCAGAATAAATCCAAAGGAAAAGAGAGGTGAGCTTCAAGCAGGAGCTGCATGCTGCACTTTGTACAGAGAAGCTCCTTAAATACATTAAATATCAGTTGTATGGAATTGCTTCTCCACTATTCACTGTTGCAAAACACTATTATTTCATACTGAGTTAATAAAGCTTAATTTAGGTCATATATAGTATAAGGGGACAATGCATGAACACACACACACACTCACAGTGGAGAAAGTACTAAATAACTGGAATGGAGAAAATGACATCAGTGTGAGTGTCTGACTCGATCTTGGTTAATTTTTGGTTAATCGCCCAGCCTTAATAAGGACCTTCTCTATTCTCATTTTATATGATATTGAATTTTGCTGTTTTGTTTTTTGTGCCAAAATTGTGTCAGTCAGGGGGAATTATTCCAGCACCCTTAAAAACTATTTAGCTCATTTTTTTCCCCCAAAACTTTGTGTTAGATTAAGCATCAGATGTAATCCTAACCCTGACAGGCCTATGGATGTTGTATATGATAGCAAATGTCCACAACTATTCACATCTTCCTGATCGCACACATATATCAAGAGCCCCCCGATTAGCTAAATATAGATTATGAAAGGACTGACATTCGTAAGACATTTCCAATGGAGCTAGGAGGCCAGGATGGAAATAAAAGACACTTCACATCTCCCCGAGGCACTCAGATAATTATTCTTTCTGCTCTGTTTCTCAAAGGTACAACAGAGGACGAGAAGCAGGGATTCCTCACGCCTCCCCTACTCAAGTTCTCCCGCAGCCTCTCTATGCCAGACACCTCAGAGGACATCCCTCCACCCCCTGCCATTTCACCCCCATCGCCACCTGCCTACAACTCAGCTACTGGGCCTACACCCAAGAGCTACGGCACCACAAGGCCAAGCTTTACCCAGAACTCGCCCAACGCAGTGACGACCATTAGTCGAACCACTGACGTTGGTACGCTGCGGCGAGGCTATTACCGTCAGAGCTCGGAGCAGTTTGACAGCACACGTATTAGAGGAAGAACGCCAGTGCCCGAAAACCCATATTCAGAGGTGGGTAATAAGACTTTGTATGTGCCAGCAAAACCAGCCCGAAGGAAGGGCATGCTAGTAAAGCAGTCTAATGTCGAAGACAGTCCAGAGAAGACATGTCATGTGCCAGCAAGTCCCTCGGGCCCAGTTTCCATGCCAACTACACCTGTCGAAAGAACATGCTCCTCTATCCCCATTCCCACCATCATCGTAAAGGAGCCCTCCACCAGCAGCAGTGGCAAGAGCAGCCAGGGTAGCAGTATGGAGATTGAGCCCACCACCCCTGAACACCCACCTCTCACACCCACTGTCAGTGGAAGTGGAGGTCTGCGTCCTGATGACCCTCTCTCGCTAAGTAATCCTTTTGCAGCTGCTATTGCAGGGGCAGTACGGGACCGAGAGAAGAGGCTAGAAGCAAAAAAGAATTCGATTGCCTTCCAGTCAATAGACATCGGGGATGATGAAATTAGTGGACCAACACCCACCCCACGCCTTCGCCAGTCCAAGTCTATTGACGAAGGCATGTTCAGTAGTGACGAACGTCTTCGAAGGATATTGGCCCCTCCTTCTGAGGAAAATCTTGGGCCCCCTGTTGGGGGTGGGAGTGGAAATATGACAGATTTTAACACCCCTGAGCCCACAATTGTTCGGGAGCCTCTAAACACTAGAACAGGCCAGTGCCCCAACTTGGACAGTCCTGTAAGTCTCCCAGCCACTCCACCGAAGAGCCATTACAGGGCCAACGGGACCTACCTCCACCCTGTCACTGGGAAACCCTTAGACCCTAATTCTCCTCTGGCTCTGGCCCTGGCAGCCCGTGATCGTGCCATGAAAGAGCAACAGAATCATCCTCAGAATCAGCCACAAAATCCTCCTCAGGTTCAACAGACACCGAAGCATGAAGGCCAGTCCCTGCCAATTCAACAAAGTCACAAACCAGACCTCAACCAGCCGCTGTTTATTGATACCAAACTTCGCTCCGGGATTGAAACAAGTTTTGCTGCGATCTCCACTGCAACGATGGGGCGGCCTGGCCGAGGAGGCCTTCGGCGGCAGATGACAGAGCAGAAGTATGAGTCCGATGGAGCTCGGGAGGAGCATCCGCATCAGCCAGTTGAGGAGAGGAAGAGTGCGCCAGCAGAAGTGACAGACACATCACAGCCCAAGTCAGCTGGGCTGTTGATGGTCCACACAAGCACAGACCCAAGCAACAAGCTGAACAACCAAGACATGGAGGGTCAAGACAGCAACAGGCCTTCCGAATTGAAAGATCTAAACCAGCCCGATCCGGTCATGGCTTCAAAACTGTCCGCTCCCCAGCCACCCACATCACGGAGGAGGAGTATTCCTTTAGGGGAATCCCTGGATGAACCTGTAAAGCTTCCTTTCCGCATCCCACCTCCCCCTCTGGCCTCAGTTGACATCGATGAGGAATTTGAATTTTCAGAGCCCCTCCCCCCACCACTGGAGTTTGCAAACAGTATTGACATTCCTGATGATCAGGCTAGTGCCATTGCAGAGATGATTCAGCAACAGAGACGAAACGGGGGACCTCCTCTACCCCCATACCACCCTCATGCCCCACCACCTGTCACGGATCAACACAAGCGAGTAGCAAACAGCATGCCCCCATCATATCATCCTCCCCCACCAGATCCAGAGTCAGGGGTGGGTGACTCTGGCATTGAAGAAGTGGACAGCCGCAGTAGTGGGGATCCTCAGCACATGGAGACCACCAGCACCGTTTCCAGCATCTCCACCCTGTCATCGGAAGGAGGCTTCTGTGACAGCGCCTTAGAGAGCCTCTATGCCACGGCAGACGGGCACGCTTTCCTGGTGGATCGGCCCCCTGTGCCACCCAAACCCAAGGGCAAGTCTGTCATCAACAGAACTTCACTTTATCATGACACGCTCATTGAGGAGCCTCCAGAATCCTATGGGTCCCCTCCTCAGGCTCCTCCTCCTCCTCCTTCATTGTCTGAACCTCCTAGGACTCCTACTCAAAGGACATCCAAGTTGTGGGGTGATCAGCCCCCGGAGCTTCGTAGCCCCCCATCCACGCCAGACAACAAGAACACCGTTATCACAGAGCTGAGCTCCATCCTGCAGCATATGAATCGCGACAGGCCAGCCAAGCCAGGTGAAAACCTTGATTCCCCTACAGGGACCAGAGGGGGCTTTGGAGCAAGGTATGTAGAGGAAGTCCTTACCAACTTATTTTTTTATTGTTTTGTTTTTTTCACTTTTAATTTATTGTGTACCTGTAAAATTGGATAAAGTGCTTTGTCAGACTAATAGTGTCATTTACGCCTGGCATTATAATGCATTTTCTGTGATCAGATTGCAGTTGGACTTGACGTCCAAGTTAATTAGCTAGCATGTGCTCCAGAAAAGCTGCTGGCACAGAAAGGCGTTAGAATATGGACTTCCATGCCAGTGCTTTATTCTGCAGGATCTAAACAAGACTGCACAATGTCAGATCTCCATTTCACTACATAAGTAAGTTAGACATGAATTGGGGAGCATGTGCAACACAACCAGCACTGCTAGTGTGTGGCTGTAGTTCATCAGAATGTGACTGTGCTGTTCTTTGGAGTTGCAATATAACATTGTAAAAAAAAAAGAGTGAGTGTTAGATGTATAAATGGGGCCTTCTCTGAATCACAACCTCCTCACCACCAAATGAACCAACCAATGAGAAATTTTCAAGCTAATATTTTTCCCATTAGCTAAAACCATCAACTAGTCATCAACTATCAGGGGCAGTCCTATGCAACAGCTACATTGTAGCATACAGACTTAATTCATTGTATGTACTGAACAAACTTCAGTCCTTGTAGCATTAAGTGATGTCATGGCAGTATGCCTGTTCTAATTGGTTTTTGCATTTTCAGCTGATGTGTCATAATGTTGTCAGAGTTGTTGGTAATGGATTTGTAATTAAAGGCTCATATTAATGCAGAAGGTTCCTACAAATTTAGCAATACAAGTTTATGATATTCCTTCACTAAAGACACTAAAATATCTTTACCCTTACTCCTTGAAGAAGCTAGCTGTTTGCTTTGTATACTTTACGTAATATATTTAGAATTGTTGATATGCATATGTTTAAGAAAGAAGTTCCAGTTCCAGTTAGTCCAATAACTGGATGTTAAGGATTTATGTGTGGCCGTTAGCCACCACCATGAAATTGTAAATAAAAAGTGTTCTTTGTGTAAAATATCCAGGGGCTTTGCTCCTGTACTACGTGAGGGTTTTGTAGTAACAGCAACTGTTTCATATTGTTCTTGTATGTTTGTGTACTGGGGCTGAGGTGCATCTCCTAAAATACAGCATGGGTTTTTGCAAGTCATTAATCGTGTTACATGAGATAGAACTATAAATATCTGCTTGGTTTAGTTAAAACATGCATTTGAGTTAGAAGCTTTTATTCACTTTATATTGGAGTGTGAGAAAAACGCTCCCTCTTTTCATTCTTTGGAGTGAACAGTGCTAATCAGTGATGCTATGTCACTCTGTGTGTGTGTGTGCGCGCGTGTGTACGCACGTGCGTGTGTGTGTGTGTGTTCTATAGCAGTGTTGCCTGTTTAAGAGGAAAAAACTTGCCTATTACTATTGACAGGACACTTTATTCCTGTATATACTGTACAGTGGTGTGAAAAAGTGTTTGCCCCTTCCTGATTTCTCACTTTTTTGTGTTTGTCACACTTAAATGTTTCAGATCCATCCATCCATCCATGTTCTTCCACTTAATCCTTTTCGGGTCGCGGGGGGCTGGAGTCTATCCCAGCATCTTTGGGCGAGAGGCAGGGTACACCTTGGACAGATCGCCAGTCCATCGTAGGGCCAACACAGGGAGACAGACAACCATTCACTCTCACAGTCATACCTAAGGACAAGTTAGAATCCCCAGTTTATTGCCAATTAACCTAACTTGCATGTTTTTGGCATGTGGGAGGAAACCGGAGAAATCCCGGAGTAAACCCATGCAGACAGAATCAGAATCAGATTTATTGCCATTGTTCATGTAGTAGACAAACTAGGAATTTGTCTCGGTGCAATGCTGCAACATTAAACATGATAAAATAAAAAACTATACATGCAATAAAGTGTAGAGTAAGAATGAGTAATACTAGTCAAAGCAGTTTTTAAATATATTAGCGGGGACACGGGGAGAACATGCAAACTCCACACACATCACTGTTGGTCGGGGGCTGGGATCAAACCCAGGATCCCCCGGCCAAGGGTGAGTTGCTGTGCTGCCGCAGTGCTAACCACTCTACCACTGCGCTGCCATGTTTCAGATCATCAAACAAATTTAAATATTGGGCAAAGATAACACAAGTAAACACAAAATGCAGTTTTATTATTAAGGGAAAAAAACAATCCAAACCTACATGGCCCTGTGCGAAAAAGTGATTGCCCCCTAAACCTAATAACTGGTTGGGCCACCCTTAACAGCAACAACTGCAATCAAGCATTTGTGATAACTGACAATGAGTCTTTTACAGCGCTGTGGAGGAATTTTGGTCCACTCATCTTTGCAGAATTGTTGTAATTCAGCCACACTGCGGGGTTTTCGAGCATGAACCGCCTTTTTAAGGTCATGCCACAGCATCCCAATCGGATTCAGGTCAGGACTTTGACTAGGCCACTCCAAAGTCTTCATTTTGGTTTTTCTTTAGCCATTCAGAGGTGGACTTGCTGGTGTGTTTTGGATCATTGTCCTGCTGTAGAACCCAAATGCACTTCAGCTTGAGGTCACGAACAGATGGCCGGACATTCTTCTTCAGGATTTTTTGGTAGACATCAGAATTCATGGTTCCATTTACCACAGCAAGTCTTCCAGGTTCTGAAGCAGCAAAATAGCCCCAGATCATCACACTACCACCACCATATTTTACTGTTGATACGATGTTCCTTATCTGAAACGCTGTGTTACTTTTACGCCGGATGCAATGTGACACACACCTTCCAAACAGTTCAACCTTTGTCTCGTCAGTCCACAGAGTATTTTCCCAAAAGTCTTGGGGTCATCAAGATGTTTTCTGGCAAAACTGAGATGACCCTTTATGTTCTTTTTGCTCAGCAGTGGTTTTCATGTTGGAACTCTGCCATGCAGACCATTTTTGCCCAGTCTCTTTCTTATGATGGAGTCATGAACACTGACCTTAACTGAGGCAAGTGAGGTCTGCAGTTGTTTGGATGTTGTTATGGGGTCTTGTGTGACCTCTTGGATGAGTCATTGCTGCGCTCTTGGGGTAATTTTGGTCGGCCGGCCTTCCTGGGAAGGTTCATCACTGTTCCATGTTTTCGCCATCTGTGGATAATGGCTCTCACTGTGGTTTGCTGGAGTCCCAAAGCTTAAGAAATGGCTTTATAACCTTTTCCAGACTGATAGAGCTCAATTACTTTGTTTCTCTTTTGTTCCTGAATTTTTTTTGATCGCAGCATAATGTCTAGCTTTTGAGGATCTTTTGGTCTACTTCACTTTGTCCGGCAGGTCTTATTTAAGTGATTTCTTGATTGAGAACATGTGTGGCGGTAATCAGACTTGGGTGTGGCTAGAGAAATTGAACTCAAGCTTTCCCAAGATGTAATAAACCACAGGTTATGTTTTAATTGGGGGGGGGGGGTAGTTTTGGATTTTTTTTCCCCTTAATAATAAACACCTTCATTTAAAAACTGCATTTTGTGTTTACTTGTGTTATCTTTGTCTAATATTTAAACTGACGATCTGAAACATTTAAGTGTGACAAACATACAAAAACATGAGAAATCAGGAAGGGCACAAACACTTTTTCACACCACTGTATGTTGCTAACTACTGAATACACAAACTTTTATAAGTTCTTGAAATATATGTATATATTTATATATTTTTATACAAAATCTCCTCATTTCAGCGGCTCAAAAGTATTTGTATAATTGACTTAAACATTATTTCATGGGCTTTCCCTCATTAATCCTTCATCAATCAAGCAGGTAAAAGGTCTAGAGTTCATTCCAGGTGTGGCGTTTGCATTTGGAAGCTGTTGCTGTGAACCCACAACATGTGGTCAAATGAGCTCTCAATGGAAATGAAACAGACCATCCTTAGGCTGAAAAAAGAGAAGAAATTCATGAGAGAGATGGCAGAAATGTTAGGAGGGGTCATATCAACAGACTGGTACATTCTGAGAAAAAAAGAGCACACTGGTGAGCTCGGGAACTCAAAAAGGCCCGGATGTCCATGGAAGACAGCAGTGATGGATAATAACAGGATCCTTTCCATGGGGAAGAAAAATCTTTTCACATTATCCACCCAAATGAAGAACACTCTCCAGGAAGTAGGTGCATCAGTATCTAAGGGTGCTTTCACACCTACAGGCTTTAGGTCGTTTCAATCGAACTCAAGTTCATTTTCTCTGTGCGGTTCATTTTGTCTGGTGAGAACACTGTAATCGCATTCTGGTACGCACCAAAACAACCGTGACAAGACCACCTGAAAGAGGTAGTCTCAATTTGAGTCAACTGGTGAACTCTGGTGGGTCTCACTTTGGTGAGAAAGGGACCTTAGTAAAACAGGACCTGCAGCAAACGGTAAAACATTTTATGCCTCTGTACATACACTACCGTTCAAAAGTTTGGGGTCACCCAGACAATTATTTTGTGTTTTCCATGAAAAGTCACACTTATTTACCACCATGAGTTGTAAAATGAATAGAAAATATAGTCAAGACATTGACAAGGTTAGAAATAATGATTTGTATTTGAAATAATAATTTTTTCCAGATACTCAACCTGCTCAAAGGAAGGTCAGTTTTATAGCTTCTCTAACCAGCTAAACTGTTTTCAGCTGCGCTAACATGATTGCACAAGGGTTTTCTAATCATCCATTAGCCTTCTGACGCAATGAGCAAACACATTGTACCATTAGAACACTGGAGTGATAGTTGCTGGAAATGGGCCTCTATACACCTATGTAGATATTGCACCAAAAACCAGACATTTGCAGCTAGAATAGTCATTTACCACATTAGCAATGTATATTAGATATTAGAGTGTATTTCTGATTAGCTTAAAGTTATCTTCATTGAAAAAAACAGTGCTTTTCTTTCAAAAATAAGGACATTTCTAAGTGATCCCAAACTTTTGAACGGTAGTGTACCTGATGGATCTTTGAAAATATCAGTGGCTGAACATGTCATGGTTCTGGAAGATTAATGAACGTTAACATGTTATTTTCCTTCTGTAGCCGTGCATCATTTTCAAACTGTACGGTTTGCCAAAAGTGGCATATCCATGTATGTGATAAGCGATAACCAGAGCGATGAAAACCACCAGTAGATTACGCTACGATTTGTATTATTTTCTCCCCAGAAATGCATATATACACAGCAGTCATCCTACTTCCTGTATTTACCTTTCCTACTCTCGTGGCAAAAAAATCTGACCAATAAGAACAGAGAACATTCTGACATAAGTCTCGCGGCATTTAATGTGACATAATTTGATGCACTTGAATTTTTGCCTGTGTGAAAGAGAACGGAACCAAGGAGCAAATGATACAAAGTAACAAACTTATCAACTGATTTGGACCATAGTAAATGAATTTAGGTGTGAAAGCCCCCTAAGTCTACCATAAAGAGTAAAATTCATGGGCACAAATACAGACAGTTCATCACAAGGTGCGAATGATTATTTACTTAATCCTCTTAATCACTGATGTGACATAAGGCAAACCATTAATCAGCCTCAAAAATAGAAAGGCCAGATTAAACTTTGCAAAAAACATCTAAAGAAGCCAGCCCAGTTCTGGAAGAACATTCTTTGAACAGATGAAACTAAGATCAACCTGTACCAGAATGATGCGAAGAAGAAAGTATGGAGAAGCCTTGGAACAGCTCATGATCCAAAGAACACAACATCTTCTGTAAAGCATGGTGGAGGCAGTATCATGCACAGGCATGCACGGCTTCCACTGGCACTGGGTCACTGATGTTTATTGATGTTTATTGTCACATCGACAGAAGCAGTTGGATGAGTTCTGAAGTGTATAGGGATATACTGTCTGTCCAGATTCAACCAAATGCAGCAAAGTTGATCGGATGGTGCTTCACAGTAGAGATGGCCAATGACCCAAAACGTACTGAGAAAACAACCCAGGATTTTTTTAAGGCAAAGAAGTGGAATATTCTGCAATGGTTGAGTCAATCACCAGATCTCAACCCGATCAAGCAGCATTGGACTTGCTTAAGATAAAATTTAAGGCAGAAAGACCCACAAACGAGCAACAACTGAAGACAGCTGCAGTAAAGGCCTGGTGAAGCATCAGTGTTTGGTGATGTCCATGGGTTCCAGACTTCAGGCAGTCATTGCTTCTAAAGGATTCTCAAAAGAGCTTTAAAAATGAACATTTTAGTTATGGTAATATTAATTTATCCAATGAGCCCTGAAATGAGGAGGGTTTTCTTAATAAAAATGGTTGCAATTCCAAAACCATAACTCCAGTTTGGGTGTGAATACCCTGAAATTAAAGCTGAGAGTCTGAATTTTAAGCCCATGTTGATTATATCACTATATCTTGAATATTTTGTGATAAACAGCTAAAATAACAAAACTTGTGTCACTGTCCAAATATACAGTACATGGACCTAACTGTACAATATACAATATCTGATTATAATAGGTAGCAGATTAGTGATGAAATGAGAGTTCAGTAATCAGACTATGTAAAGTCTGTGTGTTTATGGATCTGTTGTACAAGTTCTTTGCATGACAGAAGACAGAGTTACCCCGGAGGAGCTGATTCTTCTGTTTATAAACTAGCACATGCTCATGCATCATTCAACTCATCCTCTTTTTTCTGTTTAACATTTGTTTGCTCCATTTCCTGTCACATTATCACTGACACTCTTTTCAAGGACACACAAGAGAACCTACCCAGACTGATCAGCTTACTCACCGAAGAGATTAAACTTAGCATTAAGTGCGGGTTATTTGTAGACAGAAAGGATTAAATTGTGATTTTTTTTTTTTACTGTCTAAGATTGGTGCTTGGCACAATGACGCTGGTGTATTGTTACAAACCCTGCAGGAGTGAAATGTGCAGTAAGTGGGCAACATTTTCATGGACCCTGCACCAGGATGAACTCAGCTTATGGTTTTTTACCCTAACATCTCTCCCCTGTGAGAGGGAAATAAAAAGCACAATAAATAATTCACTTCTCGCATGCATTTTGTATGAACAGTCCCATCAGTCATCAGAGTGAGTGGAGAGCAGAGGGAAAGCACTGGTTCCTCAGGGCACTTTACTTTCTGATCTAATAAACACCGTTAGTCCTGCATGCTCAGATCCATTCTGGGGGTAATTACAGTGAGACGGCCAGCAGTAGGCTAGGTCCAGCTCGGTGCTCCCTCCTTCATGCTTCACGCTGCATGTTATCATGTTATCCTCATTATGATCATCTCCACTGTCATTATCTTCTACTCATTTTTCAATACAGGCCTCTCCATCTTCATCTCCATTTTCTCCAGTCTCCTGTTATTCACTCATCTCTTCTTTCTTCATGCCCCTCTGTGTCTTCCACCTTCACAGGTAGGTCCCACCGAACATCACTCTCAAAACATTTTTTCCACTTTTATGTGCTCGCGTGTTTTTTCCATGCCTTTTTTTAAATGCCAAATCACATGGTGTGTTGTCATTTGGGTGCAACCATCTCTAAAATAACTTGAAACTGACAAAAGTTTAATGGTCTCCCTTGTTGTTTATATCATTCATTGCTGTGAAAAAGTGTTTGTCCCTTTCTTATTCCTTATATTTTTGCATATTTGTCTCACTTAAATGTTTCAGATCATCAAACAAATGTTAATATTATTATACAGTAAACGGTATTCACGTACAGTATATAGCACTTTTTCTCATCCCTGGTTGACCAAAGTAAGTTACAGAGTCGGCTAGCTACTCATTCATACACTGATGGTGGCAGAGCTGCCATGCAAGGCGCTGGCCTGACCCACCAGGAGCATCTCAGGGTTCAGTGTCTTTCTCAAGGACACTTTGACACACAGAACACACAAAGAGTAAGAATTGAATGACTGACGGAGGTCAAAGGTTGACCACACTCTACATCTGCATCACAGCCGCCAGAGATAACCCGAGTAAATACAAAATGCAGTTTTTAAAATGATGATTTCATTAATTAAGGGCAGAAAAACTATCCAAACCTACCTGGCACTATGTGAAAAAGTACCCCCCCCCCAGTCCCACCTATTCCATCATGAATTAACTGTGGTTCGCCACATTTTTTGGAAAGCTGAGTTCAATTTTACTAGCCACACTCAAGCCTGTTGAATCAAGAAATCACTTAAATAGAGCCAGTCTGACAAAGTTTAGTTTAATTTATTGGTTTATTTATCAGGGACCATGTACAGAAAAAACATTAAACACAGGGTAAAGATGTTGTGTACCAGATTATAACGTTCTCACTAATTTCCATCTGTAGTCCCTGAGGCAGGCAGGAAGGTATTAAAAGAAAAACAGCACCTATAGAAAGAAATTCAGGTCGGGTTTCAGAAACTGTTGACCCTGAGACAAGCAGGGAGTAAGTTTTAAAAGGTTAAAAGATGAGAGAAACGGCACACATAAAAACAATTTAAGCGAAAGGATCTCACAAAGCCGCACATCTAAAGAAATTGAAGAACAGATGAGAAACCAAAACCCAGAAGAACACCGGAAGAACTGCGGGCCTCACTTGCCTCAGTTTGGACGCTGGTCCATGATTCAACAATAAGAAAGAGATGGCAAAAATGGGATCCATGGGAGAGTTTGGAGGTGAAAACCACTGCTGACCAAAAAGAACAGAAAGGTTCATCTCACACTTGCCAAAAAAGAAAAAAAAAAAACCATCTTGATGATCCCTAAAACTTTTGGGAAAATATTCTATTAACCGACGAGACAAAACTTAAACTTTCTGGAGGTTGTGCATCCTGTTACGTCTGGTGTAAAACACAGCATTTCATAAAACAGTCAAACATGATGGTGGTAGTGTGATGGTCTGGAGCTGTTTTGCTGCTTCAGGACCTGAATGATTTGGGATACAGTAATTGATGGAACCATGAATTCTGTACCAGAAAATCCTGAAGACAAATGTCTGGCCATCAAGCAAAACAGCTCTGCAAAGAAGAGTGGGCCAAAATTCCTCAACAGTGATGTAAAAGACTCATTGCCAGTTATCGCAGCACAAATGCTTGATTGCAGTTGTTTCCACCAAGGGTGGCACAACCAGTTATTATGTTTAGGGGCATTTTCTTTTTCACATAGGGCCAGGTAGGCTGAGATAGCTTTTTTCTCTTAAAGGGGTAATTGACTGGAAAAATGGTGTGTTTTGTAGGTTTTAACTATCTGAAATGATTCTACTGGTCACCTAATTATCCAAAAATTTTCAAAGCAGTCAATTCTCTTAAAAAAAACACACAACCTTTGTCTCGTTTTTCTCTTCCAGAAACGTTTTTCCCTTTTTTGTGGAAATCGTTAACGTCACATTTGGAAAAAGTCAACCCACCGCTGTCCTTGAGACCAGCTCACTGCTCTGTTATTGGCCCACCTAGCTGCCTGTCATGTAGATGGAAGTGAGCTGTTAGCCCCCAAGCTAACACTGGTAATAGGAAGCTCGAACCAAGCACAGCTTACTGTATATTGTTATTTTCTTCAGATCTTAGTCACCCTAATAACTATTCCTGTTACCACCTGATTCACTGGTCCACGGTCCATAATGTGCCATGCGTCACTCCAGCCCGAAGACGCATGCACAAAGACGCAGAGTAGCACATCTCGTTAAGTAGCGCAGAATTAGTGACATGAGTAGAGCATCAGACTCTGATGTAAGAGTCTGTAAGTTTGAGCCCCAGTTTGGACGTCTTTTGGGTCAAATTTTATTTTCCATAAAAAAAACTAAGTATTCAGAAAAATATGATGCTTTATATATATATATGTATGTGTGTGTGTGTGTGTGTGTGTGTGTGTGTGTGTATATATATCCTCCCACAAGCCAAAAACATGCAGGTTAGGTTAATTGGAGACTCTAAAAGTGGCCCTTGGTGTGAATGTGTGTGCGAATGGTAAAGGGATAGTACCGTACCGTGGCTGCTTCATCCATCCAGGTGGATGCCCTCAGTTTCCCCTCTGGGGATCAATAAAGTACACAAAAGAAATTGAGTTAAAAATTCAATAGAGATAGGATGATAAATGAAAGAATAAATAAACAGAGCAAGATAGATATGTAGATACAATAAAATAGAAAAATTAAATAAGATGCTTCAGACGCACATGTGCTAAAAACCCTCAAATTTTCTTAGGTGGTGCCTTATTAAAAATATCCTTCAGTGACTTTTGAGTATAAAAACATTGTCTTGTTGTCATGAGAGCAGAACAGTCAAGTAAAATGTGCTTTATTGATAAAAAAAAAAAACTCCGCAAAACTGGCAAGATGGTGGGGCTTCACCTTTTAATAAAAAGCTGTGCGTAAGCCTTGAGTGGCCAATACGGCATCTAGTCTACACTACCTCATCATGTCGGTTTTGAAAGTGATGCAAGTGTCTATGGCTTATGGCAGGTTTAATATCATGCAGTTTATTTGCAGTACATGTGTCCCATTCAGTCTGGCACTTCTTTAAAATATAGGAGGTTATTAGAGGCCTGAGGTCTGAGGCTGGGATCTGGCATTGAGTGACTTCTTGGGTGAGGGCGCTCTTGGCAGCATTGTCTGCCTGCTCATTACTTGACAGGCCAACATGGCTGGGGATCCAACAGAAGATGATATTAACATTATGTTTCTGTAAAAAACCTAATTTCTCAAAAATCTGGATAGTAATGGGGTGATCACTCTTTAAAAACCCAAGTGCCTGAAGACAGGATCTGGAGTCAGTAAAAATTAAGGAGTTCTGTTGTTTGGTTCTCTCAATGTGTTCCAATGCTAGAAGCAAAGCACGAGCCTCTGCTGTAAAAACTGAACATTGTTTGGGAATCCACAAACCATGCTAATTGTGCCTGGTGACAATTGCAGCAGAGACTGAGCCATCTACTTTAGATCCATCCGAGTATATGGAAATATGGTGAGGAAAACAGCATTTTACTGTATGTCCAAGATCTGCTGCTGGTCCACATTTGGGTGAGTGTCTTTTTGTTTTGGTTCAGATCCAGAATGATACTGGGTTTCCTCAAACTCCATGGAGGAATGGGACAAAACCGTGTCTGTGTTACGTTGCTCCTATCAGGGTTTAATTTTACCAGGTGGGGTTCTATATGGAGTCCAAAAGGAGTGATGCTCTCAGGTCTGACCTTATACATCTGCAAAAATTGAGGGTGTAAAACTGCAGAGTAGGCTGGATTTCTGTGGTCTGCTTTAAGTTTAACTATATACTGGAGAGCCAATTTCAGGCGCCTGTTTTGAAGTGAAGGCTCATTTGCTTCAACATACAAACTTTTAACAGGAGAGGTTCTGAAAGCCCCCAAGGCAAGCCTTAGCCCCTGGTGATGGACAGTTTCCAGCGTCCTGATGTGTGTTTTCCTTGCTGATCCATAAACTATGCTCCCATACTCTAACCAAGATCTTACAAGTGCTCTGTAGAGACGCAGCAGCACAGTGGAGTCTGCACCACATTTAGTTTTAGCCAAAACTTTAATAATATCCAGGGCTTTAAAACATCTGGTTCGTAGAAATTTTATATGTGGAATAGAAGACAGCTTATTATCAAAAATAAGTCCAAGGAATTTGGTTTCTTTTACCTCCTTGACAGCTTCTCCATCTATGAAAAGCTCAGGGTCGAGGTGAAGACACCGCAGCAGGCAAAAGTGCATGCAGACAGTTTTTGTTTTTGAAAATTTAAAACCATTACTGACTGACCACCTATTAATCTTATTTATGCACAGCTGTAGTTGTTTTTCGATTGTGCTCATACCTTTCCCCCTGTAGCAAATGCAGAGGTCATCTACGTAAAGACTACAAAAGGTATTTGGTCTAAGAGCACCAACTACACTATTAATCTTAATGCTGAAAAGAGTAACCGAGAGGATGCTTCCCTGGGGGACTCCTTGTTCTTGCATATGGGGCTCTGAAAGAGTCTCTCCTTTGGACTCTGAAGTGTCTATTGGACAAAAAGTTTGAAATGAAAAAGGGCAAATGTCCCCTAAAACCCATGTCATGTAGGTCTCTCAAAATACCATATTTCCGTGTTGTGTCATATGCTTTTTCTAAATCAAAAAATACAGCAACTACATGTTCTTTTCTAATGAAACCATCATGTATATAGGCCTCTAATCTGATAAGGTGGTCTAAAGTGCTTTACCACGTCTGAAGCCATACTGGTAATCAGTTAAAAGGCCTTCAGACTCAAGCACCCACACAAGGCGATTGTTTACCATTCTTTCCATGGTTTTACAGAGGCAACTTGTCAGAGCTATTGGACGCTGGTATCAGTATGATCTTTCCCGGGTTTTGGAACAGGTGTAACTACTGCTTCTTTCCAGCTTTCAGGAATACTGCCTGACTTCCAGATGTTGTTGAAAACTATCAAGAGAATGGATAGTGCACTGGGGGGTAAGTGTTTTAAAAACTGATAATGAATTTTATCTGGCCCCACAGCAGTGTTGTGAGAGTTCCTTATTGAGAACAAAAGTTCTTCCATCGTGAAATCTTGGTTGTATGGTTCTGAGTTATCTGAAGAAAAGTTTATTTCTTTTTGTTCTTCTTGTGCTTGTATGATTTGGAACTCAGGACGATAGTTTCCAATAGATGAATTCTTCTCAAACGATTTTGCTAGTTGACTAGCTATTTCATATTTTGTCGTCAGCAGATTACCCTGATGATTAATATGCTGTATTTGAAGTCCATTCTCTTTACCCTTCATCTTTCTAATTAAATCCCAGATCTTTCTGGTAGATGTGTTGGATGTGAGGCTTGATACAAATTCCCTCCAACTCTGTCTCTTTTTTTTTCCACAATATCTTTATTGAACCTTTTTTTTTTTTTAACAAACATGATACAAACAATCAAACACTAACACTAAAGTACTACAAAAAAAAAAAAATGCACTAAAAACACCAACAACCACCAACAAAATCAAGTCTTCAACAATGCTCCTCTGTTTAGTCTAGACAATCCAATACATAAGTATACATATTATGTTCACCAGTTTGGAATTTACAAGGTCCACACACATCATTCACCTTCTTCTTCAAGAGTTATGTTTAAATTTTTTACATAATCAATAAAAGGTCTCCATATATTCTCAAACACAATTTCCTTTGATTTCAGTATATATGTTATTCTTTCTAATGGAAGGTTTGTTAACATCTGTCTTAACCACTGAGTCACATCTGGTCTATGAGTCTTTTTCCATAATAGTGCAATACATTTTTTGGCATTAAGCAAACTGAGGTCTATGAATGTTCTTTCACTTTTATTAAAATTATGCTTTTCTGGGTACAGACCCAACAAAAACAGTTTAGGATTCAATATGATTTGTTTTGAGATTATTTTTTCAATTGTTACCCTCACCTCTTCCCAAAACATTCTTATTAATCTACATTCCCATAAACAATGAAATAGGGTTCCTTTACTTTCCATGCATTTTGTGCATGTATCTGGTATATTTTTGTTGTATCTATTTAACTCCTCCGGTGTAACATACATCCGCATTAACCATTTGAAATGTATCAATTTAAGGCGTGCATTTATTGATTTGGTTTGAGCTTCTGTACAAGCCAATTCCCATTGTTCCTCTGAAATTTCAATTTGCAGATCTTCTTTCCAGTAGTTTAATCTTTTCAGTGAATTTTCACTTGAAGATAGTGTCAATGAGTTATAAAACTCTGAAATAATACCCTTTCTTTTACTATCTTTCATAGCTCTGTCTCTTTGCTTCATTGATGATCCTGCGCGCTTTAGCTCGACAGATTTTAAATCTGGTCAGGTTTTCTGTTATTGGATGTTTATTGAACACCCTCTCTATTCAGTTCAATTCAACTTTATTTGTATAGCGCCATTTCACAACAACAGTCATCTCATAGCACTTTCAACTGTAGGGGGGATCCCCACTGTTGCAGAAAGACCCCAGCAATCAGGCGATCCCCTGTGAGCAAGCACTTGGCGACGGTGGAGAGGAAAAACTCCCTTTTAACAGGAAGAAACCTCCAGCAGAACCAGGCTCAGGGAGGGGCAGTCATCTGCTACGACTGGCTGGGGGGTGAGGGGACAGAGAAGATGAAAAGAACAGACATGTAGAGAGCAAACAGCACGATGGGGACCCAATCTATGGGAGAGAACAAACAGATGTTAATGACCAGCAAAAAAAAATATTTCATTGAGAATGAAGAAAGGAGTGAGGCCCAGTGCATTATTGGAGGTTTTCCTTGCCTCAATGGCCTTTTTGCAGTCATCACTGAACCATGGGTTGGACCTATGGTGTGGCGTTGCTGATGTTTTTGGGACAGTCTTATCTGCAATTGTAATTAAGGTTTGAGCAAAGCTCTGAACAGAGTGACAGTGTGGTTGAGGTTTTTGGCTGAATTTCTGTTTGCACAGAGAAACAAAGGAAGACCAGTTTGCTTTTTTGAGTTGCCATCACGGAGTTCTTGATTGCACATCCACTTCTGTAGACGTCAATATTAGTGGAAAGTGGTCACTTCCACAAAGATCATCCAAGACCTGCCACAAGAATTCCAGCACTAGCTCAGGATCACATATAGATAGGTCAATTGCAGTATAGGTTCCATGTCCTGGGTGGAGGTATGTGTGAGACCCATCATTCCAAAGACACAGATCGTTTTTAGCAATAAAATCCCCCAGTATCTTGCCTTTTGCATTTGAGCAAATTCCTCCCCACAGAGGATTATGATCATTAAAATCACCCATAAGGATGTATGGGGATGGCAACTGATTATGAAGGGCATCAAGATTTTCCGGTGTCACAGTCATATCTGGTGGTATATAGACAGAACATAAGGTTATTGCTTTATGCAAAGTTAGACGAACTGCCACTGCTTGTAAGTTGGAGACTAAAGCCAAGTGGTTGTGAATTAGGTCATTCCTTACTAAAATTGTTGAACCACCAGATGGACGATGCACATTTGGACCATATGTATTATACATAGTATAATGTTTCAGAGACAGGGAGTTGCTTGATAGCAGAAGAGTTTCCTGAAGGCAAAAAGCAAGGGGATTAAAACTAGCAGCTAAACGCTGCACTTCAGAGAAATTGGCCCTAAAGCCACGACAGTTCCACTGGATAATGTGGCTACCCACCATCAGGTAGGTAAAACAAAAGCACGCTCCTTATGCTTGCTTTTGGGGGAGGAGCTGCGACTACGGCAAGTTGTGACTTCAAACATTTCTGCATCTTCTGGATTCCCATTCTTTTGCAATTTATTTTCTTGGGTTGGTTTTGCCTGAGTAGAGGAGCTGGATGTTTTTTTCTTTTCTTTTGATGATTGGTTTTGTTCTGTGGACTTGCTTAGACTTTGACTTAAGGGTTGACTTACTGCAGTCAGGCTTTGAGTGCTCGTTTTACTTTTAACTGGGACTCCGGAATTTTTAATACCACTTAATAATGAGGGCTTATCTTTAGTTAACCAGGTCAGATCTGTCTGGCACTCAGCAGGCTGCATCTTAGGTTTCACAACAGAGGAGAAAGTCTGCTGGAATTTGTACTTTGGGAAACCTTCTACCAGTTTACGTGCCTCAGGGTAACTAATTTTCTAAGTACATTTGACAGTTTGAATTTCTTTTTCCTTGATCCAACAAGGACATTCCTTCGATGATGCTGCATGATTGCCTAAACAGTTACTACATTTGGGAGGTGTTGTGCAGGCCAACTTATGCCTTTCTTCTCCACATTTGCAGCAGACTGGCTATGGCTCCGCAGGATGTAGGAATAAACCAGACTTTTGGCAGTTAAAACATCTCAGTGGGTTTGGAATAAAGGTATCAACAGTTACACTCAGATATCCTATTTGGATTCTTTCTGGGAGTTGATGCCAGTTGAACGTCAGAATGTAAGTGCCAGTTTTTACTGTTCGGTCATCTTTTTTAATGGTTATCCTCTTCACATGTGTTACTCCTTGTTGTTGCAGTTCTCAGGCTAGTTCATCCTCTTCCATATCGTGGAGTTCTCTAGTACAGATTACTCCTTTGCAGCTGTTTAGAGAAGGGTGAGGAAAAGCCTTCATTGGAACACCAGCCAACACATTACACCGTAACAAATTTTCAGAATGGGATTTCTTTAAGCATTCCACCAAAATCTGGCCAGGCCTCAGTTTTTTAACATCCTTAACTGACCCTGCAATACCTGAAATTCCTTTCTGTATAGCAAAAGGGGACAGCTTAGAAAGATGCATATCTGTCAACAGTGACTCTAAAACAATAAGCCTCTGCCAATTATCACCATTTGAAAGAGCCATCCTGCTAATTCCAGGGTCATCCACATCATCTTCCAACATTCGTTTTTTAGGGGTTTGTTTAGTAGCCATATTTTATAGAGCATGATTCATCATCATCCCTGCTCCCCACCTTCCTCGGAGCCCTACAAGGGGATGCACAGAGCTGCAGACTTCATGCAGGTTATGCAACAGGGATACAGGGGTAGTATACTCAAGCAATAAAGCACAAAAGTGAAAATTACTTGATTGATTCTCCGCCATAGGCTTCTGGGATTAGGAGATGTTATACTGACAAAAGACATCCCAGAGTAGACCTTGACAAGCCAATTGATTGGACCGGGCCCTTCCAACCTCCCATCTAAGTGAAGTAGGAGCCAAAGCACTGTGTTGGACTTGTGAGAGCCGCAGCAAGACACATTCCTCAAGAACCAGGATCTCTTCCTCCACTGACACGGGTCACAACTCACGGCAAACAAGTTGCCCCATTTGTCATCTCATATGATCAGCAAGGGGGTGCTCGGAACCACTTTAACCCTGGGTCCCCTTAGGGGATTATAACACACAAAGTTGTTGGAGAGTTTTACCGTAACCCTGGTAAGGGAGGCTAACAGGTACTAGTCCTTGCCTAAGGGACACCTGGGAGTATCAGCAAGGGTTAAGAAGCACTCCATCATCCTCCTAGTCCAACAGACCCCTCGCCCGGATGCAGATTAACGTCATACCCAGGACGCCCACTGCTGAGCAAAACGAACATAAAGGCTCGTCTCAGTTTTTCCAGAAAACATCTTGATGATCCCCAAGACTTTGGGGAAAATACTCTGTGGGCTGACGAGACAAAAGTTGAACTTTTTGGAAGGTGTGTGTCCCATTACATCCGGCGTTAACATAACAGCATTTCAGAAAAGGAACATACCAACAGTAAAATATGGTGGTGGTGGTAGTGTGATGGTCTGGGGCTGTTTTGTTGCTTCAGGACCTGGAAGACTTGCTGTGGTAAATGTAACCATGACTTCTGCTGTCTACTAAGAAATCCTGAAGGAGAATGTCCGCCATCTGTTCCTGACTTTAAGCTGAAGTGCACTTGGGTTCTACAGCAGGACAATGATCCAAAACACACCAGCAAGTCCACCTCTGAATGGCTTAAAAAAACAAAATGAAGACTTTGGAGAGGCCTAGTCAAAGTCCTGACCTGAATCCCATTGAGATACTGTGGCATGAACTTAAAAAGGTGGTTCATGCTTGAAAACCCTCCAGTGTGGCTGAATTACAACAATTCTGCAAAGATGAGTGGGCCAAAATTCCTCCACAGCACTGTAAAAGACTCATTGCCAGTTATCGCAAACGCTTGATTGCAGTTGTTGCTGCTAAGGGTGGCCCAACCAGTTATTAGGTTTAGGGGGCAATCACTTTTTCACACAGGGCCATGTAAGTTTGGATTTTTTTCCCTTAATAATAAACCCCTTCATTTAAAAACTGCATTTTGTGTTTACTTGTGTTATCTTTGTCTAATATTTAAATTTGTTTGATGATCTGAAACATTTAAGTGTGACAAACGTACAAAAAAATGAGAAATCAGTAAGGGGGCAAACGTTTTTTCACACCACTAAATCGAGTGCATTGCAAGGCAGTAGGCTATTTTACAACATTTATCATTACATTCAGATGTAATGGCTTTTGCTATAAAGGTTAAGACATGAGTGAGCTGTTAAAATTTGTAAAAAAAAAAAAAAAAAAAGTGCAGTCAATGAGCCCGTTAATAAATGAAATCATCATGGAGATAGATCCATGGCAGTTAACTGAAGTTGTTTAGCTTGTATTTTAGGAAACTGTCATATCCTACCACTGAAAACACCCCTTTCCACCAATGATGCTTTACTTCTTTCATTCTTTAAAGAGACATGCACTGAAACAAGCTGTTCTGAGAAAGACTGCAAAAGATGATTCATAATGATGCTGCAGTAATGAAATAATGGAAGAAAATTTGACCAAAATATGTCACAAACATTTTATTAAGTCCTGTGTGAACTGTTAAAATGTGGAAAAAGTAATCCTCCTACGAGTTGTGAACGAACAGATAGAGATTTTATAAGTTAAAATTAAAGCAACACTATGTAACTTTCTTGTTTTGGTAGCAACACCGAGGATGATGGGGTGCTTTAAATTCCTACCAGGAGCAGGGAAGTGACTCCTATTACTGTTACTCAGGCTACAGTGGAAGTGAGTCACCCAGTCAGAGGGTGGTGTACCATCAAAATGATATTGGAAACCAGATTTTATGGTGAAAATCTTACATCATTCTGCTTTAGCCAATGTTGTGCTTCACACTGCAGAACTCGTTCAGTAGCACATTGTCAGTATACATAATATATTGTCATAATATAACATTTGCCCTACAGCAAACACTAGTTTATCATGTGAAATGAGGAAGATAAATGAGCAACACTGCTGATTGAGACCATTTGTTTACATCTTTTTGCGCACAGAACAGTTGACGTCTACTGCCTGTTAGAATATATGTTTGGAGCACTTCGGCAATGGCTTCACAGCTTGTGCCTGTGAATTTATTTATTTATTTGGCGTGGTTACTTTTCCAGATCACTGACTGATGTTTCACTGCTCTGATGCCGCTGCTTTTGACTGTTGCTCTGAATCCTCATTGTTTACTCCTCATGTTAGACAGAGTTTTAAACCTGCTCCCTTGTATGCACAAGGGCCTCTGATTATCTGTCTCGGTGTTCAGTGGGGGTTTGTCTAGTCTGCACTACTTTGTCTTGTGGAGAGGACTGCCTGCCACCGCAGCAGAGACACGGTTAAATATCCAGCTGAGAATGAGCATGTGGAGAGAGGCCTGAGGAGGGTGAAGGTGCTCCTGCTTGTGTGACCATCAAACAGATGGCGGAGACGTTCAGAACATGGCCTACATTCACACATGCCGCCCCCCCCCCCACTCCTCCATCCTGCGCTCTTCTACTCTTGTGCTCCATCCAGACTTTTCTCACCCTTTATTCCAATCCATCCTCAGTATGTTGGAATAAGCCACAGCAACACAGATAACAGCAGATTTTTCTCCTTTGGATATTTGTAGGATTTTTCTCTCTCTTGCTGTCTCCCAGATTAAATGTGCGTTGGTTGTGCCTGTGGACGAAAGGGTTGCCTAGCAACCAGCTGATGAGAGCAGCCTTGAGGCCTGCAGTGATGTCAGTCGGAGTCGGGGGAGGGGTGTACGTTCGTGCGTCTGTGTGTGTGTGTGTGTGTGTGTGTGTGTGGAGCAGGACGATGGCAGGCCTAACCCTCAACAGAGTTCAGCATCATCTCACGCAGGTCACGTGCCGCGCTGCTTTAGTAGGCCACTGTTATGTAACCTCAGTCAGCCAGTGTGTGTGTGTGTTTGCATGCCAGCTAGTTAGAGCACCGTTGTGCGTGGATCCAGTGCACTGGGAAAAAAAAAGTGGGAAGTCATGCGATGTGTGGGCGTGGCAAAGGCGAGGTCTCCCACCACAGATATCAATAGCTCTGCATCGCTTCCCTCTGAAGCTGCTCAGCTGATGGAGAGCGAGCCTCTTCCCAGCAGAGGCCACGTGCTATCGTTATTCATGTGTGTTTTGTGGAGGCAGGGGCGGGGGGGAGGGTGCTTGGATGTGTAAGTGCTTGTGCGATGCACTTGCACAATGGTGCCTGCACTGTTGGTTGTGTTTATGAATCCATATCTCAGCTGCATCATCTCAAAGCTCCATTTGAAGACTTTTCTAAGCACTTTCCTCTTAAGTTAGAGTTTTTTTTTTTTTCCACAATATCTTTATTGAACCTTTTTTTTTTTTTTTAACAAACATGATACAAACAATCAAACACTAACACTAAAGTACTACAAAAAAAAAAAAAATGCACTAAAAACACCAACAACCACCAACAAAATCAAGTCTTCAACAATGCTCCTCTGTTTAGTCTAGACAATCCAATACATAAGTATACATATTATGTTCACCAGTTTGGAATTTACAAGGTCCACACACATCATTCACCTTCTTCTTCAAGAGTTATGTTTAAATTTTTTACATAATCAATAAAAGGTCTCCATATATTCTCAAACACAATTTCCTTTGATTTTAGTATATATGTTATTCTTTCTAATGGAAGGTTTGTTAACATCTGTCTTAACCACTGAGTCACATCTGGTCTATGAGTCTTTTTCCATAATAGTGCAATACATTTTTTGGCATTAAGCAAACTGAGGTCTATGAATGTTCTTTCACTTTTATTAAAATTATGCTTTTCTGGGTACAGACCCAACAAAACCAGTTTAGGATTCAATATGATTTGTTTTGAGATTATTTTTTCAATTGTTACCCTCACCTCTTCCCAAAACATTCTTATTAATCTACATTCCCATAAACAATGAAATAGGGTTCCTTTACTTTCCATGCATTTTGTGCATGTATCTGGTATATTTTTGTTATATCTATTTAACTCCTCCGGTGTAACATACATCCGCATTAACCATTTGAAATGTATCAATTTAAGGCGTGCATTTATTGATTTGGTTTGAGCTTCTGTACAAGCCAATTCCCATTGTTCCTCTGAAATTTCAATTTGCAGATCTTCTTTCCAGTAGTTTAATCTTTTCAGTGAATTTTCACTTGAAGATAGTGTCAATGAGTTATAAAACTCTGAAATAATACCCTTTCTTTTACTATCTTTCATCATCATTTTTTCCAAGGATGAATAAATAGGTCGAGTGAGAGCTTTATTTTGATTTGATCGAATAAAGTTTCTAAGTTGAAGATATTTAAAAAAATGTGTTCTATTGAGATTAAATTTGATCCTCAGCTCTTCAAAAGACATTATGTTGTCTGCACATGGCAAATATAAATCCTGAATCTTTTGTATCCCTTTTAAATTCCATACTTTAAATACAGCGTCCGCTCTCCCTGGTTTAAAATATTGATTACCCCATATTGGACTAAATTGTGACAATAACTGTGGTTCTTTTAAATAATTTTTAGCTTCACACCATATTTTGATCATATGCTTTACAAATGGATTTTTAACTTGTTTTTGTAATTTTTTTGCCGAATCTGAGTATATGAATATGGGAAGAGGTAAAGGTAAATTGTATGATTCCATTTCAGTCCAGTGAGGGAGATCATTTGATGAAAAATAATATGTCATAGACCTCAGTTGTGCCGACCAATAATACAACATAAAATTTGGACATTTCAGACCTCCACGATCAAATGGTAAATATAATAAAGACAAACGTAATCTAGCCCTCCTGTTGTTCCATATAAATTCCACTAACTTTTTTTTTATTCTTGAGAATAGATCTAAAGGTGGTGATAAGGGAATGTATTGAAATAAATAAAGTATTTTAGGTAAAATATTACTTTTAAGTATATTGATTCTCCCGATCATCGACATTGGTAGTGACATCCATCTCTGAGTTAACTCACTGATATCTGACATTAAGGCTTCATAGTTGACACTGGCGACTGATTCTAGCTTAGGCATAATTTGGATTCCTAAATATTTAAACTGATTTACAACATTGAATTGATTTACCTCAGGGGCTGGGTAATTTCTCTGGGTCTCATTTAGCATTAATATTGAAGATTTAGTTTTATTTATTTTATATCCTGATATTTCCCCAAAATTCATTATTAAATTCAACAAGGTTGGAATTGATTTTTTTAGATTCGACATAAACAAAATTATATCATCGGCGTACAGGGAGATTTTATGTTCTGTTGGTCCAACTTTAATTCCATATATTTGTGAATGTAAACGTATCGCTATCGCTAAAGGTTCAATTGCCATAGTAAACAGTAAAGGTGAAAGTGGACAGCCTTGTCGACATCCTCTATTGATTTTTATTGGTTTTGAAATATTGTTATTTGTTAGGATTTCTGCTGTAGCATTATTGTATATTATTTGAACCCATTTTATGAAATTATTTCCAAGTCCAAACCTTTGTAGGACTTCAAAAAGAAAGGGCCATTCAACTCTATCAAAGGCCTTTTCGGCGTCCAATGATAGGAGAGCTGTATCCGGTGCTTCTTTATTAAAATAAATAATATTAAATAGTCTTCTTACATTATGGAAGCCTTGTCTACCCTTTATAAAGCCATTCTGATCTCGATTAATAATATTTGGTAAAATTTCTTGTATTCGTCTTGCTAAAATTTTACAGATTATCTTAAGGTCGGCGTTTAATAGGCTTATTGGTCTCATATTTTCACATTTATTAGAGGGCTTACCTGGTTTTGGCAGCAGTATAATTAAGGCATTATTTATGTATGATGGTAAATTATTATTTTGAAATGCTTCTAAAACCATTTCCAAAAAAGGTTTTATTAATTTATTCTTAAATTTTTTATAAAGGTCAACTGGAAGACCATCTGGTCCTGCACTTTTTCCTGATTTCATATTATCAATGGCTAGCCCAACTTCTTCTTGACTAATTTTAGACTCCAATATCTCCCTGTTTTCATTTGGAATACACGGTATAGATAGTTCGTTCAAAAACCCATTTAGTTTTGTTAAATCAGGTTCATTTTTGGTATCATATAATTTTTCATAGTAATCTCTAAAGGCTCTATTAATTTCTAAAGGATCTATAACTACCTGTCCGTTACTTATAATACTGGTAATTGGTGTTTTAATTTCCAATTGTTTAATCTGCCATGCTAATAATTTTCCTGATTTTTCACCTTGTTCATAAAAAGATTGTTTCAATCTTAGAAGACTCGAGGCAGCTCTATTCGCTGATTTTTTGTCGTATTCAGCTCTCAAAATCAGTAATTCATTCTCCAACCTTGGGTCACTTCCTGCATACACTTTTTCCTGAAGATTTTTTATTTTATGTTCCAATTTAGCTCTCTCCTCTCGAGTCTTCTTAGATTTTGATCCTGTATAACTAATAATATGTCCCCTAATAAAAGCTTTGAAAGCCTCCCACTTTACACATGCTGATGTTTGTGTAGTATTGATGTCAAAGAACTCGTCTATCTGTTTTTCTATATACTTGACAAATTCCTCATCCTGAAGCCATTTATGCTGAAATTGCCATCTACCTGATTCCTTTGTCAATTTTTTATCTACATATATTAGACAACAGGGTGCATGATCAGAGATCACGATGTTATCATAAAAGCAGTTTTGAATCTTGGACCTTAATTCTGTGGAAATCAAAAAATAATCAATACGTGAGAATGTCTTGTAGGTACTGGAATAACAAGAATAGGCTTTAACTTGTGGTTTCATTTCTCTCCATATATCTAACAATCTCAATTCTTTCATAAAATGATTAATAGTCATCCTACATCCAATGTGCGTACAATCCAGTCCTGTTGATCTATCCACACCTGGATTCAATGTACAATTAAAATCCCCTGCTATTATATGTTGCCCTGTAAGTGATGATAAGATGAGAAATAAATTAGCAAAGAACTTCTGATCATCTATATTGGGACCATATAAGTTCACAAGATTTATATTTTCTAATAGCAAAGAACCTTGAATGATTACATATCTTCCAAATTTGTCTCCAATTACATTTTTCACTTGAAAAGGAACTGATTTATGTATGAGAGTCATAACTCCCCTGGCTCGGGATGAAAATGAAGAGGTGAATACACTTCCCTGCCATCTACTCCTAATTCTTTTAACATCCTCCTCTATCAGATGAGTTTCTTGTAAAAACACAATTCTTGAACCCATGTCCTTTATTTTATTCATAACTTGTTTAAGTTTTTTTAAATTTTGTAGACCTCTGCAATTCCATGAAGTTAAATTAAGATTAACACTTTGGTCCATGATCAATAGAGAGTTTGGGATTACCTTGCAGTGTAAACATGCTCATACAGAGAAGCAAAAACATGAGTGGTTGAACATTCATCCTACAAACTACACACAAACAAATTTCCCCTTCCCACACTTGTGGCAAACCCCCCAAAATCAAAAGAAAAATTCTGTCTCCCGATATAGCCATCGACTGTTCCACACCCACGGGGAACAGCCTAAGCCACTCCTTCTTCATCCTCCCAATCACCCTAACTCTACTGCTTTTAATGACGTAACATTAACTCTCCTCTGTAGTTTTCCAACTTAACTCCAAAATTTTTAACAACTTTGTACATCATAGTTTTTTTTTGTTTGTTTGTTTGTTTTGTTTTTGTTTTGTTTTTTTAATATATAATACAATCTATATTTTGTAAACTTACTATTTACTTCAAGTCAGTCAGATGCCTGTGCAAATGCTTAATTATTCTACCTTATATTTTGTTCATGCTTAGCTCCCACCAGTCTCTTCTTCTTCTTTGATCTTCTTGATGAACTCCTGCGCCTCCTCTGGGGTCTTGAAGATGTGGGTTCTGCCCTCATACGTGGTCAGCAGTCTCGCAGGATAGATTACACCATGACGAATCCCAAGGTTGCGCAGCTCCTTACGTACGGGATCAAACTGCTTCCTCAATTGCTGGATTCCTGTGGCCAAATCTGGGTAGAACCGCACCTGCTGGTCCTGGTGTTTAATCTCTCCTTTAGCACGTGCAGCGTTGAAGATCTTCATCCTGTCTCTGTTGCTAAGAAACTTCATAATTAAGGTCCTCGGCGGTCCCTTATCTCTCCGTGGGCCAATGCGATGTGCTTTTTCCAGAACCACTGCTGATTGCAACTCCTCGCTGCCCAGCACCTCCGGAATCCACTTTTCCAGAAAGGAACATACGTCCCGACCTTCTGATTCCTCTGGAAGACCCACCAGCCTCAAATTATTCTGTCTCGACCGAGATTCCAAATCCAAAATATTATCTTCCAGAGATTTATTTTTTTTTTCCAAAGTGCGCACCTTTAATTGAAGACGGGTGACGTCATCTTCAGCACTAGCGAGACGGAGCTCCATCTGCGCCGTTCGTTCTACACAGTCACCCAATTCCTTTCTTATTCCTTCCAACGCTGTCATAATCCCATCAAATCTAGAGGAAAAGTCCGCTCTCATTGAACTCATGGCTGCCATCAGCGCATCTGCGCCATTCCCCGCAGAAATCGCAGCGTTGCCAGCCTCCTCCGCCATATATGGAGTTTTGTTTGCTGCGTCACAGACCTGAAAGTCCGTTAATTTGGACTGTTTCGGCGGCTCGCTTTTTCCTTTTCCTGGTTTTCCAGCCTTAGGCTTCGCCGACATATCCTCGCCCAAATGCTGGGATACGTTCTGTCCCAAATGAGAGAGTTATTTGCCGATTTTTTTTTCCAGGAGCAGAGCAGAGCGAGACACGTCCGTCCTACGTGGCAGCCATAACCGGAAGTGAGTTAGAGTTTTTATCAAATACATAGCTTTGAGCTGTGACAAGTAATTGTTTTTATCATTGATACTTTGGTTTTAAAAAGAAAATGTAATCTTCATAAAGGACCTGTTCAACTCCATATTTCCACTCTTGGTCATGATTTAGTTTAAGATATTCTTCTTTGTTAAAAGTCTTCTTCAGCTTCTCTCTTTAAAGGTCTCTTTAACTATAAAATGGTGTGTTCGTGGGGTTTTATCCTTTTAAAATATATCCATGGCTCACATGTCTCCCATTATGACATTAAAATGTCCTGACTACTGTATGTACTTTTCCCACGTTGACACAGACCAGAGGTGTTAATGAAATGTCTGTGACATGCTTTGGTCAAAACACGCCAGGGTTTAATTATTGCAGTACATTTTACACGCAGTTAAAGGAGTCTTCAGTGTGGTGTATTGCTTTAAATGCTAATGAGCCCTAGTCAATCTGTGTACTCTTCATTCTTTCAGTATTTCGCAGAACACCAGGAAATAGCCATTATATCATTTTGGCCTTCTTAAAATAAAATCAGAATTGGGCCAAAATGGGATAACGTTTCTAATTTTTTGTTTGTTTGTTTTATTGTTTTGGTCACATCAAACTTCAACTTTTTTCATATTTATGCCTACTTGTCCTTTTTTCGGTAAAGTATTAGATTTAGCTGTTGCTTTTGCCAGTAATGTTTGTTTTATAGAAATTATTACATTGACTTTTAATAAATTAACACAATACAAATTATAAAGACATATATTGTTTTTCATAACTTCCTGTCATGGTCTGGGGAATGACCTAAGAGTCATTCCCACTCTTTGAGTTTATTTCTGTGTTGTTGTTGTTTTTTTGTTACTTGGGTTTTTTATTTTCTGTATTAGTATTCCTGTCATCATTGGTTTTAGATTTAATTTGACAGTGTTTTCTGTTCATATGCAAGTTCCAATTGTGTTATATTTTGTATTATGGATCCCCATGCTGTTTTTAGTCTTGTTGCCATGTTTTGTGTGCATCTCCTATCTGTGTTTGTCTGTACGGCCCCTCCCCTCCTGTGTGTCTTACCTGCAGCCTTTCCCCTGCTGTTTCTGATCCCCTGAGTGCACCCATCTGTCTCGTGTTGTTTTGATTGCTCCCCTACCTATAAGTACCAGTGTTCAGTCTATTTCTATTTTGTTCAGTCTATTCTGATTCTGATTCTGATTCTGATTCAGTCTGCATGAGTTGTGGTGCCATTGATGTTTTTGCTTTTGCCTGGTTCCTGCTAGTATCCCTTGTATGTTCCAGTAAGTTCAGTCTGCTTAGTTTAAGTTCTGTTTGTTCAGCCCACGTGCTGCCATTTCTTTGTGTTTTTTGAGTCAGTGAATAAATTATTGTTTGCACTATATTCTGCCTGCGCCTGGGTCCTCTTTACCACATAAACCCACTATGACACTTCCGGTTCTTATTTCCAACTGTGACCAAAATAATAAAATGGAGAAAAAAAAAAAAAAACAACTAACGAAACTCCTTTTTTGGCTCAATTCTGATTTTATTTTGACAAGGCCAAAACAATATAATGGCTATTTGTGGTTGTTCTGTCTTCATTTCGGAAACAAAATATTGAAAGTATGAAGAGTATATTGATTCTTTTCACCCACTGTTACTCTTTTGTCATTTCTCTGAGGTGTAATGTTAGCTGCTAGCTTCTGTTGTTACACTGTCTGAGGGCGTTTTCACACCTGAAAGTCCAGATCAGAGTTCATGGTTTGTTTGTTTTTTTGTTCCATTCATTCTCTGTCAACTTTTGGTTGGGTTAAATTTGCTTTCACACTGCTCCTCATCCATGACAAAGTTTGTGTTGTTAGCCAGGGTTGCCAACTTTTAGCTACAAGTTGGAGTGTGATTCTGATTTGGCAGACATGAACCGACCGACACTGTGGAGACTGGAAGGTTTTTTAATTATGAAGTCATTTAATTAATCATATTCTTTCTACAGCCCCCTAAAAGAGCATTTAAACATACGACAGAATCAAAAAAGTGGCAGTGGCTGTGGTTGCATATCATGGTGATTATATCCTTAGTTTTAACAAGAGGTAAAATAACTAAATAATAAACAAACAAAAGTCTGCTTCATATCCAGTGGTGGGTTGACAAAATTTTTCATGGGGGGGCAGTGTGGGGCACATTCTCAGAAAAGTGAGGGGCACATTGAAATAGCATGAATCAAAAACAGTCTACATTTCTGGAGTCTGAGGGTGCTTTCACACCTAAATTCATTTACTTTGGTCCGAATCAGTTGACATCATTTTCTCCTTGGTTCGGTTCCCTTTCACACAGGCAAAAATTCAAGCAGACCAAACTACGTCACGTTAAATCCTGTGAGACTTGCATCAGAACGTTCTCTGTTCTTATTGGTCAGATTATTTTGCTGCGAGAACCGGAAAGGTAAATACAGGAAGTACAATGACTACTGTGCATTTATGCATTTCTGGGGAGAAAATAATACAAATTGCAGCATAATCTAGGAGGGGTTTTCATTGCCCTGGTTATCATTTATTATGAATGAATTAATCTTTATTTTAGATAGATTAGATTAAAAGATTAAAAGAAAGGAACAGGGCTTCCGGTTATGGCTGCCACGTAGGACGGACGTGTCTCGCTCTGCTCTGCTCCTGGAGAAAAAAAATCGGCAAATAACTCTCTCATTTGGGACAGAACGTATCTCAGCATTTGGGCGAGGATATGTCGGCGAAGCCTAAGGCTGGAAAACCAGGAAAAGGAAAAAGCGAGCCGCCGAAACAGTCCAAATTAACGGACTTTCAGGTCTGTGATGCAGCAAACAAAACTCCATATATGGCGGAGGAGGCTGGCAACGGTGCGATGTCTGCGCGGGGAGGCGCAGATGCGCTGATGGCTGCCATGAGTTCAATGAGAGCGGACTTTTCCTCTAGATTTGATGGGATTATGACAGCGTTGGAAGGAATAAGAAAGGAATTGGGTGACTGTGTAGAACGAACGGCGCAGATGGAGCTCCGTCTCGCTAGTGCTGAAGATGACGTCACCCGTCTTCAATTAAAGGTGCGCACTTTGGAAAAAAAAAAAAAATCTCTGGAAGATAATATTTTGGATTTGGAATCTCGGTCGAGACAGAATAATTTGAGGCTGGTGGGTCTTCCAGAGGAATCAGAAGGTCGGGACGTATGTTCCTTTCTGGAAAAGTGGATTCCGGAGGTGCTGGGCAGCGAGGAGTTGCAATCAGCAGTGGTTCTGGAAAAAGCACATCGTATTGGCCCACGGAGAGATAAGGGACCGCCGAGGACCTTAATTATGAAGTTTCTTAGCAACAGAGACAGGATGAAGATCTTCAACGCTGCACGTGCTAAAGGAGAGATTAAACACCAGGACCAGCAGGTGCGGTTCTACCCAGATTTGGCCACAGGAATCCAGCAATTGAGGAAGCAGTTTGATCCCGTACGTAAGGAGCTGCGCAACCTTGGGATTCGTCATGGTGTAATCTATCCTGCGAGACTGCTGACCACGTATGAGGGCAGAACCCACATCTTCAAGACCCCAGAGGAGGCGCAGGAGTTCATCAAGAAGATCAAAGAAGAAGAAGAGACTGGTGGGAGCTAAGCATGAACAAAATATAAGGTAGAATAATTAAGCATTTGCACAGGCATCTGACTGACTTGAAGTAAATAGTAAGTTTACAAAATATAGATTGTATTATATATTAAAAAAACAAAACAAAAACAAAACAAACAAAAAAAAAAACTATGATGTACAAAGTTGTTAAAAATTTTGGAGTTAAGTTGGAAAACTACAGAGGAGAGTTAATGTTAGGTCATTAAAAGCAGTAGAGTTAGGGTGATTGGGAGGATGAAGAAGGAGTGGCTTAGGCTGTTCCCCGTGGATGTGAAACGGTCGATGGCTATATCGGGAGACAGAATTTTTCTTTTGATTTTGGGGGGTTTGCCACAAGTGTGGGAAGGGGAAATTTGTTTGTGTGTAGTTTGTAGGATGAATGTTCAACCACTCATGTTTTTGCTTCTCTGTATGAGCATGTTTACACTGCAAGGTAATCCCAAACTCTCTATTGATCATGGACCAAAGTGTTAATCTTAATTTAACTTCATGGAATTGCAGAGGTCTACAAAATTTAAAAAAACTTAAACAAGTTATGAATAAAATAAAGGACATGGGTTCAAGAATTGTGTTTTTACAAGAAACTCATCTGATAGAGGAGGATGTTAAAAGAATTAGGAGTAGATGGCAGGGAAGTGTATTCACCTCTTCATTTTCATCCCGAGCCAGGGGAGTTATGACTCTCATACATAAATCAGTTCCTTTTCAAGTGAAAAATGTAATTGGAGACAAATTTGGAAGATATGTAATCATTCAAGGTTCTTTGCTATTAGAAAATATAAATCTTGTGAACTTATATGGTCCCAATATAGATGATCAGAAGTTCTTTGCTAATTTATTTCTCATCTTATCATCACTTACAGGGCAACATATAATAGCAGGGGATTTTAATTGTACATTGAATCCAGGTGTGGATAGATCAACAGGACTGGATTGTACGCACATTGGATGTAGGATGACTATTAATCATTTTATGAAAGAATTGAGATTGTTAGATATATGGAGAGAAATGAAACCACAAGTTAAAGCCTATTCTTGTTATTCCAGTACCTACAAGACATTCTCACGTATTGATTATTTTTTGATTTCCACAGAATTAAGGTCCAAGATTCAAAACTGCTTTTATGATAACATCGTGATCTCTGATCATGCACCCTGTTGTCTAATATATGTAGATAAAAAATTGACAAAGGAATCAGGCAGATGGCAATTTCAGCATAAATGGCTTCAGGATGAGGAATTTGTCAAGTATATAGAAAAACAGATAGACGAGTTCTTTGACATCAATACTACACAAACATCAGCATGTGTAAAGTGGGAGGCTTTCAAAGCTTTTATTAGGGGACATATTATTAGTTATACAGGATCAAAATCTAAGAAGACTCAAGAGGAGAGAGCTAAATTGGAACATAAAATAAAAAGTCTTCAGGAAAAAGTGTATGCAGGAAGAGATCCAAGGTTGGAGAATGAATTACTGATTTTGAGAGCTGAATACGACAAAAAATCAGCGAATAGAGCTGCCTCGAGTCTTCTAAGATTGAAACAATCTGTCATAACCCGAGTGTCGGTTCTGGCCACACTCGGGTCTCATATCTTTTCGTTCTCTGGCTTTGGCAGCTGAGGATTCCTTCCAGCTCCTCGGGCTCTTATTGTGAAGGCGCCCGGGGGAGCTCCCTGCTGTCAAAGTCAGCTGCTGCTCTGCTGTCATTAGCAGCAGCTGTGCCACGTTGGTCATTAGCCACCAGAGATATAAGCGGGTGCTAAATGTCCTCCAACGCGACAGTCTCTGTTATATTCTGTTATATTCTGTTGTGATCATCTGTTATGTTCAGCTACGCTCTGATTGTGCTCCTGTTACGCTCAGGTATGTTCCCTTGAGACTTCACTCGCACTGTTGTCCGTCTGGCGCATCGGGTGCTCCCCGGCCCAGACGTCACCCAGCCACTGTATGTGTTCTGTGTCTGTTCAGCCTTCTTTACAATAAATTACCACTGCAAACTCACTGGTGACTGAGGCGTCTTGTGACGGTCCGTGAGGGCCGTTGTGACAGTAGACTGCCGCCTAACGCCCGGAGAGGAGGCGTTGTTTCGAGACGCCATTCACCGTGCAGTTTGCAGTAGGGGACTGTTAATTCCTACCTGTCTGAGTGTCTGCAGCGGGGAGTATGTCGTCATCCAGGGGCCATTGTCGGCGCCTTGGCAGGCAGCAAGCGGAGGTTCTGAAGGAGGTGGACTACACCATCTTCACCGCTACGCTGTTGGACGCTCCCAGCGACATTTGTAGATACCTGGACCTAGCCGAGGAGATTCTGGATTCTCTTCCCCGCTTCACCGATCATCCAGAGGTAAGCGTGAGGAGAGATGACATCGCCACCCAGCGTGAGAGACTCCGAGGGCTGGAGGGAAATCCTGGCAGGAAGCTGAAGCGGCGGAGACGTCGCCCCTCGCTTCGGGATCCCGCTCCTGCCTCCGTTCCGGCCCGGGAGTTCGCACCATCCGGAGGTCTTTTCCCATCGGGCATGTCGTCACTCGGGATTCCCCCAGAGAAGCTGCAGCTGACAGCAGACAAGATCTGGGACCGGGTGGCAGCTGCTTGCTCCGCTGAGAATCCTCCAGCGTGTATGAAGCATGTGGTGGCGGCGGTCAGACTGGTGGAGAGGAATCCAGCGCTGCGTGAGTTTCCTGAGTTTGCTGACTTGCTTGCCGCCGTTTCTGCTCAGGAACGGCGATTTCCGGACCTCACCTTCGCCTCACCCCCTACAAGGAACCGTCGTCAGTCCGGCTTCCAACCTCGGCTAGACCCCCGTCTGGATGCTGTTCCGGGTCGCCGCAAGGGCTCAACCCCCCACACAGCTGTCACTCCTGCGCCTCGTCAGAGGGGAATCCCCGCAGCCTCATCTTCTCCCGGGCCCTCGCCTGCTGTCCCGTCAGCGCTCCATGCCCGACTGACCCCGGCTGTCGCCCCCTCCTCCTCGTCGCCTATCCTGGCTGCTGTGTGTCACGAGAGCTCCGTTTCGGCGAGCTTCATCCCGGATCCGCCTCGAGTGGCCTCGTCTCGTCTTCCCAGAGGGCCCTCTGTCGCCATCCAGCGGGGAAAGGAAGGAATGACGTCCCCCACAGCGGAGACTATCTTACCCTTAGGGGAAAGGCAAGTGCATGATAATTTCTCTTCTTTTGACATTGTTTTGCCTTGTCTGACTCCTAGGGGTGGAGTTCGGGGTATGCAGCCCCCCGAGCTCTCTCCACCCGCTGTGGATGAAAATATTAACCCTGCTTCCTCTGTGTCTCCCTCCGCTGAGCGGTCCTCGACGTCAGGCCAACGTCGCTGGATGAGGAGGGGGCCTGCAGTTCTGGAGAGCCTGGTTCCGGTTCCGCAGCCACGCCATGGGCGGAAGAGGAGAGCGGACTGCAGCGTGGAGCCATCGCCGATGAAGAAGCGTCCCCGGGGTTCCACGGAGGAGCGGTCCGGTCCAGCAGGGCGAGATTCTCCTGCCACCACGCCGTGCGGGCCACCGGCGTGGACATCGGTGCCGGAGGACTCTCTAGCTGCACGCACCATCATGCCAGCTGCGGAGCCCGACGCAGCTGAGTGGGAGCCTGAGGACGACCTTCTGACTTCTGAGCCCGGATCATCGCAGTCCTGGACGGCGTCAGAACCCGAGCTCAGGCAAGTGCTCTGTTTTATCTTTCTTCTTCACCTTTTAGAGCACTTTTGCCTGTCTCAAGGGGAGATGAGCCGGGTGCAGCCGCCCGCTGCGTCCGAGCTTATCTCGCCGGGTTCTGGCGCTGCCGGTGATCCTGATCCCGGGTTTTCTCTCTTGTGTGAGTCTTCTCCCAGGGTCGCCGGCGAGGGGCTGCTCTCGCCTGCTGCGCCAGAGGTTCCGGTTTTGAGGTTGGAGGTCGAGTCTGGTGCCACGCCGACCGGGTCCACCGGGAGTGCTGTTCCGGAGGCCCAATCAGGGTCCACCGTGGGTTTGGTTCCGGAGGCCCAATCGGGGTCCACCGTGGGTGCTGCACCAGCAGGTCCTAGGTTCGGTGAGGGAGCTGCAGATCCCCAGCCACCGGATGCTGGACAGGCTCGTTTTCTTCATCACCCTCATCTCCACAGTCATCCTCCTCGCCTCCCTGAGGAGCACTACCCATCGCCACCTGGGGCCGTTGGGGTCCCGAACACTCCGCCCGGTTTCCCCTCATCTCCCCCCTTTTCTGCAGGATCACCGGCTGCTTCCTCCCAACGGTTCTGGTGGGCTGGTGTTGCGAGGCGGCCGCCTGAAGGGCTGTCTCGTTGGTTTGGTTCTCCGGGTCGGCCCCCCGACCTGTTTATCTTTCTGTGCGGCGACCTGCTCCGGCCGCCTGAAACTCTCTTCCCCCGAGCTTGGGACTGGGGTAGGCCGCCCGAACTGTCCTCTTTTCCACTCCCTGTTCTGTGGCCTCTTGTTGCCGGACGACCCCCCCTGAACCTTTTGCCCCCATCCCTCCGGGCCTGGACTGCGCCCTTTCCGGGTTCCTGATCTCGTCTGTGGGACTGTTAGGGTGTGTGTGTGGGGGGGGGGGGGGGGTGGATTGTTCTGTTTGTTTCACTCTGTTTGCCAAAGGGTGTGTTGCCTATTTTGTACTTGTGGGTTTTTTTTTTCTCCCTACCCTTGTAGCCATGTTGGTCGTTTGTCTCTCTCCCTCCTGCCTGCGCCCCATCCACCCACCCTAGGGGGGTGGGGGGCTTGGGTGTTACTCTGGCCGCTCAGAGCTCGGCCTTGAGGGGGAGGTACTGTCATAACCCGAGTGTCGGTTCTGGCCACACTCGGGTCTCATATCTTTTCGTTCTCTGGCTTTGGCAGCTGAGGATTCCTTCCAGCTCCTCGGGCTCTTATTGTGAAGGCGCCCGGGGGAGCTCCCTGCTGTCAAAGTCAGCTGCTGCTCTGCTGTCATTAGCAGCAGCTGTGCCACGTTGGTCATTAGCCACCAGAGATATAAGCGGGTGCTAAATGTCCTCCAACGCGACAGTCTCTGTTATATTCTGTTATATTCTGTTGTGATCATCTGTTATGTTCAGCTACGCTCTGATTGTGCTCCTGTTACGCTCAGGTATGTTCCCTTGAGACTTCACTCGCACTGTTGTCCGTCTGGCGCATCGGGTGCTCCCCGGCCCAGACGTCACCCAGCCACTGTATGTGTTCTGTGTCTGTTCAGCCTTCTTTACAATAAATTACCACTGCAAACTCACTGGTGACTGAGGCGTCTTGTGACGGTCCGTGAGGGCCGTTGTGACACAATCTTTTTATGAACAAGGTGAAAAATCAGGAAAATTATTAGCATGGCAGATTAAACAATTGGAAATTAAAACACCAATAACCAGTATTATAAGTAACGGACAGGTAGTTATAGATCCTTTAGAAATTAATAGAGCCTTTAGAGATTACTATGAAAAATTATATGATACCAAAAATGAACCTGATTTAACAAAACTAAATGGGTTTTTGAACAAACTATCTATACCGTGTATTCCAAATGAAAACAGGGAGATATTGGAGTCTAAAATTAGTCAAGAAGAAGTTGGGCTAGCCATTGATAATATGAAATCAGGAAAAAGTGCAGGACCAGATGGTCTTCCAGTTGACCTTTATAAAAAATTTAAGAATAAATTAATAAAACCTTTTTTGGAAATGGTTTTAGAAGCATTTCAAAATAATAATTTACCATCATACATAAATAATGCCTTAATTATACTGCTGCCAAAACCAGGTAAGCCCTCTAATAAATGTGAAAATATGAGACCAATAAGCCTATTAAACGCCGACCTTAAGATAATCTGTAAAATTTTAGCAAGACGAATACAAGAAATTTTACCAAATATTATTAATCGAGATCAGAATGGCTTTATAAAGGGTAGACAAGGCTTCCATAATGTAAGAAGACTATTTAATATTATTTATTTTAATAAAGAAGCACCGGATACAGCTCTCCTATCATTGGACGCCGAAAAGGCCTTTGATAGAGTTGAATGGCCCTTTCTTTTTGAAGTCCTACAAAGGTTTGGACTTGGAAATAATTTCATAAAATGGGTTCAAATAATATACAATAATGCTACAGCAGAAATCCTAACAAATAACAATATTTCAAAACCAATAAAAATCAATAGAGGATGTCGACAAGGCTGTCCACTTTCACCTTTACTGTTTACTATGGCAATTGAACCTTTAGCGATAGCGATACGTTTACATTCACAAATATATGGAATTAAAGTTGGACCAACAGAACATAAAATCTCCCTGTACGCCGATGATATAATTTTGTTTATGTCGAATCTAAAAAAATCAATTCCAACCTTGTTGAATTTAATAAAGAATTTTGGGGAAATATCAGGATATAAAATAAATAAAACTAAATCTTCAATATTAATGCTAAATGAGACCCAGAGAAATTACCCAGCCCCTGAGGCAAATCAATTCAATGTTGTAAATCAGTTTAAATATTTAGGAATCCAAATTATGCCTAAGCTAGAATCAGTCGCCAGCGTCAACTATGAAGCCTTAATGTCAGATATCAATGAGTTAACTCAGAGATGGATGTCACTACCAATGTCGATGATCGGGAGAATCAATATACTTAAAAGTAATATTTTACCTAAAATACTTTATTTATTTCAATACATTCCCTTATCACCACCTTTAGATCTATTCTCAAGAATAAAAAAAAAGTTAGTGGAATTTATATGGAACAACAGGAGGGCTAGATTACGTCTGTCTTTATTATATTTACCATTTGATCGTGGAGGTCTGAAATGTCCAAATTTTATGTTGTATTATTGGTCGGCACAACTGAGGTCTATGACATATTATTTTTCATCAAATGATCTCCCTCACTGGACTGAAATGGAATCATACAATTTACCTTTACCTCTTCCCATATTCATATACTCAGATTCGGCAAAAAAATTACAAAAACAAGTTAAAAATCCATTTGTAAAGCATATGATCAAAATATGGTGTGAAGCTAAAAACTATTTAAAAGAACCACAGTTATTGTCACAATTTAGTCCAATATGGGGTAATCAATATTTTAAACCAGGGAGAGCGGACGCTGTATTTAAAGTATGGAATTTAAAAGGGATACAAAAGATTCAGGATTTATATTTGCCAGGTGCAGACAACATAATGTCTTTTGAAGAGCTGAGGATCAAATTTAATCTCAATAGAACACATTTTTTTAAATATCTTCAACTTAGAAACTTTATTCGATCAAATCAAAATAAAGCTCTCACTCGACCTATTTATTCATCCTTGGAAAAAATGATGATGAAAGATAGTAAAAGAAAGGGTATTATTTCAGAGTTTTATAACTCATTGACACTATCTTCAAGTGAAAATTCACTGAAAAGATTAAACTACTGGAAAGAAGATCTGCAAATTGAAATTTCAGAGGAACAATGGGAATTGGCTTGTACAGAAGCTCAAACCAAATCAATAAATGCACGCCTTAAATTGATACATTTCAAATGGTTAATGCGGATGTATGTTACACCGGAGGAGTTAAATAGATATAACAAAAATATACCAGATACATGCACAAAATGCATGGAAAGTAAAGGAACCCTATTTCATTGTTTATGGGAATGTAGATTAATAAGAATGTTTTGGGAAGAGGTGAGGGTAACAATTGAAAAAATAATCTCAAAACAAATCATATTGAATCCTAAACTGTTTTTGTTGGGTCTGTACCCAGAAAAGCATAATTTTAATAAAAGTGAAAGAACATTCATAGACCTCAGTTTGCTTAATGCCAAAAAATGTATTGCACTATTATGGAAAAAGACTCATAGACCAGATGTGACTCAGTGGTTAAGACAGATGTTAACAAACCTTCCATTAGAAAGAATAACATATATACTGAAATCAAAGGAAATTGTGTTTGAGAATATATGGAGACCTTTTATTGATTATGTAAAAAATTTAAACATAACTCTTGAAGAAGAAGGTGAATGATGTGTGTGGACCTTGTAAATTCCAAACTGGTGAACATAATATGTATACTTATGTATTGGATTGTCTAGACTAAACAGAGGAGCATTGTTGAAGACTTGATTTTGTTGGTGGTTGTTGGTGTTTTTAGTGCATTTTTTTTTTTGTAGTACTTTAGTGTTAGTGTTTGATTGTTTGTATCATGTTTGTTAAAAAAAAAAAAAAAAAAAAGGTTCAATAAAGATATTGTGGGAAAAAAAAAAAAGTGAAAGAACATTCATAGACCTCAGTTTGCTTAATGCCAAAAAATGTATTGCACTATTATGGAAAAAGACTCATAGACCAGATGTGACTCAGTGGTTAAGACAGATGTTAACAAACCTTCCATTAGAAAGAATAACATATATACTGAAATCAAAGGAAATTGTGTTTGAGAATATATGGAGACCTTTTATTGATTATGTAAAAAATTTAAACATAACTCTTGAAGAAGAAGGTGAATGATGTGTGTGGACCTTGTAAATTCCAAACTGGTGAACATAATATGTATACTTATGTATTGGATTGTCTAGACTAAACAGAGGAGCATTGTTGAAGACTTGATTTTGTTGGTGGTTGTTGGTGTTTTTAGTGCATTTTTTTTTTTTTTGTAGTACTTTAGTGTTAGTGTTTGATTGTTTGTATCATGTTTGTTAAAAAAAAAAAAAAAAAGGTTCAATAAAGATATTGTGGAAAAAAAAAAAAAGAAAGGAACAGAATAATATAACAAAGGGGAAAAAAAATCCAACAAGGTCAAATTAAACAGTAACTCCTCGGATTATGCAATTCAACATAAGTTATCCAAAATGGGTGATGGCTGAAGCCACAGCTTATATTGCCCACCCATGTTCCATCTAAGAATTCAAAAGGAAAATAAAATAAAATAAAAGTGATTACAAATCAGAACAAAGCCAAGACAAAACGTGACAAAAAACTAAGCAACAGCACAACACAGACTGGATATGACAATCTTTATGTGATTTTACATGTCATCTTGTATATATGTTTGGAGTATTTCTTCCTTTAGTTTTTGTTTAAATTGTCCAAGCGTTGGACATGATTTTAATTCAGGTCCAAAAGTGTTCCACAGTCTGACTCCTTGCACTGAAACACAGTGTTGCTTGGTGGTAGTTCTCACTGAAGGTTTTTGAAATATACATGTTCCTCTGAAATGATATTGTTTCTCCCTTATTTGGAACAACTTTTGGATATTTGTGAGCAGTGATAAAATCTTTGCTTTAAACATTATTACTGCAGTTTTAAAATCAACCAGATCTTTCAACTTTCAAAAGTGGGTTTGTTGGTTCCCTGTAAGCAGCTTTGCTTATTATTCTAATAGCTCTCTTCTGAAGCATAAAGACTGGATATATGTTTGTTTTATATGTATTTCCCCATACTTCAGTACAATATGTCATGTATGAATCAGAATCAGAATCAGAAAAGATTTATTGCCAAGTACATTAACAGATCACTGATAACATAGGAGAGAATTTGACTTGACACAGAAAATGAACCTGCATTTCCAGTGACACGGCTGCATCGGGGACGCGCCTGCCAACAGGATAGAGGGTACAGGTAGCATAAGAATAAGAATAATACGAGGAACAATAGGAAGGAGCAAAAAAACCATTGATTCAGAATACTGGTTGCATAATCAATCAATATTATGAGAGAGTATGGGAGTGTTAATGAATGATACAAAGTATATAGTGTGGGTTGATTCAGCAAATATTTCACTGTGTGTAGTATTGCGATTGATTTGGATATTTTACCTTTAATATAATTAATATGTGACTTCCAACACAGTTTATTATCAATTATTACTCCAATGAATTTAATTTCGGATACCCTTTCAATCTCTACACCATTTGCACTGAGTTTAGATACTGAATTGTTGTGATGGTTGTGATGGTTGTCTTATGTAAATTGAGCGTTAATTTGTTTGACTCAAACCACAGTTTGAGCTTTCCTAATCCCTTTCCGAGTATACCCAAAAGTTGTTCCAAATTGCTTCCACTGCATAATAAATTAGTGTCATCTGCAAACAATATTAAATCCATTTTTTCCAAAACTTTATATATATCATTTATATACATATTGAATAACAATGGCCCCAAAACTGAACCCTGTGGGACTCCACAAGTAACCTTCAGTAACTGTGAGTTTTTGCTACCAACACATACATACTGATATCTGTTCTATAAGTAACTACATAACCAGGACAGTGCTACCCCCCAATATCATAATTTTGTAGTTTCTTTAACAATAATTTATGATCCACTGTATCAAATGCGTTTTTAAGATCCAGGAATACCCCAACTGAATACTCTTTATTTTCAACGACAGTTGATATTTTTTCTATAAATTCCATTAGAGCAAATGCAGTTGTCCTCTTGTGTCTGAATCCATATTGCTGCTCACACAATAAATTATTCTTCATTATAAAGTTGTCAATTCTCTCACATAATATTTTTTCAAGTATCTTAGAAAATTGTGGCAATAGTGAAATAGGTCTATAGTTAATTACATACATGCGTATACCACTTTCGGCAAATTGTACAGTTTGAAAATGAAATGCGGCTACAGGTGGAAAATAAGTCAACGTTAATTAATCCTCCAGAACCATGACATGCTCAGCCACAGATATTTTCAAAGATCCATCAGGTAAATATGTACAGTGGCGTAAAATGTTTTACCTTTTGCTGCTGGTCCTGTTTTAGTGCGGTCCCTTTCTCACCTGCAGGACCGCACCAGAGTTTGCCAGTCGATTCGAATCGAGACCACCTCTTTTAGGTGTTTTGGTTGTTTTGGTGTGCACCTGAGTGCAATTACCATATTCTCACCAGACAAAACAAACTGCACTAACAGAGAAAAGGAACTCAAGTTTGACTGAAACAAACTAAAGCACCAGAGTTCACCAGTTGATTTAAATGTGGTCTCAGCATGGTTGCTTTGGTGCACACCTGAGTGCGATTACCGTGTTTTCACCAGAAAAAAAACAACCGCATGGAGAAAACAAACTTGAGTTTGACTGAAACAATCTAAAGCCTGTAGGTGTGAAAGCACCCTGGGTAATAATAAACTTTATCAATAAGCATATGGTTTGTTTATGAAACAGTCTTTTTCCAGTTGGAATATCATTGTCCTGCTATGAAGGGTGCTTCAGGAGCACTAGAAAAGTAAAAAGTGTCTGCAAGCAAAGCAGTATGCTCTGTTCCATCTGTGTGAATATTTAAGCCATGGATGCTGTGGGTTCCATGTTTTGTTGAAGGGCCTCTTCCTGCCACCTTGGATGGTTGCAGGAAATACCTTCAGCTGTGGATGCTTTGGCCTAACTGCTGGATACTGGGACATGCTTGAATGGAGAAAAAGGAATCACTTGTAAAACTACACATGATACATCTGCTAATTTACAACAGTATCTATTAAATCACAATAGCAATGATGCTGAATTCTTCACTGTGAACTACAGCTGAGTATCATCCATCCATCCATGGATTATTAGTTTTTCAGGACTTTCCTTATCACTTTAAATGAAAGAATAAAGGTGAAATACCCTGTATTTGAGTCACTGTGAGATGTGAATAATACGGAGCGTCTTCAGTGTCGCTCCCCCTGCAGTTTAGGGTGAAATGTTCACATCGTGTTCACACTGGTTCAGCATCTGGTCACATAATGAAATATTTCATTATTGCATCAACAAGACAGTAGTAGTCTAAAACAGAAACATCAAATCATGCTGAAGAAAGAAAAACTGCTGAGGCAGTTCTGTGAAAAAAGTACTGTACTTTTACTGGAATCCATTTATCAAGAAGAAACTGTATTTTTACAAAAGTACATTCGGTGGTACTTTGAGTTACTTTTGATTTCACTGATTTGAAACTTGTCAGAAACAAGTCTTTTATACAGTAGTAACCTGTTCTTAACAGAAATGATAGAAATGTATTTTTCATTTAAACCTTTTATTCTGGATCAGCAAATATTTAATTTATTACTGTCTGCTGTTTCGTTATAAGATTTGATGTGAGTTCTATTACAGGGTACGTGTTTATAGTTTGTATTTTCAGGTGGTGGTAGTAAATTTAAGCGAAAAACCTTAAAAGAAATAAACTGCAAATTTACAAAAACCTGCAATGGAAGGAGGAAAAAGACCACAAATTCTTAAGGGAAAAAGTTGCAAATTGATCATAAAAAGTCACATTTGTAAGAAGTCACAGATTTATGAAGAAAAAAACAAATTTATGATTTAAAAATTCATAAATTCACAAGAAAAATTTCTCAAATTTAAAAGCAGAATCTGATAAATTGATCAGATTAGTCTCAAATGTACAAGAAAACCAGCAGGTTTGACTTGTACTATGGGCTTTGTCGGGGTCTGTGATAATGGTTTGGTCATGCATGACCCTGATATAGTCGACGTTATCAATAGCATTGATCATAAAAATTTGTCAACACAGATTTTTATTGTCGACAAATCATTTCATTTTAAAATTTATATGCATGCCGCGGGAATGTTCAGTTTAACTGTTCCAGTGAAGAAGAAGAGGAATGCATCGTGGCGACACGGGGAGAAAATCACGGAGAAGGCCAAAAGTTTCCAAAGTATGGGAGGATTTTACTGAAAATAAATAACTGAAACAAGTTAAATGTAGACTGTAAAGCAGTGTTGTCATATCACAGCTGCACTACAGTGATGCAGCCATTCCCCCCTCCTCTCTGTTCCTCCGTCTCCGATCACCAGTCAGCAGACTGCACCGGTAAGGTTAGCAAGTAACGTTAGCGCTTCTTATTTTCAGTGAGCGACTCTCAGCTTTAGAAAACTGATCACACTATTAGTGTGTGCCGTTTAAATAGTTTACCTGCTGCTGGACAATAATCTCTCTTGGACAATGATTGCTGACAGCTGAGCTGCTTCCGTTATGCTGACTAATATATTAACTGCAGTAAATGGGTGAATTACATGAGCAGCTTACTCTTTTTCGTTTTCTCCATTATTGTCACCATAATATCAGCCCTCATTCTGAATATTAGTGCATCTCGGTAAATTAGAATTGCATGATTTGTAATTTAATTAAAAAATATAACCATAATCACAAATAAATTTTAAAACAGCTTAAATGTTTCCCCGTATGTGTAGTAAAGGCTCACATTCCTGCACTGATATTTAAAGTGTTTTTTATTCTGGACTGGAAGTTCTGTTAATTTTCATCTGAAGCCTAATTAAACTTTTGAACTTTTAGGCCCAGCAAGGTTTCAAACAGGATGGACTAGCTTGTTATTTTCTTTTTTCACTTTGATGGAGTTGAATATTACTCCAGTTTGTTTTGCACGTGCAGAGTTACAACAGCCTTTATGGAGCAGCAAAGCTGCTATTTGAGTTTTTACATTTTAACATCTATTATTTAATTGTGCTACAAACACTTCTGGTTAAGCTGTCAAGTTCAAGTTTCCAGCTCATGTTTGATGGGTCATTATTTTATTTAGCTATGGGAACTTGTTATAATAGGCTACATTGTAGGGAGCGTGAAATGAAGAAGCGATGTGATTTTATAAATCAAGTTTTATTATCAGCTTCCAGTCCCTAACATGTCTCATCTTGATGCAGAAGCAGAATGAAGAGGCTGAGCGCAGTCAGACCTTCATACTTATACCCACACTCAACAAAAGACATTGCATATCAAAGCTGACATCCCGCATTAGAGTAATCCCTCTCCATTGTCCTCTCTCTCCTCCACCTGACCCTGGGGGGTCAGGAAGTTCGATCAGGTCTCCACCGCTGCGACTCCGTCTGCTCCTTGATCTTTGCCAGTGGTCGAGACCTCTTGTCCTGCTGTGAGACGTGAGGTCATTCCACATATGCAATCTCTAAACATTCCACTTATGTCTATACATATGTAGGTATGGATATATGAATAATATAAGCCACACACACACCCCAAACGTCTAAGAAAAGGACAATCAAATTAAGTTTACAGCTTAAGATAACATCCATGACATATTATACCGTTATACATCTCGACAGGAAAAAGGAAAAATATCTTCAGCAGTCATGTTAACCTTCAAGTTATGCAGCATGATCCTGTTAAAAATTCAGTGGTAACAACAGCAGTATAATTAATGTCACAAGTCAGCCTTAAAACTGCAACGGCACAATCCAACAACATAGTTAACAACTCTTTGTCAATTTTACATCAGTCTATGTGTCGTCTGGGTTTTAATCTTCTCCCAAATCTGCTGTAGGCCCGCTTTGGCGTCCTGGCGGGACCGTCCTGTAAGGGATCTGCAGCTTGGGGAGGAGAGTGGTTATTTGTTCCCTGCAGGGGGGCTGAGTCTTTTCTCTTGGGGGGTCTACCCCACCGAGGTGCTCTCGCCACCCGTGCAGGCTCGTCGCTCAACAAGAAAGCAGGTTTAAGTCTGTCAATGCTGACTGTTTCTTTTCTGTCCCCTAAATCAAGCACAAAATGCTTATCACCAGGTTCCAGCACTCTGAATGGTCCGTCGTATGGAGGGCGGAGGGTTGGTTTTAAAGCTTCATGCCTAACAAAAACGAACTCGGCGTTTTTCAAAGCTTGGGGGACAAAAACCCGCGGAAAAGAGTGATGTACGGGTCCGGGGAGCGTGTCCGGTCCCGTGCTGCTTAGGGGCCTCAGGGCTGGTAGGTGCCCGGGCTCTGGATGTTCTGGTAAGAACTCACCTGGGAGCCTGAGAGGTTGTGCAAAAACTAATTCTGCCGGGGAGGCGTCTAGATCCTCCTTAGGCGCAGAACGCAACCCTAATAAAAACCCAGGGAAGTTTATTCACCCAATCTGTATCCGTTAGTGAGGCCCTGAGGGCGGCCTTTAAAGACCTATGAAAACGCTCGCATAACCCATAAGCCTGAGGGTGATACGCGGTGGTGCGATGAATTGTCGCCCCTAAGCTGCTGGCCATGGCTGACCACAGCTCTGAGACAAATTGAGGCCCCCTATCGGGCGGGATGTCCGATGGGACGCCAAAACGCGCCACCCAGTTTGTTAAAAAAAACGCGAGCGACTTCCGCAGCTGTGGTTGATGCCAGCGGGACCGCCTCCGGCCAGCGGCTGGTACGGTCTACCATTGTTAACAGGTGTGTGAACCCTTGCGACGACGGTAGTGGGCCCACGAGGTCGACGTGTACGTGGTCAAACCTCCTGGCTGGAATTCGGAAAGGTTCTAGAGGAGCTTTTGTGTGTTTGTGTATTTTGGCGCGTTGGCAAGACATGCAAGTCTTTGCCCATTCCTTTACATTTTTACGCAGGCCCGGCCAAACAAACTTCTCCGCGACCATTTTAACCGAGGCGCGCACCCCTGGGTGCGCGAGGGAGTGAACCAAGTCATAACCAAGTCGCCGCGTGGCGCCGCCGCGTGGCGGCGGCGCCACGCGGCTGGAACTACTGGGCGAGGCCGGCCGGTTGACACGTCGCAGATTAGGGGGGGAACACCGTCACGCAAACCCCTTTCCTCCAGTCTTAACCCTGTTGGTCCAGACTGGAGCGCACGCACGTCCGCGTCACTGCTTTGTTCCGCTGCCATGGCCGCGTAATCGATCCCTACATGGATTGGTGCCGCGTACGTGTCCGCGTTGGCCATGAGTTCTGCGGCTGCGGTAGTATAATCTGCTTCCTCGCGCTCTGACGATGTCACAGCGCGGGAGAGGCAGTCTGCTACCACATTAAGCTTGCCTGCCACATGTCGAATATCTGTGGTGAACTCTGAAATTGCAGCTAGCTGTCTTTGTTGCCTGCCTGACCATGGTTCTGAAATTTTAGCCATCGCAAAAGTGAGTGGTTTGTGGTCTACAAAAGCCGTGAAACGCCACCCTTCCAGCCAGAACTGGAAGTGGCAGATGGATAAATGAAGCGCTAGCAGCTCCCTGTCAAAAGTGCTGTATTTGCGCTCGGTTTGGTTTAAGGATTTACTAAAAAATGCTAACGGTTGCCAGGTTCCGCCAACATGTTGTTCCACGACTGCCCCTATGGCCAGGTCTGAAGCGTCTGTGGTTAACGCTATGCGTGCCGAGGGATCGGGGTGAACCAACAATGTGGCATTCGCTAGTGCACTTTTTACTTCCGCGAAGGCGCGTTCCCGCTCCGGGGTCCATTCGACCGCGTTGGAGGGCTTTTGTTTTCTGAGCGCGGCATATAGGGGCTGCATGAGTTGAGCTGCGCGTGGGAGGAAACGGTTGTAAAAATTCACCATTCCTAAAAATTCTTGTAGCGATCTGACCGTTTGTGGTCGTGGGAAATTTGCTACCGCGCGCACTTTGTCCGGCAATGGAACTGCCCCCTCTGGTGAAACTCTGTGTCCCAAAAAATCAATTTGTGACACGCCGAATCGGCATTTGGCTGGGTTGATTATTAACCCGTGCTCTTCTAGTCTCTGAAAAACTGTAGTGAGGTGTTGTTCGTGTTCTTCCTCTGACGAGCTGGCTACCAGGATATCGTCGAGGTAGACAAACACGAAGGGGAGGTCGCGTAATACCGCGTCCATCATGCGCTGAAAAGTTTGAGCAGCGCCTTTGAGGCCAAACAGCATTCGCAAAAATTCAAAAAGACCAAAAGGGGTTATTACAGCCGTTTTGGGAACGTCCTCCGGTCGAACCGAAACTTGGTGGTAGCCGCAGACCAGGTCTATTTTAGAGAAAATGCGCGCACCCGCCAGATGCAGTGAAAAATCTTGGATGTGAGGGATTGGGTAGCGGTCATGTGCTGTCGCATTGTTTAATATGCGGTAATCACCGCAAGGTCTCCAAGAACCGTCGGTTTTCGGGACCATATGTAGTGGTGATGCCCAAGGGCTTTTCGAGTGCCGAATAATGCCCAATTTTTCTAGGCTGGCAAACTCGTCGCGTGCTATGGCGAGCTTGGTCGCGTCTAAGCGCCGAGCTTTGGCAAAAACAGGTGGGCCTGTTGTGGGGATGAAGTGTTCAACCCCGTGTTTAGCTACTGTTGCTGAAAATTTGGGAACTGTGAGTGCTGGAAATTGGGTGAGGAGTTGGTCAAACTTACCTCCTGCTGTGGTGACGCTGGCCTGCACGGGTGGTGGAGAGACTCGAGCTGAGCAGGGAATAGAAGAAAATGATAGTGCATTAACCAAGCGTCTATTTGCAAGATCGACTAACAACCCATGTGCACACAAGAAATCAGCCCCCAACAAGTTAAAACTCACCGCCGCTATAATAAATGTCCACCTATAGTTGCGGCCGTGAATGGACAGAGGTAGGTTTCTTTCACTGAAGGTGTCGATGATCGAGCCGTTAGCTGCCATCGCTCCGTTTCCACGGGGTCCCATTGCCCGGTCTGCGTTGGACGGGGTGATGAAGCTCACCTGAGCTCCAGTGTCGATGAGGAACTGTCTCCCGGAGCGTCCGTCAGTCACATAGAGTAGCTTGTTTGTCTCGCCGAGAGCCGTAGCTGCTAACGGTTCCCGGCTTAGGCGTTTTCCCGAGCTCTTGAAGTTGCAGGGGGGCACGCATTTGTACGCCCTCTCGGTGAAACGTTGATGATAATAGCAGAGGTCGTTCCGCTTGCTGCGCCTTGGTCGCGTCGCTGCCATGGTGGGCGGGCTCTGCTCTGTTGTCTGCGGTTCTCCGCTGCTCTGGGCTTCCGCGCCGAGATCTGCAGATGCTGCTGTGGCCATCTGTTCGCCGCAGGAGTTGATGAGCCGCTGCGCTTCTCGGGCCAGCGCGCGGAAGTCCTGCTGGGTGCTGCACCGCATGTTGGCCAGGGTCCCTCTCATGTGCGACGGCAGAGTGCTGAGGAAGATATGTTGAAAGAGGAAGTTGTCATTGTCTGCCTCCCTCAGCTGCAGCATGTCCTCCATGAGGGCCATCGGTCTGTGTCCTCTGTGGCCGTGAGTCGCCAGAATCCTCCCTGCTCTTTCCTCGGCCGAGGGGATGAAGCTCTCGATGAGGGTCGCCTTCAGTTCTTTGTACTTGTCGTGGGCGGGCAGTTGTTGTATCACGCTCCGCGCGCATCTTGATATGGCGGCATCGAGTCTGGCGACGATGTGGTAAAATTTTGTTTCATCCGCCGTTATCCCCGCCAGTGCAAACTGAGCCTCAGCTTGCTGGAACCACGAGCTCGGGTCGTTTTGCCAGAACTCTGGGAGTTTGACAGTGACGGCGCTTGCCTGGGCCGTCTCTGATGTGTCTGCAGGGCGAGAACGCCTTTCTTCCGTTCTCGCGGCGGGGCTGGGGGCGGTGCTTGGTTGAGCCCTCTCTGACGATTCTGCTGTGGGGGAACGTCTTCCATCCGTTCCCCTGTCTGCGTTGGCGACGGCGCTTGCCTGGGTCGCCTCTGATGAGCTTGTAGCGGGAGAACGTCTTTGGTCCATCCTCACGTCTGGTCACCAATGTAGGGAGCGTGAAATGAGGAAGCGATGTGATTTTATAAATCAAGTTTTATTATCAGCTTCCAGTCCCTAACATGTCTCATCTCGATGCAGAAGCAAAATGAAGAGGCTGAGCACAGTCAGACCTTCATACTTATACCCACACACAACAAAAGACATTGCATATCAAAGCTGACATCCCGCATTAGAGTAATCCCTTTCCATTGTCCTCTCTCTCCTCCACCTGACCCTGGGGGGTCAGGAAGTTTGATCAGGTCTCCACCGCTGCGACTCCGTCTGCTCCTTGATCTTCGCCGGTGGTCGAGACCTCTTGTCCTGCTCTGGGACGTGAGGTCATTCCACATATGCAATCTCTAAACATTCCACTTATGTCTATACATATGTAGGTATGTGAATATGTGAATAATATAAGCCACATACATATTATTAAGGTAGAGACTGACAACAAAGTGACTTTCACAGGTGTGCAGGCTTGAACAGGTGAGGTAAAACATGACCTGGGGCCCCAAGCATGAGCTGTGCCAGCAGGAAGCTGAGTTGGTGGACATGACAGAAATAATTGCGATTAGTCGACGAATCGAAAAAATATTAGTTAAATTAGTCAACTACCAAAATAATCGTTAATTGCAGCCCTAGATAGCATCAGGCTTGGTTATAATGTAAATGTTTACCCACACATGTATATTTTACTGCTTTCTTGGGAGTTTAGATTATGTTTAAGGGAGCTCACCTCCTACTCTGCTCCACACTACTTGATCCCAGCACTGTAGTAATTTCTATCATGCAATAAAACTGCTTTTTATTTGAATGCAATTTTGATTTTTCACAACTCCTGTGTTTACATTACCACTAGTATAGCTGCATGTCTCAAAACTTCTCCTGATCAAACTTTAATAGTCACAGCAGATCTTAGCATTTGTTTACTCACCAAAGTCGGCGTTCTTGCCAGTGGTGCAGCCACAGCTCAAACAGTCAGAGGAATGACTGCAGATGTCTATTAGCATTGTTATGAATAATATAGCCTTCATTAAAGTGCTGTAATATTGTACTTTTGGTTAAAAAGCAAACTCATGGAGCTACAAACAGCTTGCAGAGAATTAATACTGACATGCTCAATATGACCTATCGCATCAAGTGCCACTCAGGTGGAGTGGCACTTAGGTTGGCCAATGAGATTCTAGTAGTGGCCGGTGGATATTTTCCATCATGCCCCTTGTCATTAAACTTGTCAGGAAAAGCACCTCTTAGAATAGAAGAGATAATAAAAAATAGTTGCAGTTGAAATGTTATATTAAAAAAAACCATATAAAATAAATGCAGCTTTCTCTCAAATCCACCTTATTTCTGAGGCTGCTGCAGTAGAAACAATTATGGGTGCAACTTCCGGTTTCTGCTGAAGTTGTGTTAAATCAGTCAGTAAGAGTGGAGTAGTGGTGCATTTAAAATAGCATTTTTAAAAGTTTTTCAAATTCATTTTAATGTATAGTCCACATATGTATTTTGCACTCAAGTGGCAGCTAATTTCGGCGCTTCTAGTTTTTGTATTTTTTGAATGTTTTGGCGTAGTTCTGGTACTTGCTGCTGGTGTTCGTGGTTGTGCCATTGACTGGCATTCTCTTAATGGCATTGGCTACATTTTGATCTGGGGTCTTCTGCAGTACCAACTCAACAGCTATATGTTTTATAAACACATTGCTTTTGCACTTGACAATATTTAATTTGTTTACGTGTGTGAAATGACAATAGACCTCTTCATGCTGATAGAGATATTTAGCAATGGTTACTGGCTACATTTAGAAGGGACTATTTTTTTTCTCAGCTGTGCAAAATAATTGGATAAACAAATAAATCATATTATTATGTCCAGTATTGCTGTCATTTAATAAATTGTGCTTGCGGGAACTGTTGTATAAAAGCAATATTACACTCATTGTCCTAACAGTATCAATTTATACACTAACTACTTCTTTCAACATGACATGTTAACCCTAACCCCAACATATGGGGAGTATGTGCAGTGCAAGTGCTTGCATGGGCTGCAGTATGTGCACAGGCACGTGCATAAGCACAAGTGTTCATGCATGTACATGAGTTTATGCTCCACACACATTCCCACATGTCTACACAAAGACAGGCATGTGCTTATGCTAACAATAGCACAAGCAGAGGCAGGCCTTCCCTTCTGGGCCTTAATGTGAGCATACACTACTCACAAAACGTTAGGGATATTTGGCTTTCGGGTGAAATTTATGTAAAATGTAAAAAGTTCATGCTACAGTGATATAATATCATGAAAGTAGGGCATATAAATCCTCTTGTACTTCCGGATACTGCAGCCGGGCGTATTTAAATGTTTTTTTTTAAATCTCAGCTGCGTCATAGTGAATTGTGTTAGATATGCTTACAGAAGGCAGTCATGCCTTGCATCGTTTGAAAGCTTAGAATTTCGTCTATTTAGTTATTAAAACAGATTTTTGAAAAATGATAACACTGGATTGTAATATAACTTTTAACCAGGTAGCATTAGCATGAGCGTGAATGAGTGACTTAACGAAAGCAGCTTGTTGCCGTCCCAGAATCAATGATTGTTCCACAAATATTGTCCATTTGTATTGCAAAGGGTCCAAAAGGGTCCAGTATATCCATTTGAGTAAGATTTATTGACCATAAAACTGCCGAAAATGGTTAGCTTTGTAAGCTAGAAACACATCACTGCCAGGAGGTTGAACCGGAAAAAGAATCCTCCCCATCCGGGTTAGGATGAGTCATTCCCAGGAGAGATTGGCAGCACATTTGATCCAATGGAGGCTCCATTTTATGATTGACAGCTGTGGAAACCCAATGAGCGATAAAGGTCCATGAAGGTCCAACTTCCTAGCTCACGGGAACACAGCGAGCCAATTATATCAGACTAAGCAAATGATGGACGTGTGGCTTAGCCAACTAATTTCTGAATTCAGGGATACCTCACAAGGGGCCCATTCAGCTTTGTTACCCCCACGACAGCGCGTGCGTAATGCAGGTGCGTAAAGCTAGCATAAACCTGTCCGTGAATTGTAGCATCACTCACCTTTTTGAAAAATGGCTAAAATTAACACAGAACATTGAAGAAATTATTAATTACTTGACCTGGTCGTTAGCTGAAGAATCACGGGGGGGTGGGGGGGCTGGCATAGTTTGGCACAATTTGAAGATGCATGAAGCCACCTGAAAAAAAGGTGTGTGATATATTAATTTCTTGTCCTATTGTTACCAACTTTTTACCTGAACTTCATAACACTTGGTTCTACATTTTTATTGCGTTTTCCAGCCAGTAACTAACAGCTGTATGTTATTTTCAGGCATTTGTATCTAAAAATAACACCCAGGCGAACTTTTATTTCTTCAAATTTAGTATGTTTAGATCACTGTTACTCAGTGGCTGAGGCACTTAGAGGGATTCTGACTGTTTTGCTAAAAATTTTAGAATTTTCTTTTGAATGAGACCAACCCCATGAAGATAGTGCAAGGGGCTGAAAAGTAGCGTTCAGTTTAGTTTGGGTACGTTTTTCAGGCGCTTCGAAGGGAAATGGGCTCGAAGAATAAGTAAAAGCATGCAATGGTGATTTCCTCATCTCTAACAAATAATTGAAACAAAAGCCAACAACAGTGGTGGGTATACCACAACAAAAAATGTCAATATCTCAATAACTTGTCATGTGCGCTTGAGCTTCAATTACAGCTTGACAATGATATCCCATGCTGTTCACAAGTTGACTTATTGTTTGCTGAGGCATGACATTCCGCTCTTCTTGAAGGGCGGTGTTATGTATCAAATATGGTCCTGGGTGTACCTGGGGTGTACTGGGGGTGATGGTGCCACCCTTCCGGTTCTGCTGCCACCCTGGGGTATAAAAGGCATGGAAGGAAGGGACATGGCCTCTTTCACCGTCAACTCTTTGCCTATGTGGAGCACCTGTGTCGTTGTGGTTCATTGTAATAAAGTTACGTTCAACCGCACCTCCAGCCTGATTCTTGTGAGAGTAAGTTATGGACATAACATTTGGCGATGAGGAAAAAGGTATGGAGAGAGCTGTTTTTGCTATTCAGCAATTTTTGGAGGTTCCGGGTGAGCCGCCGGCCCCCTGGGCAAGATGGTATGTGGCTTTTCAGAATTATTTGCTGGCCCTGAACCTCGGAGAGCTAGAGAAACTGCGTGCGAAAGCTATTTTGGTCCATAATCTTGGCATGGACAGCCAACGGATCCTTAGCACATTGGGAGAATGTGATAGTTTTGACGAAGTGGTCGGGCTAATGGCGCACTATTTTCATGCTCCAGAAAATATCATAGTCCGGAGAATCAGGTTTCGGCAGCACCGCCAGTGGACTGGAGAGTCGGTGTAGAGTTACGTTGCAGACCTGCGTCAGCTGGCGAGGGAGTGCCAGTTTGGAGCCTTTGAAGAAGAGATGGTCCGTGATCAACTGGCGGAGCACACACTTTGTTCTGTGGCACGGTCGAGGCTCCTGACTTACCCAGGTGAACTGACATTAGCCATGGCAGTTGAGATAGTGCAACAATTTGAAGCAGCTGAAAAACTGTCGGAGGACCTTGGTGAGAGAACCACGCTGGGGTCACGCTGAACCATGTTTGAAGGCGCTGGCTGTGGACCCGGATAGCGAAGACAGCGTGGATGAAGAGGAATACGCTGCCGCTATAAAAATTAGGTCCGCCCCGGGTACGCCAAGATGTTATGGCTGTGGGTCCACCAGGAACCGGTATAAGGCAAGAGAGTGTCCGGCGAAAGGCAAACACTGTGGCAAGTGTGGTCTTCTGCATCATTTCACCAGTGCCTGCAAAAATATTGAGCGAGGGGACTGAAGACATAGGATGGATTCCCCCGCAGCAACTCCTACGGTTGTTCATACCGTCTCACCAAGTACAGATGGGCGAATCTATTGCGTTTTGCTGGACAGCGTAGAAGTACCGTTGTTGGTGGACACGGGATCAGCGGTTTCCATGTTGAGCTGGCCCACTGTGAGGAGTCTGTTCCCGCATTACCGTGTGAGAGGACTGTCAATGTCGTGCTTTGGCTATGGAAGAAACAAGTTAGCTGTTGTGGGTTCGCTGGAGTTGGCAGCGAGGTACAAGTCGGCAATGATGTCCAACGTCCAGTACGTGGTGACCGTCAGTGGGTCAAACATAATGGGATGCGATATTTTCTACGGCTTGGGATTCACGATCACCAGCGGCATCGGAGAAGAGTGGTCGGGCTGCGGTCTGTGGGACCAACCTGCTCCGTGTGTGGAGGACGGTGCGGTATGGGACAGTGACTGGCCTAGTATTCTGGGAGATGAGCAGGACCAGTGCCGTAAAGGGCCATCACGGGAGGGTTCCGATGCCAGTGTGCAAGTTGCCCTGGATGTGGCAACTGTATTGGCACAGCGGAGCACCTGGGATAGCTGATGGAGCCAAAATGCTAGGCTCCTCTGCTTCCAGAGTTCAGCCTGGTGGTACTGGAAGGCAGGGGGCTTCAGTGGCTTTGCCTGCATTTAAAATGAAAGAGAGTGGGGCAGGACCGGCTGGCATGGTAGCATGACGCGCCAACCAGCAACACTGGAGGCTGAAGAGGGCTTCGGATCAGGTCAGTGGAACGGTTCGACCCAGGAAAGAAGCCTGGTTATGACATATGAACATATGAAGCTGACTCGAGCTCCTCTACAGGTCGATGACAAGGTTCAGCTGAGGGGGGTCCACAAGAACAGAAAACGACGGGATGACCAGGGGCAGCTACGGGTGGTGGCTGCCCAGGAGGACGGCTATCTCAGGCTGTCGGATGACTTGTGGAGGCGAAGACGCTCTGGAAGGGATCCGCCAGACGGAAATCCAGGGGGGGGGGTCTGTCCATCGGGACTGTATGGTGACAAAAGGGGTGATGTTTTAAATGTTGAGATATTTGTTTGCCCAATGTCACATTGTTTGTAGTTTCACATATACCCGTGTGATGGTGGACCAGCTTTGTGCAAAAAAAAAGGGGGGGTGGAGGCGACACTGCCTGTTTTTGGTTGTGTTTGATTGCATATAATTTTGTGAATTGCTCAAGTGTTGGGGGGGGGGGGGGTCTGGTTTAAGGGGATGTGAGTGTACATGCTGACTGTTGTTGTTGGGTGAAATAGTATTTGGTTGTGTTTATATATATGTTAGTTCTGGGATTAATTTAGTTATTAGGAACACAGCTGTTTTATTTTAAAGGACTTTGTGGTATTAAAAGCAGCAGAATAATCCGCTTGGCCATGTAGAGGTGAGTCAGCAGTCTACCTGTCCCCCTATACAGTAGTTAGTTGTTTTGTGTGCATGGATAGACCTGTGTGTATATACTGTATATATATATATATATATATATATATATATATACAGTATATATATATATATATATATATATATATATATATATATATATATATATATATATATATATAGTATATATATATATTTATTTATTCTTAGCGTGAGAGTTTGGTTTTAAATTTGGGAGGGCCTAATTGGTGTGATTTGGATTTTTCTAATCCACAGGACGGGAAAATGTTATGTATCAAATACGGTACTGGGTGTACTGGGGGTGATGGCGCCGCCCTTCCGGTTCCGCCGCCACCCTGGGGTATAAAAGGCACAGACAGAAGGGACACAGCGTCTTTCGCCATCGACCCTTTGCCTATGCGGAGCACCTGTGTCGTTGTGGTTCATTATAATAAAGTTACGTTCAACTGCGCCCCCAGCCTGATTCTTGTGAGAGTAAGTTATTGACATAACAGGCGGCCCTCAGGTCACTGAGGTTGTGGGGTGCAGGGTTACAAGCCTCTACATGACGACTCAGGTGATCCCATAGGTTTTCTATGGGATTCAGGTCTGAAGAAAGTGCAGACCACTCCATTTGAGGTACCCCAGCCTCCAGCAGCCATTCCCAAATGATGTAACCTTGATGAAGATGAAATTAGACTTGTGTTGTTCATGCAGGATAAATTAATGGTGTTATTCAGGTAGTATCGGCTTGTCATTGTACCATTCACAAGGTGTAGGGCAGTTCTGTATTGATTATACACACCTGCCCAGACAGGGCCTGTAACAGGATGACAATAGTGACTGATGCATAGCTCTCTCCTTGACATCTCCAACATCATTGGCGGCCATCATTTCTGCTCAGCGTGAATCAACTTTCATCAGAGAACAGCACTGAAGCCCACTGGTCCCTTGTCCAGCGTAAAACTCCAGCAAAACAATACTAAGAATGTCTGGACGTGAATGAAACAAATCACTGGGTGTAAGGGGAGAGACAGAAAGACATCTGGGAGCCTTGAGAGAGCTGATGAGCTGAATCTGTTTTTTAATAGGTTCGACTCACCATCTGTCACCCCCACAACACAGCCAGACCCCCACACACCCCTCCCTCCTCATCCTTCTGTGCAGCACCTCTCTCTCTACCCCCTCAACCCTCTCACCCTCCTCTGAGGACACCAACCCCCCCACCCCACCCCCACACACACAGCACTGTGACTACAGACCAGATTAAGAAACAGCTGGAGAGACTCTGTCAGCGGAAGGCTGCAGGCCCTGATGGCATCTCTGCCAGGATCCTGAAGACCTGTGCCAATCAGCTAGATCTGGTACTGAAACACCTGTACAACCTGAGCCTGAGTCTTGAGAGAGTACCGGTGCTGTGGAAGACGTCCTGCCTGGTCCCTGTCCCCAAGAAGTCATTTCCATCTGACCTGAATGACTATCGACCAGGTACCCTCACATCTCATGTGATGAAGGTCCTGGGGAAACTGGTCTTAGCCCACCTGAGGCCGCAAGTGAAGACGTGGCTGGACCCTCTGCAGTTTGCATATCAGCCCCATTTAGTAGTTGAAGATGCTGTCATCTACCTGCTGCAACGAGCCCATCTGCACCTGGATGGAAGAGGAGACTGTGAGAATCACTTTCTTTGATTTCTCCAGTGCCTTTAACACCATCCAGCCACTGCTGCTGGGTGAGAAGCTGCAGGTGATGGGGGTCGACAACTCTGTGATCTCCTGGATTACTGACTGCCTGACAAGTAGACCAGTTTGTCCGGCTAGGCAATGTTTTTTCTGATGTGGTGGTTAGTGATACGGGAGCTCCACAGGGGACTGTGCTCTCTCCTTTTCTCTTCACTTTATACACCACTGATTTTCAGTACAACACTGAGTCGTGCCACCTGCAGAAATTCTCTGATGACTCAGCTGTTGTTGGGTGTATGAGGGGGGAGAGGAGGGGGAGTACAGGGCACTGGTAGACAGATTTGTGGACTGGACCGAGCAGAATCACCTAAGGCTGAACATCATCAAGACCAGAGAGATGGTGATTGACTTCAGGAAGAAGAGGACACCTTCACAGTCATTGCAGATTAGTGGGGAGGATGTGGAGGTAGTTGAGGACTACAAATACCTGGGTGTCAGGATCAGCAACGAACTGGACTGGAAATCTAACACTGATGCTGTGTACAAGAAGGGGATGAGCAGACTCTACTTCCTGAGGAAGCTGAGATCCTTCAATGTGAGCAAACGGGATGCTGGAGCTTTTCTACGAGACCGTTGTCACTAGCGCCATCTTCTTTGCTGTTGTCTGTTGGGGTAGCAGTATCAGAGCCAGCGACACCAACAGACTTGACAAGATTATCAAGAGGGCTGGCTCTGTAATTGGTCTCAGGCCGGAGACTTTTGAGACTGTGGTGGAGATGACACTAAATAAACTGCGATCCATGATGGATAATCCCAGTCACCCCCTCCACCACACACTGGACAGACAGCGGAGCACTTTCTCCAGTAGACTGCTATAACTTTGCTCCCAAACGGTTAGGTACAGGAAATCTTTCCTGCCACATGCCATTTCACTGTACAATAACTCACTCTGATGTTGTACTCTGGTCATAGCTATGCTGCCACACTGCATCTTACAGTCTTATTGGCGCCTCACTTTTCACCCTGCACCTGATAGTCCTGCATTGTACAGCAGGTATGATTCATGTACCTATATGGGTCACCATCTATTTGTCTATTATGTAAATCAGTTTTTAGCAGTTTTACTTTCCATGAGTAATCCTTTATGTCTATTATGCTGTGTGTGTTTCTGTCGTTTTGGTTGTCTACTGTCATGCTGCTGTTATACTGTAATTTCCCAGTTTGGGATCAATAAAGTACATCTATCTATCTATCTATCTATCTATCTATCTATCTATCTATCTATCTATCTGTCTATCTGTCTGTCTGTCTGTCTGTCTGTCTGTCTGTCTGCTGCCTGGTCCATCCAAACGATGATGCCTGTGCCTGATGGTGTGGTCAGGTACCCTTGGAGATCATCTAGTACGCAGATCACACAGGTGTAAATGGTTTCAAGTGGTTTCACGTGACACTTGGGTGCCTGTCACCTCCCTTAAATGCACCTGGAGTTGAGTGGCATTCATCATCCGGTCCCGCAGCGCACTGTTCACAATGAAGCGGTCATCAGCATGGGATGTGGCCAAAGGACATTCATTTCTATGCCTTTCTGTGACTCTTCCAGTCTCTCTGTATCTCTGTTGCAACCTGCTGATGACACTCTGACCCTCTAAGCTCAGTGACCACTTTCCTCTGAGAACATCCTGTTTGAAGCTTTGATGTGGTGAGGTACTGTTGATCAGTTGTTAGGTGTTGTCTTGGTCGTATGATGTCAAAATGTGAACAGCATAATGAAGAGGACTGTTTAAATACCAATTCTAATTGAACCAGAAAATGTTTTGGTTGATTCATGGATCAAGCACTTGTTGTGAATTTTGCCATTAAGCATCTTGTTAGAGAACAGTAAGTGAAGCACAAAGTATTGAAACATTGAATAGTTGGACATGTGCATTCAAAAGGTTAGGGAAGGTCAAATTAAGTTCACCTGTAAAGCAGTGGCATGGTGTGAGGAAAATTTTTGAGGAAGCTAAGTGAAACAAAATGAGACCACTGCTTGCTGTCGGGGTGGGGGCCACAAACGTAACACTACATACATCAGCTAATTTCACTATTTGGAACTCAATTCTGTTGTCTCTTACAGTTGCAACTTGTGTGCTCTCTTGCTCATTCTTGTTCTTGCGCTTGCTCATTCATTACCAAAACATTAATTATGCAGTTCCCCACCTGATGAGTTTACACACAAACACAGCAATGCAGTTTTTCTGCATGTCAGCAACCACAATAAAATAACCAACACAACTGACTGAGAACCACATGCAGCTAAAGCAAAAGCAAAGATAAAAAATCAGTAACCATATTAAAATTGCACAGGTAATTATTTAGGCAGTTCAGTTAATAGTGAAAGAATGTAAAGAGGAGAAAACATTGCACTTACCCTATTTGAAGAAGGCGGCCATTCTTCTCTCTTTTATGGTGGCAAAATGTTCAATCACCATGTCATAGAATGTCCCACTGGCCTTTAAGTCGTCCACGATGGCAGAGTCAATGGATATTTTGGCAAGATTTACAAGTCTTTCTTGTCCACACGTGTTTCACCAATGCCCCCTTTTTTCTCCATGCGCAGATCTAGTTTTAGCATTGGCCTGCCTTCGGATTTTTGAGTTGCTGCTCCAGTGGTAGCTTGGTAAGGAATTTTTTATTAAAAACTCCAAATCCGGTCACTTCCGGTTATGGCTGCCACGTAGGACGGACGTGTCTCGCTCTGCTCTGCTCCTGGAAAAAAAAAAATCGGCAAATAACTCTCTCATTTGGGACAGAACGTATCCCAGCATTTGGGCGAGGATATGTCGGCGAAGCCTAAGGCTGGAAAACCAGGAAAAGGAAAAAGCGAGCCGCCGAAACAGTCCAAATTAACGGACTTTCAGGTCTGTGACGCAGCAAACAAAACTCCATATATGGCGGAGGAGGCTGGCAACGGTGCGATATTTGCGGGGAATGGCGCAGATGCGCTGATGGCTGCCATGAGTTCAATGAGAGCGGACTTTTCCTCTAGATTTGATGGGATTATGACAGCGTTGGAAGGAATAAGAAAGGAATTGGGTGACTGTGTAGAACGAACGGCGCAGATGGAGCTCCGTCTCGCTAGTGCTGAAGATGACGTCACCCGTCTTCAATTAAAGGTGCGCACTTTGGAAAAAAAAAATAAATCTCTGGAAGATAATATTTTGGATTTGGAATCTCGGTCGAGACAGAATAATTTGAGGCTGGTGGGTCTTCCAGAGGAATCAGAAGGTCGGGACGTATGTTCCTTTCTGGAAAAGTGGATTCCGGAGGTGCTGGGCAGCGAGGAGTTGCAATCAGCAGTGATTCTGGAAAAAGCACATCGTATTGGCCCACGGAGAGATAAGGGACCGCCGAGGACCTTAATTATGAAGTTTCTTAGCAACAGAGACAGGATGAAGATCTTCAACGCTGCACGAGCTAAAAAAGGAGAGATTAAACACCAGGACCAGCAGGTGCGGTTCTACCCAGATTTGGCCACAGGAATCCAGCAATTGAGGAAGCAGTTTGATCCCGTACGTAAGGAGCTGCGCAACCTTGGGATTCGTCATGGTGTAATCTATCCTGCGAGACTGCTGACCACGTATGAGGGCAGAACCCACATCTTCAAGACCCCAGAGGAGGCGCAGGAGTTCATCAAGAAGATCAAAGAAGAAGAAGAGACTGGTGGGAGCTAAGCATGAACAAAATATAAGGTAGAATAATTAAGCATTTGCACAGGCATCTGACTGACTTGAAGTAAATAGTAAGTTTACAAAATATAGATTGTATTATATATTAAAAAAACAAAACAAAAACAAAACAAACAAACAAAAAAAAACTATGATGTACAAAGTTGTTAAAAATTTTGGAGTTAAGTTGGAAAACTACAGAGGAGAGTTAATGTTACGTCATTAAAAGCAGTAGAGTTGGGGTGATTGGGAGGATGAAGAAGGAGTGGCTTAGGCTGTTCCCCGTGGGTGTGGAACGGTCGATGGCTATATCGGGAGACAGAATTTTTCTTTTGATTTTGGGGGGTTTGCCACAAGTGTGGGAAGGGGAAATTTGTTTGTGTGTAGTTTGTAGGATGAATGTTCAACCACTCATGTTTTTGCTTCTCTGTATGAGCATGTTTACACTGCAAGGTAATCCCAAACTCTCTATTGATCATGGACCAAAGTGTTAATCTTAATTTAACTTCATGGAATTGCAGAGGTCTACAAAATTTAAAAAAACTTAAACAAGTTATGAATAAAATAAAGGACATGGGTTCAAGAATTGTGTTTTTACAAGAAACTCATCTGATAGAGGAGGATGTTAAAAGAATTAGGAGTAGATGGCAGGGAAGTGTATTCACCTCTTCATTTTCATCCCGAGCCAGGGGAGTTATGACTCTCATACATAAATCAGTTCCTTTTCAAGTGAAAAATGTAATTGGAGACAAATTTGGAAGATATGTAATCATTCAAGGTTCTTTGCTATTAGAAAATATAAATCTTGTGAACTTATATGGTCCCAATATAGATGATCAGAAGTTCTTTGCTAATTTATTTCTCATCTTATCATCACTTACAGGGCAACATATAATAGCAGGGGATTTTAATTGTACATTGAATCCAGGTGTGGATAGATCAACAGGACTGGATTGTACGCACATTGGATGTAGGATGACTATTAATCATTTTATGAAAGAATTGAGATTGTTAGATATATGGAGAGAAATGAAACCACAAGTTAAAGCCTATTCTTGTTATTCCAGTACCTACAAGACATTCTCACGTATTGATTATTTTTTGATTTCCACAGAATTAAGGTCCAAGATTCAAAACTGCTTTTATGATAACATCGTGATCTCTGATCATGCACCCTGTTGTCTAATATATGTAGATAAAAAATTGACAAAGGAATCAGGTAGATGGCAATTTCAGCATAAATGGCTTCAGGATGAGGAATTTGTCAAGTATATAGAAAAACAGATAGACGAGTTCTTTGACATCAATACTACACAAACATCAGCATGTGTAAAGTGGGAGGCTTTCAAAGCTTTTATTAGGGGACATATTATTAGTTATACAGGATCAAAATCTAAGAAGACTCGAGAGGAGAGAGCTAAATTGGAACATAAAATAAAAAGTCTTCAGGAAAAAGTGTATGCAGGAAGTGACCCAAGGTTGGAGAATGAATTACTGATTTTGAGAGCTGAATACGACAAAAAATCAGCGAATAGAGCTGCCTCGAGTCTTCTAAGATTGAAACAATCTTTTTATGAACAAGGTGAAAAATCAGGAAAATTATTAGCATGGCAGATTAAACAATTGGAAATTAAAACACCAATTACCAGTATTATAAGTAATGGACAGGTAGTTATAGATCCTTTAGAAATTAATAGAGCCTTTAGAGATTACTATGAAAAATTATATGATACCAAAAATGAACCTGATTTAACAAAACTAAATGGGTTTTTGAACGAACTATCTATACCGTGTATTCCAAATGAAAACAGGGAGATATTGGAGTCTAAAATTAGTCAAGAAGAAGTTGGGCTAGCCATTGATAATATGAAATCAGGAAAAAGTGCAGGACCAGATGGTCTTCCAGTTGACCTTTATAAAAAATTTAAGAATAAATTAATAAAACCTTTTTTGGAAATGGTTTTAGAAGCATTTCAAAATAATAATTTACCATCATACATAAATAATGCCTTAATTATACTGCTGCCAAAACCAGGTAAGCCCTCTAATAAATGTGAAAATATGAGACCAATAAGCCTATTAAACGCCGACCTTAAGATAATCTGTAAAATTTTAGCAAGACGAATACAAGAAATTTTACCAAATATTATTAATCGAGATCAGAATGGCTTTATAAAGGGTAGACAAGGCTTCCATAATGTAAGAAGACTATTTAATATTATTTATTTTAATAAAGAAGCACCGGATACAGCTCTCCTATCATTGGACGCCGAAAAGGCCTTTGATAGAGTTGAATGGCCCTTTCTTTTTGAAGTCCTACAAAGGTTTGGACTTGGAAATAATTTCATAAAATGGGTTCAAATAATATACAATAATGCTACAGCAGAAATCCTAACAAATAACAATATTTCAAAACCAATAAAAATCAATAGAGGATGTCGACAAGGCTGTCCACTTTCACCTTTACTGTTTACTATGGCAATTGAACCTTTAGCGATAGCGATACGTTTACATTCACAAATATATGGAATTAAAGTTGGACCAACAGAACATAAAATCTCCCTGTACGCCGATGATATAATTTTGTTTATGTCGAATCTAAAAAAATCAATTCCAACCTTGTTGAATTTAATAAAGAATTTTGGGGAAATATCAGGATATAAAATAAATAAAACTAAATCTTCAATATTAATGCTAAATGAGACCCAGAGAAATTACCCAGCCCCTGAGGTAAATCAATTCAATGTTGTAAATCAGTTTAAATATTTAGGAATCCAAATTATGCCTAAGCTAGAATCAGTCGCCAGCGTCAACTATGAAGCCTTAATGTCAGATATCAATGAGTTAACTCAGAGATGGATGTCACTACCAATGTCGATGATCGGGAGAATCAATATACTTAAAAGTAATATTTTACCTAAAATACTTTATTTATTTCAATACATTCCCTTATCACCACCTTTAGATCTATTCTCAAGAATAAAAAAAAAGTTAGTGGAATTTATATGGAACAACAGGAGGGCTAGATTACGTTTGTCTTTATTATATTTACCATTTGATCGTGGAGGTCTGAAATGTCCAAATTTTATGTTGTATTATTGGTCGGCACAACTGAGGTCTATGACATATTATTTTTCATCAAATGATCTCCCTCACTGGACTGAAATGGAATCATACAATTTACCTTTACCTCTTCCCATATTCATATACTCAGATTCGGCAAAAAAATTACAAAAACAAGTTAAAAATCCATTTGTAAAGCATATGATCAAAATATGGTGGGAAGCTAAAAACTATTTAAAAGAACCACAGTTATTGTCACAATTTAGTCCAATATGGGGTAATCAATATTTTAAACCAGGGAGAGCGGACGCTGTATTTAAAGTATGGAATTTAAAAGGGATACAAAAGATTCAGGATTTATATTTGCCATGTGCAGACAACATAATGTCTTTTGAAGAGCTGAGGATCAAATTTAATCTCAATAGAACACATTTTTTTAAATATCTTCAACTTAGAAACTTTATTCGATCAAATCAAAATAAAGCTCTCACTCGACCTATTTATTCATCCTTGGAAAAAATGATGATGAAAGATAGTAAAAGAAAGGGTATTATTTCAGAGTTTTATAACTCATTGACACTATCTTCAAGTGAAAATTCACTGAAAAGATTAAACTACTGGAAAGAAGATCTGCAAATTGAAATTTCAGAGGAACAATGGGAATTGGCTTGTACAGAAGCTCAAACCAAATCAATAAATGCACGCCTTAAATTGATACATTTCAAATGGTTAATGCGGATGTATGTTACACCGGAGGAGTTAAATAGATATAACAAAAATATACCAGATACATGCACAAAATGCATGGAAAGTAAAGGAACCCTATTTCATTGTTTATGGGAATGTAGATTAATAAGAATGTTTTGGGAAGAGGTGAGGGTAACAATTGAAAAAATAATCTCAAAACAAATCATACTGAATCCTAAACTGTTTTTGTTGGGTCTGTACCCAGAAAAGCATAATTTTAATAAAAGTGAAAGAACATTCATAGACCTCAGTTTGCTTAATGCCAAAAAATGTATTGCACTATTATGGAAAAAGACTCATAGACCAGATGTGACTCAGTGGTTAAGACAGATGTTAACAAACCTTCCATTAGAAAGAATAACATATATACTGAAATCAAAGGAAATTGTGTTTGAGAATATATGGAGACCTTTTATTGATTATGTAAAAAATTTAAACATAACTCTTGAAGAAGAAGGTGAATGATGTGTGTGGACCTTGTAAATTCCAAACTGGTGAACATAATATGTATACTTATGTATTGGATTGTCTAGACTAAACAGAGGAGCATTGTTGAAGACTTGATTTTGTTGGTGGTTGTTGGTGTTTTTAGTGCATTTTTTTTTTTTTTGTAGTACTTTAGTGTTAGTGTTTGATTGTTTGTATCATGTTTGTTAAAAAAAAAAAAAAGGTTCAATAAAGATATTGTGGAAAAAAAAAGAGACAGAGCTGGAGGGAATTTGTATCAAGCCTCACATCCAACACATCTACCAGAAAGATCTGGGATTTAATTAGAAAGATGAAGGGTAAAGAGAATGGACTTCAAATACAGCATATTAATCATCAGGGTAATCTGCTGACGACAAAATATGAAATAGCTAGTCAACTAGCAAAATCGTTTGAGAAGAATTCATCTATTGGAAACTATCGTCCTGAGTTCCAAATCATACAAGCACAAGAAGAACAAAAAGAAATAAACTTTTGGATTGTCTAGACTAAACAGAGGAGCATTGTTGAAGACTTGATTTTGTTGGTGGTTGTTGGTGTTTTTAGTGCATTTTTTTTTTTTTGTAGTACTTTAGTGTTAGTGTTTGATTGTTTGTATCATGTTTGTTAAAAAAAAAAAAAGGTTCAATAAAGATATTGTGGAAAAAAAAAAAAACTCCAAATCCTGGCCTTCCATAATGGTACTTGCTAATGATGCTAACAATGACCACTGGCCTCCCACCAACACTGATGTTAATGACCCCTTATGATTTGATTGGTCTGATGTGGACTCAGCAAACTTACACTGGCTGGATTTTGCAGAGGACTAACTAATCTCACCCTAGGAGTGGCGTGCCTATGGCCTCATTTGATTGGTTAATGTTATAGTTTTTTTTTTTTTCCACAAAGCTAAGCAACGTTGCCCTTGCTGGCTCTCAAATCCTCCCCTAGTAGTGCAATACAACATCTCACCATATATTTCAGTCCATGTAACAGAGGCGCTGTTTCCCCCATTCTAAGATACTCTGGGAAATGAGAAGGGACCTCTCTCTGGCAAGTCAATGACAATCAAAGCCATTAAATACCATAAATACTCATTTTGATAGTTCACTGTTTTTCCATATTATCAGATACCATTTCTATTAAATATATATATTAATTAAATATATATATAATATATGATATATGTAATATATACTTAATAAAAATGACAGTCAGAAGCTGTCATTTTATAGGGGAAGCTTGGCTTCCCTTGGCTTCTGGAAGAAAATGCCACTGCTGTAAAGGTTATAGTGCATTTTAGGTACATCCTGAAATTTCACCCGAAAGCCGATTATCCCTAACTTTTTGTGAGTAGTGTATGTGTGTTAGATATGGTAAGTACTTGTGAGTATTTGGTGTGAGATTTGATTGGGTGGCAGGTTGGTGGGTAATAGACACCAAAAGCGGGTGTCACCCAACAGGGGCGTGAGAGTTGGCAACCCTGTGTTAGCACAGACCAATAGTTAGCAAACACGCTATGCACCCTTCAAGGTGTTTCTGCAGATCTGACACATTGGTAACTGCGCTTTGTGTTGAAACTGGGGAAGACTCCATTATATTAGTCAGTGAACTAGTTTAGTGGGGCTAGAATATTATTCACATCTTCTTTAAAAAGGATGTTTTTCCTTCTCGTCAGCTGTAATGATTTTCAGGTGGCATTGCTCATCCATTTTTTTTTTCATTCATTTTTAGCCTTTATTTGGTAGACATAGAGAAAACAGACAGAAAATAGGGTGGAGAGCAGGGGATGGAATCATGCAGGAAAGCTTGTGGTTATGGCTGTGTTGTGAGACATGTATATGTTGGACACTGCATATGTGATTTAACCACGATGAAGGAGAGCCAGCCCCCTGCGGTGCGGAGCCACAGAGCCTGGACCCCCTGCGGAGGACAGGGGACAGAAGACTTCCTGACCACTGAGGCTCGGGAAGAGAGAGGGGGAGTTATGTAAATAAAAGGCTAATGAATGTGAATAAAGAGATTTTGAGAGAGATGTGTGATTTCCCCCGCGAGGGAAATGGTTTGATGTCAGAATGTTTAAATGAGAGAACTTTGGTGTGTTCACTCTTTTTGTTCGCTGCTCAAGAATGACAGCAGACAGTGGAATGATTTCTTGAATAAACTGGAATGAAAGACAATTCGGTTTCGTTATTCAAGTCTCCCCACATTGGTGACTGACGACGTTGAGAATGAACGAAGAAATTCTCAGGGTCCCGGACTCACAGCGCTCAGAGCTGGCGAGCGCAGTGGCCGTTAAGCTGCCTGATTTCTGGCAGGATAACCCACGGTCGTGGTTTCTGCAAGCAGAGTCGCAGTTCGCGCTCGCAGGAGTAACGGTGGATGACACTAAGTTCCACCATGTCATCGCTAAACTGGACAACAGCACAGCTCGGTGCGTGCAAAGCTTGGTGGAGCAGCCACCCGCGACCGACAGGTACGGCAAGCTGAAATCCACCCTCATCAAGTTTTTCACCCCCTCGGCTGAAGTGAGGGCGAGGAGGATCCTGTCTTTGCTAGACCAAGGTGGACACAGGCCGAGCGCCCTGATGGAGGAGATGATACAGCTGAGAGGGTTGGACAACGATGATTTCATTTTTCAGTTCATCTTCCTCTCCAACCTCCCGGCGCATGCGAGAAGCACGCTGGCCGGCAAAAAGTGTCACACCCTGGAGGAGTTCCGGGAGCTGGCCCAGGAGGCAGATGGGATCCTGGACGCCTGCGGCGGGCAAGCAACCACAGCAGCGACCCGAGACAGCGGGGAGCCAGAGGCGGCAGAACCAGACTGGCCGACGACAGCGGCAACACGGCCGCGACGAGGGGGAGCCAATAGCCCGGCGGCAGAAGCGCGGGCACGACACAGCGGAGGAGAAGATCTCTGCTTTTACCATCGGAGGTTCGCAGAGAAGGCACGCAGGTGTGTGCCGCCCTGCATCTTCAGGAGTTCGGGAAACGGCAAGACCGGGGGTCACTAGCAGCTTCGACCCTCGGAGAACGCAACAAGCTGCTCTACATCACGGATGCGCGCTCCGGACGAGAGTTCCTCATCGACACCGGAGCACAAGTGAGCTTCATCACCCCAACATACGCGGACCGGGTGGCTGGACCCCACGGTAGCGGAGCTACAGCGGCAAATGGCTCGAACATCAACACCTATGGGAGAAGGACCTTGCCTTTATGCTTACATGGCCGCACATATGAATGGACTTTTGTGATAGCGGCGGTGAGTTTCAACATGTTGGGCGCGGATTTTTTGTGTTCACACAATCTGTTAGTTGATCTTGCTAATAGACGGCTGGTAAATGCACTCTCTTTTTACTCTCTCCCCTGTTCAGCTCGAGTGTCCCCGCCACCAGTACAGACCCACGTCGCTACAGCAGGTGGTAAGTTTCACACACTCCTCACCCAATTTCCAGCGCTCACTGTGCCCACTTTTTCAGCGACGGTCGCGAAGCACGGGGTGAAACACTTTATCCCCACTTCTGGTCCTCCCGTGTTTGCAAAAGCTCGGCGCTTGGATGCAGTTAAGCTCGCCATTGCGCGCGAGGAGTTCGCCAGCCTGGAGAGGCTGGGCATCGTTCGTAGGTCGAAGAGCCCGTGGGCTTCGCCGCTGCACATGGTACCGAAAGCCGATGGCTCCTGGAGACCGTGCGGGGATTACCGCAGGCTAAACAACGCTACGGCGCACGATCGTTATCCCATCCCGCACATTCAGGATTTTTCGGTGCACCTGGCGGGGGCGCGCATTTTTTCAAAGATTGATCTAGTTCGCGGCTATCACCAAGTCCCGGTCCAACCGGAGGACATTCCTAAAACAGCGGTAATAACCCCGTTCGGACTTTTCGAATTTTTACGCATGCCGTTTGGTCTCAAAGGGGCGGCGCAAACATTTCAGCGGATGATGGATGCCGTGTTACGCGATCTCCCTTTCGTGTTTGTGTACCTCGACGACATTTTGGTCGCGAGTACTTCAGAGGACGAACACGAAACGCACCTCACAGCAGTTTTTAGGAGGCTGGGAGAGCACGGCTTAATAGTTAACCCAGCCAAGTGCCAGTTCGGTGTCGAGCGGATCGATTTTTTGGGTCACCGCGTCTCCCCGGAGGGAGCGGTTCCGTTACCAGAGAAAGTACGCGCGGTAGCGGATTTTCCCCGTCCACAAACGGTCAAATCACTACAGGAATTCTTGGGGATGGTGAATTTTTATAACCGATTCCTGCCCCACGCAGCTCAAATCATGCAACCGTTATATGCCGCGCTCAAAAAACAAAAACCGACCCAGGCGGTCGAATGGTCCCCGGAGCGGGAGCGCGCGTTCACAGAGGTTAAAAAAGCCTTGGCTGACGCTGCGCTCCTGGCCCACCCAGACCCTGCAGCACGTATCGCGCTGACGACAGACGCTTCAGATTTAGCCATAGGGGCCGTTATTGAGCAACAGGTAGCCGGAGTTTGGCAGCCTTTGGCTTTCTTTAGCAAATCTTTAAGCGCGGCTGAACGAAAATACAGCGCGTTTGACAGAGAACTGTTGGCGCTGCATTTGGCTATTCGTCATTTCCAGTTCTGGCTGGAAGGACGGTGCTTCACCGCTTATGTGGACCACAAGCCGCTCACATACGCCATGGCCAAAATTTCAGACCCGTGGTCCGGCAGGCAGCAGAGGTAGCTGGCCGCAATCTCGGAATTTACCACTGACATTAGGCACGTCGCGGGCAAATTCAATGTAGTAGCGGATTGTCTCTCACGCGCGTTCACGACCCCAACACGCGCAGAGGCAGAACGGGCCACCGTGACCGCGCCGCAGGAGAGCGGCACGGTGGCGCGCGCAGCCCCGGTGCACGTGGGTATAGATTACGCAGCCATGGCAGCGGACCAGGGGGCGGACGCAGACGTGCGCGCGCTCCAGTCTGGACCAACAGGGTTGAGGCTGGAGAGCAAGTGTTTACAAACCGGTATGCCCCCCCTGATCTGCGACGTGTCGACGGGGCGCCCGCGTCCGGTGGTTCCAGCCACGTGGCGCCGCCGTGTTTTTGACTCGGTCCACTCACTGGCGCACCCGGGGGTGCGCGCGTCGGTGAAACTAGTGGCGGAAAAGTTTGTTTGGCCGTGCCTGCGCAAGCACGTGAAGGAATGGGCAAAAACCTGCATTTCCTGTCAACGGGCCAAAATTCACAGGCACACAAGAGCCCCGTTAGAACCGTTCCGCATTCCGGCCAGAAGGTTCGACCATGTGCACGTCGACCTTGTGGGCCCCCTACCGGCATCACAGGGGTTCACGTATCTTTTGACAATGGTGGACCGCACCACACGTTGGCCGGAAGTGGTCCCACTTGCGACGACCACGGCCGCGGAGGTGGCTCGCGTTTTTTTAACGGCTTGGGTGGCGCGTTTCGGGGTTCCGTCGGACATTACGTCTGATAGAGGACCGCAATTCATCTCTGAGCTGTGGTCAGCGATGGCCAACGGCTTAGGAGCCAAAATTCACCGCACTACGGCTTACCACCCTCAGGCCAATGGTTTATGCGAGCGTTTTCATAGGTCTTTGAAGGCAGCACTCAGAGCGTCGCTCACGGATGCAGATTGGGTGAATAAACTTCCATGGGTTTTATTAGGGTTGCGTTCTGCGCCTAAAGAGGACTTGGACGCCTCCCCAGCGGAGCTGGTATTCGCACAAACTCTGAGGCTGCCGGGCGAGTTTTTACCAGAGCACCCAGAGCCCCCACCTCTCTCGGCTCTGGGACCGTTAGTCGGCACGGGGGCAGACACGCTCCCGGGTCCGGTTCATCACGCTTTTCCACGAGTTTTCGTCCCCAAGGCTTTGAAAAATGCCGATTTCGTTTTTGTCAGGCACGAAGCCCTAAAAGCAACGCTCAAACCGCCTTACGAAGGGCCATTTCGAGTGCTGGAGGCAGGTGATAAGCAATTTGTGCTGGATTTTGGAGACAGAAAAGAGACAGTCAGTATTGACAGACTAAAACCTGCTTTTGTCATGAAGGACGTGTCTGTACCGGTCGCGGTGGCGCCTCGACGAGGCAGGCCCCCGCAGAGGGCAATTAATCACTCTCTCCCTCAGTCAACAGCGCCGAAGCAGAAACACACCGCAGGCAAGGCGGGGCCAACGCACAGCAGATTCGGCAGACGGCTGAAGCCCAAGCGGCGCACAGACTGAATGTTGGTGTTGATTATTCAGTAGTGAGTAAGGTGCTATTTAATTTTAGGAATTAGTCTGTTCTTCATCGTTTGGGGGGGGTTATATGGCTGTGTTGTGAGACATGTATATGTTGGACACTGCATATGTGATTTAACCACGATGAAGGAGAGCCAGCCCCCTGCGGTGCGGAGCCACAGAGCCTGGACCCCCTGCGGAGGACAGGGGACAGAAGACTTCCTGACCACTGAGGCTCGGGAAGAGAGAGGGGGGAGTTATGTAAATAAAAGGCTAATGAATGTGAATAAAGAGATTTTGAGAGAGATGTGTGATTTCCCTCGCGAGGGAAATGGTTTGATGTCAGAATGTTTAAATGAGAGAACTTTGGTGTGTTCACTCTTTTTGTTCGCTGCTCAAGAATGAGAGCAGACAGTGGAATGATTTCTTGAATAAACTGGAATGAAAGACAATTCGGTTTCGTTATTCAAGTCTCCCCACAGTGGTGCCCATAGCTTGAACCCATGCTGCCTGAGTGTGCAGCATACTCATATGGTTGGTACCACGCCACTGACTACATGGCCACGGGATGCCTCTTGCTTGTCCATTTTTTTCATAAACTCTTGCATCGTCTCCAAAAAGATGTAGTGAGTTTCTGCATTTTTATGATTTTTTTCATTTGACTATTCATGCCATAAACGGGCTCTATTTCCATTAAAAACTGGGTTTCTTTTTCCTGAGTGCTCTTACAGCTCATTTTCCCTCTTATCAGCTTCCTTAACTTCCTGGTAACATTTCTGTGTGGGTTGTCACACCAAAAACTGAGCCGCCACGCTAAGAAAAAAGTATATAATTTTTTAAAACAGCCGCACAAGAGCCTTTTTAAAAACCGAGAAAAGAGCCTCATGTGGCGCAAGAGGAATGTCACTCTGCAAGCATGCACGCAAACAGCACAAGTCAAAACAGTCGTGGTATCGGAGTGGTCAGAGCGTGCCGCTGTCATTCAGCCAGCAGCCAAGTGTACCTAGCGTTGCTATCTGAGAGACAAAACTGAATCTGTGTACTCACTCCCCTGATGTCAGAGTGAAACATGAGGGTACTTTCAATGGAGAAAAAAAGCAGAAGACGTATGTAAGCAGTGGAGGTAGTGATGGGCAAATGATACCGAAACTTCGGAGCTTCTCTCACTCTTCCTGAAGCGGAGTGATTCAAACCACTGTGTCAAAGCTTGTATCAAAACACCAGTAGGGGTGTCTACACATCCAGGTACTTGGTGGGTGTGCTCCTGCGGGCAAAATGCACAGATGTACTAAAACCCGGCAGTTTACCATTGACACAATATGTCATATCAGCATTATGACAAGCTTTCACCACAAGATCGGCTCAGATATAATCAAAAACTTTAAATTTGTGTTCTTGAAAAGTGTCCCTACCGTTTACCAACCAGTATATGGAAGAATGATCCAGCAGAGTTGCTGGAAACAACATTTATTGATATTTGTAACTACCTGATGCAGTAGATGCTCCAGCTTCGCTGCACATTGACGGAACACTCTAATAATAGAAAATAAATTGTGCCTGCTGTGGAAATCCCCAAAAGCCATCTTTTTTAAGTCAGAAAACATTACGTGCATCCACAAAGATGGGAGACTGTAGTCTGTTTACACTTGGAGCACTCGTTAATCCCAACACTTTGTTTCAGCTCTACAGAGCTTCGGTCCATTTGTCTGCAATTGAATGACGGTCTCATTTTTAAACTAGTTTAATTGCCGTATTGATACTTTTTTTTTTCCACAATATCTTTATTGAACCTTTTTTTTTTTTTAACAAACATGATACAAACAATCAAACACTAACACTAAAGTACTACAAAAAAAAAATGCACTAAAAACACCAACAACCACCAACAAAATCAAGTCTTCAACAATGCTCCTCTGTTTAGTCTAGACAATCCAATACATAAGTATACATATTATGTTCACCAGTTTGGAATTTACAAGGTCCACACACATCATTCACCTTCTTCTTCAAGAGTTATGTTTAAATTTTTTACATAATCAATAAAAGGTCTCCATATATTCTCAAACACAGTTTCCTTTGATTTTAGTATATATGTTATTCTTTCTAATGGAAGGTTTGTTAACATCTGTCTTAACCACTGAGTCACATCTGGTCTATGAGTCTTTTTCCATAATAGTGCAATACATTTTTTGGCATTAAGCAAACTGAGGTCTATGAATGTTCTTTCACTTTTATTAAAATTATGCTTTTCTGGGTACAGACCCAACAAAAACAGTTTAGGATTCAATATGATTTGTTTTGAGATTATTTTTTCAATTGTTACCCTCACCTCTTCCCAAAACATTCTTATTAATCTACATTCCCATAAACAATGAAATAGGGTTCCTTTACTTTCCATGCATTTTGTGCATGTATCTGGTATATTTTTGTTATATCTATTTAACTCCTCCGGTGTAACATACATCCGCATTAACCATTTGAAATGTATCAATTTAAGGCGTGCATTTATTGATTTGGTTTGAGCTTCTGTACAAGCCAATTCCCATTGTTCCTCTGAAATTTCAATTTGCAGATCTTCTTTCCAGTAGTTTAATCTTTTCAGTGAATTTTCACTTGAAGATAGTGTCAGTGAGTTATAAAACTCTGAAATAATACCCTTTCTTTTACTATCTTTCATCATCATTTTTTCCAAGGATGAATAAATAGGTCGAGTGAGAGCTTTATTTTGATTTGATCGAATAAAGTTTCTAAGTTGAAGATATTTAAAAAAAATGTGTTCTAGCCGTATTGATACTTTTACTCTGAGGCTGATTAGCGGGGCTGATTAGCAACTCAAATTGCAATGAATATTCTCACAAAAAAGGATATTCCTATTCTATTCTATTCTAGCTATCATCTCCCTCGCATACAAATTTGGGTGTTTTTTTGCATTAACTTTACATGTAGGCAAGTGACTTTTAATGCTAAATAAGAGTCTGTAGTTTTGGTAAATAGACATACCTGTTATAAAGTGGTCAGAACACATGTACACGTGGGTCGCATCATCCCTTGGCCTCCATATCCCATTGTGAAAAGGCATTCTCCTTTTGCAGGCATTAACCTACAATATCCTCCTTTGGTAATCTTTGCTGGCCAATGGGATTCTAAAAAACATGTTTCTGCTTGCCATTATCATCTACAGTATCATTAGATGGTGATGACTACATGAGCCAATTACACCCCATTTCAGCATATTTCTTGTTTAAATGTAGCTAACATTCCCATTGAAATACATTGAGAATGGTAATTGTTTATACCTTGCTCTGCCACTAAAGCTAAGTTCACGCAATCGGTGATGTCAGCGTAGACAGCTCTATGCGCTTCACGTCACGCTTTGGTTCAAAGCATCTTGTTGTTTGTATAGACTTAGTCCAGGTTTTAAATAAAGGTTTCTAAATTAACCTGAACCAACGTTTTACCCTTCTTATTCTGTCATTTATTTCTGTCATTTATCGCAGTGAGAGAAAAAAACTAAAAGCTGTCCATTATTTTGACAGATTTTTCAGACATTATTAAATAGCTGCACACAGTCTCCTCAATATGCATCCATCGGTATCACATTTTATGACTATTTCACTCCTTATTCACTGTCATTGTTTTAACAGGATGATTTAAAACAAACTATTACAAAAGCGTTTAGGAGTTATTTGAAGGAGTTATTATTATTTTAAAAGGAGTTATTTGATCACATCCACTGAACCCGACAGTCTTTTTTTCCTTGAGTTTAAAGTTTAAAGGGGTTTGGAGGAGGACCACTGTTTTCCTCTGCATCAGAGTTCTTGTGTCCCCGATGTCACATGGATCTGAGTTACGTTGAACAAAAATTAAATGCATAATCTGTGTACCCATCCTGTAAATTCATAATTAAAACTGAAAAAGCAAATGACAATCAAAGCTACTCAGTGTTTTATCATATTAGAATTAAAATGGTCACACAATACTGACGCACTCTACAAGAAGAGACAGCGCAGGCTGTTCCTGCTGAGGAGACTCGGGTCTTTTGGTGTACAAGGGGCGCTGCTGAAGACATTCTATGACACGGTGGTGGCATCAGCCATCACTTTTGGAGTGGTCTGCTGGGGCAGTGGCATTACTGCAGCCGATAGGAAGAGACTGAACAAACTGATCAAGAAAGCTAGCTCTGTCCTGGAGCAGCGCCTTGATCCGGTGGAGGAGATAGGAGAGAGAAGGACGGTGGCTAAACTGTCATCTCTGCTGGAGTCCGAGTTCCACCCTATGCAGGAAATACTGGATGCACTGAGGAGCTCATTTAGCAGCAGACTACATCATCCCAGGTGCACAACTGAGAGGTTTCGCAGGTCCTTCCTACCAACGGCTGTCAGACTGTACAACCTAAGCAGGGCTGCTCGCAGAGATAGCAAAAAGACGTAACAACCTAATAGTTTTTTGAATGCAAAAGATGCAACAGACTTACACAATGGTCCCCTCCGGCATACAACTAGGAAAATACCGGTCGCTATGGAGGGTGAGAATATGTATGGGCACATAATCATACCATGTAGGATAACTAAGTAGACGGTTGTGCTGTTTCATCCCATCTAGCAACAATGCTCTGCACTGTGTGTGTGTTTATATATTTACATATTTATTCCATCTAGCTACAATGCTCCGCACTGTGTGTTTATATATCTACATATTATTCCATCTAGCTGCAATGCTCCGTACTGTGGGTGTTTATATATTCATATATTTATTCCATCCAGCTACAGTGCTCTGCACTGTGTGTCTGTGTGTGTGTATATATATATTTTATAGTAATATGTACATATGTATATTAGCTGCTCTTGCTTGCTTGCTTTTTTTTCTTGCCTTCTGATTGTTGCTCTGAGTGTTGCTATCCCTATGCTGTTGCAATCCTGGAATTTCCCCGTTGTGGGACTAATAAAGGCTTATCTTACCTTATCTTATCTTAAAATGACTGATACAACCTAATTTTTAAAACTCTCTCCAGTGTCAGTGCTTCAGTCGTGCTCTCTAGAGGTTGTTATGGCTTCAGTTGGCCACGAGATGTCACTGTTTTTTGACTGAAGCTTTAAATCCAAAAGTTGTTCCAAATAAGGGAGAAACAATATCATTTCAGAGGAACATGTATATTTCAAAAACCTTCAGTGAGAACTACCACCAAGCAACACTGTGTTTCAGTGCAAGGAGTCAGATTGTGGAACGATTTTGGAGCTGAATTAAAATCATGTACAACGCTTGGACAATTTAAACAAAAACTAAAGGAAGAAATACTCCAAACATACAGTATATACAAGATGACATGTAAACTCACATAAGGATTGTCATATCCAGTCCGTGTTGCGTTGTTGCTTAGATTTTTGTCACATTTTGTCTTAGCTTTGTTCCGTATAGTAATCGCTCTTGTTTTGTTTTTCTTTTGAATTCTTGGATGGAATATGGGTGGGCAATATAAGCTGCAGCTTCAGCCATCACCCATTTCGGATAACTTATGTTGAACTGTATAATCAGAGGAGTTATTGTCTAATTTGACCTTATAAGATGTTTTTTTTTTCCTTTCCCCTTTGTTATAGTATTCTGTTCCTTTCTTTTAATCTTTACTTTTAATCTATCCGAAATAAAGATTCATTCATTCATTCATCTTTTTTCAGCACAATCAGAAGGAAAGCCTTCACCTGCCCATCACAAAGTGGAGGCATTTATTGTGGTTTCAACCCACTAACAGGGGCAATAATGAGTTGCTTACCTAACAGGTGTGGTTAAGCTTGATATATGAGGGGGGCTGAAAAGTTCATAGTGGTCAAATCTGACCAAATGTGGTTTATTTTTCAACATAGTCTCCCCTTCAGTCCACACACTTTTTCCATCGGTGTTGCAGCACTTGGATCCCTGCAGTTGAAAAATAAACCACATTTGGTCAAATTTGGCCACTATGAACTTTTCAGCCCCCCCCCCCCCCGTACAGGCTAACTGAGGCAGAGACAAGAATGACTGAATTGCTGAGGGTTTACTTCACCAACCACTACAATATTAACTAATCTATATTCATTATTATGTACCTGGCAAGTTAAAATGACTAAAATTCACAAAGTCAGCAACTTAAATCCATCAACATCTTCCAGCCTTCAGACAAACTAAACCAGCCAACATTTGGATTTCAAAATATGGGAGGTTTTTCCTGTTGCCTGGTTGGCCAGGAGTGTTCTAAAAAAACTGTAAATATATAGAACTATTATAACACTAATAACTGCATCTTTGGTCAGTTTAGTTAATTTTATTTCAATAAATACTTTTATTTAATACTTTTATTTCTTTGAAATTGCTCTATTCTGGCTCTGCAAAATTATGATCAAAAGTTTCAATTATATGAGAAAAAAATTAAAATTTTTACCAGTAATTTAAAAACCAGTAAGTAGTTACCAGTAAGTAAAGCAGTAATTTCATTATAGAAACAAACAAAAGAATTTTTGCCCCTCTGAGGATTGCCACCTTGTCGTGGTGGAGGGGTTTGAGTGCCTGAATGATCCCGGGAGCTAACTTGTCAGGGGCATCTTGCCCCTGGTAGGGTCTCCCAAGACAAATTGGTCCTGGGTGGAGGGCCAGACTAAGAGTGGTCCAGTAGATCTCCATGAAAAAGTTGCATCAGGGACCCAGTGTACTCAAAGGAGCCACATGAGTCCTCCCTCCAGTGGGTTCACCACCTGCAGGAGGGATCACGGGGACCCTGGTGCTGTGTGAACCGGGTGGGAGTCTGGGCTACTCTGCCTGGACTAATGACCCGCGACCCGGATTCCTGGATAAGCGGTAGAAGATGGGTGGATGGATGGGGAAAAAAATTAGCAATGAAATAATCCACAAATTAATGATAACGTCTCAAATGTGCAAGAAGAGTCATAATTTAAGATTTTACAAATTTATGAGAAAAATAGTTGTAAATTTAGGTAAAAACAAATTTACAGAGAAAAAGTAGAAAACTACAAGAAAATAAGGTAGATAACCCTTTATTAGTCCCACAGTGGTGCTAAATTTAGGAGGAAAACCTCAAACCTTCAAGACTAAAGTTATTAATCGAGTTGTTGTTTTTTTTTTAAATGGGTGCTTTTGTATGCTTTCATATGAGTGTAATTTCTGGCTACTATACCCACCTCTGATCATATAATTATGTACACGTAAGTTAATTACTACAGGATTATGAATGTTTTTTTCCCTTCGACACTCATGTGTTTTCTCATATTCATGCGTGCTTTACGTTCAACACACCCCTCCCACCACCAAAAAAAAAGGTGCTGCCACGCCAACGTCTTTAAGCCAGAGGAAGCACTGTTCCTGCCTTTGGTCTGAAAGTCTGAACCTTTCAGAAGTTTACTTTCACACTCAAACCACACCAAGCTTCAGTTTGATTCAGACCGAGACCACCTCTTTTTGCTGGGCCAAATTTTGTCTCTTTGGTCCAGACCGAGGCTCAGGGGAGGTTTCAGACCTGAAATTTTGGTCTGGATCAAACTGAAAAGTCTGAAAGTCTCTACCAAGTGGGTTAGGTGTGAAAGCACCCTTAAATAATTTTATGCAAGAGAGAGAGTGATGTATCGATGAGTATAGAAGGCCTGAGATGCAGCGAAGGTCCTAAGACTTGACCACGGTAACAGGAAACATCCCATTCTGTCTACGGTGGTGCTGTTGTGACACATACAGCTTTAAAACCTAGCTTTACTTTTGGAATACATCTGAGCGAATATTGACCGAATAAAGGAGGACTCTTTGGGTTCTCCCTCACCTTTGTGAACAGTTGTGATGCTTTGAAGGTGAAGTCTTTGTAGACAGTGTGTGTTCTGTTAGGACAGTCGATAGTAAATGTGTGTGTTGTGGAGTCTGTGAGCTGCCTGAGAGAAACTCACGGCACGTCTCTGTCCTCCTTTGTTCTATGTGTCTGTAGCTGCAAGAAACAGTAATAATAAGGTCAAAGAAGCCAAACGAGGCCCTGTGCTAATTAGTCCTAATAGGCAATTACATACTTTCCACATCAATTTAAGTTGCGTAACATAAATGTTTAACAGATGATAGAATAATATTGCAGCAATTAGAAAAGTGCTTGACAGATCTCATTCTCTCATTTTATGTGTGTTATGTGTGAAGTTCATGTGCTGTTTATTACATGCCTGATGTTGTCTGTCTCTGTCTCCCTGTCATCCATCCATTCAACACATTCTCCTTGGGAAAGCCGGTGTTGACTGTAAGTTTTTTAACCAGACAGCAGGGTCTTGGTGAAGGCAGCCACTTTAGCGCTGGGCCGGCTCCATTTTGGCAGACGGTCCCCCTTAGCCCACTTCACTTCCCCTCGGGCTGTTCCATATGTTACAAGCAGGAAAGAAGAAGATGTAGGCTAAACATAAAACCTCACAACTGGTGTTAGCAGAAAGTGAGTCAATCTGACTATGTGAAGGTCAGCTTTTCTGCCCCATGCCTTAGGCTCTCAGTATTAGTGCAAACTGCCTGTTGACAATTCAATCATTTTATCAGGAGTGAACTCAGAAGGGAACGCTGTCCTCAGGGGAGGCTGAATTAAGGAGTGATCTTTCTGCATGGATTGGTGTGTGTTTGGTGTGGTGTGTCACTGCTCCAGAATCCTGCATATCCATCACATCCCTCCATCTCTGACGATGAGGAATGTAAAGGTGATGCTCCCCACTCAGTCCTACAAACACAATACTTACCTTTCTGGAGTTTGTTTGTTTGTTTGTTGTGGTGTCTTGATCAGTACTTTGGTTGACCTGTAATGTGATTATCTTTCCCAGAAAAAATTGCCAAAAGACTAATTCTCTAGTTAGTTGTTTACTTGGTACCATTGACAAGAAATGGTACTTCTTGTAAAAAGTAATAAAGTAGCTTCATCTCACATTGGAAAACTGAGAATAACCCTTCCTTTAAATAAAATAAATTCCATCATAGAATCATGAAATATTTTTAGCTCATTCCAGTGAAGCAGAAAGGAGCTAATGTGATGGTGCAGTTTCTATCCATCCATCCAATCATCTGTCTGTCCATCCACATTTCGCAGGAATCACTACTCCTCCTAGCAATTGCCTCAATACTTGCCAAACTCACACACAATGATCCTAAGGTGCGTCTGTATCCAAGTTGTGCTCAAGGTTAAAGGTCAGGAGATCTGGGCAAAATCAGTACTCTTCCGACTTCCGGTCTGGACGCCATGGCGATAGCAGCTTAACGCTGAAACTCCCAGACCCAATCCAAGAAAATATCTTGAAAATCAAACTTAACGGATTTTTGGAGGAGTGAAAATCAAAAGACAAAATCATCATGTCTAAAGGAAAACAGAGGAAACTGAAATTTTCCAGGCCAGGACATGTATTGGCCGGAGAATCTGATCCAGATGATTTCCATTCAGAAGACGAGGAGCTAAATGTAGCTAACAAGAAGGTTAGCTTGAAAACGCTATTTGAAGAACTACGACGATTTCGCCGTGAGGTTTGGGCCGAATTTCGTGAATTCAGAGACGAATTAAAAAGGACAAACAGCAGAGTGGACCAGACCGAGAACCGAATCTTGGAAGCAGAGGAACGAATAAAAGTGCTTGAAGATTCTGTGCTGGACCTACGCAAGAGACAAGCATCAATAGAGGCTAAGCTAACCGACCAAGAAGGAAGACAAAGGAGAGACAACATAAGAATTCATGGTCTGGTAGAAGGAGCCGAAAACGGTTTTAACTCAATGGCAGAATGCGTGGAATCTTTACTAAGAGAGAAATTGGATATTCCACAAACCACCGACTTGAAGATAGAAAAGGCACATCGTTCATTAGCCGCTAAGCCAGCGGCGGAAGCGCCCCCACGTTCGGTGTTGGTAAGATTTTCCAATTTCAAAATAAAACAAGAGGTTGTAAGATTGGCTTGGCAGAAAAAAGGATTTATGCACCAAGAGAGAAAAGTCTTCGTGGAACACGATTACGCCCCGGAGGTCCTTAAAAAGCGCAGGGAATATAATGACGCCAAAAAGGTGCTACATGAGAAGAAACTGCGCTTTCAGACGCCATTTCCTGTGAAGTTAAGGGTCTTCTACGGTGAAGAAACATGTCTCTATAATTCGGCGGAAGAAGCAACAGCTGACATGGCGAGAAGAGGGCTCCCGGTAACGGTGTTTAAACCCGCAGCTGACCCGAGCGAGAGGATCAAAACTCAAACGTGGACCACACAGAAACCTTCAAAATCTACGGGCCAGCAGCGGGAAACCCAGCGCCAGAGCGTCACGGATAAACTGGCCATTTTCAGGTTGGAATAGCGACCTTTTTTTTTTTTTTAGTCAATCTGCACATCCAACCCCCCTCATACAAGGTAACAAACATTAAAGGAGATGCATATTCAGCATGTGGTAAAACATTTCATGGAACAGTCATAATATTAGAAACAAACAAGTTTTGTTTTTGTTTTTTTTTTAAATCTTGCTAAAATAGAAATGTGTCAATGAGCCACATGTTCTCCCCACACTAACAAATACCGTCCTAGCATGGATGTTTGCTGTGATGGGGGTGGGAGGGTGCACACAGTCTCACAGGGTATAGGCATAAAGGGGATAAAAAAAATCATTACAAGTTCGGATTGGGTTCTGAAACTCACGTTAAAAGCATGGGACAACTTACAGGGGTAAGAGAGGGCCCTCAACACATAACAGAGTTTGAGGAATTTCTCTCAGAGCCTACACTCCATCAAGGCTCTTCCAGGGTCTCTAAAAAGACCTCAGCTCAGGAAGTTCTTTTGACAGTTTTCTGTTTTGGAGTTTTATACACTATGTTCTTAATGTTTTTCTTGTTCTTAATGTTCTTTCAGTTTCTGAGTAGCACAAAAGAGGGCCACCACACTGTTATACTAAATAAAACAACACAATGGAGAAACAGGGTGTAACCAAAATAATTTCATATAATGTAAAAGGAATCCTGAATCCAGTTAAAAGATCCAAGATTCTAGGCAAAATGAAAAAAGACGAAGCAGGAATAATATTTTTACAAGAAACCCACCTAGCAGACGTGGAGCACACTAAACTCAGTAGACAAGGGTTTGAAATGATCTCTTCATCTTCATATAAGTCAGGAAGGAGGAGGGGAGTAGCGACATTGATATCAACCAAAATTACATTTGAAAAAAAATCAGAACACAAAGATAAAGAGGGGAGATACAGTTTGGTAATTGGGCGGCTAGAGGGAGAAGATATCACCCTGCTGAATGTATATGCACCCCCAGGGGCTAACTGGAAATTTTATAAAAATGTATTTGACCTAATGATAACTAAAGCTCAAGGTTTAGTGATATGTGGTGGGGATTTCAATCTAAGACTGAACCCATACTGGGATGCTTCTGGTAATTCACCACATCAAAATAATACCCAAAGCAGGAAGACTCAGATGCTACTAAAAGAAATGGGAATTTGTGATGTGTGGAGGGAACTCAACCCCAGTGTAAAAGATTATACATTTTACTCAACACCACATTCATCTTACTCAAGGATTGACTATTTTTTTATGTTTAATAGAGACATTGGAAGAGTAGAAACATGTAAAATAGGACTGATGGATCTCTCTGACCACAGTCCGATCTATATGGACTTAAATATCCAAAAATACACAAATAATACATTTTCTTGGAGGTTGAATTCAAATGTCCTGAAAGGACCACTGAAAGATGAGTTGGAATCAGACATTCTCAGATATTTGGAAGAAAACGATAATGGAGAGGTATCCCCTTTAATACTGTGGGATGCATGCAAAGCTGTAATAAGGGGGAAGATTATTGCAAAACTGGCAACCCAAAAGAAACTGAGACAAGAAAAACTAACCGCATTAGAGTCAGAACTTAAGAACCTAGAAAAAGAACACAAAGGCAACACTTATTCTATTGACTCGTTCAAGATTAAGGAAATTAAAAACCAAATAAATGAGATCTACACAATAGAAATCCAGAAGAAACTTACATTTTTGAAACAAAAATACTATGAAGCAGGCAGTAAATCGGCAAAATTGCTAGCCTATAAATTGAGGAAACAACAAACAGAAAGAGCAATCTACAAAATCAGAGACCCAGTATCAAAGGAAATAAAATTCAGAATTCAGGATATTCTTAAAAGCTTCGAGAATTACTATAAGAACTTATACTCCCACAAAAAACATAAAAACGCATCTGAGGCACTCCTAAACACATTAAACCTTCCCCAACTTACGGAGTCACAAAATAAAACACTACTGTCAGAAATACAACCTAAAGAATTGGAAAAAGCAATTATGAAACTTAAAGCTAACAAATCCCCAGGAGCTGATGGCTATACAGCAGAGTGGTACAAAACCTTTAAACAGCAACTATCTCCTCTCCTCCTGAAAACATTTAACTATGTCCTCCACACAGGGGAAATCCCCCCCACCTGGAGAGAAGGGGTCATTGCAGTTATACCTAAACCTGAAAAGGATAAACTAGAATGCTCCAACTACAGACCAATCAGTGTATTAAATCAGGACTATAAGCTTTTTACCACTATCCTTGCCAAAAGGTTAGAAAATATACTGACAGACTTAATTCACTTAGACCAAACAGGTTTTATAAGACAAAGACAGACACAAGACAACATTAGACGCACTTTACACATAATTCATCATATAAAAAAATATAACTTAAATGCAGTCATATTGGGATTAGATGCTGAAAAAGCTTTTGATTCGGTTGACTGGTCTTTCCTATATAGAATCTTATCCAGTTTCAATTTTTATAACAACTTCATTAGAACTATACAGGCATTATATAAAAAACCAACAGCTAAAATAAGGATTAACGGTAATTTATCATCATCTTTTGAGCTGGAAAGAGGATGTCGTCAGGGCTGCCCCCTGTCTCCACTGCTCTTTGCAATCTTCATAGAACCTCTGAGCCAATGGATAAGACAAAATCAAAAAATTCAAGGTATTACACTTGGTCAGAAGGAACATAAATTAGCACTCTTTGCTGATGACATTTTAATATACCTAGGGCAGCCGGACACTTCTTTACCAGAACTAATCTCAGTTTTTTCAGAGTACGGAGATTTATTGGGGTACAAATTAAACATGCATAAAACCCAAGTTTTAACATTCAACTATGACCCAAATCATTATTCACTAAGCAAACTCAAAACTAACTGGGAGTTGGAATCTATGAAATATCTGGGGGTCAATATCCCGAAACAACTCAACAAAATTATAACACTAAACTATGATCCACTGGTGACAAAAATAAAATCTGACCTAGCAAGATGGAATATGATACCATTCTTGGGTACTGCACAAAGAATTGAAGCAGTCAAAATGAATATACTTCCACGTCTTCTATACCTTTTCCAAACAATACCGGTAGAACCTCCCAAAAAAACATGGCAGGAGCTGGACAGAAGGATCTCAAGATTCATATGGCAGGGCAAGAGACCTAGAATCAGATATAGAACCTTACAGCTAAACAAAGACAAAGGTGGGCTTGCGCTGCCAAATATCAGGGACTATTTTAAAGCCGCACAAATTAAAACTTTAATAGAGATATGTAACCCAGTCTACACTGCACAATGGAAGGAGATCGAATGCCAAATAACAAGTGACATCCCCCTACAGGCGATAATAGGGAACAATGCCTTACCTAAACTTTTGAATAACACCAACCCGTGGATAGAGACCCCGCTAAAAATTTGATTTAAGATAGTCAGAGAGAATCAAACTAAAGAGCCCTATCGACTCCTGCAATGGATTGCCTATGACCAAGACTTTACCCCCAATAAAACAGACACTAGATTTAAAGAGTGGAAAGAGAAAGGGCTGATAAAATATTACGATTTTTTTAAGGGGCAAACTTTAAGAAGTTTTGAAGATTTGAAAAAACAAGGTCTAATAAACCAAGATCTTTACAGGTTCTTTCAGCTTAGACACCACATAAACAATATACTTAAAAATGAGGATTTGGAAAGGGCCCAGTCAGGTGTTCTGAAGGTCTTCTTAATGGCATATAAAGGGATCCCAGGGATCAGATACATTTCTAAAATATACCAAGGTCTTCAAGACTTAAAAGGAGACAACACATCATATATAAAAGAAAGATGGGAAAAAGAGGGGAATTTCACTTTACAACTGGAGATATGGGAAAAGCTAAATAAACAGCAATGGAAAAGTACCTCATCCCTGCTATGGAGAGAATTTGGATGGAAAAACTTGGTAAGATTTTTCAGAACACCTGCACAAAACAAATTTACCCATAAGGGGTTGAACTGTTGGCGCTTGTGTGGTGAAAAGACTGCAAATCATTTTCATGTGTTTTGGTCATGCCCAGTTATCCACCAATATTGGACCAATGTACAGACAATATTGGGGAAAATATTCAAAATAACAGTTCCCTTTTCTTTTGTAACTTTGTATTTGGGTTTACTACCGGACTCACTGGAAAGACGAGGAGATAAATACTTATTCAATGTTTTAATATTGGCAAGTAAAAAAGCCCTAACTAAAAAATGGATGCTGAAGGACTGTCCTACACCTGAAGATTGGTCCAACGTGATCCAAGACATTTACTCGATGGAAAAGTTGACATTCGCACTGAGACAGGACATGGATGGGTTCATGAACTTTTGGCAACCCTGGATCGCATATGTGTCTTCCATTAGATCTAATCTTTGACAAATACCATTTCAATAATGGTTCTGCTACTCAGATGCTCTTTTACTTTTAATTACCTATTTTTCTTTTTGTTTGTTTTTTGCTGTTTTGTTTGTTTGTTTGTTTTTTATTTTATTTTATTTAATTTCACTTTTTCTTTCACTTAAAAAAAAAAGGGGTGTTGTAATAATTATTCTTCCAATGTTGTCAACTAGCAAAAAATAAGGGAACGTGATGAAAATGTAAACAATGCAATGCTGTAATGACCTGTATACCCTTTACAAAAACTTAAATAAAAAAAAAAATCAGTACTCTTCCTAGGCAATAGCCTTATTTCTAAACAAATGTATGCACAATGATCAGCAGGTGTGTCTGCTATGCTACAAGGTTGTGCTTAAGGTCTGGGTCAAAGGTCAGCTTGTGGATGGTCTTGTGCTGAAAGATTGTGCCACCTATCACAAGTCCATTCTCTAAACACATGTTTATGAACCATTGTCCATTGTTGTTCCTTTCTCCACCTCCCTCTCTCCCCATACAAGATTCATTGTCTGCTCCAACCTTTGCATTGAAGTCTCCCATGACGATGATGATGTCATGTCGAGGTGTTCTGTCGATCTCCTCTTGGAGCTTGCTGTAAAAGGTGTCTTTTCTTCATCTGATGCTTGTTCTGTGGGAGCATCGCCTTGAATGATGGTCATCTTTGCAAACTTTGAAAAAAATCTGGCTCTGATGATGTGAGTGTTGATCGGCTCCCAACCTAATAGGCTTTTCCTTGTTTTCCTGGTCATGATGATACCACTCCTTCCTGGTGTTGTCCGTCTGTTTGCCCGGAGTAGCAGACTATCTCTCCTGAGTTTAGTGTTAAAATCCCAGTATCAGTCCACCTCCTTTCACTGACTCGAAGGATGTTGATGTTACTGTATATCTTCTCATCTCTTTGACAAATTGGCTGATCTCCCTGTTTTGTACATTGTTCGTATATTCCATGCTGCCATTCTCACTCGTTGTTTGGGTTTCACCAAAGACTTCATCGGAGAAGAAACTTCCTTTCGGATTTCATCCCTACTCTTCATCTGAGGCATTGAAGCCTCTGCCCCCAGCATGTCACCCAAGGGTGGCTGTCTTTCAGTTGTTGTCAGCGTTTCTGTAGCAAGGAATTTTTTACGTGGTGGGGTGCTAGCCCAATGCAGAGCCCTCTTTAGTCACCTCTTACGACATGCTTAGTAGAGAAGCAGCAGTTCAATTTTATGGTTGCTTAGCAAGTACCCCTAGGTATTGCACAGGTAACACACTAGTAACAGGTAACACACTAGAGACAGAATACACTAAATAAAGACATAAAGTTAGGAAAAACGTTAAGATAAGATAAGATAAGATAAGATAAGATAAGCCTTTATTAGTCCCACAATGGGGAAATTCCAGGATTGCAACAGCACAGGGGCAGCAACACTCAGAGCAATAATTTAGAAGATAAGAAAATAAGAGCAGTGAATATACAGTATATATATGTACACATAAATATATATATACAGTGCGGAGCATTGTAGCTAGATACAATAAACAGTATAACCGTCTACTTAGTTATCCTACATAGTATGAATATGTACCCATACATATTGTCACCCTCTGTAGCGACTGATATTGTCCTAGTTGTATACTGGAGGGGACCATTTGTGTAAGTTTGTTGCGTCTTTTGCATTCAATACTATTAGGTTGTCACGTTTTTTGTTTTTTTGTTTTTTTTGCTATCTCTGCGAGCAGCCCTGCTTAGGTTATAAAGTCTGACAGCCGTAGGTAGGAAGGACCTGCGAAACCTCTCGGCCGCGCACCTAGGATGATGTAGTCTGCTGCTAAATGAGCTCCTCAGTGCATTCAGTATGTCCTGCATAGGGTGGGACTCGGACTCCAGCAGAGATGACAGTTTAGCCACCATCCTTCTCTCTCCTATCTCCTCCACTGGGTCAAAGCGTTGCCCCAGGACAGAGCTAGCTTTCTTGATCAGTTTGTTCAGTCTCTTCCTATCGGCTGCTATAATGCCACTGCCCCAGCAGACCACTCCAAAAGTGATGGCTGATGCCACCACCGTGTCATAGAATGTCTTCATGAGTACCCCTTGTACACCAAAAGACCTGAGCCTCCTCAGTAGGAACAGCCTGCGCTGTCCCTTCTTGTAGAGTGTGTCGGTATTGTGTGACCGGTTTAGTTTATTGTTCAGATGAACACCCAGGTACTTGTAGGATGTCACCATCTCAATGTCTGTTCCCTGGATGTTTACTGGTGCTGTGGGGGGTTGTCCTCGCCTGTGGCAGTCCACCACCAGCTCCTTAGTTTTCCTCGCATTGATCTGGAGCCAGTTCCAATGGCACCAGTCCAGTGAAGTCCTGGATAAGTCCTCTGTACTCAGATTCATCTCCGTTGGAGATGAGGCCGACGATCACAGAGTCGTCAGAGAACTTCTGTAGATGGCAGTGTGTTGTGTTGTGTGAGAAGTCCGCAGTATAAAGGGTAGCTGGCTGCCATTCCTCCGGTCCCAGGAGTTAAAAAAAAAAAAAAAAAGGCAGGTGATCTGGCAGGGAATTATACCACTTTTTGCTTAGACCAGATGGGCTGCATCTGCTTAGAGTGTGGGAAAATCCTGGATCAAAAAAATGAAAAGAAAAAAATGCTGCTGTCCCAGTACTGCGAACAACTACCTGCAACTTTACACAGGTTAAAAAATGTAATCTGTAATGTTTTATTTTTGTTTGTTTGTTTGTTTGTTTGTTTTGTTTGTTTTTGCATTGGACAGGTACGTGGGTTGTAGTGGACAATGACTTTTGATACCATGATACCAAAAGTTTGTATTGGCTAATATTAATGTTCATGAGTCCACCATCAGGAGAACACTGAACAACAGTGGTGTGCATGGCAGTCTTGCAAGGAGAAAGCCACTGATCTCCAAAAAGAATATTGCTGCTCATCTGCAGTTTGGGCAAGCCAGAAGGCTATTGGAAAAATGTCTTGTAGACGGATAAGACTAAAACAGAACTTTTTGGTTTGAATGAGACACGTAATGTTTGGAAAAAGGAAAACATTGAATTCCAGCGTAAGACCCTTATCCCATATGTGAAACATGGCAGTGGTGGTATCATGGTTTGAACCTGTTTTGCTGTATCTGGACCAGGATGGCTTTCCGACATTGATGGAACAATGAATTCTAAATTATATCAGCAAATACTGAAGGAAAGTGTTAGGACATCTGTCCATGAACTGAATCTCAAGAGAAAGTGGGTCATGAAACAAGACAATGATCATAAGCACACAAGTCGTTCTACCAAAGAATGGTTAAAGACGAGTAAAGTTAATGTTTTGGAATTGCCAAGTCAAAGTCCTAGCCTTAATCTAATTGAGATGTTGTGGAATGACCTGAAGAACAGTTCATGCAAGGAAAGTCACCAACATCCCAGAGTTGAAACTGTTCTGTACAGAGAATGGATTAAAATTCCTCCAAGCTGATGTGCTGGACTGATCAACAGTTTCCAGAAAGATTTAGTTGCATTTATTGCTGCAAAAGGAGGTCACACCAGATACTGAAATCAGAGGTTCACAAACTTTTGCCACTCACAGATATGTAATACTGGATCATTTTCCTCAATAAATAAATGATAGTTTAACTAAATAAACTAAAATTTAACTAAATAAAGCTTTTAGACTAAACTTTAGTCCAAGTTTACCCCAAGTCTCACACTCAAGTCCCCATCTCTGATTTCTGTACTCATGTTTTCATGCATCAGACGGCGAATCTGATGCAGCTCATAGTGTCCATTTGGATAAGTCAAATGGACACTACACTATTGATAAGTAAAAAAGGTAAAATACTGTGAATGCCACCCTCACTATCTCAGTTTCTGTACAGCTGTATGTCTGAATTAAGGCCTAATGATAATTCACAACTAGAGGGCACTCAGAGAGCTCATACCTCCACCAAGGCTCTGTCCCTCCCTCCCTTTGTCTTCCCCTTTGTCCCTTTGTCCATCCATATTGCCATCCATCTGTACATTGCAAGATAGGGCCTTGGTGGAGGTATGCACTCACAGATCTCCTCCAACATCTAATGAGTTCATCTTTCGGCCAAGGGTGAAAATGTCATCCAAATCCATCTAGGTTTTGTGTGATTCTGCTAACAGACAGCAGCAAAAACAATATGACTGCATTATATGACTACATTATAATAACAAGACTGTCATAATTGTATTGACCATACACTGGGGCTGGGCAATTCCACCTTAAATCAGCGTCATGGTTTATTGAACCTTACAGCTCGGTTTTCTTTTTTTTCCCTCCTCTCTTCTCCCTTACAGTTTACTGACAAGGTTCATAATTACTAAGCAGTATTACACAACAGTGCAGTATCATATCACTGCAGTGCGTAGTAAACAAGCATAATAGAACAGGCCTATTGTGATTTCACAAACAAAAAAAAGTATTGTCCAGTGCTGAAGTTTACTGTGTTTACATACCATGTGGGTCATGTGGCTGAAGCAACATCCTTGTCTCCCAGCCGGCATTATGTCTGCATGTCCTCCAAACCCTGTCTTAAACCGTACACTTTGCTTGCTTTTTCTTGGCATCTTCAGATGAAATAACGTCCATCATCACATACTGTGTAGATGGAGACCACATTCCTTTTTGTTCCAAGCTGTTTTACTTTTTCTGCAGTGTTTGGTGGTAAGGGTGCACTGTTTCAGGGTTGCGGAGGTGTGTGACCATGGACGTAACTCCGCACATAACTCTGCGGACACGTCTTAAAGGGGAAGTACATGAAAAGCTCAATATTAATATATAAAATAACTTTCAAAAAATTCCTGGATCCAGATTGGGTTCCAGATCACCACCAAAATCTAATCATCTGTTCCCTGTGCCATTACACACCATTCCTGAAAATTTCATCAAACTCCCTTCATTACTTTTGGAGTAATGTTGCTAACAGACAGACAAACCAACCAACCAATAAACAAACCAACGCTGGCAAAAACATTACCTCCTCCCTTGGCAGAAGTAGTAAAGTAGGGCATGCCTGAATAATACAGTGGCACCATAGGTGATAAAGGTGGTAATATCACATTTGATAGATGGGAAAAGGTCTGTACGAGACACAAGCTTCATTCTGGTTATTGTTAGGGCTGGTGGGTAGTGTAGTCAAGACCATACAGAGACTAAGACTTTAAGGAGTTGAGACTAAGGGTGCTTTCACACCTACAGGCTTTAGTTCGTTTCAGTCGAACTTGAGTTCGTTTTCTCTGTTAGTGCAGTTTGTTTTGTCTGGTGAGAATATGGTAATTGCACTCAGGTGCGCACGAAAACACCTAAAAGAGGTGGTCTCGATTCGAATCGACTGGCGAACTCTGATGCGGTCCTGCAGGTGAGAAAGAGACCGCACTAAAACAGAACCAGCAGCAAACGGAAAAACATTGTATGCCACTGTGGCTGAGCATGTCATGGTTCTGGAGGATTAATGAACACCATCTCCTGTACTGTCTTGATATGCGTCTTCGCTTACTCCAATGCATTAACATGTTATTTTCCAGCCGTAGCTTCGCTTCATTTTCAAACTGTATGATTTGCCATAAGTGTTATATGCACGTATATGTAATGAACGATAACCAGGGTGATGACCCCACCCCCCTGCCCCCATAGGTTACCCTCCATTGTATTATTTTCTCCCCAGAAATGCATAAATACACAGTAGTCATCCTACTTCCTGTATTTACTTTTCCTGTTCTCGCAGCGCAAAAATCTGACCAATAAGAACAGAATGTTCTGATGTAAGTCTTGTGGGATTTAACGTGATGCAATTTGGTCCACTTGAATTTTTGCCTGTGTGAAAGGGAACCGAACCAAGGAGAAAATGATACAAAGTAACACACTTATCAACTGATTCGGCCCAAAGTAAACAAATTTAGGTGTGAAGGCAGCTTAAGTCAAGACCGAGATCTTTACTCGGCCGTGTTACGCTCTGGTTTCACTCTGGTCTTGGTGTTTTCTTGACTTGTACACAAAGTTGCGCACTAAATTTGTGTGTGTAGATGGATAACACAGCAGACCAAAGAGATGTATGTAAATTTGATTTTGCTGTGCAGTCTCCCTTTAGCTCTTTTTTTTTGAATCTTGCTAAAATAACAGGAGAGTGTTTGCATTTTTGTTGGATCAAAGCATCTCTTCTCTGCTGACGGATGGTGTACATTTCTCTGGGGGAAATGCCAACTTCTTTCTCTTGTTATTCTGTTCCCTCATAAAGGCTATAAAAAGGTTAGTGTGCCCCCCCCCCTCCCCGTGCTCTTATTGTACACATCCATCCATAAAGAGCCAATGGTTGGACTGCACGCTGCAGGCTTCCCCCAGGCTGCAGTACTCTCAACATGCAGCAGCTTCTTTGGGGCCTGGAGGCCTGCACTCAGTCATTATTAAAGCTGCTATGATAATTATTTTATAAGCACATGACAAGCCATTACACATATCACCAACTGGGAGTGTGTTAAGTGTCTAGTGTTGGAGACTTTGGGATCTTTTATGTGTTTGAATACAACTGAGAGCAGGGTTGGATTCAGAAGAGTGGAGGTTCCAATTTTGGGCCCCGCTCAAATGAAATCTGGTGCGCACTGTCCACATGAGCACTACACATCAACCTCACAGTCTCAGAGTAGCAGCGAGTAAGGTAAAGGACAGTGCTAAAGGTCCAGTTCACTAAAATATGGTCTGTTTGTGTGTTTTAATCTTCTAAAATGCTTTCTTGGGTCATATGATTATAGCAAAAATATTAACATTTCTCCTCACTTAAAATATTTAATATGTTTTTGCATTTTGTCAGAATGGGCAGAAGCCATTATGGTTCTGAGCTACATTTGCTTACGTCACTAACACATACTGTAAGTAAGACATAAGAAATAAAGTTTTTGGCTTCATAAAAATATGCCACTTGAAGGGGCCAGTGACTGCACTTTTTCCACATATTGACAGCCCCCACAGGTCTTAATGAAATGTTTCAGATTTTTGGTCAGACATAAATTTAATTATTGCAGCACAAATGTGAATCATCTTTTGCAGCCTTCCTCAGAACGGCTCATTTCTGTGCAAGTCTTTTTAAACGCCCAAGAACCCCATTTAACTCTACCTTTCCTCTTACATCACTATTGCTAATCTTTGCTGGGTCTCTTCTAGCTCGGAGAGTGAGCATGAACCAACTAACATAAATTTGTCCTGAAGACTTAATGAAATAATCCATCACTGGTGGACAGGGGTGGACAGGGGTGTGTGGTTTCATTGGTCGATAGGATTTGACCCTGGAGTACAAAAAGTACACAAACACTCATGACTGACTTCAGCTAGCCTCCTTGGGTCTTGGTTACAGAAAATAATAAACCATACTTAGTAAGCTAACTCCCTAGCACTGTTTGCTCTGAATCTTGGGCTCCTCCTCATATTTGCAGACAGACAGCCTGACAGGCCAATAATAAAGCAGCAGGTGGGTATTCAGGCTGGGCGTATAATGTTTATAACCTTCTGTAGCAAACCTGGAAGAGTTAAAAGGGCTTGTCAGAGACAGAAAATATATAGGCTGTGTTTTGATATCTTTTGACAATCACATGACCAATAGACATGTTTCAGAAGCTTAAAACCTATTGTAACAGTCAGTAAAAGACAATCTTACCAAATGTGTTGACTGTTGGTGACATGAGTAGTGCTGGACTCTGGTGTGGGAGATTGCAAGTTCAGACCCTCCTTTAGATGTCACCAGTCGGGATTCACCACCCCCTTAGTTACAATTGGCATTCTTCAGTCCCTCCAGGATTTCACGGGATGTTTTTATGATTGTTGTGCCCCAAAAAGCCTGAATTCGTGGGAGCTTTTGTTAAAAGTTGCGATGTTTGGAGAGGTTTTTTAGCACTAAAAGCTGTGGGAAGAATCACAAATTTTAAAGCAGATGGTTTTTTCCAGCTTACTACAGTGATATTCTACCTAACAATACAAGAAAAGCAGAGGATTGTCAAAAATTTCCTATTACAGTGATTTGTAAATTAAGCAGAAACTTCTGCTATACAGAAAAACTCTTTTGTGCAGCAGCAAATACAGACTTTAACACAATATCCATGACAACAGCTAAATTGCATTGAATGCATGTTAACAAGTAAAGATGAGGAAATTATTTGCAGCGCCTTCATTTGAAAACTCCCTACGGTCCCCAACCACTCAGTACTGAACGCAGAGGAAAAAATAAATAATTTATTCTCTTAGTCTGTGTTGTCTGTTGGAGTCTGTGTTTTTCCGGAAGAAAAAATGCAGACAGTATTCCTATGCCTAACTCCTACCTGTCTGTCTATCTGCTGCGCATCTTCACACACACACACACACACACACACACGTCTCATCAGACTCGCATCTTTCATTTACAGGGGAGGGGGGCTTTGTCCGTGTTCAGACCAGAGATTCACAGTTTTAAAGCTTATTGACAAGATGTAGTAATGATTTTACCTCTAAAGATGTATGAAATGATCAAACACTGACTGTAGTGTTAGACTTGCTCGTTTGTTTGTGATTTTATGGAGTCTCTTGTCACGTGCGCTCCCGCAACGAGGTGCTTTTGGGGCAGGCGGACGTTTTTCAACACAATCCCAGCACTTCGTCCACACGGTCAGGACGGACACGTCAACTGGCAGGCTGGGGGACGCAGAGGAAGGAACGGTGTTGGAAACCTCGCGGGTGAGTGGGGTTTTTTTTTAAATCACACACTGTTTTTTGCTGAAGCGTTCCGTTAATACTTACTGTAAACACAGAAGTGAATGCAATGTAGCGACACATTTGATTGGTTAGACTGAGCGTTTCAGCGCCACTCAGCTGAAATTTGATTGGTGGAATTGGCGGAAGTTGACGAGGATTGGCCAAAATTGCAGGAAAGTTGCGGTGATTGGATAAAGTTGCAAGGTCACGCAATAGTTCCGCTGACTGGCTGATTTTGTATGAATTGACGCAATCGCAACATCGCGAAATCCTGGAGAGACTGATTGTTGGCAGGATTTACTGTTGACACATTAGTCACATTAGCCGCTGGTGTGTCTGTCCCATGAGTGGCGCTTGGTTCCCACCACAAGGTGTTGCTGGTAGGACTCACTGGTTGTGACACAGTCAGAAGGTGGACAAGCTCAAATGCCCCGCTGACATCAGGATGATGTCGTCAGTCGTCAGTGGTTCGATTCCCTCTCGCTGCAGTCTGCATTCCAAAGTGTCCTTGATCAAGACACTGAAGCCTGAGTTGCCCTGGTGGGTCAGGCCAGCGCCTTGCAGTGTGTGAATGTGGGTGTGAATGGGTAGATAGCAGGATCTGTCAAGTGCCTTGGTCATCCACAGATGAGGAAAAAGTGCTACAGAAGTGAACACCATCTACCAATAAAAAGCATTCCAACTTGTCAAGTGGCTTGACCCTCTTGGTGACAGAGTTGGAGTGCTGGACTCTGGTGCGGGAGGTTGTGAGCTCAAACCCCCATATGGATGTCACCAGTTGGGCTTCACTGCCCATCCCCCTTGGTCACACTACCAAAACACAATTTTTCAGTCAGTGACCCCTTTTATGTGTTGAAAGTCTTCAGATTTCAACAAAAAACGTCTGCCAAACCTCTTGCTGATTAGGTATGCTAACAGTTAAACTATCTTTCCATCAAACCATCTCCAGCTTTCCCCTAAAACATTGCCATGTACAACACATAACTGTATGCCACTGTTGTCAGGATGCCCAGCTCTTAGAAAGTCATTGATGATATTTGACTTTTTTGATGATGTTCAGGCTCACACTTTTGGAAAAAAGCTGAAACTGTCTCAGACTAAAGTGTGACTAAAGCTAAAGCTTTGTTCCAAACCTTTGCAGACGGTTCCACCTGCTGTCCATTTTGCAGTAGTACACTCTTAAAAATATTTCACCAAAGACATATAGGTATTTTTTTTAAAGAAATTAACTTCATGATTTATCTAAAACACAGAAACAGTGGAGTTTCCACAATGAAGACACACAGGGAAAAATAAGAGAAGGTAAGAGCTTATGTGTGTAGATAATTATTATATATTTTGTAGAGGTGTATGTACAGTGGGGGAAATAATTATTTGATCCTCTACTGAATTTGTAAGTTAACCCCCTTACAAAGAAATGAACAATCCATAATTTTTATGGCAGATTTATTTTAACAGAGAGAGAGAAGATCAACAAAAAATCAAGAAAAAAAAAATATTAAATAAGGGTTATAAATGAATTTGCATTTGATGGAGGAAAATAAGTATTTGGTCCCCTACCAACCAGTAAGAATTGTGACCCACACAGACTGGTTATGTATCCATGAGGCACATAAAGTAGTTCTGTTCCTTTAGGAAAGTCCTCCTAATGTCAGTTCATTATATGTATAAAAGAATCGCTACAGAATCAGTCACTTCAGGTCAAATTTCCCCACCACCATGGACAAGACCACAGAGCTGTCAAAGGACGTCAGAGACAAGATTGTAGACTGTTCATGTCTTTGTTGGGGGGGGAAACTTACAAATTCAGCAGGGGATCAAACAATTATTTCCCCCACTGCATGACATGACATTTCTCCACACTGAGATGTGTGGTTAAGGCTAATGTTCCATGAGCTAACTAATGTAAAAGTGGATCTTACCCCCACCCTAGCCAGCCAACATAACCTCAGATTAAATTACTATTTTTGTGGCTGCATGATAAATGCACACATGTTCTGCTGCTCCCGGCTGGTAGAAAACACACACACACACACACCAGTGTTTTCCCAAGGTTTACAGCGTTGTTCGCTGGTGGACACGACTCTATAAATGCCCGGGTCTGATTTCCTCTCACAACCGCCTGTTTAGGATGTCTGTATATTCAACAGAACATTCTAGGACTGGGCAATATGGGCAAAAAATCATATCTTGATATGATTATTCAGTATTCAATACTCAATATATAGTCCATCCATCCATCTTCTTCCGCTTAATCCTTTTTTCGGGTCGCGGGGGGGCTGGAGCCTATCCCAGCATCTTTGGGCGAGAGGCAGGGTCCACCCTGGACAGATCGCCAGTCCATCGCAGGGCCAACACAGGGAGACAGACAACCATTCACTCTCACAGTCATACCTGAGGACAATTTAGAATCCACAGTTTGATGCCAATTAACCTAACTTGCATGTTTTTGGCATGTGGGAGGAAACCGGAGAAATCCCAGAGTAAACCGATGCAGACACGGGGAGAACATGCAAACTCCACACAGATCACTGTTGGTCGGGGGCTGGGATCGGGTGGGGGGGGGCGCAATATACAGTCATGTGAAACAATTAGGCCACCCCTTTAAATATTCAGTTCTTTATTAAGAAATGTTCACATATCTATGTCTAACCTTTTTGTTTTTATTTGCATTTTTTAACATTTATTTTAGCCATTTATGTGGGAATGAATGTGGGGGTGTCCTAATTTATTCCTCACTATTTGTTTAGAATTACATTTTACAGAAAATTTGGAAAAAAGTCATTCATTTTTAATTGTTTAGTTGTATTACATGAATCTCCCAGTATTGTAAACACTGATATTAAACTAGTACATGCCCGTGCATGCCCATAGAAACCAAGTATAAGCTAGTATTTCTGCATGCCCATAGAAAGCAGGTGTAAGCAAAGACTCATTCAGTGATGGCTGCCTTTGATCTTTGATGGTGTCTTAGTGAGTCCTATGATCTTTGATGATGTCATAGCAAGTGCTATGATCGTGAGTCATGCCTGCGTTTGATCTTTGAAGATGTCCTATGATCTTTGATGATGGCATAGCGATGATGTACTGCTCGGAATGGGTGTAAGATTTCCAGATTTTCACACAAACTGACAGAGATTTCTTGAATTTATCGAGTGATATTTTTTAAGATTTCCAGATTTACTGCTTTGAATGGGTGTGGTTTAAAGTGGCGTGTCCTATTGTGTATATGACGGCATGGGCCTTTTGTCTATATGACGGCATTGCGAGTCGTGATGTTCACTGTATATGACATCATAAAGACATGAAGGCAGGCTTGATGTCCTACGATGCAGACAGCATAAGCCGTCCTATGATGTTCTATGATCGTGACACACAAACAGACACACAGACAGACAGATTTCTTGAATTTTATAGAGTGATATCCATATGTCCAAATATGTTTTAAAAAAACAGGCTTATAAAGGGTGTCCTAATTTTTTCACGACTGTATATGTCTAAACAAAAACTGTTATGTAAACTACAAATAATGCTGAACAAATTATTTTGGTAAAAATCACCAGCCAATAACTAAAACAGTTGTATACATGTGAAAATGTACACAGTAGGTAGCACACCCATTTCATCTCTGTCTCTCACACACAGACAAATAGGTCTGATAGTTTACGAAACTAAAGCTTAGTCTCAGCAGTGGTTGTATATGATTACGCATTTCTAGATGTTTCATCTTATGGATAATATTAGCCCTGTACGTTATTCTAAGTGTAAGTGGTGGTTTGGGCATCTGATCAGGATGCCTCCTGGACGCCTCCCACTCGAGGTGTTTCAGGCACGTCCCACTGGGAGGAGAGCCTGGGGCAGACCCAGGACCCACTGGAGAGACTATGTCTCCCAGCTGGTCTGGGAATGTCTTGGTGTCCTCTCTGAAGAGGTGGAGCAGGTGGCTGGGGAGAAGGAAGTCTGGGCTTCTCTGCTGGAACCGCTGTGTCTATGACCCGGACCTCCAGAAAAGCAGTAGAAGATGGATGGATGGATGGATGAAGTTATTCTTACTGTAAACCAGGGGTGTCAAACTCATTTTAGTCCAGGGGCCATGTACAGCACGATTTAATCTCAGGTGAGCCGGACCAGTAAAATAATTGTCACTTTGACCCCAGTGTACAAATTGAGAATAGCAGTTACTTTATTTAGAAATGGCAACCTATCTTTCCACACTTTCATTCATCCCACAGGCAGGTTTGGGCCTGTGGACTGTATATTTGATACCCCTGCTGTAAACTAAATTTTTACTGCGCATTAAGCACTGGTATTTTATTTCATATAAATTCATTGACTACTACACTCCACTCATCCATGGTCAGACGAAGTCTGTGGTGAACTGCACCCGTCCACTTATTCTGAATTATTACCTGTGCAGCGACAAAATACACTCACCACAGATGACGTTTTTACTCCGAGTGATTTTACATTGGACTACATATGACATGAACAGAAAATACACGCTCAGAGCGTGGGAAGAAAAAAACGTGCTTGATGGGCACGCAACCTATGCAGCGCTGCAGCTACTATACTGTATGTTCCTCGCTGTGGTCTTTGGGTAACTGGTCCTGGTCCTGGTCTTGGATGGGATTCCTGCAGAGAAGGTGCCCTGACCATGGCTTCCCCCCACTTGTCGCCCAGTGTGGAATTGCTCTGGAGTCTATTCAGGTCTACTCTCGGATTTATTTTAATTTTTTACCCCCATTTTTTTTTTTTTTTTTTTTTAATTGTTGCCGGTCCATGAACCACAAAAAAGGTTGGGGACTGCCCCGCCAAGAGAATTTTAATGGCAGCCATCCTCTGGACCCAGGTCAAAAGAGGTGGGGGAGGTGACTGACTGCAGGGGAAAGACTTCACTGCTCAACAATTTCAAACAGCACATATATTGGAGAAGAAAAGCAGACTGGTAAGGTGGAGAGTTTCTCTTTGTAATCACATTGTAAAGTCGAGGGCTCTCAGAATCCAGCCATTATACCATGTCGTGAAAGCCTTACAGCTGCATAACTCCCTTCACACAACAGTCAAGGATTAAGAAAAACAGACAAGAATACGTATAGAAGTAACGTATGCTGTGCCTCATGCAAAGGAGTAGTGGGTGCCCAGTTTTTGTGGGGGCAGCGCTGGCTAGCTCAAATAAAAGTCCAGGACTTAGAGGGGGCGGGGGGGAGCATCGAGGGGTGGGTTTGTGTTCAGGAGTCTGATGGCCTGTGGGTAGAAGCTGTTTGACAGAATGTGCAGGACTTCACAATCTTGTTGTGCCTTGCTGATGGCAGGTGTGAGAACAGAGTGTGTCGTGGATGGGCACGGTCCTTGATGATGTTGTGGGCCCTCCTGATGACTCTGATGTCCGTGAGTGATGGGAGGCTGCTGCAGAGATGGATTATGCTGTTTTATTTCCTGTCCTGAGCAGTGCAGCTGCCGTACCACACTGTGATGGAGCTGGAAATGACACTTGTCAATGTGATAAATTGATTATATATTTTATGATTTAATTGTGGCCAATTTAGTGTCAAAAAGATTTTGAGTTTATAAATTGATATTCAAATTATTCCAGTGTTTATAGTTACAAATCAAGCTTTTTAAACCTGTAAAATAAATCTGTGCAAGAAGTTCAGGTTTGTACACGGCTAGAAAAGACTTATATTAACCAAGACAGTGAAAACCGAAGTGCTCGTGTGAACATCTGCATAAAAAGCAGAAAATTACATGTAAATGTTGCCTTCTGTCTTTGGAATATATTCACACTAAACTTGATTCATTGTTTTTTGTTTGTTGCTTCCTTGTTGCTTTGAATTTGTTTGAATTTTTGACCCATCGACTTCCATCGTTATTAAAATGGGTGGAGACAAACCTGCGAGGGCACTATCATTCCATCGAACTCTGGTTATTACGTAAGAATGGGACGCACGTCGTAACGGCTTGCTGACTGAAACCTAGGAAGACCAAAGTGACATGGTTGTTTTTTGTTGGTAACCAGAAGATTCCAGAGAGAGGGATGAAGGTTGCCTGGTATTTAGAAATCTGTCATAGTGTGTGTGTTTCAGACCGGTTCAGTAAGACCCTGACTCACCTGTCTTCTCCTCTCTGTCCCTCTCAGGCCTCCCACAGATGACTCAGGAATGCGAAGCAACGCTGTTGCGGCTGCTGCCCTTACTTCCACTCCTCCCAGCAGCCTCCCGTCCCAGACGCACCCCTGCAGCCCGCCCGACTCTGCTTCCTCCCTCACCCCCTGCTCCTCACTGCCTCCCTCGGTGTCACCCACCCTCACCGACGTCTTTGGCCTGCCCACGCCACCCATGGGAAGCGGCGGCGCCTATAGCCTGAGCTCCTCGTGTGGTGGCAGTGGGAGCTCCCGCTCTCCGTCGCCACTCACGCTCATGCAGGCGGTGGCGTCCTCGGGCAAGCCATTTGCTTCCAAGCCCATGGAGCTGTGGAGCAAGCATGACGTGGCGGATTGGCTGGAGAGCCTCAACCTGGGGGAGCACAGGGACGCGTTCCTGGACAATGAGATCGAGGGTGCCCACCTGCCCTCGCTGCAGAAAGAGGACCTGATAGACCTAGGCGTGACGAGGGTGGGCCACCGCATGAACATTGAGAGGGCCCTCAAGCTGCTGCAGGACAGATAAAAGCCCCAAGGTAACAGGGTGGTGACAAATGGAGTCAGGGCCGAGGAGAGGGAGGTGTTACCAGTCACTTTGACTTCTCTTCTCTTCTTTAGACACATGGAACTGAGTAGAAGTTTTGTCCAAGTTGATGCTGCCTCTTGCTGTATTTGTCCTCTCTGTTGTCGCCCTCATCTCAGTGCTCCGCTCTCGTCTGCCCTCTTCCTCCTCCCCGCCATCCTGACCATCAGGGAAACATGGGATGTTTGGAGGAACAGCAGGGTGACGCCGAAATGCTGCTATGTCACGTTCAGGAGGGAGAAAGCACAGGCGGCCAGTATGAAGGACTGAAATAAAACTGTGGAATCATTTGTCCTCGGCCACTGGAATAAACAGACTTGTCTGGGGGTCTACTTCATGTGAAGACTTGTGCTCACCCAACTGCTTTGGAATACTAAAGACTTTTTCCATGCACCCAGTGTGGGTGCATGAAAACCAGCTGAGCTGGTCATTGCTCCTTTTCTATCTTTGCTAGAGTTTGTTCAGAGAATATTTCTTCACTAGAGTCCTACCGGAGTTATATTTCTGAGTGCATCTAATGTTGTAGAGAAACATTTGAGATAGACTCATTTTTTCTTCTTTTTTTTTGTGCTTTTCACCTTTTTGTGTCAAATAAGCTGACATGTTTTAGGAATACTAATCATGTCTCATTTTCATGTGTGCACACACAAACACACACTTTATGCACGGTGGCTCACACTGATCGTTGAGATTTACTCTGAGTCTTCACTGACAAACACACCTGAGCACGTGGGCGCACACTGTTACTGTGACGGCCTTCTTTTCCCTCTGAGATAGCAAACGCGAGGACAAAGATGGTCAGTGGATGAGGAGCGGAGGCCCTCGGTGGTCCCCGCCGCTGCCTGGCGGTCACCTCGTCAACGCGCGAGAACTGAGACGAGGACACAGGCGTTAGAAAAATCTCACCTTGAAATGGTTTTCCCTAATGAGGCTCTCGTCCTCGCTGGGCTTTCCACTGTTCTGCGTGCGTACGTGTTAATGGTTCACCCAGAAATATCATCGCCACCCGTCTCCATGGATCTGCTGTATAGGGAAGCTAGAACTGTTACTTTTGTACTTCATTCTGTCAAATCCTCTTTGACCTTTGTGTTAGCAAGTCAGCACTCAAGTATGACGCGGCCAACATGTCAGGCACCCTGTGTTTACCTTTTGTTCTTATTAAAGACAAAAATAGGAGGTGTTTTTACCTTCTTTACATGTTTCGACTGTTCACTGCAGCCTTCATCAGTAGAGTCAGCTGATTGCTGCCAGGTGTCATTTTATCAGCTGACTTTCGTAGGCGGGGCCAGCTCAGCAGACCTGTCAGATCCACTGAGCCGGCTCCGCTTTCCACCATCTGATGGTCTCTGGAGAATGTGGTCCCAGGTGTGGGAAAGCATAAAGGCCCCCTCATCTCAGTTCATGCTATCTTTTCCCCGCTTTCTGGTTTCTATGGCCTCCTTGATCCAGCGTTTGTGTCTGTTGCTCTCCGATCCAATAATTTGTGCGTTGTCCCAGTCCATGATGTGATTATTTCTTTTGCAGTGATCTGATATTGCTGATTTTAATGTTTCTTGTTCTGCCTTTTCTTTTCGTGATCTTGTGAGTCGTCCTTGTGTTTCCTTCTCACATTCCTTCTGGTGTTCTTTTTTCCTTGTGGTGAACAATCGCATTTTTTGTCTTGTTCTATTTTGTCCTTGGGGTGTACTAATAACTGTCTTAATTTTTTGTGTGGTTTTACTGCTGTGTTTATTTTGTATTTTTTCATGATCCTTTGAATTGGTTCCGTTATCCCTCGGATGTGTGGTATAGTTACAGTATGGTGTCCTTGTTTTTGATTTCGGCTTTTGTTCTGTGTCTTGATTCCTGTTTGTTTTCTTTGTTTTTGACTTGCTGTTTCCCTTTGTTTATGGCCCATACTGGATATTGGCAGCATATGAGTGCAAAACATGCACTCAAAAAATTAAGACAGTTATTAGACAGTAGTAGATCATGCAACAAAACCTACATTGGAGAAACCGGAAGATCGTTCACCACAAGGAAAAAAGAACACCGGAAGGAATGTGAGAAGGAAACACAAGGACGACTCACAAGATCACAGAAAGAAAAGGCAGAACAAGCAACATTAAAATCAGCAATATCAGATCACTGCAAAAGAAATAATCACATCATGGACTGGGACAACGCAAAAATTATTGGATTGGAGAGCAACAGACACAAACACTGGATCAAGGAGGCCATAGAGATCAGGAAGCGGGGAAAAGATACCATGAACCGGGATGAGGGGGCCTTTATGCTTTCCCACACCTGGGACCACATTCTCCAGAGACCATCAGACGGCGGAAAGCGGGGCCAGCTCGGTGGATCTGACAGATCTGCTGGGCTGGCCCCGCCTACGAAAGTCAGCTGATAAAATGACACCTGGCAGTAATCAGCTGACACTTCTGATGAAGGCTGCAATGAACAGTCGAAACATGTAAAGAAGGTAAAAACATCTCCTTTCTATTTTTGTCTTTAATAAGAACAAAAGGTAAATAATTAAGACAAAATGAACCTAGTTGAGCTAGGCACCCTGTGTGTTAGTGGCAGAAGCTGAGGCGTGTCTACACAGTGTTTTTGCAGGAGGCTTGCAACATTTTGGGAAATCCGCCTGCTTGCTTTTGAGCTGTGGGATGGAAAGATCAATATCACTCTGTTGCCTGCATTTGAGATTTAAGCAATATTGGACAAGAGGGAATAAAGCATCATGATTATATTCATGATCCCACACAACCTTGAATGTAATATTATTTTCATACAACAGTTACAACTCGTATCGCCATGTGGAAACAAGTAGTTCCCAGTTGCTACTCTTGGATGTTTGTTACTAACACAAACAATAGGCCTAACAGAAAATAATAGCTTTATTGCCACATACTTTCATAAAACTTTGCGAATTTCCACCTGTCATCATTTATATGCAAACGTTTGTGGAGTCCATCAGTCTGGTGTGTTTAGTCGGAGGTCGTGCTAGCTAGCTCATGCTTGATGTGGAGCTTTGCTTTTCTCTTCCCTTGATCTTCGTCTTCAGGTGATGTGAAGGCAGCACTATGTAACTTTCTTGTTGTGTGCAGGAGTGGTGAAAACACTGCAACTATGGCAACTGTGACCTCAGTCCCAGCAACCAATCACAGGCTAAATCTTTGGCCAGCAGCAACTAAGCACCCTGTGATTGGCTCTTGGGACTGAGGTCATAGTCGCCATAGTTGTAATCTGTTCAGTGCTCCTACAGGGCTGTGCGATATGACCAAAAGTTCATATCCTGATGTGAGTAATCATATATCCTGATATACATTTTCTGTAAATTCTATAGTTTAGAGATAATAACCACATAAAAAGGACAATCTATTTTTCTTTTACATTTCAAATTGCATACTGTGAAAAAATCAATTGTATAAATTCATGTAGTATTAATTTTATGCAACTTTCCCCTCATAATTCTGCAGTTTTTAATAAAATTGTATTTTTAATGTGCATTTTAGGCTTTTCTTCTAAAATCACATATAAGTAAAAAGTAAACATTAATAAGTTAAATATTTGCTGAGCCTGAGGAAAATAACAAAAATGTCAGCCTGAAAATGAGAAAATTAGCCATCACTGCCATCTACAGACATAAATTAGCTGTTGGTTTAGTTTGGCACGATGATCTGTATTAAGACTCATGCCTGTAAAAATATCAGTAAATAAAAAAGTAACTGAAACAAATAAATCAGTAAAAATGTAAGGCTGAAGACTGCCATTGTGGCCTGATTCAGCCCAGTGGAGACTGTCTTCACAGCTGCTGAAGTTTGCTTCTTTGTAAAGAGATTTCAGATTGGTCATGATCTGGAAATCAAAGACACAAAAGGTAATGTAATAAATACACGTGATGACTTGAACTTTATTCATTATCGCTACTTGACTAATCAAACTTATTAGAAATCAAATGAGTTACATTAAGAGCCATTTTGCTCTGACACATTTTAATTTATTATTTATTTTGTGTGTATGTGTCGCTATCATGCACTTTCGCAGCTTTAATATAATTTTTCAGGCAAAACTAAGAAATTCTGCAGTAATGTAAAGCAACAAAGTGATGGTCCGATATGCTATAATGTTTCCTGTTAGCAACAACTTAGCATCATCATTTAGCGTTTGCTGTTTTACAATGATGAAAGTGAGACGGTGTTAGCGTTACTTACCTCTAATTAAAACAGGATTAGAGGACCATCTTCTGATGTAGCATGGTGGAAAACAGTCCCACATCCCTGACAAACAGAAGTAGCAGCTATTTGACCAAACCATTAGTTTGGAGTTAGCTGCTGTGCTAAGCGCCAGAGCGAAGCCGACACCTGATGCACATGTGGGGGAGAGGTGGGGCACTGGCAAGTAGTGTGTGTGGAGCTTTGCTGAAGAAACAGAGGTATGTGTATTTTGCAAAATCCCAATATAAAAGATAGGGTTTTATATGAAACGATAGACATGTTTATCTCGTCATCCAGTATATATCGTCATATCACACAGCCCTATGTTCCTACCAAGAACGGAGATGCTGCAGGCAGTGTGGCCCCACTCAGGCTATGGGGGAAATGACATTCCTTCTTTCAAAAGTTGATAGACCGTCAAATTTGGAAACATTATTTTAAAGTGAAAATCTTACATAGAGCTGCTTTACGAGTCAGAAGCATATCTTACATTGTGAGGGTTTAGTAGAACCTGCACACTGTGAGGTTTTAATCTAAGCTTTGGGGTAACTAGCTTCAAAAGTAAGCTATTTGCAGCTAACCATTAGCACGAATCCAGAACACGACAACAGAATTTCCAGGTTATGAAGATCTTTTTTTAATCACCACCTCACTGTGAAAATTAAAGTCGCCTCCGGTCCCAACCCGGAGCTACTAGCGCCCCACGGCTAACCCAGGCGCCCCTTCATCCAATACATCTCAAACTCTTTTAAAAGCAAAGCTCACTTGCAGGTTTAATTTTTGAGCATCAGGTGTGTTATCAGGACGCGCAAACAGACAGAGCAGGCATTTTTTTTTCTTTTTTAAGACAACCCTTTAGCATTGAAACCTACCCAGTCAGTGCAGAGCAATGTCCATGCACTTTCCCACGGCCCTTTTCCAACAGACTCCAACAGAATGTGCTCTGTTTGCACATTTTGAACTTTGCACAGCCCCTAGTGGTTAAGGAAATAACAGATGGAGAAAGATGGCAGAGGAATATAGATGTGAGCAGTCTAAATAGTTCCTCATGTTTAACCATTACCCTAAACTTAACCAAAATATTTTAAGGCACTTATCCTAAATATAACCTTCATAAAGTCCAACTGTCACAATCAGCTTCATATAAGTTCTCACTCTTCAACTTACCGTGACCACTTTTGTTTGGGTGGCTGCAGTCCTCCGTGGGACAGTGTGCTGTCGTGGTCCTTTCTGCTGCCAACATTCATTTTTCACAGCCACACATCTCTGCACACCGGGAGGGCAGTCCTTGTTGGTTGGGTGTCATGTCAGTGTCTTTCATTCCGTCTTTGTTATAAAATCAAAAAAAGGCCCCGACATTTGAGTTAACTTTTCAGCGCATCCGACTCCAATCTAACTTGTACACCTGGTTTCAGATCTCACGAGACAAGTTAGGACTTCAGCTGCCAGTGCACCATCTAGTGGACTGAAAATGCAGCATAAAAAAACACAAAAGTACAAATGCGAACAGATCATTCTGCTCAAAACTGGGGTGAGAAATAGCATTATAAAATATTGCAATACTCAGCATATTGCGAGGGTCATAATATGCGAGAGTTGTGGCCCAAATATTGGAAAGATGTATCATGGGGCTTCTTGTGATTGCCACCCCTATCCTGTATATACTACATGATACCTGTGACTCGTATTTGCCAGTCATATATTTATCAGTTGGGTTGTAGAACTTGCTGAACTTTTCTACCTGATGGAGTTCATCCATTGGTCCTTCAGAATCAGGAGCTTTGTTGTCATAAACACAGTAAAACAACCGTTAAACCGTGTCATCACATTCTTATTGCTACATAATTCCCCTCACACGACAGTAAAAAAAAAAAGTCAGTAAAATAAGCAAAAACAGACATAAAAACAAATAAAACAAAGCGTGCTGTGCCCTGTGGCAAATGCACAGTGGGTGCACTGAGTTTTTGTGGGGGCAGCACTGACCAGCACAAACAAAAGTCCGAGTCCAGGAGACTGGAGGCGGGGGATGGAGCAGGGAGGGGGTGCTTTAGTGTTCGGCAGTCTGACGGCCTGTATGTGCGGCATGTCACACCCTAGCACCTCCCTGATGGCCGGAGTGAGAACAGACTGGGTTGTGGGTGGGTACGGACTTTGATGGGGGTCGTGGGCCCTTCCCCCCTTCCAGCATTTACGAAAAGCGTCACAAGGCTGCAGGCAGAAGAGTGGTATTGACTGGTGGAGCTTCCTCTTGAGAACGCAGTGTATTTCCAGTAGTAATGGTGTCTTTGGATGCCCTTGGACCAGCGTGAAGACTTTGTAGAATATTCCCTGTTTTGAACATTTAACTCTGCAGTACCACCGTCTCTGAAAGTTGATCGTAACCTTGCAGTTAACAACTAGAAGCCAAAGGCTGCTATTTCAAGAGAAAAAAATTCACAATTTCACCAGAAAAGATTGATATTTTTAAACACGTAAAATGACTTCCTGGACATTTTATACACGGTTATATGCTTAAAAATGAGATGAGCATGAAGAATGAATTCCACTCGACCGCGTGTGAGATAAGCGGCTGTCCACACTGAGCTCTCGTTTCAGAGAGAAGCAGCCCTTTAGTGCTGTGATTTATTTCCCACAAAGACCGCTGCTGGTGTGAGCAGCAATAAGATTAAAGCAGAAATTTACCATCCAGTGAAATCTTTGTGTTCGGGCGCCACGACCAGCCGACACAAAGTCACACTGAGCTGACTTTCACAGGCTGCTTAGGGTTCGGGGTTTTGTGTTGGATCACGTGTTCTCCGAAGTTCGCACGCAATCTCTCACCCTCTGTGTTCACTGTGCAGGAACAAGTCAGAAAAAAAACGCTAATCTGCCAGAGCCGGCAGATGATCAGCAGGAGCCCACGGATTAGAGAGGAGCTCTCATCGGGCCACACTGGGCTGTACGCTTCGGTGGCAGGGACCAGATTAGAATTTTAGGGTCCAATTTTAAACTAAATCAGCATTTTATGAGGCTGGAGATTTCCTGTGTGTGTGCGTGCATGTGTGTGTTTGCTAGTGATGAAAACAGGTTGGTAAGTAAAAGTGCAGTATGTGTTGAAATGTGTATATAAAAGAGTTTAAAAGGCTATAAAAATGTCTATTTGATTACATGTATAGCTCTATTAAAACGTTTAGAGAGATTTTATGAGGACTGACCCGCTGGTGTCAGAGCTGACCTGATGAGTCGAGCAGTGGTCTCATCCGCCCCACCTTCACCATCATCACCAGCCTTAAACCATAGACTGTATAGAGATACGGATGACATGCCACTACTGACTTCCATTACAGAAAAAGTCAAGCTCACTTTATGGATTCTAGGGTGCTGCTGTCTTGGGTTTTCGGTGTCGTTTGCAGCCAGTTGGCAGCAGGGTGCCCATTTGTGTGGCGTTTGCGTGTTCTGCCTGTGCTGCGATGGTTTCCTCCTACAATACAAAGACGTGCTTGTGGTGGCCGCTCCGACTTTAGGGTGCGATCAGCGCTGTAGATGGGCTGTGTCTAGTGTGAGCGACAGTAAAATTGGTTTTCTATTCTGTTTCAGCAGCAAACAGAGCAGTCACGTCGAGTTCCCGCCCATACGGCTGCCAGTCACGCAGCATGACATACCTCTAGCTTTTGCTGGTCTGCTTCATGTGGTCGAGGCCAGACCACGGTTAAGCACTCTGAGTGGTCTTTGTGACTAGAAAAAGTGCTACGTGAGTACAGGTCCGTATCCCTTATCCTCATAACACACGGCTCTCTCGTCTTAGAATCTCTTTATCCCTTTTACGTCTTGTAAATAGTGTTGACTTTTTTCATATAAGGAGCTTTTGTTTTGCATTTTGATTGTTCTTTTTTTAAACTAGAATGGACTCAGTCGAGATTCAGAGCCACAACTTCTGCAGCAATATAGATTCAAAACCTTGACCTTTGACTTTTTGATCCCAATCTCAGTCAGCAGTCGTGGTTTTGTGGATTTTAACCATCTGAAATGAAAAAAAAAAAAACCCATCACACTTCTCTTTATATAACACAGCCTTTATATCATGTTTGTGTCCAGTTAGCCATTTTAACTCTTCCGCATTTTTTCCTCTACACCAATTAAAGGTGAGCTCAGCCTTGATACGTGCCGCTGCTCTGTTATTGACCAGCACAGCTGTCTGTCTGCAAATGTCGATGAGCAGAGAGGCCAGCCACGGCGTTAGCTTAAGAACTGCTGCTATTGCTACTAGGAAGTAGCACCAGGCACAGTTTATACAGTTATTTTCTTTGGATTTCAGTCACCATAATAAACATCCCTGCTTCCACCTGGTTCACTAATATACAGTTGATAATATATCTCGTGTCTCTGTGGTTTATTTTGTTATACTTTCACCATGATGCTACAATGCTCTGTTAGCATTAGCTTGGCTCAGTGGTCAGCGTAGGTCAGTAACTGCATCAGGAGTTTGCCTCCGTTGGGAGGAGGTGACAGGCAGCCCGCCTGGTGTCGGCCTAACTGTTGAATCTGGCCAGTTATGATCGCTGTTTTCTATCGGTTCTGTTCACCCCCCACAGGAATCCTTGTTCATCTGAAACACTTGACCATATTCATCACTCTTAGAAGTTATTTTAGCTCACAGAAGCTAGCAGTTTAGAGACTTATGTTTCTGTGCTTATTGTATCAATCATTTCAGAATGACCACTGAAGCCACACGCCCCATCCACCAATGATGCATTATTTTATTCCTTAATTTGAGACATATTTACTCAGGCTCGCTTCCGCACTAGGAGCTACAGTACACAGCTTAACATTAGCAACTGCGATGTAAGAGCTTGCTTAAACACTGCTCGTAGGCAATGTAAAGAGACATGCACTGAAGCCAGCCGTTCTGAGGAAGGCTGCAAAAGATGATTCACAATTATGCTGCAATAATTAAATATTTAAAAAGGATCAAAATGCAAAACAAACTATACATAAAATGAACTGTCACTACTATTTACAATATCTACAATGATAACTGTTTAGTGTCGTAACCGGGGTAAGATTCTGCTGTGCTGGATGCGTAACCCTGCTGGTGGGGCTGCCACCTCTCAGCATGCTGACATGCTGTGGGGGACTGCTAATTAGCACCTCCCAGCTGCCATAAGCTCCCCCAAAGGCTACAGGTCTCCCAGGCCCGGGCAGGCAACAGGTTTGGACAAGCTGCTGCACAGCCCCTTGTTTTGGTGGGATGCAGACCCCCAGGACTGTAGCAGATTGAGCTCATGCACATTGGAGAAGCTTTCCACCTACAACTCCTCTGTTGCGTCAGTCCTACTGTATGGCTCTGAGACCTGGTGACTAAATAACACCCCGGCGAACCCGGCTCGACGACTCGGCATCCACTGGCATGACCGCGTCACCAATAAAGAACTCAGAGAGCCGGCTCAACAACTTCCCACCTCTGGTCTTGGTGCAGTGCGACGTGTCCAGTGGTGTGGCCACACCCCACCAGGTTCATCATGGACTTCATCCCCACATAGGCGGGGTGGAGATGCCTGAGAGGGCCCCCCCATATACACAAACCCACTGGATGGATGTCATGGCTCGTGACTTTACACCAGGCCCAGCAGCTGGTGCAGGAGAGCGGGAGGTGGCGAAGACTGGCTACTCTGGTTGGCTTTGCACACGCTGTGCAAGAGGATTGATGATGATGACAATAACTGGAAACAAATTGATTCAATGGCAAGAAAACAATGTGCTGAGAGTGAAAACAGTGTCTGGCCTTAAGTGGAAGTGAACCAACCGTCAGCTTGGAAGGCTGAAGTATGTCACACTACGTTGTGCAATTACTCTATGCAACAGCCATATCCCAACCATACAAACTACCTAGGATGAGAGAAAATTTTTAGCTTTCAATTTGGCAAAGTGCTGACACAGCAGTAGTGAAAGGTGGGACGTGCCATCTTACCGCAGCCAGCTGCCATACTGAAGATGAGTGAGCTTCACTTTTGTTGTCCATCTCTACTTACAGTCTATGCCTTAGACAGCTCACCATTCCCTCCCCGCATCTTTGTCAGCCATCGATCTCCTGAAACTAAGAGCTTCTGTTCTATCTCAGAAAGCAGATTCTTTCATAGCGCTACTCAACCATAGCACCACGTCTGGACATAAATATAGAGTATATGGTTTCATATCACACTCCACAGCCTCATGTAGACGCAGCCTTTTTGAGAAGACAAATGAAAGATGTACACGAGCTCTGTGTTCTGTGAACATCAGCTGTATGGAGGCCGGCACGGGACAATGCTGCTACGATCCTCTTCCTGTACGAACATGTAACTTATTTTAGTGAGAAAAAAAAAAAAGAAAACAAGCGGCAGTTTCAAGAGTGGAAAAGCACAGTATTTTTAAAGATTTGTATAGAGTTCTATGAAATTTTATAGAGGTTATCTAAATAAGAACTGTTCAACACTGACGTGTGGATTGCCAAACACAGAAATACTATATACACACTAGATACATAAAAAGGTGGATAATATTAGATTTATGGGTTATGTAAGAAGCAATATTTATTATTCTGAGTGAATCTCCTTGATTATGTTTATTTTTCCCCCATTTTAAAGTCACATATCATAATGTGATCATTTGTCAGTGTTTATTGAAGTGTTGCCTAAAGTAGATTCTCTCCACTACTGTAGTATACTTAAGATAGTTTGGCCAACCGAACCCAGCTACTTTTCTGACGGTCCTTCCCGCTTTCCTCTGGAATCCCTGAGTCGACCGTGTGTGTATTTAAAAGAAGAAAAAAAAAAGAAAAGAAAAAGAGCAAACTGTGTATATTTTTTAAAATCTAGATCAGCAGGCCATCATGATAGGAAACTATATGAAACCTTTTCTATATGTATACAAGCATAACTCCACCAAAAAAAGAAGAAAAAACATTAGCGGTGCCTGTTCTTCACGGGTCACTGAGCAGTTGTATCTGTGGACATGTAGAGCTGAATAGATGTAGTAGGAAACTTCAGAGCGCCACCGCAGCGTGCTGCTTCACCAGGCCATTTTTAGGACAGACGCGGCCCACTGCCCCACTGCCACTCCCCTTCAGTACACGCTCCCACCCTTCTCATAGTCCAAGCTTTGGATACCCCTTCACTTTCTTTTTTCTTTTTTTTTTTTTTTTTTCCTTTTTCTTCATGCTTTCTTGATTAATTATTTTTTCATGAATAGGTTTTATTCTTTGATTAAGTCTTCATAGAGGCTAAGATGTTTTTTGGTAATTTGTGTAAAGACGTGTTCATGTTTTCTATGTTGCTGTAATTTTGTGCTACCTAATCATAGAGTCAACTAATTACTGAAATGAAAAAGAGAGAGAATTTTCCTGTAACTGCACTCTTCCCCCCCCCACCCCCTCCTCAGTTCCTCAAGACTTCTTGTATGGCAACCAAAATTCACTGTAAGAAATAAATATAATATTGCACTAGAGCTGTATTCTTCTCAGTCCTTACGGTGCGAACCTCTGTGTGTGTGTGTGTGTGTGTGTGTGTGTGTGTGTGTGTGTGTGTGTGTGTGTGTGTGTGTGTGTGTGTGTGTGTGTGTGTGTGTGTGTGTGTGTGTGTGTGTGTGTGTGTGTGTGTTTTGGGGGCAGCAAGCACTGACTATAGGGAGCCCAGATCCTGCCCTTCTGCTTCTAAAGGGAGTATCTCACTATGCCGTGACTAGTTAGAGATTTTTAAAAAAATAATAAAACTTGCAACAAATACGTGAATTAGTGACAGTTTTCACTTGGAATCACACTGGCACGTTTGCATATGTCACATGACTGCTGCATCAGTGTCACAAACTGGCAAATTTTGGGCCAAAATTCAGCAGCAGTTTGCATACACGCCATGTGCACGACATCTGTGCAGCGTGCATGTGAAAACAATTTGCATTTTTTTTTGCACTTAAGTCTGTCCACAGCAGCCGTACAAATCCTGTGCCATACTTGCGTGACAGTTCTCTGTGACTATTGTGAAACTGGGACCATATCTGCCCATTCCAGCAGTCATTTTAGCAGACGTCAAGTGAGCTCAACCACAGTGCTAGATGAGGAGGCTGCCTCAGGGTCCTCCACAGCAGGCCTTGGGAATGGCTCCGCTTCCCCTGTAAGGGCCCGTGGGCCAAGAGACAGCAGCCCCCCCAGCCTTTCCTTCCTTGCCCTTGGGTGGCATCGTGACACTGTCGATTGCAGCTGTGTGCTAAAAAATGAGCGGGCCATTCACATCTGTCCTGCACGTGGACATTCTTGTCCTTTGTTCTCCAATCAGTCACAGTTTTGCTTCATAGCTCCCCAACCACTTGCAAAGTAGTCTGACTTTTCTCACACTTTCTGATTCATAGAAGCTATATTGAGAAGGGTTCAAGATGGAGTCAAGACACCCATGATGACTCTGGGACTATTTTTGAGAGAAAATCTGTTTCACAGATTTTTTTTCCAACACGTTCAAAATTCTTGTGACAAGTGAGGAAATTGCAAAGCCCCCCTAAGTGTTTGGAGAGATTTTGGAAACTCCCTCACAAACGCTGTTCTCCAACTGCTCACAAGCTGTCCCAGACCAGTGAGGTACAGGCTTAAGTCACGGGGCATAACTTCAGAAAAAAAATCTGCTTTGGAGTGAATGGCAAGACAGAAATGATTTTTTGGTTCCAGTTTAATTTTGCCATATGTCACTTTTTAAGATTTGTTTACATAAAGTTAGTGTCAGGAACAGAACAAGTTGGAATGCTCACCAACCGTGTCAGCTGTACTTCTACGAGAATAAAGTAAGCGACTCCTGAAGGGAATCTGGGAGCCGTGCTCAACAAAAACAAGGTGAGTGGCCCGATGTAGGATAGAGGAGCAGAGGGTCATTTCACTTTTCAGGGAATAAATCACCTGCATCAGTGAGCAGCCATGAATCCCTCCCACTAGAGATACCAGAGAAAGAGTTGAGATGACTTGAGGAGAGAGGAAGAGAGGAGACACCTTCACCTCGGCGACATCACTGCCATGCAGCGTCTACACTGAATATGACCTATGGAGCAGCCATATCATCATTTTTATGTCTTTTGCTTATTAATTATTACCTGGAAAGTACCCGGTACTTAATAATACAGCTCAGAACCCTGTAAGTACCAGTAATTTTAGGGTAGATATGAAATTAGAACCCAAAAAGTACTGGGTAGTTTTGGAGTACTTACACTTAAGATTAGTTTGTACTTTTAAACTTGTCTCAAGCACAGAAACTACGAAGTTCTTATACGATTACTACACAGTAGCTTCATGGTAAATACAGGGTACTTAGATGACAAGTACAGTAGTGTGAAAAAGTGTTTGCCCCCTTCCTGATTTCTCATTTTGTTGTATTGTGGTGGAAATTTACTGTCTATGCATTAATCTGTGGAGTAAATAGGGATCATTTGTTTTACAAGTGTGTCTCCATATATGAATTGTTCTGTAAACTGCCCACTGTAATCTTATTAGGGCATAAGCTGCATAGTGTTTATTGGCCTTCATAGGTTTTAGAAACTGAAGGTCAGGATAAGCATAAAGGATGGTCTAAGCTACATTAACAATCTCTTTGATATGCCTGCTTTACTTTGTGTTCCAGGGTGAGCTCTCATGTCACACTGACCTGTTAGGTATTTGAACTGTTTTCTGAGCTGTCTCCATTCTCCCCCGCTTCTCCTCCTTTCGCTCTCCGCTTCTCCTGTTTTCACTCCTCTGTCTTGTATCAACATCCCAGATGTAGGGCAGTGTACTGACTGCTATAAAACCTGTTGCTTCCTCTATGAGGGCAGAGCAGAGTGAGTTGAATTCCTTTTTGCACTGTTCTCCTGTGTCACAGAAATAAAGGCAATTCAACTTGGCAGATCCGTCTCATTTATTCCTCCAGGACCAGAGTCTATGAGATAGATAAATTTTTCTTTCATAACTGGTGTGAAGAAGTGGGATAAATGATCGCCAATCTTCGTTCGTCGGCGTGGACTGATCATCCCGAACAGAGTTTGGCTCTTTCCACTCAGTTTGGCGATGGGAGCACAGTGGCGAAGAAGGGGTGACACATTATCCCGAAGAATCCATCCTACAGGCCTCCTAAATTGAAAGTAAGCAAATTTAAACTACCTTTTCAATTTATAAGAATATTTGCTGATTTATCAATCATAGATTTCATCTTTATTGGACCATTTCTGTGAGTCCAGTGGTTAATTCCATGGCTGGACTATTTTTGGAGTCCGGTGGTTATTTTCACGGCAGGACTAATTTAAAGGCTGTATATGACGCCTGTCAAGTTAAAGGGTTGGGGATATTGTGGAGAATGTGGAAATGACGAGGCTGAGTTTATCTCAAGAGTCAGGTTTATTCCATTCTCCAACATCATCAAAAACAGAAAAGAGAAAGAATCCCCCAACATCTGTCCCTTTTATACCCCAGGACATCAAAGCACACAGTCACATTGTCTTTTAATCCCAAGTCACAATGCGTCTTCTTCCAGGTCTTCTCACCTCCACCTAAAGTCACTGGTGGTCAGGAAATCCCTCAAGGTCATCTCTTTGCATACAAAAGGCCACATTTCACATCCTCCTGTTATCTCCTAGGAGGTTCAGTCCTTTTGTTCCTCTGAGACGTGAAGCATACAATAAGCATACAGTAATATACATGTGAAGCATATGAAACCCACATATGTGTCCCACATGACACCCCCCCCAAACGTCTAAGATGGAACAATATAATAACAGTTTGCATGTCATAATAAAATCACTACACATCAGTCCACATGCTGCTTGGGCCTCAGTCTTCTCCCGTATTTGCTGTAAGCAGGCTTTACCACCTCCGCGGCGCCCTCCTGCTGGGGAGCTGCTGTCTGAGGATGAGAACTGTTAGTCAATCTCTGTGGGTGTTCTGGGGAATGCTCTCTAGGGGGTCTGCCACGCCGAGGAGCCTTAGCCAACTGCACACCTTCGTCAGCCACCACAAAAGCGGGTTTGAGCCTGTTTATGCCAATCATTTCTTTTCTGCCCCCCAAATCTAGCAAAAAATGCTTATCCCCTGTTTCCAGCACTCTATATGGTCCGTCATAAGGTGGTCGTAACGGTGGGCGATGGGCATCATGTCTGACAAAAACAAACTCCGCATTTTTTAAATCCTTAGGCACAAAAACGCGCGGAAAACTGTGGTGAACAGGGCCAGGTAGCGTGCTCGAGTCCGTGCTACTCTGTAACCGCTGAGCTGGGGAGCACTCTGGCGCCGGATTATCTGGGAGAAATTCCCCGGGCAGCCAAAGTGGCTGTGCGAAAACTAGCTCAGCTGGGGAGGCTTCTAAATCCTCTTTAGGTGCAGAATGCAACCCCAATAAAACCCATGGTAGCCTGTCCACCCAATTTGCATCCGTAAGCGACGCTCTGAGGGTCGCCTTCAATGACCTGTGCAAACGTTTGCATAACCCGTTAGCCTGCGGATTGTATGCGGTCGTGCGGTGGATCGTTGCCCCCAGGCTGCGGGCCATTGCTGACCAAAGTTCGGAAACAAATTGAGGGCCTCTGTCGGACGTAATGTCCGACGGGACTCCAAAACGCGCTACCCATGCCGTTAAAAACGCGTGCGCCACCTCCTCGGCTGTGGTTGACGACAGTGGGACCACTTCCGGCCAGCGCGTGGTGCGGTCAACCATTGTCAGAAGATGTGTGCACCCCTGTGAGGGCGGGAGGGAGCCTACGAGGTCCACGTGAACATGATCAAACCTCTTAGCCGGAATGTGAAACGGCTCCAAGGGAGCTCTCGTGTGTCTGTGTACCTTGGCTCGTTGACAAGCCATGCAGGCTGCCGCCCACTCTCTAACTTGTTTGCGCAGGCTCGGCCATACAAATTTCTCTCCCACCATTTTGACCGGCGCGCGCACTCCCGGGTGCGCCAGAGAATGGTTCGAGTCAAAAACGCGGCAGCGCCGCTCGGCCGGTACCACAGGACGTGGTCGCCCAGTGGAGACATCGCAGATTAGGGGGGGCATACCGTCTTGCAGCACCCTGTTCTCCAGCCTTAACCCTGTTGGTCCAGACTGGAGCGCGCGCACGTCCGCGTCGCTAACCTGATCCGCGGCCATGGCTGCATAATATATCCCTACGCGGACTGGGGCCGCGCGCACTTCCGCGTCGCTAACCCAATCAGCGGCCATGGCTGCAAAATCTACCCCTATGTGAGTTGGAGCCGCCACGGCGCGCGAGAGGCAGTCTGCCACTACATTAAGTTTACCCGCCACATGCTGGATATCGGTAGTAAACTCCAAGATCGCGGCCAGCTGTCTCTGCTGCTGGCCCGACCGAGGTTCTGAAATCTTGGCCATCGCAAAAGTCAGCGGCTTGTGTCAACGAACGTGGTGAAACGGCGTCCCTCCAGCCAGAACTGGAAATGGCGAATGGCCAAGTGGAGAGCTAACAACTCCCTGTCGAATGCGCTGTATTTTCGTTCACTATCGCGCAAGGTCCTGCTGAAAAAGGCGAGCGGTTGCCAGGCTCTGGCTACATACTGTTCCACGACCGCCCCTATGGCCACATCTGACGCGTCAGTAGTGAGCGCCATGCGGGCCGTTGGGACTGGATGTGCTAACAACGCAGCGTTTGCCAGGGCTGTTTTGACTTCAGAGAATGCGCGCTCTCGCTCCGGAGACCATTCGATTTTATTTGTGGGTTTTTGTTTTTTTAGTGCAGCATACAATGGTTGCATGAGCTGCGCTGCGCGGGGGAGGAAACGGTTATAAAAATTCACCATTCCCAAACTGTAACGCTTTGACCGTTTGTGGCTGGGGAAAATTTGTTACTGCGTGCACTTTGTCAGGCAGAGGAACCGCTCCTTCTGGAGAGACGCGATGCCCCAAAAAATCAATCTGCGTCACCCCGAACTGACACTTCACTGGGTTGATTATTAACCCGTGCTCTGCCAACCTCCGGAAAACTGCCGTGAGGTGGTTTCCGTGTTCGTCCTCGGACGCGCTGGCTACCAATATGTCGTCCAGGTAGACGAATACGAAGGGGAGATCGCGCAACACCGCGTCCATCATGCGTTGGAACGTCTGCGCCACGCCTTTAAGCCCAAACGGCATGCACAAAAACTCGAATAGCCCGAACGGAGTTATTACCGCTGTTTTGGGTATGTCCTCAGCGCGCACTGGGACCTGGTGGTAACCACGTACCAAGTCTATCTTAGAAAAAACGCGCGCCCCCGCCAAATGAACTGAAAAATCTTGGATGTGCGGGATCGGGTAGCGGTCGTGCGCTGTAGCGTTGTTCAACCTGCGGAAATCACCGCAAGGTCGCCACGAGCCATCAGCTTTCGGGACCATGTGAAGCGGTGAAGCCCATGGGCTTTTCGAACGCCTGATGTTGCCCAACTTTTCCAGGTGAGCGAACTCCTCGCGTGCTATGGTCAGTTTAGCTGAATCCAAGCGCCGAGCTTTTGCAAAAACGGGCGGTCCGGTGGTAGTAATAAAATGTTCCACCCCGTGTTTAGCCACGGTCGCCGAAAATGTTGGGACCGTGAGTGCTGGGAACTGAGTGAGGAGTGTGTGGAACTTACCACTTGCAGCTGTGACGTTGGCTTGTGTTGTTGGCGGGGCCACTTGAGCTGTACAGGGAATAGAATAAAAAGAGAGTGCATTAACCAGGCGTCTGTTAGCAAGATCAACCAACAACCCATGTGAGCACAAAAAATCAGCCCCTAACATGTTGAAATTGACTGTAGCTATGACGAAAGTCCACTCGAATGTACAGCCGTGTAGGGACAGAAGCAGAGTCCTCTCACCGAAGGTCTTAATCGCCGAGCCGTTCGCTGCTGACACCCCGGGACCACTGGAAGGCGCCAGCCGGTCAGCGGAGGAAGGTGTGATGAAATTCAGCTGGGAGCCTGTGTCCACGAGGAAATGCCTCCCCGAGCGTGCATCTCTCAAGTAGAGCAGCTTGTTCTCCTCTCCGAGGGCCGCAGCTGCTACCGACCCCCAGTCTTGGCGTTTCCCGAGCGCTTGAAATGGCACGGTGGTATATATTTGCGTGCCCTCTCTGCAAAGCAGCGATGGTAGAAACAAAGGACGTCGTCTGCTTCGTGTTTCCTGGCCCCTGCCGCCGCCGTCGTCGGTGAGTCTGGTACTGCAGCCTCTGGCCCCCTGCCATCTTCGGACGTTGTGCTGAGCTCTGCTGCCGTGGCCGTGGCCGCGCGCCGTTTATTGGCATTGACGAGTCGCTGCGCCTCCTGGCCCAGCTCGCGGTAGTCTCGTCGGGCCAACAGTGGTGAACTGGCCAGGGTCACTCTCACCGCTGACGGTAGGGTCCTGAGGAAGAGGTGGGTGAAGATGAAGTGATCATCGTCAGAGTCTTTCAACCTCAACAGCTTCTCCATCAGGTCCGCAGGCCTGTCGCTTTCAAATTCAGTCAGCGCCAGGAACCCCTCTGCTCACTCCTCCACCGAGGGGGTGAAGTAACGGATGAGTGCAGCCTTCAACGCGCTGTACTTGTTGCTGTCCAGCGGCTGGTTGATCAGGCTCTCCACCCGCTGGTCTGTGTGGTTGTCCAGCTTTGCAACCACATGGTAGAACTTTGTGTCGTCTACCGAAATCCTCCGGAGGTTGAACTGCGCCTCGACCGTGTTAAACCAGGAGCGCGGATTGTTCTGCCAGAAGTCTGGCAGCTGAACTGTGGCTGCATTCGTTTGGCTGGCTCCTGACGAGTCTGGCTCGGGAGAATTTCTTCCACTCATGATACGTCTTAGGGTCACCAGTGTGGAGAATGTGGAAATGACGAGGCTGAGTTTATCTCAAGAGTCAGGTTTATTCCATTCTCCAACATCATCAAAAACAGAAAAGAGAAAGAATCCCCCAACATCTGTCCCTTTTATACCCCAGGACATCAAAGCACACAGTCACATTGCCTTTTAATCCCAAGTCACAATGCGTCTTCTTCCAGGTCTTCTCACCTCCACGTAAAGTCACTGGTGGTCAGGAAATCCCTCAAGGTCATCTCTTTGCATACAAAAGGCCACATTTCACATCCTCCTGTTATCTCCTAGGAGGTTCAGTCCTTTTGTTCCTCTGAGACGTGAAGCATACAATAAGCATACAGTAATATACATGTGAAGCATATGAAACCCACATATGTGTCTCACAATATAACCTTATTCAGTTGTATAAAGACACCAGGGTTGGGGATATAACATTGTCTAGTTGTATAGAACGCCAGGGTCGGGGATATAACGGTGTTTGGACGCACTGGGGACGCTCGGTGGTCAAATCTGTATCTGGTGATGGGAATTGTTAAATCAAGGCAGGTTTCCAGAGATCTGGCTGGTCCGAAAGTGAAATATATGCTTGATAATTATGGTACAGAAAGTATGAAATTTATTGAAAAATGGATCTGCGAAGATGGATTTCCTTCGGGGGGTTCTTTTTCTGTTGAAACGATTGTTGCTTTGAGAGATAAGATTAATGTTAAGATTTAGAAAGTTCACACACGCAAAAAGCAAAGCAAGAGGGACAGAGAAAAGCTGATGCAGTTGCAGTCAGAGAAGGGCGCAGCAGGACTGTGGTTGATGGAAGCAAAGAAGCATAGAGATAAGCAGGCACAGGGCAGACAAAAGAATGAACAGGCAAAGAAAGACAGAGAATATACAAAACAACAACAACCTTTACACTCTGCTGGGGGACCCCATTCCCCCTCCCAACGAAGGCGACCGTCCGGTTCCCCCTACTCCCCATCCTACTAACCCTTTCACTGCAGCATTGAATCCAGCTCTGCCTGGGTCCAACCCCAACATGTGTATGCCAGAAGATGACGCTCCCCCCGCAGCGACAGCAACTCAGACCGATGACAGAAATGATACACTAACTTTGTCGGGGGTAATGTCTCACAAAGGGCAGACAGAATTAAGGAGCCTCACTAATCCTGCTTCCTTCCACAATAATGCACCATCTGCATGGAAAAAAGAGAGAAGATAAAGATGAAGGAGACATGGGGCACTGAGGGCACTGATGGTGACAACAAGAATAAAGATTACAAAGGGGCGCTTGAACACTTGACGAGAGCAATTGCACGCGATTGTGCCAAATGTTCCAACTTGGGCAAGTTGTCGAATTGCAAATAGAAAGACGATGAGACCCCGGGGGACTACTTCCACAGATTAAGGAAAATCTTCAACGGAGCGGTGGCCATTCCATCCCCCGCAGATTACATGACAGATAAGGGAGCATATGGCATGCATTTGAACATGTGGTTTATGGCGGGCCTTCTCCCCAGCCTGGCTGCAGATCTGAAACAGACGTGCATAGGATGGGAAACCCAGACATCACAAGAAATACTGCGTCATGCAAAACACCATCACAGAAAGGCCGAGAGTGCCACAAAGAAGAAGATCAAGGCAAAGGAGGATAACTTGGAAAAGGCTCTCCTCACCATGGCCAAGTGGGTTCCGACCCCTGCCCAGCCACACCCAGGATTATCTGCTGGCCCCGACCAGTGCCGTTACTGTGGAGAAGAAGGACACTGGGTGAAAGAATGCCCACAGCTCTCCAGCTGCAACCACTGTAAACAAGGTGGACATTGGGCAGAGAACTGCCCAGTGAAGCCCAGAAATACCTTCCGCGGCAGAGGAAGGGGCAGAGGCAATTTTCAGCGTGGAGGACGCCGGGCTTGGCAACAGCGCACCACACCACAGCCACAGCCCCATTCAGAAGCCAGGTCCTGGTCTGTTGTATCAGACCAGGGGCTGATACAACAGCAGCAACAGTGACACCAGGCAGATAAGACTGATACATGCACGCCATCTTTACTCTCACCCCCAGCAGACGCCGTACATGAGCTTGCTAATAAAAAACCCGCTGCAGCAACACATACACACACATATCACCACAATGATGTGCATGTCTTTAATGATGTGCATGAATACTTTAGCCAAGTATTCAACCTCTGACTTCAGGGATCTGCCTGTTTTGCCAGTTAAAATTTCAGGGAAGTTGATAGATTTTATGGTAGATTCTGGGGCAACTAACTCAGTTTTGTCATCATCATCAGGTTTAAAGCCCCCTCTCACCTCCCTCTCACTCACATCACAAGTGGCAAGTGGAGGTTTCACACATGAGTTTTTCACTGAGCCACTGTCATGTGTAGTGGATGGACATGATTTCACTCACAAGTTCCTTTTTTCACCACAATGTCCCTTTAATCTGTTAGGTAGAGACTTAATGTGCAGTTTGTCTCTCTCAGTCACATGTACACCGCACGGGACAAAGATAGAGACCCCTGACTTGACTTTTGCAAAAACTCCGACATTTTCAGTGGACATTTATGAGTACATTTATGAGTGGACATTGTTAGATGAAGAACAGAGCTCTGATCTTGTGGAACTAGGGAGGGCCTTATCTCCAAATTCCACTGTTTTCATGCCTCAGCACAGAACACACTGCACATCACATCTCTCACACATTATGAGAGCAAGTGGTTGCAAATTAAGCCCACTCCACTGCAAAGCTCCCACATCATTTGGAATGCTGATTTCAGCTTTTTGCTGATTAATCTTGCACCTGTTATGAACAGTTTGTTTTTAGTTTCCGGCAGCCACCCGCACATCTCACTCACTAAATCCCCATCCTCAGCATGGCATGATATGGGTCCACGAGCTCTGGCTGCATTTCATGCTGATGACTGAGAACCGTCAAGGGCACTCTCTCATTTAGGCCTGAATGCCATTTCATTTTCACCATCTCTGCAGATGTTTGTGCAGAATATATAGTCTCCCTCCCCTGTGAACACTTCATAAAGACTTTAGACATCAACAGACAGTACAGGTGGATTTCCCCTATCACTGCGCTGACCACAGCACATGACTCTGACTTGATACTCTCACATGTTCCACCACCATTGTGGGCTGCACACAAAAATGATGTAGGGCTAATAAAAAACTTCCCTCCTGTGGTGATCACGCCTAAGTCTGATTTCAAACTCAAATGCATGCAGTACCCACTCCGACCTGAAGCACGTGATGGTATCACGCCTGTTTTCAAATCACTACTGAAAGAAGGGATTGTGGTCCCAGCCCCTGACTCCCCTGTCTGCGCTCCAATTTTTCCAGTAAAGAAAATCAGGGACAAAGACCAACCCCCTGAATGGCGTTTTGTTCAGGATCTCCAAGCAGTGAATGCTGCAGTTGTTCAGCGCACGCCTGTGGTTCCTAACCCTCACACCATTTTGAGTCAAATTCCACCAAATTCCACCTGTTTTACAGTAGTGGACTTGTCCAATGCATTTTTCAGTGTCCCAGTCCATAAAGACTCACAGTTTTGGTTCACATTCCAATTCAATGGGGCACGCTACACTTTCACCAGATTGGCCCAAGACTACTGTGAAAGTCCAACTATCTACAATGCAGCCCTCAAAGACTCCCTAGTTCTCTTCAGCTGACAGAAGGTTCTGTTTTGATCCAATATGTTGATCATCTTTTGTTGTGTGCACCAAACAAACCACAATGCCAATCTGACTCACTGAAGCTTTTGTGTCACCTAGTTGCAGAAGGCCACAAAGTTTCCAAACCCAAATTGCAATTCTGCAAACCAATGGTCACATTCCTGGGCCACCAAATTTCTGCTCAGGGCAAAATCTCTCTCTCCCAAATGTGTGGATGCAATCTGTCACATGGACAAACCAAAAACCAAAAAGGAGCTCCTTTCTTTTCTTGGCATGGCTTCCTATTGCCGCTCTTTCATTCCTGACTTCTCATGCATTGAAAAACCGATGCGTGACATCATTCCATCAAAAGGTCCCGCTCATCTTCCTCTTGAGTGGACCCCTGCTGCTACTGACTCCTTTGCAAACATGAAGACAGCCCTTTTGTCTCCTCCAGCATTCTCACTTCCTTATCCCTCCAAACCTTTTGTCCAGTATGTTGATGAGAAGTCCGGATGCATGACCTCCATTCTTTTGCAGCTGCATGGTGACAAACTACTGCCCATAGCATATTACTCCTGCAAATTAGATGCTGTGGCTGCTGGATTACCATTTTGTCTCTGAGCTGTGGCTGCGGCAGAACGTGCTGTGGCAGCATCACGTGACATTGTTTTGTTCTCTCCCTTGACGCTGTATGTCCCTCATGCTGTGGCTCTCCTTCTAACAGAGCAAAAATCTTCACATTTTTCACACACTAGGTGGCTTCGATACCACTTCACTCTTTTGGAGACCCCAAAACTTACTGTCAAACGCTGTGCACAGTCAATCAACCCAGCTACCAATCTCCCCCCACCTTTCTGTGATGATGATGCAAACTGTGACCATGACTGTTTATCCTTAGTTGACCTTGTCACCTCTCCCAGACCTGACCTTTCTGACACTCCGCTTCCCAACCCAGACCTTGTCCTGTATGTTGACGGCTCTGTATCTGTTGACCTTTCTGTAGGCCGCAACAAAGTGGGTTGGGCAGTGTGTAATGATCACTGCACGCTACTCTCTGGCTCTTTGCCATCTCATCTTTCCGCCCAGGCTGCAGAACTTGTTGCCCTGGCAGAAGCCTGCACTTATGCAGCAGGTCAATCTGTTACCATCTATACTGACTCACGCTAGGCCTTTGGCGTAGTCCATGACTTCGACGCCCTCTGGCGTGAACGCAATTTTCTCACGTCTGCAGGTATGCCTGTAAAGAACTCTGTCTATGTTTCCAGGCTCCTTGAAACCATCCTTCTCCCCTCCTCTGTGGCGGTGTGCAAGTGCACCGCTCACACCTCCTCTGCTGACCTGGTGTCCAGGGGCAATGCTCACGCTGATGCAGCAGCCAAGGCCGCTGCTCTCTCATTCTTAGCTGCCCACCTCCCCTCTCCCTCCCCTTCTTCTCTTCCCTTTAACCCACCCACCGATTCCCTTGTCTCCATGCAGTCTTTTTCCTCCCCACAGGAACGCCAGAAGTGGACAAAGAAAGGATGCTACAAAGACCAGGCTGGTGTGTGGAGAGGCCCAAACTCCCTCCCCTGCCTCCCAGCTCACTTTTTTCATCATTTTTCTAAGTTGACACATGGAAGAGATCATGTGTCAAAAGAGGGAATGAGACAACCACTCCATGCTAACTGGTTTACCACTGGTTTCACTGTCTATGCTGATAATTTTTGCAAAAAAATATTTAATCTGTGCTACAAACAATGTTCATAAAACTTCCTGATAGAAAAATTCCATATTATCTATACTATTATTGATATTAATAATGTATTATTATATTTGAGAAGTCTCATACCTTTCATATGCCATGTTTAATGTTTATATGTGCATTCCATATAGGATAAGTTTTTATATTCTTGGCCTGTTTCTGTGAGCAATTTCAGAGAGTTCAGACTGAGGATCAGTACAGGATCAGTACATGCGTAAGGAATGATCTAAGCCATTTATTATAATCTCTTTGACATAACCTGTTTTGGGTCACAGGAATGCACAGGAACTCTTCAGCCTGTACAGATCAGTGGTAGATGGACATTCTGTTAGTTTTATGGATCTCGTGTCTTCATGACCCATGTCTTCAGAGTGTCTGATGTCCGCCTGGATAAGCTCAGTTATCAGGACTGTCTCGTTCTGTCCCTTCCCTTATCCTTATCCTCCCTCTCCTTTCTCCTACCTATATATATCAGACTTAGAAGAATGGATCCTTTAGAGATTCTAGGTGTGTCTGAATGTCATGCCTTGTAACCTCTCCCCCAAGGTGGCCAATGGGGTGACTCCTTATATTTTTGAAATAAATGTACATAAATTCAACTTTCCGCCTGATTATTTGACTTTGAATAATTTAAGCTCAAAATTATTCTAACACTTCCAAAAAGGTTTTAGCTGCTCATCTGCCCCCTGAAGGCCCTTTCCAGCATCTGATGATGGATTTCATTGAATTAACACTAGCTGAGGGTAAAAAGTACTGTTTGGTAATGGTTGACATGTGGTCCAAATGAGTAGAAGCCTTTCCAGCCAAACATGCAACAAGCACAGTTGTAGCTAGAGCATTGTTGTCAGAAATTATTCCCAGGTGGGGAATACCAGAGAAAATCTCCAGTGATAACGGCAAACATTTTCTAAATGAAGCCTTGACCAACTTGAGTGCCACATTGGGTTTTGACTTGAGAAAACATTGTGCCTATCACCCACAGTCAGGTGGCGCCACTGAACATGAAAATGGCACCCTAAAAAACAAACTGGCAATTCGTGAAGATGAAACTGTCCTACCCTGGACTAAGTGCCTCCCATTAGCACTAATGTACATGCGCATGCGAGTCAGGAAGAAATATAATATGTCACCTTTTGAGATTCTGTTTGCTCGTCCTCCTTTTCTAGGATTCTCTGTGGACAGGAAGACAGTGCCTCCTTTAACCACATCACATTTTGAGATTGCCTTATTGCTCTGCCTTGTCAAGTGCAAAACATCTCTCAGCAGGTTAAAGCTGCCCTGCCTAGGCCTGCAGAGGGGGTCCTCCATGACATCAGGCCCGGTGACTGGGTGGTGATCAAAAGCTTCAAACGAAAGAACTGTCACAGCAAACGGTGGTTGGGTCCATACCAGGTCCTTCTGACAACATTCACGGCTGTGAAGATCGCAGAAAGGACAACGTGGGTCCACGCGACGCATTGCAAGAAGGTCCCAGCGCTTGAGCCAGAAGAGCCCAGACTAGACTAGGACGAGAAGCAGAAGTAAGTGGCTAGCCACAACCACCACCCCACGTTGTAGACTAGGACGAGAAACAGAAGTAAGTGGTTAGCCACAACCACCACCCCATGTTATAGACTAGGACGAGAAGAAGCCGAGCCGTGTGAAGATACAAGACCACATACTGTTGAACCTGACAGCCATCACAAACAACCTGAGTGTACGCCGAATGCTGCTCAGTAGAAGCATACACCATGCACACCCATTACACTGATACTGATATGATGGACAATTCGGATTTACGCCAATGTCTGCTCACGAACGGCAGCCAGCGGAACCGACGATGACGTTGCCACGACTGGACAATGTGGGACTTCCTGTGTACAGGGCTCTTTATCTTGTTGTTGGTCAGCTTGACCGTTTATTTGATGATTTTTTTCTGTGCCCCATCACACCATCCTCCACAGATGCAAGCTCTTGTAGTCTCTAAACAAACTGTTTGTGATTCTAGTTCTAGAAAGGTTATCAATGACATACTGCTACTAGCAGAAAGCAAGAGGAATTTTTCCTCATTTTCTTTTAAACTTATGGTACCATTATGCCCGCTTCCTTGCGAAGCAGCAAAAAGCTGCAAACTGTTATGTCTGCACTAGAATGCCTGTAGCTACTACCAATCCTCATGTTTCTCCTGCTCCATTTGACTCATCTGATCTCTTTCCTGACAATTTGATGTAGACGCTGAACCCTAATTTCTTAAATCAAATTGTACAGAGAATCAACAGGTCACAGTTTACCACCCCATGCCACCTAACACAGGGAGGAATTTTTCTACTTTCTTGGCAATAAACTGTGGCGACAATACAATTTTTGGCCCGGTCCACCACCCCCCAAACTCTAAATTCATATGCTAATAATCTTACTCTTACCCTGCCTGGGGTGAAAATGGGCTCTGTTCCCACAACTTATTGTTCCCATATCTACTCACCATGTACCACTACTGACCAGGGTCACCTTAATACCACTCAGGCCCTGCCAGGTACAACATGCAAGCATTGGTATATTTTGACCGCTGTTCTGCTGCTTCTCATGTTTTGTGGCTGTTGTATACTTCCTATTATTAGACACATGATATCAAAGTTGTTTGTTTCCACCATGTTGCATTACATGCCAGCTGCCACTTGTGACCCTAATGTAACTCCTGCTTCAGCCTCGCCAATGTCAGATTACACTGACCTGGACATGTCTGAACTCCCTTTCTCCGATGATTATGATGATTGCATGAATAAAGACTCAACTATGATGTAAATATTCCATGTACACCACATCCAGTTCTTTTCTTTGCTTGCTCTCCACTGAGTGCTCACACTCACAAAAAACAGCCTCTTATGACTCTTCACACATGCCGTTATTCTATGTCACTGTTCATGATGCATCAGTTTAAACCTGAGAGGGTGTACTTTTGCTGATTTCTTGACAGTCTTGTAAAAATGGTCATATATGACCAAAAGAAGGAAAATGTGGTGGAAATTTACTGTCTGTGCATTAATCTGTTGAGTAACTAGGGATCATATGTTTTATAAGTGTGTCTCCATATATGAATTGTTCTGTAAACTGCCCATTGTAATCTTATTAGGGCATAAGCTGCATAATGTTTATTGGCCTTCATAGGTTTTAGAAACTGAAGGTCAGTATAAGCATAAAGGATGATCTAAGCTACATTAGCAATCTCTTTGACATGCCTGCTTTACTTTGTGTTCCAGGGTGAGCTCTCATGTCACACTGACCTGTTAGGTACAGTATTTGAACTGTTTTCTGAGCTGTCTCCGTTCTCCCTGGCTTCTCCTCCCTTCACTTCCCGCTTCTCCTGTTTTCACTCCTCTGTCCTGTATCAACATCCCAGATGTAGGGCAGTGTACTGAATGCTATAAAACCTGTTGCTTCCTCTATGAGGGCAGAGCAGAGTGAGCTGAATTCCTTTTTGCGCTGTTCTCTTGTGTCACAAAAATAAAGGCAATTCAACTTGGCAGATCCGTCTCATTTATTCCTCCAGGACCAGAGTCTATGAGATAGATAAATTTTTCTTTCATAGTATGTTTATCACACTTCAATGTTTCAGTTCATCAAACAAATCTAAATATTAGACAAAGATAACACAAGCACACCGTGTTCCAAATTATAATGCAAATAAGATTTTAGTGTCATAAACATTCAAATTTTTGTTTTTCAATTAAACTCATGGATGGTACTGTGTCTCAGGGCTCTTTGGATCACTGATATCAACCTCAGACACCTGTCATAATTAGTTTGCCAGGTGATCCCAATTAAAGGAAAACTACTTAAGAAGGATGTTCCACATGATTAAGCATGCCACAGGTTTCAAGCAATATGGGAAAGAAAAAGGATCTCTCTGCTGCCGAAAAGCATCAAATAGTGCAATGCCTTGTACAAGGTATGAAAACATTGGATATTTCACGAAAACTTAAGCGTGATCATTGTACTGTGAAGAAACTTGTGGCTGATTCAGAGCACAGACGGGTTTGTGCAGATAAAAGCATAATGAGGAAGGTTTCTGCCAGACAAATTCATTGGATTAAGAGCAGCTGCTAAAATGCCATTACAAAGCAGCAAACAGGTATTTGAAGCTACTGGTGCCTCTGGAGTCCCATGAACTGTTGTGTCTCTAATTAAGAAGGAGTCGAGGTGACGTTTTATAGTTTTATTAAGAACACAATACCAGGAACACAGGAGACTCTTGTGGTAGCCTGAGAGTCACAGTGAAGAGACAAGATGGCTTCCGCTGCCGTCTTATATACCCCAAGTGACACCACATCCCAGAGGCGGGGCGTCACCACCTCTCTACCCTAAGGCACTGCCATAATAATAATATACTCAATATATTATCCAACATCCCCCCACCCTTGAAGAATCACAAGTACACCAATTGCCCCCCCCTTTTAAATATACACCCGAGACACTCACTAATACAGAAATATACAGGCCTATCCATTCATACCACACTGGCTCAGCGGGTCACTCCGCAATGTAAACAGACAGTCAATGAACACAAAAGGACCACACACTAAAATAAATTAATCCCGAAATAAATAAATATGTACATCCTAGACAGTAAAACTTTATACAATTGTAAACACTGCAAACAATGGCGGTACCTGACTCTCCAAACTAGCACTCCCACCCCATAACATGGGCACAACATTTTAAGGAAACAGCAACACAACATGGGGCACATTTACATTTCACTCACGGTCATTATCCTACTTCCACACTTCAGTGTTACCACACCTCACCACACACATACACATTACACTCAATACTCCCCACACATATATGGCATTCAACACACACAACGGTGGTCACTTCTTGTTTTTTCTTTTTTAAACTATTAACTATAGCAATAAAACAGCAAAACACACAATGATTAGACACACCGTAAGCCCCAAATAAAACACAGTCTTAACCCGGGTCTCCCGTTGGCTCCCCTCTGGAGAATCCGTCCCACAGCCCACTCCCAGAGCGTCTCCGCTTTTCTTAACTGGAGATGCGCTGCACTGGTGTTTCTTCCATTCCAAACGCTGCAGCTCGTTCGGGTGCCATCTCGACCCATCCATCAGTTCCAGGTAACCGTCGTCGCCAGTCCATACCACACGCAGGCCACCCTGTCCGTCTTGCTGCTCCCTCGATCTGCGAACCCATCCTAGCCGAGACTCAACCCTAGGGCGCACGTCATCACCCACACCCAGGGGATTACTCACTGGCTTCCTTCTTCTACAGCGTCATGAACCGGTACCCACATGGTTCCTTAGCGTCCCACCGATCCGACTCGAGCCTTGTCCCTTGTTTTCATTCTGGGCACGTCTAGGGTTTGTGCCATCCGGTCTCGCCCCGATTGTTTTCATTTCTTGCGTCGGAACAACACTGACAGCGCCTGGCTCAACAGTGGTACTCAGTCAGCCACCAGAGCTTTGCTGCGCCTGCTCTCTGGAACCATCCGCCCCCATGGGTGCTAATCCATGCTGTTCGGGTCCCTCATCCAAGGAACTGCAAACACTGGTGTGGAGTGCTCGCCATGGCGACGTACTCTGGTGCTGGTGGCGGCCCTCTTCACCCGGACTGGGCCACCCTAAGTCCCACACTTCATCGCCACTTCCCACATAAAATGGCCGGTCCCACAGTCCACCACCTGACCACTTCTCCACTTCTCCGCAGGTGATGGAGAAACCGAGCCCGTAAAACAAATCACAGCCAATTAAGTTGTTACCTTCACGGGCCACCATGAACTCGGCTGCACACATTGAGGCCGCCTTGTACCTCACTGATAGCCACACCGAGCCCACAATGCCCAGGGGGTTGCTGCCATACCCGTAACAGGCAATGTCTGTCTTACTTACAGTGTAATGCAGGAAGAACTTCGTCACCGTCGCCAGATTCAAGATGGAGGTCGCCGACCCCGTGTCCACCATCAACGGGATTGGCACCCCGTCCAACATGATGTTGCACAGAATTCGTCCGTCTGCATTGGGCAAGACCGTGTGGACCACTGTAGGCATCTTCTTAGCCGAAGCCCACTTCCCTGGTCCCCGTTCCTCCTTCTCAAAGTTCCGGCAAACCCTAGTGAAGTGGTAGAACAATTCGCACCGTCCACAACGTTTCCCCTTCGCTGCGCACTCCCTCGCTCCATAGCGGTGCCTGCTGGATCCGCAGCCGTAACATTTTGGCGTCCCCGGGGCGGACCTAATCTTCAAGATGGCTGCATACTCGTCGTCGCTGCCGTCATCCGGATCCAAGGCCAGTGCCTTCCACTGCTTGTCGTTCCTGGGCAGGGCCTCCATGTCACCGAGATTCTTTGAAATCCTTTCCGCTGCCTTGTGTTGTTGCGCTAGCTCCATGGCTACTAGCAATGTTAGCTCTCCAGCATGAGTTAGCAGATGGACCCTAGCAGAGGAGTGCACCACGTGCTCAGCTAGCTGGTCGTGAATCATCTCTTCCTCCAAGGCCCCAAACCTGCACTCACCCACCAGCTGCCGAAGGTCTGCTACAAACTGTTGAACCAATTCTCTGGGTTGCTGGCATCACTGCCTGAACTGTATGCGCCTCATAATGATGTTTTCAGGTGCGTGAAAGTAGCCCGCCATGAGCCTCACGATGTCTCCAAATATGTCACCTCCTCTTAGCGTGCTCAGGATCCTCTGGCCCTCCATACCAAGGTTGTGGACCAGAATAGCCCTCACGCGTAATTTGTCCAGGTCGCCGAGGTCCAGCACTGTGACATAATTCTCGAAGGCCGCATACCATCTGGCCCATGGGACCAGTGGCTCACCCGGAGCCTTCAGAAACGGTCAAAAAGTTGTAGCTGCCCTCTCCATGGCATGTATCCTCATCACCAAATGTTGTGTCTCTAATTAAGAAGGAGTTGAGGTGACATTTTAGTTTTATTAAGAACACGATACCAGGAACACAGGAGACTCTTGCGCTAGCCTGAGAGTCACAGCAAAGAAACAAGATGGCTCCCACTGCTGTCTTATATACAGTACCTCAGGTGACGCCACCCTCCCAGAGGTGGGGCGTCACCACTGCTCTACCCTAAGGCACCACCATAATAATAATAAACACAACATGGGGTTGTGTTTATTATTGGGCTGCACGGTGGCGCAGTGGTTAGCACTGCGGCAGCACAGTTTACCCTTGGCCCGGGGATTGTGGGCTCGATCCCAGCCCCCGACCAACAGTGATCTGTGTGGAGTTTGCATGTTCTCCCCGTGTTTGCATGGGTTTACTCCGGGATTTCCCCGGTTTCCTCCCACGTGCCAAAAACATGCAGGTTAGGTTAATTGGAGACTCTAAAGTGGCCCTAGGTGTGAATGTGTGTGTGAATGGTTAAGGGATAGCGCCGTAGCGTGGCTGCTCGTCCATCCAGGTGGTGGATACCCTCAATTTCCCCTCTGGGGATCAAGAAAGTATACTAAATCTAAAATCTAAAAAAAACATACTGTGGCGGTTTGGTGTAAACCCCCACAAACAGACTGGACAGACACAGCGCTCGGCTAGAGCAATTAACAGAACAGTGAAATGTGTATTGTCTACAGGCAGCCCCGCTTCTTCTGGCTCACTTCTGTGATGTTAATGTTGCCTTTCATGCATTGTGTTCATGCGTCCTGTCCTTACTGTGACCTAGGGACCGAGATCAATATGTCTCTCGCCTGTTCTGTTATCTCTTTGATCATACCAACTGCTGGGGAATGCTCTTTGATATGCTGCAACTCTGTAACTCAAACTCTCTCTCATTCTGATTCTGCAACTGCTACTGCTGGACACACACACCGTGTGTCTCCTCTTCTCTGAGAGCCGCTGGGGCTCCTACTTAAAACTTCCTACTTAAAACTTCAGCATCGCTGCTTATTTTTATCATGCCGCTGCACTGGTGACCCCGAAGACGCACACGCTTTGTGCGACGCAACCTTCTGGTCTGGACATCCACGCTGAACCGGCCGAGGGACACAAGACGTCTCCTCCCTCTCGCCGCCCCAACGCACCATGACCTGAAGGCAGAAAAGAACACGCTGCCAGTGAACGCTTCACTGGTGACCCCGCAGATGCACACACTTTGTGCGACGCAACCTTCTGGTCCGGACGACCACGCTGGCGACTCGACGCTGAAAAAAACACGCTGCCAGCGAACACAGCAGCCTGATGCAAATGATCCGCCCTCCCTTCTGCTTCAGGGAGACCTCGACGCGGAGCCAACACAGGCGAGCTACTCTCCCGGCATAGCCCACGACCGGGAAAACTGCAGAAAACGTCATGGCGCGACCCTCGCCTGAGATCGGGACGTCCACGCTGGACCGGCCGAGGGACACAGAACGTTTTCTCCCTCTCACCGCTACTCCTCCCTCTCAGCGATCCTACTCATCTACCCGAGCCTGAGGAACAAAGATCGTCTGTCTCCCCTCAACGCTCCAACGCACCATGACTAATCTGCAGCCACAGCTCATCATAGATGATTATCGGCGCCGTCTGCGCCGATCTCCACCAAGATTCTGCACCCTGACTCTTCACTTCCGCTTCTGAGAGAGAGCAGACGCTTTTCTTCCCTCTCCCTCCTAATCCTCTCCCTTCTGATCCCAGCTTGCAATGTCACTCTTCTCCTGGCTGAATCTTAATCCAAATGGAAATTATGGATCTGAAAAGCGGCTTATATGCGATTGTCACCACTTTAAAAAGAAGAAGATCGGGTCAGGGGGAACCCAAGGGAGACTCATGGCATTGGAATTCATGTGTCTGTGTGATTCGACTGAGATTGAACTGATCACAGGATCTTCTGTTTGGCCCCTGGAGTTTTCCTAGTGTATCGAAATTATCTGGGTGAGCTAATCAAATGCGGACCCCGGCATAGCTCCCTTAACAAATTCAACAATTCGTCCAGCTGGGGGGAGCACTGACTGTCAGTGGCAGGATTAACATGGAATTTACTATCTGGCATGCATTGAAGAGAGAACGAACTCTCTGGACATGTTTTACCTATGTTTCGGTAGGTGGATAACATCTGTGGATCGCTGAGTGCTCTCCAGAGAATGATCAAAAGTATGATTCAAGCCTGTATGAAATTGAAGCACAGAATCGAAGAGAGAGAAATTTTTTATTCTCTGAGTGCACTGTGCAGATTTGACCTTGTGTTTTGGTGCCTTTGTTTACATTCCTCCTCGATGAAGATAACGCCGGAGAAGTGGCTTATGTCTACCCATACATCAACAATCAGTTGTTGTCGTCAGCGGATTGGTCTCTCAAGGACATTGCCCATGTGCCTTCTGCAAGGAAGAGGAAAAGAGAGACAGACTCTGATCTCTGGACTTGTTTATAAGTCACATGATTATAACATCTATCCACTGCCTGGAGGCGCCCTCTGCTGCTCACTAACAACTGTTACACTCACACTACACAATGACATGCAAATATACACACACTGCTCTCCCTTCCTCTGCTGTGTGATTGTATCTATTGTCTGCTAATGTGCATAGAGGGTTTTTTTCTGTGTAATCAAAATTTGGCTCATGAGCTTATATGAGCTTATACGAGCGTGATTCTGATAACTATGTTTTTTCTCTCTGCCTATTGTGTCCCCCCCCCTTCCCCCCTTTACCCCCACTGCAGACAGGCGCCTTTATGGCTGCCGTGTCATTGGATGCGCCTAATGTGCGCGCCCAATGTCAAGTCAAATTCCTTGTGTGTTTACTTGTAAATATACTTGGCAATAAAGCTGATTCTAATTCTGATTCTGATTCCTGACTCGCCTCTCCAGCTGGCCCACCCAAGCACGAGCCCCCGCGCATGCACCGGGGAGTTACGAGGACGGCGCATCACGTACGGGACAAATACGGCTCTTCTGACCGCCTTCCTTCTGCTGCACACGGGCCCTTCAGGCTTGCTTGTACACCTGAGGCCCGCAGCTTGCTCACTGGATTTTATGGTCTTAGCCACGGCACACAAGGGGAATTCAGCTGTCTGTGGTTCCCGAGGCTTTAGGATTGCGCCTGTCCTAAAGTCAACACGCCAGTCCCTCTGCTTTTATTTTTTTCTTACTGCCGCTCCTGCTTTTCTTCATGGCCACGAGAGGAGTCAGAGACAAATTTTTCTTCTTGCGGACCTCCGCACGCGCAACGGGACAGCCCCTCGACGTCGCGGAGCAGCAAGCAATTTTTGCGCAGCTCGGACGATTTCACTGTCCCAGTCGGCACATACTACCCCCCTCCTCCCTCCCCCTCCGCCTGCAGCAAGCTTCTCCCACAGCTCACTCCCATAGATGGATTATCGAGGTCCCGGCCCCCTGTCGTGCCCTCTGGGGGGGAGCGTGTGGCGGTTTGGTGTAAACCCCCACAAACAGACTGGACAGACACAGCGCTCGGCTAGAGCAATTAACAGAACAGTGAAATGTGTATTAATGTCTACAGGCAGCCCCGCTTCTTCTGGCTCACTTCTGTGATGTTAATGTTGCCTTTCATGCATTGTGTTCATGCGTCCTGTCCTTACTGTGACCTAGACACCGAGATCAATATGTCTCTCAAATGCAAATGTCTCATGCCTGTTCTGTTATCTCTTTGATCATACCAACTGCTGGGGAATGCTCTTTGATGTATTGTTGTAGTTGGGTATATACAGTATGCTGCAACTCTGTAACTCAAACTCTCTCTCATTCTGACTCTGCAACTGCTACTGCTGGACACACACACACCGTGTGTCTCCTCTTCTCTGAGAGCCGCTGGGGCTCGCTCCCGGCGCGCATGCACGGCGCCGGGAGCGGAGCTTGTGACGGCGGTATGATTTAATAAAACCTACTTAAAACTTCAGCATCGCTGCTTATTTTTATCATGCCGCTGCAATACTATCCAACATGAACCTCAAGGAGTAGGATCCTCCAGAGGCTTGCAGTTGTGCATAAACCTACTATTCAGCCACCCTTAACCAATGCTCACAAGCAGAAACAGTTGCAGTGGGCCCAGAAATACATGAAGACTAATTTTCAAACAATCTTGATTACTGATGAGTGCTGTGCAACCCTGGATGGTCCAGATGGATGGAGTAGTGGATGGTTGGTGGATTGCCACCATGTCCCAACAAGGCTGCAACGTCAGCAAGGAGGTGGTGGAGTCATGTTTTGAGCTGAAATCATGGGGAGAGAGCTGGTAGGCCCCTTTAGGGTCCCTGAAGGTGTAAAAATGACCTCGGCAAAGGATATACAGTGGTGTGAAAAGTGTTTGCCCCTTCCTGATTTCTCTTTTTTTTTTTGTGTTTGTCACACTTAAATGTTTCAGATCATCAAACAAATTTAAATATTAGACAAAGATGCTAAAAACATGCAGGTTAGGGATACGGGGCGCTTGCGCACGTAGCGACCAGCAGCTGGTGGCTTGTCACCAGACTGCAAAACAAATCTACCTACGGGTACAAAATAAGTACAAAAAAAAAAAGTAAACACAAAATGCAGTTTATAAATGAAGGTGTTTAAAGGGTACCTGTGGTAGTCGTGAAAAAAAAGATATTATATTGAGCCCCTGTCTCACGTTCTAGTTCAAGTTTAAGTTGAAATTCATGTTCAAAGCAATGTGATATAAATCCATTGCTGATGTGCTGGTTCAGCTATGTCAGCAAAACATGGGTGCAGCCATACTAGCGGCTACATGGCCTGCCAGGACGCTTCCTGTGACGTAATAAAGTGGGCACCGCGATCTGGATCAATATTAGCTGAGCCTGGAGTGCCCAGATGAGCAGTGGCTTTCGGGATATTCAAATTCAAATTCAAACGTTTATTTCAAACTCAGGGTTCATATTAAATGCAGAACTAAAACGAGTAGAAAATAAATGCTTAAATTCAGCGGGTCAACTCGTCTGATCTGAGGTCCTAACTGCCGCAACACGGCAGATGATTCGGCTCCTTCCTCGCCGCTATACACAGCGGCAGACACTCGGCACGTTGCGTTGTGTGTGAGGACCATAATTCAAACGTTTATTTCAAACTCAGGGTTCATATTAAATGCGGAACTAAAACAAGTAGAAAATAAATAAATAAATGCTTAAATTCAGCGGGTCAACTCGTCTGATCTGAGGTCCTAACTGCCGCAACACGGCAGATGATTCGGCTCCTCCCTCGCCGTTATACAGAGCAGCAGACACTCGGCGCTCTTGTTAAAACAAAAACATACAATGCGATATGGATATCGCAACATGGCGGAATGTAAAGCCTTTGGATGTCTCAATAATAAGCGAAAAAACAAAGATAAACACTTCTTTTGTGTACCCAAACCCAGCTCACCTTGTCAGAAGATCATAGAGGAAAAGTGATTGCGCAATCTCGGAACAGGGCACAGGTGAATCCTTTCAGACGAAATTGCGTTGTGTGTGAGGACCACTTCGTCACTTTAACCCTCAGAAGACCTTTCTGGCTCAAACCTGTAGCCATGTTGGACGAATTCTTCCTCAGAGTCAGAAAATTCAGCCATAATAGAACAAAAACAACGGACAACAGCACCGTAGTCGCGGTGAAACGCTGAGTAGAGTGATCCCTCACTTATCGCGGTTAATGGGTTCCAGAACCGACCGCAAAAAGTGAAAAACCGCGAAGTAGCGTCACCCCTAATGACGTCACCCATAAATAACATGTACGTTCATTCTCTCACTCTCTCTCTCATATGATACGTGTGTGTGTGTGTGTGTGTAAGTGTACATACATACGTAGATGTAAATAAAGTGTACATAAATATGTTTTTAGAACTCTTTTATTTTTATAACAAGATACGTAACTCAAGATGAAGATGATTTACTGCACAGGTTAATGAGAGCTTTACTGCTCCTCAGGTGACGCCTCATCGTCAGGTGCTAGAGGCGCAGGATCGTCGAGGGCAGCTGCAGGAGGCGGCGTAGTGGCTCGACGGGAAGACTATTTCGCACAAAAAGGGACAAGAGAACAGCGAAAAGTTCCACGCGGCGAGACTAGCGATAAAGAACAATGAATGCGGTCTTCCTTCGCTGGGTATGGGCGCTCGGCAGGGAGAGAAACTGGGTAAAACGTCTCGGCCAATCAGCTTGTGAGATTCCCGAGCAGTGAAGAGGTGGGCGGAGAGGAGTGGAGCGGTGGTCAGAGAGGTGGATTTTGAGTTGTGCGGCTCTCCGTGTTGATACCTGATGTTCTAATGTAGTCTCCCTGCCTTCTGCTAGCGCCCGCCCATTTTTTCTCAATTTTGAATTTTTGATGAATATTTCTGAAAAATCCACGATGCACTGAGGGCGCGAAAGGTGAAGCGCGAAGTAGCGAGGGATCACTGTATTGTCTTTTCTGTAGCAACGGTATGACGTCACTTCCGCATATGTCATGGCGGCGCCCATAGTTTTCATTGGCTGGCCATGCCTGCGGTCCTATTTCAATATATCTCAGGTGGTATATGGCTGGCAACAACTGCTTACCCAAATAACAAATACCTTTTCCTAATGTTTTCAAGTTAAATGCGTCTTCATGACCACCACAGGTACGCTTTAATATTAAGGATAAAAAAAATCCAAACCTGCATGGCCCGGTGTGAAAAAGTGACTGCCACCACCCCCCCCCCGTTAAAACATAAATTAACAGTGGTTTATCATATATTTGGAAAGCTGAGTTTAATTTTTCTAGCCACACCCAGGCCTGATTACTGCCACACCTGTTCTCAATCAAGAAATCACTTAAATAGGACCTGCCTGATGACTTCCGGTTATGGCTGCCACGTAGGACGGACGTGTCTCGCTCTGCTCTGCTCCTGGAGAAAAAAAATCGGCAAATAACTCTCTCATTTGGGACAGAACGTATCCCAGCGTTTGGGCGAGGATATGTCGGCGAAGCCTAAGGCTGGAAAACCAGGAAAAGGAAAAAGCGAGCCGCCGAAACAGTCCAAATTAACGGACTTTCAGGTCTGTGACGCAGCAAACAGGGCTCCATATATGGCGGAGGAGGCTGGCGGCGCTGCGATTTCTGCGGGGAATGGCGCAGATGCGCTGATGGCTGCCATGAGTTCAATGAGAGCGGACTTTTCCTCTAGATTTGATGGGATTATGACAGCGTTGGAAGGAATAAGAAAGGAATTGGGTGACTGTGTAGAACGAACGGCGCAGATGGAGCTCCGTCTCGCTAGTGCTGAAGATGACGTCACCCGTCTTCAATTAAAGGTGCGCACTTTGGAAAAAAAAAATAAATCTCTGGAAGATAATATTTTGGATTTGGAATCTCGGTCGAGACAGAATAATTTGAGGCTGGTGGGTCTTCCAGAGGAATCAGAAGGTCGGGACGTATGTTCCTTTCTGGAAAAGTGGATTCCGGAGGTGCTGGGCAGCGAGGAGTTGCAATCAGCAGTGGTTCTGGAAAAAGCACATCGCATTGGCCCACGGAGAGATAAGGGACCGCCGAGGACCTTAATTATGAAGTTTCTTAACAACAGAGACAGGATGAAGATCTTCAACGCTGCACGAGCTAAAAAAGGAGAGATTAAACACCAGGACCAGCAGGTGCGGTTCTACCCAGATTTGGCCACAGGAATCCAGCAATTGAGGAAGCAGTTTGATCCCGTACGTAAGGAGCTGCGCAACCTTGGGATTCGTCATGGTGTAATCTATCCTGCGAGACTGCTGACCACGTATGAGGGCAGAACCCACATCTTCAAGACCCCAGAGGAGGCGCAGGAGTTCATCAAGAAGATCAAAGAAGAAGAAGAGACTGGTGGGAGCTAAGCATGAACAAAATATAAGGTAGAATAATTAAGCATTTGCACAGGCATCTGACTGACTTGAAGTAAATAGTAAGTTTACAAAATATAGATTGTATTATATATTAAAAAAAAAAAAAAACAAAAACAAAACAAACAAAAAAAAAAAAACTATGATGTACAAAGTTGTTAAAAATTTTGGAGTTAAGTTGGAAAACTACAGAGGAGAGTTAATGTTACGTCATTAAAAGCAGTAGAGTTAGGGTGATTGGGAGGATGAAGAAGGAGTGGCTTAGGCTGTTCCCCGTGGGTGTGGAACGGTCGATGGCTATATCGGGAGACAGAATTTTTCTTTTGATTTTGGGGGGTTTGCCACAAGTGTGGGAAGGGGAAATTTGTTTGTGTGTAGTTTGTAGGATGAATGTTCAACCACTCATGTTTTTGCTTCTCTGTATGAGCATGTTTACACTGCAAGGTAATCCCAAACTCTCTATTGATCATGGACCAAAGTGTTAATCTTAATTTAACTTCATGGAATTGCAGAGGTCTACAAAATTTAAAAAAAACTTAAACAAGTTATGAATAAAATAAAGGACATGGGTTCAAGAATTGTGTTTTTACAAGAAACTCATCTGATAGAGGAGGATGTTAAAAGAATTAGGAGTAGATGGCAGGGAAGTGTATTCACCTCTTCATTTTCATCCCGAGCAAGGGGAGTTATGACTCTCATACATAAATCAGTTCCTTTTCAAGTGAAAAATGTAATTGGAGACAAATTTGGAAGATATGTAATCATTCAAGGTTCTTTGCTATTAGAAAATATAAATCTTGTGAACTTATATGGTCCCAATATAGATGATCAGAAGTTCTTTGCTAATTTATTTCTCATCTTATCATCACTTACAGGGCAACATATAATAGCAGGGGATTTTAATTGTACATTGAATCCAGGTGTGGATAGATCAACAGGACTGGATTGTACGCACATTGGATGTAGGATGACTATTAATCATTTTATGAAAGAATTGAGATTGTTAGATATATGGAGAGAAATGAAACCACAAGTTAAAGCCTATTCTTGTTATTCCAGTACCTACAAGACATTCTCACGTATTGATTATTTTTTGATTTCCACAGAATTAAGGTCCAAGATTCAAAACTGCTTTTATGATAACATCGTGATCTCTGATCATGCACCCTGTTGTCTAATATATGTAGATAAAAAATTGACAAAGGAATCAGGTAGATGGCAATTTCAGCATAAATGGCTTCAGGATGAGGAATTTGTCAAGTATATAGAAAAACAGATAGACGAGTTCTTTGACATCAATACTACACAAACATCAACATGTGTAAAGTGGGAGGCTTTCAAAGCTTTTATTAGGGGGCATATTATTAGTTATACAGGATCAAAATCTAAGAAGACTCGAGAGGAGAGAGCTAAATTGGAACATAAAATAAAAAATCTTCAGGAAAAAGTGTATGCAGGAAGTGACCCAAGGTTGGAGAATGAATTACTGATTTTGAGAGCTGAATACGACAAAAAATCAGCGAATAGAGCTGCCTCGAGTCTTCTAAGATTGAAACAATCTTTTTATGAACAAGGTGAAAAATCAGGAAAATTATTAGCATGGCAGATTAAACAATTGGAAATTAAAACACCAATTACCAGTATTATAAGTAACAGACAGGTAGTTATAGATCCTTTAGAAATTAATAGAGCCTTTAGAGATTACTATGAAAAATTATATGATACCAAAAATGAACCTGATTTAACAAAACTAAATGGGTTTTTGAACGAACTATCTATACCGTGTATTCCAAATGAAAACAGGGAGATATTGGAGTCTAAAATTAGTCAAGAAGAAGTTGGGCTAGCCATTGATAATATGAAATCAGGAAAAAGTGCAGGACCAGATGGTCTTCCTGTTGACCTTTATAAAAAATTTAAGAATAAATTAATAAAACCTTTTTTGGAAATGGTTTTAGAAGCATTTCAAAATAATAATTTACCATCATACATAAATAATGCCTTAATTATACTGCTGCCAAAACCAGGTAAGCCCTCTAATAAATGTGAAAATATGAGACCAATAAGCCTATTAAACGCCGACCTTAAGATAATCTGTAAAATTTTAGCAAGACGAATACAAGAAATTTTACCAAATATTATTAATCGAGATCAGAATGGCTTTATAAAGGGTAGACAAGGCTTCCATAATGTAAGAAGACTATTTAATATTATTTATTTTAATAAAGAAGCACCGGATACAGCTCTCCTATCATTGGACGCCGAAAAGGCCTTTGATAGAGTTGAATGGCCCTTTCTTTTTGAAGTCCTACAAAGGTTTGGACTTGGAAATAATTTCATAAAATGGGTTCAAATAATATACAATAATGCTACAGCAGAAATCCTAACAAATAACAATATTTCAAAACCAATAAAAATCAATAGAGGATGTCGACAAGGCTGTCCACTCTCACCTTTACTGTTTACTATGGCAATTGAACCTTTAGCGATAGCGATACGTTTACATTCACAAATATATGGAATTAAAGTTGGACCAACAGAACATAAAATCTCCCTGTACGCCGATGATATAATTTTGTTTATGTCGAATCTAAAAAAATCAATTCCAACCTTGTTGAATTTAATAAAGAATTTTGGGGAAATATCAGGATATAAAATAAATAAAACTAAATCTTCAATATTAATGCTAAATGAGACCCAGAGAAATTACCCAGCCCCTGAGGTAAATCAATTCAATGTTGTAAATCAGTTTAAATATTTAGGAATCCAAATTATGCCTAAGCTAGAATCAGTCGCCAGTGTCAACTATGAAGCCTTAATGTCAGATATCAGTGAGTTAACTCAGAGATGGATGTCACTACCAATGTCAATGATCGGGAGAATCAATATACTTAAAAGTAATATTTTACCTAAAATACTTTATTTATTTCAATACATTCCCTTATCACCACCTTTAGATCTATTCTCAAGAATAAAAAAAAAGTTAGTGGAATTTATATGGAACAACAGGAGGGCTAGATTACGTCTGTCTTTATTATATTTACCATTTGATCGTGGAGGTCTGAAATGTCCAAATTTTATGTTGTATTATTGGTCGGCACAACTGAGGTCTATGACATATTATTTTTCATCAAATGATCTCCCTCACTGGACTGAAATGGAATCATACAATTTACCTTTACCTCTTCCCATATTCATATACTCAGATTCGGCAAAAAAATTACAAAAACAAGTTAAAAATCCATTTGTAAAGCATATGATCAAAATATGGTGTGAAGCTAAAAACTATTTAAAAGAACCACAGTTATTGTCACAATTTAGTCCAATATGGGGTAATCAATATTTTAAACCAGGGAGAGCGGACGCTGTATTTAAAGTATGGAATTTAAAAGGGATACAAAAGATTCAGGATTTATATTTGCCATGTGCAGACAACATAATGTCTTTTGAAGAGCTGAGGATCAAATTTAATCTCAATAGAACACATTTTTTTAAATATCTTCAACTTAGAAACTTTATTCGATCAAATCAAAATAAAGCTCTCACTCGACCTATTTATTCATCCTTGGAAAAAATGATGATGAAAGATAGTAAAAGAAAGGGTATTATTTCAGAGTTTTATAACTCATTGACACTATCTTCAAGTGAAAATTCACTGAAAAGATTAAACTACTGGAAAGAAGATCTGCAAATTGAAATTTCAGAGGAACAATGGGAATTGGCTTGTACAGAAGCTCAAACCAAATCAATAAATGCACGCCTTAAATTGATACATTTCAAATGGTTAATGCGGATGTATGTTACACCGGAGGAGTTAAATAGATATAACAAAAATATACCAGATACATGCACAAAATGCATGGAAAGTAAAGGAACCCTATTTCATTGTTTATGGGAATGTAGATTAATAAGAATGTTTTGGGAAGAGGTGAGGGTAACAATTGAAAAAATAATCTCAAAACAAATCATATTGAATCCTAAACTGGTTTTGTTGGGTCTGTACCCAGAAAAGCATAATTTCAATAAAAGTGAAAGAACATTCATAGACCTCAGTTTGCTTAATGCCAAAAAATGTATTGCACTATTATGGAAAAAGACTCATAGACCAGATGTGACTCAGTGGTTAAGACAGATGTTAACAAACCTTCCATTAGAAAGAATAACATATATACTGAAATCAAAGGAAATTGTGTTTGAGAATATATGGAGACCTTTTATTGATTATGTAAAAAATTTAAACATAACTCTTGAAGAAGAAGGTGAATGATGTGTGTGGACCTTGTAAATTCCAAACTGGTGAACATAATATGTATACTTATGTATTGGATTGTCTAGACTAAACAGAGGAGCATTGTTGAAGACTTGATTTTGTTGGTGGTTGTTGGTGTTTTTAGTGCATTTTTTTTTTTTTTGTAGTACTTTAGTGTTAGTGTTTGATTGTTTGTATCATGTTTGTTAAAAAAAAAAAAAAGGTTCAATAAAGTTATTGTGGAAAAAAAAATAGGACCTGCCTGACAAAGTGAAGTAGACCAAAAGATCCTCAAAAGCTAGACATTATGCTGCGATCCAAAGAAATTCAGGAACAAATGAGAAACAAAGTAATTGAGATCTATCAGTCTGGAAAAGGATATAAAGCCATTTCTAAAGCTTTGGGACTCCAGCAAACCACAGTGAGATCCATTATCCACAAAGGGCAAAAACATGGAACAGTGGTGAACCTTGCCAGGAGTGGCCAGCCGACCAAAATTACCCCAAAAGTGCAGCGATGACTCATCCAAGAGGTCACAAAAGACCCCACAACAACATCCAAACAATTGCAGGCCTCATTTAAGGTTAGTGTTCATGACTCCACCATAAGAAAGAGACTGGGCAAAAATGGCCTGCATGGCACAGTTCCAAGACAAAAACCACTGCTGAGCAAAAAGAACACAAAGGCCCATCTCAGTTTTGCCAGAAAACATCTTGATGATCCCCAAGACTTTTGGGAAAATACTCTGTGGACTGATGAGACAAAAGTTGAACTTTTTGGAAGGTGTGTGTCCCATTACATCCGGCGTAAAAATACAGCATTTCAGAAAACAAACATCATACCAACAGTAAAATACGGTGGTAATGTGATGGTCTGGAGCTGTTTTGCTGCTTCAGGACCTGGAAGACTTGCTGTGGTAAATGGAACCATGAATTCTGCTGTCTACCAAAAAATCCTGAAGGAGAATGCTGGCTATCTGTTCATGACCTCAAGCTGAAGCGCACTTCGGTTCTGCAGCAGGACAATGATCCAAAACACACCAGCAAGTCCCCCTCCGAATGGCTTAAGGAAAACAAAATGAAGACTTTGGAGTGGCCTCGTCAAAAGTCCTGGCCTGAATCCAATTGAGATGCTGTGGCATTGTGGGGGACACAATACACTGTGTTTGGGGGATTTTCCCTCACACCTAGAGCACAGGCAAAACACGTATGTGGGTAAACAAGATGGCGGCGCGTGGTTGTGCAGCGACTCTTTGCTCCCTATTTTTGTGTGTATGTATGCTGTTTTTGGATATTGGACCGTGTGAAGCTGGATTTGTGTACAGTCGTACTGAGCTGATAAACATTGGACTTCAACAAAAGTCTGCTGTTACAGCAGTTTTCGAGAACACACAAAACATACCGGAGGCTATCTGTAGACCAGCGGGATCACCATGGATTGTTGTCGGCCCTGGGAAGCGACGCAGACAGAGGAGGGAGAGAAAGAAAAAGCGGGGATGCCGGTCGGGCCTGCTAGCGAGGCTAAAGAGACAACTGCATAGACCTCCGCTACCCAGCATTTTTCCCTCCAACACCAGAAACATCGTCCACAAGATGGATGATCTAGAGCTACAGCTGGCAACTAGTAAAACTGTGAGATACTGCTGTGTGCAGTTGTTAACGGAAAGCTGGCTCCACCCACTGATCACCGATGCTGCAGTGCAGCTGCCAGGGCGCACACTTCACCGAATGGACCAAACAGCAGAATCCGGTAAAAAAAAGAGGAGGCAGTCTCTGCATTTTTCTTCACAACGCTTGGACTAATCACAGCCGTATTATTAACACTTACTGTTCTCCTGATCTAGAGACAATGTCAGTCTTATGTCGGCCTTTTTATCTTCCAAGAGAGCTGAGCGTGATTATTATAACAGCCGTCTACATTTCTCCTGATGCAAATACTAAAGTGGCCCTTAGTCATTTGTACAGTATAATAAATAAACAGCAGCAGGCCTATCCCGAGGGTGTTCACATCATAGCTGGTGATTTTAATCAAGCATGTTTGAAAACTGTGCTGCCTAATTTCACACAGTATGTGAAATGTGCCACTAGGGGAAAGAATTGTCTTGATCGGGTGTATTCGAACCTGAAGCATGCTTACAGAGCTGTGTCGTGTTCACATCTTGGCCTGTCAGACCATCTATCATTGCTCCTCATCCCAGTATACACCCCCCTCAGGAGAACTGCTAGACCTACTATAAAGAACATCACAACATGGCCTGAGGGAGCTCTTTCTCAGCTGCAGGACTGTTTTTCAAACACTCTATGGGATTTATTCAAGAATGAAGATCTGGAAATGTACACACAGATTGTATTACACTACATCACCTACTGTATCAATCAGGTGACTGTGGAAAAACGCATCAGGGTTTTTCCTAACCAGAAGCCCTGGATGACAAAAGAAGTCCAGGCACTCCTCAGAGCTCGTGATACAGCCTTCAGGTCAGGGGATACAGATCTGTATAGCACCGCCCGGGCTAATCTGAAGAAAGGCATTAAGGAGGCTAAACAGACCTACAGTGGGGCAAAAAAGTATTTAGTCAGCCACCAATTGTGCAAGTTCTCCCACTTAAAAGATGAGAGAGGTCTCCAATTTTCATCATAGGTATACCTCAACTATGAGAGACAAAATAAGAAAAAAAAAATCCAGAAAATCATGTTGAAGGATTTTTAAAGAATTTATTTGCAAATTATGGTGGAAAATAAGTATTTGGTCACCTACAAACAAGCAAGATTTCTGGCTATCACAGACCTGTAACTTCTTCTTTAAGAGGCTCCTCTGTCCTCCACTCGTTACCTGTATTAATGGCACCTGTTTGAACTCGTTATCAGTATAAAAGACACCTGTCCACAACCTCAAACAGTCAGACTCCAAACTCCACTATGGCCAAGACCAAAGAGTTGTCAAAGGACACCAGAAACAAAATTGGAGACCTGCACCAGGCTGGGAAGACTGAATCTGCAATAGGTAAGCAGCTTGGTGTGAAAAAATCAACTGTGGGAGCAATTATTAGAAAATGGAAGACATACAAGACCACTGATAATCTCCCTCGATCTGGGGCTCCACGCAAGATCTCACCCCGTGGGGTCAAAATGATCACGAGAACGGTGAGCAAAAATCCCAGAACCACATGGGGGGACCTAGTGAAAGACCTGCAGAGAGCTGGGACCAAAGTAACAAAGGCTACCATCACTAACACACTATGCCGCCAGGGACTCAAATCCTGCAGTGCCAGACGTGTCCCCCTGCTTAAGCCAGTACATGTCCAGGCCCATCTGAAGTTTGCTAGAGAGCATTTGGATGATCCAGAAGAGGATTGGGAGAATGTCATATGGTCAGATGAAACCAAAATAGAACTTTTTGGTAAAAACTCAACTTGTCGTGTTTGGAGGAGAAAGAACACCATACCTACTGTGACGCATAGGGGTGGAAACATCGTGCTTTGGGGCTGTTTTTCTGCAAAGGGACCAGGACGACTGATCCGTGTAAAGGAAAGAATGAATGGGGCCATGTATCGTGAGATTTTGAGTGAAAACCTCTTTCCATCAGCAAGGGCATTGAAGATGAAACGTGGCTGGGTCTTTCAGCATGACAATGATCCCAAACATACCGCCCGGGCAACGAAGGAGTGGCTTCGTAAGAAGCATTTCAAGGTCTTGGAGTGGCCTAGCCAGTCTCCAGATCTCAACCCCATAGAAAATCTTTGGAGGGAGTTGAAAGTCCGTGTTGCCCAGCAACAGCCCCAAAACATCACTGCTCTAGAGGAGATCTGCATGGAGGAATGGGCCAAAATACCAGCAACAGTGTGTGAAAACCTTGTGAAGACTTACAGAAAACGTTTGACCTCTGTCATTGCCAACAAAGGGTATATAACAAAGTATTGAGATCAACTTTTGTTATTGACCAAATACTTATTTTTCACCATAATTTGCAAATAAATTCTTTAAAAATCAGACAATGTGATTTTTCTGATTTTTTTTTTCTCATTTTGTCTCTCATAGTTGAGGTATACCTATGATGAAAATTGGAGACCTCTCTCATCTTTTAAGTGGGAGAACGTGCACAATTGCTGGCTGACTAAATACTTTTTTACCCCATTGTATAAGAAGAAAGTCGAGGACCATTTTTCTGATAATGATTCGAGACGAGTATGGCAAGGCTTTAACCATATCACAAACTTTAAGGGCAGCAGCATCATTTCCAGTGACATCAGCGCCTCACTGGCAGAAGAACTGAACTGCTTTTTCGCACGGTTTGAGGCAAATACACCTCGCCCGGACCCACAGATGTTATTGAATGCCAGCTCTGATGTGCTTATCCTGCAGGATCATAAGGTGAGACAGACACTGAGAGCAGTTCACCCGAGAAAGGCTACTGGTCCCGATGGAGTGCCAGGAAAGGTGCTCAGAGCATGTGCAGATCAGCTATACTCTGTTTTGACTGACATTTTTAACTTGTCTCTCAAGGCAGCCGTTGTTCCACAGTGTTTAAAATCTGCAGTCATTATTCCTGTACCTAAAAAAACATACTATTGTGGCGGTTTGGGATATCCCCCACAACAGACTAAGGACAGTCAGCTCACTACTTCTGTTTTTTTCTGCTGCACTGCTGTGATGTAATGTGCCATTCATGCATTGTGATGTTAATGTGCCATTCATGCATTGTGTTCATGCGTCCTGTCCTTACTGTGACCTAGGGACTGAGATCAATATGTAGATGTGCCTTGTAACCTCTTTGTCCTGCAGCTGGAGCAGAGGCCAGCAATCTACCTATTGTTATGTATGTCTCTCATATGCAAATGCCCATACCAACTGCTGTGAATGCTCTTTCATGTATTGTTTGTAACTGGGTATATATGCTGCACGATTCTGTAACTCACTCTCTCTTCAACTGCTGCTGCTGACACACACTGTGTCCCTTTGCTGGAGAGCCTCCGGGTGTGCCCACTGGGCGAGCCTCGTTAAGGCGGTATGATAATAAACCTGCTTAAAACCTCACATCGTGCCTTTATTTTATCATCCGCCTCACTGGTGACCCCGAGGAAGCACACGTTTTGTGCGACGCAACCTTCTGGTCTGGACAGTTACGCTGGTGACCCCGTGAATGCACACGCTTTGTGCGACGCAACCTTCTGGTCTGGACAGCTATACTGGTGACCCGACGCTGAAAAAAACACGCTGCCGGTGAACGCAGCACCCGGCGGTGATGCTCCAACGACAAGCGAACGCAACAGCTCCCTTCTGCTTCAGGGAACTCTCTGGACATCACCCACGACTGGGAAAGCCACAGCAAACTTCATGGTGGGATCTGCACACCTAGATCGACACATCCACGCAGGGACCGGCCGCTCTCACAGCTCCTCCACACGAGAGCGCACGCACCTCGTCCTCTCTCCACGACGGCGACCTCCAGGGCTGGCGGAGAACGCAGTGCGTGGACCTGAACGCACCATGGCCGAGCGAGTGACAAAGATCGTCTCCTCCCTCTCACCGCTCCAACGCATCTGCACGAGCCCAAGGGACAAAGATCATCTATTCCCTCTCACCGCTCCAACGCACCATGACCAATCTACAGCCACAGCTCAACATGGAGTATTATCGGCGCCGACTGCGCTGATCTCCACCAAGATTTCGGACCCTGACTCGCCCCTCCAGCGGTCCACCCACGCACGGAACCCCGGCACACGCACCGGGGAGACACGAGGACGGCGCACCACGCACGGGGCAAATACGGCTCTACAGACCACCATCGTCCTTCGCAGCTGCATACAGAGCCTTCAGGGCTGCTCATACACCTGAAGCACGCAAGCAGTTCGCTCACAGGATTTTCTAATGGCCACAACCACGGCGCACAAGGGGATTCAGCCGTCAGCTTTTCCCGAGGGCTTTAGGGCTGTGCCCGCACCTAAAGTCAACACGCCAAGTCCCTCTGCTTTTGTTTCTTTTTTTCTTACAGCCGCTACGCAGCCTCGCCGCTCCTGTTTTTCTTCATGGCCGCGAGAGGAGTCAGAGACTAATTTTTCTTCTTGTGATCTCCGCACGCTCAACGGGACAGCCCCTCGACATCGCGGAACAACAAGCAATTTTTGCGCTGCCCGGACGATTTCGCCGTCCCCGGCCGGCATTTACTACCCCCCACCCCCCTCCACCTTCGCCTGCACAGAGCTTTCCCTGCTCGCTGCCAAAGCTGCACTATCGAGGTCTCGGCCCCCTGCCGAGCCCTCTGAGGGGGAGCAGTGTGGCGGTTTGGGATATCCCCCACAACAGACTAAGGGCAGTCAGCTCGCTACTTCTGGTTTTTTCCGCTGCACTGCTGTGATGTAATGTGCCATTCATGCATTGTGATGTTAATGTGCCATTCATGCATTGTGTTCATGCATCCTGTCCTTACTGTGACCTAGGGACTGAGATCAATATGTAGATGTGCCTTGTAACCTCTTTGTCCTGCAGCTGGAGCAGAGGCCAGCAATCTACCTATTGTTATGTATGTCTCTCATATGCAAATGCCCATACCAACTGCTGTGAATGCTCTTTCATGTATTGTTTGTAACTGGGTATATATGCTGCACGATTCTGTAACTCACTCTCTCTTCAACTGCTGCTGCTGACACACACTGTGTCCCTTTGCTGGAGAGCCTCTGGGCTTGCCCATTGGGCGAGCCTCGTGAAGGCGGTATGATAATAAACCTGCTTAAAACCTTATCGCTGCCTTTATTTTATCATCCGCCTCACTATTAGCAGTCTGAATGACTATCGACCAGTAGCATTAACACCCATTATTATGAAGTGCTTTGAGAAAATGGTATTGAAACATCTTTTGCCTAGTCTCCCCCCAGACTTTGATCGGTACCAGTTTGCCTACAGGCGGAGCAGATCTACTGAAGATGCTACTGCTATAGCTCTCCACTCAGCATTCAGCCATTTAGAAGACAAGGGGAGCTATGTAAGAATGTTGTTTGTTGACTATAGCTCGGCATTTAATACAATTATTCCCAACATTCTCATCACCAAATTGCTTCAGCTTGGTCTGCCTACTCACACTTGCAGCTGGATTAAGGACTTCCTAACAAATAGAACACAGACTGATAGACTCGGACCCCATTCCTCCTCTACAGTCATGCTTAACACAGGCTCGCCACAGGGCTGTGTGTTGAGCCCCACTTTGTATTCATTGTACACTTATGACTGCATACCTGTTCATCCCACAAACATTATAGTGAAGTCTGCAGATGACACAACAGTAGTGGAGCTCATATCAGGAGGAGATGAGTCCGCATACAGAGATGAGGTCCAGAAACTGGTGAGATGGTGCTCAGATAATAATCTGCTATTGAATACAAAAAAAAAGAACTCATTATTGATTTTAGGAAGCATAGCAGTGAGCCACCTCCTCTATATATAGGCAAGGAGCGTGTGGAGAGGGTGGAGGCTTTTAAGTTTCTGGGTGTTCATATTTCTCACAACCTTACCTGGGCAGTTAACACCATAGCTACGATAAAAAAAAGGCTCAACAACGTCTACACTTTCTGAGGCTCCTCAAGAAGAATGGCCTGAATGCACAGTTGCTGGTTTTATTTTATCGCTCTGCGATTGAGAGCATTTTGTCATATGGCATCACGGTTTGGTATGAGGGCTGTTCAGCCGCAGACTGCAAAGCCTTCCAGAGAGTGATCGAGACTGCGCAAAAAATCACTGGCTGTTCTCTCCCTTCTCTGGAAGAGATTTCCAGGTCTCGGTACCTCAACAGAATTACTGCCATCATTAAAGACTCTGCTCATCCAGGCCATGATTTCTTTCACTTGCTCCCCTCGGGAAAGCGGTACAGATCCCATAAAACCTAGACTACCAGGTTTAATCATAGTTTTTTCCCAGCAGCAGTACGTATTTTGAACGGATTTATGTAACACGCACAGGCTGCTGATATTATTTTGTTATTTTAGGTTATTTTGTGGCAATAACCCTGTGTGTATAAGCTGGTCTTTTATATTTATTGCTCAGTATGTTTTCATTAATGCTACGTACATATTGTATTCAACTTTTAGGTAATATTGTTTCAAGCATTATTTATTGTTGTAATTATAAGAATGTTAAATGCATGAGTGAACTGTGAGTGTGATAGTTTGTTTTTAGGGAGCAGCATCTCAATTTCATTGCATTGTTTATTAACAATGGAATGACAATAAAGGCACTTTGACTTTGACTTTGAAAGGAGGAAAGGCAGGACAATGGACAGAAGGAGAAAGAGCCCCAGGGGGCAATCAGACTGGACTGTGAAGGTATATGCCCCCCCCAAGGAAAGAAAGAATAACTTGGAGCTGCTGAGACCAGAAGTCAGGGGTCAAAGTGGCGCCCGTGCATGAATATGATAATGTGTCACACAATTCCTTTGTACACACAGTATTCAATTCAATTCAATTCAATTCAACTTTATTTATATAGCGCCATTTCACAACAACAGTCATCTCATAGCACTTTCAACAGTAGGGGGAACCCCCACAGTTGCAGAAAGACCCCAGCAATCAGGCGATCCCCTGTGAGCAAGCACTTGGCGACGGTGGAGAGGAAAAACTCCCTTTTAACAGGAAGAAACCTCCAGCAGAACCAGGCTCAGGGAGGGGCAGTCATCTGCTGCGACTGGCTGGGGGGTGAGGGGATAGAGAAGAAGAAAAGAACAGACATGTAGAGAGCAAACAGCACGATGGGGACTCAATCTATGGGAGAGAACAAACAAATGTTAATGACCAGCAAAAAAAAATATTTCATTGAGAGTGAGAAAAGGAGTGAGGCCCAGTGCATTACTGGAGGTCCCCCGGCTGACTAAACCTATTAGCAGCATAACTAAGGGAGGGTTCAGAAACACATGATCCCTCCCTAATTGTAGGCTATATCAAAAAGGCAGGTTTTAGCCCTATTCTTAAAAACAGAGATCGAGTCTGACTCCCAAATCCAGATTGGCAGCTGATTCCACAGGAGAGGAGCTTGATAACTGAAGGCTCTGCCTCCCATTGTACTTTTGGAGATTCTAGGTATTACAAGTAATCCTGCATTTTGGGAGCGTAGTGCTCTGTTAGGATAATACGGTAGTATCAGATCTTTTAAATAAAAAGGAGCCTGATTGTTTAGAGCTTTGTAAGTAAGAAGAAGGATTTTAAACTTAATTCTAAACTCTATGGGAAGCCAATGAAGGGAGGCCAGAACCGGAGAGATATGATCTCTCTTTCTGGTTCCTGTTAAAACTCTTGCTGCAGCATTTTGGATCAGCTGAAGACTTTTTAAAGATGTTTTAGGACAACCTGATAATAAAGAATTACAATAATCTAATCTCGAGCTAACAAAAGCGTGGATCAGTTTCTCAGCATCACTCTGAGACAAGATGCTCCTAATCTTGGCAATATTACGCAAATGATAGAAGGCAGTCTTAGAAACAAATTTAATATGTGAATTGAAGGACAAATCCTGATCAAAAATAACTCCAAGGTTCCTCACAGAGCTATTAAGAGAAAGAGTAACCGCATCCAAACTGAAAGTCTGATTTGGAAAGGAATTTCTAAGGTTTTTTGGACCAACAAGAATGACTTCAGTCTTATCTGAATTTAATAGCAGGAAATTACAAGTCATCCAAGCTTTGATTTCCTTAAGACAGGCTTCTAACTTGGCTAATTGATTACTATCATCTGGCTTCATTGACAGGTATAATTGTGTGTCATCAGCATAACAATAAAAATGTATACAGTGCTTTCTAATAATGTTGCCTAACGGAAGCATATATAAACTAAAAAGAGTAGGGCCTATGTATGCATAATGCATACATAGGGCCTATGTATGCATAATGCACCAGCCCCAGTTTCTATGCGTGGTTAATAAAGCTACAAAGGCAGAACGCAGAGAACTGGAAGAGGCTTCTCAGCCCCAGCGTGGTCCGCGCTGGGGGCAATGGCTGTACATGTTGTTAGAGGGTGTCAGGAACTTGCTGAGCGGTCAAGGTACATCACAGAAGGGCGAGACTTCCAAAGTTTGCAACAAGCATTTTCCCATTTATTACAAATACTTTGCAGGCAACAACTTACATAGAACATCCGGCACCCAGCAACACCAACCAAATGAAAAACACCTGTTAATATACTTAGTAAGGTAATGACTCCAATTGGAACATACCACTGTCCCAGGTAAGACAATAAACATTCACATTCCCACATATACCCCATAGTATCTAAAAAGAAATTCATAAATACATAAATAATTCCCACAATATATACACAATAAATAAACACCATAAATAATACCATAAATAGTATAAACCGTTATTTACAATATAAATCCACCAACTTTCCCCCTCTACTCAACCATCACATATTCCTCCTCCTGGCATCCTTTAAAGGGCACTCAAACCCCTGGGGAATCTTAGGTAAAGGTACATGGTTCTCAGACTATTCATTTGCCTCACCCAGTTAACATAACTAACATTAGCACTTATCTCACACAAGTGGACTTCAATTCACCCAAAACAGATCTCAAACTATATGTGCATTTATACATTACAATACATTTTAATATTTAAAAGTTATAAATACTTTTACACATATAACACTTAATTAAAGAGGTCTATAACAGTGGCGACACTCCGTCATCACAGAGGGATAATAAAGATCTGTGTTGTCCTATGCTCGTGTCTCGCCTCCACATCCTTTTCTTTTTACCCTCTACACTGGTGACCCCGACGTGATGATGGACCGTCTACCCCATACACTGCGCTGTGGACACCCTTTTCATCCACACTGGAGCGCGCTCGCCTGTTCCTCTCTCCACATTGGTGACTTCAAGGGCCAGAGAGAGCGAGCAGCGCGGGGGCCAAGACGCACCAGGATCAGCGAGACGAGAACACCACAGAAACAGCCTGAAAAGGGAAAAATCAGCGCCGTCTGCGTTGGTTCCAATCAAGCTCCCCCACTCTGACTTCACCTCCCGACAGTGGGGTTTTGGCACACAGAAGCCCCGTGCACATACCGCAGGATTACGAGGATAGCAAAACTTACAGCAATGTGGCCACGGTGCCAGACGTGTGCGCCATGCACCAGGGACAAACCGGCTCCAAGAACTTAGACATTGTCCTCAGCCACTGCACATCCCCGGGGAACAGGGCTGATTGCCATCCTTGGATCCTTTAGGCTTGCGCATTGCACCTAAAGGAGTCAGGCAGCCTCGCCCACAGGACTTGCATTTGTTTCTCAGCCGCTGTGCACCCATGGGGAATTAGGCCAATTGCTTTCCCCGGAGCCTTTAGGACTACCCCCACACCTAAGGCAGAGAGGGCAGTTTCCCTGACAAAGCTTAAGTTTTTTCACAGCCGCACCGAGGAGGAGTCGACAGAGTTTATGTTTTTGAAGCCGCTGCAGATCCACAGGAAGTTTACCGGAAAAGTCCACACCCAAGGCTAATCTACACACAATTTTTGCATAGCCCAGAGGCTTTTAACGTCCTGGGCCGGCACGCCATTATTTTCCCCACCTCCCCCCCATCCTCCACATCACTTTCCCTGCACCTCCGTCCCAGAAAGCCTGCTGATTGCCGGCTTTGTTCCATCGAGCACGATGTGCACCAGACCCTGTGTGCCCACATACCACGGTCGTCAATGTGTTAGAACTTGGAGCAGAGCAGAAAGTGCTTTTCACCCTCCCTCTTTCCCCCCACAGACTGACATGCCTTCCAATACAATTCACCAGCAGGACGGTGCTACCGGATCGTCGACCCCCCGCTGCAGCCGCCATGGGCACCGACTTGAGCCCAAAGGACTGGGGGTTACAGCCCCTTCTGGGTGTTCGGGGCGGGGGGCTGTGTGGCGGACACAATACATGGTGTTTGGGGGATTTTCCCTCACACCTAGAGCACAGGAGGAAAGGCAGGACAATGGACAGAAGGAGAAAGAGCCCCGGGGGACAATCAGACTGGACTGTGAAGTTATGCGCCCCCCGAGGAAAGAAAGAATAACCCGGAGCCGCTGAGACCAGAAGTCAGGGGTCAAAACGGCGCCCGTGCATGAATATGATAATGTGTCACACAATTCCTTTGTACACACACTATGCACAATGCACCAGCCCCAGTTTCTATGCGTGGTTAATAAAGCTATAAAGGCAGAACACAGAGAAACTGGAAGAGGCTTCTCAGCCCCAGCGTGGCCCGCGCTGGGGGCAATGGTTATACATATTGTTAGAGGGATAATAAAGATCTGTGTCGTCCTTCGCTCGTGTCTTGCCTCCACATCCTTTTCTTTTACCCTCTACAGCACAGGTGTCAAACTCATTCCACAAAGGGCCAAGACCCTGCAGGTTTTACCTTCACCCAGTGTCTTCAACAGGTGATTTCACTGAATTTCTTCCCACTGATTGCTGATCAGTGAAAACACCTGCTGAAGACACTGGGTAGAAGCAAAACATGCAGGGTCTTGGCCCTCCATGGAATGAGTTTGACACCCCTGCTCTACAGCATGACCTTAAAAAGGCGGTTCATGCTCGAAAACCTTCCAGTGTGGCTGAATTACAACAATTCTGCAAAGATGAGTGGGCCAAAATTCCTCCACAGTGCTGTAAAAGACTCATTGCCAGTTATCACAAATGCTTGATTGCAGTTGTTGCCGCTAAGGGTGGCCCAACCAGTTATTAGGTTTAGGGGGTAGTCACTTTTTCACACAGGGCCATGTAGGTTTGGATTTTTGTCTCCCTTAATAATAAGCACCTTCATTTAAAAACTGCATTTTGTGTTTACTTGTGTTATCTTTATGCAATATTTAAATTTGTTTGATGATCTGAAACATTTAAGTGTGACAAACATACAAAAAAAATGAGAAATCACAAAGGGGGCAAACACTTTTTCACACCACTGTAGAGTTTCTGACTGATCACTTTTTTCCATGGTACAAAAAGAAGAACCGTGCCTTCCGTAGCAAAATTATCTTCATGCATGACAATGCACCATCTCATGCTGCAAAGAATACCTCTGCACCATTAGCTGCTATGGGCATCAAAGGAGAGAAACTCATGGTGTGGCCCCCATCCTCCCCTGACCTCAACCCTATTGAGAACCTTTGGAGCATCTTCAAGCAAAAGATCTATGAGGGTGGGAGGCAGTTCACATCAAAACAGCAGCTGTGGGAGGCTATTCTGACATCTTGCCAAGAAACTCAAGCAGAAACTCTCCAAAAACTCACAAGTTCAATAGATGCAAAAATTGTGAAGGTTATATCAAAGAAGGGGTCCTATGTTAACATTTAACTTGGCCTGTTGTTTTTGATCAAAATAGCTTTTGGTTTCAGTAAATATGACCTCCTAATGCTGCAAATTCAACAAATGACCATTTTCAGTTCTTTACAACCAATAAAATGTTTTGAAACTGTTGTGCATAATAATTTGGAACAGTGCATTTTGAGTTTGTTTTATTTTTGAAAAAAGTTATCATTGGGACGTTTGTACAAGAAAATTTGAATTATGCTTTAACACTTGATGACTTGAAAATTAAACTGTCATTTGCACTGACTATTTAGGAAAATCAGATACAAATATCATTTGCATAATTTGGAACACGGCGTAAACACAAAATGCAGTTTTTAAATGAAGGTTTTTATTATTAAGGGGAAAAAAATCCAAACCTACATGGCCCTGTGTGAAAAAATGATTGCCTCCTAAAACCTAATAACTGGTTGGACCACCCTTAGCACCCACTCATCTTTGCAGAATTGTTGTAATTCAGCCACACTGGAGGGTTTTCAAGCATGAACCGCCTTTTTAAGGTCATGCCACAGCATCTCAATCGGATTCAGGCCAGGACTTGGGACTTGGGACACACACCTCCCAAAAAGTTCAACTTTTGTCTCGTCAGTCCACAGAGTATTTTCCCCAAAGTCTTGGAGATCATCAAGATGTTTTCTGGCAAAAGTGAGACTGTGGTGACACAAAGGAGATGACACTCCACCCAGTACTTCGGGGTGTTGGGGGGGGGCAGCCAAGGGTGCCAGAGCGCTGGGGGGTATGAAGTAAATAAAGATGTGCCTTTCGCCCCCGCTGTGCCAAGCTCACACCTGAGGACGCAGGTGTTACATATGGAACACAGTGGTAAGATGGCGGCCTGGGATTTACCGGGGAATAGAGGGGGTTGGCGGCCCACCTTTCCGGTAGTGACGCCAGCCGGAGTATAAAGGCCATGGCTGGAAGGGGCACGTCCTCTTTTGTCGTTGACGCCTGGACAAGGAGCACTGAAGCCCACTGCTGTAGTGTCTGTGAGTTCGATAATCAACACTGTTAACTGCCTTCCGCCCTGCTCCTCATTTCATTAATTATGGACACAACATTTGGTGACGAGGAGAACACTGTTATGGAGCGTGCTGCAACCAGTTTTTGGACAGTTCTGGAGGCCCCTGGCGAGCCTTCTGTGTCTTGGCCTTGGTGGTTCACTGCATTTAGCAACTACCTGGTGGCCCTCAACCTCGGTGAGTTGGAGAAATTGCGGGCAAAAGCAATATTGGTCCATAATTTGGGCATGGAAGGGCAGAGGGTCCTCGAGACATTAGGAGGAGCCGATTGCTTTGAGGAGGTGGTAGAGCTAATGGTGCGATATTTTCAAGGAAAACATCCTCGTCTGCCGCATCCAGTTCCGACAGCGCCACCAGCAGACGGGAGAGTCGGTGAAGGGGTTTGTGGCTGACCTACGTCAGCTGGTGGCGGAGTGCAAATTTGGAGCTCTGCAGGATGAGATGGTCCGGGATCAGTTAGTGGAGCATATTCACCGTCTTGCTGCCCAGTCACGGCTCTTGACCTACTCGGGCGAATTGATGCTGGCCACCACTATCAAGATTGGTCAGCAGTTTGAGGCGGCTCAAGTTTTAGCGAGGGACCTCGGCGGAGAGTCTTCCTCAACACTAAATGAGCCTTGGTTAAAGGCACTGACAGCGGGCCCTGAAAATGAAGACGACGTTGAGGAAGAGAAATTCACCTCCGTTGTCAAGATAAGGTCTACCCCGGGAACGCCGAGATGTTATGGCTGTGGGTCTGCTAGACATAGATACAAGTCCAGAGAGCGTCCGGCGAAAGGAAAACGCTGTGGGAAATGTGGCCTGCTGCACCACTTTGCACGGTCCTGTAAAAACTTTGAGCGAGGGGAACGTGAACAGGGAGGGGGATCCTCCACGAAGACTCCCACTGTTATTCATATGGTGGCACCGGAGACAGGTGGCCGTATCTACTGCATGGTATCACTGGATGGAGTTGGAGTATTGATGCTGGTGGAACGGTGGCTTCAATACTGAATCTACAGACAGTGAAGAGTTTGTTTCCCCGGTATTGCATCCAGAAAACATCAGCCCCATTTTACGGCTATGGAAGGAGTAGGATCGCCGTATTGGGGTACATCGTGTTAATGATTACATGGCACAGAGCATGGCAAATGTCCAGGTGGTGGTAACTGCTACGGGATCCAACATTATGGGATGCAACATGTTTTACAGTTTGGGCTTCTCCATCGCCAGTGACACCGGAGAGGAGTGGTCGGGTGGCGGTTTGTGGGACTGACCCCTGCCGGGTGTGGATGATGATGTGGTGTGGGACACCGACGGGTCTGGATTGGGAGAAGACAGCAAGGAGGAATGTCATGGGGCACCTCCCCGGGATGGACCGGATGCCAGAGCCCAAGCTGCCCTTGGTGTGGGAGCTAGGTGGCACACCAGAAACCAAGAAACTGAGACATTCTGGCTGGGAACCACGGGGTGTGTAAAATGACTGTGGACTTGTTTAGTTGGTGTGTTAAGTTTTCTTGCCACATGTCATTGTGTATATAGTTTTGTCCTTACTGGGTTGTGTCCTGAGTGTGTCATTTAAGAAATTTATTCAAATGTTGTAATTAGGTATATCTGAAAGGAAATCTGGTGCATTTGTTTGAATTTTTTTTTTTTAAAAGAAAAAAAAGAAAAAAGAAAAAAGAAAACTGGATTATTGGGAGTTAACAGTCTATAGTGTCTGACATACACTGAGGTCAAACCTACTTTGGTGATGGAGAAGGGGCCAGTAGGTGCTCTGAGGCAAGACCTGTTGTATGTTAATGTGGAAGATTAGTGGTTATGGATTAAGGTGCCCAATGCTGTGTGTTTTATGATGTGTGCCCGGTGTGGAGTGGGAGTCGCCAGTAAGGAATGTTACTGTATGCGGTGTATTAGGACTGTTTATTGTTTGGTAATTACTGTACATGTGTTTATATCTGCTGTTCTGGGATTAATTTCTTTTAGATACATGGCTTACTAATGTTTTGGACTGATAAGAGGAGGCGGCAGAATAATCCTACTGGCTGTGTAGGGGGCGCTGGTAGTCCACCTGGCCCCCCAGCCTTGGTTGTGTGAATGGATAGGTTATTTGTTTTGTACATACTGTTTTCCCCTGTTAAGAGTGTGAGTCGGGTGATAAATTTGGGTGGGTCAATCTGTATGCCTGAATTTTTTAAAGGGGGGAGGAATATTACATATGGAAAACAGTGGTAAGATGGCAGCCTGGGATTTACTGGGGAATAGAGGGGGTCGGCAGCCCACCTTTCTGGTGGTTGCACCAGCTGGAGTATAAAGACCACGGCTGGAAGGGGAACGTCCTCTTTCGTCGTTGACGCCTGGACAAGGAGCACTGAAGCCCACTGCTGTACTGTTTATGAGTTTGATAATAAACACTTAACTGCCTTCCGCCCTGCTCCTCATTTCATTAATTGTGGACACAACAGCAGGGGCGAGAATGTATTGTACTAAGCCTTGCTCTGTGACATGTATGTTAATGTGTGTTCACTCTTTGTAACTGGTATGTTAATGTGTTTACCCTGAGTGCCAGAGGCGGGAAGAAAATGTATAAAGCAGTCCGCTTTGGCACTCGGAGGGCTTCTGTTCTGTGTTGGAGAATAAAACTCTGTGTCGTCAGCTCGCTGTCTCATCCGATTCAATCCTCCAAAAGTTTTGGGGATCATCAAGATGTTTTCTGGCAAACTGAGATGGGCCTTTGTGTTCTTTTAGCTCAGCAGTGGTTTTTGTCTTGAAACTCTGCCATACAGGCCATTTTTGCCCAGTCTCTTTCTTATGGTGGAGTCATGAACACTGACCTTAACTGAGGCAAGTGAGGCCTGCAGTTCTTTGGATGTTGTTGTGGGGTCTTTTGTGACCTCTTGGATGAGTCGTTGCTGTGCTCTTGAGGTAATTTTGGTTGGCCGGCCACTCCTGGGAAAGTTCACCACTGTTCCATGTTTTCACCATTTGTGGACAATGACTCTCACTGTGGTTCGCTGGAGTCCCAAAGCTTTAGAAATGGGTTTAATAACCTTTTCCACACTGATAGATCTCAATTACTTTGTTTCTCATTTGTTCCTGAATTTCTTTGGATTGCAGCATGATGTCTAGCTTTTGAGGATCTTTTGGTCTACTTCACTTTGTCAGGCAGGTCCTATTTAAGTGATTTCTTGATTGAGAACAGGTGTGGCAGTAATCAGGTCTGGGTGTGGCTAGAGAAATTGAACTCAGCTTTCCAAAGATGTGATAAACCACAGTTAATTTATGTTTTAATGGGGGGGGGGGTGTCCTCGTTTTCACACAGGGCCATGTAGGTTTGGACATTTTTCTTTTACCCTTAATAATAAACGCCATTTAAAAACTGCATTTTGTGTTTTCTTGTGTTATCTTTGTCTAATATTTAAATTTGTTTGATGATCTGAAACATTTAAGAGTAACAAACATACAAAAAAAATGAGAAATCAGTAAGGGGGCAAACTCTTTATCACATCACTGTATATGTACTTATAGGGTAACAACAAAGCAATTTTTGAAAAACAGGGCTTGTTGCCCTGATATTTCACTGTACTAACACTGTTTTACTACAGTACTTTCACTTAAAAGTACACAGAAAGTGCTGTTATAGTGTTACCAAAAACACTTAACATACTAAAGAACGTGACATTTTATTATTTTTGCTCATTAGCCTAATTATTTGCCGTTCATATGGAATTTTAACGTCTGTCATGTTTTTACCGTGGAAGGAAACCCACATGCAGAGCACAGAATGAAAGGAACAAGGACTGAGATAAATGAGCATTTTACTATCTTATAAATCTGTGGATTTTTCATATAAAGTGACTTCATAAATTTTGATTTTTTCTTCATTTAACTGCAAATTTTCTTGCATCTATAACATCTGCAAATGTTTTTTTTTTAATATACATTTTTGGATTTTTCTTCGGACTTTGATCTTTATTATAAATTTGCAACTTTCTTGGTAACTACAATTTTTACACTTTTGTAAATCTTTCCTTTCTTAAATGAGTATCTTTTTCTGCAAAAGCTGAACTTTTTCCGCATAAATGAGCAACATTTACACATTAATCTTGATTTGTTTTTGCTAAATTTACAAATTCAAATTGTCTTCCTGTTTTTCTGCACAAGTCACTTCAGGACTGTGGCCAGTCCACAGTGGAGTCTGATGTAGGTCTCATTAAAACAATTATGTGAACAGCTACACAACAGGAATCAGAACTGAGACAAAAAAAAAAAATCCAAATTAAGCATCGAGAACTTCAGTCTGAACATCACCTAATGGCTACTTTCATTTGAAAATTCACTTAAACCACACACCAGAACAACCAGATCTTTTATAGTTTATTTATTGAAACTAAAAAAAAAAAAAAAAAAAAAAAAAAAAGAACAAGCAGGTAATGATGTGACTTGAGCAAAAAGGTACAGATAAAAATAACATGTTGAAAAGGTCACTTTTTATTATAAACCCCCCAAAGATGAATAAATGAAAATCTCTCTCACATATACGCTCCTGTATGAGCTACACCACTGTGATCTACACATGAGCAGTTAGTCCAGTCTGTGTTCTGTTGGATACAAGTCAGTTTTGGGGAAAATGTCACGTGCCGTCCCTTTACAGCAGCCAGCCAGATACAGTTCTACAAGTCATCTCTATCCCTCATGTCACTCATTCCTCGGTGAACTTGCACCATTTAGATGTGGTGAGAGATGTTAGTTGTGCTCCAGAGCCATCATCACTAAACCTCACATGTGCACGTTAACATAAGACACAGAAAACAAAAACGCCCTCAAAAAACACAGTCTTGTCCAGAAGACACAGAGACGGGACATATAATCTGATCTCTCTAAAGCTTCATCAATGATGTTCTCTCTGTACATGATTCTTAGCATGGTATCAATAAGTCACCACTGCAGAACAGGATTCAAATAATACTATGAGCATAATCATATTTATCTTCTAGCAGAAGTAGCAGAGATTAAATCTGACATTATTGGCACAGTCACTCTGCAAAAAAAAAAAAAAAAAAAAAAAACACTGGTGGAGGAAAAATGTTATTGATCACTTTTAATCAACGGATGTAACACATTTGTGCTACATGTATCTCCACAAGTGCAGCATCAGTTGAGTGGGGAACTAAAGTCCTGTCCATCCATTACACCATCCAGATCGAGTTTTTGGCCAATGCACTGTCCTTATTATTAGTCATTATTATCCACAATTATCCAGAAAGGCAGCAGGGTACCGTATGTTTAAAATGTTCACTGAGGTTTGTGCTACGACACAGTGAGCACCCAAAGACTCACATTTTGTAGGCTCTTCTGACCTTAATCTGCTCTTTGGTTACAAGAAGGCCAGAGCAGAAGCTGAAACTGCGGGTGACATTTTTTGTGCATGAATGAGATTCGATGGTTGGTCACTGGAAGGGCTGCTCATTATCGATTTCCCCTGCCCCACATGTATAGTAATACACATCTCTATAGGTCACTTGTATGTTGCCGAGACCAATGCATAGTCCTGCAGCTAAGTCCATCTTCACCTCAGGTTGACTGACCTTCACCTCAGGTCAGTCCCTTCACTCTCCTGACCTTGCACCATCTGACTTCCACCTCTTTCCAACCGTGAACTCATTTTTGAAGAACAAGAACTTCCAAGATGAGGAAACACTGGTTTCTGAGGTCAAGTCATGGCTTCTGATGCAACTTGCAGACTTCTACAGCTGCATAAAGCGATGGGAGAAGTGTGTGACCCTTGATGGTACCTATGTAGAGAAAGACTAATAACTGTGCAAAGACTGGTTCATGGGAAATGAGTCAGTGGAAATATTTAATGAGCAGCCCCTCATATGTATCCAAGATCAAACCAAATTAGAGGGTATGAGACATCCAGAAGGAGCCAGATATTCATCCACACAAGTAATTTTAGGTCACTTGGATCTTTATGTTTTTGCCAACTCTTTAAAAAAAGGTAGGCTTAAGTCAGTTTAATGTGAAGCAAACTTGCCAACCCTTAAAGAGACCCACTTGTTTCACGACTTTAGCACAACAAAAGCCTGTTTGTTCACTTTTGGAGCCTCCAGAATCATCACATTTTCTTAAAGTGGAGTTAAACACCCTCCATGATGGAGAAAAATAATTTATGGATTGCAGAAGCAAAGGATATGAGAAGCATTCAGAAATCATTTTCAGCAATACCTGATCAATAACCTGTGAAGCTGAATATATTGTGTTGGATAAAAAGACTTCAAACTACAAAATGCAACTGGTGGCTGGACCATGGCAGTCACCTGATACCCAGGAAAAAAAAGCTCTGAGCAGCCTGTGGCATTACGATTCTTTAACTCAAACAAAGCTGAGGTACAGGGCAAAGCTTCAGGACTAAGCACTACATGTATGTTCTCTTAGTGAGTTATTCTAAGATAACTGGTCCTCCCGCTCTGCTGCTGCACTGAGAGAAACAAAACAGACAAATGTGAAGGATTAGACTGTAGAGGGACAACAAACAAAAACAGGAGACCAGAGGATGTCTCACAGTGTTGAAGCAGGGAAGGAGAGTAAAGACCAAAGAGAAAACAGCAGCGGGGATCTTAAAAAAAAAAAGTTTCGCCCTTTGTTCTTCGAAGGACAAGGAGATGACTGGTCACAGGTTGAGCGTCATCATTGCCGGACTTCCACGTAGTTGGCTGGGAACAGGCCGTATGCACCCCTGCACACACCTCGCCACCAGCCCTCATCGATCATCTCGATGTTGGTGATGATGTCGTCTGGGTCGAAGGAAATCTCATCATCGCCGGCTGTAACGGGAAGAGAAAATGATCACAACTGGGTGCAGCAGATGTCTTCGCCTCCAACTGCTAAGTGTTACTCATAGGGAGTTGCATAATTACTGGAGTTCCCCTTACTAATATGGTAGTGGCTTTACCTTATAATTTAAACTGCATCGAGACAAGTTATGCTATTAACTGGCAACACAGTTATAAAAGTGAATTCAAAGTTACTGCACTGGGGGAGGATTGCACCAGTTCCTTTTTGTCCACCTTTTGGTGAACCTTTATAGAATTAAAGAAGACAACAAGGGGCCCTATTAGGATGATCTAAAGTGCATATTTGTGCCACTCTTCCCATTCTGTACCTGTGGATTTGTCAGTTTCTGTCAGTACATAGTCCATCTTTCATACTCTGTGTCAAGCCATCTATTTACCTGTAAACTGTGCGGCAGCTTTACGCTGAAAGGAAGGGACTCATTTAAAAGGTATAGTGCCAGGGCAATCTTGGTGTATTGGTATTTTGGTGCATTTTCTTCTAATGCACTTTTGATCAGTTAAAAGCAACCCTGCTGTCAGAAGCGCATTGTTAATGCCATTTTAGCAGCGTGTTTTTAAATTGTGGGTGTGCTCCTACTGACGGGAGCACACAAGGAAACAATCCAGTATGCATTGGGATTTTTCATTATTTCAATGAAAAGCATTGCAGTAGTTATAATCTAATCAAAGTAGTGTTACTCATTTTATAAATTATAATACAGGTATCTGTCTATCTGGCATCCTCGTCTCGAAGAGGCGATGGTTAGCGCATCAAGGGTTGGAGCAACGCCTGGAATGACTATACAGCCCAATCCTTGAGTGGCAGTCTTTGGGGCAGTTGGCGCAGATGAAGATTGATGGTGCACGTGATGACGCTGCGCGTTCTTTCCTCGCTGCACGCTTCGTTGCCATCTGGACTCTCGTGTCCGCTTCCATCTTGAGAACACCCTCTTTGACACTGTGGTGCCAGGTGGCTCGATCTTTGGCAATAACCTCTCAGTTATTGGCGTTGATCTGCGCACAACGCATATGGCGTTTGCAGACATCTTTATAATGCAACAGTGGTCGGCCCACACGGCGGATGCCCACCCGCAGTTCTCCGTAAAGGATTTCTCTCGGCAAACGGTCAGGCTCCATGCGGTGCACGTGGCCGAGCCACCGGCGTCGTCTCTGGCTGAGAAATGCAGGGATGCTTGGCAAGTCAGCGCGCTCAAGGACCTCGGTGTTGGGGACTCTGTCCTGCCACGTGATGTGCATAAGGCGCCGGAGACAGTGGAGGTGGAACCCGTTTAACCGCTTCTCCTGCCTGGCATAGGCTGTCCAGGACTCGCTGCCGTACAGGAGAGTGGACAGGAAGCAAGCTTGGTATACGGTTAGCTTGGTCGTCAAACTCAGCAGATTGTTGTTCCACACACGCTTGTTGAGTCTGGCCATGACAGCAGCTGCTTTGGCGATTCTGGAGCTGATTTCGGTGTCCAGCGAGAGCATGTTTGAAACAGTGGACCCTAGGTAGCTGAAGGTGTCCACAACCTCCAGTTGTGTGTCGTCAATGGTAATGACAGGAGAGGAGACACTTGGGCCATGATGTTGGTTTTAAGGCTGATCATGAGCCCAAACTCCTTGTAGGCGTGGGACAGTTTGTCGACCTGGTGCTGCAGGCCCTCCTCGCTGTGCGATACAAGAGCAGTGTCGTCTGCAAACAGCAGCTCACGTATGAGGACCTCGTAGACTTTGGTTTTAGCACAAGTCTTGCGATGTTGAGGAGTTTTCCATCTGATCTTGTGCAGATGTAGACCCCTTCAGGACAGTCGGCAAAGGCGTAGTGGAGGAGCATTGAGAAAAAAATCCCAAAGAGAGTCGGTGCTAGAACGCAACCCTGCTTCACTCCACTGCTGACTGGGAAGGCATCTGAGGTGGCTCCATCAAAGCAAACAGTACTATGCATGTCCATGTGGAAGGAGGACATGATTGCAAGGAGCTTTGGGGGACAACCGATCTTTCGCAGGATCTAGGAGAGCCCGCTTCGACTAAGTCAAAGGCTTTGGTCAGGTCCACGAACGCAAGGAACAATGGCTGCTGCTGCTCTCGACACTTCTCCTGCAGCTGACTGAGGGAGAAGATCATATCCACCGTGGACCTTCCGGCTCTGAAGCCACACTGGGACTCACAATAGACTCGCGAAGCGAGGCTCTGCAGGCGGAACAGGGTGACCCGGGCGAAGACTTTGCCAACTATGCTCAGAAGAGAAATGCCGCGGTAACTGTTGCAGTCACTGCGGTCGCCTTTGTTCTTATACAGTGTGACTATGTTGGCATCTCTCATATCTTGGGGAATGTGACCTTGCTCCCAGCAAAGGCAGAGGAGATCGTATAGTGGTTGTAAGATGGCTGTTTTCCCGTGTTTCAGAACTTCTGGGGGGATACTGTCTTTTCCTGGAGCTTTGCCACAGGCAAGGCAGTCTGTGGCTTTGCTGAGCTCTTCCAGCGTGGGCATTTCATCAAGCTCCTCCATGACTGGTAGGCCAGGCAAGGCATTGAGGGCAATGTCTGTCACGATGTTCTGGGTCGAGTACAATTCAAGATAATGGTCAAACCAACGCTGGAGTTGCTTGCTCTCGTCAGCGATGGCTTTGCCCGTCTTAGCTTTGAGCGGTGCTGTTTTGATACTTGTGGGGCCGATAGCTGTTGTGATGCCCTCATACATTCCTTTGGCGTATCCGCAATCAGCAGCTACCTGGATGTTGGTGCACAGGTTCTGCCAGTACTCAATGGTGCAATGGCGGGCAATCTGCTGGGCCTTGCTCCTTGCTGCTCGAAGGGCGTCACGTGTGCCAGGGCAAGGGTTTTGCTTGTGAACCAGCAGTGCTTCTCTTTTGGCCTCTGTGACTGGCTGCATTTCGTCCCAGCGAGCCTCAAACCAGTCAGCATTCTTGTGTTCTTTTTTTCCGAATGCGGTCATGGCTGAGTTGTAGATGGCGCTGCGAAGGTGGTTCCAATATAATACAGGTACATTTCAAAAAATTTGAATATCATGAAAAAGTTCAATATTTTTTTGTCACTCATTTCAGACAGTAAAACCCATATATTATGTAGATTCATTACACAGAGTGATATATTTCAAGTGTTTATTTGAATTTTGATGATTATGGCTTACAGCCCATGAAAACCCCAAATTCAGTTTCTCAAAAAATTAGAATATTACATAAAATTAATTTTAAAAAATAGTTTTTTAATAGAAATGTTGGCCGACTGAAAAGTATGTCCATGTACACACTCAACACTTGGCCGGGGCTCCTTTTGGATTAATCACTGTATCAATGTGGCGTGGCATGGAGGTGATCAGTCTGTGTTACTGCTGAGGTGTTATGAAGGCCCAGGCTGCTTTGACAGTGACCTTCAGCTCATCTGGATTGTTGGGTCTGGTGTCTCATCTTCCTCTTGACAATCCTCCATAGATTCTCTATGGAGTTTAGGTCAGGAGAGTTTGCTGGCCATTCAAACAGTGATGCCATGGTCATTGAACCAGGTTTTGATACTTTTGGCAGTTGGGGGGGGGGGGGGTGCCAAGTCCTGCTGGAAAATGAAATCAGCTTCTCCATAAAGCTTGTCTGCAGAGGGAAGCATGAAGTGCTCTAAAATTTCCTGGTAGACGACTGACTTGATAAAACACAGTGGACCAACACCAGCTGATGACATGGTTCCTCAAATCATCACTGACTGTGGAAACTTAACCTCAAGCAGCTTAGATTCTGTGCCTCTCCACTCTTTCTTCAGACTCTGGGACTTTGATTTCCAAATGAAATGCAAAATTTACTTTTATCTGAACAGAGGTCATCTGCTGGTGTTTGTCCACCGTGTTTTATCAAGACTAAAGTCAGCGCAGTCATCTACCAGGAAATTTTAGAGCACCTCATGCTTCCCTCTGCGGACAAATTTATGGAGAAGCTGATTTAATTTTCCAGATGGACTTGGCACCCCCCCCACACACACACACACAAACTGCCAATAGTATCAAAACCTGGTTTAATGACCATGGCATCACTGTGTTTGATTGGCCAGCAAACTCTCCTGACCTAAACCCCACAGAGAATCTATGGAGTTATTGTCAAGAGGAAAAAATGGTAAATGGTAAATGGCATTCACTTATATAGCGCTTTTATTCTCATCTCTTGATGACCAAAGCGCTTTACAGATCCTGCTATCCACCCATTCACACACACATTCACACACTGATGGTGGAAGAGGAAGACGAGAGACACCAGACCCAACAATGCAGATGAGCTGAAGGTCACTATCAAAGCAACCTGGGCCTTCGTAACACCTCAGGAGTGCCACAGGCTGATCACCTCCATGCCACGCCACACTGATACAGTAATTAATCCAAAAGGAGTCTCGACCAAGTATTGAGTGTGTACAAGGACATACTTTTCAGTCAGCCAACATTTCTATTAAAAACTATTTTTTTAAAATTGCATTTATGTAAAATTCAAATTTTTTGAGAAACTGAATTTAGGGTTTTTATGGGCTGTCAGCCATGATCATCAAAATTAAAATAAACACTTGAAATATTTCACTCTCTGTGTAATGAACCTATATAATAAATGGGTTTCACTTTCTTTTCAAGGTTGTCATAGCCAGGAGCGGCACTGGGGTTAAGCTCCCAGTGCTCATAAAATGCTCCTTACAGCGTGCGTCTCGAAAAGCCTCTGACAACCAAGTCCAACTCCTAGCCTGCCCGTGTGGTTTAGTCTCTAAGCCCGGCGGAACTGCTTTTACTAATAGGAGAAGGGCTGAGGGCGGATCTCTGGCGCCTTAAAACCAGATGCTTCGGGTAGATGGTGGCTCGTCAACCTAGGAAGGTAGCCCATCTAGGGGAAGGTAAACCCTGATTAAAAACCTCCGCTGCCTTGCGGCACACCCGGTCACGGGAAAGGCTTCGGGATTCAACCCTGAGGAAAAATCCAGAGTCGGAGCCCCTAAGGCAGTTCTCTGTTGTGCTCAACATCGCTCTGGCAGCTCCTGCGACGCCGCTGGTGCCAAACTATAGCAGCCCTGCTGTTCCTTTGGATTCATCAGTGACGTGGAGAGGGGGGACATTCTGCATGGGTAACATCTTGTCCTCCATATCTTCCTGCCCAGGCTTGAATCCTACCAACGCCCAACGCTGGAAGGTAGAACACCGGTGCGCATCGGCCTGTTCAGCCACAGGCGGTGCTGTTCCAGCAGAGTAGACGTTTAGGATTCTCTTCCATGGTCATCATAGACCGACAGAGGCCGCCGCCGCCGACTTTCTGAAATGAGTGACAAAAAAATTGAACTTTTTCATGATATTCTAATTTTTTGAGATGTACCTGTAATCCAATGAATAGGGTTTTTGTTTTGTTTTTTCAACTCCATCCACATTTTCTAAATTTTACATCCTGAATTTACAGGAGTACTGCCTGTAGATTAGGCATTCATTTAGGGGTATGAATGACTGAACAGGGAGAGTGTTTGCCTTTCACTTTGTGTAGATTCGCACACATACACATGTATTAGTCTGAGGAGAGCCAAATACAAAGTATCTACATATACACTGCAAAATACTCCAAATCATTGGAAGAAAGACATTTTTTCCACTGCATGGAGAGGATAAAAAAAAAAAAAAAAAAAACTGTGCATGGGTTTACGAAATTATTCATCCAATCTTTTCACCGAAACTTCAAACCCATTCATGTCTGCATGCTGCACAACAGAGTGGAATGAGTCAGGCATGCATCCGTGCGTTCTACATTAAACCTAAATTAATTTAAATTCCGCTCAGTTGTTCACCCCAACTGTTCAATCATATACTCCTCGTCCTTCTCCATAAAATAATTAACTGGGCATCAACTGTAACTAATGTCTGGCTTAAGCTGGATTCATGCTGCACTTCCACTGTCTGCTCGACCACGAGGCTTGTGTGACAAAAATTACGTCATTGTCTCCAGTCCACTCGGCTCTGCAGACCCCTTATGCAGATGTCCACGTGCAGCCCAAATTTTGTGAGTCCATTGACTGCGCATGCGCAAGATTGAACCTCCCATTCATGGGGTGGTGCTACCGATGAAGCATACAAAATCAAAGTAGATGAAGAAGAGGAAGATGTGAATAAACATGCATGAATCATTTTGCAGCAGCAGCTTGAGTGGAGAAGAGCACTGCAAAATGGCAATTCCTCCTTTTCCTTGAAACGATGCCCATGAAAAGTTCATAGGCTGAAAAGTTCATACTGATCAAATTTGATCGAATGTGGTTTATTTTTCAACATAGTCTCCCCTCCGGTCCACACACTTCTTCCATCGGTGTTGCAGTGCTTGGATCCCTGCGGTGGAAAAATAAACCACATTTGGTCAAATTTGACCACTATGAACTTTTCAGCCCCCCCTCATATATACACAACCACGTGCATGCCGGCCTCATCTAGAGCCAACCTACATCTCAGTGGACTAGAACAGAAATGTAACGTGAATCCAGCTTTAATACCAAGCAGCGTTACCATCATGTGCATTTTCTCTTCGCTCATGCCCTTTGGCCAGCACAAAACTCATCTTCGAAATAAGTCATCATGATCACAGTTCACCTTAGATCATGTTCCCATGTGTATTAAAGGGAAGCGCAAAAAGTTTTGGATTGGATTACTGTATGTTACACCCAAAACTAGGGGTGGGAATCGCAAGGGACCTCATAATCCGATTCAGATCGCGATACTTGGGCCACAATCCAATACTATCACAATACCATACATCCCACCCCTCCATGTCAGTGTCAGATTTTGTCCTTGAAGTACAACTGTCAATATCTGTTTCATACAAGTTTTAACTCTTTTCAACTCACCACAGCCGCTTTAGTTTTGGTGGCTGCTGGCTCAGTCCTCCAGCTGTCATAGTCCTTTCTGCTGCCCACATTCTCGGGGCTTCATTTTCCACAGAGACATGTCTCAGCACACAGGGAGGGCGGTAGACAGTGTTATTTACTTGGCTTGCTCCGAGGTTGATGGTGGCAAGTGTTTGGAGTTTGCTGGTCAGCACCAGAAAAAACAAGCTCCATGCCAGTGTGTTTTCAGCTTAGCTGTTGCGAATGCCACTCCAAGACGTGTGCTGACCTGCATGTTCCAAATGTTTTTTCCTCCCATGCAGTACTTCTTGTGGTTTGTGTGTCATGTCAAGGTCTTTTGTCACATCTTTGTTATAAAATCCAACATAGGCCTGATATTTGAGCTAACTTTTCGGCACATCCAACTACTTCCTAACTTTCAAAGCTGGCTGTAAATTTCATGACACAAGTTAAAGGCCAAATGTCACGTAATAGGGTCCTTAAAATGTCTTGAAACTAGATATAAAAGGGAACCGATCCGTTCGGGTCTTGGTGCATATGCTTCAGTAACGCCGGAACATTCGTTAATTTAAAACTGCCGCGCTTGGCCTGACGTTCCTACTCACGGCCCCCGGAATCGCATGGGGAAGAAGGCGGAAGTGACGAAACAGATTGTACCTTAGTTTGATGCTTGGGGTATCCCGATTGATTGTTTATATGGAGACTGGAAGAGGCACCGCATATTTTTAATACATAGACAGTTTTTTTCCTTTGTTTGTGGAAGGCAATCACTATTTTTGTTCTTAGTTACCCCTCGTTACCAACGTAACAACGACCAACGATTTAATCCTTAGAAATAAATCATCTATCGTATTGCTGGATGGCACCGTAAAACGGGGCTATAAGGGACGGATGGGTAATAAGGGACACTTTTCTGGGAAATGTTTTAAATGTAATTCATGTTATTGTCAAATATTTTAAGGATTCATGGATATTTGACAATAACAACACAACTCAGCGTCCTGCTCAAAATAAAAAAAGCAGAATTCTGGATTTGGAAGGCGATTCCTCTCTGTTCCGGAGCCGCAGGACAGTTTAAAGTGTGAGGCCATCAGCCTAATGACTTCTCACTGTAGTGAGAATAGCTCACGCTGAGCGCTCTGCCAGCCCCCTAGCTTGTGGGGGTCACACACACGACGTGTTCCTCAACATACTCAATAATTTTTTTTCCCCGTATATTTTTCTTTTGGGCGTACAGAAATGGCAATACACCCGTATTTGCTAAAATTGCATTTTCCCCGTATTAAAATATGGCGAAAACGTATCACTTGACAGGTATGCGCCTCCATTCTCATTCTGATTTGGTCAATTTCTTGACAGCAGCGGCTCTCCCCCACTGTTGGCATTGCTTGGCAACACTGTATTGAAAAATTCAAGTACAAGAATTTGCAAATATTTTCTGAATGTAATTATTTCTAGTTATCAAACCTTGAAGCTGGCGTACAAAACAACAAGCTAGATTTCTAATTCGTCTACAGTGAGAAAGGAACATTCCTGGTTATGGCCCTATACACACGATCCTGGGGATTTTAAACAAGTCATTTTCCACAATTACTTCCATTTCATCCTTGATTTTGTTGCTACAACTGAATGAGGAAAGAAAGGGTTCTACTGTAAGCTAGCGCCCCACTGTATCGTCATAATAATGGCTTCCGAAAAATCGATATTTATGGGGTGCCCTCGACAGACCCCCTTCGACTTCCCAATTTTGCCGGTGGTTATACCGTAAATCGGGGCTATAAGGGACGGCAGGGTAATAAGTGACACTTTTCTGGGAAATGTTTTAAATATAAATCTGCTTTTTTTATTTTGAGCAGGACGCTGAGTTGTGTTAACAACACAACAACACAACTCAGCATCCTGTGTCCCTTATTACCACGCCGTCCCTTATAGCCCCGATTTACGGTAATTAATTTATTAAACATCACAAATATCTTTTGGCTTACCATTCAACATTCTGGAGGCGATTAATGTCCAATTCAATGACATTTTCCACTGGTTCTGCTCTCTGGTCATCGTCGGAACTGTTGTCATCAGACAAAGCATCTGATTCCGTCTCGGACGGCTCGAACCTGTAAGGTTCTATGCCTCTGTCACTGTCTGAACCACTGTCATCAGTATCTGGGGTGTCGTCTTCCCTTAATTCCAAGTCCGATTCACCAGAGGACAAAACTAAACTAATTTCTTCACAGTCGCTGGCACTTTCTGTCATGATTGTCCAATGTTGATAAGTGTGAATGTGGATACGGCAGGGCAGCCAGGGTGAAATTTGTGACGTCAACAACATGGCCGCGGTCTGGATTGGCTGTCACAAGCCAGCGAGCAAGGCGGGGCCTTCGCCTGATGTATTTTGTACAATTATGTAAATACGGGTGGGTGACATGGTCTCCGGTATGAATATTTGGTTTAAGCTATGTGTATTTTATCAAAATTCGTTGGCATTTGGAAAAAAAAAATTACGTGACATTTGGCCTTTAAGACTTCACTTGACTAGGAGCTTACTTTGCACCATCAACTGGACTGAAAACACAATTGGTTGATTAATACCCACGATTATGCCATATTTACATAAATATATACAATTAATAAAAGCTTGATCCATGCGTTCAGGGATTGGTGCATCGACGTTAGTGTCAAGTATTGCGATCCATCACTCAGTTGATCTTTTGTCCCACCCCTACCCATAACAGACCTCTGAATAATTAGGCCAGCCCCTTTATGCTTTTTGCACATTGCAGAAGTCGTTGTCCTGCTGCTGTGATAAAAAAATTGACTTGGATATACCCATAAATGCACTCTGCGCCCTACACAATAGACTGTTGACTAGAGCATCGTAATATGGCCCAAGATGTCAGTTTTGCAGTTCGAAATATCAGTATAATATATACAACCTCAGTTCCATAAAGGTTGACACGCTGGGAAAAACCTAAATAAAAATAAAATATAAAAATTTCCAAATCTTATAACCGTCTTATTCACTTTTTTGTTAAATTTCACTTTTGAAATATTTTTATATTATATTGTTCCACCACCATGACCCACACATCACCCTCCTCCCCCTCTCCCCCTTCCGCAGCATGAGCCACTTTAACTAGAGAAATTCCACTCAGATTCAGGGATCCAGGTCTTTTAGTATCAGCGCTAACATTGGCTTAAACAAAATTTGTGTTTCACTGTGAACCTAGGCACAACTCTCAAGTAAACTGTATAATATTCTATCAGCTAGATTGAGTAAGTAGAGGCTGTCACTGCTGAAGCTGTTAGCTTAGCAATTATGCTGTTGAAATAAAGGAAGATGTGCATGACTTGTCATCTGTGATTGCACTGGTGGAAGTTTCATTTTGTATAGTTTGATTTGTTGCTGCCCTATTTTTGTTCACCATCTGTGGTCAGACCAAGGTTAAAGGGTTCTTCATTTTCATTTACGAACTCCACATGAAACAAAATTTGTCCCTAGGACAAGTGGCATCAACAGTCAGAGTATAACTTAAAATTTTGTGTAAATAATTAGTTTCGTGGCTCAACAGTGTTACCCAGGATTTACACTGACTCTGGATGCAGTACGTTTGAATAGAATAGGCTTTATTGTCATTGTACAGTTGTACAGCACAATGAAATTGTGGCTGTGATCTGGCCTTTGCAGCATATACAGTGGTGTGAAAAAGTGTTTGCCCCCTTCCTGATTTCTCATTTTTTTATGTTTGTCACACTTGAATGTTTCAGATCAAACAAATTTACAAATTTAAATATTGCACAAAGATAACACAAGTAAACACAAGATGCAGTTTTTAAATGAAGGTGTTCATTATTAAGGGTAAAAAAAAAGTCTAAACCTACAGGGCCCTGTGTGAAAAAGTGATTGCTCCCTCATCTTTGGAAAGCTGAGTTCAATTTCTTTAGCCACACCTGTTCTCAATCAAGAAATTACTTAAATAGGACCTGTCTGACAAAGTGAAGTAGACCAAAAGATCCTCAAAAGCTAGGCATCATGCTGTGATCAAAAGAAATTCAAGAACAAATGAGAAAGTAATTGAGATCTATCAGTATGGAAAAGGTTACAAAGCCATTTCTAAAGCTTTGGGACTCCAGCAAACCACAGTGAGAGCCATTATCCGCAAATGGCAAAACCATAGAACAGTGGTGAACCTTCCCAGGAGTGGCCGGCTGACCAAAATTACCCCAAGAGCGCAGCAACGACTCATTCAAGAGGTCACAAAAGACCCCACAACAACATCCAAAGAACTGCAGGCCTCACTTGCCTCAGTTAAGATCAGTGCTCATGACTCCACCATAAGAAAGAGACTAGGCAAAAATGACCTGCATGGCAGAGTTCCGAGACAAAAACCACTGCTGAGCAAAAAGAACACAAAGGCTCATCTCAGTTTTGCCAGAAAACATCTTGATGATCCCCAAGACTTTTGGGAAAATACTCTGTGAACTGACGAGACAAAAGTTGAACTTTCTGGAAGGTGCGTGTCCCATTACATCCGGCATAAAAGTAACACAGCATTTCAGAAAAGGAACATCATACCAACAGTAAAATACGGTGGCGGCAGTGTGATGGTCTGGGGCTGTTTTGCTGCTTCAGGACCTAGAAGACCTGCTGTGGTAAATGCAACCATGAATTCTGCTGTCTACCAAAAAATCCTGAAGGAGAATGTCCGGCCATCTGTTCGTGACCTCAAGCAGAAGCGTACTTGGGTTCTGCAGCAAGACAATGATCCAAAACACACCAGCAAGTCCACCTCTGAATGGCTTAAGAAAAACTAAATGAAGACTTTGGAGTGACCTACTCAAAGTTCTGACCTGAATCCGATTGAGATGTTGTGGCATGACCTTAAAAAGGCGGTTCATGCTCGAAAACCCTCCAATATGGCTGAATTACAACAATTCTGCAAAAATGAGTATGCTCAAAAATGAGTATGCCAAAATTCCTCCACAGCGCTATAAAAGATCCATTGCCAGTTGCCGCAAAACCAACCAGTTATTAGGTTTAGGGGGCAATCACTTTTTCCACACAGGGCCATGTAGGTTTGGATTAATAAACACCTTCATTTAAAAACTGCATTTTGTGTTTACTTGTGTTATCTCTGTCTAATATTTAAATTTGTTTGACGATCTGAAACATTTAAGTGTGACAAACTAATAGAAAAATTCCACATTAGCCACATTATTATTGTTATTAATAATGTATTATGTATTATGTAGTATTATTATTATTAATATGTATCATGCCTTTCCTATTTCATGTCTGATGTTTATATGTGCATTCCATGCAGGATAAGTTCATACATTCCTTTACATTATTCTTCCATATTATATTTCATATTATATGTCTGATATGACTTGTGATTCATGTATGGCCTTGAACAGCCCCAGTCTGCGTGTGAGTGTGCCTGAGTTAGCAATTTTAATCACCAGCTGTACTGATACATTTTTGGATGTCTAGTCCTGTGTGTGGGGCAGCGCGGTGGCGGAGTGGTTAGCACTGCGGCAGCACAGCAACTCACCCTTGGCCAGGGGATCCTGGGTTCGATCCCAGCCTCCGACCAACAGTGATCTGTGTGGAGTTTGCATGTTCTACCCGTGTCTGCGTGGGTTTACTTCAGGATTTCTCTGGTTTCCTCCCACATGCCAAAAATATGCAAGTTAGGTTAACTGGCATCAAAACTGGGGATTCTAAATTGTCCTTAGGTATGACTGTGAGAGTGAATGGTTGGCTGTCTCTCTGTGTTGGCCCTGTGATGGACTGGCGATCTGCCCAGAGTATACCCTGCCTCTTGCCCAAAAGATGCTGGGATAGGCTCCAGCCCCCCCGCGACCCGAAAAGGATTAAGCGGAAGAAGATGAATGGATGGATAGTCCTGTGTGACCGAGAAGGTACTGGCTCCTTGTTTCTTGAGAGCAAAGATAAGAACTGTTACCCCCTGTCTTGCCAGATGTACTCAAGGACAGTTTCTCCGTCTTCCCATGGATAACACAGCTTTAAAAGCTAGAACAATGAATGGCTGATTCTGAGGTATGGATGGTCAGACTTGGGGCTGCCTCTGTATTTCTCCCTCATGAAGAATAAATGTACTTCTATCTAAACTTTCTGCCTGATTTTTGACTCAGATTAATTATACTGAAAATTATTCTAACACAAACACAAAAAAATGAGAAATCAGGAAGGGGGCAAAGACTTTTTCACACCACTGTAGTTCCCATTCTCGTCAATTTTCTAATCCGAACCTGGTCCGGACCCACTGCAGAACGACTCCGGCTTGTCAAATTCAATTCATTAATGAAATCCATTCTGCAAGGAAATCCTGTGGTATCTCACAGTACTCAATAGCTGTTTGTTCATTAACCGTTATTTTCTGAGGTCTACTCCTCCACAACTGTGTCAGAGAAGGTAAAAACTTGACTTAACATACAAAGACTTCATAGAATTAAAATTAACTATTATTTAGACCACAAAAATCCAGGTGGAGCGCCACTACATCACACTTCCTTGTTGTTATCACATGATCGTGATCAGTTGATCTCGGTCTCTCTCGGGTCTTTCTCGAGATCTCGTGTTATTTTGTATACTTCTTGCACAATCTTGTATTTCAAACTCTTATGATTCATACTGCTGCAAAACACAAACAGATTTGGTAGGGATGGACGCAAGAGTCCATCCGTACCGCATCTGCAACGAACTGCATCTGGAATCAGTGTAAATCCTGTGTTAGACTACACTTCACTCAAAAAAAATGGATAAAAGGATCATGAATGTTAATGAGTAGGCAGAAAATAAGAGCCTCTGAAAATAAGGGAGAAGGGAAATCTGTCATTATGTCAAAACTTAAATCCATGGAAATGACAATAAATTAGACCTTTAATAGTTTAACCACATCAGTTGGCCCTTTGTTTTCTCCATACATCAGACTGTTAAACGCAAACTATAAAAGATTTTCTTTTTTCTTCTCAAACACATGCAAAAGCGTCTTTTGGCTGGACTGTAGGATTCTTTCACTGTGGGCCATGTGGTGGGTCATCAAAACTCAACTCCAATCATAAAGTGGCTGAGAAACAAATTTAAATAGAGTTTTTAAGTTAAAAACCGTATCATCTGGGTCCCAAAGGACAATTCCATCTTACCTGCTTGGTAGTCATACAGAGCCACAGCTGTCACCCCAAGGTCCTCACCATACTCGTACTGCTGGCCATCTGTAATGTGAAGTAAAGAAAGGAAAAATGTCTACAACATTTTAACAAAAGTACTCGAAGGAGAGTACAATATCCCCAGCCGCTGTTTTTTTTTTTGAAGATCCCAATATGTCACTAAAGGAGAACAGTTTTCAACTTTTCCATATAATTACTGGAACAGAACCAAATTATGATAAGCCTATCACCCATGAATATACAATAAAAATAGTTGCATACAACCCATAGTTGAAGGTCAGGGTGCAAAGGTGAACCTGTGTAGCAAGTTTAGAATGAGTAAAGCTAGGGTCACCATAGTTAAAGGGCATAGAGAATACAGACCTTGACCTTCTGATCCCAAACTAGGGATGTTAATGATTAATTGACTTTTGATTAATTACAGATAAGAATTTAGTCAACTAAATTAAATTAGTTGTCAATTAATTGATAACTCAACAGTTATTTTCAATGGGAGCTTATTCTTGTAGAAGAGCTTGGAAGAACGAGGCGATGTGACTTATAAACCAAAGTTTATTATCAGCTCCTCTAACAAGTCTCATCCTAGTGCAGCAGAAGAAGAAGGAAAAAGAGAGCGAACACCTTCGGCTCTATGAACTTATACTTGCACATAACAAAAGACATGCATATGAAAAGCTGACATCCCTCATTATCTTAATCCCCCCGTTGTCTTCGTACTCCTCCTCATGGCCCTGGGGAGTCAGGTCAGCTCCTCCGGTCTCCACCGCAGTGCCTGGGATGCTCTTTGATCTTCACTGGCGGCTGAGACTCTTTGTCCTGTTCTGAGGTGTGAAGTCGCCTTACATATGTAATCACCAAACATTCTCACATGCTTCAACATATGTAGGTTATGGAATATATGATTAATATAGACCACAGCCCCCCCCCCCCAAACGACTAAGAAAAGGACAATAGAAAAATTCACAGTTTAAGATAATTACTATGACATACTAACTGCTACACCTCTTGCCACAGAAGAAACTTTCCAGCAGCCATGCTCCTAAGAGAGTTCAGTGGTAATCATAACAGCATAGTAAAATCACAAGTCAGTCCTAAACTGTTACAGCACAATTAGTGAACAACTGTTGAGTAGTCTGCATCAGTCTCTGTGCCGTCTGGGTTTTAATCTTCTCCCGAATCTGCTGTGGGTCCGCTTGGGCGTCCTGCTGGGACCTTCCTGTAAGGAATCTGCAGCTTGGGGAGGAGAGTGATTATTTGTTCCCTGCAGGGGGGCTGAGTCTTTTCTCTTGGGGGGTCTACCCCGCCGAGGTGCTCTCGCCAACCGTGCAGGCTCGTCTCTCAACAAGAAGGCAGGTTTAAGTCTGTCAATGCTGACCGTTTCTTTTCTGTCCCCAAAATCAAGCACAAGGTGTTTATCACCAGGTTCCAGCACTCTGAATGGCCCATCGTATGCTGGGCGGAAAGTTGGTTTTAAAGCTTCATGCCTAACAAAAACGAATTCAGCGTTCTTTAAAGCTTGTGGGACAAAAACCCGTGGAAAAGAGTGATGTGCCGGTCCGGGGAGAGAGTCCGGTCCGTTGCTGCCTAAAAACCTCGGGGCTGGAAGATGCCCTGGCTCTGGGTTCTCTGGTAAAAATTCACCTGGGAGCCTGAGAGGTTGTGCAAAAACTAATTCTGCTGGGGAGGCGTCTAGATCCTCTTTGGGCGCAGCACGCAACCCCAATAAAACCCAGGGAAGTTTATTTACCCAATTTGTATCCATTAGTGAGGCTCTGAGGGCGGCCTTTAAAGATCTGTGAAAACGCTCGCATAACCCATTAGCCTGAGGGTGATAAGCGGTGGTGCGGTGAATTGTTGCCCCTAAGCTGCTGGCCATGGCTGACCAAAGCTCCGAGACAAATTGAGGCCCCCTATCGGACGTGATGTCCGATGGGACGCCGAAACGTGCCACCCAGTTTGTCAAAAAAAACGCGAGCGACTTCCTCCGCTGTGGTTGACGCCAGAGGGACTGCCTCTGGCCAGCGCGTGGTGCGGTCTATCATTGTTAACAGGTGTGTGAAACCTTGGGAGGAAGGTAGTGGCCCCACGAGGTCGACATGAACGTGGTCGAACCTTCTAGCAGGGATTGGAAAAGGCTCCACAGGGGCTTTTGTGTGTTTGTGTATTTTGGCGCGCTGACAAGAAATGCAAGTTTTTGCCCATTCTTTTACGTTTTTGCGCAGGCCAGGCCACACAAACTTTTTGGCGACCATTTTAACCAAGGCGCACACACCTGGGTGCGCGAGGGAGTGAATTGAGTCGAAAATACGGCGGCGCCATGTAGCTGGGACTAACGGGCGAGGTCGGCCGGTTGAGATATCGCATATTAGGGAGGGCAGGTTCAGGTTCAGGTTCAGGTTACTTTATTTGTACCCGTAGGTAGATTTGTTTTGCAGTTGGTGACATCCATATTTACAAGCCACTAATTACATTCAACATAGACACAAACACAGGCACACATCTTACAAAATAGGTAAATATAAAATATGTACAATATAATTTTTATAGCTTGTTCAACTCTTTGACAGCAGCAGGGACAAAGCTGTTTTTGTAGCGCTGGGTTCTACTTTTTGGGACAGCAAACCTCCGTCTGGAGGGAAGAAGCTGAAAGTTGCAATTGCAAGGGGTGGGAGTCATCATTTAAAATCGAGTCGGCCATCCTCTGTACTTGTCTGGTGTACAGGGATGTCAGGCTCAGCTGTGACTCACCAAGCAAACGACTGGACCATCTGACTACCTGATCCAAGGATTTCCTCTGTTTCAGTTTTATCTGACCAAACCATGACATTAAAGAAAAGGATAAAACAGATTCAATAAAAGCCCGATAGAACATAGTCATTATGGTTCGGTCAATTTGGAAGCGTGCAAGTTTCCTCAAACAATGCAAATTTTGCTGACCCTTTTTGCACACCCTTTCACAGTTCACCTCAAAGTTCAATCCACTATCAATAATTGTCCCAAGATATTTGTACGATTGTACACATTCGGTGGTCTGGCCTTTTAGTATGGTGACTTTGTGCCTGGGAGTTTTCCTCCTAAAGTCAATAATCATATCTTTCATTTTTGTTGTATTCAGCTGCAGGTAGGAATCCTCACACCAGTGAACAAAGTCATCAACTACTGGGCCGTGGCCACTCTCACCATCCTGGAGGAGACTGACAATGACTGAGTCATCAGCATACTTTATAATGTGTCTGTTGTCATGTCTGCTCCGACACATGTTTGTGTACAGGATGAAGAGTAGTGGTGACAACACACACCCCTGAGGAGAGCCAGTAGAAGAGCACTTTAGGTCAGACAATGTGCCATTGACCCTTACTCTCTGCGTCTTGTTGGTTAAGAAATCCAGAATCCAACCCACCAGATTATTGCTTAAATCAAATTGCTGCAGGAGCCTTTCAACTAAAATATGAGGTTGGATTGTATTAAAGGCAGAAGAAAAGTCCACAAATAAAAGCCTGGCGTGTGTCCCATTAAAATCCAGATGTTTAAAAAGCATGTCAAACAGAGTGACAGTGGCATCCTTACGCCGACGGCACGCCGTCGCGTAAACCCCTTTCGTCCAGCCTTAACCCTGTTGGTCCAGACAAGAGTGCGCGCACGTCCGCGTCACTACTTTGTTCCTCTGCCATGGCTGCATAATCTATCCCTGCATGGATTGGGGCCGCGTATGTGTCCGCGTTGGTGAAGAGTTCCGCGGCTGAGGTAGAATAATCTGTCTCCTTGCGCTCTGATGGTGTCACAGCGCGAGAGAGGCAGTCTGCTACCATGTTAAGTTTGCCTGCCACATGTCGAATGTCTGTGGTGAACTCTGAAATCGCAGCCAGCTGTCTTTGTTGCCTGCCTGACCACGGTTCGGAAATTTTAGCCATAGCAAAGGTGAGCGGTTTGTGGTCTACAAAAGCCGTGAAACTCCGCCCTTCTAACCAGAACTGGAAGTGGCGGATGGATAAATGAAGCGCTAGCAGCTCCCTGTCAAAAGTGCTGTATTTACGCTCGGTTTGGTTTAGCGATTTGCTGAAGAATGCCAAAGGTTGCCAGATTCCGCTGACATGTTGTTCTACAACTGCCCCTATAGCTAGGTCCGAAGCGTCTGTGGTTAGCGCAATGCGGGCCGAGGGATCGGGGTGAACCAACAATGTGGCATTAGCTAGGGCGCTTTTTACTTCCGCGAAGGCGCGTTCGCGCTCCGGGGTCCATTCGACCGCGTTGGAAGCTTTTTGTTTTCTGAGCGCGTCATATAGGGGCTGCATGAGCTGAGCTGCGTGGGGGAGGAAACGGTTGTAAAAATTAACCATGCCCAAAAATTCCTGCAGCGATTTGACCGTTTGTGGCCGTGGGAAACTTTTTATCGCGTGAACTTTGTCTGGAAGTGGGACTGCCCCCTTCGGAGAAACTCTGCGTCCTAAAAAATCAATTTGTGACACGCCGAATTTGCATTTGGCTGGATTGATTATTAACCCGTGCTCTTCTAGCCTCTAAAAAACCATAGTGAGATGCCGCTCGTGTTCTTCCTCAGACGGGCTGGCTACCAGCATATCGTCGAGGTAGACGAAAACAAAAGGGAGGTTGCGTAATACTGCGTCCATCATCCGCTGAAAGGTTTGAGCCGCGCCTTTGAGGCCGAAAGGCATTCGCAAAAATTCAAAAAGGCCGAAAGGGGTTATTACAGCTGTTTTAGGAATGTCCTCTGCTCGAACTGGGACTTGATGATAACCGCGGACCAGGTCTATTTTTGAAAAAATGCGTGCACCCGCCAGATGCAGTGAAAAATCCTGAATGTGAGGAATTGGGTAGCGGTCATGCGCTGTCGCATTGTTTAATCTGCGGTAATCGCCGCACGGTCTCCAGGAACCGTTGGATTTCGGAACCATGTGAAGTGGTGAGGCCCAGGGGCTTTTCGAGCGTCTAATAATGCCTAATTTTTCAAGGGTGGTAAACTCGTCCCGAGCTATGGCGAGCTTGGCCGCGTCTAAGCGCCGAGCTTTGGCAAATACGGGTGGGCCCATTGTGGGAATAAAATGTTCAACCCCATGTTTAGCCACTGTGGCTGAGAATTTGGGAATTGTGAGTGCTGGAAATTGGGTGAGGAGTTGATCAAACTTACCTCCTGCTGTGGTGACGCTGGCCTGCACGGGTGGTGGAGAAAGTCGAGCTGAGCAGGGAATAGAAGCAAAGGACAGTGCATTAACCAGGCGTCTGTTCGCTAGATCAACTAATAACCCATGTGCACACAAAAAATCTGCGCCCAACAAGTTAAAACTCACCGCCGCTACAACAAATGTCCATCTGTAGTTGCGGCTGTGGATGCAGAGGTGCAGGCTCTTTTCGCCAAAAGTGTCGATGGTGGAGCCGTTGGCTGCCACCGCTCCATTGCCCCGGGGGCCCATGGCCCGGTCTGCTTGGGAGGGCATGACAAAACTTAGTTGAGCTCCTGTGTCGATAAGGAACCGCTTGCCGGTGTGTCCGTCCGTCACATATAAAAGCTTGCTTTTTTCGCCGAGAACCGCCGCTGTTAACGGCTCTCGGCTTCGGCATTATCCGGAAATTGTGAATTTGCAGGGTGGAACGCATTTGTAAGCCTTCTCGGCGAAGCGGTGGTGGTATTAACAAACGTCGCTCCGTCTGTTGCGTCCTGGCCGTGTCGCTGTCACCGCGAGCTGGCTCTGCTCAGTGATTTGTGGCTCCTCGTGGCTCCGGACATCAGCGTTGAGGTCTGCGGATGCTGCTGTGGGTGTCTGCTCCTTGTAGGCGTTGGTGAGCCGTTGAGCTTCGTGAGCTAGCGCGTGGAAGTCCTGCTGGGTGCTGCATCGCATGTTGGCCAGCGTCCCTCTCATGTGTGGCGGCAGCGTACTGAGGAATATGAAATGGAAGAGGAAGTTGTCATTGTCCTCTTCTTTAAGTTGCAGCAAGTCCTCCATGAGGGCCTTGGGTCTGCCTCCTCTGTGGCTGTAAACCGCCAGGATCCTCTCATCTCTCTCCTCGGCTGAGGGGACGTAATTTGCCACGATGGTCGCTTTCAGTTCTTCATATTTGTCCTGGGCCGGCGGCCGTTGGATTATGCTCCGCGCACATCTCGAAGTGGCGGCGTTGAGTTTGGCGACAATGTGATAGAACTTTGTATCGTCAGCCGTGATGCCCGCAAGTGCAAACTGGGCTTCAGCTTGCAGAAACCACGAGGCGGGGTCTTCCTGCCAGAAGTCCGGCAGGTTGATGGTGACGGCGTTTGTGTAGACTGTCACTGATGTGTCCACAGGGTGAGAGTGCCTTGCTTCGGCTCTCACAGCGGTGCTGGTGCTCGGTTGAGCCCTCTATCACTTCTGCCGTGGGGGAACGTCGTCCATCTGTTCCCCTGTCTGCATGGGCGCCGGCGTCTGCCTGGGTCGCCACAGATGAGTCGATCGCGGGGGAACGCCTCTGGTTCATCCTCGCGTCAGGGTCACCAGTGTAGAAGAGCTTGGAAGAACGAGGCGATGTGACTTATAAACCAAAGTTTATTATCAGCTCCTCTAACAAGTCTCATCCTAGTGCAGCAGCAGAAGAAGGAAAAAGAGAGCGAACACCTTCGGCTCTATGAACTTATACTTGCACATAACAAAAGACATGCATATGAAAAGCTGACATCCCTCATTATCTTAATCCCCCCGTTGTCTTCGTACTCCTCCTCATGGCCCTGGGGGGTCAGGGCAGCTCCTCCGGTCTCCACCGCAGTGCCTGGGAAGCTCTTTGATCTTCACTGGCGGCTGAGACTCTTTGTCCTGTTCTGAGGTGTGAAGTCGCCTTACATATGTAATCACCAAACATTCTCACATGCTTCAACATATGTAGGTTATGGAATATATGATTAATATAGACCACAATTCTATGAAATGTAATGGCGTTGCTGTCCAGGCGGGGGCATACATGGTCACCCACTGCCACATTTCAACCGAAAAAGCAGAAGAAGACGCCAAGCCCCCAGAGCACATGCAATATGGAAAGTGAAAAAAACTCGCCCTTCTGGGTTACTTTGGAGCACCACAATGTGTTCCAATCGCCCAGTAGTATACTCCAAAATGGACTGCACAAGATATTCCGCCATATTAACAGATTCCAAACCGAAGGGAGCAAATGGTCTCCAGTTCAAAGGAAACTGAGAACTGAGCAGGGAAGAAGCGAACAAACGGTACATCACTTCACTGGAAGTTGACAAGAAGATTACCCATAAGCCATTGCACCTCAAATACGAGTAAAACAAACTATTGTTGCTGATGTTATTAACAAGCTAAATTGATGTTGGTTATTGTTTATATCAACTGATGGCAATAAAAATATATTTGTATTATTATTTAAGACCCCCTCATGGATCGTCACCTTATCGTGGTGGGGGGGTTTGCGTGCCCCAGTGATCCCAGGAGCTATGTTGTCCGGGGCAATTTGCCTCTGATAGGGTCTCCCAAGACAAACTGGTCCTGGGTGAAGGGCCGGACGAAGAACGATCCAACAGACTCTCATGATAAATTGTATATCAAGGATTCAGTGTACCCCGCCCGGTATGGGGTTACCGGGGCCCCACCCTGGAGCCAGGCCTGGGGGAGGGGCTCGAAGGCTAGCGTCTGGTGGCCGGGTTTCCACCCATGGGACCCGGCCGGGCTCAGCACGAAGGAGTTACATGGGTCCGCCCTCCAGTGGGTTCACCACCTGCAGGAGGGATCATGGGGGTCCGGTGCTATGTGGATTAGGTGGCGGTCAAAGGCGGAGACCTTGGCGGACTGATCCCAAGCTTTCTAAACTGGCTTTTGGTACGTGGAATGTCACCTCTCTGGTGGGGAAGGAGCCTGAGCTGGTGTACGAGGTTGAGCGATACCGGCTAGATATAGTCGGCCTCACCTCAACACACAGCTCAGGTTCCGGAACCAGTCTCCTGGAGAGGGGCTGGAGCTTGGCCTTTTCTGGAGTTGCCCCGGGCGAGAGGTGACGAGCAGGGGTGGGTATTCTTGTATCGCCCCACCTTGCTGCCTCTATATTGCAGTTTTCCCCGGTGGACAAAAGGGTTGCTTCCCTGCGCCTTCGGGTTGGGAAACGGGTCCTGACCATCATTTGTGCCTATGCACCAAATGATGTTTCAGAGTACCCACCCTTTTTGGAGTCTGTGACTGGGGTGCTGGAGGGTGCTCCTCCTGGAGACTCCATTGTCCTACTGGGGGACTTCAATGCGCACGTGGGCAACGACAGTGAAACCTGGAGGGGGGTGATTGGGAGGAACGGCCTGCCCAATCTGAACCCGAGTGGTGTTCAGTTATTGGACTTCTGTGCTAACCACAGTCTGTCCATAACGAACACCATGTTCAAGCATAAGGGTGTCCATATGTGCACCTGGCACCAGGACACCCTAGGTCGCAGGTCGATGATCGATTTTATCGTATCATCAGACCTGCGACCGTATGTCTTGGACACCCGAGTAAAGAGAGGTGCAGAGCTGTCAGCTGATCACCACCTGGTGGTGAGTTGGATCCGATGGCAGGGGAGGAAGCCATTCAGACCTGGTAGACCCAAACGTATAGTGAGGGTGTGCTGGGAGCGTCTGGCTGAGGCCCCTGTCCGGGAGGTCTTCAACTCCCACCTCCGGAAGAACTTCAACCACATTCCGAGGGAGTCTGGAGACATGGAGTCTGAATGGGCCATGTTCTCCACCTCTGTTGTTGAAGCGGCGGCCCAGACCTGCGGCCGCAAGGTGGTCGGTGCATCTCGTGGTGGCAACCCCCGAACCAAGTGGTGGACACCAGTGGTGAGGGGGGCCATTAAGCTGAAGAAGGAGTCCTATCAAGCTTGGTTGGCTTGTGGGACTCCCGAAGCAGCTGAGATGTACCGGCAGGCCAAGCGGAGTGCAGCTCGGGTGGTTGCTGAAGCAAAAACCCGGGTATGGGAGGAGTTCGGTGAGGCCATGGAACAAGACTTTCGGTCAGCTTCAAAGAGATTCTGGCAAACTGTTCGGCGGCTCAGGAGGGGAAAGCAGCTCCCCGTCCACACTGTGTATGGTGCGGATGGGACACTGTTGACTTCAACTGGGGATATCGTCGGGCGGTGGAAGGAATACTTCGAGGATCTCCTCAATCCCACTGATACGCCTTCCACAAAGGAAGCAGGGTTTGGGGACGAGGGGGATGACTCGCCTATCACAGGGGCTGAGGTCGCCAAGGTGGTTAAAAATCTCCTTGGTGGCCGGGCCCCGGGGGTGGACGAGATTCGCCCCGAGTACCTCAAGGCCCTGGATGTTGTTGGGTTGTCATGGTTGACACGCCTCTGCAACATTGCGTGGAGGATGGGGGCAGTGCCTTTGGCATGGCAAACCGGGGTGGTGGTTCCTCTCTTCAAAAAAGGGGACCGGAGGGTGTGCTCCAACTTTAGAGGGATCACACTCCTCAGCCTCCCTGGGAAGGTCTATGCCAAGGTACTGGAGAGGAGAGTCCGGCCGTTGGTCGAACCTCGGATTCAGGAGGAGCAATGTGGTTTTCGTCCTGGCTGTGGCACATCGGACCAGCTCTTTACCCTCTCGAGAATTCTCGAGGGTTCGTGGGAGTTTGCCCAACCAGTTTACATGTGTTTTGTGGATTTGGAGAAGGCATTTGACCGCGTCCCTCGTGGATTTTTGTGGGGGGTGCTTCGGGAGTATGGGGTATCGGGCTTGTTGTTACGAGCTATTCGGTCTCTGTATGACCGTTGTGAGAGTTTAGTTCGTATTGCCAACACTCGGTCGGAGTCATTCCCAGTGAGAGTTGGACTCCGCCAGGGCTGCCCTTTGTCACCGATCCTGTTCATAATTTTTATGGACAGGATTTCTAGGCGCAGCCAGGGAATGGAGGGTGTCATGCTTGGTGAGCACAGGATCTCATCTCTGTTGTTTGCAGATGATGTTGTCCTGTTGGCTTCATCCAGCAATGACCTACAGCTCTTGCTGGGACGGTTTGCCGCTGAGTGTGAAGCGGCTGGGATGAGAATCAGCACCTCCAAGTCCGAGTCCATGGTCCTCAGCCGGAAAAAGGTGGATTGTCCTCTCCGGGTTGGAGACAGGCTCCTGCCCCAAGTGGAGGAGTTTAAGTATCTTGGGGTCTTGTTCACGAGTGAGGGGAAAATGGAGCGAGAGATCGACAGACGGATTGGAGCAGCATCTGCAGTGATGCGGACGTTGTACCGGTCTGTTGTGGTGAAGAGGGAGCTTAGTTCTAAGGCAAAGCTGTTGATTTACCAGTCAATCTACATTCCTACTCTCACCTATGGTCACGAGCTTTGGGTAACGACCGAAAGAACGAGATCGTGGATACAAGCGGCTGAAATGAGCTTTCTCCGTAGGATTGCTGGACTCACCCTCAGAGATAGGGTGAGGAGCTCAGTCATCCGGGAGAGGCTCAGAGTAGAACCGCTGCTCCTCCACATTGAAAGGAGTCAGTTGAGGTGGTATGGGCATCTGATTAGGATGCCTCCTGGACGCCTTCCACTTGAGGTGTTTCAGGCACGTCCCACTGGGAGGAGACCCCGGGGCAGACCCAGGACTCGGTGGAGAGACTATGTCTCCCAGCTGGTCTGGGAACGCCTTGGTATCCCCTCTGAAGAGCTGGAGCAGGTGGCTGGGGGGAGGGAAGTCTGGGCTTCTCTGCTTGAACTGCTGCCTCCGCGACCCGGACCTCCGGAAAAGCGGTAGAAGATGGATGGATGGATGGATGGATATTATTTAAGAAATATAAATTATCCACCACAGTATCAGTATGTGTCTATGGTTACCAAGGTAACGTATGAAGGAGGGAGCCGACGGTTAGAGGGTGTTTCAGATGGAGAAATTCTGTGAAGGGCAGTTAACTGATATTCCCTGAGAACGGAGCAGGGAGTAGGGAATGCAGCTGAGTACGCTGTGCATCCTAACGTAGCTCAAGTTCCAACGGGACACGAGCTTGACAGTCCACCTGCTTTAAATTAACACAGCGGAGAAATGGACCAGAGCAAAGAAAAAGATGACACGAGCGCAAAAACCCATCCCCGCTGCCCCAAGACAGAAAAGCAGACTGGACTCAAGTTCCCACTAAGGTAACAGACAGAGAAGCCCAGATCGTACTGGGTTTGTCTGGATTTCTGGGGTACTGTGATAATGTTTAACATGCAACAGATGAAGCAGCTCACAATTTATTTTCCTGTTCAAACAGTCTACTCGTGCATCTCAGTAAATTAGAATGCGAAAGGGTTGGTTTTTTTTGTAATATAAGTAAAAAAGAAAAATTTATCATATTGGTAATAGTTTTTAAAGTAAATTAAAAATCATGACATCTGTAATTTACTGAGATGTACCAGCACATAGTACACACTATACAGTGCAAAATTTATTAAACTACAAAAAAATGCCATTGTCTGTCGTAAAAAAATATGCAAATGGTACAATAAATCATTGAGGAATAGGATGTTCATGTTTTATTCAGTATATGAAAAAGAGTAATGAACTTTTTTGTATATTAAAAATAGACGGACCGTATTGTACCGAGGGAAATTCAGATTCTCAGGAAAATTGCCGCTTATCAATTATTTAGTTAATAATTAATTAGTTAACCGATTGATAAGATGAATCAATTAACAATTAATGAATTAATTGATAACTTGCATCCCTACCTCAAACCCATAGTCAGAGGTCAGGTTCAACCTCTGTACAAAGTTTAGTGACCCTAGCTTTACTATTCTTCTTTTAGATTTGATTGGCGGTTGGCAACCAGTTTACAGGTGCATGAACGCCACTGACTTGATTATATCTTTGTATCAGGAGTTCTTATAAGGAGTTCTGAACAACTCCTTACGTGTGAAAAAATTATCCGTCCTTGGACGTCTTGCGCATGCGCCCCTCCCCTAGCTTTACTCATTCTATAGTAATAGTACAAAGGGAATGTTAGCATTGGCCTTTGACTTTTTAACCCCAAATCCAGAGGTGTAGGTCAGGATCCCAATGTGAACCTGTGCAGCAAGTTTGGTGACCCTAGCTTTATTTCTTGTTGAGATCTAGTTTATATGGAATTTGGACATTGACCTTTGACCTTGCAATCCCAAAACCATAGTCAGAGGTCAGGGTCATGGGGTGAACCTGTAAGCGAGCATGGTGATTCGAGTGTTACTTGTTTTATCATAATGGCACATAGGAAATGCCATCCCCAACCTCTGACCTTTTGACCCCAAACCCATAGTACATCAGGATCCCAAGGTGAACCTGGATACCAGGTTTGGTGACCCTAGCTTTACACGTTTTATATTACCAGTAAATTTAGCATTTAGCATTTACCATAGTTCAACTAGAATGTAAACTAGGGATGCAAGTTATCAATTAATTCATTAATTGATAATTGATTCACCTTAATGATCAATTAACGATTAATTGATAAGTGGCGTTTTTTCAGAGAATCTGAATTTCTCTCGGTACAATACAGTCCATCTGTAACATGTAAAAAGTTGCTGTTTTTCATATACTGAATAAAACATGAACATCGTATTCCTCAATGATTTATTGTACCATTTACCTTTTTTTTTTTTTACTACAATGGCATGTTTTGCAAATGTCCTGATTTTTTATTTATTTTAACCTCTTGCACTCCGGTGTACCGCGGGCGGTCACGTCTCTGCGTCCTAGGGCACACGAGGGCGCCCTAGGACGCACACTGTGCGTCCTAGTGCGCACTGAAAAAAAAAAAAGCTGCATTTCCGTTCTTCCACTACAGACACAGCCGCGAACAGAAAGCCAAAGGAGTGCTTTGATTGGTTTAGATATGATTGACCTCTCATTCGACTAATAAGAGCCTTGAATTGGGTTTCTGAAACCTTGAAGAACCAATGACTGAAAACCTAGCAAGAAGGACCCGCCTACCAACGGCTGCAAATACAGCGAGCCAATTGAAGCACAGAAGTTCGAAAGTGTGCGTCCCTTGCGTAAAATCTGTTTTGTGTAAGGCTGGGTGACACACACACGTTCGCCAGTCTTTTTTTCTTACTACTGTTCTTATTTGTTTTGAAAAATCGTTCACCAAAACCGCAATCATGGAAGCGCAAAATCGCAATAATGGAATTATGGTTTGACCAGGTCGCATGACCAGAACCACAAGTCCGTAACAAGCGGACCAGCGTCATGTTCGTCTGACAATGAGGAAGAGAAGTTCGCCAGCGACACTGCTGTTGTGGACAGGTAAGTGTTATAAGCTAAATTATTCTTTATCCCTGAAAATTGTAATCAAAATGACTTTTGACCGATCGGTAAATTACAACTGTGCGTCATCGCCACATGATGGACCGGTCCGTGCGCCGCGTCCGGACCGTGAACGCCAACCCCCCCCCGGCGCTACTCTTTTGTAGCGGATTGCAGATATTATTGCAGATATTTTAGTACAACTGTGCATAGTAGACCGCGGCGCACCGTCACCGCTTTCCGTCATGTAGCAATGGGCGATGCCCGTCCTCTGTAGCGGGGGGTTAATTTTTAGTGCACTGTAGGTTATTTTTTCTTGTAAAAAAAAAAGCCACACATTTTTTACGTGGCATGCTTCTTTGTTCATTCATTCATTCATGAATGAATAAACAACCCCCCCCCACACACACACAGCCCTTCACCTTTCATTAGAGCCCAAGATGAAGCTTCTATATTGAATCATTCAAAAGTTACAGACGTTTTTCCAAACTGTGCCATTTGGCACAATTTGGCACAGTTCAAAAACACCTGGGAACAACCTAAGAAAAAAGCTGTGTAATATATTCATTTTTTGTGGTATTGTTACAAAATTTTGACCTCAGCTGGATAACACTTGGTTCTACATTTCTGTTGCATTTTCCAGCCCGGATCTGACAGCTGTGTGTTATTTGCAAGCATTTGTATCCAAAAAAACACCCAGGCAAAATTTATTTTCTTCAAGTTCAGTATGTTTAGATGACTGTTACTCAGTGGCAGGAGCACTTAGAGAGGTTATGACTGTTTCGCCAAAAAATTCAAAGTGTTTTCTTTTAAATGAGACCAACCCCATGAAGATGCTGCAAAGGGTTGAAGAACAGCTTTTGATTTACTTTGGGTACGTTATTTTTAGGCGTTTTTAGGGAAATTGACCAGAGTGCAAGGGGTTAAAAACTATTACCAACATCAAAAAAATAACTTATTTAGTTATATTAAAAAAACTTTCATGTTCTAATTTACTGAGATGCACTGGTAGACTGTTTTAACAGGAAAATAAATTGTGAGCTGCTTCATCTGTTGGATAGTAAACATTATCACAGTACCCTGGAAATCCAGGCAAACCCAGTATTATCTGGGCTCCCTCTGCTGTCCGTTACCTCAGTGGGAACTTGAGTCTGGTCTGCTGGCAGTGGGGATAGGTTTTTGCACTCGTGTAGTCTTTTTCTTCGCTGCAGTCTATTTGTCCACCCTGTTGATTTGAAGTAGGCATGTGGACATTGGAACATGCCGTTGGAATTTGTTGTAATTTTCTGACGTAACCCGAAAAGGCAAATTTTTTTTTGCTCTGCATAGCGCCCATGCGTTCTGAGGGCTTAGCATCGTCTTCTGCTTTTTCGGGTGAAATGCAGCAGTGTGTGACCACGTGTGCCCCCGCTTGGACAGCGAAGCCACTACATTTTGCAGAATAAGCTCCCATTGAAAAGGACTGCTGAGTTATCAATCAGTTGACAATTAATTTAATTTAGTTGACTAAATTTTTATCGACAGTTAATCGAAAGTCAATTAATCATTAATATCCCGAATGTAAACTTTGACCTTTGACACGTGGACACTGGAACATGCCGTTGGAATTTGTTGGAATTCTCTGACGTAACCCGAAAGGGCAAATTTTTTTTGCTCTGCATAGCACCCATGCGTTCTGAGGGCTTAGCATCGTCTTCTGCTTTTTCGGGTGAAATGCAGCAGTGGGTGACCAGGTGCACCCCTGCCTGGACAGCGAAGCCACTACATTTTGCAGAATAAGCTCCCATTAAAAAGGACTGCTGAGTTATCAATCAGCTGACAATTTAATTTAGTTGACTAAATTTTTATCGACAGTTAATCAAAAGTCAATTAATCATCAATATCCCGAATGTAAACTTTGACCTTTGACCCCAAAGCTATATTCAGGTCAGGGTGTAAGCTGTCCAAGATGTGTATTAGATACAACTACTGTATCGATCTGGAAAGCCTACATCATTTCTTTCACTAGTTATTGTGTTTAGAAGATTTAAGGAAAATCTGACCTCTGACCTCAAGGTCATCCGATGAGAGTGAAATTGCAATATGCGCATCATCAGCATATAGCAAACCATGGTACCAAGTTTAAAAACATTTGGAATTGTAGGAGGAGTTGATTTCACAAAAGTGGGACGGACAGACGGACCCATAACATATAGTAATTCCCCTTTGGTCTTCATGCAAAGTGTTCTTAAGTCAAGTGCTCTTGACCAGCAAGGATTAAAAAAAAAAAAAAAAAAACTAACCTCAGACCATGACCTAAAGGTCTGTAACTCCTGCAAAAATCCTCTGATCAGAGTCAAACAACAATATGCACATCATCACTGTATACGTATCAAACCCTAGTACCAAGTTTCAAAACAGAACAAAACTGCAGGAGGAGTTGAATTCACCAAAGTGAGACAGACAGACAGACGGACCGCCCCATAACATAATCCCCCTTTGGTCTTCGACCAGCCAGGGATTAAACAAGAGCACCCTGAGGTGGGTGCAATATTCCCCACCTCTGTTTTCTTTGAAGATCCCAATACTTGATGGAGAGCAGTTTTCAACTTTTCAATATAATTACTGTGGCAGAACCAAATTATGACAAGCCCATCATCCATGAATACACAACAAAGTATACAACCCATAGTTGTAAGTCAGGAACCTGAGATGAACCCGTGTAGCAAGTTTGGTGACCCTTGAGAGCCTTACACGTTCTATAGTAAGAGAGCATAAGAAGTGCCAGCCTTGATCTTTTGACCCCAAACCTGTAGTAAGAGGTCATGGTCTCAGAGTGAACTTGTGTACCAGGTTTGGTGACCCTAGATTTCTTTGTTGTTGAGATATAGTTTATAAGCCATGTTGATGTTGACCTTTGACCTTGCAATCCCAAAACCACAGTCACAATTCAGGGTCACCGGGCGTACAAAGTTTGGTGGCTCTAGCTTTACTTGTACAGTAATAAGGCATAAGGGATGTCAACCTTGACCTTTTGACCCCAAATCCGTAGAGGTCAGGATCCCAAGGTGAACCTATGTAGCAAGTTTGGTGACCCTAGCCCTCTTTGTTGAGATTTAGTTTATAAGCCATTTTGATGTTGACCTTGGACCTTGCAATCCCAAAATCACAGTCACACCTCAGGGTCACAGGGTGAACCTGTGTTCCAAGTTTGGTGACCCTAACTTTACTTGTTGTGCAGTAATAAGGCATAAGGAATGTTAACCTTGGCCTCTGACCTTTTGACCCAGAACCCACAGTCAGAGTTCAGGATCCCAAGGTGAACCCATATATCAGGTTTGGTGGCCCTCGCTTTACTCGTTTTATAGTAATAGTAAATGCAGCATTTACCATAGTGCAACTGCAATGTTAACTTTCAACCTCTGACCCAAAACCTATAGTTGGTGAGGGTGTAAACTGTCCAAGATGTGTATTAGATACAACTACTGCATCGATTTGAAAATCCTACATCATTTCTTTCAGTAGTTATTGTGTTTGGAAGATTTAGGGAAAAATCTGACCTGACCTTTCACCTCAAGGTCGTATGATGAGAGTGAAATAGCAATATGCACATCAGAGTTATATCAAACCATGGTACCAAATTTCAAAACAATCAGAACCAAACTGTAAGAGGAGTTGATTTCACAAGGCAGTTACTGTCTATGAAGTGAGGTGAACCAGGAGGTTGTAGGTCAGGGGCTACAATTCCCGCAAAAATCATCTGATTAGAACCAAATTGCAATATACGTATCCTCAGTGTATCTCAAACCATGGGTACCAAGTTTCAAAACAATTGGACCAAAACTGTAGGAGGAGTTGATTTCACAAAAGTGGGACAGACGGACCCATAACATAATCTCCCTTCGTTCTTCGCCCAAAGGGCTCTTTGACCCCTTTGGACTTTGACCGGCAGGGGATTAAAAAAAAAAAATGGGAATATCATGATTTGTAATTTAATTCAAAAGGCTATGGCATAATCATGAAATTGGATAAACACATTTAAGGATCCACTTAAAATCTAAATGTGGAATAAATATGCTACAAAGCATGTGTTGGTGACTGTGAGAGGTGAGACAATCACCAGTGTCTGCAGTCTCCTCTGGGTTCTGGTAGAGGTCCTCCTGGGCGTACTGGTTCTGAGGCTCTGACTCATACAGCTGCTCTCCGTTCTCCTCATCATTATAGGACACATCCTCAGTGGTCTGATAACAGAAAGAGGATTAGTCAAAGTTAAGTGTTAATGTTGGGCAGATGCTTCTGTTTAACTTTAAACTACTTATGTGGAAATCCTACACTATTACCCACATATCTAACACAAACACGAGTACAGCTGGAACCAGAAATTTACATCCAACGTATAAAAACAAACTTTCTCATTATCTGACATTAAATTAGACTGAACTTTTCCTATTTTATTTCAGTTAGGATTACCAAAATTAGTTCTATTTGCTAAATAATTTTTATATTTGCTAAATCCTTTTTTAGAGATTTTTTTATTACTTTCTTCAAAGTCAAAATTTTACATATATTTCCTTAGTATTTGGAACCATTGTCTTTAAACTGTATGATTTGGGTCAAACGTTTTGGGTATCTTTCCACAAGCTTCTCACAATAGTTTGCTGGAATTTTGGCCCATTCTTCCCTGATTTCTCATTTTTGTGTATGTTTGTCACACTTTAATGTTTCAGATCATCAAACAAATTTAAATATTAGACAAAGATAACACTAAACACAAAATGCAGTTTTTAAATGAAGGTGTTGTAGAGGAATAAGATCAGGCGAGATGCGACGAGCTGGAAAGTTGCAGGGTTTTATTTCCTCCAACATAACAAGATGCACTTTGTAGCACTGTGCGCAACTGTACTGCTGAGGCATGTATCGTAAGCTCTTTTATAGATGTTATACAGACAGACAGAATGCATGGCACATTAGCAAAGCGATATACATATCAGTCAATACATATTATTTGCGTGACCAACTGGCGCCCGGATGTCCGCTCCCTCATCCAGGGGATGTATACACAACAGTCCATTGTTCTGGTTGCCCCCAGGGGCTTTCTGTCTGTATGCAAATTGTCCTCCGTTTCCTCCAGCCCTGCTGAACGTGAAATAGTATCAGTCTGCATTGTGCTGGGTCACCACAGTGTTATTAAGGGTTTAAAAAAAAAAAAAAAAAAGTCCAAACCTACATGGCCCTGTGTGAAAAAGTGACCCCCCAACCCCATTAAAACATAAATTAACTGTGGTTTATCACATCTTTGGAAAGCTGAGTTCAATTTATTTGGCCACACCCAGGCCCAATTGCTGCCACACCTGTTCTCAATCAAGAAATCACTTAAATAGGACCTGCCTGACAAAGTGAAGTAGACCAAAAGATCCTCAAAAGCTAGACATCATGCTGCGATCCAAAAAAAATTCAGGAACAAATGAGAAACAAAGCCATTATCCACAAATGGCAAAAACATGGAACAGTGGTGAACCTTCCCAGGAGTGGCCAGCCAACCAAAATTACTTCAAGAGCGCAGCGACGACTCATCCAAGAGGTCACAAAAGACCCCACAACAACATCCAAAGAACTGCAGGCCTCAGTTAAGGTCAGTGCTCATGACTCCACCATAAGAAAGAGACTGGGTGAAAATGGCCTGCATGGGACAGTTCCAAGACGAAAACCACTGCTGAGCAAAAAGAGCATAAAGGCTTGTCTCAAGTTTTGCCAGAAAACATCTTGATGATCCCCAAGACTTTTGAGAAAATACTCTGTGGACTGACGAGACAAAAGTTGAACTTTTTTGGAAGGTGCGTGTCCCATTAAATCCAGCGTAAAAGTAACACAGCCTTTCAGAAAAGAAACATACCAACAGTAAAATATGGTGGTGAGTGTGTGATGGTCTGGGGCTGTTTTGCAGCTTCAGGACCTGGAAGACTTGCTGTGGTAAATGCAACCATGAATTCTGCTGTCTATGTAAAAATCCTGAAGGAGAATGTCCGGCCATCTGTTTGTGACCTCAAGCTGAAGCGCACTTGGGTTCTGCAGCAGGACAATGATCCAAAACACACCAGCAAGTCCATCTCTGAATGGCTTAAGAAAAACAAAATGAAGACTTTGGAGTGGCCTAGTCAAAGTCCTGACCTGAATCCGATTGAGATAAGATAAACTTTATTGTCCCTCAAGGGGAAATTTGTCTTGGGCTTGTCACCCGTGCTGCAACCACGCAATCCACACATACATAATAAATGTAGTACATAATAAATGAAATAAAACCCAATAAATAATACAAGTACATAAATATATCACAGCAGTCATTTAGAACAGGAGTTATAAGTGTCCCTGACCTGTTTATCTGAGTTTAAAAGTTTTAATGACGTCGGGATAAATGAGTTCTTGTATCTATTGAACCTGCAATTGGGGACTCTGTATCTCCTCCCTGAGGGCAGCCGCACATATTCATTGTTTAGTACATGGCTCATGTCACTGATTATTTTTTGAGCTTGTCTACAGGCTGCCTGGTCATGTAAGATCTGCATGGGTAAATACTCTTTAACTCCAATAATTTTCCATGCTGTATGAAAATGCAACACTCTGTTCTTTAGTTTCACAGAGAGGTTGCCAAACCAAGCTGTAATGCTGTATCTAATACAGCTCTCCAACACAGCCTGGTAAAATATTAGCATAATCCTTTTATCAACGCCATGTATTCTTAATCTATGCAAGAAATGCAGCCGCTGTTCTAGTCTACTACAGAGGTAATCAATGTGTGTGCTCCAGGATAATGAATTGTCAATAAATACTCCCAAATATTTATAGGAACTAACCTGTGTTATAGTGTGGTTGTGGATGGCCACAGGCCTGTGGTCACCAACTCCCCGAGGGTCAAACACCATCTCCTTTGTTTTATCAGTATTCAAAATGAGATGCAGTGGCATGACCTTAAAAAGGCGGTTCATCCAATGTGGCTGAATTACAACAATTCTGCAAAAATATGTGGGCCAAAATTCCTCCACAGCGCTGTGAAAGACTCATTGCCAGTTATCACAAATGCTTGACTGCAGTTGTTGCTGCCAAGGGTGGCCCAACCAGTTATTAGGTTTAGGGTGCAATCCCTTTTTCACACAGGGCCATGTAGGTTTGGATTTTTTTCCCCTTAATAATAAAACGCCTTCATTTAAAAACTGCATTTGTGTTTACTTGTGTTGTCTTTGTCTAATATTTAAATTTGTTTGATGATCTGAAACATTTAAGTTTGACAAACATACAAAAAAAATGAGAAATCAGGTAGGGGGCAAACACTTTTTCACACCACTGTAACTGTATCTTGAATATGTTATGGTAAGCAGTTAAAATAACAAAACTTGTGTCACTGCTCCAATACTTTTAGAGGCAAGTGTAGCTGATTAATAGCTCCAGCGTTGCTCTGTGAAGAGAGGAGAACCTTGCAGAAGGACAACCATCTCTGCAGCAATCCACCAATCAGGCCTGTATGGTAGAGTGGCCAGATGGAAGCCACTCCTTAGTAAAAGGCACATGGCAGCCCACCTGGAGTTTGCCAAAAGGCACCTGAAGGACTCTCAGAGCATGAGAAACAAAATTCACTGATCTGATGAGACAAAGATTGAACTCTTTGGCGTGAATGCCAGGTGTCATGTTTGGAGGAAACCAGGCACTGTTCATAACCATGCCAGTGGCGGTGGCAGCATCATGCTGTGGGGATGTTTTCAGCAGCAGGAGCTGGGAGACGAGTCAGGATAGAGGGAAAAATGAATGCAGCAAGGTACAGAGACATCCTGGATGAAAACCTGCTCCAGAGCACCCTTGACTTCAGACTGGGGCAACGGCTCATCTTTCAGCAGGACAGCGACCCTAAGCACACAGCCAAGCTGTCAAAGGAGTGGTTTCAGGACAACTCTGTGAAAGTCCCTGAGTGGCCCAACCAGAGCCCAGACTTGAATCCAATTGAACATCTCTGAAGAGATCTGAAAATGGGCGGTGCGGTGGGGCAGTGGTTAGCACTGCGGCAGCACAACAACTCATCCTTGGCCATGGGATCCCTGGTTCGATCCCAGCCCCTGACCAACAGTGATCTGTGTGGAGTTTGCATGTTCTCCCCGTGTCTGCGTGGGTTTACTCCGGGAGTTCTCCGGTTTCCTCCCACAGGCCAAAAACATGCAGGTTAGGTTAATTGGAGACTCTAAAGTGGCCCTAGGTGTGAATGTGTGTGTGAATGGTAAAGGGATAGCGCCGTACCGTGGCTGCTTCATCCATCCAGGTGGATGCCCTCAATTTCCCCTCTGGGGATCAATAAAGTATACAAAATCAAAAAAAAAAAAAAATCAAAATCAAAAAAAAAAAATGGCTGTGCACCAATGCTTCCCATCCAACCTGATGGAGCTTGAGAGGTGCTGCAAAGAGGAATGGGTGAAACTGCCCAAAGATAGGTGTAGCAAGCTTGGGCATCATATTCAAAAAGACTTGAGGCTGTAATTGCTGCCAAAGGTGCATCAACAAAGTATTGAGCAAAGGCTGTGAATACTTATGTACATGTGAGTTCTTAGTTTTTTTATTTTTAATAAATTTGCAAAAATTTCAAATAAAGTTGTTTTTTTTTCCACATTGTCATTATGAGGTATTGTGTGTAGAATTTTGAAGGAAAAATTAATTTAATCCCTTTTGGAATAAGGCTGTAACATAAAATGTGGAAAAAGTGAGGTGCTGTGAATACTTTCCGGATGCACTGTATTATGCAGACTGAGCCTACATCTTATATTCAGAGTTATTTTGTTATGCTGTTGACGTTACTCCTCCAACAGATGAGCCAGTGGACAATTTATTTTCATCTTCAAGTACATAAGATGCACATTACATATTTTACCTTGCTTTCCACGTAGAATTTTTATACTCTAAAAATGGCTGTACTGTAGGGCTGGGTGTTATCTCGATATTTTAAAATATAAACAATAACGTGTCATTCCATATCACAACTAAAAACATATGGATATATCGAGGTAACTTAACCTCTTGCACTCCGGTGTACCGCGGGCGGGCACGTTTCTGCGTCCTAGAGCGCACGAGGGCGCACGAGTGCGCACGAAAAATACTAGTTTAGAGATAGAGTGAGGAGCTCAGTCATCCAGGAGAGGCTCAGAGTAGAACCGCTGCTCCTCCACATTGAAAGGAGCCAGTTGAGGTAGTTTGGGCATTTGATCAGGATGCCTCCCACTTGTGGTGTTTCGGGCATGTCCCACTGGCAGGAGACCCCGGGACAGACCCAGGACACGCTGGAGAGACTATGTCTCCCAGCTGGTCTTGGAACGTCTTGGTATCCTCTCTGAAGAGCTGGAACACGTGGCTGGGGAGAGGGAAGTCTGGGCTTCTCTGCTTGAGCTGCTACCTCCATGACCCGGACCCCCGGAAAAGTGGTAGGAAATGGATGGATGGATGTTTGCAATGACCCATGGATTTACTTCAAACATCTTAATAAAAGAAATTGAAGAGAAATGTGACAAGTCACATGGACAAATTTATCTGAAAACACGCTTTCAAGAACATCATCTTTTTAAGGACATTTTTTAAGAAGACCACAGCTGTCTCCAGCAGGCCATTATCATTTACTTTTACACATTATTTTATTAAGCTGATGTTTTAGCTGCTTTTAGTTCTGTATTTTTTAAGCAAAAAATCAAATACATTCTTTGCTCAGTTTCAAATAAAACATGCAATAATTTAGTCATAATAATACAGGGAAACACCAAATGTTTTTTGACTCCAAATAAATAGCTCTAAAATTCTAAAATCTAACTAACAAACTAACTAACCTGCACTTATATAGCGCTTTTCTAGTCACAAAGACCACTCAAAGCGCTTTCATTAATACTAACCCTCTATTCTAAGGGCCTATAGGAAACAGATATCTAGGGACAATTTAGAACAGCCAATTAACCTAACATGCATGTTTTTGGCATGTGGGAGGAAACCGGAGAAATCCCGGAGTAAACCCACGCAACACGGGGAGAACATGCAAACTCCACACAGATCACTGTTGGTCAGGGGCTGGGATCGAACCCACGATCCCACGATCCCCACAATCCCCCGGCCAAGGGTAAACTGTGCTGCCGCAGTGCTAACCACTGCGCCACCGTGCAGCCGTGCAAAATCTACAACTTAAATCCCCAAAACGTAAAGTTTTACAGGAGAACACAAACTAAATTACATACATTTAAAAAGATTCATTTAAAAAATTTAAAAAACAAAATCTCACAAAAGTCCGCCTCTACACTATATTTTCTGTATTAAAAAAAATGCTTCAAACTGTAAGCCTAAAAAAGGGACAGAAAATATAATTCATTCCACACTACAAAATTCCTTTGGAGGTTTTTTTTAATGTCATCAATGTTTTTATCTTTTTAACCTGGTCTGGGTAACACTGTCACAGGGAGAGAGGAGGTGGATGTGTGTGGAACTTTTCATGTTCAGTAACAGACAGAGCAGATTACTGTTTTTACATCATATCAGAGGGTTGTGGAAATTACCTCCATAAACACCATCATACAGCCCAACGGGGATGCTGTCCCAGACAGGTGTGGAGGAGCCACGGGAACCTTCCATCAACAAACCCCCGGGTGGACCTGTACTAGCGGAGGCAGCCAGAGTGGCGGTGGACACAATTTCACAGCAGCGTTTCATTCCGCATGTTACACCGGAAAGGAGGCGTGGCTGTCCGCCTGCAGCCAACGATGATTTTACCTCCTGCTGTATCCCACGGAGAATGTCCAAGGTCCCATGCAATAAAATGTCCGGGCGACTGCCACCAATACAGCACTTGAGCTCCGCTTTTTTGTTTGGGTAAAACAAAACGGTGTCATTTTTCCCCAAATTATATATTTTTTATATTAAAAAGCTTGACAGTCCGGACAGAGGACTCTCAAGGTCTGGATCCGGACCGAAGCCCACCAGTTGGTGACCCCTGCTAAAGAGGTAAGTTTGTGTTTGCAACATATATTAATTCTTAATAAAGAATCACAATACTAGAGTATCTGACTCAATACAGTATCACCACCACGAAGTACTGTGATACTACGATGCATCAATTTTTTTCCCCATTCATACATATAATACATATTATCTACAAAATGCATGAGGGAATTCACTTGATGATGCAATTAATGGGAACAAGAAAATATCAGTAGTGTCTCAAAGTGTAAAATTTTCACTATTGTATTCAGCATATAGTTCCCAATTTGAATTCACTATATATTGAGTAGGACTGCATCCAAATATTTAATTACCCAGATATGTGTTTGCTAATTGGTATTTTGTTTTTCATATTTGATATTCCAGTTTTTCTTGCTGTCCATTTTTGATAAAGGTAAATTAAAAAGAACTCAAAGTTATGAGAAAAGCAAACTGCACAAGAAAACAACTGCGAACTGCACCACAACTACAAACTGCACAAGAAAACAACTCCAAATTGATATTAAAAGTCAGAGAATAACATGAATACATTTGCAAAAATACAATATCAAAATTATGTGATAAAATTTAACATTTATGAGGATAAAAAATCTTAAATTTGAGACAAAAGATGGAAAATTAAGAAAAAATGTGTATATAATGAAAAAAGTACAATTACAAGGAGAATTTACCAATTTAAGGCAGAAGTTACATTTTTGAGACAAGAAAAGTCTGATACTGTCTTTGGTACTGGTACATCCCACTTAGGAAGAAGAAACAATAACTGAATAACCTGATTTACTCTGGATTACTACCAAATATTTGGAGCCCAAAAACAGTATTCAGGAGGAGAGGCTTAACAGTCGTGGGTAGAGAGTGAGTGGATGATTTTGAACACAGTGATGGTCTTGTTGCCAATTTTTCATTTTCTTTTTGGTAACTAGCTAAAAAACCTCCCCCATCGTACTGTGTCTTGTCATGACTGGGAGGCTTGCATGTCCCGATGACCCGGAGAGCTATGCCGGCGGGGGTGTAAGCCCCTGGTAGGTTCAACCATGCCGTACAGGTAGAAGGAGAGAGCCCAGACTAAAGTAGTACCCTGGTCCTCCAGGTTGGAGGTTGGACAAGGGGCCAACAACCCCTTCCCGTAAAAAAAAAAAAAAACCTCTCTTGTTACAGAAACTGCTACGAGTACATCACGCAACAGGGTCCTGAAAGGCTTGAGTCAGTCTACTGACGGAATGATCTCTTCAGATGAAAGTCCCCAGAGGGAAGTCAGAGGAGTGAGAGAGTCTTCTCAGGCCAAAGTCCAAGATACGCCTTGGCACCTGGAACGTCAGGACAATGTATGAGACTACAAAAACACTGCAGGTCTCAGCAGAGATGAAGAGGTATAGTTTTGACATCCTGGGCATCAGTGAGTGTCGATGGACTGGAGCTGGGCGGTCTAGAACCGCAGAAGCAGACAGTGCTACATTCTGGATGGGAGGCGAAACATACCAGTGGAGTGGCCATGTTCAGCCACAGGAATGTTGCCAAATCTCTACTTGAATGGGAGCCAGTGAACAACCACCTCAGAGTGTGCTTTTTTGACTAAATTTTCAAAGGTAACTGTCCTCCTGTGTTATGCCCCCAAAAATGACGCTGACGAGAAGAAAGAGGAGTGATGTGAGCAGCTGCAGCAAGTGGTATCACGGATACCCCAGCATAACATGCTGGTCATTATGGGAGACCTAAATGCAAAAGTGGGGAGTGACAACACCAACAAAGAGTGAGCCATGGGCAAGTATGGATGTGGGACCATCAATGACAATGGAGAGCACCTTGTTAACTTCTGCCTCAACAATAACTGTCATAGACAGCACCATAGTCCCACACAAGGACATGAACAAGTTGACGTGGAAGTCGCCAGACCAGAGGACTGTCAACCAGATTGACCATGTGATGGTCAACGCCAAGTGGAGACGGTCGCTGAGGGATTTGTGTGTCTTCAGAAGACCAGACGCAAGCCGTGACCACTACTTGGTAGGAGCCACAGTAAAGCTGAAGCTCCAGCACAATATGTGGTCAAAGGAGCTCTCAGTGGAAGTGAAAGAAATCATGCTTAGACTGGAAAAAAAGAAGAAATCCATCAGAGATGTTAGGCGGGGCCAAATCAAGTTTGGTACATTCTGAGAAAAAAAAGAGCACCCTGCTGAGCTTGGGAACTCAAAAAGACAACAATGGATGATCACAGGATCATTTCCATGGTGAGGAAAAACACCTTCACAACATCCATCCAAGTTAAGAACACTCTCCAGGAAGTACAGTACGTGTATCAATATCTAAGTCCACCATAAAGAAAAAAATTCACTCAAGAGCAAATACTGAGGGTTCAGCACAAGATGCAAACCAGTAATTAGCCTCAAAAATAGAAAGGCCAGATTAGACTTTGCAAAAAACATCTAAAGAGCCAGCAAAGTTCTGGAACAGCATTCTTTGGACAGGTGAAACCAAGATCAACCTGTACCAGAATGATGGGAAGTAGAAAGTATGGAGGAAGGCTTGGAACAGCTCATGATCCAAAGCACACCATATCTATGTAAAGCATGGTGGAGGCAGTATGATGCATGGGCATGCATGGCTTCCAATGGCACTGAGTCACTACTGTTTAATGATGATGCGACAGGAGCCAGAAGCAGACTGATGGATTCTTAAGTGTTAGGGATATACTGTCCGCTCAGATTCAGCCAAATGCAAAGTTCATTGCATGACACTTCACAGTACAGATGGACAACTCCGTTTAAGGCACAGAAGTGGAATATTCTGCGATGGCCGAGTCATTCACCAGATCTCAACCTGATCGAACAGCATTTGACTTGCTTGAGACAAAACTTAAGGCAGAAAGACCCACAAACAAGCAACAACTGAAGACAGCTGCAGTAAAGGCCTGGCAAAGCATCAAAAAGGAGGAAAACCAGCGTTTGGTGATGTCCATGGGTTCCAAACTTCAGGCAGTCATGCCTGCAATGGATTCTCAACAAAGTACTAAAAATGAACATTTTATTTATGGTAATGTTAATTTGTCCAATTACTTTTGAGCCCCTGAAACGAGTTTTTTTTAAATGGTTGTAATTCCGTAACATAACTGTATCTTGAATATGTTACGGTAAGCAGTTAAAATAAAACTTGTGTCAGTGTCCAAATAGTTATGGACCTAACTGTGGAATTACATCCCACCATGACTCACCTCGTATACCGATGCTGCAGCAGGCTGACTAGGTGGAGTGGGGCTGGGGGTAGGACTAGGACTTGCAGCAGGGACAGGAGACGGAGCCTTTGCAGCCTCCTCCATCTTACGCCGAGCCACCTCCTGCTCTTGTTTCTCCTTTGCCTGCCGGCGTGCCCGCTCCTCCTCAGCTCTCTTCCTGTCCTCCTCCTCCTTGTGCTTGGCAATGTTCTCAAAGCGGGCCTTGATGCTTCCTGTGCTGCTACCAGCTAATGAGTAAATAGTGTACGTAAATAAAGTAAAGGTGAGTTTGCAGGTCTTTAGAGGCTGCAGCTCAAGCGATGGCCAGTAGGGAATAATGCTCACCAGCCTCCACAGGTTTGGTTTTCTGGTAGGATGGGGCCGGCTTCACCACATCTTCAAAAGTACCCGCACACTGTTCAAAATAAGAGACAAAATGTAAGGCAAGTACTTCTGCAGTCCTAGTTTCAAAACGGCTGGGGAAATCTAAATAACAGAACGCAATGATTTCCAAATCTCAATCATCATTTTATTCATAGCAGAACACAGAAAACATCAATTGTTTCATGGAAACCATTAGATCATTTTGAATTTGAAGGCACCAACATGTCTCAAGGGTTGGGACAAGGACAACAAAAGCTTAAAAAAAGTAAGTGGTACAAAAAAAAACAGCACCTGATTAATGGGCAACACGATTGGGTATAAAAAGAGCACCGTTGAGATGCTGAGTGTGTCAGAAGTCAAAATGGGCAGAGACTCGGCAACCTGCAAAAAACTGTCTACAAACTGTGAAGCAATTTCAGAACAATGCTCTTTAAAGTAAAGCTGCAAAGATTTTGAATATTCCACCATCTAAAGAATATAATATCTTCAAATGATTCAGAGAATGTGGAAACATCTCATGATCGTTGGGCCCCCAGGCAGCACTACATTAAAAAGAGGTATGATTCTGTCATCGAAATCACTGAAGAGGCTCTGGACAGAGGTTGAGCAAGTCTTTCTCTTGTAAAAATTCTGTCATGATCTAATTTTTATATGTCATTTTAACTTTAATATGATAAGACACTTGATAATTTTTATTTTCAGCTTTAACTATGAATTTAGATGAGCACACAGATTATACATTTATTTTTTTGTTCAACACAAAGCAGATTCATATGACACTGCAGACACAAGGAGAGCTCAAGCAGAAGTAAATGGTGGCCCTGCTCCAAACTCCTTTAAACATAGGGGGGAAAAAAGGAAAGCAGTCAGGAGTTTAGTGAATGTGCTCAAATAAATGCTGTTTCTATTACAGTTTTATTTTGATTCATTCTGTTGAAAGAATGACAGTGAATGAGGACAGAAATGATAAAACGATCCTTCTCGCCCAAAGATGCTGGGATAGGTTCTGGCACCCTGCCAGCCGGAAAGAATTAAGCAGTTGAAGATGAATGAATGAATGATAAAATAACCCCTCCACAGATAGCCACCTTATCACGGTGGAGGGATTTGTGTACCCTAGTAATCCCAGGAGTTACAGTTGTAATCAAAATTATTCAACCCCCACTGCATTTTAGGTTTATTGGCAAAATTTAAAAATTTTCAGGTATTTGCAATCAACACAAATTACACAAGAACAGTTTAAACAGTTACATAAAACTAATATTACAGGGACAAAAAATCAATATGAAATCCTGCTTTTAATGACTACTGCAGTCTCAAAATTATTCAACACCCTGAATAGAATTTCTCATCAGAGCACACATTTGCAAATCAGGTGTGGTCTAAAGCACACCTGATGCAACCAATCAAGGACTTCATTAGTGGCATCGGGTGTGCTTGAGATAGAACACCTCAAATACCTGGACTGTTGACAGTAACGCTTGAATGCACATTAGAAATATGGCAAAGTCAAGAGAATTGTCTAAAAAGTTCAGAGAAGAAATCATTGTCATGCACAAACAAGGAAAAGGATACAAAAAGACAGCAAAGGCACTGGATGTTCCTAGAGATACAGCTGGAAGCATAGTTCACAAGTTCACAAAGTGAAAGGAACAGTGGCTACACTACCTGGGCGTGGCAGAAAGAGGAAACTATCAACAGCTGCCACCAGAGTCCTGAAGAGGCAGGTGGTCAAAAACCCTCGACTGACTGCAAAAGACCTGCAGCAAGAATATTAGTGAACTGGAGGTCTTTGTCCATGAGGAATGGGCTAAAATTCCTCAGAATGCTGCCAGAAGCTGGTGTCTGGCTATGCATCATGCTTGCAGTAGGTCATAATAGCAAAATGGTGCTCTACTAAGTACTAAAGATGATTGTCATTAAGGAGTTGAATAATTTTGAGGCTGCAGTAGTCATTAAAAGTAGCATTTTGTGGTGAATTTAGAGAAACCACTTGCAGTATTAGTTGTGTTGAGTTATTTAAATTGCTCTTGTTTGATTTGTTTATTGCAAACAGCTGGTAGTTTGTACATTTTGCCGATTAACCTAATTTGCAGTGGTGTTATAATTTGCAGTGGTGTGAATAATTTTGATTCCAACTGTATATTGTTGGGGAAATGTGCACCTGGTAGGGTCTCCCATAGCAAACTGGTCTCAGGTGAAGGGCCAGACTAAGAGTGATCCAGTGGCTCCCCATGGGAAAAAAAAGTTACAACAAGGACCAGTGTACCCAAAGAAGCCACATGGGTCCGCCCTTCAGCGGGCTCACCACCTGCAGGAGGGATCATGGTGCTATGTGAACTGAGTGGCAGTTTGTGTATCTGCTTGGACTGCTGTCCCCATGACCTGGACCCCCAGATAAGGAGGGGATGGATGGAAAAATGTGATACTGATGAATGCCTTAGTCAGCACTGCATGTGCCACTGTTCCAGGGGTGTGTGTGCAGATCTCAGTAGGCAGGGCAACTCTATTCAGGTTTTGCATTTGGCGTCACTGTGTATGTCATGAGCAGGGTGTGGCTTCACTGGGGCCAAAGCGCAGGAAGACACATGGAGCTATGCTGTAAAACATAACCTATACAGTCATGTGAAAAAATTAGGATACCCTGTATAAGCCTGTGTGTGTGTGGGTTTTTTTTTTTTTTTTTTTTTACATATTTGGACATATGGATATTTAATATTTACCTCCGCCAGGCCGTAGGCCGCAGGAGGTTATGTTTTTGCCAGCGTTTGTCTGTTTGTTGGTTAGCAAGATAACTCAAAAAGTTTTGGACGGATTTCGATGAAACTTTCAGGCGTTGTTGGAAATGGTACAAGGAAGAACTGATTAAATTTTGGGGATGATCCGGATCACCGTCTGGATACAGGAATTTTTTAAAGGATTCTTTAACATTGTGAGATACAGCCATTTTCAACATGTGTGCAGGCGCAATGGACGGCGCTGGTCGTTGTGTCTGACGAACACAAACTCCGCGTTCTTCAAAGTTTTAGGCACAAAAGCACGCGGAAAACAGTGGTGAGCAGGGCCCGGCAGCGTGCCTGTGTTTGCGCTACGCTGCAAAAGCTGAGACGGGCAGCTGTCCGGCGCCGGATTATTTGGCAGAAATTCCCCGGGCAGCCATAGTGGCTGCGCAAAAACAAGCTCTCTGCCGGGGAAGCTTCCAAATCCTCTTTTGCCACGAAGCGCAACCCCAATATAAAACCCACGGCAACCTGTCTACCCAATTTGCATCCGTCAGTGAAGCCCTGAGTGCTGCTTTCAGTGATCTATGAAAACGCTCGCATAACCCATTGGCCTGTGGGTTGTACGCGGTTGTGCGATGAATTGCAATGCCCGCAGCCTGGGACTTTGCAGATGGAGGAGATGGACACAACACCAACACTTCAGTTTATTACCTCCGCCAAGGAGGTAATGCTTTTACTACTGAACCACTAATCCTATCATTGTGAATCCAATTGCTAGTCATATGTTTTCATGGTCAAGGAATCTGAAAACGTACACACAAACACTGTATGGGGGGGAACTGTGGCCCTTGGCGAAGGTCTGCGCTCTCCGAGTGCTTTTCTAGTAGCGTTTAAAATACTGGGAGATTCATGTAATACAACTAAACCATTAAAAATGAATTAGACTTTTTTCAACTTTTCTGTAAAATATAATTCTAAATAAATAGTGAGAATAAGTTAGGATATCCCCCATCTTTTTTAGGACACCCCCACATTCATTCCCACTTAAAATGGCTAAAATAAATGTTAAAAAGTGCAAATTAAAAATCTACATTATGACTATAGACCACAGCCTACTAGCTGTAGGCTGCCAAAATTACAGGACTGACCGAGAGCCGTTTACAGATTTCCTGCTGAAATATCAGAAAAACTGATCTCAGCACTGAAAAGAGCTGCCCCCTTCAACAAACAGAATCCAGCAAAAAACAGTCGAATACACAATAGCCCTCATTTATCAAAAGTGCTTAGAAATCAGCATATGATGGTACAAAACGTTCTACGTGGTATTTATGACACTGTATCTGCTCAATCGCAATCTGTTTGACTAAATGTTTTTTGTTTGTTTTTTTGATTTTGTATACTTTATTGTCTATGTTGTCATTTCTAAGCATATTATCAAACATGAGAATTTATTACTTACTATTTAGAAGCACTGAAAAGACGTCCCAAACAGCTGTCTGATGCAATGTGCACTTTGGCTTAGCTCATCTACATCTCAATAATGTGCAGAAACACAGGGCAAAACAAAATTATTTCCCCACATCTTCTCTGCTATTCTGAATTTCTCGTGCTTATCCGGAGAAGTTTTTTTTATTTTTTATTTTTTTAACCCAAATGCAGCAGATCACCTGGACCAGGCACTTGTGTGTATAAAGCTGTGTTGTGGTTCATGGATCATTTGTCAGGGACAACTATAGTGAAATACTGTAACAAAACTTAGTCAAAGGAATACTTTTTAGAATATTTTAACAGTGTTCACACAGGAGACTTACAGCACAGATATACAGTATACTGTAAATACAGTAATAAATGACAACTGAAAAACCCTGCAGCTCAACTGCAAAAATATTTCAGAAACTAAATTCAGTTTTATACATTCCATCAAATAACTACTTTTAAAAAAAATCTGCTTAAATCTGTTTTAATATTGGCTGCAGTAATGTAAATATGGATAAAATGTTTAGAATAACAGCAGCCACTTTAGTCTTTAAAGTAAATCATCAAATCTCTCATCTAAATATGACAAGGCAAAGATATCTCCTGAAAGGTTAACACTGCTCATTATAATTTGGTGAAATAATTCTCCCACACAGTGGGTTTCTCTGCTGATCGGGAGTCTCCAAACACTTAAAAATGTGCACACCCCAATTCAGAACTGGTGTGAGATTTGAGCGTCCAGTATCCCATTCAGATTGACAAATATCGATCTACCCGTTGAAATGATCGTACGACCACTTTTCTGTCATACACCTTTGATAAAGGCCCTGTCACACCTAAATGATTTAGGCAGCATTTGCCAAACGTATAAAAAATTTGGAGAATACGCTGGCATACATGGAATCAGTTATGGGTAAGTTTTGTAGAAGTTAAGAGCACGCTGGTATATGGCGTTGCACGGCGAGCTCCTCTGAAAACTTTCCAACGTATTCAGCGTATGGCTAAAACGTCCCACATAAGCGGGGCATAAGTTGTAGGGAAGTTATGCGTTTGTTCACACACATTACTCGTAAGTGATTCACAAGTTATAAGTCAAAATACGTTGAGATAAATGTCTAGCGTACCCAAAACTTATTTCTAACTAGGGGTGGGTTCAAAAGATCAATACAACGATATTGATCGATCCACGTTTGACTGAGCCGATATCGATCCACAAAATCTGCGGATCGATCTTTTAGTATAATGCTTTTACATCTGTGAACATCTGCTGAGTGTGATCGGGTCGAATCTGGGTCAGTGAGCCAGGAACCATGGCCAAGAACCAGAAACACCCGGACCGCTAACGGAGCTAACAGCTAACAAGCTAATGGATATGCTCGTTCTTCTGTGGTGTTAAAACGGTTCTCACCCAGCAAGAGTTCCCTGCGGCACATGCGCACGTCTTTACTTCCATGTTCACATGAGCGGAGTTTGAAGTGCGTGTCTCTTAATTTATCAAAGACTGTCCTCAACAGTTTCAGAATATTTTTCATAAAGTGGGGATAAACGGTTTTGTACTACGTGCAGCACTGTGTTACAACATAAAGTCGACGATTGATAAACTGAAAATACACGGAGACTGGCTGAAACCCGTGAAGAGAGACGGAGACTTGGAGCTGCTGAAATTGTAAGTAAAATATCATTTGTTTTGTTTTAACATTTGTGTCGTAAATTAATAATTCATCCGGCATAATGGTGGTTTCTTTTACAAACTATGGATACAGAGTTAACTGTTGGGTAAGCCCTATGAATAAATGTAGAATAAAGGTATATTTTATGAGATTATAATGAATCACAATAAAATGAAATGGGGAGAATTAATAAAGGCTGCAGTACAAGCTATTTTTACTCAATAGAACTAAACTGAAATGAACAAATCTTCCTAGGAAATGAATTGAAACCCTTTTCAAAAATTGAATGTTAATTTGTAGTTAAAATATAAACAAAAAAATAAAAGAAACTAAATTATTAAACCCTACTGTGGTGTGGGGATTTAAAAATACGATTAATAATTTTACTGTGAAATCTATTCTTTTCACTTCCCCTTCACATCTACTCCAAGGTCCATCCTGCACTGAGACCTTCTGAAAGGAAGAGGTTGTCAGTGGATGAGCCATCCCTGCTTCCTGGTGCATTTCAGCATAGAAGAAGACCTCAAATTTTTCAGGGTCTTAGTTTGTAAATTCAAGATTCAAGAAGGTGCTGCCATAATTTCCTCCATACTCTAACATGCATTCAATGCAATTTAGTTGTTGTAATGACTAATTGTTTTATTTCTTTTTTAATTTAAGTTCTCAGCAAGAGTACAATGTTGGTCATTTTTTGACAATTTTACTGAGCATTTAATTCTACATCAATCATTGTTTAACAGAAAATTTTTGGCAATCCTGTGCTTTTCTTGTGGTGTAACATAGAATAGTATTGTAAACTATGGAAAAAGCAGCTCCTTTAAAATCTGTACTTCCTCACACAACTTTCAGTGCAAAAAAACCCCCTAAAAATGTCAACTTTTTGGAAAAGCTCCCAAAAATTCAGGCTTTTTGGGCCACAACAATCACAAAAACAGCCAACGAAATCCTGGAGTGACTGAAATACAGTGAGATTACGTACGTATACATGCTTCATACACTGAATTTGTTTACTTACTCTGGGTTGTTAACTTGACACTACACACCCTTTGCACTAAAGAAAGCACTTGAGCACTTTGTGAAATCATAAGTTAAATAATAAAAAGTGCATTATTGTAGCTGATTTTGGGCCAGTTCTATATGTGATAATTTATGTATTAAAGTTAGAGTATTCTTGGTACAATTTGCAGCATTAGGTCTCTAAGATTGTTTTTCCTAGCAAGTAAAATGGCTATTAAAATGGTAATTTCCCAGATCGAATCGGATCAAATTCAAATCGATTCAGAATCTCAACAATCAGAATTGAATCGATTCTGGTAATTAGGGATCATTCACAGCCCTATTTCTAACATATGACTAATGCACTTTGAACCCATGTGTAACTTACTTAACGGGTTTCTAACTTACAGCTACCCTATAATGGTGTATTTGCAGCATTGGTTCACAGGAAAAACCCATACAGTGCTCAGCGGCTGCCTGCAGTGCACACACACAGAGATCTAAGCACACATACTTTTTCGTATGACGGGACCTGTCGTGGATGTGTTCGAGCACTTTCAAGCTACAGGATAAAGATCCAAATCACTGTATAGTCTTCTCCCCATGTTTTTTTTTTTACCTTTGACTGCAGTCTGTACCATCAACTATGCAGAAGTTCGGATAGGCTATGCATACAGTGGTGTGAAAAGTGTCTGCCCCCTTCCTAATTTCTCTTTTTTTTTGTATGTTTGTCACACTTAAATGTTTCAGATCATCAAACAAATTTAAATATTAGACAAAGATAACACAAGCAAACACAAAATTCAGTTTTTAATTGAAGGTGTTTGCTATTAAGGGGAAAAAAAATTCAAACCTACATGGCCCTGTGTGGAAAAAGTGACTGCCCCCCCATGTTAAAACATAAATTAACTGTGGTTTATCACATCTTTGGAAAGCCAAAGTTCAATTTCTCTAGCCATACTCAGGCCTGATTACTGCCAAACCTGTTCTCAATCAAGAAATCACTTAAATAGGACCTGCCTGACAAAGTGAAGTCGACCAAAAGATCCTCAAATGCTAGACATCATGCTGTGATCCAAAGAAATTCAGGAACAAATGAGAAAAAGTAATTGAGATCTATCAGTCTGGAAAATATTATAAAGCCATATCTAAAGCTTTGGGACTCCAGTGAACCACAGTGAGAGCCATTATCCACAAATGGCGAAAACATGGAACAGTGGTGAACCTTCCCAGGAGTGGCCAGCCGACCAAAATTACCCCAAGAGCGCAGCGACAACTCATCCAAGAGGTCACACAAGACCCCACAACAACATCCAAACAACTGCAGGCCTCACTTGCCTCAGTTAAGGTCAGTGTTCATGACTCCACCATAAGAAAGAGATTGGGCAAAAATGACCTGCAGGGCAGAGTTCCAGGACAAAAACCACTGCTGAGCAAAAAGAACATCAAGGCTCATCTCAGTTTTGCCAGAAAACATCTTGATGATCCCCAAGACTTCTGGGAAAATACTCTGTGGACTGACGAGACAAAAGTTGAACTTTTTGGAAGGTGTGTGTCCCATTACATCTGGCGTAAAAGTAACAGAACATTTCAGAAATGGAACATCATACCAACAATAAAATATGGTGCTGTGTAACAAAATTCCTGTTTAAACATTCAGTAATGTGTTACAGTTACTGAAATTTGATGAGATGCGTTGCTCATTTTATTAATATGGATAGATATTTTTAGCGCAAATAAATGAATGTGTTTGTTGAGTCTTGGGCTACAACGATTACTTGAATAATTCAATTACAAAAAATTCTCAATTCAAAATTTATGCGTTGACGTGTCATTTAATGTAGCACTTCCGGTCTATTATGACCTTCTTCCGGTCACGCTACCTAAACAAAATGCAGGTTTGTTTAACAGCGCCATGTCAGAGCGGCATAGTGACGGGTCAGCAAAGATGAAGAAATTTATTTTTTTTTAAATTAAAAGTATCTCAAGTGTGGAATCATTTCAAGCTCAGATTGAAGGAAAACCTTGTGCAGTGTGTACATGTTAAAGCCAGCATGTTACAATGTTGGATGCTACAGTGTCTCGGCAGAAAACATCCCACATCATGCACAGCCAGTACACCCAAAACAAGGTACGTGATTGAGATTTTAAATTAAGATGACTAGAGAGGATGTATTGGAAGAGAACTCCTGGAAGTTACAGGACAGTTACCATAGCAACACAGCACTGAGTGGCAATCACATGCGACAGTTTTATTTTGTATGCAGCAAAACATAAAAATCACAAAATCCTTAGTCACAGCAGTGCACAGAGTACTTTTTAAAAAAATCACAAAATATTTAGTCACAGCAGTGCACAGAGTACTTTTACTTTAGATGTTAATACCACATCATTCACTTAACTGCAGTGATGTGTGAGTAAAGACTAAGGAGCACATGGTAAGTGAAGAACTGACTCAGAGCCTTTAATTATTTAATTATGTGCCAATTAATCAAGATAGAATGATAAGATTAACTTTCCACAATACAAGCAGGTACTCCGTGTACTGCTGTTACTGACTGCTGTTACTATATTGTGTGTATTTTTTGTGTTTCACTGCATACACCCTAATGCTGCCACTCATTTTTGCCACTCAGTGTTTTTTAACAGACAAGAGTTCCGTTCTGTGACATCATATGCACACCCTCTATAGAATGTAGTCAGCTACGCTAATTATGCTTATATGACCAAAAAACAGAGCCACCACCATTAGCATCCAGATGCTATCGGCATCCGCTAACGAATAGAACTTTATGGTGTAACGTACCTTTTAAAGTTACATTCTATGCAATAAACATTGCAAGAAGCACCGCAATAAATGTATACCTGTGTTATTGAGTGTTTGGTACAATTACTACTGCTCTTTAGGAAAGAAAGTTTCTTCTAAAAAAAAAAAAAAAGTATCAGATTACTTGAGTAATCTTTGATTAGTATGAGCAATTAGCCCAGCTGTAAAATAGTCGTTAGCTGGTGCCCTAGTTGAGTCCTACTGCAAACTTCAGAAGCTCCAACAAAGCTAGTGCTATGCAATGGTTAGCTATCCTAACAACTGTATCTGACCCCCCACACAGGATGTAAAGTGGAAATACTCTTGTCTCAACACCAACGGCTGGATTTCAAGCACAGGTATGCATCTGGACAGTTTGTGATCCAGCAAGAATTAAACCGACTGATTGCCAGCATTGTTACAGACTGAAGAGGTGATATCAACATATGTTGATATGTTGTATGGCCATGTACTTGCTATCTGGCTAAAGATTATTCAAAAATTGATTTTGATCTCCAAAAGGGTTTTGAGGAACTGGATCATGTCTATCACAGCAGATGTTTGGACTATGGATAAATGAACTTTTTCTTTGGATCACTGCACATCTATTTATAAATGCAAAACATCTCTGTCTCTGTGTGTGTGTGTGTGTGTGTTCCTCAGATATCTCCCAAACCGTTAGTCAGACTGGCCTCTGATTTCATATGTGGTTTGCTGAGGTTACGAGAGTGTGCATCCCCGAGTATGGAGTTGCTCAGTCAAAGTATGTAATTTTTATCAATAAAAGTTTAGCCACCGCTCTGTCTCTTCACGCCCTGGTTTCAGGAAATGTGGGTGGGGGTTTCGGATTGACTCTGTGCTGATTGGATAATACGCGGCATTGTGACCAGTCAGTCACCACAGTAAAAAGTGACAAATTTGACTAAGTAAAAGATAATACTGAAGATTTAACGCTTAAAACAATTATACAATAAAGTTTCCGTGATTGTGTAGGGTTAAAGTATAATTCGGCATATGTGGAAAACACGAGGCGCGCGAGCAGACTGGGCGGAGCATCAGTGGGGACCCAGGTCTGACAAAGAACACTGGTGTATTCAGCACAGAACATGTCGGGAGAAGCAGCAGCCCGACACGACCTGGCTCAAAGGCACGCTACCTCATGGCGATAAAGTTTATTTTCAATAAATTGGCTTCTAAAAGTGTGGGTGGGGCTTTGGATTGACTCCGTGCTGATTGGATAATACGCGGCATCATGACCAGTCACCAGAGAGTTCTGCCAACAAGCCAGGCAAGTGAAGTGTGACAAATTTGACCAGAAAAAAAGAATACTGACGATTTAATGCTTAAAAAAATTTACTATAATGTTGCCGTGATTGTGTAGCTCTAAAAGATAATTCGGCAAATCGATGGCTGAAATGCAAAATATATCTGTAGGATTTTCTGATTTGCGGATTTCATTTTGGATGATGAGAACAAGGAAGGCTGCTCATATCCCACCCTTTATTTTGACAGAAAATTATTCTGATGAAAAAAAAATGGCATAGCATTCGGCAAGAAAACAGTTTTTTTTTAGTTTTCTCAAAAAAGTGCATTTTTCAGATAGGACGTTTTGCGTTCGATTTCGTTTTCGTTTTGCACATCGATATGGGGAGAATACGAGGTGCACGGGTGGGGGGTGGGGGCACTGGACCAGCTTATCGCAGTCCTTCCCAGGGAGCCAAGCCCAGCCTGCCCGATTGACGGGATGGAGTCTCTGCTGCTGCTTCATCCGTGTGCCACTGCTGTCTTTTGCGGCACCGCTGGTTCAACATAGTGCTCCTCCCAGTGCACGGCTATCTAAAAATTAAAAGTTAAAAATATAACCACCATGATTGTGAAGCAGAATGGCCAGATCAATTGCATATCATATGTGGACACATATGAGCACATTTTGACTAAACAACAACCGTGACAAAAACCGCCCAAATAACTAAAAAAATCATTTTTTATTTACTGACAAAGGGGCAACACTGATGCAACAGTTGCAAATGGGTCATTCTGCTGTGTATAATAATGTTTGGTGTTTTGTACTTATATTGCTAAAATATAAAAGGATGCACTAGAATAGGTCTCAAATATTTGTAAACATGTCCTGTTATAGTACTGCATGAGTTTATTGATGAAAGACTATAAACTACACACATAAAGAAAAATAATTATGATGACTGAACAACTTCCATTCCCCAAAGTGCAAGATACAACATTTATGAATATAACTCATAAAAGATCACACAAATAAGTCTAACAAATAAACAAGGGTTCTTAAACAGTCGCTAATATTGGATGCTCCATTCATTTTCAATTATTCTGTAATTAATATTCACACAATCAAATAAATCTTAGTGTTCAGTCTCTTTCATATTTGTTAAAGTCTAACGTGTGATTGCCCACACGTAGGCTACACACCTTTGTAATCCACTTTCAAACAGCCTAAATTTTGGCCTGTAAAGCCTAATTGGGCTACCTGTTTTTAGACAAGAATACTTGCTTTCGACGGGCATGCACTAGTTGGATTAATCCATAATCATAAAGTTAAGATAAACATTGACAGCTTTATATAGTGTAGTAGTAGTAGTGTTACCAGCTCTCACTCTTTTTCCCTCTCTCTTACTCCAGAAACCCTATTTCTCACTCCAAAATGAGGAAATTACTGGCATTATCATTTTTCCCACAATAAGAGCTCTCAAGGCAGGATAAAGCAGACTGAACATGCTCTAAAACTTATTCTGAGGTAAAGAAGTGTATGCCTTGAAAAAAATAACTATTGTGCACCTGCATGCTCACTTCACCTACGCCCCAGTCTCCCCCTTGCACATTCATCCTTCTTCTACCACTTACCACCATTAAAAAACCATCTGTGAAACTGTCTGAATCGGTCTGCTTTCAGCCTGCCATTAATATGCCTGTAATGTAATCCATTAACTATCTTATGTGCACAGGATGATTTAAGCATGCATTTAAAAGAAACGTGAAAGTTACTTTTCCAAGTAACTAATTACTTTATGTAGTAATTGGTACAGTAATTCAATTACTTTTGAAAAGAAGTAACTAGTAGCTATAATTACTTACTAATTTTTAGTAACTTGCCCAACACTGGTGGCTGGCATGACATAATGGTAGGGGAAACGCTGTGGATTCAGTTTCATCTCTCAAACAGCAATGCTAGAAACACTTGGCTTGCAGCTGGAATTGTCATGAGTGCAGCACACTCCCGAACTCCTACTGCCCCCAAAGCTGTGACTGACTGTTTTGACGTGAATGCTTGGGAAGTGACATCCCTTCATGTATTTTCTTACCGATGATATATATCAGGAGTTGCATACCTGCGGGTCTTTGGCGTCTCCTTTGTGGCTCTTTTCTCGTGTTTTTAATTGGCTCCTGTGCAGCTCTTTTATAAAAATTATAAATTTTTCTTAGAGTGGCGACTCAGTTTTTGACAGGGTGGCCCGCCACGCAGAAATGTTACCAGCGGAAACCCTGGCACCTATCATAACAACATAGCTCTGTAGTAGAAGAGTCCGGATGCTGGACTGGCCTGGACCGATATGTGTTGGAAGTGATGATAAACACTTTTTAAACATGTTAAAAGTTAGAAATAATCAATTTTGACTGCAGTGGATCTTTAAAGGCTGTTGTCAAAAGAAGAGGGGACTCTACATCAGGGTAAACATGACCCTGCTCCCACTCTTTAGAGACATGTTGCTGACATCAAATTCATTATTTTCATGAAGCGGTAAAATGTCACATTTGATGTGGTTTTTTTACCTTCTATTTTGAGTATAACAGTGGTTTATGAGACTGGCAAATCATTGCATTTTGTTTCTATTTTGTGTCTAAACCTCTTCAGAACTGAGGTTGTACCACATACACTTAATCCATACCTTATCCATACGGTCATTCTGGACACCAAATTTCCCTCCAAATCCTTTAGAATAATCTGGTAAACAGGAAAAAAGAAAGGGTCAGTTTTCTGTTTAATGACTACTCCACATTTGGCCTAATCAAAACTACTTCTTCAGAGCAGAGTGAGTGAGAGTGATGAGCTTTAGTCACACGAATAAACGTAGCATTTATTTGGATCTTGTAGTTTAGATGACATGACACCAACTGTGGCTGGATGAATTTGCAGAAAGAGCTAAAAAGAACAACTGCCGGTGTCAAAACACCGTCTGATGAGCTCATGCAGATCCGGAGGAGCAATAAAAAGAAAAGACAAAAAAATCTGACAGCTGACTATCAAAGCAGAAAGACAGATAGGAGTCTTCACATGAGCCAGACACTGGGTCATGCAGGAATCTCAGCACTGAAGATGAGCCAAGTCATAAAATAGAGGAATGCATGAGCAAACAAACAGCTTTAGGTGGTTAAAAAAAAGAAAGTCAAACAGATATGGCAAGTAGATGACTACAACTGCAGGAACAAGATGGGCAAAATGTTGCACACCCACTGATCGCCTCCCTCACCTTTCTCATTCTCACAGTGGTGATAGTGATGATTCACAGGACCCACAAGAGGTAATGACTTTATGACAGCTCCAACTGAAAAGCTGCTTCCAACATAAGTAAATAGGACATACTGGTTCACTACTGAATTAACTACATGGTTGTTCCGTTTCCATTTGTAGCATGCGCTTATAGGTTTAGCATCCACGTTTAGGTTTTATGATGTTTGACAGAGTAACACAATCTACTGCCCATCTTTTCTGTGTTTCTGGCATGGCAATTTGCCCCCATAAGTAATAAGCATCAAGGTGTGCCCAGGAAATATTTTTTGCAGCTAAAAAGTACTACAGTCTATGGTTAACTTTGCTTACCTAAGAAACAATTTCAGGTAAGGGACAGTTTGCACAAACATATCTTTCCAGAGAAAAGTTTTGTAGTTGTGAATGTAGAAAATGGCCCACTGTTAAATACAAGGGTGGCTCAGTTTAGATTTCCCCTAACCCACTTCCAGATATTGTAGGAGGCTGAAATTGCACACGTATAATAATACATCTCTATGGACCATGTACAGCAATGCCCCCAGTCAAAGGTCAAGCTGTCATCATTTTGGATATCATGCTATAAGCTGCATATGTGATAAACAACACTAAACCATGCCAATTCCTGATTTTTTAAGCAACATTTTTGCTATTATCCTGCCGTGTTGTATGCTGTGGATTGCTCGAATCTTTCTAGCACCAAGGGAATTTCAATTTATCGCTTTCCCACGGATATTGAAAGGAGAAAACTATGGATCACTGCTGTCTAACATGAAAATTATGTACCCACTGAGCATTCAACAATTTGTGGTCAACATTTCATATCTAGTGAGTGCACCCATTTAAGCTTATATTAGATAGAAAGTTTAAGTTTATCCCATTCACGGCACAAGGCTAAATAACAATAATGAATTAAATCATTTTTATTTTAGTATTTAAGGACAAATGGGCATTGTTGTAGTAGCACACTGGACACAAAATGCCCAAATAAGGCAATAAATCATAAAGCGACCAAATGGGACATCAAGACAACAAACAGGAAACTTAAAATATTTGAGACCCATTCTAATGTATTCCTTATATAATTTAGCAATATTTGCTTACTAAAAGATTTTTGAAAACATAATCAAATGAATGACAGAAGGATTGTTTGGCTGCAGCTGGCATGTTAGTGGGGCCCATTTGTCAGTAAATATTTAAATAAAAACATTAATTCATTATTTTCTGTTCGTTTTCTATGTAAACCACCCATTTATTGTGCTCAGTACCCATTTATTGTGCAAAACTGCTCTCAGCTGTGAGTGTTTTTTGTTGGTGCATGCATGGTGCTGAAACTTATTTTTAAAAAAAAGTGCAACTTCTGGAGCTCATCAGCAGCACGCCTCACTAATCAGCCGATCAGAATCAGGCTGAAAGAAAACCATGATCAATATTTAACAGCAAAAGCTTGAAGTAATGTATATTTATTTACCCATTTGATGCCGTTTAGTGCATTTAGTGCAGAGCTTCAGGGCAAGCTGCAAAACCCAAATGCAAGCTTTGACTGACAAGTCAAGCGGTTGCTAGGATATAGGGCAGAGACCTTTTTACAAAGAGTTCCAGTGAAATGTCCAGAACAACAGGTTTAGAGTATTTTTTATGCACTCCATGGACAAGCAGCCTAAATGAATTAGCCAGGCAACTCCTGTAGCATGATACCCAAAATGTCTAATGAACAAAGTCATGTGAGCGGTGACATCATGTGGATAAGGCCCATAGATCAGGTGGTAAGTTGCTGCTCTGAACCACCAAGTGCTTCTCTTTTACAGGTGCCAAGGTGGAGTAAGGGGTGATAATGGAGCCAGTTGAATGCATAGCAGTCCTTCAGGTTCCTGTATTCGAGAGACCACACACCTCAGGAGACATCTGATGAGATGAAAGAGACTTGTGGGAAGGATGTCCAATCGTATGATGTAGTCAAGCACTTGCATCGACCGTTCAAGTGTGATCAGACATCAGTGGAAAGGACACCCATCCTCCGGGGTATACAGTGCACCAGCGATGACGACATCATCAGACGAGTGGAGGCCACTCTTCTGGAGGATCACCGCATAACCATTTGCCAACTAGTCCAAGATGTCAAGATCAGTGTGTGGTCTGTGGAAAAAAATCCTCCATGACCATTTGCACATGTAGAAGTTGTCTGCACGATGGATTCACCAGTTGCTCACACCTTTCTAGAACAGGAACAACACCCATGCTACCAGACTCTTTTGGCCATGTGCCAAGAAAACCAGGATGACTTCTTCAGACGACTCACACTGGACAAAACATGGGTCCATCACTATGATCCAGAGACTAAAGCCCAGCTGAAGCTATGGAAGCATTATGACTCACCACCTCTTAAGAATGTCAGTGTCCAACCCTCAGTGCGCAAGATCATGCTCCTGGTCTTTTGGGACCAATATAGAGTACTGGTGATGGATTTCTTGGCAAAATGTACCACAAACACTGCCGAAGAAATTATGGAAGGCCATCGAAACAGAGGTGTGACAAGCTAACCAAAGGTCCGCTCCAGTTCCCAACTCGCATGCTGCCCAGACAGAAGCAGTCCTACATCTATGAAATCCTTCCTCACCCCTCTTACTCTCCCGATCTCACACCATCTGACTTCCACCTCTTTCCAACCATTAAGTCATTTTTGCTGATTTCTGAGGTGAAGTCCTAGCTTCTGACACAACCTGTAGACGGCTACAGGTGAGGCCTCCAAAGCTGCATAAAGCAATGGGAGAAGTATGTGACCCTTGGTGGTACCTATGTAGAGAAAGACTAATAACTTTGCCAAGCTTGGTTCCTCTCAGTACATTGGAAATAAGCCAGGGGAAATCTTCAATGAACAGCCCTCATATAGTGTAAAGAATGATATACGTAGACTATACTGTATATCAGCAATTATATATTGCTGACTTGTTTTGTTAAGTGAGCCCCTACTGCAGAAAATACTGAGAAGCACTGAGAGACTAACTAAGCTCAAAACAAAACCTGCCTGTTCATCTAAATCATTTATTCTGTACACGTTAATCAGTTAGTGCTGAAAAGGCTGGGTGGTTAACGGCCAAAGGTTGGCAAAAGAGGTGTGCCCGGCGCTTGAAAGAAAACAGCTGTTATAAAAGAGGAGGATTGTGCCGAACAAGCTAAAGCTGAGTAAAAAAAAAAAATATCTGGGAGTGGGAGGGCAAGGATGAACAGATGCATAGGATGGCAGGTGGGTTGGGTGTTTGCCTTTCTGGGACTCGTGCTTAGCCAGGTTCTCCTTGTGCTCATAGCCCAGGGCACACTGGTCCTGCCTCTCCGCCTCTACCCCATACTGCCCTCCAAACCCACGCTTATAGTCTGCAACATAACAACAGACACACACATTGACAGACCAGCACGAATAGCACATACAAATGTAAATGGTGTTCACTTATATAGTGCTTTTTCTCATCTCTAGATGACCAAAGCGCTTTACAGATGCTGCTATCCAACCATTCACACACACATTCACACACTGATGGCGGCAGAGCAGCCATGCACTGGTGCTGGCCCGACCCACCAGGAGCAACTGGGGGTTCAGTGTCTTGCTCAAGGACACTTTGACATGCAGACTGCAGACAGAGCAGGACTCGAACCCCTGACCCTCCGATCAGTAGTCGGCCACACTACACCTGCGCCACAGCCACATATAAGGGGTGTAACGATGCATGTATTTGTATTTTTCAGTATGCCACGGACTATATTGAAGGACAGAAAGTGTAACTATCATGTCACACCTTGTCTACATCGTTCCGTGTCTCCGGCAGTCTGTCAGCGAACCTACACTGCTGTCTGCCCTGGTGATGAACGACTGAAGCTGGGCCCCTTCTAAACACCAGACCGGTAAGGATAGCAAGTTTTAGCGATTAAAGTTAGCACTTCTCATTTTCAATGAGCGACTGTCTAAGCTTTAGAAAACTCATTAAACTGTTAGCATGTGTTAACATTACCTGTTGGATAATCTCTCTTGGATGATGGTTGCTGGTTCTACTGGCAATGTGTTAACTGCAGTAAATGAGTGAATTACATAAGTAGCTTACTCTTCTCTATTATTATCACGGTAATATAAGCCCTCATTCTGAATATTAGTGCATCTCAGGAAATTACAATACCATGATTTGTAATTTCATTTAAAAAAAAAGATAACCATAATTACCACAAATAAATTAAAACAGCTTAAATATTTCACTGTATGTGTAGTGAAGGCTCAAACTCCTGCACTGTAAACTGGCATTTCTTTAAATTTTCATCTGAAGCCCAATTAAACTTTTAAACTTCTAGACCAGGGGTGGGCAGTGAGGGCCATTCCACTGCAGGATTTTTGTTCCACCCAGTCTCTTCGGCAGGTGTGTGATCTGATCAGCTTCAAGGATTGCTAATCATTGAAAACACCTGCTGAAGAGACTGGGTGGAGCAGAAAACCTGCAGTAGAATGGCCCTCCATGGCACATGATTGCCCACCCCTGTTCTAGACCCAGCAAGGTTTCAAACAGGATGGACTAGCTTGTTATTTTCTCTTTGACTTTAATGGATTTGAATAGTATTCATATTATTATTCCCATTTGTTCTGAACATGCAGAGTTACAACAACAGCTGCAGGAGAATCAGATATTTGAATTTTATGTCTTTATTTTTTGGGTTAAAAGACAGAACTTTAATGTCTGTTATTTGTGTTGCTACACACACTTTGATTAAGCTGTCAAGTTCAAGTTTCCAACTCATGTTTCATGGGTCATTTTATTTCGCTATGGAAACTTTTTATAATAGGCTGTTAAAATTTGCATTGTTGCATTTGTCTGCATCGTTCATTTCTAAAAAAAAAGAAGTTATTTATTTTTTATTTTATTTGATATTTTATTTATTGGAAAATTTACTGCTGGCAGTGTGCAGTTTTATTGTCAATAAAGCTGTTCTCGGTTATACAAAAGAAACAGTTTTATGATTTACGAACTCAACCATGATTTTAGGCATACTGTTACAGCCCATACACACACACACACACACACACACGTACACAAAAACATATATACACAAATATGCAAATATGAACAATTTTGTTCCAGTGGACAAAATTGTTGGTACCCCTCTTAATGAAAGAAAAACCCACAATGGTCACAGAAATAACTTGAATCTGACAAAAATGGTAATAAATAAAAATTCTATGAAAATTAACCAATGAAAATCAGACGATGCTTTTGAATTGTGGTTCAACAGAATTATTTTAAAAAACAAACTCATGAAACAGGCCTGGACAAAAATGATGGTACCCTTAACTTAAGATTTTGTTGCACAACCTTTTGAGGCAATCACTGCAATCGAATGATTTCTGTAACTGTCAATGAGACTTCTGCACTTCTCAGCAGGTATTTTGGCCCACTCCTTATGAGCACACTGCTCCAGTTGTCTCAGGTTTGAAGGGTGCCTTCTCCAGACGGCATGTTTCAGCTCCTTCCACAGATGTTCAATAGGATTTAGATCACGGCTCATAGAAGGCCACTTCAGAATAGTCCAATGTTTCGCTCTTAGCCATTCTTGGGTGTTTTTAGCTGTGTGTTTTGGGTCATTATCCTGTTGCAAGACCCATGACCTGCAACTGAGACCAAGCTGTCTGACACTGGGCAGCACATTTCTCTCTAGAATACCTTGATAGTCTTGAGATTTCATTGTACCCTGCACAGATTCAAAACACCCTGTGCCAGATGCAGCAAAGCAGCCCCAGAACATAACAGAACCTTCTCCATGTTTCACAGTAGGGACAGTGTTCTTTTCTTGGTATGCTTCATTTTTGCGTCCGTCAACATAGAGCTGATGTGCCTTGCCAAAAAGTTCCAGTTTTGTCTCGTCTGTCCATAGGACATTCTCCCAGAAGCTTTGTGGCTTGTCAACATGCAGTTTGGCAAATTCCAGTCTGGCATTTTTATGATTTGTTTTCAACAGTGGTGTCCTCCTTGGTTGTCTCCCATGAAGTCCACTTTGGCTCAAACAATGACGGATGGTGCGATCTGACACTGATGTACCTTGACCTTGGAGTTCACCATGAATGTGTTTAGAGGTTGTTCTGGGCTCTTTTGTTAAAATTCGTATTATCCGTCTCCTCCTGCGGCCACGTCCAGGGAGGCTGGCTACAGTCCCGTGGATCTTAAATTTCTGAATAATATGTGCAACTGCAGTCACAGGAACATCAAGCTGCTTGGAGATGGTCTTATAGCCTTTACCTTTAACACTGTTGTCTATAATTTTCTTTCTAATCTCCTGAGACAACTCTCTCCTTTGCTTCCTCTGGTTCATGTTTAGTGTGTACCACACTAAACATGTGGTACACACTGTATATACAGTGTGTATATACTGTGGTACACACACACACACACACACACACACACACACACACACACACACACACACACACACACACACAGAGTGGTGTGAGAAAGTGTTTGCCCCCTTCCTGATTTCTCATTTTTTGTATGTTTGGCATTTTGTTTCAGATCAAACAAATTTAAATATTAGACAAAGATAACACAAGTAAACACAAAATGCAGTTTTTAAATGAAGGTGTTTATTGGGAAGGGAAAAAATCCAAACCTACATGGCCCTGTGTGAAAAAGTGATTGCCCCCTAAACCTAATAACTAGTTGGGCCACCCTTAGCAGTAACAATTGCAATCAAGCGTTTGCGATAACTGGCAATGAGTCTTTTACAGCACTGTGGAGGAATTTTGGCCCACTCATCTTGGCAGAATTGTTGTAATTCAGCCACACTGTGGGGTTTTTGAGCATCAACTGCCTTTTTAAGGTCATGCCACAGCATCCCAATCAGATTCAGGTCAGGACTTTGACTAGGCCACTCCAAAGTCTTCATTTTGTTTTTCTTAAGCCATTCAGAGGTGGACTTGCTGGTGTGTTTTGGATCATTGTCCTGCTGCAGAACCCAAGTGTGCTTCAGCTTGAGGTCACGAACTGATGGCCGGATATTCTCCTTCAGGATTTTTTGGTAGACAGCAGAATTCATGGCTCCATTTACCACAGCAAGCCTTCCAGGTCCTGAAGCAGCAAAACAGCCCCAGATCATCACACTGCCACCACCATATTTTACTGTTGGTATGATGTTCCTTTTCTGAAATGCTGTGTTACTTTTACTCCAGCTGTAATGGGACACACGCCATCCAAAAAGTTCAACTTTTGTCTCGTCCATACACAGAGTATTTTTCCAAGTCTTGGGGATCATCAAGATGTTTTCTGGCAAAACTGAGATGAGCCTTTATGTTCTTTTTGCTCAGCAGTGGTTTTTGTCTTGGAACCCTGCCATGCAAGCCATTTTTGCCCAGTCTCTTTCTTATGGTGGAGTCATGAACACTGACCTTAACTGAGGCAAGTGAGGCCTGCAGTTCTTTGGATGTTGTTGTGGGGTCTTTTGTGACCTCTTGGATGAGTCAACGCTGCACTCTTGGGGTAATTTTGGTCAGCCGGACACTCCTGGGAAGGTTCACCTCTGTTCCATGTTTTTGCCATTTGTAGATAATGGCTCTCACTATGGTTTGCTGGAGTCCCAAAGCTTTAGAAATAGCTTTATAACCTTTTCCAGACTGATAGATCTCAATTATTTTGTATCTCAATTGTTCCTGAATTTCTTTGGATCACAGCATGAAGTCAAGCTTTTGAGGATCTTTTGATGCACTTCACTTTGTCAGGCAGGTCCTATTTAATAAGTGATTTCTTAATTGAGAACAGGTGTGGTAGTAATCAGGCCTGGGTAGGCCAGAGAAATTGAACTCAGCTTTTCAAAGATGTGATAAACCACAGTTGATTTATGTTTTAACGGGGGGGCAATCACTTTTTCACACAGGGCCATGTAGGTTTGGATTTATTTTTTTTTACCCTTGATAATAAACACCTTCATTTAAAACTGCATTTTGTGTTCACTTGTGTTATCTTTGTCTAATATTTAAATTTGTCTGATGATCTGAAACATTTAAGTGTGACAAACATACAAAAAAAAATGAGAAATCAGGAAGGGGCAAACACTTTCACACCTACTCTGTGTGTGTGTGTGTGTGTGCGTGCGTGCGTGCGCGAGCACACACAGAGTGGGGAAAATAAGTATTGAACACGTCAACATTTTTCTCATTAAACATTTCTGATGGTACCATTGACCTGAGATTTTCACCAGATATCAATAACAACCCAAGTAATCCATACATAAAGAAATCCAGCCAACTGTGTTCACAAAACAAGTTGTAGTTAATAAAGTGGAATGACACAGGAACAAAGTATTGAACACGTTTGGTGAAGTTCATTTATTTAGTAGAAGCCTTTGTTGGTAATAACAGCTTCCAGACACCTCCTGTATGGACAAACGAGGTGCAGGCATTGCTCAGCAGTGACCTTAGCCTATTCTCCCACACAAACTGTCTTCAATTCTTGAGGGTTCCGTGGGTGTCTTCTATGCATTCTGATCTTCAGTTTGTTCCATAGATTTTCAATTGGATTCAGATCAGGTGACTGACTGGGCCATTCCAGCAACTTTATTTTCTTTCTCTGGAGCCAGTTGAGACGTTTCCTTGGCTGTATGTTTGGGATCATTGTCTTGCTGAAATGTCCACCCTCGTTTCATCTTCAGCATCTTGGCAGATGGCAACAGGTTCTTATCAAGGATGTCTCTGTACATTTGTCCATTCATCTTTCCTTTAATTATATGAAGTCTGCCTGTACCATGTGCTGAAAAACACCCCCACACCATGATGAGATGTGCAGTGCCATTTCTCCTCTAAATATGCTGTGTGTTGTGGCGTCCAAAAAGTTCAATTTTGGTCTCATCTGACCACACTATATTCTCCCAGTATTTTACTGGCTTGCCCAAATGTTGTGCAGTAAACTTTAAACGAGCTTCATCATGCTTCTTCTTCAGCAATGGAGTTTTGTGAGGTGAGTGGGCAGACAGCCCAGGCTGGTTGAGTGCATTACTTATTGTTTTCTTTGAAACAGCAGTACCTGCTAACTCCAGGTCTTTCTGGAGCTCTCCATGAGGGGTCTTTGGCTCTTGGATAACTCTTCTGATCTTTCTTTTGACTCCTCTGTCAGAAATCTTGTGAGGAGCTCCTGGTCATGGTCGGTTTATGGTTAAATGATGTTCTTTCCACTTCCGAATGATGGCTCCAACAGTGCTCACTGGAACATTCAGCAGTTTAGAAATGTGCCTGTAACCAGTGCCATCATAATGTTTTATAACAATAAGGCTGCAAAGGTCTAGGGAGAGCTCTTTGCTTCTACCCATCATGAGTCTTTGTGGTGTGACAATCTAATATTCACAGAGCTTTGTAAAGGCTATAAGTCAGGAGTTAAGCAGCTAAAATTAATTTCACTGATGGAGGATGGGATGGCTTCCTAAATTCTGATGGATCTCAGAAGGTTTCTTGGCTTTCTATGCCTATTTGCACATCTTTTTCTTCGTGTGTTCAATGCTTATTCTCTATCATTCCACTTTATTAAATATAACTTGTTTCATGAACGCAGTTGCCTTGATTTCTTTGTACGTATGGAATACTTGGGTTGTTACTGATATCTGGTGAAAATTTCAGGTCAATGGCTCCATCAGAAATATGTTAATGAGAAAACTGTTGACGTGTTCAATACTTATTTTCTCTACTGTACACACACACACACGCGCGCGCGCACACACACACACAGTGGTGTGAAAAAGTGTTTGCCCCCTTCCTGATTTCTCATTTTTTTTGTCTGTCACACTTAAATGTTTCAGATGAAAAATTTAAATATTAGACAAAGATAACACACGTGAACACAAAATGCAGTTTTTAAATGAAGATGTTTATTATTAAGGGTAAAAAAATCCAAACCTATATGGCCCTGTGTGAAAAAGTGATTGCCCCCCATTAAAACATAAATCAACTGTGGTTTATCACATCTTTGTAAAGCTGAGTTCAATTTCTCCAGCCACACCCAGGCCTGATTACTGCCACGCCTGTTATCAATCAAGAAATCCCTTAAATAGGATCTGCCTGACAGATTTCAGAAAAGGAACATCATACCAACAGTAAACTAGAAAAGCACTCGGAGAGCGCAGACCTCCGCCAAGCGGCACAGTTCCCCCCATACAGTGTTTGTGTGTACGTTTTCAGATTCCCTGAGCATGAAAAGATATGACTAGCAATTGGATTCACAATGATTATTTGTTTATTTGACATGGACAGTGCAATAAACAGACAATTAATGAATGACAATCAATGTGATAGTGATAGGATTAGTGGTTCAGTAGTGTAAAACGGGGCTATAAGGGATGGCGGGTTAATAAGGGACACTTTTCTGGGAAATGTTTTAAATGTAATTCTGCTTTTTTTATTTTGAGCAGGATGCTGAGTTGTGTTGTTATTGTCAAATATCCATGAATCCTTCATCAAATCTAGGCGGAAGCAAAATTAAAAAAGCAGAATTACATTTAGAAAAGTGTCCCATATTACCCCGCCGTCCCTCATAGCCCCGTTTTACGGTAGTAAAAGCATTGCCTCCTTGGCGGAGGTAATAAACTGAAGTGTTGGTGTGTCCATCTCCTCCACTGACGGATGCAGATTGGTTAGACAGGTTGCCGTGGATTTTATATTATATTGGGGTTGCGCTCCGCGGCAAAACAGAATTTAGAATCTTCCCCGGCAGAGAGGTCGTTTTTACGCAGCGCCTATAGCTGGGCGGGGAATTTGTGGCAAATAATCGGGCGGCGGACAGGTGGCCGTGTCAGGTTTTGCAGCGTGGCGCAAAGACACGCACGCTGGCGGGCCCAGGGCAGCAGTGTTTTCCGTGTGCCTTTGTGCCTAAAACGTTGAAGAACGCGGAGTTTGTGTTGGTCAGACACGACGACCAGCGCAATGTGCGCAGCGCCTATGGCTGGCACAGGCACGCTGGCGGGCCCAGGCCAGCAGTGTTTTCCGCATGCTTTTGTGGCTAAAACGTTGAAGAAGGCGGAGTTTGTGTTGGTCAGACACGACGCCCAGCGCCCTCCATTGCGCCTGCGCACATGTTGAAAATGGCCGTATGTCACAGTGTGGAAAAAAATGCTTTAAAAAATTCCTGTATGCAGACGGTGATGCGGATCATCCCCCAAATTTAATCAGTTCTTCCTTGTACCATTTCCAACAACGCCTGAAAGTTTCATTGAAATCCGTCCAAAAGTTTTTGAGTTATCTTGCTAACCAACAGACAAACAGACAGACAGACAGACAGACAAACACACAGACAAACCCCGGCAAAAACATTACCTCCTCCTGGCCTTTCGGCCTGGCGGAGGTAAATATGGTGGTGGTGGTAATGTGATGGTCTGGGGCTGTTTTGCTGCTTCAGGACCTTGAAGACTTGCTGTAGTAAATGCAACCATGAGTTCTGCTGTGGGCAGCGCGGTGGTGGAGTGGTTAGCACTGCGACAGCACAACAACTCACCCTTGGACGGGGGATCCTGGGTTCAATCCCAGCCCCCGACCAACAGTGATATGTGTGGAGTTTGCATGTTCTCCCCGTGTCTGCGTGGGTTTACGCCGGGATTTCTACAATTTCCTCCCACATACCTAAAACATGCAAGTTAGGTTAACTGGCATCAAACTGGGGATTCTAAATTGTCCTTAGGTATGACTGTGAGAGTGAATGGTTGTCTGTCTCTCTGTGTTGGCCCTGCGATGGACTGGCGATCTGTCCAGGGTGTACCCTGCCTCTCGCCCAAAGATGCTGGGATAGGCTCCAGCCCCCCCACGACCCGAAAAGGATTAAGCAGAAGAAGATGGATGGATGGAGTTCTGCTGTCTACCAAAAAATCCTGAAGGACAATGTCCGGCCATCTGTTTGTGATCTCAAGCTGATGCGCACTCGGGTTCTGCAGTAGAGCAATGATCCAAAACACACCAGCAAGTCCACCTCTGAATGGCTTCAGAAAAACAAAATGAAGACTTTGGAGTGGCCTAGTCAAAGTCCTGACCTGAATCCGATTGAGATGCTGTGGCATGACCTTAAAAAGGCGGTTCATGCTCGAAAACCCCGAAGTGTGGCTAAATTACAACAATTCTGCAAAGATGAGTGGGCCAAAATTCCTCCACAGCGCTGTAAAAGACTCATTGCCAGTTATCGCAAATGCTTGATTGCAGTTGTTGCTGCTAAGGGTGGCCCAACCAGTTATTAGGTTTAGGGGACAATCACTTTTTCACACAGGGCCATGTAGGTTTGGATTTTTTTTCCCCTTCATAATAAACACCTTCATTTAAAAACTGCATTTTGTGTTTGTGTTATCTTTGTCTAACATTTAAATTTGTTTGATGATCTGAAACATTTAAGTGTGACAAACATACAATAAAATGAGAAATTAGGAAGGGGGCAAACACTTTTTCACACCCCTGTACATACACACACACGAAGTGTTTGAAGATGATCACAATGTCAAGTAAGGTGAATATATTATACACACAACTGACAACCACAGTCGCTCCCTTAATCTAACTTATTAATGTCGTCATTGAATCAGACGTTATAAGACCAAGGTGGCCCTTAAAGCGACAGTAGGGGTGGGAATTGCAAGGGACTTCGCGATTCAATTTGGATTGCGATACTTGGGTCACGATACGATTGTATCACGATTCAACAATAATCATGCTAACGTGATATCGAGTATCACAATACCATAGCTTTCAATTTTTTTTTCACCTTATTCAACTTCAAATCATGTCTTAAAGTAAAACTGTTGACATCTCTTTCATATAAAAGTGTTCTCGGGGCTTCATTTCCCACCCAGACGCGTCTCTGTTCACAGGGAGAGCGGCGGACAGGGTTGTTTTGAATAAACTCTCACTCCAGCCATGTTTATGAGACTCTGTAGGCTCTTAAAAAGCAGCTGAAAACTTGTTAAGGAGGCTTTCCATTGTGTTTCAATTCAACTGCTTTTTAATGGCGTCTGATATTTTTAAATTATTTTTATCTTGTGTTTTAACTTGTTTTTGTATTTTTTTAAATTATTTTCATCTATCAAATTCCTGTTATTTTATTGTACAGGCGCTTTGTGACTATATATCCCTGAAAAGCACTTCATAAATAAACATTACTTACTTTTTCTTTGAGCACTGCTCGCAAGCTCCATGTCGGTGTTTTTTTTTTTTTTTTTAGCTTAGCCATTGCCTACACTGCGCTGAGACATGTGCTGGCCCGCTTTTTTTGTGTGCAGCACTTCTTGTGGGTTGTGTGTTATGTCAAGGTCTTTCCTTCCGTCTTTGTTACAAGATCCAAAAAAGGCCTGCCATTTGAGCCAACGTTGAGCTAATTGCTTCCAAACTTTCAAAGCTGGCTGCAAATCTCATGAGACAAGATAAGACTTCCCTTGACTGGGTGCTTGCTTTGCGCCATCTAGTGGACTGAAAAAAGCAATTGGTTGAAAACCCAAGAGATTATGCAGCATTTCCATGAATATATATAATTAATAAAAGATCGATCCATGCGTTCAGGGATCGGTGCATCATCATTAGTGTCAAGTATCGTGAACCATCACTGAATTGAGCTTTTGTCCCACCCCTAAGCAACACGGTTGTATTTTATGACTTGTGTAGATAGAGAAACTAAAAGACAAAAGTGGCTCATTAAAGATTTCCAAAGACTCGCTTCCAGTTATTGTAGGAGGCCGAAATTGTACATGTATAATACAACATATCTCTATAGGTTACGTGGTAATTTGCAGCTCTGAACTCTTAAGAGTCTCTCTTGTACGGGTGCCAAGGTGGAGTAAGGCGTGATAATGGAACCAGTTGAGTGAAGAGTGGTCATCAGAATCATGTACTTGAGAGGCCGCACACCACGGGAGAAGTTTGATGAGATGAAAGAGACTCGTGGGGAGGATGCCTCCATTGTATGAAGTAGTCAAGTACTGGCATCAACATTTCTAGTGTGGTCAGACATCGGTGGAAACCGTACCCATTCCTGGGCGACAACAGTGCACCATTGATAAAGACACCATCCGGCAAGTGGAAGCCACTCTTTTGGAAGATCACTAGATAACTGTTCACCAAGTAGCCCAAGATGTCAAGATCAGTGTGGGGGTCTGTGGAAAAAAAAAAAAAATCACCCATGACCATTTGCACATGCGGAAGTTGTCCAGTGTTGGATTCCCGGTTGCTCACACTTTCCAGAAGCAGGAATGAGTCATATGCTCCAAGGCTCTTTTGGCCATGTGCCAAGAACACCAGGAGGACTTCTTCAACAGATTAATCACACCGGACAAAACATGGGTCCATCACTATGATCCAGAGACTAAAGCCTAGTTGAAGCAATGGAAGCATTATGACTCACCATCTCCAAGAAAGGCACGTGTCCAAACCTCGGTGGGCAAGGTCATGCTCAGTCTTTTGGGACCAACATGGAGTACTGATGATGCATTTCTGGGCATAGGGTACCACAGTTATCAGGGCTTGCTACACTACAGTGCTGCAAAATTTGTGGAAGGTATCCATCTTCTCTAAGACAGTGCTCCGGTTCACAGCACTTCCAAGACAATAAAAAGCTGATTTCACAGGTCAAGTGGTGACTTCTGACACAATCTGCAGACTTCTACAGGTGAGGCCTCCACAGCCGTATAAAACAATGGGAGAAGTGTGTGGCCCTTGGTGGCACCTATAGAGAAAAAGACTAATAACGATGCCAAGTCTGGTTCCTGTCAAACCATGGGAAATGAGTCAGGGGAATTCTTTAATGAGCAGCCCTCATTTAAAAAAAAAAATAAAAAAAATATGTCCCATTTATATCTTGAAGCTGAGAAACATTTGTTACAGTTTCCAGAATGAATAGGTTTCTTTAAAATGTTGTGCACTGCGGTTTTGAGGTACACATCAGCAGCAACCTGGACATCAAATTGCCCAATTAAAGGCAGTTTACACTGTCAGATGCTCAGGCTTTACAGGCAATACAAAAAGTTGTTTGAAACATTAACTGTACACTAGGGATAAATGTCCTACCTAGTAAGTAAAAAATACAAAAAGATGTGAAGCAATTGCAGCTCTGGATTTTTAAAGCACTGCTCAATTGCTACAAATAGCTTTTAATATCATTCTTGAAAAACACAAACTTCAGATAAATGCAGTCAAAGCTCTTTCACCTTCTAAATGCAGATTTTCATAGTTTGCAGAATAGCCAAATCATTTATAATATGGACCCTTTACATAACTGTAAATTATGCACTTGCTACCTCTCAATCAGCTACCAGCCTGACATGTAAAAATAAATCTGAGCTGCGGTTTCATTTCCTCTTCCCAAGTGATTCTTTTACATGTAGATTGAGGAAGTTGTCAAGCGTTTTAAAACCACACACAAGCCACAATGAAACCACAGTGGAGCAACGTGTACAGCTTTGGAGGCACAAAGGAGTTACACACGTGGACAAAATTGTTGGTACCCCTCTGTTAATGAAAGAAAAACCCATGATGGTCACAGAAATAACCTGAATCTGACAAAAGTGGTAATAAATAAAAAGACTATGAAAATTAACCAATGAAAATCAGACAATGCTTTTAAATTGTGGTTCAACAGAATTATTTTAAAAAACAAACTCATGAAACAGGCCTGGACAAAAATGATGGCACCCTTAACATAATATTTCAGCTCATACTTCCGGCGCCACACAAGTAGGCTGCCTTTTTGCAACAGTGGATCAATTTCTGCCTATTTCTATTTACTATCTGGCTCTCTTGCCAATCTTTCTGATCCAGTGACACCTTTATTCCATCCAAACACGTAGATCGCCCAAATGTCTCCTGAGCCAGCGGACGGAGCCACGGTTTCTTGCAGGAGGCAGTACAATAGAGACCTGCTGTTAGCATCGTGGGCCAGTTAAGTACTAACGCAAAAACTCGACATACCGGGAGAAATGAGACGGAAACGGAGTAGATGTCAAGCTGGAGTAAGACGGCGGGCGAGGAATATAAGGTACAGACCCGTCCTCCCATCCGTCATTATAGGGAATGTTCGATCACTACTCAATAAGACTGATGAGCTAGCGGCTATCTACCGCTACGAGAGCGTGTACAGAGAGAATAGCTTGTTGCTGTTTACCGAGACGTGGCTAACAGAACTAGCAACAGATGCTAACATCAAACTGGAGGGTTTCCACACAATACGGGCAGACCGGACACCAGACAGTGGGAAGGCAAGAGGAGGGGGAGTGATAATGTATGTCAATAACAACTGGTGCAGACCGGGACATATCATGGTTAAGGAACAGCACTGTAGCAAAGACATCAAGTTGCTAGCTGTTAGCATGCGGCCTACCTATCTCCCGAGGGAATACTCACACGTGATCTGCATTGTTATTTATGCAAATCCGACGGCGAACACTGGGACAGCGCGTGACGTCATCCACTCAGTAACTGGCAGGCTGCAGACAGAACACCCAGATGCTCTTCTCCTCATCTCAGGTGATTTCAACCATATTTCACTGTTCCCCATTCTACCCATGCTCACCCAGTATGTCACATGCCACACTAGAGACAATAAAACACTGGACTTATTCTATGCAAATACTAAGGAGGCATACACCTCATCACCACACACCCCCACTCAGGAGATCGGATCACAACTTGGTTCATCTCCTGCCGGTGTACAAACCCCTAGTACACAGACAACCTCCGGTCATGCGCACAGTGAAGTTATGGTCTGAGGAGGCAATGGACGCCCTAAAGGACTGTTTTGAAATCACTACCTGGGAGCAGCTCTGCGATCCACATGGTGAGGACATCGATGGCCTCACTCACACCATCATGGACTACATCGGCTTCTGTGTGGACAACACCGTATCCACCAAGACCATACGGCGTTGCTCGAACAACAAACCCTGGATCAACCCTGAGATAAAAACACTTCTGAGAGAGAAGAAGAGGATCTTCAGATCGGGGAACAGGGAGATGCTGAAGTCCGTACAGTGGGAGCTGAGGAGGAAGATCAGAGAAGGCAAGGACAGCTTCAGGAAGAAGCTGGAGGACAAGCTGCAACAGAGCGACATCGGCGGGGTCTGGAGAAACCTTAAAACCATCTCTGGGCTCCAGAATACCTCCCCCCAGGCCACGGGGGGCAGGGCTTGGGCGAACAAACTGGACCTGTTTTTTAATAGGTTTGACCAATCGCCCTCCCCCCCGACTGCACAACAACCACTGCTGCCTCTAAAGTCATCGAGACCTGCTGTCCACACCCCACTCCACCAACACCCCCCCACTCCTAGCACACAGCCCCCAAACCTGACCCTCACTAAGACCCAGGTGAGGACGGAGCTGAGGAAGATCAAGGCGAGGAAAGCCTCGGGACCGGACGGCATCAGCGCGAAGCTCCTCAACTCCTGTGCAGACCAGCTGTGTGGGATTGCGGAGCACATCTTCAACCTGAGCCTGAAGCTGGGGAGGGTACCACAGTTGTGGAAAACATCTTGTGTGGTACCTGTACCAAAGACTTCCCACCCCAAAGATCTGAACAGCTACAGACCAGTGGCCCTGACGTCTCACATGATGAAGACCCTGGAGAGACTGCTCCTTGCTCACCCCCGCCCCCTGGTGGGACCAGCGATGGATCCACTCCAGTTCGCCTACCAGCATGGCATTGGGGTGGAGGATGCAGTGATCTTCCTCCTTCACCGTTCTCTGTCCCACCTGGAGAAGCCCGGGAATGCGGTGAGGATCATGTTCTTTGACTTCTCCAGTGCTTTCAACACCATCCAACCGATGATCCTGAAGGACAAGCTGCTGTGCGCAGGGGTGGACGAGCACCTGTCATCATGGATCCTGGACTACCTCACTAACCGGCCTCAGTTTGTGAGAACCCGAGATTGTGTGTCCGACACGATCATCGGTAGCATGGGGGCCCCCCAGGGAACGGTTTTGGCTCCCTTCCTGTTCACCCTTTTTTTTTTTTTTTGTTATTTATTTGTACCCGTAGGTAGATTTGGTTTTGCAGTCTGGTGACAAGCCACCGGCTGCCAGTCGCTGCGTGCGCGAGCGCCCTAAACCTACATGTTTTTTGGTATGTGGGAGGAAACCGGAGAAATCCCGGAGTAAACCCACGCTCTCTCCACGGGGAGAACATGCAAACTCCACACAGCTCACTGTTCGTGTGGAGTTTGCATATACTGCGGACTTCTCACACAACACAACACACTGCCATCTACAGAAATTCTCTGACGACTCTGCGATCGTCGGCCTCATCTCCAACAGAGATGAAGCTGAGTACAGAGGACTTATCCAGGACTTCGTGGACTGGTGCCATCGGAACTGCCTCCAGATCAACGCGAGGAAAACTAAGGAGCTGGTGGTGGACTGCCGCAGGCAAGGACAACCCCTCACAGTACCAGTAAACATACAGGGAATGGACATTGAGATGGTGACATCCTACAAGTACCTTGGTGTTCATCTGAACAATAAACTAGACTGGTCACACAATACTGACACACTCTACAAGAAGGGACAGCGCAGGCTGTTCCTACTGAGGACGCTCAGGTCTTTTGGTGTACAAGGGGCGCTGCTGAAGACATTCTACGACACGGTAGTGGCATCAGCCATCACTTTTAGAGTGGTCTGCTGGGGCAGTGGCATAACAGCAGCCGATAGGAAGAGATTGAACAAACTGATCAAGAAAGCTAGCTCTGTCCTGGGGCAGCGCCCTGACCCAGTGGAGGAGATAGGAGAGAGAAGGATGGTGGCTAAACTGTCATCTCCGCCGGAGTCCGAGTCCCACCCTATGCAGGACATACTGAATGCACTGAGGAGCTCATTTAGCAGTAGACTACATCATCCTAGGTGCGCAACCGAGAGGTTTCACAGGTCCTTCCTACCTACGGCTGTCAGACTGTATAACCTAAGCAGGGCTGCTCGCAAAGATAGCAAAAAAAGGTAATGACCTAATAGTATTGAATGCAAAAGATGCAACAGACTTACACAAATGGTCCCCTCCAATATACAACTAGGACAATATCAGTCGCTACGGAGGGTGACAATATGTATGGGTACATATTCATTCATACTATGTAGGATAACTAAGTAGACAGTTATGCTGTTTATTTCCATCTTGCTACAATGCTCTGCACTTTGTATATATATTTATATATTTATGTGTACGTATGTATATTCACTGCTCTTATTTTTATTTTTCGTATCTTCTTAATTATTGCTCTGAGTGTTGCTATCCCTGTGTTGTTGCAATCCTGGAATTTCCCCATTGTGGGACTAATAAAGGCTCATCTTATCTTATATTTTGTTGCACAACCTTTTGAGGCAATCACTGCAATCAAACAATTTCTGTAACTGTCAGACTTCTGCAACTCTCAGCAGGTATTTTGGCCCACTCCTCATGAGCAAACTGCTCCAGTTGTCTCAGGTTTGAAGGGTGCCTTCTCCAGACGGCATGTTTCAGCTCCTTCCACAGATGTTCAATAGGATTTAGATCACGGCTCATAGAAGGCCACTTCAGAATAGTCCAATGTTTCGCTCTTAGCCATTCTTGGGTGTTTTTAGCTGTGTGTTTTGGGTCATTATCCTGTTGCAAGACCCATGACCTGCGACTGAGACCAAGCTGTCTGACACTGGGCAGCACATTTCTCTCTAGAATACCTTGATAGTCTTGAGATTTCATTGTACCCTGCACAGATTCAAAACACCCTTTGCCAGATGCAGCAAAGCAGCCCCAGAACATAACAGAACCTCCTCCATGTTTCACAGTAGGGACAGTGTTCTTTTCTTGGTATGCTTCATTTTTGCGTCTGTCAACATAGAGCTGATGTGCCTTGCCAAAAAGTTCCAGTTTTGTCTCGTCTGTCCATAGGACATTCTCCCAGAAGCTTTGTGGCTTGTCAACATGCAGTTTGGCAAATTCCAGTCTGGCTTTTTTATGATTTGTTTTCAACTTGTTTTCTGGGCTCTTTTGTTACCATTCCTATTATCCGTCTCTTCCATTTTTTATCAAGTTTCCTCCTGCAGCCACGTCCAGGGAGGTTGGCTACAGTCCCGTGGATCTTAAATTTCTGAATAATATGTGCAACTGTACTCACAGGAACATCAAGCTGCTTGGAGATGGGTCTTATAGCCTTTACCTTTAACATGCTTGTCTATAATTTTCTTTCTAATCTCCTGAGACAACTCTCTCCTTTGCTTCCTCTGGTCCATGTTTAGTGTGGTACACACCATGTCAACAAACAGCACAGTGACTACTTGTCACCCTTTAAATAGGCCGACTGATTACAAGTTTGTAGACACCTGTGATGTTAATTAGAGGACACATCTTACTTACTCCAACGACTGCACCTCAGAGGACCCTTCGGTGAAGCTCCTGAAGATTGCGGACGACACCACAGTCATCGGTTTGATCCGGAATGGTGATGAGTCTGCATACAGGCGGGAGGTGGAGCAGCTGATCCTCTGGTGTGGCCAGAACCATCTTGAACTTAACCCAGCCAAAACGGTGGAGATGACTGTGGATTTCAGGCGACACCCTCCTTCATTCTCCCCACTCAACATCCTCAACAGCACAGTGTCCACTGTGGACTCATTCAAGTTTCTGGGTACCACAATCTCCCGGAACCTGAAATGGTCCTCCCATATAGACACTGTCCGGAAAAAGGCCCAGCAGAGGTTGTTTTTTCTGCGTCAGCTCAAGAAGTTTGATTTGCCTCAGGAGCTGCTGGTTGTCTTCTACACCGCCATCATCCAATCTGTCCTCTGCTTTTCCATCACTGTCTGGTTTGGATCTGCCACTAAACAGGACAAGACCAGACTGCAGCGGATCATTAAGTCTGGGGAGAGGATCATTGGTACTGACCTACCCTCCATTGAGAACTTATATCGGTCCATAACCAGGAAACGGGCGGGAAACATCTGTGCTGACCCATCACACCCCGGCCACAAACTGTTTGAACTTCTATCTTCTGGTCGTCGTTACAGATCACTGAAGGTCAAAACCACCAGTCACAGGAACAGTTTCTTTCCTCAAGCCATCACTCTGATGAACTCCTAACATTCACCTAGTCCTACCGGTTGCTGTACTCATGACTTTTCATCCATTCTTACATTTCACATAACTCTCACACTGCTTTTTACTTCATTCACATTATATCACTGAATCTGAGTTCACATTGAAATACTGTATGACTGTATATTTTTTTCATATATTTCTGCAAAGTGTGGATAGTTCAGACTATCCATTTACTCAGGTAAATAACTGCATATATTCCTGTATATATTTGCATCCTTTTATAGAAACGTAGTCAGACTGTAATTTACTGTACATACTCTGCTGTCATTGAATCCTTATTTAAATCTTATTTAAATCCTCCACCTGAACAACGAGAGCAAGTTTTTAGCTAAAGTCAAATTCCTTGTATGTGTTGTGCATACTTGGCCAATAAAGCTGATTCTGATTCTGATCTTGGTTGAACATGTCCCTACGGTCACATTATTTTCAATCTTTTCTAAGGGTTCCATCATTTTTGTCCAGGCCTGTTTCATGAGTTTGTTTTTTAAAGTAATTCTGTTGAACCACAATTCAAAAGCATTGTCTGATTTTCATTGGTTAATTTTCATACAATTTGTATTTATTACCAATTTTGTCAGATTCAAGTTATTTCTGTGATCATTGTGGGTTTTTCTTTCATTAACAGAGGGGTACCAACAATTTTGTCCACGTGTAGTTACACTGGTCTGTTTACTAAACTCAGAGAATTTGCAGTATATGGATAGTATGTCCTTGTAGTTATCTGGTATAGAAGAACTCTAAACAGCTCTTTAATGTATCATATAAAACATAAGAGAAACCAAACAAGACTGCTCACCTTTCTGGGACTCGTGGAGTTGCACTTTTTCCTGGTGATCCCAACCGAGGGCAGATTTATCCTGTCTGTCTGTCTGCACACCAAACTTGCCCCCAAAGCCTTTTGCATAGTCTGTAATAAAACGGAATATAAAAACATTATTCGTTTCTGTAAGGTCACCTTTTGCTAAAATGATTCAAGATTCTAAGATTTTTATTAATACTCTATACTGTATGTACAGGACATACAGGAGAATCAAAATGCCATTTCTCTCTTCGTGGTGTACGTAATATCAGAAAAAGGAATAAAGATGAAAACAACAACAGTCTATGTACAATAATAATACCCGTAGTGCAAATTCAATGCGGCAGAGGAGGTGCAAACAGTGACAGTCTGGAATGCGCATGGTCAGTAGTGCAACAACAACAGCAGCAGATGTGACATTAATGCAAATGTTTGTAGTAAGGTGCGAAGACATATAGCAGCAGATGTAATACTGTTGGTGTACCGAGTCTTTCTGTGCAAACAGCTGAGGTAGAGTTTTTGTATAAATGAGTGTGTTACAGTCCAAGGGCAGGGGGCTGGGGGGGACAGAGTTCAGGGTCCTGATGATCTGGTGAACAAAGCTGTTTAACAGGCTTGTGGAGCAGGCCCAGAGGCTCCGATACCTTCTCCCTGAGGGCAGGAGGCTGAAGAGGGAGGTGTCACCTGCGATGATGATGGGGGTGATGGTGTGGTAGATGTCCGAGAGGGAGGGCAGAGGGGCACCAATGATCTTGCTGGCTGCGTTCACTGTGCACCGTAGAGTCTTCTGGCAGGAGGCGGTGCAGCTTCTGTACCACACAGTGATGCAGCTTGTGAGGATGTTCTCAATGGTGCCTCGGTAGAATGAGTACATGAGCACTCGTGCTCTCCTCAGTTTGTGGAGGAAATGGAGGCGAGTTTGAGCCTTCTTGGCCAGTGATGTGGTGTTGTTGGATCAGGAGAGGTCCTCAGAGATGTGCACCCCCAGGAACTTGGTACTGCTCACCCTCTCCACAGCTGCTCCGTCAATGATCAGAGGATGATGCTGTGTGTGTCCTCTCCAGAAGTCGACCCCAATCTCCTTGGTTTTTCCCCACGTTCAGGAAGAGATTATTGTCTTTACACCACTGTACCAGTTGGCTCACCTCATTTCTGTAGTTGGCCTCTTCATTGTTGGTGATGAGGCCCAACACTGTTGTGTCATCCGCAAACTTGATGTGGTTGGTGTTGTAGGCTGGTACGCAGTCATGGGTCAGCAGGGTGAAAAGCAGTGGGCTGAGCACGCACTTTTGTGGGGCCCCTGTGCTCAGCGTGATGGTCTTGGGAGGTGTTGCTGCCGACCCACACGTTCTGTGGGCTACCTGTGAGAAAGTCCAGCACCCAGTTACAAAGAGAGGTTTTGAGACCCAGTTACAGAGAGAGGTTTTGAGACTCAAGTTTTTGTATTAGGTGCTGGGGGATGATTGTGCTGAATGCTGAATTGAAGTCCAAGAGCAGCATTCACACATAGGAGTTCTTTGAGTCCAGGTGGGTAAGGGCTGGATGGAGAGCAGCAGCGATGGCATCTTCTGTGGATCCATTTGACCTGTATGCAAACTGAGATGGGTCATGGGAGGGAAGCAGGATGGACTTGATGTTCTGCATGACCAGCCGCTTGAAGCACTTCATTATGATGGGGGTCAGTGCTATGGGCCGGTAATTGTTGTAGCTGGATGGGACAGGCTTCTTTGGGACTGGTATTATGGTAGCAGTTTTCAAACATGTGGGGACAACAGCTTGACTCAGGGAGATGTTGAAGATGTTGGCCAGGACATTCTTTGAGCTCCTCCGCAAAGTCCTTCAAAACACGACCTGGTATGTTGTCTGGTCCAGCTGCCTTACATGGGTTGATCCTAGAGAGGATCCTCTTCACACTGGCTGGGGCCAGACTTATAGCCTGCTCGTTTAGGGGAGGAGTGGTCTTCTGTGTCGAGGTGGAGGATACAGCCAGCATGGGAGACATAGCTGATCTGTGCTCTTTTTAATCAATCTCCTTCCCTTTATCACTGGATTGTAATTTTGTTGGCTCCGACTGCAGAATAACTTCAAAATTTCCGGGGGGGGGGGGGGGGGCTGAAACCGTCAGACATTACAGGCGCACAGGCACATTTAAGGGCTGTTTAATCAATCAGTTCTGTTAAAGCAGAGCTGATCACAGCAGTCATCTGGCCTGTAGAGGAATGAAGCTGGCCTCATATTTATGATTTTAACATTTATTTTGCTGCACTGCATCAGAGTTAAGAAGTTCTGCCCCCCCCCCTTCCTCCCTCAACCATTGTAAAACGCTGTGTCTGATGTTACGTTTTCTTCTGCACATGCAGATCACTTCATAGCTGTAGACTGTTCACACTGGAGTCTGATGGGGGTCACATTTAACCTGTTGAACTCCGGGATTCCGCGGGCGTGACTCACGTCTCTGCGTCATAGTGCATCTCAGTGCGCACTGAAAAAAAAAAAAAAAAGCTGCATTTCCGTTCTTCCAGTACAGACACAGCCGCAAACAGAAAGCCAAAGGAGTGTTTGATTGGTTTAGATTTGACTGACCTCTAATTCGACTAATAAGAGCCTTGAATTGGGTTTCTGAAACCTTGAAGAATCAATGACTGAAAACCTAGCAAGAAGGACCTGCCTACCAACGACCGCGAATACAACGAGCCAATTGAAGCAGAGAAGTTCGACGATTGAAATGCGTGCGTCGCCGTGCGTAAAATCTTTTTTGCCTAAGTCGCTGGGTGACTCACATTGAGACCTGTGTGTAACGGTAGCGTTAGCCACTCTCAGCCGTTAGCCAGTCTTTTTTTTATTACTACTGTTCTTATTTGTTTTGAAAAATGGTTCGCAAAAACCGCAATCATGGAAGCAGAGATGGTTTGACCGGGTCGGGTGACCAGAACCACGAGTCCATAACAACCGGACCAGCTTCATGTTCGTCTGACAATGAGGAACAGATGTTCGCCAACGACACTGCTGTTGTGGACAGGCAAGTGTTATAAGCTAAATTATTCTGTATCAATGAAAATAGTAATAAAAATTACTTTTGACTGATCGGTAATTACAACGGTCCATCATGGCCACAAGTTTTTTGTGCGCCAAGCTCCTCTGTAGCCGATGGGGGGGGGGGGGGGGTTGTTATCCTCTACATTGCAGATATTTTAGTATAATTTTTATTGCACTGTAGATTTTTTTTTTTTTTTTTGTAAAAAAAGGCCACACATTTTTTACGTGGCATGTTTCTTTGTGTGTGGGGGGCTTGTTGTTCATTCATTCATTCATGAATGAATAAACAACCCCCCCCACACACACACACCCCTAAGTGTCACCTTTCATTAGAGCCCAAGATGAAGCTTCTATGTTGAAGCATTCAAAAGTTATAGATGTTTTTCCAAACTCAGTTCAAAAACACCTGGGAACAACCTGAGAAAAAAGCTGTGTAATATATTCATTTTTTGTGGTATTGTTACAAAATTTTGACCTCAGCTTGATAACACTTGGTTCTACATTTCTGTTGCATTTTCCAGCCAGTATCTGACAGCTGTGTGTTATTTGCTAGCATTTGTATCTAAAAAAAAAACACCCAGGAGAACTTTATTTTCTTCAGATTCAGTATGTTTAGATGACTGTTACTCAGTGGCAGGTGCACTTAGAGAGATTATGACTGTTTTACCAAAAAATTCAGAGTGTTTTCTTTTTAATGAGACCAACCCCATGAAGATGCTGCAAAGGGTTGAAGAACAGCTTTTGATTTACTTTGGGTATGTTATTTTTAGGCGTTTTTAGGGAAATTGACCAGAGTTCAACAGGTTAAGTTCTAATGCGAATGCCCACACACACAAAAAAAAAATCTGATCTCAGCAATTGAGCATCAAGACCTGCAGTGTGACCGTAGCCTTATTAGTGTCCTCAGTTCCTAAATGTTTAGAGTGTTGTTTAAAGGAAAGGTGATGTAAAAGTGGTAAGTGTGCCCCAGTCCCAGCTTTTTTGGAATGTGTTGCAGCCATCAAACTCAAAATAAGTGAAAATTTAAAAAACAAAGCTTTAACATTGCTTATCTTGTCTTTGTAGTGTATTCAATTGAATATAGGTTGCAAAGGATTTGCAAATCATTGTATTCTGTTTTTATTTACGTTTTACACAACATCCCAACTTCACTGGAATTGGAGTTTGTATGTGCAGTTCTTGATTGTTCACACAGCAGTGGAAAACTTCGACCAAAAAAAAAAAATCAGAAATAAACATGGCTTCACTGCCTGAAAAATGTCCCTGTCTGAGATGGCAAAGTTTACAAAGATTCCCTGGGCATGCAGTGGACCAAGTTTAACAGAAGGGGGTCAAGATTATTAACAGGAAGGATTATGTTACCAATAACAAGAGCAAAATGATTAACATGCAGCTGCCTAGCTTATCATGCAAAAGCAATGTTTTTAACACTGCTCAGCTAGCTAATGTTATGGGCTAACATACTCTCAGGAGGGTGCAGTGGTCACTTATAATAACTTCAATAACTGATGAGTTATTATTAAAATTAAATCACTCAAGCTAGGGCAACCTATTGACCACAAAGTGAACAATCATGAAATACAAACCATAAATGGAACAACGGTGTCCAGGGCAACCTTATATTTTGTTGAACTGGAAGTAACCATCACCACAGTCGATGCCCATATTTCATGCCAAATTAAAACATGGCCACCTTTTCAAAAGATTACATCACTTATTTGCTAGTGTTGATGGAATAGTTATTTTTATATATAATAATACAGCGTGAAATCCAAGATATGGGTAGCAAATTCAATTAAATTAAAATTAAATCACCCTTATTGTCATTCAACTGTACACCCAATCATGTACAGTAGAACGAGATTGTGCTTTACCTATCTACAGTGTAAATCACACACACCCCAAGTGCAGAATCAGAGGGCCGCTGCTATGCAAGGCGCCGCCACAGAATTCTCTCCTCCATTCCATTTATTGCTGAGCACCAAGCTGGATGGCAGGAAGTTCCACTTTTATATGGTCTTCGGCATGACCCGGCCGGGATTTGAACCCCTGCCTCCCGGGTGTGGGGCGGATGCTCTACCAACTGAGCCACCACTTCGGTGGTGGGTGGTTGTGGGTTTTTAAGTCAGTTAAATGTAACTTCTATGACGCAGTGATTTCAGTGACAGTTTACAGCAATGCAGCAGTGTAAAGAAGTTAAGCACACTTACTTGAATATCAATAACTGGTGACCATTACTAACAATTCGACTTTCAATGATGCTGTTAGGCAGCAGCATATGATAATCATCTGCCATGAGCCACAGCAGTAATAGTGGTGCCACAAGATGCCACAATGCACAAATCAGTTGCTGGATTAGTCTATAGCCCTATTTTCACAGCAGGAACTAGGAACCAATTTAAGGGGATGGGAATTTTGCTAAAAACCATTTCTGTATCTGGTCCCATCAGCCGTCATGTCTCCATTGTGCAGGTAGAAACCATCCATCTTCCAGAGGTTTTGTTCATAATGTAATCGTTTGATTGTTTCAACTGTGATGCAGTATAGCACAATACAATATGTTTAAAGTACTTTAAAATCATATAGAAATGATCATGCACAAAACAAATCTAGTGTGGACTGCATAGGACCAACGTGCTGCTATTGTTTAACTGGTCAGAGGAATTGGTCGATTTTAAGGTGTAGTTGTGCCAGCAGCACCAGTAGGGTCTCCGTTCTCCACTGGCCAGGGGTATGGATCCACATTCCCACTACAAACAGCAGGAGCCACTGGTCCTGTGCCGTGCCCTCTGCTGTGCTTGTGTTCTCCCAATATGTGCACTTTGTGGCTGCTCATTATAACTGATCTAAGCATTCCTCTCTCCAATTATGGCGGTATTAAACTTAAAATTTTTAGACAGAGTTTCACCATGACCTTTTTCTAGAGACTTTTTGGTAGCTTCTATATTGTTGACATTGTGACACAGTTGTATTCAGTCAGCAAAAAGTCAATGCAAAGCTCCACCAAGTACCTTTTCGAGGGCATGCTTACTCTGGATCAGGGACTTATTTGGCTCCTACGAGTAGAGGTGTGCCATATCGTATCATTCACTGGTAAAAAAAAAAAATTTCATCCTGGGCTAAAAGTTTATAGCAATAATCTGATTTGGCTGTGTAATGACATCATGCTATTATGCTTCTAACACAAGTTACACAGAAACATGTAAAACCCAACATGACGAAGGAAGACAGCAGCCTCTCCGTGGTCAGAGTTACCTGAAAACGGATCCATCTGTGTGGAAATATTTTGGTTTCAAGGTTGTTTTAGACTACTACAATGTTAAAAACACAAAACGGTTTAGCAGTGCGAATAAACTGCCTGCAAATTTAACTGTACGTCAACAGTACCGCTCTGGCGCGAAGTGCGATGAGAACCAAAAAGTCTGAAGAGAGGTCCATGCCATGGAGACCTAATGCAGGTAAACTGATTCATAATATAAACTACTACATCTAAAAGTGCACTTAAGATGCATTATTATTTTCTTGTAACATTTGATACAGAATTAAATAATTTTAAACTCACTCTGAGCTACTGTTTATAAACTGAAGACATCTTTCATTTTGTTTTTACTATATGCTGAAGGTAAATACCACTGGTCTGTGAAACTGTAAATTAAAAGAAAAAAACAGCATGTAGCGATATTGTGAAAATTCACAGAAATATCATGATATAAATTTTTGGGCATATCAGCCACCCCTACCTATGAGTTTCTGAAAACGTCCCCTTGGGGGGAGGTTCCTGTGATAGAGACACACATTATGGGTGGAGTTACTGTAAAATTGGTTCCTAGTTCCTACAGTGGAAATGGGGCTTTCTTCAGGCTGCTGATAAACAACACTTGCTTTTTCAGAAAAATAGTGAAGTTGACAAAATTTCTATCAGCTGACAAATCATTTTCAGATCACACCTTAACATACCTGAGTCTGTAAAAAACTGATGTCCCAACCGACACATCATCGATTACTGTTACTTTAAATCTCTTCCTTCGTTATCAGAGTGTGTGATTAATACAGAGGTACCTCTACTTACGAATTTAATTCGTTCCGGAAGAATTCTCGTAACATGAAAAATTCGTAAGTAGAGGCACGTTTTACATGTAAATGCCGTAATCCGTTCCAAGCCCCCAAAATTCGGGCATAAATTTTTTATAAATCGTAAAAACGCATCAAAACATGTAACAAATACATGTTACAATTAGATTACTGCACAATAAACATAAAATGAGAGTTTAAAATGAGAGAAAGAATAATAAAAGAGAATAATAAAAGAAAGAATAATAAAAATTATGTTCATTCACCCTTTAACTGCTATCGTCGTCGACGTCGTCACCGATTGCCTTCTTTGGTTCATGTTCTGATCCAAGGACGTTTGCTTTTGTCGGCTTGTAAGTGCTTGGTTTTGTTTTAATACCGTGCTGATCGTTGATGTATTACAGCCATATTCTTTGGCGAGATCAACCAAACGCATAAAGTTTTGGAAAAAAAAAAACAAACTTCGTGGCCAATGGGATACCAGGAAGATGCTAGGCGATAGCCAATGGCAGAGCAGCTACAGGTATGTTACGTTCGGTAAACTACGGAAGCTGCGAGGAGCGCGTATTTTTTTGCCTTTCGTATCCTGAAATTTCGTTCGTAACTAGAGGCAATATTTTCCCGTTGAGGCGTCTCGTAACCTGAAAATTCCGTATGTAGAGACGTTCGTAAGTAGAGGTACCACTGTATATGCAAAGCCAAAGGTACAAAGACAGCCAAGGGCACTGTGGGGGAATTCTAAAGGGCATCAATTATCTTTTACCGCCATATCAGATGTTGACCGATCCAGTGGTAAAGTATGCAGTACACAAGTGTGTCAGACAAGAAGCCACAGGTATGGTGGTGGTGGTGTGTTCAAACCACCCTCATGCGTGTCCAGACAAGTCTGTACAGACCACAGGAGCAGTTTCATTGCAAATTAAAGAAGCAAGCTCACATACCCCACATACAGTGATGTGAAAAAGTATTTGCCCCCTTCCTGATTTCTTATATTTTTGCATATTTGTCACACTTCAATGCTTCAGATCATCAAACAAATTTTGATATCAGGCAAAGATAACCTGAATAAATACAAAATAAAGTTTTCAAATGATGATTTCATTTATTTTTTTTTCCACAATATTTTTATTGAACCTTTTTACAAACATAACACAAACAATCAAACACTAACACTAAAGTAATAAAAAAAATTTTTAAAAAAACTAAACACCAACAACCACTATCAAGAACAGATCTTCAACAATGTTCCTCTGTTTAGTCTAGGCAATCCATTACATAAGTATACATATTATACATTCACCAGTTTGGAATTTACAAGGTCCACACACATCATTCACCTTCTTCTTCAAAAGTTATGTTTAAATTCTTTACATAATCAATGAAAGGTCTCCATATATTCTCAAACACAATTTCCTTTGATTTCAGTATGTATGTTATTCTTTCTAATGGAAGGTTTGTTAACATCTGTCTTAACCACTGAGTCACATCTGGTCTATGAGTCTTTTTCCACAGTAGTGCAATACATTTTATGGCGTTAAGCAAACTGAGGTCTATGAATGCTCTTTCACTTTTATTAAAATTATGCTTTTCTGGATACAGACCCAAAAAAAACAATTTAGGATTCAATATGATTTGTTTTGAAATTATTTTTTCAATTGTTACCCTCACCTCTTCCCAAAACACTAATTATTCTACATTCCCATACACAATGAAATAGGGTTCCTTTACTTTCCATACATTTTGTGCATGTATCTGGTATGTTTTTGTTATAGCTATTTAATTCCACCGGTGTAACATACATCGGCATTAACCATTTAAAATGTATCAATTTAAGACGTACATTTATTGATTTGGTTTGAGCTTCTGTACAAGCCAATTCCCATTGTTCCTCTGAAATTTCAATTTGCAGGTCTTCTTTCCAATAATTTAATCTTTTCTGTGAGTTTTCACTTGAAGATAGTGTCAATGAATTATAAAACTCTGAAATAATACCCTTTCTCTTACCATCTTTCGTCAAAATTTTTTCGAAGGATGAATAAATAGGTCGAGTGAGAGCATTGTTTTGATTTGATCGAATAAAGTTCCTAAGCTGAAGATATTTAAAAAAATGTGTTCTATTAAGTTTAAATTTGATCCTCAGTTCTTCAAAAGACATTATGTTATCTGAACATGACAGATTTAAATCTTGAATCTTTTGAATCCCTTTTAAATTCCATACTTTAAATACAGCATCCGCTCTCCCTGGTTTAAAATATTGATTACCCCATATTGGGCTAAATTGTGACAGTAAGTGTGGTTCTTTTAAATATTTTGTGGTTTCACACCATATTTTGATCATATGCTTTACAAATGGATTTTTAACTTGTTTCTGTAATTTTTTTGCCGAGTCTGAGTATATGAATATGGGAAGAGGTAAAGGTAAATTATATGATTCCATTTCAGTCCAGTGAGGGAGATCATTTGATGAAAAATAATATGTCATAGACCTCAGTTGTGCTGACCAGTAATACAACATAAAGGTTGGACATTTCAGACCTCCAAGATCAAATGGTAAATATAGTAAGGACAGACGTAATCTAGCCTTCCTGTTGTTCCATATAAATTCCACTAACTTTTTTTTAATTCTTGAGAATAGATCTGAAGGTGGTGGCAAAGGAATGTATTGAAATAAATAAAGTATTTTAGGTAAGATATTACTTTTAAGTATATTGATTCTCCCTATCATCGACATTGGTAGTGACATCCATCTCTGAATTAACTCATTAATGTCTGTCATTAAGGCTTCATAGTTGGTACTGGCGACTAATTCTAGCTTAGGCACAATTTGAATTCCTAAATATTTAAACTGATTTACAACATTGAATTGATTTACCTCAGAAGCTGGGTGATTTCTCTGGGTCTCATTTAGCATTAATATTGAAGATTTAGTTTTATTTATTTTATATCCTGATATTTCCCCAAAATTCTTTATTAAATTCAACAAGGTCGGGATTGATTTTTTAAGATTTGACATAAACAAAATTATGTCATCGGCATACAGGGAGATTTTATGTTCTGTTAGTCCAACTTTAATTCCATATATTTGTGGACATAAACGTACTGCCATCGCTAAAGGTTCAATTGCCATAGTAAACAAAGTTGAAAGTGGACAGCCTTGTCGACATCCTCTATTGATCTTTATTGATTTTGAGATATTGCTGTTTGTTAGGATTTCTGCTGTAGCATTATTGTATATTATCTGAACCCATTTTATGAAATTATTTCCAAGTCCAAACCTTTGTAAGACTTCAAAAAGATAGGGCCATTCGACCCTATCAAAGGCCTTTTCGGCGTCCAATGATAGGAGAGCTGTATCCGGTGCTTCTTTATTAGAATAAATAATATTAAATAGTCTTCTTACATTATGGAAGCCTTGTCTTCCCTTTATAAAGCCATTCTGATCTCGGTGAATAATATTTGGTAATATTTCTTGTAGTCGTCTTGCTAAAATTTTGCAGATTATCTTAAGGTCAGCATTTAATAGACTTATTGGTCTCATATTTTCACATTTATTAGAGGGTTTACCTGGTTTTGGCAACAGTATAATTAAGGCATTATTCATGTATAGTGGTAAATTACTATTTTGAAATGCTTCTAAAACCATTTCCAAAAAAGGTTTTATTAATTTATTCTTAAATTTTTTTATAAAGGTCAACTGGAAGACCATCTAGTCCTGCACTTTTTCCTGATTTCATATTATCAATGGCTAGCCCAACTTCTTCTTGACTAATTTTAGACTCCAGTATCTCCCTGTTTTCACTTGGAATACACGGTATAGATAGTCCATCCAAAAACCCTTTTAGTTTTGTTAAGTCAGTTTCATTTTTTGTATCATATAATTTTTCATAGTAATCTCTAAAGGCGCTATTAATTTCTAAAGGATCTACAACTACCTGTCCGTTACTTATAATACTGGTGACTGGTGTTTTAAATTCTAATTGTTTAATCTGCCATGCCAATAATTTTCCCAATTTTTCACCTTGTTCATAAAAAGATTGCTTCAATCTTAGAAGACTCGAGGCAGCTCTATTTGCTGATTTTTTGTCATATTCAGCTCTCAGAATCAGTAATTCATTCTCTAACTTTGGGTCACTTCCTGCATACACTTTTTCTTGAAGAATTTTTAGTTTATGTTCCAATTGGACTCTCTCCTCTCGAGTCTTCTTAGATTTTGAACCTGTATAACTAATAATATGTTCCCTAATAAAAGCTTTGAAAGCCTCCCACTTTATACATGCTGATGTTTGTGTAGTATTGATATCAAAGAACTCATCTGTTTTTCTATGTACTTAACAAATTCCTCATCCTGAAGCCATTTATGCTGAAATTGCCACCTACCTGGTTCCTTTGTCAATTTCTTATCTACATATATGAGACAACAGGGTGCATGATCAGAGATCACAATATTATCATAAAAGCAGTTTTGAATCTTGGACCTTAATTCTGTGGAGATCAAAAAATAGTCAATACATGAGAATGTCTTATAGGTATTAGAATAACAAGAGTAGGCTTTAACTTGTGGTTTCATTTCTCTCCATATATCTAGCAATCTCAATTCTTTCATAAAATGCTTAATGATCATCCTGCATCCATTGTGCGTACAGTCCAGTCCTGTTGATCTATCTATATCGGGATTCAATGTACAATTAAAATCCCCTGCTATTATATGTTGTCCTGTAAGTGATGATAAGATAAGAAATAAATTAGCAAAGAACTTTTGATCATCTATATTGGGGCCGTATAAGTTCACCAGATTTATATTTTCTAATAACAAAGATCCTTGAATAATTAGATATCTTCCAAATTTGTCTCCAATTACATTTTTCACTTGAAATGGAACTGATTTATGTATGAGAGTCATGACTCCCCTGGCTCGGGATGAAAATGATGAGGTGAATACACTTCCTTGCCATCTACTCCTAATTCTTTTTACATCTTCCTCTATTAGATGAGTTTCTTGTAAAAACACAATTTTTGAACCTATGTCTTTTATTTTATTCATAACTTGTTTAAGTTTTTTTAATTTTTGTACACCTCTGCAATTCCATGAAGTTAAATTAAGATTAACGCTTTGGTCTATGATCAATAGGGAGTTTGGGATTACCTCGCAATATAAACATGCTCACACAGAGAAGCAAAAACATGAGTGGTTGAACATTCATCCTACAAACTACACACAAACAAATTCCCCCTTCCCACATTTGTGGTGATCCCCCCAAAATGAAAAGAAAAATTCCGTCTCCCGATATAGCCATCGACGGCTCCACACCCACGAGGATCAGCCAAAGCCACTCCTTCATCCTCCCAATCACCCTAACTCTACTGCTTTAAATGACGTAACATTAACTCTCTTCTGTAGTTTTCCAACTTAACTCCAAAATTTTATAGCAACTTTGTACATCATAGTTTTTTTTTTTTTTAATATGTAATACAATCTATACTTTGTAAACTTGCTATATGCTTCAGATCAGTCAGATGCCTGTGCAAATGCTTAAATATTCTACCTTATATTTTATTCATGCTTAGCTCCCACCAGTCTCTTCTTGGATCTTCTTGATGAACTCCTGCGCCTCCTCAGGGGTCTTGAAGATGTGTGTTCCGCCCCCATACGTGACCAACAGTCTTGCAGGGTGAATTACACCATGACGAATCCCAAGGTTGCACAGTTCTTTACGGACGGGGTCAAACTGCTTCCTCAACCGTTGAATTCCTGTGGCCAAATCTGGGTAGAACCGCACCTGTTGATCCTGGTATTTAATTTCTTCTTTGGCTCGCGTCGCGTTGAAGATCTTCATCCTGTCTCTGTAGCTGAGGAACTTCATAATTAGGGTCCTCGGTGCTGCCTTATTATCCCTCTGTGGTCCAATTCGGTGGGCGCTTTCTAATACAACTGATGATTGCAGCTCCACGTTGTTCAGCGCTTCTGGAATCTACTTTTCCAAAAAGGAACACGGGTCCCGACCCTCTGTTCCCTCCGGTAGACCCACCAGCCTCAGGTTGTTCCGTCTCGACCGGGCCTCCAAGTCCAGGACATTATCTTCCAGACATTTATTTTTTTTTCCCAAAGTGCGCACCTTTAATTGAAGGCCGGCGACGTCATCCTCAGCACTGGAGACACGAAGCTCCACCTGCGCCATTCGTTCCACACAGTCACCCAATTCTTTTCTCATTCCTTCCAACGCTGCCATAATCCCATCAAATTTAGCGGAAAAGTCTGCTCTCATTGAACTAATAGCAGCGAGCACTGCACCTGTGCCGTTGCCCGCAGTCACCGCACCGCTGCTAGCTTCCTCCGCCATATCTGGAGCTTTATCTGCTGCGTCACGGACGTGAAAGTCCATTAATTTGGACTGTTTCGGCGGTTCAATTTTTCCTCTACCCGATTTTCCAGCCTTAGGCTTCACCGACATATCCTCGCCCAAACGCTGGGATAGGTTCTGTCCCAAATGAGAGAGTTATTTGCCGATTTTTTTTTCTCTAGGAGCAGAGCAGAGTGATACGTGTCCTTCTTACGTGGCCGCCATAACCGGAAGTCCATGATTTCATTTATTAAATGAAAAAAGCTATCCAAACCTATCTGGCCCTAAGTGGAAAAAGTAATTGGCCCCTGTGTTACATCATGAATTAACTGTGATTAACCACATTTTTTGGAAAGCTGAGTTCAATTTCAGGAGCTACACCCAAGCCTGATTACTGCCAGACTTGTTGAATCAAGAAATCACTTTAAAAGAAGCTGTCTGACAACCTGAAGTAGGCTAAAGGATCTCAAAAAGGAGCATATCCCACTGTGATCTAAAGAAATTCAAGAACAGATGAGAAACAAAAACCCAGAACAACATCTAAAGAACTGCAGGCCTCACTGGCCTCAGTTTGGACACTGGTCCATGATGGAACGACAAGAAAGAGAAAACCACTGCTGGACAAAAAGAACACAAAGACTCGTCTCACATTTGCCAGAAACATCTAGATGGTCCTCAAGACTTTTGGGAAAATATTCTGGGGACTGACGAGACAAAAGCTGAACTTTTTGAAAGACGTGTCCTGTTTGATCTGGCATAAAACTAACACAGAATTTCATAAAAAGAACATTGTTATCAACAGTAAAACATGGTGGTGGTAGTGTCATGGTCTGGGGCCACTTTGCTGCTTCAGGTCCTGGACAACTTGCCCTAATTGACAGAACCATGAATTCTGCTCTCTACCAGAAAATTCTGAAGGAGAATATCCGGCCATCAGTTCATGAAGCTCTCCAATGTGACTGAATTTAAACAATTCTGCACTGAAGAGTGGATCAACATTCCTCAACAGCAATGTAAAAGACTCATTGCCAGTTGTTGGCACCAATGGTGGCACAACCAGTTATTAGGTTTAGGGGGTAATTACTTTTTCACATAGGGCTAGGTAGGTTGGGATAGCTTTTTTCCCTTAAATGAAATCATCAAAAAACTGCATTTTGTATTTACTCAGGTTATCTTTGTCTAATATTAAAATTTGTTTGATGACTTCCGGTTATGGCTGCCACGTAGGACGGACGTGTCTCGCTCTGCTCTGCTCCTGGAGAAAAAAAATCGGCAAATAACTCTCTCATTTGGGACAGAACGTATCCCAGCATTTGGGCGAGGATATGTCGGCGAAGCCTAAGGCTGGAAAACCAGGAAAAGGAAAAAGCGAGCCGCCGAAACAGTCCAAATTAACGGACTTTCAGGTCTGTGACGCAGCAAACAAAACTCCATATATGGCGGAGGAGGCTGGCGGCGGTGCGATGTCTGCGGGGAATGGCGCAGATGCGCTGATGGCTGCCATGAGTTCAATGAGAGCGGACTTTTCCTCTAGATTTGATGGGATTATGACAGCGTTGGAAGGAATAAGAAAGGAATTGGGTGACTGTGTAGAACGAACGGCGCAGATGGAGCTCCGTCTCGCTAGTGCTGAAGATGACGTCACCCGTCTTCAATTAAAGGTGCGCACTTTGGAAAAAAAAAAATAAATCTCTGGAAGATAATATTTTGGATTTGGAATCTCGGTCGAGACAGAATAATTTGAGGCTGGTGGGTCTTCCAGAGGAATCAGAAGGTCGGGACGTATGTTCCTTTCTGGAAAAGTGGATTCCGGAGGTGCTGGGCAGCGAGGAGTTGCAATCAGCAGTGGTTCTGGAAAAAGCACATCGTATTGGCCCACGGAGAGATAAGGGACCGCCGAGGACCTTAATTATGAAGTTTCTTAGCAACAGAGACAGGATGAAGATCTTCAACGCTGCACGTGCTAAAGGAGAGATTAAACACCAGGACCAGCAGGTGCGGTTCTACCCAGATTTGGCCACAGGAATCCAGCAATTGAGGAAGCAGTTTGATCCCATACGTAAGGAGCTGCGCAACCTTGGGATTCGTCATGGTGTAATCTATCCTGCGAGACTGCTGACCACGTATGAGGGCAGAACCCACATCTTCAAGACCCCAGAGGAGGCGCAGGAGTTCATCAAGAAGATCAAAGAAGAAGAAGAGACTGGTGGGAGCTAAGCATGAACAAAATATAAGGTAGAATAATTAAGCATTTGCACAGGCATCTGACTGACTTGAAGTAAATAGTAAGTTTACAAAATATAGATTGTATTATATATTAAAAAAACAAAACAAAAACAAAACAAACAAAAAAAAAAAAAACTATGATGTACAAAGTTGTTAAAAATTTTGGAGTTAAGTTGGAAAACTACAGAGGAGAGTTAATGTTACGTCATTAAAAGCAGTAGAGTTAGGGTGATTGGGAGGATGAAGAAGGAGTGGCTTAGGCTGTTCCCCTTGGGTGTGGAACGGTCGATGGCTATATCGGGAGACAGAATTTTTCTTTTGATTTTGGGGGGTTTGCCACAAGTGTGGGAAGGGGAAATTTGTTTGTGTGTAGTTTGTAGGATGAATGTTCAACCACTCATGTTTTTGCTTCTCTGTATGAGCATGTTTACACTGCAAGGTAATCCTAAACTCTCTATTGATCATGGACCAAAGTGTTAATCTTAATTTAACTTCATGGAATTGCAGAGGTCTACAAAATTTAAAAAAACTTAAACAAGTTATGAATAAAATAAAGGACATGGGTTCAAGAATTGTGTTTTTACAAGAAACTCATCTGATAGAGGAGGATGTTAAAAGAATTAGGAGTAGATGGCAGGGAAGTGTATTCACCTCTTCATTTTCATCCCGAGCCAGGGGAGTTATGACTCTCATACATAAATCAGTTCCTTTTCAGGTGAAAAATGTAATTGGAGACAAATTTGGAAGATATGTAATCATTCAAGGTTCTTTGCTATTAGAAAATATAAATCTTGTGAACTTATATGGTCCCAATATAGATGATCAGAAGTTCTTTGCTAATTTATTTCTCATCTTATCATCACTTACAGGGCAACATATAATAGCAGGGGATTTTAATTGTACATTGAATCCAGGTGTGGATAGATCAACAGGACTGGATTGTACGCACATTGGAAGTAGGATGACTATTAATCATTTTATGAAAGAATTGAGATTGTTAGATATATGGAGAGAAATGAAACCACAAGTTAAAGCCTATTCTTGTTATTCCAGTACCTACAAGACATTCTCACGTATTGATTATTTTTTGATTTCCACAGAATTAAGGTCCAAGATTCAAAACTGCTTTTATGATAACATCGTGATCTCTGATCATGCACCCTGTTGTCTAATATATGTAGATAAAAAATTGACAAAGGAATCAGGTAGATGGCAATTTCAGCATAAATGGCTTCAGGATGAGGAATTTGTCAAGTATATAGAAAAACAGATAGACGAGTTCTTTGACATCAATACTACACAAACATCAGCATGTGTAAAGTGGGAGGCTTTCAAAGCTTTTATTAGGGGACATATTATTAGTTATACAGGATCAAAATCTAAGAAGACTCGAGAGGAGAGAGCTAAATTGGAACATAAAATAAAAAATCTTCAGGAAAAAGTGTATGCAGGAAGTGACCCAAGGTTGGAGAATGAATTACTGATTTTGAGAGCTGAATACGACAAAAAATCAGCGAATAGAGCTGCCTCGAGTCTTCTAAGATTGAAACAATCTTTTTATGAACAAGGTGAAAAATCAGGAAAATTATTAGCATGGCAGATTAAACAATTGGAAATTAAAACACCAATTACCAGTATTATAAGTAACGGACAGGTAGTTATAGATCCTTTAGAAATTAATAGAGCCTTTAGAGATTACTATGAAAAATTATATGATACCAAAAATGAACCTGATTTAACAAAACTAAATGGGTTTTTGAACGAACTATCTATACCGTGTATTCCAAATGAAAACAGGGAGATATTGGAGTCTAAAATTAGTCAAGAAGAAGTTGGGCTAGCCATTGATAATATGAAATCAGGAAAAAGTGCAGGACCAGATGGTCTTCCAGTTGACCTTTATAAAAAATTTAAGAATAAATTAATAAAACCTTTTTTGGAAATGGTTTTAGAAGCATTTCAAAATAATAATTTACCATCATACATAAATAATGCCTTAATTATACTGCTGCCAAAACCAGGTAAGCCCTCTAATAAATGTGAAAATATGAGACCAATAAGCCTATTAAACGCCGACCTTAAGATAATCTGTAAAATTTTAGCAAGACGAATACAAGAAATTTTACCAAATATTATTAATCGAGATCAGAATGGCTTTATAAAGGGTAGACAAGGCTTCCATAATGTAAGAAGACTATTTAATATTATTTATTTTAATAAAGAAGCACCGGATACAGCTCTCCTATCATTGGACGCCGAAAAGGCCTTTGATAGAGTTGAATGGCCCTTTCTTTTTGAAGTCCTACAAAGGTTTGGACTTGGAAATAATTTCATAAAATGGGTTCAAATAATATACAATAATGCTACAGCAGAAATCCTAACAAATAACAATATTTCAAAACCAATAAAAATCAATAGAGGATGTCGACAAGGCTGTCCACTTTCACCTTTACTGTTTACTATGGCAATTGAACCTTTAGCGATAGCGATACGTTTACATTCACAAATATATGGAATTAAAGTTGGACCAACAGAACATAAAATCTCCCAGTACGCCGATGATATAATTTTGTTTATGTCGAATCTAAAAAAATCAATTCCAACCTTGTTGAATTTAATAAAGAATTTTGGGGAAATATCAGGATATAAAATAAATAAAACTAAATCTTCAATATTAATGCTAAATGAGACCCAGAGAAATTACCCAGCCCCTGAGGTAAATCAATTCAATGTTGTAAATCAGTTTAAATATTTAGGAATCCAAATTATGCCTAAGCTAGAATCAGTCGCCAGTGTCAACTATGAAGCCTTAATGTCAGATATCAATGAGTTAACTCAGAGATGGATGTCACTACCAATGTCGATGATCGGGAGAATCAATATACTTAAAAGTAATATTTTACCTAAAATACTTTATTTATTTCAATACATTCCCTTATCACCACCTTTAGATCTATTCTCAAGAATAAAAAAAAAGTTAGTGGAATTTATATGGAACAACAGGAGGGCTAGATTACGTTTGTCTTTATTATATTTACCATTTGATCGTGGAGGTCTGAAATGTCCAAATTTTATGTTGTATTATTGGTCGGCACAACTGAGGCCTATGACATATTATTTTTCATCAAATGATCTCCCTCACTGGACTGAAATGGAATCATACAATTTACCTTTACCTCTTCCCATATTCATATACTCAGATTCGGCAAAAAAATTACAAAAACAAGTTAAAAATCCATTTGTAAAGCATATGATCAAAATATGGTGTGAAGCTAAAAACTATTTAAAAGAACCACAGTTATTGTCACAATTTAGTCCAATATGGGGTAATCAATATTTTAAACCAGGGAGAGCGGACGCTGTATTTAAAGTATGGAATTTAAAAGGGATACAAAAGATTCAGGATTTATATTTGCCATGTGCAGACAACATAATGTCTTTTGAAGAGCTGAGGATCAAATTTAATCTCAATAGAACACATTTTTTTAAATATCTTCAACTTAGAAACTTTATTCGATCAAATCAAAATAAAGCTCTCACTCGACCTATTTATTCATCCTTGGAAAAAATGATGATGAAAGATAGTAAAAGAAAGGGTATTATTTCAGAGTTTTATAACTCATTGACACTATCTTCAAGTGAAAATTCACTGAAAAGATTAAACTACTGGAAAGAAGATCTGCAAATTGAAATTTCAGAGGAACAATGGGAATTGGCTTGTACAGAAGCTCAAACCAAATCAATAAATGCACGCCTTAAATTGATACATTTCAAATGGTTAATGCGGATGTATGTTACACCGGAGGAGTTAAATAGATATAACAAAAATATACCAGATACATGCACAAAATGCATGGAAAGTAAAGGAACCCTATTTCATTGTTTATGGGAATGTAGATTAATAAGAATGTTTTGGGAGGAGGTGAGGGTAACAATTGAAAAAATAATCTCAAAACAAATCATATTGAATCCTAAACTGTTTTTGTTGGGTCTGTACCCAGAAAAGCATAATTTCAATAAAAGTGAAAGAACATTCATAGACCTCAGTTTGCTTAATGCCAAAAAATGTATTGCACTATTATGGAAAAAGACTCATGGACCAGATGTGACTCAGTGGTTAAGACAGATGTTAACAAACCTTCCATTAGAAAGAATAACATATATACTGAAATCAAAGGAAATTGTGTTTGAGAATATATGGAGACCTTTTATTGATTATGTAAAAAATTTAAACATAACTCTTGAAGAAGAAGGTGAATGATGTGTGTGGACCTTGTAAATTCCAAACTGGTGAACATAATATGTATACTAATGTATTGGATTGTCTAGACTAAACAGAGGAGCATTGTTGAAGACTTGATTTTGTTGGTGGTTGTTGGTGTTTTTAGGGCATTTTTTTTTTTGTAGTACTTTAGTGTTAGTGTTTGTTTGTATCATGTTTGTTAAAAAAAAAAAAGGTTCAATAAAGATATTGTGGAAAAAAAAAAAATTTGTTTGATAATCTGAAACATTTAGGTGTAACAAATATGCAAAAATTTAAGAAATCAGGAAGGGGCAAATACTTTTTCATAGTACTGTATCTGCATATCAGTGGCCCCTAGAGAGAACTGTGATTAACATACAGTAGATTGGACTGGAAAAAAAAATAAGTCTTTCTACCCAAAAATGGAATCCTTCATTTCAGGCAAAGTTTCTGTATAAACAGGAAGACAATCCAATCAGAAATGTAGATGCTATAGAGACCCCCTCTACTTCCACACATGGGACCTTAAATCAGAAAAAATAGCCAGTGAAATGAATGGCAAGAGCAAAATTATCTTTGGATCCTGACTGAATTTTGCCACGAGTTACACACATTTGTCAATTTAAAAGATAATTTTCCAAGTAATTAAAGTTGTCAGTTGTCGTATAATAAGAGTGATATTTAGTTTTTGTAAATCTGCTTAATGGACTAGATTCACTGTCATCTCAGACTATACACATCACCAAACATGATTATGGTGGTTTCCATCTCAAACCTCACCTCCTGTTTTCTGACTGATGAAAAAATGATCCAAAGAGGAGAAAAACAACACAAATGTGTTGTATTTTGAGAGCTGCAGCTGATCCCAGAGGACTGTTAGTTATGTACTTCCCACTGGGCACGTTTTGAAAACAATGACGCAAGTTGCACGAGCCTGTGTTTGTAGGCTTTTAATTTATGTATTTTCACAACCTTATACCTTAACAGTTAGACAACAACCTACAGTGTAATTCAGGTGGAAAATTACCTTTTAAATTGACAAACATATGTATAACTTGTGGAAAAATTTGACTGGACTCAAAAGATAATCTTGCCATTCGTTTCAAAGGAGATTTTTTCCGATGCAAGGCCCCATATGTGGAAGTAGAGGGGGCGTGACTTAGGCTCTCTATAGTGGAGGCAACATAAAATGAACCTCCTCAACATACATGGAACCCCTCATTAGATATGTGTGACAATCGAATGACTAAGGTGAAAAGCTTCTGCTAATTTAAAAATCCAATCAGAAATTTGGACGCTTAGAGTGGCAACAACATAATAGGACCTCTCCCCAACATACATGGAAGGCCTCAGAGGTGTCTAAAAATCACAGGAGGTAAAGCTTTTGTATAAATTTGAAGTGAATTTGATCAGAAATGTAGAAGCTATAGTGGCAACAACACAAAAACACCCCTCGCCAAAATAAATGGAACCCCTCTGTGTCTGAAAATCGAATAAGTCCAAGGTATTGATGAGTTAAAACTTCTGTGCAAATCTGAAGTCAGTCTGATCAAAAATGTAGAAGCTAGCTGCTAGAGTGTCGACAACATATCAAATGAATGGACAAATGGGTCAAAAATATTATACCCTATGCAACTTTGCTATGTAGAGAATAATCAATGCACACCTGAGCTGGTTTTGAAAACACCTAAATAGTTCTAGAAGTGTTTATCTTAACATAAGATAAGATAAGCCTTTATTAGTCCCACAATGGGGAAATTCCAGGATTGCAACAGCACAGGGATAGCAACACTCAGAGCAACAATCAGAAGACAAGAAAAAAACAAGAGCAGCGAATATACATATGTACATATAAATATATAAACACACTGTGCGGAGCATTGTAGCTAGATGGAATAAATATATAAACAGTGCGGAGCATTGCAGCTAGATGGAATAAATATATAAATACACACAGTGCGGAGCATTGTAGCTAGATGGAATGAACAGCATAACCGTCTACTTAGTTATCCTACATGGTATGATTATGTACCCATACATATCGTCACCCTCCGTAGCGACCGGTGTTTTCCTAGTTGTATACTGGAGGGGACCATTGTGTAAGTCTATTGCGTCTTTTGCATTCAATACTATTAGGTTGTCACGTTTTTTTGCTATCTCTGCGAGCAGCCCTGCTTAGGTTATACAGTCTGACAGCCGTAGGTAGGAAGGACCTGAGAAACCTCTCGGTTGCGCACCTAGGATGATGTAGTCTGCTGCTAAATGAGCTCCTCAGTGCGTTCAGTATGTCCTGCATAGGGTGGGACTCGGACTCCAGCAGAGATGACAGTTTAGCCACCATCCTTCTCTCTCCCATCTCCTCCACTGGGTCAACGCGTTTCCCCAGGACAGAGCTAGCGTTCTTGATCAGTTTGTTCAGTCTCTTCCTATCGGTTGCTGTAACGCCACTGCCCCAGCAGACCACTCTAAAAGTGATGGCTGATGCCACCACCGTGTTGTAGAATGTCTTCAGCAGCGCCCCTTGTACACCAAAAGACCTGAGTCTCCTCAGTAGGAACAGCCTGCGCTGTCCCTTCTTGTAGAGTGCATCAGTATTGTGTGACCAGTCTAGTTTATTGTTCAGATGAACACCCAGGTACTTGTAGGATGTCACCATCTTGATGTCCGTTCCCTGTATGTTTACTGGTGCTGTGAGGGATTGTCCTTGCCTGCGGCAGTCCACCACCGGCTCCTTAGTTTTCCTCGCGTTGATCTGCAGGCAGTTCCGATGGCACCAGTCCACGAAATCCTGGATAAGTCCTCTGTACTCAGCTTCATCTCCGTTGGAGATGAGGCCAACGATCGCAGAGTCGTCAGAGAACTTCTGTAGATGGCAGTGTGTTGTGTTGTGTGAGAAGTCCGCAGTATAAAGGGTGAACAGGAAGGGAGCCAAAACCGTTCCCTGGGGGGCCCCCGTGCTACCGATGATTGTGTCGGACACACAGTCCCAGGTTCTCCCAAACTGTGGCCAGTTAGTGAGGTAGTCCAGGATCCATGATGACAGGTGATGGTCCACCCCTGCGCACAACAGCTTGTCCTTCAGGATCATCGGTTGGATGGTGTTGAAAGCACTGGAGAAGTCAAAGAACATGATCCTCACCGCATTCCCGGGCTTCTCCAGGTGGGACAGAGAACGGTGAAGGAGGAAGATCACCGCATCCTCCACCCCAATGCCATGCTGGTAGGTGAACTGGAGTGGATCCATCGCTGGTCCCACCAGGGAGCGGAGGTGAGCAAGGAGCAGTCTCTCCAGGGTCTTCATCATGTGAGACGTCAGGGCCACTGGTCTGTAGCTGTTCAGATCTTCACATACAGACTTTGGCACCAATAACTGTCAAGCTGGGACTATTATTGTCAGGATGCACGCCATTTAAGACAATATGTGTAAAATGGAACCATGCAATTGTAGCAATTCCTCCATATTCTCTCAATAGAAGTTTTATCTTGGTTTATCCTATTAAAAAAAAGTAAGTTTTTTTATATAGCACTTTTCAAAACATTTGTTTCTAAGTACAGTGGTGTGAGAATGTTTGCCCCCTTCCTGATTTCTCTTTTTTGTATGTTTGTCATGCTTGAATGTTTCAGATCATCAAACAAATTTTAATATTAGACAAAGATAACACAAGTACACAAAATGCAGTTTTCAAATATGAAGGCGTTTATTATTAAGGGAAGAAAAATCCAAACCTACATGGCCCTGTGTGGAAAAAGTGATTGTCCCCTAAACCTAATAGCTGGTTGGGCTACCCTTAGCAGCAACAACTGCAATCAAGCGTTTGCGATAACTGGCAGCGAGTCTTTTATAGCACTGTGGAGGAATTTTGGCCCACTCATCTTTGTAGAATTGCTGTAATTCAGCCACATTGGAGGGCTTTTGAGCATGAACTGCCTTTTTAAGGTCATGCCACAGCATTTCAATCGGATTCAGGTCAGGACTTTGACTAGGCCACTCCAAAGTCTTCATTTTGTTTTTCTGAAGCCATTCAGATGTGGACTTACTGGTGTGTTTTGGATCATTGTCCTGCTGTAGAACCCAAGTGCGCTTCAGCTTGAGGTACGAACAGATGGCTGGACATTCTCCTTCAGGATTTTTTGGTAGACAGCAGAATTCATGGTTCCATTTACCACAGCAAGTCTTCAAGGTCCTGAAGCAACAAAACGGCCCCAGACCATCACCACCACCATATTTTACTGTTAGTTACTAATTTTACTTCTAATGTTCCTTTTCTGAAATGCGGTGTTACTTTTACACCAGATGTAATGGGACACACACCGTCCAAAAAGTTCAACTTTTGTCTCATCAGTCCACAAAGCATTTTCCCAAAAGTGTTGGGGATAATCGAGATGTTTTCTGGCAAAACTGCGATGAGCCTTTATGTTCTTTTTGCTCAGCAGTGGTTTTCGTCTTGGAACTCTGCCATGCAGGCCATTTTTGCCCAGTCTCTTTCTTATGGTGGAGTCATGAACACTGACCTTAACTGAGGCAAGTGAGGCCAGCAGTTTTTTGGATGTTGTTGTGGAGTCTTTTGTGACCTCTTGGATGAGTCGTTGCTGTGCTCTTGGGGTAATTTTGGTCGGCCAGCCACTCCTGGGAAGGTTCACCACTGTTCCATGTTTTCGCCATTTGTGGATGATGGCTCACACTATAGTTCGCTGGAGTCTCAAAGCTTTAGAAATGGCTTTATAACCTTTTCCAGACTGATAGATCTCAATTACTTTGTTTCTCATTTGTTAATGAATTTCTTTTAATCGCAGCATGATGTCTACCTTTTGAAGATCTTTTGGTCTACTTCACTTTGTCAGGCAGGTCCTATTTAAGTGATTTCTTGATTGAGAACAGGTGTGGCAGTAATCAGGCCTGGGTGTGGCTAGAGAAATTGAACTCAGCTTTCCAAAGATGTGCTAAACCACGGTTAATTTATGGTTTGTTTGGGGGGGTTTTTTTGGGGGGGGGCGATCACTTTTTCACACTGGGTCATGTAGGGTTTGGATTTTTTTTTTTACCCTTAATTAAACACCTTCATTTAAAAACTGCATTTTGTGTTTACTTTTGTTATCTTTGTCTAATATTTATATTTGTTTGATGATCTGAAACATTTAAGTGTGACAAACACAAAAAAGTGAGAAATCAGGAAGGGTGCAAACACTTTTTCACACCACTGTACTTTACATTATAAAAACACTGGCACTCGTCGGCCTCCGTCGGTCTATGACGACCATGGAAGAGAATCCTAAACGTCTACTCTGCTGGAACAGCACCGCCTGTGGCGGAACAGCATCGCCTGTGGCTGAACAGGCCGATGCGCGAATGGCAGTTCCTGTCACACAGGTCGCACTTGTGGGTGGTCTCCGTGCTGTTGGGTCTGTGGCGGTTCTTCCTGCAGGTCCTTTTTTTCATCTGCTGCAGCAGTCAGTCTCTCTTCACCCGCCTTGAGCTGTCTGGTCAGGGTGCCTCTCCATTTGGAGCGGTCCGTTTCAAGGTCCTCCCAGCGCTCTGTGTTGATCTCCAGGGCCTTCATGTCTCTCTTGCAGACGTCTCTAAAGCACAGCTGTGGGCAGCCAACGTCTCTCCTGCCAGTCGCCAGTTCTCCGTAGAGGACGTCTTTGGGGATTCTGCCATCCTCCATACGGTGAACGTGGCCTAGCCAGCGGAGCCTGCGCTGCCTGAGTAGAGTGAACATGGAGGGAAGGCCGGCGCAGGACAGAACTTCTGTGTTGGACACTTTGTCCTGCCAGGATATGTCCAGGATGTGGCGAATGCAGCGCAAGTGGAAGGAGTTCAGTCTCTTTTCCTGCCAGGCGTATGTTGTCCACGTCTCACTCCCATAGAGCAGTGTGCTGATGACGCAGGTGTTGTACACTGCCATCTTTGTCTTGACAGAGAGTTTGGGATTCTCCCACACTCGTGTGGTGAGGCGAGCGAGTGTGAAGGCTGATTTTCCAATCCTCGTGTCGATCTCTGTATCAAGGGAGAGGTTGTTGCTGATCGTGGACCCCAGGTACGTGAACTGATTCACGACCTCCAGCTCGTAGTCGTCGATGGTGATGGTTGGTGGTGCTTCCGTGCCTTGCGCCAAGACGTTAGTCTTCTTCAGGCTGATGGTAAGCCCCAAGTCCTTGCATGCCTGGAAGAAGCGGTCCATCAGGGTCTGAAGCTCCTGCTGTGTGTGGTTTGTAACTGCAGCGTCGTCTGCGAACAGCATGTCTCTGATTAGAGCCTTGCGTACTTTGGTTCTGGCTTTCAGGCGGGCGAGGTTGAAAAGCCTGCCGTCAGATCTTGTGTGCAGGTAGATTCCCTCTGTTGCTGTGCTGAAGGCATGCCTCAGGAGCATAGCAAAGAAAATCCCAAAGAGGGTTGGCGCAAGTACACAGCCCTGTTTCACTCCGCTGCGTATGTTGAATGGCTCTGAGACGTTGCCGTCGTGCTGCACTATCCCCTGCATGTTGGTGTGAAATGATTCGATGAGGCTTTGCAACTTTGGTGGGCATCCTATCTTTGGCAGGATCTTGAAAAGGGCCTCTCTGCCGACCAGATCGAACGCTTTGGTGAGGTCGATGAAGGCGATGTACAGGGGCATGTTCTGTTCTCTGCATTCCTCCTCGAGTTGGCGGATGGAGAATATCATGTCTACCGTCAATCGCTCAGTGCGGAAGCCACACTGAGACTCGGGGTAGACACGTTCAGCAAGCTTCTGTAGACGAACGAGAACAACTCGCACGTAGACTTTGCCAACAACGCTGAGGAGGGAGATGCCCCTGTAGTTGTTGCAGTCGCTTCTCTCCCCTTTGTTTTTGTAGAGGGTGATGATCTTGGCGTCCCTCATGTCCTGTGGTACGGCACCTTCCTTCCAGCACTGGCAGAGGACGTCATGCAATGGCAGCAGTAGGGCGGTCTTGCAGTGCTTGATCAGGTTGGGGGGTATGCCGTCGTTGCCGGGTGCCCTGCCAGCGGCCAAGCTATCAATGGCCTTGCTAAGTTCGTTGATGGTTGGCTCGGCGTCAAGTTCATCCATGGATGGCAGGCAGTCGATGGCATCAAGGGCTGATGGTGTCACGGTGTTCTGTCTGGAGTAGAGGTCAGAGTAGTGTTCCACCCATCTCTCCATCTTCTTGTTCTTTTCTGTGATCATCTCCCCAGTGGAGGATTTGAGGGGGGCCGTCTTGCTCTGAGCCGGACCAAGTGCTTTCTTGACGCCATCGTACATACCACGGATGTTCCCTGTTATGGCAGCGGTTTTAATGTCTTGGCTGAGCTGAGTCCAGTACTCGTTGGCACAGCGCCGAGCAGTCTGCTGAACTTTGCTTCTTGCAGCCCTGAGAATCTGGAGATTCTTCTCGTTTGGGTACTTCTTGTACTCAGCAAGTGCTGAGCGCTTGGCTTCAATGACAGGGGTCATCTCAGTCAACTTGGCATGAAACCAATCCTGTGACTTCAAGGTCTTCCTCCCAAAGGTAGCCAAGGCTGTGCGGTGGATGGTGTTTTGCAGCTCTTCCCACTTCTGCTTTGCAGATTCTCCTTCTTGTGGTACACCAAGTTCCTTCTCAAAGGTGGAGGCAAACTGCTCAACAAGTTCTGGTTGGGCCATCTTGCTGGTGTCAATCCGTGCCTTTCCAGGCTGTCTAGCACGATGGAATTTCTTCAGTTGCAGCTTGACCTTGCAACACACCAATGAATGGTCTGTGTCGCAATCTGCACTCTGGAACGAACGGGTGATTAGCACGTTCTTCAGTGAGGTACGCCTGGTCAGGATCAAGTCCAGCTGGTGCCAGTGCTTTGAGCGCGGATGTCGCCAGGAAACCTTGTGTTGGGGCTTGGTCTTGAAGAACGAGTTTGTGATGCACAGATCGTGATATGTGCAGAACTCGAGCAGCCGTTGTCCGTTGTCGTTCATTCTGCCCATGCCAAATGGTCCAAGACAGGAGGGCCAGGAGTCGTGGTCAGCACCCACTCTGGCATTGAAGTCTCCAAGGAGAATGAGTTGTTCAGAGTTGGGGATGATCCTGACAGTTGTTGCGAGATTCTCGTAGAACTCGTCTTTTGCCTCTGGTGTGGCTGTCAGTGTTGGGGCATACACACTGACGAGGGTGACTGGGCCTTGAGTGGTGTTTAGGCGGAGGGTGAGGAGTCGTGCAGAGCCATTGCTGCCCAGTTCCACCATCTTCAGCAAGGTGTTCTTCACTGCGAAGCCCACTCCATGTTCCCTGTGTTCGTCACTGCCCTTTCCCTGCCAGTATAACGTGTAGTCCTTCTCTTTCAGTGTGCCTGCGTCAGCCAACCGTGTTTCCTGGAGAGTGGCAATATCCACTTCCAGTCTCTTCAGCTCATTATTGATGATGGCAGTCTTCCTGGTGTTGTTGATGTCCTTGAGGTTAGCAGCGAGTCCTGTCATCATAGTGCGGACGTTCCAAGTTCCCAGTTTTAGAGTTGGTCTCTTTTGTTTTTTTGTCTTGCCTGGTGCGAAGGTTCTCAGCCTGTCATTCGTACTTCTCCTCATCCCCATGCACCCAATGAGGAAAGCAAGCTGTGGCGGGACAACACCTTATTGGCTGGGGGCTGCCCAGCTTGAGGCGGGCGGTAGCTGTCCAGTGAGATCCGATGATCCCTCCCACCGTCGGGAACAACCCCTGGCGCCGCGCTCTACACCAATTGAGCGGTGGCTTATAACCGGTAACTGTCATTCCCCGTGTTTTGTCTATGCCAAAGGCGAAGGTGGAGTGTCCTCTCCAGTGATCCGGTGTTCTACCTTCCAGCGTTGGGCGTTGGTAGGATTCAAGCCTGGGCAGGAAGATATGGAGGACAAGATGTTGCCCATGCAGCATGTCCCCCCTCTCCACGTCACTGATGAATCCAAAGGAACAGCAAGGCTGCTACAGTTTGGCACCAGCGCTGTCGCAGGAGCTGCCAGAACGATGTTGAGCACAACAGAGAACTGCCTTAGGGACTCCGACTCCGGATTTTTCCTCAGGGTTGACTCCCGAAGCCATTCCCGTGACCGGGTGTGCCGCAAGGCAGCGGAGGTTTGAAATCAGGGTTTACCTTCCCCTAGATGGGCTACCTTCCCAGGTTGACGGGCCACCATCTACCCGAAGCATCTGGTTTTAAGGCGCCAGAGATCCGCCCTCGCCCCTTCTCCTAGTAGTAGGGATGTGATTTGGGGTTGAGGAAATTATCTGAAAATTTAGCAGGGGGTCTGGGGGACAAAGTCCCCCAGCGGGGTCCAGGGCAGAGCCCCTGGGGGGGGGGGGGGGGGGGGCAAGGGGGGCGAATGCCCCCGAAGCTCCTGGGGTTTTATGATTTTTAAGTACCAGAACTGTGCTTAAATGACATAAAACAAACAGCTGAATGTCACTTATTACTGTATAATATTGACTTATGTTCCAAGAAGATAGCATTCCTAAAATATTCCAACAAGCATTATCCATCACATGTGTGGCGTTAAAAATATTTTTTAAATAAAGTTCAAAACATCTTCAGCAGGCAAGATGAAGAAAAGTGAAAAGTGAACTCCTGTGGCAGATATAAGGCGTTTGATCGCCTCTAAGACGTTTGATCGTGTTAATCACAGGATATTGTTTACGAAAATGATTGACAGGGGGGTTCCCAAGTACTTAGTACGTATCCTGATTTACCGGTACGCACATCAGAAGATGCTGGCGAAATGGGGTGAAAGAAGATTTGTTAATGAAATTCCCTGTCTTTGAATTGGCAGGCAGGGAATTAATTGTCAGGGATAAAATTAAATATCTGGGACATTTTATTAATGATAGAATGACTGATGGTGATGATATTTTCAGACAACGCTGCAAAATCTACATGCAAGCAAATATTCTTGCACGCAGGTTTGGTTTTTGTTCTGACGAGGTGAAACTGGTTCTTTTTAAAACCTATTGTACACCTTTATACACTGCTCATTTATGGATAAATTATAGGAAACAAAGTATGCAGAAATTACAGGTTGCTTACAATGATGCTTTAAGAATTTTACTGAAAAAGCCTCGATGGTGCAGTGCTTCCGAGTTATTTCTCATCACGTGCAAATACACTGCATCCAGTAATAAGGAATCTTATGTATAAATTCATCTGTCAGCTTGATGTATCTAGAAATGAAATCATTGAAGTCATGTCTAGCATTAAGCTCAGTTCTATTCGCTGTCAGTCAGTTTAGAAGGCACTAATACAGTAGTCTTTTTAAGTCTTTTTAAAGTCTGTTCTTTGTACTTCTTTTAGTAGTTGTGTCTTGTTTTGTAACTTTTTGATTGTTTTTCTTATCTGTTTTCAACTGTCTTGTTTTATTTTATTTTATTTTATTTATTTTATTTTATTTTTGATGGACCTTGAGTCTGGAATAAAGTCTTTGATTGATTGATTGATATAAAGGTCTACATTTAACCATGAGAAACTCCAGCTTAGCTGAGCAGTGTCTCCCAACAGTGACAGAGTTCGTGCATCAAGCCTTGTTAATATAAATGCATACTCCCCCACCTCTGGTCTTACCGGAATCATTAGCTGCTCTGTCTGCCCGGAGAGTGTGCTGTCCGGCCAGCTCGACAGCACCATCAAGTAATTCAATTCAATTCAGCTTTATTTATCATGCGCCACATCACAACAAAAGCCATCTCGTGGCGCCACACAAGTACTCCACTATGTAGCCATGTTTCCGTGAAAATCATGATATTGCAGTTCATAAGTTTCTTATTGTTGGTGATCCGAAGCCGTAGCTCATCCATTCTGTTCGCCACTGACCGTACATTAGCGAGGAAAATGCTGGGTTGAGAAAGCCGGTGCGGTGTTAGCTTTAGCTTAGCTCTTAGCCCTCCGCGCTTCCCCCGCCTTTGTTTACGGTCTCTACGCTGCCTGTGAGCACTTCCGGTCGGCCGGGTAGCTTACCTAGCGTCGGGTGTTCTCCAGAGCTCAGGGATGAAACGTAGATTGCTGATAAAAAGGTTGTTATTTTGTAATCCAATGTCCAAAAGTTCATTTTGGGTGTAAGATGTAAAAGCTGTTCTGAACGAACAGACACAAAAAGAGCAGAAATATCGCCGCTAATCCACAAAATCTGAAGAGACGCTGAGCCTCGCATTGTGCAAGCGCCGCCATCTGGTCTGAAAATTTTTGGAAGATAAAAAAAGCGGAATTCCACGAATTAGCGGAAAAATCACATCCCTATTATTAGTAAAAGCAGTTCCGCCGGGCTTAGAGACTAAACCACACGGGCAGGCTAGGAGTTGGACTTAGTTGTCAGAGGCTTTTCGAGACGCAAGCCATAAGGAGCATTTAATGAGCACTGGGAGCTTAACCCCAGTGCCGCTCCTGGCTAAGACAACCTTGGAACTCCACGGAACCTTGGAACTCGGCGGTGGCCTCAGAATAAGGAAGGGCGGGACATAAGACGCCAGTACAGTTTGTACCCAGACTCCTGTTTGTCATCATATTTTGCATCCAGAGCTGCTACCAATGCCTGAATATGCTTCCTGTCCATTGTTATTTAGAGACTGCTATTAAAAAAATAAGTAGAAAGTCTGACCATAGGAAAAGTGGAAATGCTGAGCTGTGAGTGACAAGCTGTTGCTGGGATACAGGGCACAGACTTTTTTTCCCAGAGCGCAGCGCACAAGCGCTGAAAAAAAGAGATTCATGGTGGTCAGGTGACATAAAACACGTTTGGTGGACACGCAACCTAAAAGGCATAAATATATTCAAGGAACATTAATTCTTACAACTAGTATTTGTAGCATTTTAAAAATTGTACTTCAATCCAAATTCAAACTGATGCAAAGGTTGTCCCTGCTACTCTCCTGACTGGAGTAATACAGCTTTTCCATGTTGAGGACAGGACAAACGGGAGTTACAGCACAGAAGCAGTAGAAAGCAATGATAACTCTTGCACTGTAAGCTGTTCTTTCAGGATCATAAAAATGACCTCTGGTCCTGTTCTCTTACTTGTTTCCATGATTGCAGCACAACATGTTTTCTTCCTCAGAAGTTCGCCTGTCTCCTATCTGGCATGGCAGGGAAGTCTAGTGCAGTTGGCCCTGGTTCTAGGAAGTTGTCTAACCAACATACACAAAAACCTTTCTGGAATAGACTGCAAAGCTTTCAAACGGGAAAGTCTGGGCTGTAACACTGTTGCTGAAGTCACCTTAAATGTGTAATTATTGTATGACAACACCTTATTTTGATGGTTTATTACTGGAGGGGTGGCCTAGTAGTGGTCCCCAACAACCATGGAGGTCATGGGTTCAAGACCACACCAATTGTACTTCCTGCATTTGAGCTTGGTGCTCAGCATAATAGAATGGGGGAAGGAAAGTAGGTTTACCCAGCCACAGGGGGAGCACAAGCTAGTGTACTCCCTGTGCCAGTCCTAAGCCCGGATAAATGGGGAGGATTGTGTCAGGATGTGGTGTAAAAATCCTTGCCAAATCAACATGCGGATCATCGTGATATCAGGTGATGATACAATGCTGCAACCCCAAAAGGGAGCAGCCAAAAGCAGAAAAAAAATAATAATAGTAATAATTTTACAGATATCCCCTTTAACTATCACCAACTTTGATTATTACAGTCAAGAGTGAATGCACTTGTCAGTGCTTACTAGACGTCAGGTGCTTACTTTTACTTGAAATTAATGAAACAATAGATTTAAATAGCAAAATATAAAAACACAAGCAATTTCTTGTCAAGTCTTTCTGGTTTATACTAACCTTTCTGGGACTCGTGCTTCTCCGTTTTGCCCTGGTACTCGAAGCCCACCGCACTTTTGTCCACCTTGTCCTTCTCAACACCAAACTTGCCACCAAAGCCCTTGGCATAATCTGCCGATGGCACCAGACGACACAAAGAAGTATGGGGGGAAAAAAATATAAAAATATATAGTTAGAACAAGAAGAGATGTCATGTCAGAAACCACTGAAGTTGCCAAAATGCATTTAGGGCTAAGTTAGGGTTATAAAACCTTGATCTGACTGCTGTAATAGAAAAATATCAAGACTGGACATTTATTTTGACAGCAGATAAGAGTTCTATAATCCCAACAAATCTTGTAATTATCAAGGCAAGGTTAACAAAATACTTAAACTAAAACATCCCTTTCCACCATTAACCCTTAAGCTGTGTAATTTCATCTCATCTGCCCCTAGTGGCAGAGCACGGCGCGGCACCTGTTAACTGATACCGTGCCAAACACTGCCTAGCTGGACTGAGGATTTGTACTGATCATGCCAGTTCACAAGGTGGTAGGCACGTGGTGGAGGACTCATGGATGACACGTAACACACCAATGAGGAAGAAATCCTTATTCTTCTTCTTCATCTTTGAGATTACAAAACAAAATGGACGGCACCCATCATTGTTTACATACGCGATCACAAACGAGCAAATTCGCAGGATTTGGTCCCCAATTTGCCAACTATGATTCCAAAAAGAGATTATTTAGCTTATGAACGTAGATTTTACATGTTCTTATAACACGGAGCGTGACGCTCATTGATTTCACTGGCCGGCGCCCGGATCACCATGTGACTATAGAGCAATCACCGGTTGCATCTCGTCATGTAAAAGAAATTGCCACAGATTGAAAGCGAAATTAAGGTGGAATGATCACTAACAGTTTGTGGATGTAGGAGAGAAAGCTAAAATGACCAGGAGAGGCCAAAATAGCAACCAGAATGCCGCAAAAGGACGCCACCTTGCCAGCGGTAAGTGATGAATGTCTTTGTTTGTTTGTATGCAAATTAGATGTGTAAATTCACTCCTATCTGAAACTTTGGATCATATTCTACATCTTTCTAATAGACAGTAAGCCATTATCTCTTACCACCTTCAAGTTATAGCATTGGAAAGTTGTGACATCTGATCTGAATATTTTCTTGAAAAAAATCTTTACCACTGTTGACCACTAGGGGTTATGTCGCAGTTTGGCAACATACACAGTTAGAGGGTTGGTCAGCAGGGTTATGTCAAAATTAGATGGTTTTAGCAGGTCTATGCCCACCACCTGGAATAGGAAGTGAACAAGACAACTTTGAAGGGGATTAACATTTCAAGACAGAAACACCAAACTATTTAGAAAAGGTGCTGACCCTGGGATGAAAAAAAAAATAATAATACAAATGGAAACAGAGAGGTCAAAAGAAAAGGAACCGTCTCCAACCTTACATAAACAGGTAAAAGACTGAAGAATGAAGGAAGTGGAGAAGTGGCGAAATAATGCAGTTTTCCAGGGGCTGCATAATGTGTCACTGGGCCAGGACCAAGTTGTCTAGGTGTACACCCTTGTGTGTAGATTAGTACGTGTCTCATGTTTAGCCCTCTGTCCAGGTTAATGGGAATGCTGTGTGGCAGGAAATCTTGACAAACCTTTCTGCGACTCATGTTTCTCGGTTTTGCCCTGGTAATCGAATCCCACCGCACTCTGGTCAACGCGATCTGTCTGCACGCCATATTGCCCCCCAAACCCAGTGGAGTAGTCTACACAGCAAAGCAGGGAGGGGATAGGGGAAGGAAGGGTAGGGGTCAAAGGTCAGGGTGAAGCAGAATGGCAGCAGTAGTCATGGAGCAGCTCTATTCCAAATACCCTTTTTATACATACTGATGCTAGTTATAGTTAAGATATAAATGTTGAAGACATACTGCTAATCATATTATAATGCAAGGATTCTGTGTGTGTCTCATTCTGCCTGTTCCTCGCATCTCTCTCAAACCATTTGTCAGACTGACCTCAGATTTGATACGTGCTTTGCTGAGGTTACAAGGGTGTGCATCCCCGAATTTCAGCCTCCCCGCATATGTGGAAGTTTAGGAGGGGAAATCTTTAATGAACATCCCCAGGGGAGCAATTATGGTCACATGACTAGAATTCTATGACCTCACATTGGAACACAGTGTGTCTGTGTTCTTAACTCCTTATAAGGAGTTCTTATAAGGACTTCTGAACAACTCCTTATAAGGTGTTGTTCAGTTCAGCAGTAACCGGAGTTGACCAGCATTCTATGACTGAACAACACCTTACAAGGATTTCAGCAGGAACTGAACAACTCCTTATTCAGTTCAGGGGCGGCAGTGGCTCAGGAGGTACAGCAGGTCGTCCAATAACCACATGGTTGGCGGTTCGAATCCCGCTCTCCACGGATATCCTGCCATTGTGTCCCTAGGCAAGACACTTCACCCCTAATTGCTCCTGGTGGGTCTGGAACTGCCATGTTAGGTAGCATGCCGCCATCAGTGTGTGAATGTGTGTGTGAATGGGTGGATAGCAGGATCTGTAAAGCGCTTTGGTCATCAAGGGATGAGAATAAAAGCGCTATATAAGTGAATGCCATTTTTTTTTATGCAGTCATGTGACCGGGCACTGTGCTAGTATTTCAAAGTCTAATATTAATATGTTTCAAATGTTATTAATATGTTTCAAGTTTCATTCAAATTTCACTCAAAGTATTTCAAAGTCTAATATTAATGTGTTTCAGATGTTATTAATATGTTTCAAATTTCACTCAAAACTAGGTGGGGTCATACTGGTGCAGCAAAAAAAACAAAAAAAAAACCCAATGACACTTGAGGAACCACAGGAATTGGGCACATGTTCAGACTTTACAGTGTTTCCCACAAAATTAAGCTGTATTTTGGGTTTGTTTTTTTAAAGGGGTTTCCACAGCAAAGCAATGACTACAGTCACTTGTTGCAGTTCATGACACTGGAGGTGAAGTAATAACCGATTCTAGGTGTTGTCCTAGGTTACATTTTCCAGTCAGTAGCCAAAATTTCTCCAAGGACCATATACTACGCATCTGGAAAGTATTCACAGCACTTGACTCCTTCCACATTTTGTTATGTTACAGCCTTATTCCAAAAATGGATTAAATTATCTTTTTTCCTGAAACTACTCACAATACATTGACAAAGTGAAAATGTTTTGGGGGTTTTTTTGCAAATTTATTAAAAATAAAGAATGAAAATAAAACTTGTACATGAGTATTCACGGCCTTTGCCATCACATTTAAAATTGAGCTCAGGTGCATCCTGTTTTCACTGACCATCCTTGAAATGTTTCTACAACTTGATTGGACTCCACCTGTGGTAAATTCAGTTGACTGGACATGATTTGGAAAGGCACACACTTGTCTGTATAAGGTCCCTCAGTTGACAGTGCATGTCAGAGCACAAACCAAGCATCAAGTCAAGTCAAAGGAATTGTCTGCAGTCCTCTGAGACAGAATTATATTGAGGCACAGATCTGGGCAAGGGTACAGAAAAGTTTCTGCAGCATTAAAGGTCCCAGCGGCCACAGTGGTCTCCTCCATCTGTCTTCTTTTGGCTGCTCCCTTCGGGGATCACCACAGCGGATCATCTGCCTCCATCTCACCTTTCCTATCCCTTGCATCTTCCTCGGTTAACACCAACCCTCTCCATGTCCTCCTTCACTACATCCATGAATCTTCTGTGGTCTTCCTCTTTTCCTCCTGCCTGGTAGCTTCATCTTCAACATCCTTTGTCCAATATATCCACTATCCCTCCTCTGCACATGTCCAAACCATCTTAGCCTTGCCTCTCTTACCTCATCTCCAAACGGCTCAACCTGAACTGTCCCTCTGATATACTCATTTCTAATCCTGTCCCTCCTAGTCACTCCCAATGAAAATCTCAGTATCTTCAATTCTGCCACCTCCAGCTCCTGTCTTTGGCCTCCTCCATCTGTAAATGGAAGAAGCTTGGAACCCCAAGGACTCTTCCAAAGCTGGCCACCAAGCCAAACTGAGTGATTGGGGGAGAAGGGCATTAGTCAGGGAGGTGACCAAGAACCCAACGGTCACTCTGATAGAGCTCCAGCATTTCTATGTGCAGAGGACAACAAACTGCAGCAATCTACCAATCAGGCCTGTATGGTGGAGTGGCCAAATGGAAGCCACTCCTCAGTAAAAGGCACATGGCAGCCCACCTGCAGTTTACCAAAAAGCACCTGAAGTACTCTCAGACTATGAGAAACAAAATTCTCTGGTCTGATGAAATAAAGATTGAACTCTTTGGCTTGAATGCCAAGCCTCATGTCTGGAAGAAACCAGGCACCGCTCATCACCTGGCCAATACCATCCCTACAGTAAAGCATGGTGGTGGCAGGAACTGGAAGACTAGTCAGAATTGATGTATTACATACATTTGGGGTGGTAGTGGCTCAGGAAGCAGAGCAGGTCATCCAATAACTGGAAGATTGGCAGTTCGATTCCCGCTCCCCCCACCCTGCAGTTGTGTCCTTGGGCAAGACACTTTGCCCAAGGACAAAGTGGGTGAATGTGAATAAATGTGGGTGAATGTGAATAAATGTTGGGTGAATGTGAATAAATGTTTGGTGATGGTCGGCGAAGCCGCTGGCGTGGACTGGCAGCCACGTTTCCGTCAGTCTGCCCCAGGGCAGCTGTGGCTACCGTAGTAGCTTACCACTACCATTGTCTGTGGAGTGAATGGATAATGGACTCATTGTAAAGTGTCTTTGGGTATCATGAAAAGTGTTATATAAATGCAATCCATTATTATTTGACCAACGAATGGGAGAGACCACAAATCACATTTCTGTGATCCTGATCTTGTGGTATACGGATCACCATTATCCTATCCTGGAAATCTTTGAAAACCATGACAAAATCTCATGATTGATATTATCTGGGATGACAAAATCTGGATAATTCTGATCTGGACAAAGTTCTGAAATGGTGGGCCTTGTTTATTTTTGGTATGGCACAGACTGCTCGACTTCAGGGAGTGGGCCATTTGACAACTTCTGTTGAGACCGACAGGGTAAATTTGACCAAGGACAACTCCTGGAGCCCATCATTAGTCCAACAACATGACAGGATACTGAAGAGCTGAATGACGAGGACTACCATAGCAGTTACCAAATCAACCCATCAGTCGAAAATAAGGGCCACACTGTTAAAACAAGTAGTAAAATTTTTCATATTAAAATACTGTTTTCAAAATCATTACCTCCACCAAGGGAGTAGGTAATGATTTTAGTGGTGTTGGTTAGTTGGGTTGTCTGTGAGCAACATTACTCAAAAAGAAATGAATAGATTTTGATGAAATTTTCAAGAAAGGAGTGTAATGGCACGGGGAACATATAATTAGATTTTGGTGATGATCTGAGAGTGCATACTGTACCTCCACCAAGGGCTTTGAATTTGTGCAGCAAGATTACACAAAAACTACTGGATGGATTTGGATGAAGTTTTCAGAGGTAGTTCTTGGGCTAGAGAGGAACCCATTACATTTTGGTGATGATCCGAGAATGCATACCTCCGCCAAGGCTCTTATCTTCTCATGGAGGGTTGGCAACAACACTCCAAAATTACTGGATGGATTTGGATGACATTTTCACCAGAGGTGGTTCTTGGGCTACAGATGAACCCATTACATTTTGGTGATGATCTGAGAATGCATAGCTCAGCCAAGGCTCTTATCTTCTCACAGTGTGTTAGCAACAATACTCAAACTAATGGAAAGACTTTGATGCAATTTTCACCAGAAATGGCTCTAGGCCTACACAAAAAACCCAATCCATTTTGGAGGTGATCCATGAGGGCCAGAAGGAGCCTTGGCAGAGCTATGTGCTCTCTTGAGTGCTTTTCTTGTTAACAATAAATTAACCTTTGACTGGGTGAATGTCACTCGCAGCATAGCCTGAGTCCCAATAGCCAATCACCGGGTGCTTTCTAATTGACCAGCTAACGTCGCACCCTTCTTCATCTGGCTGCTCCCTATAAGGGTCTCCACAGCAGACCATCTGCCGCCATCTCACCTTATCCCTTGCATCTTCCTCTGCAACACCAACCCTCTCCATGTCCTCCTTCACTACATCCATGAATCTTCCATGTGGTCTTCTTTTCCTCTTGCCTAGCAGCTCCATCTTTAACACCCTTTGTCAAGGAGCAATGGTAGCCTAATGCTTAGGGATGAGGACTGGTGCTCTAATCTGGATGGGACAGATAACAGTAGTGTTTTCCCCACCCTCCTTAACCCCACTGTGGTGCCCTTGAGCAAGGCCCTTAACCTAAACTGCTCCAGTGGCCACTCATGCTATGGTGGAAGTAAAATGATGTGACATTAGAATGATTTTGGAAACAATTATTTAAGGTGAAAATGTTACATAATGTTGTAATAATAACATGGCATGGGTTGCTCCCTTTTTGTTGGCTGAAACGGGAACCTTTTTTTTTGGGGGGGGGGGCACTTGAGAAGTTCTTCCCAAGAAAAAGGTGATGTGTGAGAAACACTGGTTTATGTTCAAAAGGCCCTGGAGGGGATAAGCGCAAAACAAAGATGGTGTCAGCATGAAATTGTGAGAATGCAGCCTCAAAACACTAAAATCTCAAGCCAGAGTACATATTTGACCAAAAATATTACTTTGGCTTTGATCTGAAAGGTTTTAAATCTCAAAGCTACCAAGTAAACAAAAGCAGCTTATTCTCCTAACTGGTCAAATGGATTATGATTAAACACTAGTGAAGATACAGTGGTGTGAAAAAGTGTTAGCCCCCTTCCTGATTTCTCTCTTTTTTTGTATGCCTGTCACACTTAAATGTTTCAGATCAAACAAATTTAAATATTAAGATAAGATAAGATAAGATAAGATAAGCCTTTATTAGTCCCACAACGGGGAAATTCCAGGATTGCAACAGCACAGGGATAGCAACACTCAGAGCAACAATCAGAAGGCAAGAAAAAAAACAAGCAAGCAAGAGCAGCTAATATACATATGTACATTAGACAAAGATAACACAAGTAAACACAAAATGCAGTTTTAAAATGAAGGTGCTTATTATTAAGGGGGGAAAAAACCAAACCTACATGGCCCTGTGTGAAAAAGTGATTGCCCCTAAACCTAATAACTGGTTGGGCCACCCTTAGCAGCAACTGCAATCAAGCGTTTGCGGTAACTGGCAATGGATCTTTTATAGCGCTGTGGAGGAATTTGGGGCCATTTGTCTTTGCAGAATTGCTGTAATTAAGCCACATTGAAGGGTTTTTGAGCATTAACCACCTTTTTAAGGTCATGTCACAGCATCTCAATTGGATTCAGGTCAGGACTTTGACTAAGCCACTACAAAGTCTTCATTTTGTTTTTCTTAAGCTATTCAGAGGTGGACTTGCTGGTGTGTTTTGGATCATTGTCCTGCTGCAGAACCCAAGTGCGCTTCAGCTTGAGGTCACGAACAGATGGCCGGACATTCTCCTTCAGGATTTTTTGGTAGACAGCAGAATTCATGGCTCCATTTACCACAGCAAGTCTTCCAGGTCCTGAAGCAGCAAAACAGCCCCAGACCATCACACTACCACAACCATATTTTACTGTTGGTATGATGTGCCTTTTCTGAAATGCTGTTACTTTTATGCTAGATGTAATGGGACACACACCTTCCAAAAAAGTTCAACTTTTGTCTCGACAGTCCACAGAATATTTTCCCAGAAGTCTTGGGGATCATCAAGATGTTTTCTGTCAAAACTGAGATGAGCCTTTATGTTTTTGGTTGGTTTTTTTTTTGCTCAGCAGTGGTTTTCATCTTGGAATTCTGCCATGCAGGCCATTTTTCCCCAGTCTCTTTCTTATGGTGGAGTCATGAACCTTAACTGAGGCAAGTGAGGCCTGCAGTTCTTTGGATGTTGTTGTGGGGTCTTTTGTGACCTCTTGGTTGAGTCATCACTGCACTCTTGGGGTAATTCTGGTTGGCCGGCCTCTCCTGGGAAGGTTCACCACTGTTCCATGTTTTCACCATTTGCGGATAATGGCTCTCACTGTGGTTTGCTGGAGTCCCAAAGCTTTAGAAATTTTTTGATTTTTGATTTGATTTTGTGTACTTTATTGATCCCCAGAAGGGAAATTCAGGGCATGCACCTGGATGGATGAAGCAGCCACGGTATGGCACTAAGCCTTCACCATTCACACACACATTCATATCTAGGGTCACTTTAGAGTCTCCAATTAACCCAACCTGCATGTTTTTGGCCTGTGGGAGGAAACAGGAGAAATCCCGGAGTAAACCCATGTAAACACGGGGAGAACATGCAAACGCCACACAGATTACTATTGGTCAGGGACTGGGATCGATCTCGGGATCCCATAGCCAAGGGTGAGTTACTGTGCTGCCACAGTGCTAACCACTGCACCGCCCAAATGGCTATATAACTTCAGTTACTTTGTTTCTCATTTGTTCCTGAATTTCTTTAGATTGCAGCATGATGTCTAGCTTTTGAGGATCTTTTGGTCTACTTCACTTTGTCAGGCAGGTCCTATTTAAGTGATTTCTTGATTGAGAACAGGTGTGGCAGTAATCAAGCCTGAGTGTGGCTAGAAAAATTGAACTCAGCTTTCCAGAGATGTGATAAACCAGAGTTAATTTATGTTTTAACAGAAGGAGGCAATCACTCTTTCCACACAGAGCCATGTAGGTTTGGATATTTTTTTTACCCTTAATAATAAACCTCTTCATTTAAAAACTGCATTTTGTGTTTATTTGTGTTATCTTTGTCTAATATTTAAATTTGTTAAATGTTTCAGATCATCAAAGTGTGACAAACGTACAAAAAAAAGAGAAATCAGGAAGGGACAAACACTTTTTCACACCACTGTATGTACACTACTTAAAAAGTTAGGAACATTCGGCTTTCGGGTGAAATTTAAGGAAAATGTAACAAGTTCACGCTACAGTGATATTATTCAAGATTCAGAGGCTTTATTATCATGTGCACAGTTAAGAAATGCAACATTTCCTGAGCAATGAAATTCTTACTCTGCTCTCCGAACGAATGCCAAGGTTATCAGTACACAACAATACTAATGAGGCAATAACACAGAACCAAACCACAGAATAACTTGAGGAAACAAGAAGAATGAAATTTGAAATTCCCTGGGTGACTATAGTGGACAGTGGTATATTGATATCAGAGATGCTATGAACCTGAGATGGCATAAAACTATGTACAGTGTGCAAATGAGCAATATACAAATTAGCACCCAGTGTGCGAATTTCTCTGTAATAATAATGCCAGTAGACTGTACATGATAATTAGCAGCAGAGTTGATATGGACATCAGATGGGGTGAGACGATGGACACTGTACAAATGAGCAATGTGCAAATTTAGCAACCAGTGTGCGAATTCCTATTTGCAAAACTGTGTTGCGGAGTTTTGGGAGTTTGTTATTTGTTCAGCAGTCTGATGGCAGTGGGAAAGAAGGTGTTTTTCAATCTGGTTGTCCTGCATTTCACACTTCTGTATCTCCGGCCTGAGGGTAGAAGTGTGAACAGTCTGTGCTAGGGGTGAGTGGGGTCCCAGACGTTGGCGTCAGCTCTGCTTTGGAATCTACAGTGGTAGATGCTCTGCAGAGAAGGGGGTGGAGTCCTGATGATCTTCTCCGTTGTCTTCACCACTCGCTGCAGGCGTTTGTGGTCCAGGGCAGTAGTGCTGCTGTACCACGCAGTGATGCAGTTGGTCAGGATGCTCTCGATGATGCAGCTGTAGAAGTTGAGGATCCTGGGGGACATGCCAAACTTCTTCAGCCTCCTCAGAAAGTACAGCCGCTGTTGAGCTCTCTTAACCAGCTCTGTGGTGTTGTGTGTCCACGTAAGGTCCTCGCTGATGTGGATGCTCAGGTATTTAAAGCTGCTCACCCTCTCCACCTCAAGCTCCCGGATGAACAGCGGCCGATGGGGTCTCCTCCTCCTCTTCCTCATGTCCACTATCATCTCCTTTGTCTTGTCCGTATTGAGGGTGAGGTTGTTGTCGTCCTCACACCAAGACACCAGGTTGGCCACCTCCCTCCTGTAGCTTGTTTCATCGTCACCAGTGGTGCGTCCTATCACTGCTGTGTTATCCACGAACTTTAAGATGATATTGTCCTTGTGGGAGGCAACACAGTCATGGGTGAAGAGGCTGTAGAGGATGGGGCTGAGAACACAACCCTGTTACACAACCCTAGAACACAATCGACATGTGGCTGAACAGAAGAACAACAGAAGAACACAACCTTATTATATCATGAAAGTAGGGCATTTAAGTAGCAACATGCAATGGTGATTTCCTCATATCAAACAATTTATTGAAACAAAAGCCAACAACAGTGGTGGGTATACCACAACAAAAAATGTCAATGTCTCAACTTGTCATGTGCCCTTGAGCATCAATTCCAGCTTGACGACAACGTCTCATGCTGTTCACAAATCCACGTATTGTCTGCTGAGGCATGGCATTCCACTCTTCTTGAAGGGCGGCCCTCAGGTCACTAAGGTTGTGGGGTGCAGGGTTACGAGCGTCTACACAGCGACTCAGCTGATCCCATAAGTTTTCTATGGGATTCAGGTCTGGAGAAAGTGCAGGCCACTCCATTTGAGGTACCCCAGCTTCCAGCAGTCATTCCCTAATGATGCAACCCCGATGAGCTGGAGCATTGTCGTCCATGAAGATGAAATTAGGCCTGTGTTGTTCATGCAGGGGCACAATGACTGGATTAAGGTAGGTAGGTAGTACTGGCTTGTCACTGTACCATTCACGTGTAGGGCAGTTCTGTATTGACTAGACAAGCCTGCCCAGACTGTAACACCACCACCACCCAAGGCTTGTCTGGTGATAACAGTGGCTGATGCATAGCGCTCCCCTTGACGTTTCCAACATTGCTAGCGACCATCATTTCTGCTCACCATGAACTGACTTTCATCAGAGAACAGCACTGAGGCCCACTAGTCCCTTGTCCAGCATAAACGTTCCCTGGTCCAGGCCTGTGCCTTTTGGTGTGGTCAGGTACCCTTGCAGGTCATCTAGCACGCAGACCACGCTGATGTAAATGGTTTCGAATGGTCTGTTGTAACACTTGGGTGCCTCTCACCTCCCTTAAATGTGCCTGGAGTTGAATGACAATCATCCATTTCCGCAGGGCACTGTTCACAATGAAGCAGTCATCAGCGTAGGATGTGGCCAAAGGACGTCCACTTCTATGCCTTTCTGGGATTCTTCCAGTCTCTCCGCATCTCTGTTGCAACCTGTTGATGACACTCTGTGACACTCTAAACCAGGGGTCTCCAACATGGGACTCCTGGAACGTTCAGGTTTCTGTGGGAAATCTTCTAATTTTACTTCTTAATTGGTCCAAAGATTTGCAAATAATTTGTCATTGTTGCACATGTGTTATGTAGACACCCATGCACAATGACAGCAAATTATTTGCAAATTTTTGGACCAATTAAGAAGTCAAATTACAAAATTTCCCACAGAAACCTGAATGTTCTAGGAGCCCCAGGTTGGAGACCCCTGCTCTAAGCTCAGTGACCACTTCCCTCTGAGAACATCCTGTCTGAAGCTTCACAATGGCGAGGTACTGTTGATCAGTTGTTAGGTGCTGTCTTGGTCTCATGATGTCAAAATGTGAACAGCATGATGATGAGGACTGTTTAAATACCAATTCTAATTGAACCAGAAAATTTATTGGTCAATTCATGGATCAAAGACCTGTTGTGAATTTTCCCATAAAGCACCTTGTTAGAGACCACCAAGTTATACAAAATGCGCTGAAACACTGAACAGTTGGACATTTGCATTCAAAAGGTTAGAGAAGGTCAAATTAAGTTCACCTGTTATAGTAAAGTTATAATGCATTTTTGGTGCATCCTGAAATTTCACCCAAAAGCTGAATATCCCTAATTTTTTGTGAGTAGCGTATATACACATGGCCTAACTAAAAAAAAAACAAAACGGCCACATGTCTACAAACAGCGCGTCTCAAAAATGTACTGTAGGCAAACTGGAAAGCACGCTACAAAACCTATACAGTGAGAGTCAGTGTGTCCCTTAATTCAGAAATTTATGACTGACATGGCTTCTACATGTCCTGCGAGTGGGGCAGAGGCACACAACCAAAGTGAACAAGTTGCTACATTACCTTTCTGTGAGGCATGTTTCTCTGTCCTTCCAGCATACTCAAAGCCAACAGCTGACTACAGTGACAGAAAAGGGAAGCACAGCAGTTATTCTACTGATAAACTGATCTGTGTTGATCACCTCTACCAAGTTTAAAGATGTGTTCAATCAAGTGGTTGCTTTTTAGTGCTGCATTTTTTCTTCTCCGTGCTAATTAAATTCATAAACAGTTCTCCTGGTGAACAGGGAAAACTGAAATTTCTCTTTTTTTTAGTGCAATACTTTATGAACACACAAAGTACACAAAGCAGTTTTTTTTTAAGAAAGTCAGCAATATCAGGCAGTTTCAAAGCCAGAAAACCAAACATTGCTTGCACATTTGCATGTTGCACCAATTTAAACCAAAATCTGGCACAGCGCGTTTCCATCTTAAAGGTATAGTGTGTAAAACTTTGAAGCCAATTTAAGTTCGAAACCTTTAATGCAGCATAAAACCCTAACTATTTCACTATACCTCAAATACCCTCATAAGTAAAGTGCAAGTGTATTGCATTTTCTGTACCTTACACAGGGAGAGCGTCCGTCTTCATCTAGGCAGCCATTTTGGACCACCATAATGTCTTTTCTAGTTTTTATGTCAAACTTTATTTACAAAAATGGCTTCTGCAGGTTATATTATATGCTTTGGAAGAGGGTGAGGACTGATAAAATGTGAATGTTTGCAACTTGAAATTCAAACACTGGACTTCACTGATTATTACACACTGCACCTTTAAGCTATGACAACAATACTGGGTTAACGGCATTAATACATGGTCGTTTGATTCCTTGCAGAACTTGTTCTTAATATTGCAGTGCAGTGTTGCCATTTGTAATCAGTCAAATTCAGTACTTAGGCATCCATTTATTATAAAGCAGTGATCCCCAACCATCTATCATTGAGGGCCAAAACTCTGCAGGTGTTGCCTCCAACAGGTGATTTCAGTGAATTTCTTCCGACTGACTGCTGATCAGTGAAAACACCTGCTGAAGCGACTGGGTGGAAAAGAAAACCTGCAGGGTCGTGGTCCTCCATGGTACATGGTTGGGGATCACTGCTATAAATGATATAACTTCAGGGGACTGCTGATTAAACATTCCTTTAATATTGCAAACTAAAATAAAAAAGAAATGGTTTGAAGTTAAATTATTAGCAGGAAATACCTGATCAACACGGTCAGTCTGCACACCAAACTTCCCTCCAAAGCCCTTAGAGGTATCCGTTTGGGAGCAGTGCTTGGACAGTTTGCTCTGGTATTCATGGCCCACGGCGGACTGTCAACACACAAAGACACATAGTACCAATCATTAGTTAAGTGCAGCCCGACCCAGGGCTGGCCCATCCTGACATGTTTTCAGGCATCCCAGACACTCTGTGGTCTCTCTCTCTCTCCCCTTGGTGCTGTGCCCCACTTGCCCTGCTTGGTTGGCTCACTACCTGTCCAAGGCATGGATATGTCCAGCCCTCTTTCTCCAAGTTCCCTGTCCCATGGTCTTGGCTGTTGAGCATCCTATTAGCTGTGTCAGCCCATTCAGCATGGGCCCCACATTAGGTGTGCTCGACATGAATTTCGTCTGACTTGAAGGTTTAACATGATCTACATGTTGCTGCAGGGGTGGAGCAAAAATGCAGCATAGCAAAGAGTGTTCTACTTCTGGCAGCACCACCTTGCTTTTATCTAAGATTATCTGTAAAAATGTTATTAAAATTCTAATTCCATACATAGTACATGCAAAGTAAATGCAAGATGCTTTAAAAAAAAACTTCACTATAAAGTCAATAAGTGACCTTAACTGTTGTAAAATGACCCGAAGATTTTTTTCAGCCCATTTATCATTTATATTTAAAAAAAAAAAAAAAAAAGATTTGATTTATTGTTTTATTTTATAGATCTGTTGATCCAAATGACCCGTTTGTGTGGAGAAAAACGATGTTTGTAAAAGTGAAGGCAACATGTAAGAACCTGTATATGGAAATTTGACAACTGAATAAGAAGATTGTCACAAATGCATTTTAACAAAAAAAAAAAAAAAAGTTCCAGCAGTTTTTATTAAAAAAAAAAAAAATTGGGATCAAATACCCAAGTTTATCTTTGCTTTTAATAAAATGTTTAATCCAGTTCCTCTTGGAAATTGTAAAAAACACATTAAAACCTCCATGGTTACATGCATCACTTAAAATGTTTCTATTCAGATTAGTTTTATTTTACATAGGCTATAAATTTAAATGAAAAATAATCAATGTTTTAAAACCTGAGTCTGGAACATCTAATACCTGTGCAGAATAAACGTGTTCTTCCTTTGTAGGATAAATCCATCCTGACTCACATAATAAATGTATTTCTTTGGAATAATGTTTTTTTCCCCATCTTTATTAAAGTATCAAACAGAGCAATAATGAACAGTGAAGAATCTTACCAGTTTATGAAGAACATAAAGAGGGGGAAAAAAAAAATGGAGTTTTAACAGATAAGGATATGAGGGATAATACACTAAAGAACAACAGCACTCTGAGGTGAGTGCAATATGCCCCGCCTTCGTTTTCTTTGACGATCCCAATGCTTACTGACAGACAGCAATTTTCAACTTTTCAATATACAGTAATTACTGTGGCAGAACCAAATAAGCCCATCATCCACGAATATACAACAAAGTATACAACCCATAGTTGTAGGTCAGGATCCCAAGGTGAACCTGTGTAGTAAGTTTGGTGACCCTGGAGACCTTGACACGTTCTATAGTAAGAGATCATAGGGAGTGCTAGCGTTGATTTTTGACATTTTGACCCCAAACGTGTAGTCAGAGGTCATGGTGTCAGAGTGAACCTGTGTACCAGGTTTGGCGGCCCTAGCTTTCTTTGTTGTTTGTAGCGTTTACCCTGGGTTCCAATTTATGAAATCATTCTTTGCTGAGGAAAAATTGTTTCAACCAAAAGTCTGGTCATGAACTGCTTTTCTTACCCAAGACCAGAACTGTAACACTACCCATTGGCCATAAAGTGGAAGTTAATCCCTGCTTCATTTCCTGGAGTCATTTCTCCCTTTTCATCTATTTGCCAAAGGAATGCCCCAAATGACAGTTATGGTTGATATTTTCCAGGCTGGAAAGTCAAGATTCCTCATTAAACTCAAACAGTCTTGCATCGCCCTCTGGTGGACGACTCAGGAATATTTAATTTTTTTTTCTTCTCTGCAGTGGAATTTATGAATTGTGGACAAATTAACTCATATTCTTTCAAGGCAGTATACACCATTGGAGACATTACCAGACTCTGGAATGGACACTTGTGGTTTGAAATGCTTTGATTGACATGATTTAATATGTGTTGCTTTATTTTCAGGAAGAAAGTAATTTTTGCATGCCTACAAGAAATTAATCGCATGTACAATGTAGACATTCCTTTATCAAGTGGAAAATGTTAGTCACTGAAGTTTTAAGGAATTTATGCTTTAATCAGCAGCATATATGTGTTTTAGGAGAACTTCACATCTCATATCAAATTTCTCTCCTTCTCCCTCTGGGAGACCATAGCTCAGGAATTTGAACTGACCAATCGGGGTCCAAGCTCCCCTGCATTTCCTTTTTTAGTTTGGTTAATGACTTCTGCTGAACAAAGAAACTCAGTGTAATTGGTCCAGCTCAGTTTTCATGAAATTCAGTGAGATCCTGCCACACTTGAAGGAAAAAAAAAAAAAAAAAAAAAACTTTCCTTTGTCTCTCAGTTGGGTGTTGGTCAGCCTGGAAAGAGCAGAATTTTCTGCTCTCCCATTTCCCCCCCCCCCTCTTTTAAGTAGGCCCAGAGTCTCCCATGCGCTGTGAAAATTCTTTTTCTTTAAAGTTCGCTTTTTCTTATTTTAATCCTTTTCCTTAAATTACCATGTTAAGAAGATTTTGTTTGATTTTTACTAAGCTTAAACCAACTCATTCAAACCACAATACATCGGAAGAAACAGACCTGTGGTGTTTTTTGTCTCAATTTGACTTTCTGATTGGATTTTTTTTTTTTTTTTTTTTTTTTTGTTACTTATTTGTACCCGTAGGTAGATTCGGTTTGCAGTCTGGTGACAAGCCACCGGCTGCCGGTCGCTGCGTGCGCGAGCGCCCTAAACCTACATGTTTTTAGTATGCGGGAGGAAACCGGAGAAATCCCAGAGAAAACTCACGCAACACGGGGAGAACATGCAAACTCCACACAGCTCACTGTTGGTCGGGGGCTGGGATCGAACCCACGATCTCATGATCCCCGCGATCCCCCGGCCGAGGGTAAACTGTGCTGCCACAGTGCTAAACCACTGCGCCACCGTGCAGCCATTTTCCACCGTGCAAGGATTTTGAACATTAAACAAATATTATCAAGAATTTGGCAACCTGACCAAATTCCCTTTTCAGCACATTGAAAGAAGACCTCTCCAGCGTGCTAAATAACAGCCCGTTTGCGATCTTGGGAGCATGCCATAACCGTGGTACAGAACCTGTCTGCCAATTCTTCCAACAGAATCCACACCTGTCCAGTTGGAAAAAGATCTAATGGGCCACCTGCTACCCACCAGGACGCAAGCTGACCCAGCTTGGCTGACGGTCTGTTATTCAATTTAAACTTAATTCTTCAGAATATTCCTGGTATAGGTTCTTTAAACCTAAGATTTGCAAACTCCTTTCAGAATGTCAAATGCATTTTGTCTTTTCATTAATCTACGTTCCTTTTCAGAGTAACACCAGTTTTCCATTTTATAAAATAGTTTAATCATCATTTTCTTCATAAAATTGCATCCACTTTTCTTAACCAATGCTATTTTAGGGTTTTCCAATTTCCAGTATATTGCCAAGTTAAACTATGTTTCCCTTGATTCCACAAATGCCTGATTCACATGTGATGCTCACATTCAATAACAGTATATGTTGCTCATGATACAGTGGGGCAAAAAAGTATTTAGTCAGCCACCAATTGTGCAAGTTCTCCCACTTAAAAGATGAGAGAGGTCTCCAATTTTCATCATAGGTATACCTCAACTATGAGAGACAAAATGAGAAAAAAAAATCCAGAAAATCACATTGAAGGATTTTTAATGAATTAATTGGTAAATTCCTCAGTAAAATAAGTATTTGGTCACCTACAAACAAGCAAGATTTCTGGCTCTCACATACCTGTAACTTCTTCTTTAAGAGGCTCCTCTGTCCTCCACTCGTTACCTGTATTAATGGCACCTGTTTGAACTTGTTATCAGTATAAAAGACACCTGTCCACAACCTCAAACAGTCAGACTCCAAACTCCACTATGGCCAAGTCCAAAGAGCTGTCAAAGGACACCAGAAACAAAATTGTAGACCTGCACCAGGCTGGGAAGACTGAAACTGCAATAGATAAGCAGCTTGGTGTGAAGAAATCAACTGTGGGAGCAATTATTAGAAAATGGAAGACATACAAGACCACTGATAATCTCCCTCGAATCGGGGCTCCACGCAAGATCTCACCCCATGGGGTCAAAATGATCACAAGAACGGTGAGCAAAAATCCCAGAACCACATGGGGGGACCTAGTGAATGACCTGCAGAGAGCTGGGACCAAAGTAACAAAGGCTACATCAGAAACACAGTACGTCGCCAGGGACTCAAATCCTGCAGTGCCAGATGTGTCCCCCTGCTTAAGCCAGTACATGTCCAGGCCCATCTGAAGTTTGCTAGAGAGCATTTGGATGATCCAGAAGAGGATTGGGAGAATGTCATATGGTCAGATGAAACCAAAATAGAACTTTTTGGTAAAAACTCAACTTGTCGTGTTTGGAGGAGAAAGAACACCATACCTACTGTGAAGCATGGGGGTGGAAACATCATGCTTTGGGGCTGTTTTTCTGCAAAGGGACCAGGACAACTGATCCGTGTAAAGGAAAGAATGAATGGGGCCATGTATCGTGAGATTTTGAGTGAAAACCTCCTGCCATCAGCAAGGGCATTGAAGATGAAACGTGGCTGGATCTTTCAGCATGACAATGATCCCAAACACACCACCCAGGCAACAAAGGAGTGGCTTCGTAAGAAGCATTTCAAGGTCCTGGAGTGGCCTAGCCAGTCTCCAGATCTCAACCCCATAGAAAATCTTTGGAGGGAGTTGAAAGTCTGTGTTGCCTAGCGACAGCCCCAAAACATCACTGCTCTAGAGGAGATCTGCATGGAGGAATGGGCCAAAATACCATCAACAGTGTGTGGAAAAACTTGTGAAGACTTAAAGAAAACGTTTGACCTCTGTCATTGCCAACGAAGGGTATATAACAAAGTATTGAGATGAACTTTTGTTATTGACCAAATACTTATTTTACCGAGGAATTTACCAATTAATTCATTAAAAATCCTTCAGTGTGATTTTCCGGATTTTTTTTCTCATTTTGTCTCTCATAGTTGAGGTATACCTATGATGAAAATTGGAGACCTCTCTCATCTTTTAAGTGGGAGAACTTGCACAATTGGTGGCAGACTAAATACTTTTTTGCCCCACTGTACATGTTGAATTCCCTGTCTCAAGTCATCCGAATATGTTAACCTATTCTGACATTTCTTATTAAAATATTGAAAGACATATGGGAGTTATTGTTTGATTTCATGTCCATCTTCTTGATTATAAGCAGACAAGAACTCACGGGGGGGGGGGGGGGGGGGACTGATTCATCATTATGTACAAATAAAAAATTGTTACTAAAATTGTCCATTATTTGGACTGGTGTCCCAAAGGAGCTTATGAGAACTCTTTAATTAGGAATGAAGAAATCTTCATTCCTACTCACATTCATATTTACATTAATACTTGTACCAACAATAAAACACCTATAAAAGCCATAAATCCATTACATGTTGATATACTTTATAAGGCATTTTGATGTTGACCTTGTGATCCCAAAACCAGTGTACCAGTAAACCAGTATTCAGGATCACAGGGTGAACTTGTGTACCAAGTTTGGTGGCTCTAGCTTTACTCATTGTGCAGTAATAAGGCATAAGGAATGTTAACCTTGATCTTTGACCTCAAACTCATAGTCAGAAGTCAGGATCCCAAGCTGATCCTGTGTACAGGGGAAGGGGGGGCTGAAAAGTTCATAGGCTGGAAAGTTCATAGTGGTCAAATTTGACCAAATGTGGCTTTTTTCTTTTTTTTTTCCCCTCTTTCTTTTCAACTGCAGGGATCCAAGCACTGCAACACCGATGGAAGAAGTGTCTGACCGATGGGGAGACTATGTTGAAAAAATAAACCAAATTTGATCAATTAACCACTTGGTGTCGGATGACGCGCATGCACGACGGCATCACAAGGCCATTTTAGGATGACGTAGCAAAAACAGACAAGTGTTGCAGCCGCACCGTTTCTGAAGTGGAGATTTTCAACTCTCTCCCAGTTTTTCAACTGTGTTGATAAGGCAAGTAAAACTAGAGTTATGAAAAAATAATTACCGTCATGCTTTTCCGAATATTTTTGTTGTGTTTGGTGCACATTTGGAGCAGCAAAAAATGGTAAAAACTGAAAAGGAAATGAAGTGAAAGTGCAGATTCAAAACACAATGTTTGTTTTATGTTGATTGACGATGTATACACTGAGAAATGGTTTTAATTTTATAGTACAAAAATATTTACCTGTGTGTAAAGGTGGGATGGGCAGTTATCGCGTTTCTTTCCATATATTTGTTATTTTACCTGATTTGATTTTACAAGACAGAAGAAAATGGTCAGATCAGCTGATGACGTATTGTCACATGGGGTAATGATGTGTGGGATGCTGCACTTCCAGGACATTTAAATTTTAAATCTCTCTGGACAGAAATATCTAACTATCGATCAATCGATTATAATATATTACATATATTTGTCATTTTACAAAATGGAAAAAAGTGGTCAGATCAGCTGAAAGTGTTGTGCACACAAGCTGATGTGCCCCTCTGTGTTGTTGTGGACAGGAACTGCTTTTTTGAGTGGCACAAATAATTTGTCTCATCTTTTTGTGACATGATCGTTTTGTAAATAGTTGAACAAAAAACACCTGAGCACTGCCTGCATTTTCATGTAAATAGTTGTGTATAACTTTGTTTGCTGAATTTTTACATAGGTTTTTGAAATTTACAATTTATATTTGCATCCTGAGTTATAAACATGGTTTGTCAGACATTTTTTTTTTTTTTTTTTTGTTGTTGTTACTTATTTGTACCCGTAGGTAGACTTGGTTTGCAGTCTGGTGACAAGCCACTGGCTGCTGGTCGCTGCGTGCGCGAGCGCCCTAAACCTACATGTTTTTGGTGTGCGGGAGGAAACCAGAGAAATCCCGGAGTAAACCCGCACAACACGGGGAGAACATGCAAACTCCACACAGCTCACTGTTGGTCGGGGGCTGGGATCGAACCCACGATCTCATGATCCCCGCGATCCCCCGGCCGAGGGTAAAACTGTGCTGCCACAGTGCTAAACCACTGCGCCACCGTGCAGCCATGTTTGTGGGTTTGTGGGTTTGTGGGTTTCACAGTTAAAAAAAAAAAAACTTTTTCATACCCAAACTTTGTTTTTTGTGATTTTAGGTCCAGTGTTAACATACAATATGCAAAAATGAAAAACAAACAAAAAAAAACAAAAAACTGAATTTACACATGTGAAGCTGTGCTGAAACAAATGACACTAAACAAGGCAAAGTTAACAGTCTTTAATATGAAATATTAAGGTAAAATAAAAAGCAGTCAAAAACGCCCAATTGCACCCTGACCCACAAGGGTTTTAATCATTAACATCCCTAGTATAAACGTGCAAAAATAAACTGAATTACAAATTTGTAAGACTAAAGTTGCAAAAAAATTTGATAAAAGATACTAATTCACAATAAAAAAGCCCAAATTTATAAGAAAGAAGGTGAAAATTTATGAGAAAAAGTTGCAAGTTTAAGAGGAAAAATAGCTGATTTATAAAAATAAAAAAGAAGGCATCATTTATAAGAAAAAATGTCACAAATTTACTGAAAAAGTTGGAAATTTATGAGACAGAAGTCTCAAAATTATGGGAAAAAGTAACATAAGCAAAAATTTTAAATTTGCATGGAAAAACTTGCATATTTACAAGAAAAACATTACAGGTTTGTGAGAAAAAAGTTGCAAAATTATACTAAGTTTAAACTTTACCCTTTTTAACTTTTTCTTGAAAATTTCAAGCAGGTTTTCCTCTGGTAACATTTCCCGGTGGCAGCCCGCCAGGCCTGAAAAATTTCCACCGCTCTAATGAGGAAATATAAATTTAATAAAAATTTATGAAAGGAAGGATGATCCGTAAGCGCGCACATCAACGACGTGCATGACGGTCATCCATGCAGAGTTCAGAAGCGGCCAGCCCGACCAGGATGAAGTTGGCCCCCCACCCAATGCAAAAGTCCACAAAAATATTCTCAGTCATTAGTGTATTGTTAGTGCTGGTTTGTGCCATTAAAATTTTCATTTGTGCCATTATGGGTTTGGGTTTTTTTTAGATATTAAAGATTATTTCAAAGGTCATTCAGCAGTCACTCAGCCCCCCACTTGCTCCCAATTGACCCAAAATAGTCTTTTCTTAACCCTTCGTTAGTGCTGGTTTGTGCTGTTAAAATTTTCATTTGTGCCATTACGATTTTTGAGATGAAGATTATTTAAAAGGTCATTCATAGGTCAGCCCCCTACTTACTCCAAACTGACCCAAAATTGTCTCATTTTTTTAAGCACTTCATTAATGCTGGTTTGTGCTGTTAACATTTTCATTTGTGCTGCTGTGTCTTTTTAGATGTTACTGATGTGGTTTTCAAATTTTAGGAAGAGTCCACAAATTTTTCCCACAGTGTCCACTTTTGAGGGAAATGAAATTGAGGTGGTTCACTCGTACAAGTATCTTGGTATCTTGCTTGATGACGCTCTGACTTTTAAGCCCCATGTTGAAAAACTTGTGAAGAAACTTAAACTGAAACTGGGTTTTTTTATTTCGAAATAAATGTTTTTCTTTTGAGGTTAAAAAGCGTCTTGTTACTGCAACTTTTTTATCTATTTTAGATTATGGAGACCTCTTGTATATGAACGCTTCAGCTCAGTGTCTGAGTAAGATTGACTCTGTACATCATGCTGTTTTGAGGTTTGTTACAAACTGTAGAGCCTTGACCCATCACTGTGAACTGTATTCTAGAGTGGGATGGCCCTCTTTGTCCACCAGGAGGTTGACTCACTGGTACTTTTTTATTTACAAGGCCATGCTTGGACTGTTGCCCCCTTACATTTGTAATTTGATCACACTGAGAAGTGTTGATTCTTATGGTTTGCGTTCTAATGATCATTTGTTGCTTTCTGTTCCATTTGCCCGTACTGAGCTGGGAAAAAGAGCTTTCATGTTCTCAGCCCCCTCTACATGGAACATGTTGCAAAAAGACTGGAAACTAATGGAACTTGTTTCATTGAACGACTTTAAAACCAGATTGAGAACACTTGAGACGGCCTCACTAATTTGTAACTGTTTTATCTGATTTGTATGTCATTGTAAGTGTATTTGTGATTTTTTTGCTGCCTCTTGGCCAGGTCTCCCTTGAAAAAGAGGTTTTTAATCTCAACGGGGTTTTTTTCCTGGTTAAATAAAGGTAAAATAAATTAAAAAAAATTTAAAAAATTACAAGTTTTATTTTCACCATACTGTAGGCATGTTTGCAACAGCTGTTTCAAGCACATGTAACTAGCAGAAATAAGTTATTTGTGTCAGTTAGGTGTATGTACTTTTAAACAGTAGTAATGTGGGTGATGAGTAATAACTTTTAAAAAGTCACTGAATTCTTTGCCTTTACACATAAAGTGAACATGTCCTCACCACGTGGATCACAAAGCTGCTCCCGCACAGTGGATTCAAAACAGTCCCTCAAGGCGTCCCCTGCCTCCTCAGACCATATTTTCACTGTGCGGGTAACAGGAGGTTGTCTGTGAACCAGGGGTTTGTACACAGGCAGGAGGTGAATCAAGCTGTGGTCGGATCTTCCGGGGAGTGATGAGGTGTAAGCCTCATTGATGTTGGCATAAAATAAATCCAGTGTTTTATTGTCTCCAGTGTGGCACGTGACATACTGGGTGAAAGTGGGCAGAATAGGAGGACAGGGAAGTGTGGTTAAAATCACCAGAGATGAGCTGGTGATTTTTTTTGGGTGCTGTGTCTGCAGCCTGCTGGTGACTGAGTGGATGACATCCCACGCTGCCTCAGTGCTCACAGAGGGGGGTACATAAATAATCACGATGACATGCGAGAACTCTGCGAAGGTATGCTAGTTGCATACTAATGGCAAGCAATTCAATGTCCTTGCTGCAGTGTTCTTTAATTGTCATGTGCCCAGGATTACACCAACTGTTATTCACATACATGATCAGCCCCCCGGCCTCTGCTCCTCCCGCTATCTGGTGTCCAATCTGCCCATATTAAGTGGAAACCCTCCAGTCCAATGTCAGCATCTGTTGCTAGTTTTGTTAGCCATGTTTCAGTAAACAACATGATGCTAATCTCTCTGAATAAGTTCTCATACCAGGACACAGCCGCCAGTTCGTCGGTCCTGTTAAGCAGCAATCGCACATTTCCCATAATAACAGATGGTAGGAAGGGTCTGTACCTTATTCTCCTCACGCGTCGCTTCACTCCAGCATGACATCTCCATCGTTTTTGCCTGATTTCTTGTGGGATATCGGGTCTCTGCGTTCGCACCGTGGAGCAGACTAACGCTAATAATTGACTCCTCCTTTAACAATACCTGCTCCACTCACCAGGTCAGTAGTCATTGGTGATATGAGCAGAAAGATGGCTAATATCAACGCCAGTGCAGCAATATGTGTTCTTGGCATCCGTGGATATGGGGTAACAGGATCATAAAGTTGTGGCAAAGAAAAAAAAAAAAAACATAATTTAAAAAAAAAAAAATGAGAAAGAAACTCAGAATTGAGCCACTGCTGCAAAGGGCTGCTGACTTGTGTGGTGCCGGAAGTCATTTACATTGAGTGACCATTGGTAATTGGTTTTTAAAAAAAGGGTATGACAAAGGGTTACAGTTGTTAATTAAGTGAAATAGAACCTCACCCTTTCTTAATCCTAACAATTACATTAACTTCCTTAAAATATGTATTTATACTGGATATTGCAAGTTAATGTTGAACTGGAAGTAAAAGTAAACAGACTACAGTGACAAAAAGTAAAGACAGCAATGCAAAATATGGGACACAAGCATGCAAATGATATTTTCAAGATTTAAAACTTTTGAGTTTTTGAACTGTTCAAAACTGTTTGTTGCTTTGTCCAATCCATCCATTTTCTACCGCTTTTCCGGGGGTCCGGGTCACAGAGGCAGCAGTTCAAGCAGAGAAGCCCAGACCTCCCTCTCCCCAGCCACCTGCTCCAGCTCTTCAGAGAAGCTACCAAGGCATTCCCAGACCAGCTGGGAGATGTAGTCTCTCCAGCGAGTCCTGGGTCTGCCCCGGGGCTCCTCCCAGTGGGATGTGCACTAAACACCTCAAGTGGGAGGCATCCAGATCAGATGCCCATACCACCTCAACTGGCTTCTTTTCAATGTGGAGGAGCAGCGGTTCTACTCTGAGCCTCTTCCAGATAACTGAGCTCCTCACCCCATCTCTAAGGGTGAGTCCAGCAATCCTATGAAGAAAGCTCTTTTCAGTCACTTGTATCCGTGATCTCATTCTTTCGGTCATTACCCAAAGCTCAAGACCATAGATGAGGGTAGGAATGTGGATTGACTGGTAAATCAACAAACAGCTCTGCCTCAGAGCTTAGCTTCCTCTTTACCACAACAGACCGGTACAACGTCTGCATCACTGCAGATGCTGCTCCAATCCGTCTGTCAATCTCTCACTCCATTCTCCCCTCACTCGTGAATAAGATCCCAAGATACTTAAACTCCTCCACTTGGGTCAGGAGCTTGGCCCCAACCCCGAGAGGACAATCCACCTTTTTCCAGCTGAGGACCATGGACTCAGACTTGGGAGGTGCTGATTCTCATGCCAGCTGCTTCACACTCAGCGGCAAACCATCCCAGTAAGACCTGTAGGTCAATGCTGGATGAAGCCAACAGGACAACATCATCTGCAAACAAAAGAGATGAGATCCTGTGGTCACCAAGCATGACACCCTCCGTTCCCTGGCTGCGCCTAGAAATCCTGTCCATAAAAATTATGAACAGGATCGGTGACTAAGGGCAGCCCTGGTGGAGTCCAACTCTCACTGGGAATGAGTCCGACTGAGTGTTGGCAATACGAACCAAACTCTCACAATGGTCGTAAAGAGACTGAATAGCTCGTAACAACAAGCCTGATACCCCATACTCCCGAAGCACCCTCCACAAAAAACCCCGAGGGACACGGTCGAATGCCTTCTCCAAGTCCACAAAACACATGTAAACTGGTTGGGCAAACTCCCACGAACCCTCGAGGATTCTCGAGAGGGTAAAGAGCTGGTCCGATGTGCCACGGCCAGGACAAAAACCACATTGCTCCTCCTGAATCCGAGGTTCGACCAACGGCCAAACTCTCCTCTCCAGTACCTTGGCATAAACCTTCCCAGGGAGGCTGAGAAGTGTGATCCCTCTAAAGTTGGAACACACCCTCCGGTCCTCCTTTTTGAAGAGAGGAACCACCACCCCAGGTTGGCATGCCAAAGGCACTGTCCCCAACTTCCACGCACTGTTGTAGAGGTGTGTCAACCTTGACACCATGTATGTGTCAACATACACACCCTACAACATCCAGGGCCTTCACGTACTCGGGGCGAATCTCGTCCAACCCCGGGGCCTGACTACCAAAGAGTTTTTTAACCAACTCGGCAACCTCAGGCTCTGTGATGGGCGAGTCGTCCCCCTCGTTTGTCCAATCCATATTAATTTATTACCAGTATGGTAATCTCAATGACAACCCACAACAGACCTCAAAACAAAACAAATTTGTACATAAAATGTAATGCAGTACTAGCAAAGTACTGGCTGCACGGTGGCGCAGTGGTTTAGCACTGTGGCAGCACAGTTTTACCCTCGGCCGGGGGACCGCGGGGATCATGAGATCATGGGTTCGATCCCAGCCCCCGACCAACAGTGATCTGTGTGGAGTTTGCATGTTCTCCCCATGTTGCGCGGGTTTACTCCAGGATTTCGGTTTCCTCCCGCATACCAAAAACATGTAGGTTTAGGGCGCTCGCGCACGCAGCGACCAGCAGCCGGTGGCTTGTCACCAGACTGCAAACCAAATCTACCTACGGGTACAAATAAGTAACAAAAAAAAAAAAAAAAAAAGCATCCATTTACACACATCAAAGTACTCCCACCACACAGCAGAGCCACACTGCAGCATGCACAAATCAATCTCCTTCCGAGAAGAAATTCTCAATTAGCAAATACACGGTATAAAATGGATTTTCAAAAAGGTAGAAAAGTGGGCATTTAAGACACAAACAGACTCAGGCATACTTCTACGGCCAAATAAGTAAAATGCAACTTAAACATGAATATGAGCAGACAACGTATGCATGAATAACTATACCAATTAATACTCCCGTCAGAGTTTGGCAATTCAGGACCGTAAAACATCAGTAACCACAATAAACCAGTTAGTCACTATAATGAAAAAGAAGCATAAACTCATTCTTTAAGTAGTCATGGACACAAGAAAAGTTAGGGAAACTATGCTGAAATCCAGGAAAACTCTGCCCAGGTAAAGGATGTGGCTGTTGAAACACCTGCAGGCACACTGCTCCTGGGGTCACTCAGTGATGAGCATACATGCGTGCTCCCGTGCGCACCTCTGTGTTCAGCTTATAGGGCCACAGATGCCCTCATCTCCAACTTTATTACAAACATGCTGTAGCAATGACCATTTTAGACATCTATCAGACATGTAAACATTTATTTCCCTGTAAAGGGAGTATTATGTTTTAACTGGAAGACAGAGTTACATATGTGCTTGACACAGCTGTTAGAAAAATGTCTACAGTATGGTGAAAATAAAACTTGTAATATCTAAAAAGACAGCAGCACAATTGAAAAATTTAACAGCACAAACCAGCACCAACGAAGGGCTAACAAATGAGACCATTTTGGGTCAGTCTGGAGCAAGTAGGGGGCGGAGTGACCTCTGACTGACCATATAAAAATAATCTTTACCATCTAAAAAAAACCCCAAAACAATGGCACAAATGAAAATTTTAACAGCACAAACCAGCATTAACAAAGGGCTAAAAAATCTGACTATTTTGGGTTGTTTTGGAACAAGTGGGGGGGGGGGCTGACCTGTGAATGACCCTTTAAATTAATCTTTAATATCTACAAAAAACCATCATGGCACAAACGAAAATTCCAACAGCACAAACCAGCACTAACAAAGGGCTAAAAAATTAGACCATTTTGGGTCAATTTGGAGCAAGGGGGGGGGGGCTGAGTGACCTCTGAAATAGTCTTTAATATCTCAAAAACCATAATGGCACAAATGAAAATTTTAACAGCACAAACCAGCACTAATGAAGGACTAATGACAGAATATTTTTGTGGACTTTTGCATTGCGTGGGGGGCCAACTTCACTCTGGTCCCCACCCACGTGTTCCAGCAGGCAGAGTGTCTTGCTACTAGCGTGACTGTCCGAGAGAAACATGAGCTTATTAAACCATTTTAAACGTAGAAAAAAAATCATAAGAGGTATGTAAGCAGTGAAGGCATTTATTACAGTTTTAACCCGCTGGCAACGGGAGCAATAATGGAAGAGTCGCTTAGCTAACAGATGTAGTTAAGAGCTTGAGTAGGTTCATTTTGTATTCTTTTTAATCATTAGTTTTTTGTTTTTCTTATTTCAGACAAGAATGAAAATGAGCTTTTTTAACCTTTACCTTAGTTAATATTAACTAATTTATGTTCATTATTATGCACCTCGCAAATTAACCCTTTAACTGTCCACATTAAATGGACATGTCGCGCGCCCCCAGTGGCACAGCGCAGCAACTGTACCTGTCAACTTATTAACATCCCCCAGCTATACTGAGAATTTGTACTGATCTGCATTGATCTGACAGTTCAGAAGGTGGCAGACACGTGCCGGAGGAATTTTTTTTTTTTTTTTTGATTTTGTATACTTTATTGATCCCCAGAGGGGAAATTGAGGGCATCCACCTGGATGGATGAAGCAGCCACAGTACAGCGCTATCCCTTAACCATTCACACACACATTCATACCTAGGGCCACTTTAGAGTCTCCAGTTAACCTAACCTGCATGTTTTTGGTATGTGGGAGGAAACCGGAGAAATCCCGGAGTAAACCCACGCAGACACGGGGAGAACATGCAAACTCCACACAAATCACTATTGGTCAGGGGCTGGGATCGAACCTGGGATCCCATGGCCAAGGGTGAGTTGCTGTGCTGCCGCAGTGCTAACCACTGTGCCACCGCACCGCACCAGGAATCATGGCTAATATGGAATACAGCAAAGAAGAAGAAATCCTCATTATTATTCTTCCTTTATCCGCTTTGAGCTCACAACATCAATGTGGTCACTGCCATGACCGATCATTGCGGTGGCGATTCTGACTGAAACTGCATCATTCAATAAAAATAGCCGTGTAATAAAAATGAAATTCACGTGGGATAATCACAAGAGTTTGTAGATGTGGTAGAGGGTGTAAATGACCGACCAAACGCGAAACTACGACCACGATGGGCAAAAAACTGAGCTACCAGCACCAAGATGGCGGCGCCCACGTCGTCATGGATTCTCACAGGAAAAATGCATCAAACAGGAAAAATAGCCGAGTAATACAAACAAAATTCACGTGGGATAATCACAAGAGTTTGTAGATGTGGTAGAGAGTGTAAATGACCGAGCAAACACAAAACATTGACCACGATGGACGAAAGCAGACCGGCCATGTGAGCGAGCAAGCCCCCCCCCCCACCCCCAAGTAAAACGACTATATGGGTTGTTTTTTTTTTGTTTTTTTTTTAACATTTTATTAATTTTCTGGTTCATTTATTTTGAAGATTAGATAAAAACATACCCCTGTAGACAAAAGTGTCAAAAAAAAAAAAAAAAAAAAACATTCTTTGTGTAAGTACAAAGTCCACTTTTGACTGAGTTACATCATTTATATAGCTGCCGCGGCATTATGCAAATTAGATGCATAAATTTATTCCCATCTGAAACTTTGGATCATATTCTACATATTTCTAATAGACAGAAAGCCATTATCTCTTGCAACTTTACAGTTATAGCCTTTGAGATATGAACTGTTTCATTGACAAAAATTTTTTTACCACTCTTGACCAATAGGGGTTATGTTTACCCCTTAACCATTCCTGTCGCCATACGGCACCTGGGACAGCAAAATTCATGAAGTCAATGACTTTAATCCATCAGCGGCCTTCAGACAAACTAAACGTGCCAACATTCATTCATTCATCTTCTTCCGCTTAATCCTTTAGCCAACATTTGGATTTCAAAATAAGGGAGGTTTTTCCTGCTGTCTGGGTGGTGAGGAGAGTTCTAGAAAAAAAACAAACAACTATAAATATATAGTAATAACAGAAATAACTGCATCCTTGGTCATTTAAGCTAATTTATTTCATTAAATACAATTTTATTAATATTTTTTTCTTTGAAATCCAAAGTTAAATTACTGTTCTGTTCTGGCTCTTCAAACTTATGGTCAAAAGTATACATTGTATAAGGAAAAGAAGCCAAAATTTTACCACAATCTGTTCCAAATTTAGAAAAAAAAAAAAGCAGTAATTTTATTTAAAAATAAATAAAAACTAGCCATAAAAATCCACAAATTTATAATAAAGTCTCAAATGTACAAGAAAAGTCAATTTTACAAGAGGAAATTACAAATTTGAGTTAAATTGTTTCAAATTTAGATACATTTACAGAAAAAAGTAGAAAACTATAAGAAAACTGTTATAAATTTAGGAGAAAAACCTCAAACCTTCAAGACTGAAGTCATTACTCAAGTTTTTGAGTGGGTGCTCTTTGTACCCTTAACTAGAAATTTTTGGTTGTCTACTTTTAATTACTAATTTCAAAGCACTGCTTTTACATGAGTAGAATTTCTGGCTACTATACCTACCTCTGATCACATAATTTAAGCATGCATGAGTAAATTGCTATTATAAACAGCATAACCGCTATTAGCGGTTATGCTGTTTCATCCCATCTAGCAACAATGCTCTGCACTGTGTGTGTTTATATATTTACATATTTATTCCATCTAGCTACTAGGGATGGGCATAATTTACCGATTAACCGATAATTGATCATTAAGAATTTCACCGAGGAAGTTCATTTTTGTCGACAAACCGTTTTTGTTTTTTTTTTAAACAATCCGAGGTTATTAAGGCCTAGTGCACGGCCGTCCTCAAACAATGCAATGGCAAAATTTGGGCACCAGGGGGCAACATTACACCATCGCCATACCCTGGCGTGCCTCCGTTGATACATGCGGGCTTCCGTAGGGCGATCGCCAAATCATGAGGCGGTTACGGCGAAGTGTTGCGTGGGACCATTTCAATTTAAAAAATGACCAGGTGTACTGCAATCACTGCAATGCAGCATACAAATATACCTCATCGACAGGGTCCATGGAACACCCTTATTACGCGAAGAAACCGCCAACAGTGGTTGCGCGCTGAGTAATGGCGGTCGTGAAGATTCTTTTTTTTTTTTTTCAGAAACTTTATTGAGAAGGTCATGAAGATTCGGTGTACACACGTCGAGGGAAGCTGCAGGAGGCGGCGTAGTGCCTCGACGGGAAGACTATTTCGCACAAAATGGCACAAGAGAACAGCAAAAAGTTCCACGCGGCTAGACTAAGCAATACGAGCGATAGAGCAATGAATGCGGTCTTTGTTTGTTGGGTGGCCGCTCGGCAGGGAGAGAGAGCTGGGTGAAACGTCTCGGCCAATCAGCTTGCGGGGTGAAACGTCTCGGCCAATCAGCTTGCGGGGTGAAACGTCTCGGCCAATCAGCTTGCGAGATTCCCGAGCCGAGCAAACACGAGAACAGAGAGAGAGAGATTTGAGAGAGAGAGGTAGATTTGAGTTGTGCGGCTCTCCGTGCCCTCCGTGCTGATACCTGATGTTCTAATGTAGTCTACCTACCTAAAAATGTTAATGATTAACCGATTATTAATCATTAATTCTCCCGGCGATCGGTGAAGAAAATTTCACCGAATGCCCATCCCTACTAGCTACAATGCTCAGCACTGGGTGTGTTTATATTTATATATCTATATATTTATTCCATCTAGCTACAATGCTCCGCACTGTGTTTTTATATATCTACATATTATTCCATCTAGCTACATTGCTCCGCACTGTGTGTGTTTATATACTTGCATATTTATTCCACCTAGCTGCAATGCTCCGTACTGTGGGTGTTTATATATTTACATATTTATTCCATCTAGCTACAATGCTCTGCACTGTGTGTGTGTGTGTGTGTGTGTGTGTGTGTGTGTGTGTGTGTGTGTGTGTGTGTGTATTTTATAGTAATATGTACATATGTATATTAGCTGCTCTTGCTTGCTTGTTTTTTTCTTGCCTTCTGATTGTTGCTCTGAGTGTTGCTATCCCTGTGCTGTTGCAATCCTGGAATTTCCCCGTTGTGGGACTAATAAAGGCTTATCTTATCTTATCTTAAATGGGGGGTTTTTTCCCTTCCCTACTTTCTCAATGGAAAAAAAAGAAACACTAGAATAAAAATACAAAAAAAAATACAGATATTTTTGTCATTTATGTAAACTATCACAAAGAAATCCTGCAGGACAAAAAATGACACTTGATATTTTCCAACCTGTTTGTATACCATCATAGACAGAGAGAGAACCTGAATTAGACAGAGCTCAGAGAGGGAAAGATGAGACAGAAGAGAGGAGCCAAGGAGAGGAAAGTGTTCAGGCAGAGGGTCCAGGAGAGTTGAGAGCAGAGGAAGGACAGAAGGATGACACCAGTAAAAAGTCCAAACACAGGACATCTGGGTGGGACCCCAACTGGCCCAATATTCCAACATTCAAGCCTCTGTTGTACAATACTTCAAATGGTAAGTTCCATATGCAAAGTTACTGTGCAAAATTAAAAAAAAAAAGAAGAAAGAAAGAAATCAATAGTATAAAATTAATATATTCCGGTTACAATAGTGTCATGCGTTTTCTGCCCCCCCCCCCCCCGTTAAGTCAGAGGAAACATTGTTCAAGCTATGAGAAAAATTGGAAATTTAGAAAAAAAATGGGTGCAAATCTGAGAAAAAAACTTCCAATTTAAAAAAAAAAAAAAAATCAAGCAAATCTATGAGAAAACACTTGAGAATTTATAACTTTTTTTTCCTGGTAAATTTTCTAATAAATTAGAACTTGCTGCCTATAAATTTGCCACTTTTCATGACAAATGTTGTACCTTTTCCCACTCAAATGTACAACTATATACTCATAAACTGAAACTTTTTCTATTAAGTTTGCAACTTTATTCTTGTAAATTTTCAACATTTTTCTTGTACATATGAATTTATACTCTGATGCTCTATTGTACTATCCTTACACTTTTTGAGGACGGAATGGGATGATTAATAGGTGAATACATGATTCTAGAGTTGCAATATAATTGTGTAAATGCTGTAGTTGATTTCAATGAAATGGTTAACTGTTTGATTTTATTTTGATTAACATTTATTTAACAGGACAGTCAGCAATAACTATATTGCACCAGAAATAGCTATGATTCTTTTTTCCCCTCTGCATTTTTTACAGGCTCTACCCAGCTGAAATGGGGTTTTTGGCCAAGTACACTGCTGTAATGAAGCCTGTTGCCATGGCACTTAACGTCCTCCAAGGGGGATCATGTGTGCATATGGGCTTCGTGCTGCCAACACTTTACCAGTTGCAGGACAAGCTAAAGAAGTTGGAGTCAACTTACAAAGTGTGTAGACCACTTGTTGACGTCCCCGCAGGATGGGATCCAGAAACGTTTTGGGGAGGTCATGCAAGAACCTGAGGTGATTGCTGCAGCTATACTTCTACCAAAATTCAAAATGAGGAGGGCATCTTCAAAGCTGGAAAATATACTTAGCAGTTCTTATGTGAATCATTAGAGCTTTGCATACATGGATGTAATGTTATTGTTATTTAGGTTTATTATTACATCAGTGACAAAGGTTACCAAAAGTTACAAATTTCAAGAGCTTTTAATACCAATAATAATAACCAGCAGCTTGGCAGCCTATACAATAAGGGTAAGAAGACTGTGCACACCTATTTATTCAGAAAGCAATCTTCGTCTTGCCAGAGGCCTTAACTACATCAAAAACCACTTGGACAATGACTTGGATGATGCCTGCACAAACACCAGTAACGCCGAAGAAGATGACTCCTCCGTTTCAATGACTGTCTGTGGCGCTCCGCTGCGCTGTCAGCCTCCACCCCCCTGGTGGTCAATATTTTTTTTTCAAGAAAATATTCAGTTTAGATGTCAGAGATTTCCAAGGCTATGACTTGAAAGTGGTAAGAGATAATGGCTTACTGTCAATTAGAAAGATGTAGAATATGATCCAAAGTTTGAGATAGGAGTAAATTTACACATCTAATTTGCATAATGCCACAGCAGCCATATCGAATTACATAACTTTCAGTCAAAACTTTGGACATATTTACACAAAGGATGGTTTTGTTTTTTGTCACCGTTTTTTGTTTTCTTATCTTCAAAGTATATGAACCAGAAAATCAGTACAATGTAAACAAAGAAATTCGTCAGACTTATCGCTGGCCAGGCAGCTCGCTTCGTCCATTTTCGCCATCCTGGTCGTTATTTTGTCTTCTCTCAGTCATTTTTGCTTTCTCTTCCACATCCAGAAACTCTTATTATTCCACCGCAATTTATCCTATATGATGACATGGAACCGGCGCGACTGTTCTGTCCAGTCACATGGCGCTGGGGTCGATGGCAAGTGAAAATTAACCAGCTTCAGCCACCCTCTGTTATAACAAAATGTAAATATTTACCTTCATAAGCTAAATAATCTCTTTTTAGGATCGTAGTTAGCATATTTGGGAGCAAATGCCTCCTCCGTGTTACGATGGCACACATCAACATTTGTTTACAAACTCTTCTTCTGTGGTGTCCCAGAAGAGAGGTTTTTGGATGGTTATCTGGGAGACAGTCCTCCAAGGCAAGAGCAGTAAGTTATACGTGTCTGCCACCTTGTGAGGTGAAATAGTACAACTGGGGATTTTTATTACATCACATGACATCACATGACAGGCACAGAACTGCAACACAGACAGTGAAGGCGCTTTCTGTGTCCATGAAATCAAGAATGTTAAAGAGTTAACTCAGGAAAATCACAAACTGGGGAGCTGGAACGGTACCTTTCATGTCCTCCACTGGAGGTATGGATCTGTTGCATTCACTTCCTCAAATCAAGAAATTCTCCCTCAAAGCCAAGACAGGTCTTCCAGCTTCTGCAGCCTGTCAACGACTTTTTAGTCATGCAGGGCTACTTTTCACTGCTAAAAGATCCCAGCTTCACTGCAAGAAACTTGAGAGCCAACTGCTGTTGAAGCTTAATAGTCACTTCATGGAGTGATTCTTTTGGGGCAACGCATGCAAAAACACAAATTTTCACCAAAACACACCACGCTGTTAATGGACACAGATGGACACACATCCTTTGTATGTTCAGGCTACTTTGTTCTATGCATTTCTGCGTTTAGAGGCTACTGTGCCATTTAGAGGGCAACTGATCGAGTATTGTGTAATTTGACGGCAAACAGATGAGAATGTATTGAAAAGAATATTTTATTTCATGTGGCAGATGCCCAATTTATATTTTAATTTATTTATTAAAATTTCATTTATTAATGTTCTATTTTAAGATAAGATAAGATAAGATAAGCCTTTATTAGTCCCACAATGGGGAAATTCCAGGATTGCAACAGCACAGGGACAGCAACACTCAGAGCAACAATCAGAAGGCAAGAAAAAACAACATCTAGTAAACATATGTCCATATTACTATAAATGTATATATATAGACACACAGTGCAGAGCATTATGGCTGGTGGATGTGCAGCAGAAAGTCTAAGCTCTCTCTCCGCGGATGCAGCGGGCCAGCTGGAAGTCTTTGGGCATGATGGTGACCCCCTTAGCGAAGAAGAGACCACCAGGTGGGTCTCGCTGGTCTCCTGCAGAGCCATGACGGCGAAACTCAGGAAACGCAGGACGGTCTTGAAGTCCTGAGCGATCTCCCTCACCAGGCGCTGGACGGGCAGCTTACGGATGAGCAGCTCCGTGGATTTCTGGTAGCGACGGATCTCTCTCAGAGCCACGGACCTGTGACAGCGAGGCCTCTTCACTCTGCCGGTGGCCAGAGCGCCTCTCCGAGCAGCCCTGGTGGCTAGCTGTCTCCTGGGGGGCTTCTTCCTCCAGTAGATTTTACGGGCGGTCTGCTTGGTTCTTGCCATCGCTCTTTATTATTCTGTCTTATATTTCTTTCACACCGCCTAAACTCCAGCCCGGCACCCGCTTCGTTTTCGCTACAGCTCCCGGTATGTCGAGTTTCCCATTAGCACCGGGCGGCGGCCAAGTGCTAGCTAGCACTAGCTCCTCCCCGCTGTAGCGTCTCCCGCTGCAAACCGTGGCTCCGTCCGCCGACCCGGGAGACCCCCGGGGCGATCCGTGCGTCCGTGATATATATACAGAGTGAAAGGTGTAGAAAGAAGAAGGAAGATAAAAAAAAAAAAAAAGGCTGTTGCAACAGGCAGCCGACTCGTGTGGCGCCGCCGGTCCGGCAGAGCCGGAACCGGAAAAAAGAACAATGAAGAACAATAAATCTGACATTACTAAGAAGTAACTCAGTACTTGAGTAGTTTTTTCATTAATTAATTTTTACTTTTACTTGAGTAATTATGTGGATGACTACTCTTCTACTCGAGTCACTTTTTTTAAAAGTAACTGTGCTCTTATTTGAGTACAATTTGTGGCTACTCTACCCACCTCTGGATGTTGTTGTCAAGCTGAATTGTTTCTCAAGGTCACATGACAAGTTACTGAGACACTAACATCTTTTGTTGTGGTATACCCACCACTGTCGTTGGCTTTTGTTTCAATAATTGTTTGAGATGAGGAAATCACCACCGTGTGCTTCTACTTAAATGCCCTACTTTCATGATACAATATTATTGTAGTGTGAACTTGACATTTTCCATAAATTTCACCTGAAAGCCAAGTATCCCTAACTTTTTGTGAGTAGTATATATTGGCGCTTATTCTTAAATATCACGATATTTGGGCTGGATTGCAGGAATTTTGCTTTATTCATTTTCCAACAACACAAAAATTTCACACATTCACTGAGAAAAGCATTCATGGTGTAGATAAGAAACAAAATCATATTTTCTGGAAATGTGATCAGTTTACTAAAAGACTGAAAAACTAGGTAGGCAACCTCTTTCCAAAATTCTTGTGAAATCTGAAAAAAATATCTAAAAAAAAAAATAAGTGGGAAACTGATTCTGTTTCACTAGTACATTATGAACATGAATGAGATATTTTCTGTAAATTTGTTCAAAAATTCATCAAAGAGGAAAAATCTGTAGTATCTTAAAGTGCATTTCTTTTATTAGGGATAATGAATTTATATGGGCCCCTCCGTGGATCGTCACCTTATCGTGGTGGAGGGCTTTGGGTGACCTAATGATCCCAGGAGTTAATGTTGCCGGAGGCAACTTTCCCCTGGTAGGGTCTTCCATGGCAAACTGGTCCTGGATGAAGGGTCAGACCAAGAGCAGTCCAGTGGATCTCCATGAGAATCATTACATCAAGGACCCAGTGTATCCAAAGGAAGCACATAGGTCCACGCTCCAGTGGGCTCACCAACTGCAGGAGGGATATGGCGATCATGGCGCTGTGTGATCCAGGCAGAAGTCTAGGCTATTCTGCCTGGACTGATGCCCCCATGACCAGGATCCCTGAATAAGCGATGAATGGATGGATGGAGTTACAATACATCCGGAAAGTATTCACAGCGCTTCACTTTTTGCACATTTAGTTATGTTACAGCCTTATTCCAAAATGGATTATATTCATTTTTTTCCCCTCAGAATTCTACACACAATACCCCACAATGACAACGTGAAAAAAGTTTATTTTGCCGTTAAGCACCTTGTTAGAGAACAGCAAGTTACGCAAAAAGTACTGAAATATTGAACAGATGGACATGTGCATTCAAAATGTTAGAGAAGGTCAAATTAAGTTCACCTGTAAAGGCTATAGTGCATTTTAGGTGCATCCTGAAATTTCACCCAAAAGTCAGATATCCCTAACTTTTTGTAAGTAGTGTATAAATATTGCGCTTTCTTCATATATGCAAAATTACTACCCGTTTTGTCACCTCTGGTTATCTTTTCATTTTAAAAGCTCCACAGATGTTTGAGTCACTTTGGTTTCTTTATAAAAATGCTAAACTGAGTTTAAGGTGTGGCTTTCTTTGTCCAGACTCCAGAATCGCTCAATGTCAAGAACTGACACCTAGACTATGACACTGATCAAATAATCATAATTAAATCTCTGATTAAACTTAGCTTAGTAATTACCAAATTCCTAAGCTTAATTATTTATTCAGAGTTCCCACAGCTCTGTCAAAAGTGCGGGTGGTGCCCCCAATGTTAGAATGAAGTAATGCAAGAATTATTAATTATTAATTCCAGTTTTTAATTATGAATAATCATATTCATATAATAATAGCCTTAACACTGCATACTTAATGTTGCAAACTGTGTTATGTTACATTATTTGATGGTGCCACCGTGTTAACGTTACATATAAAGCAGGGGTGTCCAATCCTGTATCATGGAGGGCCAAAACCCTGCAGGCTTTACCTCCAAACAGTATCTTCAACAGCAGATTCCATTGGATTTCTTCCCACTGATTACTGATATGTGAAAACACCTGCTGAAGAGACTGGGTAGAAGAGAAAACCAGCAGGGTCTTGGCCCTCAATGGCACATGATTGGACACCACTGATATAAAACAAATTAATTCATACATGGGCCCTTCAATCAAGTCTCATAAATTCTCTTACCTTGTCCATACGATCCTTCTGTACACCAAATTTCCCCCCATATCCATGCGAAGCACTGGGCATCGTCTCCAACTCCTTCTGCTTTAAGCTTTTGTGTTCAGTAGACACCACCTCACGCAGGTTATGGATGCTAAATCCAATAAGACCATGGTTAGGGGGGAGGTCACACTATGTATTTAATACAAAAAAATAATTTGCTCACTCTATGTGCTCCTGGTGTCCTGAGCCCTGCACCGTCTTTGCACCCCACCGCTGCTCCTTCTCCGACACGTCATTCTATGAAAACATAAAACGGATTGGACAAAAGTTTGCATTGAAACCAAATGCAGAGAACCAAAGTGGAAGAGGAAGGAAAAATGCAGGTACCTCAAAGTCAGGGTCGGTCTCCCAGTCGTCCCCTCCATCATCTACAACCACTTTAACTTGATGTCCTGCTGCTGCCTTCCACATCTTCAGCAAACCTATGCCACAGACCCTGAAACATAAAATTAAAACTTCAACTGAAAGCAATCATTTTACACAGAACGCAAAGGTTTGTATCTCTATTGGGTTCTTGCGTATGACGTAAGGGGGCGCGCAGCACTGGCCCAGCCAGACTGTGCCGCCATATTGGATGGCAAGAAACAACAGCAGCAGCAGGGTGAAACAAACAACATAGCTCACGTGTACCTACAAACTCGGCAAAATGGTGTACTCCTGTGCTGCCCATGGATGTACCAACAGATACGGCCAACCAGGACTGGTTGTGGCGGCATAAAATAATAAGGAGCGCCCTTGTGCGCCGTGGCTGAGACCCGTACAAAATCCTGTGAGTGAGCTGCGTGCGTGCTTCAGGTGTGTGAGCAGCCCTGAAGGTTCTGTGTGCAGCAGCGAAGGACGATGGCGGTCTGTGGAGCCATTAATGTCCCGTGCGTGGTGCGCTGTCCTCGTAACCCCCCGGTGTGCGCGCGGGGGTTCGGTGCGTGGCAGGACCGCCGTAGAGGCGAGTCAGGGAGCTTGATGGAGATCAGCGTCGTCGGTGTCGATGGTCATCCCTGTTGAGTTGTTGCTGTAGTTTGGTCATGGTGCGTTCAGGTCCACGTGCTGCGTTCTCCGTCGGCCCTGGAGGTCGCCGTCGTGGAGAGAGGACGAGGTGCGTGCGCTCTCGTGTGGAGGAGCTGTGAGAGCGGCCGGTCCCAGCGTGGATGTGCAGATCTCAGGCGTGCAGATCTCACCGTGAAGCTTTCTGCAGCTTATGTCTCCATAAGCAAAGTTGGGCAACTCAGCAGCATGAGCTGTCACAAGAGGGGTAAACAAGCGCTGAGACAGCAGGTACGGGTCTCCAGCACTCACTTGTCTGATCTTGTTTAGGTACCTGACCTTCTCGAGTCCCCGAAGGTGTTCTACAAGGTCCGACAACTTCTCCTCACTCATTCTGATCGCTAAACAGTACAAGTTACGCCTGGGTTGTCACAGTGCACCTGCTGCTCTTGCCATCCAAGATGGCGGCACCTACGGCGTGTTTATGTTTACCCCCCGCGAGTCACGTGACCTTAATGGCCCTATGCAAAGACTCTATAGAGGATTTGCAGCAACATCACCAAATCACTTGATGTTCCATCTATGCCCCATAATGGTAGGCAAGTAATGCTGCCACAATGCCATTTGTGCTAGATTAGAGCATTTTTTATACTTTTACCAACTTTTTTTTATACAGTCTATGGATAAGAGTGGCATAAATATCAACTCTGATCATGGCCACTGGATGGCAGAAGGTTGTCATGCTAGGCATGATAAAAACACAGTAAAGTCTTTGTAATTGCTTTCCATCAGATCTAGTTTGAAACATGAGAGCCAAGTGTGCAGTCTGACGAAGGGTTTCCAGCCTACCACCACAGGTCGGATTCAAAGCAATCATTTTGTCAAGGGTAAGTACATGTACAAACGATGACCGGGGGATAGCAATGGTACGTCTCGGACTTCTATTTGGTGTCATTATGCATTAATTGGTGTTATTATGCATAATCCTGACTATTGTCCCTCATTGCTTACATACGGATTCACCTCAAAAAGACGAGCATTCTGAGGCGAGTGCAAAACCCTGTAGCAGACTCAAGCTGGATTGAACACAAAAATTGGAACTTTGCTTCATGTATGAACAAACTGTATAACCTCTGCCCAGTTTCATAACCCCCAACAGGATCCAGCTGTGATGGAGGACCATAGGCAGCACCCCTGCCCCCTCTCTTCCTTTCTTTCAACACAGATCCCTGACACGAAGATGAGAGAAGCAGGAAACAAATTCCCCCATTGAGACATTATTTTACAACCATGGCAGTGAAACTCCTGCAGATCAGGAATTTTTCCTAAAGACTTCCTAAATGTGCTTACAATGTTGCTGCATTATCGGCTGTCATAAATGCTTCATTTATGCATGCTGTTCTTACTTATGAACCCTCACTGATTAGAAAATTCAGATGGAAGTATTCTGATAATGTGTGCCTAGTTTGCAATAGATGTCTATGACTTCAATTTCCCATTGGGACGAGCGAGCTTACCAAAGGGGCAGTGAGATAGTCATGCAAAGCCCTGATTGGCCGACCCCTCAGGATTGCCCTGTGGGTAGGGGCCAACACCCCTTTATCACATGTCTCTCCCCAGAATTCTCTCTCTTTTGCTGCTGTTTTTCTGAGGAGAGAGGTCATCGGCCCTCTCTCTCTCCTCAGAGGCCTGAAGGCCTCTAATCCAGCTCTTATCTGACTGAAGGTAACACTTGAAGCTTTACCCTTTTTTAGCATACTTTAACTACCTAAATTTTTATACTTTTTGGATTTTTCTTCAAAACTTCATCACCTTCTCTAGCAATTCATGACTAGTGGAAGTAATGGTCAATTTTTTTTTATTATTATTATTATTTTTTTTTTTTTAATCTTTTCTAAAGCCAACCAAGCCAAGATTTTCTTCTTTAATCTTAATTTTTCTGTAAGTCAACCATGATCACACTTTTTGGAGCTCATTCCAATTTTAAGGCTTCCTTCTGGCTATCCTACACCACAAAATGCAGGCCTAGAGGAGTTCCATTGTTCCAGCCACCTCAAGCAGACGCAAGCTCCGGGCCTGAACCAGGCTCTACTTCACCGAGGATTTCCAGGCTGAGACCCTGAGGCACAGGACAGTAGAGAGAACCATTGCCACCAAGGCTCATCTCCAGCCCAGGTTGGACCAATGCCTGGCTACCCAGAGTCATTCCTCCCACGCCTGTGACCCCTCCTAAGGCTCGACAATTTTGTCCTGTTCCAAGCCTCTTGGGAACCAAGCAACGACAAGAGAGTAAGGTAGTTAAAAGCATTAGCTTCAAGGAAAGCCATAACCTTTTTCTGTAATGACCGTCCCATTTTGAACACAAGGTAAAGTTAATCTGTTTTCTTTTTCATAACAATTTTTTTCCAAATTCCCTTTTCCTTAAAGGCCAAATGTCACGTAACAGGGTCCTTAAAATGTCTTGAAACTAGATATAAAAGGGAACCGATCCGTTCGGGTCTTGGTGCATATGCTTCAGTAACGCCGGAATATTCGTTAATTTAAAACTGCCGCGCTTGGCCTGACGTTCCTACTCACGGCGCCCGGAATCGCCTGGGGAAGAAGGCGGAAGTGACGAAATAGATTGTACCCTTAGTTTGATGCTTGGGGTATCCCGATTGATTGTTTATATGGAGACTGGAAGATTGAAGTGAGCAACAAGAAAGAAAAAATTGGATATTTCACCCATACCTTAAAACGGGGCTATAAGGGACAGCTGGGTAATAAGGGACACTTTTCTGGGAAATGTTTTCATACCTGTCAAGTGATACGTTTTCGCCGTATTTTAATACCGTAAAACGTGGCTATAAGGGACGGCGGGGTAATAAGGGACACTTTTCTGGGAAATGTTTTAAATGTAATTCGTGTTGTTATTGTCAAATATTTTAAGGATTCATGGATATTTGACAATAACAACACAACTCAGCATCCTGCTCAAAATAAAAAAAAAAAAAAAAGCAGAATTCTGGATTTGGAAAGCGATTCCTTTCTGTTCCGCAGCCGCAGGACAGTTGAAAGTGTGAGGCCATCAGCCTAATGACTTCTAACTGTAGTGATAATAGCTCAGGCTGATCGATCTGCCAGCCCCGGCCATCAGCCTAATGATTGAGTCCACACTTCTAACAGTAGTGAGAATAGCTCCCGCTGAGCGATCTGCCCGGGGCGGCCATCGGCCTAATGATTGAGTCCACACTTCTAACAGTAGTGAGAATAGCTCAGGCTGAGCGATCTGCCAGCACCCTAGCTGTGGGGGTCTCACACACACAACGTGTTCCTCAACACACTCAATTTTTTTTCCCATATATTTTTCTTTTGGGCGTACAGAAATGGCAATACGCCCGTATTTGCTAAAATTGCATTTTCCCCGTATTAAAATACGGCGAAAACGTCTCTCTTGACAGGTATGCGCCTCCATTCTCATTCTGATCTGGTAAATTTCTTGACAGCAGCGGCTCTCCTCCACTGTAATAATAATGGCTTCCGAAAAATCAATATTTATGGGGCGCCCTCGACAGACCCCCTTCGGCTTCCCAATTCTGGAGGCGATTAATGTCCAATTCAAAGACATTTTCCACTGGTTCTGCTCTCTGGTCATCGTCGGAACTGTTGTCATCAGACAAAGCATCTGATTCCGTCTCGGACGACTCAAACCTGTAAGGTTCTATGCCTCTGTCACTGTCTGAACCACTGACAAAAAAAAGACAAAAAAAAAAAAGACAAAACTAAACTAATTTGTTCACAATCGCTGTCACTTTCCATCATGATTGTCCAATGTTGATAAGTGTGAATGTGGATAGGCAGGGCAGCCAGGGTACAACTTGTGACGTCAAAATCATGGCCACGGTCTGGATTGGCTGTCACAAGCCAGTGAGCAAGGCGGGGCCTTCGCCTGGTGTATTTTGTGCAATTATGTAAATACGGGTGGGTGATATGGTCTCCGGTATGAATATTTGGTTTAAGCTATGTGTATTTTATCAAAATTCGTTGTCATTTAGAAAAAAAAATTACGTGACATTTGGCCTTTAACTTTGCGTTCCACTTAATTTTTACCACTATTTTCACTTCACCCTCATTCCACATACGCAAGACCTGTAAATATGTAAATATTGCCGTTTCTTCATACATGCAAAATTACCACTGTTCATGCTAATTTGGTTATCTTCCCATTCTACAAGCTATACAGATGTCTATTGTCATTTTGGGTTTTTCTGTATTCTAATAAATTTACTAACCTCTTTGTCGGTGTCCTCGCTGTCCAGATTTTAAAAATCACAGTGTCAAGAACTGATGCCCAGATTATGAGACTGATCAAATATTGTCAATAGAATTATTAACTAAGGCTTAACTTGCCAATTGCTAAATTCTTTAGCTTAAGTCTTTGTTCATAAGAGTTTCTACCTCTGTAAAATGTGGATGGTGCACCAACTAGTGTTACAAATGAGGTAATGCAAGAGTTAACTAGAAAAGCACTCAGAGAGCGCAGACCTCCGCCAAGCGGCACAGTTCCCCCCATACAGTGTTTGTGTGTACGTTTTCAGATTCCCTGAGCATGAAAAGATATGACTAGCAATTGGATTCACAATGATTATTTGTTTATTTGACATGGACAGTGCAATAAACAGACAATTAATGAATGACAATCAATGTGATAGTGATGGGATTAGTGGTTCAGTAGTGTAAAACGGGGCTATAAGGGACGGCGGGTTAATAAGGGACACTTTTCTGGGAAATGTTTTAAATGTAATTCTGCTTTTTTTATTTTGAGCAGGACGCTGAGTTGTGTTGTTATTGTCAAATATCCATGAATCCTTCATCAAATCTAGGCGGAAGCAAAATTAAAAAAGCAGAATTACATTTAGAAAAGTGTCCCATATTACCCCGCCGTCCCTTATAGCCCTGTTTTACGGTAGTAAAAGCATTGCCTCCTTGGCGGAGGTAATAAACTGAAGTGTTGGTGTGTCCATCTCCTCCACTGACGGATGCAGATTGGTTAGACAGGTTGCCGTGGATTTTATATTATATTGGGGTTGCGCTCCGCGGCAAAACAGAATTTAGAATCTTCCCCGGCAGAGAGGTCGTTTTTACGCAGCGCCTATAGCTGGGCGGGGAATTTGTGGCAAATAATCGGGCGGCGGACAGGTGGCCGTGTCAGGTTTTGCAGCGTGGCGCAAAAACAGGTACGCTGGCGGGCCCAGGCCAGCAGTGTTTTCCGCGTGCTTTTGTGCCTAAAACGTTGAAGAACGCGGAGTTTGTGTTGGTCAGACACGACGACCAGCGCAATGTGCGCAGCGCCTATGGCTGGCACAGGCACGCTGGCGGGCCCAGGCCACCAGTGTTTTCCGCATGCTTTTGTGGCTAAAACGTTGAAGAAGGCGGAGTTTGTGTTGGTCAGACACGACGCCCAGCGCCCTCCATTGCGCCTGCGCACATGTTGAAAACAGCCGTATGTCACAGTGTGGAAAAAAATGCTTTAAAAAATTCCTGTATGCAGACGGTGATGCGGATCATCCCCAAAATTTAATCAGTTCTTCCTTGTACCATTTCCAACAACGCCTGAAAGTTTCATTGAAATCCGTCCAAAAGTTTTTGAGTTATCTTGCTAACCAACAGACAAACAGACAGACAGACAGACAGACAGACAGACAGACAGACAAACAGACAAACACACAGACAAACCCCGGCAAAAACATTACCTCCTCCTGGCCTTTCGGCCTGGCGGAGGTAATAATTATTAATTCCAGTTATTAATTATTAATAATCATACTGTGTATATATACCAATGGTGTCCCCACCTCATGAAAATGCTACAACTCCCCCTTTTTTTCTTTAAATATCCGAATATGTTAGTGAAGGAGAGCAGTTTTCAACTTTTTCCATATAATTATTGAAGCAGGACCAAATTACGATAAGCTTGTCATATACAACAAAAATAATTTTATACAACCCATAGTTGTAAGGCACAATCCCACGGTGAACCTGTGTAGCAAGTCTGATGACCCTAGAGAGCTTTACTCGTTCTGTAGTCATAGGGGATACTAACTTGACCTTTAACCTTTTGACCCCAAATCCATAATCAGAGGTCACAGTCTCAGGGTGAACCTGTGCACCAAGTTTGGTGACCCTTGTTTTCTTTGTTGTTGAGATACAGTGGGGCAAAAAAGTATTTAGTCAGCCACCAATTGTGCAAGTTCTCCCACTTAAAAGATGAGAGAGGTCTCCAATTTTCATCATAGGTATACCTCAACTATGAGAGACAAAATGAGAAAAAAAAAATCCAGAAAATCACATTGAAGGATTTTTAATGAATTAATTGGTAAATTCCTCGGTAAAATCACTTCCGGTTATGGCTGCCACGTAGGACGGACGTGTCTCGCTCTGCTCTGCTCCTGGAGAAAAAAAATCGGCAAATAACTCTCTCATTTGGGACAGAACGTATCCCAGCGTTTGGGCGAGGATATGTCGGCGAAGCCTAAGGCTGGAAAACCAGGAAAAGGAAAAAGCGAGCCGCCGAAACAGTCCAAATTAACGGACTTTCAGGTCTGTGACGCAGCAAACAGGGCTCCATATATGGCGGAGGAGGCTGGCAACGCTGCGATTTCTGCGGGGAATGGCGCAGATGCGCTGATGGCTGCCATGAGTTCAATGAGAGCGGACTTTTCCTCTAGATTTGATGGGATTATGACAGCGTTGGAAGGAATAAGAAAGGAATTGGGTGACTGTGTAGAACGAACGGCGCAGATGGAGCTCCGTCTCGCTAGTGCTGAAGATGACGTCACCCGTCTTCAATTAAAGGTGCGCACTTTGGAAAAAAAAAATAAATCTCTGGAAGATAATATTTTGGATTTGGAATCTCGGTCGAGACAGAATAATTTGAGGCTGGTGGGTCTTCCAGAGGAATCAGAAGGTCGGGACGTATGTTCCTTTCTGGAAAAGTGGATTCCGGAGGTGCTGGGCAGCGAGGAGTTGCAATCAGCAGTGGTTCTGGAAAAAGCACATCGCATTGGCCCACGGAGAGATAAGGGACCGCCGAGGACCTTAATTATGAAGTTTCTTAACAACAGAGACAGGATGAAGATCTTCAACGCTGCATGAGCTAAAAAAGGAGAGATTAAACACCAGGACCAGCAGGTGCGGTTCTACCCAGATTTGGCCACAGGAATCCAGCAATTGAGGAAGCAGTTTGATCCCGTACGTAAGGAGCTGCGCAACCTTGGGATTCGTCATGGTGTAATCTATCCTGCGAGACTGCTGACCACGTATGAGGGCAGAACCCACATCTTCAAGACCCCAGAGGAGGCGCAGGAGTTCATCAAGAAGATCAAAGAAGAAGAAGAGACTGGTGGGAGCTAAGCATGAACAAAATATAAGGTAGAATAATTAAGCATTTGCACAGGCATCTGACTGACTTGAAGTAAATAGTAAGTTTACAAAATATAGATTGTATTATATATTAAAAAAAAACAAAAACAAAAAAAAAAAACTATGATGTACAAAGTTGTTAAAAATTTTGGAGTTAAGTTGGAAAACTACAGAGGAGAGTTAATGTTACGTCATTAAAAGCAGTAGAGTTAGGGTGATTGGGAGGATGAAGAAGGAGTGGCTTAGGCTGTTCCCCGTGGGTGTGGAACGGTCGATGGCTATATCGGGAGACAGAATTTTTCTTTTGATTTTGGGGGGTTTGCCACAAGTGTGGGAAGGGGAAATTTGTTTGTGTGTAGTTTGTAGGATGAATGTTCAACCACTTATGTTTTTGCTTCTCTGTATGAGCATGTTTACACTGCAAGGTAATCCCAAACTCTCTATTGATCATGGACCAAAGTGTTAATCTTAATTTAACTTCATGGAATTGCAGAGGTCTACAAAATTTAAAAAAACTTAAACAAGTTATGAATAAAATAAAGGACATGGGTTCAAGAATTGTGTTTTTACAAGAAACTCATTTGATAGAGGAGGATGTTAAAAGAATTAGGAGTAGATGGCAGGGAAGTGTATTCACCTCTTCATTTTCATCCCGAGCCAGGGGAGTTATGACTCTCATACATAAATCAGTTCCTTTTCAAGTGAAAAATGTAATTGGAGACAAATTTGGAAGATATGTAATCATTCAAGGTTCTTTGCTATTAGAAAATATAAATCTTGTGAACTTATATGGTCCCAATATAGATGATCAGAAGTTCTTTGCTAATTTATTTCTCATCTTATCATCACTTACAGGGCAACATATAATAGCAGGGGATTTTAATTGTACATTGAATCCAGGTGTGGATAGATCAACAGGACTGGATTGTACGCACATTGGATGTAGGATGACTATTAATCATTTTATGAAAGAATTGAGATTGTTAGATATATGGAGAGAAATGAAACCACAAGTTAAAGCCTATTCTTGTTATTCCAGTACCTACAAGACATTCTCACGTATTGATTATTTTTTGATTTCCACAGAATTAAGGTCCAAGATTCAAAACTGCTTTTATGATAACATCGTGATCTCTGATCATGCACCCTGTTGTCTAATATATGTAGATAAAAAATTGACAAAGGAATCAGGTAGATGGCAATTTCAGCATAAATGGCTTCAGGATGAGGAATTTGTCAAGTATATAGAAAAACAGATAGACGAGTTCTTTGACATCAATACTACACAAACATCAGCATGTGTAAAGTGGGAGGCTTTCAAAGCTTTTATTAGGGGGCATATTATTAGTTATACAGGATCAAAATCTAAGAAGACTCGAGAGGAGAGAGCTAAATTGGAACATAAAATAAAAAATCTTCAGGAAAAAGTGTATGCAGGAAGTGACCCAAGGTTGGAGAATGAATTACTGATTTTGAGAGCTGAATACGACAAAAAATCAGCGAATAGAGCTGCCTCGAGTCTTCTAAGATTGAAACAATCTTTTTATGAACAAGGTGAAAAATCAGGAAAATTATTAGCATGGCAGATTAAACAATTGGAAATTAAAACACCAATTACCAGTATTATAAGTAACGGACAGGTAGTTATAGATCCTTTAGAAATTAATAGAGCCTTTAGAGATTACTATGAAAAATTATATGATACCAAAAATGAACCTGATTTAACAAAACTAAATGGGTTTTTGAACGAACTATCTATACCGTGTATTCCAAATGAAAACAGGGAGATATTGGAGTCTAAAATTAGTCAAGAAGAAGTTGGGCTAGCCATTGATAATATGAAATCAGGAAAAAGTGCAGGACCAGATGGTCTTCCAGTTGACCTTTATAAAAAATTTAAGAATAAATTAATAAAACCTTTTTTGGAAATGGTTTTAGAAGCATTCCAAAATAATAATTTACCATCATACATAAATAATGCCTTAATTATACTGCTGCCAAAACCAGGTAAGCCCTCTAATAAATGTGAAAATATGAGACCAATAAGCCTATTAAACGCCGACCTTAAGATAATCTGTAAAATTTTAGCAAGACGAATACAAGAAATTTTACCAAATATTATTAATCGAGATCAGAATGGCTTTATAAAGGGTAGACAAGGCTTCCATAATGTAAGAAGACTATTTAATATTATCTATTTTAATAAAGAAGCACCGGATACAGCTCTCCTATCATTGGACGCCGAAAAGGCCTTTGATAGAGTTGAATGGCCCTTTCTTTTTGAAGTCCTACAAAGGTTTGGACTTGGAAATAATTTCATAAAATGGGTTCAAATAATATACAATAATGCTACAGCAGAAATCCTAACAAATAACAATATTTCAAAACCAATAAAAATCAATAGAGGATGTCGACAAGGCTGTCCACTCTCACCTTTACTGTTTACTATGGCAATTGAACCTTTAGCGATAGCGATACGTTTACATTCACAAATATATGGAATTAAAGTTGGACCAACAGAACATAAAATCTCCCTGTACGCCGATGATATAATTTTGTTTATGTCGAATCTAAAAAAATCAATTCCAACCTTGTTGAATTTAATAAAGAATTTTGGGGAAATATCAGGATATAAAATAAATAAAACTAAATCTTCAATATTAATGCTAAATGAGACCCAGAGAAATTACCCAGCCCCTGAGGTAAATCAATTCAATGTTGTAAATCAGTTTAAATATTTAGGAATCCAAATTATGCCTAAGCTAGAATCAGTCGCCAGTGTCAACTATGAAGCCTTAATGTCAGATATCAGTGAGTTAACTCAGAGATGGATGTCACTACCAATGTCGATGATCGGGAGAATCAATATACTTAAAAGTAATATTTTACCTAAAATACTTTATTTATTTCAATACATTCCCTTATCACCACCTTTAGATCTATTCTCAAGAATAAAAAAAAAGTTAGTGGAATTTATATGGAACAACAGGAGGGCTAGATTACGTCTGTCTTTATTATATTTACCATTTGATCGTGGAGGTCTGAAATGTCCAAATTTTATGTTGTATTATTGGTCGGCACAACTGAGGTCTATGACATATTATTTTTCATCAAATGATCTCCCTCACTGGACTGAAATGGAATCATACAATTTACCTTTACCTCTTCCCATATTCATATACTCAGATTCGGCAAAAAAATTACAAAAACAAGTTAAAAATCCATTTGTAAAGCATATGATCAAAATATGGTGTGAAGCTAAAAACTATTTAAAAGAACCACAGTTATTGTCACAATTTAGTCCAATATGGGGTAATCAATATTTTAAACCAGGGAGAGCGGACGCTGTATTTAAAGTATGGAATTTAAAAGGGATACAAAAGATTCAGGATTTATATTTGCCATGTGCAGACAACATAATGTCTTTTGAAGAGCTGAGGATCAAATTTAATCTCAATAGAACACATTTTTTTAAATATCTTCAACTTAGAAACTTTATTCGATCAAATCAAAATAAAGCTCTCACTCGACCTATTTATTCATCCTTGGAAAAAATGATGATGAAAGATAGTAAAAGAAAGGGTATTATTTCAGAGTTTTATAACTCATTGACACTATCTTCAAGTGAAAATTCACTGAAAAGATTAAACTACTGGAAAGAAGATCTGCAAATTGAAATTTCAGAGGAACAATGGGAATTGGCTTGTACAGAAGCTCAAACCAAATCAATAAATGCACGCCTTAAATTGATACATTTCAAATGGTTAATGCGGATGTATGTTACACCGGAGGAGTTAAATAGATATAACAAAAATATACCAGATACATGCACAAAATGCATGGAAAGTAAAGGAACCCTATTTCATTGTTTATGGGAATGTAGATTAATAAGAATGTTTTGGGAAGAGGTGAGGGTAACAATTGAAAAAATAATCTCAAAACAAATCATATTGAATCCTAAACTGGTTTTGTTGGGTCTGTACCCAGAAAAGCATAATTTCAATAAAAGTGAAAGAACATTCATAGACCTCAGTTTGCTTAATGCCAAAAAATGTATTGCACTATTATGGAAAAAGACTCATAGACCAGATGTGACTCAGTGGTTAAGACAGATGTTAACAAACCTTCCATTAGAAAGAATAACATATATACTGAAATCAAAGGAAATTGTGTTTGAGAATATATGGAGACCTTTTATTGATTATGTAAAAAATTTAAACATAACTCTTGAAGAAGAAGGTGAATGATGTGTGTGGACCTTGTAAATTCCAAACTGGTGAACATAATATGTATACTTATGTATTGGATTGTCTAGACTAAACAGAGGAGCATTGTTGAAGACTTGATTTTGTTGGTGGTTGTTGGTGTTTTTAGTGCATTTTTTTTTTTTTGTAGTACTTTAGTGTTAGCGTTTGATTGTTTGTATCATGTTTGTTAAAAAAAAAAAAAGGTTCAATAAAGATATTGTGGAAAAAAAAATTCCTCGGTAAAATAAGTATTTGGTCAATAACAAAAGTTCATCTCAATACTTTGTTATATACCCTTTGTTGGCAATGACAGAGGTCAAACGTTTTCTTTAAGTCTTCACAAGGTTTTCACACACTGTTGCTGGTATTTTGTCCCATTCCTCCATGCAGATCTCCTCTAGAGCAGTGATGTTTTGGGGCTGTCGCTGGACAACATGGACTTTCAACTCCCTCCAAAGATTTTCTATGGGGTTGAGATCTGGAGACTGGCTAGGCCACTCCAGGACTTTGAAATGTTTCTTACGAAGCCACTCCTTCGTTGCCCGGGCGGTGTGTTTGGGATCATTGTCATGCTGAAAGACCCAGCCACGTTTCATCTTCAATGCCCTTGCTGATGGAAGGAGGTTTTTACTCAAAATCTCACGATACATGGCTCCATTCATTCTTTCCTTTACACGGATCAGTCGTCCTGGTCCCTTTGCAGAAAAACAGCCCCAAAGCATGAGGTTTCCACCCCCATGCTTCACAGTAGGTATGGTGTTCTTTCTCCTCCAAACACGACAAGTTGAGTTTTTACAATAAAGTTCTATTTTGGTTTCATCTGACCATATGACATTCTCCCAATCCTCTTCTGGATCATCCAAATGCTCTCTAGCAAACTTCAGACGGGCCTGGACATGTACTGGCTTAAGCAGGGGGACACGTCTGGCACTGCAGGATTTGAGTCCCTGGCGGCGTAGTGTGTTACTGATGGTAGCCTTTGTTATTTTGGTCCCAGCTCTCTGCAGGTCATTCACTAGGTCCCCCCGTGTGGTTCTGGGATTTTTGCTCACCGTTCTCGTGATCATTTTGACCCCACGGGGTGAGCAATTGCATGGAGCCCCAGATCGAGGGAGATTATCAGTGGTCTTGTATGTCTTCCATTTTCTAATAATTGCTCCCACAGTTGATTTCTTCACACCAAGCTGTTTACCTATTGCAGATTCAGTCTTCCCAGCCTGGTGCAGGTCTACAATTTTGTTTCTGGTGCCCTTTGACAGCTCTTTGGTCTTGGCCATAGTGGAGTTTGGAGTCTGACTGTTTCAGGTTGTGGACAGGTGTCTTTTATACTGATAATGAGTTCAAACAGGTGCCATTAATACAGGTAACAAGAGCAGGACAGAGGAGCCTCTTAAAGAAGAAGTTACAGGTCTGTGAGAACCAGAAATCTTGCTTGTTTGTAGGTGACCAAATACTTATTTTACTGAGGAATTTACCAATTAATTCATTAAAAATCCTTCAATGTGATTTTCTGGATTTTTTTTTCTCATTTTGTCTCTCATAGTTGAGGTATACCTATGATGAAAATTGGAGACCTCTCTCATCTTTTAAGTGGGAGAACTTGCACAATTGGTGGCTGACAAAATACTTTTTTGCCCCACTGTATAGTTCATTTCAAAACATTTGGAACAAAACTGTTAAAGCAGAACTGAACCCACCTTTTTGCCGAAAAAGTAGAATTGCAGATTAATTCCTTATTACCTATTGTATTTTTCAACACATAAAAGAAATTTTTAGGCCGTGCGATGGCCAAGCTATAAGCCGATAAACTTTTGCCTCTGGCTGGCAGTGCCAAACAAACCGGAAGTAGTGCAGATGACGCTGCGTGACGTCACGAGTGTGACCCTTATCAAAACAACAATGGTAGATGATAGCAGTTCCAGCAGTCAAGAACACCAGAGTTTTCAGAGTGAAGAGGCATTCAGGATCGGTGACGAGACAGAGGAGGATGCAGGAGTGTGGCAGGTGGCAGGCATGCACAAGGGCGAGCCCGGGAGACAGCGACCTGATGCACCTGTGACAGCAGCTGGCAGACGGCGATGCAGAGGCGAGGTCCGCCGCCGGGGAATCCACCTCTGCACAGGGGAGAGACTGGAAAGGCAAAGGTAGGTATGCTTACGCTGTAGATCTTGCTGGGAGATGAGGGGGTTCCTCTGCAGCAAGAGGGCTGAAGGAATCAGACGGCTTCAGGCCGAAGCCCAGGGCAGAGTGGCTTATATCCCACGCTGCTGACGAGGCGCAGGTGTGCGCGCAGCTGGCGCCAGTAATGAGCGGTGAGTTATAACATATCCAGCCTGTGTTGTGTTGTAGCTTAGTTTTCTTTTTTCTCTGTCACATTTTGTCTTAGTTTTGTTTTGAATTGTAATCGCTCTTGCCTGTTTTCTCTTTTTTCTCTTTTGAATTCTTAGATGGTATATGGGTGGGCAATATAAGCTGCGGCTTCAGCCATCACCCATTTCGGATAACTTACGTTGAATTGTATAATCAGATGAGTCATTGTTCAATTTGACCTCGTTATATCATTCAGTTTCTTTCAACCTGTACTGTACTATCTGAAATAAATAAATTCATTCATTCATTCAAAAAATTGTCGGTGGATTCCGGCACCGACTCAGAGTCAGACCGCAGCAGTGATGGGGAGGAGAGTCGCTTATTGAATACAGAATGGTGAGTCTTTACTTCTCTACTTTGGCATGTTTGGGGTGTCAGGATAAGGAAAATTAACAAGAAAAAAGAAAGAAAAAAAAAACATCAGCATTTTTCCAACTTATTATTTATACATATTTATACATTCATACATATATAGACCATGGGCTATGTATTACAATACTTCTACAGACTATAGTGGCAATACACATGAACAGAACTGGCCTCTGCATTTGACTGTGCTATTTATAAATAATATCTATATCTAGAAACGCATCGCTTCCCGGTCGCTTTTCCTCTCCCTTTCTTTTCTTTCGTCGCCATGACAGCTTTCCTTGGCCACTGAACAGATCTTCCCAGGTGTTGGAAGTGTTTTGTAGTCGACTATCAAGACAAAATGCACCAAAAACAACCAGTGTCGACGTGCTCGCAATGGTAAACATGAGGACTGGGTCACACTCGTGACGTCACGCGGAACTCCGGCTGCACTTCCGGATAATCGGCGGATTCGTCTAATTTTTCAGGGCGGGAAATTCAAAATCGCGATTTTCTCCAAGATTCCGGGATTAGTGGAGGGGGTGCCAATGATAAATTATCTTTATAATTGTATGTACTATCACCCAGTGCCGTTCAATGCCGTTCAGTTCAGTTCACCTTTAAGAGGAGTTGATTTCACAAAAGTGGGACAGATGGATGGACGGACGGACAAACTGAAAGACAGATGGACAGCTCCATACCATAATCAAGATCTGATTTTTGCATCAAGGTCTTCAACCGATGGGAGATAAAAAGCAAGACTGGTCCTGGATATTTTTCCACACAGGTACACCAGCAAAACGGAGGAGATTAGGCAGGTTACTTTATTGTTTTGGAACTGTGGTGGTGGTGGTGGGTGGTAACTGTTTAGGTCAGAAGGGTTAAACCTTCCTCCCTTGAGACCAGGATAAGTTTATATTTATGTGCCTATATTTTAAACAATTTATCGACTAAAAAAATGGCAGGATTTTTTTCGACCACTTTCCATCTCTCACTGGCTAAGGCTGCTTGTGTCTGTTCATTATGTTTAGGATATTTTCCGACTGAATAACTGAAACAATGGAGCTCCACTGCTGGGAAATGAGGCAGACAAGCCTTTTAGTTCTCGGTACTGGCTGGTAAGCTCCAGCGGCTGCATTAAAGCCAGCGGAGGCACTCCAAGAGATGTGAAAAGTCGGTGTTCATATGATCCATGACTGTCTCTGCTCACTTGGAAAAACATATTCTAGCAGTACAACATACTGTAAGTACAATATAAACTTTTGAAGGTGAAAAAATAAAAAGGTGAACAGCACCGGGAGGCTGAATAGCAAGGTCTGCCCTGGGGCCCATTCATCGTAGAATATGGGTTATTTAAGCAATATTACACAAGAGGGGAGCACGGTATCAATGAATATAGCAACTACGGGTGTGATACGTCTAATAACGGAGGACATTAGACCTATCACACCCGTACTTAGTATATTCATGATACCATAACAACCACGAGTCTAATATTGCTTTTATACAACAGTTCCGGCAAGCACAATTTATTAAATGACAGCTACACTGTACAAAATATAATTGTTTGTTTAACTACTTATTTTGCACAGCTGAGAAAAACAGTCCCTTCTAAATGTAGCCAGTAACTGTTACTAAACATCTCAATCAGCATGAAGACGTCTCTTAAGAATGGGCGCGAGACGTCACCCGATGGAAAAACCACAAGGAATTGTGGGAAAAGTGTTCTGCCTGTCTTTGTTTAGTAGTAAACAATGAATGTGGTTAGGCTGCGTGTCCATCAAATGTGTTTTTTTCTGCTGTGGGCGACTCTTTTCTGTTCATTTTCTATGTATTCCGGCATTTAATGTGCTCAGTGCCCTGGGTGCAAAAACACCCTCAGCAGTCATGGCGCTGAAAGGTGAAAAAAGTTCAACTTTCAGAGCGCTGCAGCGCTCATCAGCTGCACAGCTCTCTCACCACCCAATCAGAATCAGCCTATATGTACACCATGATCAATATTTAACAGCCAAAGCTTGGAGGGATGTGTATTTTTTTTTTTACCAGTTTGATGTGATTTATTCCAGTGAGTGGAGCGTTTCAGAGCAAAATCTGTGAAATCCCCGGCACGTTTTGAGTGACAGGTCAAGCGGTTGCCAGGATACCAGGGCACAGTGCTTTTTTTTTTTTTTTTTTTTTTTTTTTTTTTTAAATAAGCGCATGAAAAGCGCTCAGGAAAACAGGTTGAGAGCATTTTTATTTTCCCTGTGGACACGCAGCCTTAAAATGACACTGAATATGTTAGTCAAGTACAGGAAATGTAAGTATACACATAAAACGTCATACAAAAATCCAGGATGACACAATAAAGTGAAAACGCTTATTTCCAATGTGGTCCTTTCAATCACATTATTATTCCTCCAAATACCACGCAATGTTAGAATGAGGAAGTTTTGCTGCATTATCAAATACAACAACTGCTCTCACATCATCATAGCAGTCTGTCGTGGGCGACAATGACTTTCATTTAGGTCTGATCAGATTCCTCCACACAGCAATGTCCTTAGCCTTCTGCGGCTAGGAACTCCTGTCTATGTACAACTTCTTCAAGTTTCTTTTTACAGTGGCTTTAAATCTGAGCCTTGGTCTACAATGATTGCGTTTGCCCTCGCACAACTGTGAGTAGAGTAACTGCTGAGGGAGACGCTGGTGGTCCATCCTCTCAACATGTCCGAGCCATCTCAGGTTCATCTGTATTAGCATGTCCTCCATTGATGGTAGACCAGCTCGTTTCAACACTTCTATGTTGGTTATCTTGTCTTTCCATGAGATGTTCATTAAGGCTCGAAGGTGTCTCATCATGTACGCGTGGAGTTTCTTCACCTGCACTCTGTAGACAGTCCAAGTTTCAGCACCGTACAACAGAGTAGCCAGTACTGTCGCTCTGTACACTTTACATTTCACACAGATAGACACATGTCGATTGTTCCACAGTCTCTCCCTCAAGTTTCCAAACACAGCGCTTGCTCTTCCCATTCTGAGAGATAGTTCATCCTCCAGCCTAGCATTCTCTGAAACAGTACTCCCTAGGTCAGGGATGGCAACAGGAAATTCTGATTTCAGCTGAAATCTAATTTGGTTGATTGACTTATGGGGGGGCCAGGGGGGCACAGCCCCCCTGAAGCTGTAAGGTTTTCAGTAAAACAGAAGTAATTTAGACTGAAAAAAATGATTAAAAAAAAATGAAATACTAGACAAATCATACTAGATAGATAAATCATTAAATTTAATGAAAAGTTAACTTACTTTTTCTTCAATGTTGTCTCACTGTCTTTAGTCCAACATATTTAACAGTTCTATAAGAGTTTATTACACTATTTACACTGGTCACCAAGTCACTTCTAATGTGAAACTTTCTTCCTTTTGGCAGCAAGCTGCGTCAGTCTCTGAACTTTGAACTTCATCTCCTTTTCTGGTTTCTTCAGAAACTGTCCGAGTGTTTCTGTTACCTCGTTGAACTTTGAGCCAATTTTCACCTTTACCGTCACTTTTCTCTCAAGCCAATTCCATCGGAACTTATTTTTGACACTTTTGTCTATTTCTAGCACTGATGACTCCTGATCCTTCGATAAAAATCTCCTAATTCCACTGAAAACAATACCGAAAGCTCAGAATTCCAACATGAACCAGGGATGTAATTTGGGGTTGGGGAAATTATCTGAAAATTTAGCAGGGGGTCTGGGGGATATAGTCCCCCAGCGGGGTCTGGGGCAGAGCCCCGGTGGGGGGGGGCGAAGCCCCCCGAAGCTCCTGGGTTTTTATGATTTTTAAGTACCAGAACTGTGCTTAAATGACATAAAACAAACAGCTGAATGCCACTTATTACTGTATAATATTGACTTATGTTCCAAGAAGATAGCATTCCTAAAATATTCCAACAAGCATTATCCATCACATGCTTTAACACTTGATCAAATCAAAATCAGTTAATTTTATCTATTCCATAATAGAAATAAAATTCCAACATACCATTACTTTTTGTAATTTCAGCATTCATTAGTACGAATGTACCTGTCTATCGGCAAGCGGTGTTAATGGAGCAGACTCGTTGTTTGGTTCAGCCAAAGTCCCCCAGTGGGTAACATCTTTGACTGCTTTATCCACTATCGAAGATTGTTTCAAAAACGCCGATCCCAAAGAATAGTTGCTCCGCCGAATGGCAAGGTAGTGGGCCTGTTTCTTCACTTTTGATGCGTGGTCTGACAGCGCCACACATCCACGCGATCCATAGTTAATCAACTCTTTACAATACACACAAAAAGCTTTTCCTGCCACGTCTGGTTTCTTCAGAAATTGTCCGAGTGTTTCTGTTACCTCGTCAAACTTTGAGCCAATTTTCACCTTTACCGTCACTTTTCTCTCAAGCCAATTCCATCTGAACTTATTTTTGATACTTTTGTCAGAATTCCAACACGAACACACCGCCATGAATTTTTGACAAAGCATACAACGAGCTATTTGATTGGTCCAAATTTGCAATTACCCAATCGCAGGGCCGTTTACACATAACATCCGGGTTATCGCGGGAGACTCACCCGGGGAAGTGCCGAGCGCTGATGTAATTGTGTTGATTTTCGCTAACATCGGTGACAATAAGGTACCTTACCCCCGCCAAAATTCTCAACGGATTTAGACGATTCACAGGAATGATCAATTTGAAAATAAATTGGCGGAATTCCAACACGAACACACCGCCATGAATTTTTGACAAAGCAACAACAAGCCATTTGATTGGTCCAATCATCTGCAACTATCCAATCGCAGGGCTGTTTACAGCAGTAGCATGAGTACATAACATCCGGGTTATCGCGGGAGACTGTCACTCAGGGAAGCGCCAAGCGCTTATGTAATCATGTTGATTTTAGCTAAAATCAGAAATCCGCAGATCGGCGGAAAATTGCCATCCCTGCTAGGTACTTGAAAGTCTTGCACTTGACTAGTGGCTCTGTACCAATGCTGATCTCTTCTGGTAGTGATGTTGATAATTGAAACTTTGGTGGTTGATAAAGGCACTCTGTCTTCTTGATGTTGATTTGGAGGCTGAATTGGCTAGCTGCTCTTGTAAATTTCTCCACCTCCACACTGTGTGCAACTAGAGCACTGTCATCGGCAAAGAGCATTTCTCTTTCTACCTTTATCGATGTCTTACTCTTGACTTTAAACTGTGCCACATTGAACAAGTCTGCTTCTTTCCTTGTTTGAATGTATACTCCTTCTGAAGTGTCTTTGAAGGCCATCTCAAACATGGCTGCCAGATATAGTGAGAAGAGTGTAGGCGCCAGCATACACCCTTGTTTCACCCCGTTGCTTACTGAAAAGTCTTTAGATACTGAACCACTCATTGCCACATTTGCTTGCATACCTGATGTTGATTTTGAGGCTGAATTAGCTAGCTGCTCTTGCAAATTTCTCCACTAAAGACTGCATATCTTGCACACTGTGTGCAACTAGAGCACTGTCGTCGGCAAAGAGCATTTCTCTTACTACCTTTATTGATTCTTACTCTTGGCTTTAAACTGTGCCACATTGAACAAGTCTGCTTCTTTTGTTGCTTGAATGTATACTCCTTCTGAAGTGTCTTTGAAGACCACCTCAAGCATGGCTTGAAGAGTGTAGGTGCCAGCACACACCCTTGTTTTACCCCGTTGCTTACTGAAAAGTCTTTAGATACTGAACCACTCATTGCCTCGTTTGCTTCCATACCTGTATCGAGTGCCTCGATCAGGTTTTTTTTCTACAAGGGTGGAAAGTTTTTTTTCAGTGTCACAGTTTTAATAAAAATATATATTTTCAACACATCTATTTTAACCAAACTTTTAATTTCTTTGAAATTAAAACATGTGACTGGCTATTGTGGGTCTCAGATTTTTTGTTTTAAACATATTACTTTCTTCAGGAATGATCTGAATTAAATGTGCTGCAGCCTCGTGTAATTATGAGTAACGCTCTTTGGACCTATGTGTAACTTATTGAATGGGTTTCTAACTTGGAGTTACCCTATAATGACATATTTGCAGTGTTGGTTCAAAGGAAAAACCCATACAGAGCTCTGCTCAGCTGCTGCCTGCAGCGCGCACTCACACACACACACAGCGCTAAACATACGTACTTGTTCGCATAACGGGACCTGTCGGCAATGTGTCTGAGCACTTTCAAGCTACAGGATCCAAATCTCTGTTTAGCCCTCCCCTCATGTCTTTTTACCTTTTTTTAATACTTTTACCAATATTGTTCTGATAGATATGCCAAGATCCAATCAGCTGATCACTTGAAGCCTGAGTTCAGCTGTTTTCCATGATAAATCACACTTTGCTGTTGGCTGCGCCTCCTGGTAAAAGCACACTCTATGCATTATCTTGTTGTTTTGTTGGTTTTTTTTCCCACTTTATTGAAAAAAAAAAAACAAAACTTTTTTTAAATCGCCATCAGTTAGCGTGCCTTTGAGCCAGGTCGTGTTAGGCCGCTACTTCTCCCGGCATGTTCTGTGTTGGATACACCAGTGTCGTTTGTTAGACTCTGGTCCCCGATGACACGCCACCCATCCGGGGCGAGTTTGTTGTGGGGCGGCTGTAACTGGCTGGGACAAGTTGGTGATGGGGGGGCTTGACCAGGTACCACCATTTTTTAGTAACTTGCCCAACACTGCCTAAAACGAAGGCACATTGACACAGGACAGCAGGCAGGACCAGCAGACGCCCGAACATGTTTTAGTAGGAACATTTTCCTAAATTTGAGACCTTCTTCACATAAATTTGGAACTTCCTTTTCTACATAAATCTGCAACTTTTTTTCTTGTAAATTTGCAAATGCTCATATGGATACTGGTTTTTTTTTTTTGGTTTTTTTTTGGGGGTGGGGGGGGGTTGTTCTTGTTGTTTTGTTCTTGTAGACTGTGACCCAAAGTTTTGGGGTTTTTTTATGTTTTGGTGGGGATGGGAGAGATTTTTCTTCTCCCATTTTAAAGAGTTTGAACTCTTCTAGATTATAAAAATAGGAGGCTCCCAAAAGCTAGAAAGGGCCCTGCTCCTGGCTCAGCAGAATGTGGGTAAAGGAGCATCTGTGTTTGATCCCAGCCTGTGATCACTCCCTCAAGAGAAGGAAGGCAGGAAACGTGTCCGGACCAGGAAGCATCAGCAGCAGTTTGCCAAGTCCCTACCTCTGCATGTGCGCCAGGTACGTGACGGCAAAGTTTCCCAAAACACAGCCGCACCCATCTGCAGCTCCGATTCGTTTTTGGGGTTCTCGTTTTAAAACTGGGCAAACCAAGGAGCAAATACCGTTCAGATAACAGGGAGCGGAACGATATTTACAAATAGGTGGATTAATGTGGACCTGGCACACGGTAATGTCGATTAATATGCTTCAGTTAAACCAGGTCAGGTTACATATTCTCACAAATTAAAAACAAAAAATTAAAATGACCCATTTTCTTAACAGTTAAACATTTGTGTGGCTTTTTTTTTTTCCTATGCGTCTTAACAATTCCCCTTCTACGAACAGTGGAAATAGGATGTATACCTATTATGCGCTTTTGTCCACTTATATTCAATGACCATCAGCAATTATAAAAGGGTTATTTTACAGAGAAACTGCCAGTCCCGCTGTGGCATTTCCTGTTCAGTCTCCAGGCGGCTAGCTGCTAAGGCTAACAGGGAATGATACAGCCACAGCGTCAGCTTGGAAGACATTCTTTATCATTCTCGGAAACGTTAGCTAAATACTCACACTTTACTGCAAAGGCTTCTCTCAGCAGCTGAATTTTAAACGTGTCCCCCGACGACGTGGTCCACTCCCAGCACCCGAGTAAATATGCAGGGAAAACCTCAGGGAATGCTCTGGATCTGTCCGCAACGCTTCCGGCTCTCCCAACAGCGTCCACGTCTGACGTCATGGGTGGGCAGCGTCATTTACCAGGTGAAGAAAGTTTTTTAATTTTTTTACGCACTGAAAATTTTGGTCTATTTGTGCTCTGATTTTCTGATTGTCCTGACTGGTTCGTTTAGTTAAGATTAAACGAATACATAAAATTAGAAAAACAAAGGTAAAAAAGGAACAGTGAAGAAGCTTCCAGCAAGTTTGGTTTAAAGGTCCTGTTTACTGCAATTTCCCCACGTTAACAGCTCCCACGTCTTGATGAAATTTTTGTGATGTACCTTAGGCAACTTGCCTTTAGCTCTTTAATTATTGCAGAATCATTATAAATCATCTCATGCAGCCTTTTCAGAACACCTTATTTCAGTGCATGTCTCTTTAAGACCACATTTTGCTATAGCTAATCTTAGGCTATTGTCACACTGCAGGTTTTAATGCTCAATCCTGATTTTTTTTGCACAAATGTGACCCATATCTGATTTTTTAATGACTGTCTGAACAGCACAGGTCCGATTTTTTTCACACCAGACCCAGGCCACTTTCATATGTGGTCCTAATTCAGATACGTATCTGATATTTTCCAAAACGACCTCCGTCTGAACTGTCATGTCGCATTTCATCCGACTCTTTCCTCACTGAAGTGAGACAGATGCTACAATTCTGTGGTGGAGGATGCAGCAAGCACGGCAGACACAGCCGATTTGTGCTCTCTTTTTAATCAATCTCCTTCCCTTTATCACTGGATTGTAATTTTGTCAGCTCCGACTGCACAATAACTTCAAAATTTCAGGGGGGGGGGGGGTGAAACCGCCAGACAAGCAGGCACACTAACGCCACATTTACTGGATGCTGCAAATTCCTTTTTCCCTGTAAACAGCACGCCGTGAGTCCTGGCTACTGTAATATCTAAAATGTAAAGTTAAAACCGACATGACTGTGGAGCAGAATGGCCAGATACAGGGACACACAGGAGAGGGGAGTCTCTGGCGGCTTCTCTTTCCTGTGCGGGACCGGTGTCACGCCGCTGGTACGAGCCGAGGAGTTTATTAGGGTAAGAGCCACTGACAACGTCAGTGGGCGAGAGCCCTATTGTAATCGCTAGGATTATTTATTATTAACCTTATTTATACAGGTAATCCCATTGAGACACGGGGTCTCATTTTAAAGTGAGCTGTTTAATCGATCACTTCTGTTAAAGCAGAGCTGATCACAGCGGTCATCTGGCATATAGAGGAAGGAAGCTGGTCTCATATTTATGATTTTAGCATTTTATTTTGCTGCGCTGCATCAGGATGAAGTTCTGTCCCCCTCAGTCATTCGGGGCTCATAGGCTACGGTCACACTGCAGGTTTTAATGCTCAATTCCAATTTTTTTCCACAAATGTGGTCCATATCTGATTTTTTTAATGACAGTCTGAACAGCACATATCCGATTTTTTTCACACCAGACCCAGGCCACTTTCATATGTGGTACTAATTCGGATACGTTGTGGAGGAATAAGATCAGGCGAGGTGCGACGAGCTGGAAGGTTGCAAAGTTTTATTTTCCTCCAACATAATGAGACACACTTTGTAGCTCTGTGCGCTACTATCCCGCTGAGGCATGTCACACAAGCTCTTTTATACAGTAATACAGGGAGAGAGAACGCATGGCACATTAGCATATCAGTCAATACACATGATTAGCATGACCAACTGGCGCCCAGACGTCTTCTCCCTAATAGTCCATTGTTCTGGTTGTCCCCCTGGGGCTTTCTGTCCTTATGTGAATAGTCCTCTGCTTCCTCCAGACCTGCTGAGTGTGAGGATTGTCCATGTAGAGTGTGGTGGGTCACCACAACGTATCTGATATTTTCCAAAGCGGCCTCAGTCTGAACGGTCATGTCGCATTTCATCCGACTCTTTCCTCACTGAAGTGAGACAGACACTACAATTCTGCGGCGGAGGATGCAGCAAGCATGACAGACACAGCTGATTTGTGTTCTCTTTGTCTACGGTCACACTGCAGGTCTTGATGCTCAATTCCGATTTTTTTCAGAGATCCGATTTTTTTTGTGCGGGTGTTCACATTATAACTTAAATGCAACTCCCATCAGACTCCAGTGTGAACGATCTACAGCTGTGAAGTGACCCGCATGTGCAGGAGAAAACGTAACGTCAGACACAGCCTTGTGTTTGGGGGACAGAACTTCTTCACCCGGCAGCACGGTGGCGGAGTGGTTAGCGCTGCGGCAGCACAGCAACTCACCCTTGGCCAGGGGATCCTGGGTTCGATCCCAGCCCCCGACCAACAGTGATCTGTGTGGAGTTTGCATGTTCTCCCCGTGTCTGTGTGGGTTTACTCCAGGATTTCTCCGGTTTCCTCCCACGTGCCAAAAACATGCAAGTTAGGTTAACTGGCATCAAAACTGGGGATTCTAAATTGTCCTTAGGTATGACTGTGAGAGTGAATGGTTGTCTGTCTCTCTGTGTTGGCCCTGCGATGGACTGGCGATCTGTCCAGGGTGTACCCTGCCTCTCGCCCAAAGATGCTGGGATAGGCTCCAGCACCCCCGTGACCCGAAGAGGATTAAGCGGAAGAAGATGGATGGATGGATGGATGGAACTTCTTGACCCTGATGCAGCACAGCGAAATAAAATGTTAAAATCATAAATATGAGACCAGCTCCCTTCCTCTACACACCAGATGACTGCTGTGATCAGCTCTGCTTTAACAGAAATGATCGATTAAACAGCTCTCTTGAAAATGAGACCCAGTGTCAACTGCACGGCTCATACCAGAGGCATAACACCGGTCCTGCTGCAGGAAGGAGGAGCCGTGTGTGTCCCGCTATCTGGCCATTCTGCTCCACAGTCATGTCCATGTTAACTTTACAGATATTACAGCGGCCAGGATTCATGGTGTGCCGTTTACAGGGAAAAAGGAATTTGCAGCATCCAGTAAATGTGTCGTTCGTGCACTTGCTTGTCTGGCGGTTTTTGCCTCAGACGCCCCCCCCCCCCCCAAAAAAAAAAAAAATTTTGAAGTTATTGTGCATTTGGAGCTGACAAAATTACAATCCAGTGATAAAGGTTAGAAGATTGATTAAAGAGAGCACAAATCAGCTGTGTCTGCCGTGCTTGCTGCATCCTCCACAGCAGAATTGTAGCGTCTGTCTCACTTCAATGAGGAAAAAATCAGATGAAATGCGACATGACCCTTCAGACTGAGGCCGCTTTGGAAAATGTCAGATACATATCCGAATTAGTACCACATATGAAAGTGGCCTGGGTCTGGTGTGAAAAAATCGGATATGTGCTGTTCAGACAGTCATTAAAAAATCAGATATGGGTCACACTTGTGCAAAAAAATTGGAATTGAGCATTAAAACCTGCAGTGTGACCGTAGCCTTTTCAATCCATCTTCTTCCCTTTATTACTGGGTTGTAATTTTGTCGGCTCCAGCTGCACTACTTCAAAATTTCCGGGGGGTGGGCTGAAACCATCAGACAAGCAGGCACACAGTAACGCCACATTTACTGGATGCTGCAAATTCCGTTTCCCCTGTAAACAGCTCACTGTGAGTCCTGGCTGCTGTTATATCTAAAATGTAAAGTTAATACCGACATGACTGTGGAGCAGAATGGACAGAGAACACATCGTCTAGGAGAAGGAGAGTCTGTGGTGGCTCCTCCTTCCTGTGCAGGACTGGTGCCACTGGTATGAGCCGTGCAGTTTATTAGGGCTCAAGCCACTGACGACGTCAGTGGGCGAGAGCCCTATTGTAATTGCTAGGATTATTTATTATTAATGTAAAAATATCTTTTTTCTTCTCTCTGTAAAATGTGTTCAAGAATTGATCAGTTGGCACAAAACCATTTTAAATGTATCAGAGATTTAAGAATCACAAGAGAGATGCTATTTCACACTTATCTGATTTATTCTTGAAACATGCAGAGAATATCACAGCTGTGGACTGTCCCCGTGCAAACAGCAGACAGCCCCGAAAAACAATAAATTCGAGTACATATATCTTCAAATTTGGGACGTTCCCCAAACTTTCCCACAATAGCTCCCTCTTTCAGGAATTCTGACTCCGTCAGTTGTTTTCTCCCCCAAGGTCGGCTGGCCAGGTGCGTCATGCTGAGCAATGGCTCTCTTCTTCAAGATTGCTGGCTCCGTCAGATGTTTTCTCCAAACAGTGGCTCTCTTTTCCTCAGCAAGGTCGCTTAGCCAGGCGCATCCTCTTATCTCTTATTGCAACCCTGAAAACAAGCTAACCTCCCCCCGGCTATGTGTGAGCAAGAAGCAGCCCATTGTTTGCCAAGTGATAAGGGATGTGTGTGTGTGTAACTAACCCACATCTTTTATGTTCAGCGTGAAGCAGTGCAGAGACTTCAAACAGCATAAGCACATTTGTGTAAACAATATTTAATATCCTAACTTATCTAAACATTTCTACCACAATTTCCTCTTTCGGCTCCCTTATCTTAAAGCAGGCATATTAATACATAGACCCTGGATATGCTTTATTCATTGATTACGGCACAAACGAAAAACCTGTTAGCAGATATATGTCACGAAGCAATCATATTTATGCATTTCTTTTATTCATTGATGCATATTTACAGGCAAAAATTCTCATGTCGGCCCCTCTGCCTGGCAACCTTTAACATACAGTAGCTTTTATCAATGAATTAAGTCACAGCAATATGGATAAATGATAAATGAGCAAAGCAAAACATTTCAAGTCAGACAATATGACTGTCCATGTATACTGTATCCGGGCCTCAAGACCTGCCGTACAACAGAGCTTTAAAGAGCTGATGACACGTTTCTGACTTCCTCTAATTTTTCAACACATAATACAATATGACAAAATAGGTTGGTCTGTGCAGTTCTAAGTCAAACAGGCTTTTTTTAACGCGAATATCCGATGTTTTCATGAGCGCCACGTCACCAATTATGTCAGCGGCTGGAAAACCCCGCTGCCATATAGTCACGCCATCGACAGAACACAGCGTTTGGCTGCTCATAGTACACACAGGATGGAAGCGGTTGAAAACATTGACGATGGTTCCAGCACATGTAGTCTGGAATTGGTTTGTGTTGTCCAATCTTCCGACAATTATAGTTCTGAAGAATTGGATGACAATGATGAATCTGGGGGCATCAGACCATATAGGTTTGAGCCGTGCCAAGCGGGCATCGTGCCAAGCAAGTCACACTCAGAAAGTGACGGTGGAGAGGCACACATGCCCGCTGCAGCAGCAGCAACAAACACATGGCAGGGGAACACCGAGTGTTATTGTTTTGTTACAGATATTGCAACAAATTATTTGTTCATAAATATAATTTATTTAAACCCAATTTTTCAATAAAATCATAGCAGTGTATTCTCTGTGGCTCAGGCATCGGGTTTATTATGGATTATATTTTGAGTTCTTGTTGTTTTTGTTTTGGACATGTGTTTCAGGTGGGCACTGTCCAAGATTCGCCAGTCCGAACACACGCGCCCTCTCTCTTTGACAGTCAGCTGTTCATGTTTTGTGTGCATCATCTACCGTGTTGTCAGCCAGCCAATATTGCCAACACTATCACGACGTGTTAGCCACTCCACACAGCCGTGGTTCTGTTGCGCCCCTTGAAGCAATGTCGGCCCTGGGGCTCAACCGTGGTTAACACGTCTCCTCTCCATGTTCGCTGGGCGATGTCAGCCCCAAACGCCAACTGTAAGTGTTTCTGTTTATTTTTGTAAGTCTTCACCTTTTTGGGAACTGTTGTCATCATTCTTATGTTCAATACATGTTCTGTGGTGAATTCTGCACATAAATCCATTCATAATGACCCTCCATGCGCTCTTATGCAGGGCTGACATCGCTTCAAAGACGCACGAGAACCACAGCGAACATGGAATGACTAACACATCGTGAGAGTGCTGAAAATACTGGTGGACAAACAGCACAGATGACTGGCAAACGGCCGCAAAGTACACGCACTGCTGGTGATGGTGTGATTAGAAGCACCTGGGCGAGGACCGGGAAACATGATCAGTGGGAGGGGAATCAGCTGGTGATAATGAGAGAGGGGACGTGCCCGGACCGGCGTGCGATCAGAGAAAGTAGGTCAAAGCTGCGCGTAAATCCATTAAACCTTCCGCTCCTTGTGCGCTTTTACGCAGGAGGAGCTCACAAAGAGCGCACAGGAGGCTTATGACAGTTGGAGCTGAAGCGTGTGATGTGGTCTTTCACGCCTGCTGTTTATCTAAGCCTGCAACACAACACGAAGGCATAGCCATAAAATTAAAACAAGAAACCAGAGAATCTGTGGGCTACAAAGCTGCTGTCATTCTAGTTAACAACACCGGAGTCAGTTCTGTTGATTACGTCTTTGGGGTGCTGCCCTTAATTTGGTGGGCGGCACCACAGTCCAGTCAGCAGCTGTGATTTTTTGATGATAACTAGTTTATGCAGGCGCTGTTGTAAATATTATATTGGTCATAAACAATGACTTTTGGGTTTACACAACATGCTAAAAAATGTCAAAAACGTGTCATCAGCACTTTAAACTTTCACATCTATTCTGACTACATGACCGCAAATAGCACAATATTTTGATGATACCTGTAAAAAAGCAGAAGAAATAAGAAGGGGCCAGAGGTTACTAGCTCATAACCCACCGTAGGGAGATACCTTCAGCGCAGCCCCTTTTCATGTAGATTCATATGCATGAGTGTGGTGTTGGATCTGTGTACAGTGGACAGAACAGTGGATAGCAGAAAGACAAAATATATATTCAATTCAATTCAATTCAACTTTATTTATATAGCGCCATTTCACAACAACAGTCATCTCATAGCACTTTCAACTGTAGGGGAAACCCCCACAGTTGCAGAAAAACCCCAGCAATCAGGCGATCCCCTGTGAGTAAGTGCTTGGTGACGGTGGAAAGGAAAAACTCCCTTTTAACAGGAAGAAACCTCCAGCAGAACCAGGCTCAGGGAGGGGCAGTCATCTGCTGCAACTGGCTGAGGGGTGAGGGGATTGAGAAGATGAAAAGAACAGACATGTAGAGAGCAAACAGCACAATGGGGACTCAATCTATGGGAGAGAACAAACAGATGTTAATGACCAGCAAAAAAAAAAAAAAAAAAAAATTCATTGAGAGTGAAGAAAGGAGTGAAGCCCAGTGCATTATTGGAGGTCCCCCGGCTGTCTAAACCTATCAGTAGCATAACTAAGGGAGGGTTCAGAGACACATGATCCCTCCCTAATTGTAGGCTATATCAAAAAGGAAGGTTTTAGCCCTATTCTTAAAAGCAGAGATCGAGTCTGACTCCCGAATCCAGATTGGCAGCTGGTTCCAAAGAAGAGGAGCTTGATACCTGAAGGCTCTGCCTCCCATTGCACTTTTGGAGATTCTAGGTATTACAAGTAATCCAGCATTTTGGGTTGGGAGCGTAGTGCTCTGTTAGGATAATACGATAGGATCAGATCTTTTAAATAAAAAGGGGCCTGATTGTTTAGAGCTTTGTAAGTAAGGAGAAGGATTTTAAACTTAATTCTAAACTCTATGGGAAGCCAATGAAGGGAGGCCAGAACCAGAGAGATATGATCTCTCTTTCTAGTACCTGTTAAAACTCTTGCTGCAGTATTTTGGATCAACTGAAGACTTTTTAAAGATATTTTAGGACAACCTGATAATAAAGAGTTACAATAATCTAATCTAGAGCTAACAAAAGCGTGGATCAGTTTCTCATCATCACTCTGAGACAAGATGCTCCTAATCTTGGCAATATTACGCAATTGATAGAAGGCAGTCTTAGAAACAAATTTAATATGTGAATTGAAAGACAGATCTTGATCAAAAATAATTCCAAGGTTCCTCATAGAGCTATTAAGAGAAAGAGTAACCACATCCAAACTAAAAGTTTGATTTGGAAAGGTATTTCTAAGGTTTTTTTGGACCAACAAGAATGACTTCAGTCTTATCTGAATTTAATAGCAGGAAATTGCAAGTCATCCAAGCTTTAATTTCCTTAAGACAGGCTTCTAACTTGGCTAATTGATTACTATCATCTGGCTTCATTGACACGTATAATTGTGTGTCATCTGCATAACAATGAAAATGTATACAGTGCTTTCTAATAATGTTGCCTAAGGGAAGCATATATAAGCTAAAAAGAGTAGAGCCTAGCACAGATCCCTGTGGAACTCCATGACTGAGCTTTGAGTTGAAAGAAAACTCATTATTGACATGAACAAACTGGAACCTCTCAGATAAATAAGATCTAAACCACTGCAATGAAGTTCCATTAAGTCCAACATAGTGTTCTAATCTATCAAGTAGAATATTATGATCGATAGTATCAAAAGCTGCACTAAGGTCTAAAAGGACAAGAACAGAAACAAGTCAATTATCAGATGTGATAAGGAGGTCATTAGTGACCTTCACTAAGGCTGTTTCAGTACTATGATGGATTCTAATACCAGATTGAAACTCTTGAAGTAAACCATTTCCCTGCAGGTGGTCAAATAATTGTGTAGCAACAACTCTAAGATTTTTGAAATGAAAGGGAGATTAGAGATTGGTCTATAGTTAGCTAAAACTGGATCCAGTGTTGGCTTTTTGAGTAAGGGTTTAATTACAGCCATTTTAAAAGCCTGCGGTACATGGCCTAAAGTTAATGAAGAATTGATTATTTGAAGAATAAAGCTACCAATAAGTGGGAAGACTTCTTTAAATAACCTGGTAGGAATAGGGCCTAAAAGACAAGTTGAAGGCTTGGATGAGGAAATTATTTTGTCTAACTCTAAAAGGTCAATTGGAGTAAACTCATCCAAACAGATGTCATTTGAAGGAGTTGTAGTAGTTACTGTATTTACGTTAACGGTGGGAAGAATCTGATTGATTTTATCTCTGATAGATGAAATTTTATTATTGAAAAAGTTCATAAAGTCCTGACTAGTAAGCTCTGTGAATGCTAGTGATTGACAGAGTCCTGACTCTTTGTCAGCCTGGCTACAGTGCTGAAAAGAAACCTAGGATTATTCTTGTTGTATTCTATTAATGCAGAATAATAACTCGTTCTAGCTTTTCTAAGAGATTTTTTATAAATTAAAAGATGATTTCTCCAAGCTAAAAAGATTTCATCTAAATTAGTGGAGCGCCATTTTCTTTCTAATTGACGAGTCTTCTGTTTTAAGCTATGAGTTTCTGTGTTGAACCAAGGGGTTAGAAATCTCTGATTAGACTTTTTCTTTTTTAAAGGGGCCATCAAGTCTAGAGTCTAATGCAGAGAAGCCGTAACACTATCTACCATGCTATCAATTACAGAAGGAGCAAGCTGTCTATAGCTTATTTCCGTTGTGTTGACACATGGCATAGAGGAAACAATCTGCATAAATTTGGTAACAACATCATCTGAGAGGCACCTACTGTAGTAATATTTTTCTTTAGGAGCCAAACAGTCAAAAATAGTAAAATCAAAGGTTAACAAACAATGGTCTGACAGTACAGGGTTATGAGGAGACACTACCAGATTTTCTATTTCTATGCCATATGTCAGAACAAGGTCCAACGTATGGTGGAGATAATGGGTAGAATTTCCTACTTTCTGAGAAAACCCCATCAAGCCGAGTATTGCTGGGGGTGGGCGGGATTGAGGCGGCGCCACACTCTGCTGACGTAAAGGACGCGACCGACTCCTCCACAACAAAGAAAAAAATGGCGGATTACGAGCGGAGGATTTCCACGGTGGTCACTATTCTTCTGTGGGTTTTTAACACAATGAATGTCTTTAACGAGACAAGAGAATTTTACAGGAGAAGACGACGTGGATTGAGACAACACACGTTGGAGCAGGAGAGGAGAATAGCGTTTGCCCAGGAGGAATCTGAAGCAGCTGCATATGAAGCAGAGATCATTCAGAGATTATTTCATTTGTTCAGTGTTCATGTGCATACATATGTCAAACGTGTTTTTTTAAATAAAATGTTGTGCACTTTTCATCTACGTCGCCTCTGTTGTTCAAAACGGTTAAATGTTAACAGACGGTTAATTAAATGCTGAAACACCGGAGTAATTTAAAATAATGCAGAAGCTTAAAGGCCAAATGTCACGTAACAGGGTACTTTAAATATCTTGAAACTAGATATAAAAGGGAACCGATCCGTTCGGGTCTTGGTGCATATGCTTCAGTAACAACGGAATATTCGTTAATTTAAAACTGCCGCGCTTGGCCTGACACGGCCCCTGGAATTGCCTGGGGAAGAAGGCGGAAGTGACGAAATAGATTGTACCCTAGTTTGATGCTTGGGGTATTTCAATTGATTGTTTATATGGAGACTGGAAGGTTGAAGTGAGCAACAAGAAAGAAAAAATTGGATATTTCACCCATACCTTAAAATGGGACTATCAGGGACAGCTGGGTAATAAGGGACACTTCTCTGGGAAATGTTTTCATACCTGTCAAGTGAGACGTTTTCGCCGTACTTCAACACCGTAAAAAGCGGCTATAAGGGACGGCGGAGCAACAAGGGACACCTCTGTGGGAAATGCCCCAAATGCAACTCGTGTTGTTATTGTCAAATATTTTAAGGATTCATGGATATTTGACAATAACAACATAACTCAGCGTCCGGCGCAAAATAAAAAAAAAAGCAGAATTCTGTATTTGTAAGGCGATCTCTCTCTGTTCCGCAACAGCTGCACAGCTGAAAGTGTTAAACCATTGTCCTAAGGACTTCTCATTGTAGTGAGAATAGCTTCCGCTGAGCGATCTGCCCACCCCGACAATCAGACTAATGATTGAGTCCACACTTCGAACAGTAGTGATAATAGCTCCCGCTGAGCGATCTGCCCTCCGCGACCATCAGACTAATGATTGAGTCCACACTTCGAACAGTAGTGATAATAGCTCCCGCTGAGCGATCTGCCCGCCGCGGCCATCAGACTGATTGAGTCCACACTTCTCATTGTAGTGATAATAGCTCCCGCTGAGCCATCTGCCAGCACCAGCTGTGGGGGATCACACACAGGACGTGCTCCTCAACACACTCAATTTTTTTTCCTGTATATTTTTCTTTTGGGCGTACAGAAATGGCAATACGCCCGTTTTTGCTAAAATTGCATTTTCCCCGTATTTTCCTTAAAATATTTGACAATAACAACACGAACTACATTTAAAACATTTCCCAGAAAAGTGTCCGCCACCACTCCGCCGTCCCCCACAGCCGCGCTTGGCGCCAAAATACGGCGAAAACGTCTCACTTGACAGGTATGCGCCTCCATTTTCATATTGATCTGGTCAATTTCTTGACAGCAGCGGCTCTCCTCCACTGTAATAATAATGGCTTCCGAAAAATCAATATTTATGGGGCGCCCTCGACAGACCCCCTTCGGCTTCGCAATTCTGGAGGCGATTAATGTCCAGTTCAATGACATTTTCCACTGGTTCTGCTCTCTGGTCATCGTTGGAACTGTTGTCATCAGACAAAGCATCTGATTCCGTCTCGGACGGCTCGAACCTGTAAGGTTCTATGCCTCTGTCACTGTCTGAACCACTGACAAAAAAAAAGACAAAAAAAAAAAAGACAAAACTAAACTAATTTGTTCACAATCGCTGTCACTTTCCGTCATGATTGTCCAATGTTGATAAGTGTGAATGTGGATAGGCAGGGCAGCCAGGGTACAACTGGTGATGTCAAAAACATGGGCGTGGTCTGGACTGGCTGTCACAAGCCAGCAAGCAAGGTGGGGCCTTCACCTGGTGTATTTTGTGCAATTATGTAAATACAGGTGGGTGATATGGTCTCCGGTATGAATATTTGGTTTAAGCTATGTGTATTTTATCTAAATTCGTTGTCATTTAGAAAAAAAAATTACGTGACATTTGGCCTTTAATCCTAAACCCCTTTAACTTACCAAATAATTTATAATATTATAAAAAAGCCAATCCAAATCTAGGCCCATTTTCTGTATTGTGTAATAATGATACACTGATGATAAACTGACTTCCCAAAAAAAGCAGCAGCTAGACAACGCACTTTTGGTTTGATGGAATTGCCAATTGACCTTGGAATTATATGTGGAAACTTGTTATACTTCCAGTTAACTTTAACTTACAAAATAATTAAAAATATTATAAAAAAAAAGCCAATCCAAATCTAGGCCCATTTTTTGTATTGTGTATCATTTGAGTATCATTTTACAATCTATTGTTCTTTATAAGGGTTATCTGTTCAGTGGTGGCTAATTACACACTAAAACAACGTAGAAAATGACTGCAAAGAAAAAGCAGCAGCTAGACAACGCACTTTTGGTTTGATGGAATTGCCAACTGACCTTGGAATTATATGTGGAAACTTGTTATACTTCCAGTTAACTTTAACTTACCAAATAATTTATAATATTGTAAAAAAGCCAATCCAAATCTAGGCCCACTGTGTATCATCTGAGTATCATTTTTCCCATCTATTGTTATTTATAACGGTTATCTGTTCAGTGGTGGCTAATTACACACTAAAACAACATAGAAATGACTCCCAAAAAAATGCTGCAGCTAGACAACTCACTTTTGGTTAGATGGAATTGCCAATGAACCTAGAAATTTTATGATGAAACTTTTTTTAATCCTATTAAATACTGTGATATTGTCACACTGCCCAACACCAAATTATAATTTTCTTTTTCAAACCAAAGATCACTATGGATCTATTGAATCACAATAGCATAGGTTTATCATATTCATGTCAACGTTTACAACATCGAAAATGTTATATTTGGGTTTACATGTATGGGTATTTTCGCTTTATATTATACTAGACTGCTTATAATGTATTGGAATTCTCAGAATTTGGAATGCCAATAGAACATTCAATTCACATGTACTTACCTTTTACCTAATTCGACTTTTACCTTTATCAGTGTCTACTGCTGAATGTAAATTACACCTGTGCAACTGCTTACAATTTTACTTAAAAACTGTACCCAATGTAGAGCAATGGATACAGCAGTGGTAATATTTATTAAATTTAACAATAACAATTACATTACCATTAAAAATCTTGACACCTTTATGGCTGAACAGCAGGATTAGGGTCATATGAGGCAATGGAATGTGTATGTAATTATTCGCCTTTATCATCCAGTGTTATAATATACAAACCACACTTTTATCCAAAAGACTAACATTTTATTACATTACAAATATTCCCAAAAGATGTTTACAAATGGGGAGCTTTCAGTACTTCGACCAGACTGCCAAAATGGTTTAGGAAGGCTCCGTGGAAGGAAGCCGTCTCTGTCAGCTCATCCCTTCTTAATGCGGCTTCCTGCTCCTGGGCTAACTGCAGGTGTCTTTCGCACTGTTCGTGCTGCCTTTCACGCTGTTTGAGCATCCTTTCATGGATCCGCATCTCCTCAGCATGATTCTGGGCCATCAGTGATGCAAGGTCTGCAATGTTGTTGGACCTTTTCAGCTTGCCTATATGAAAGACAGAAGTCATTGTATTTAGATAACACTGGATCCAAACATGTCAGAAAAAATATTATGGAATTAAACTGTTGAAAGCCTGTGGTGGGATGCTTCGTTGCTGTATTTAAGCTCAACTGTCATGTTGCTGCCCCTCAGTAGAGTGGATTGTGCAACTTCTGGGGTGCTGTGGTTAGGCCCCCCTTCATTTCAAAAAGGATTAATTGTAAAAAGTATTTTGATTTAATGGGTTATTTTTACTGTGGCCTCATAAATCAGAATGGGTTAATAGTGTTAGCTGACTTGAAGAATTTCAATCAAGCATGTTGATTTGAAGTCGGTACATGTGCTCCCTTTTTTTTTTTTTTGTGAAAATACAACAGTATTTCCACCACCAACACACCTATAACACTGGGCCACTGTGGCTATGAACACCCCTGAATCTAGTATTTTTATAAACGTAGAAAGACATTTTAAATTCCTTATTATGCGTCTATAGAAAATAACAATCACATATAAAAACAACCGGGTGGTAATTTTCAGTTTGTTGTGCCTTACCAGCACTTGACCGGGAGATGCCGGATGGTGATGGACCTGGCGGTCCAGTGAGGCGGACCCCTGGGATTTGAAAACTGTGTATAGAAGGAAAAAACACACAATAAAGCTCACAAACAAAGTGCAACATGTACCACAAACACAAAACTTTTTAACCAGGATACAATAAGCTTACTTCAGCGTTTTGTTCACGTGAATACTGAAATAAAAGCGTGATTCAGCAGCTTGATGCGAGGTAGCAGCAAGGTACGGAGGTAGCTAGCTATTAGCGGGCTAGCCATCACCACAATTGCCCACAATCAAACAACTTTCTTTATTGCTTAAATAAAGTGCGCTTTTGACCGAAAGGCGAGAAGACGGACAATAACAAAACAACACTCACCGTCACCGTTTTCTAATTGCGTGGCCGTGTCGAGTCCAAATTCTCTGCCATTGCTAGCAGGCCGGACACCTCATGGTATATTTTTTTATTGCGAGTTGCCCCATCCAACTCGCTCTGGATGTAGTCATCGGCTACGAGGGACAGAAAAGTCCGCACCTCCTCGTTTGTTCATAGCATAAACTTGCGCGTGGACATCGTTATATGAGAACACAATTGTGAATCCAGTCACCGCGGTTACTCGCTGAAATTACAAATGCCGGTCGTGTAGCTTCAACAGAAAACAGAAAACGGACGCGTTTTGTGACGTTACGCCCTGACCAATCAGCGGTTAGCAGTCGATTGACGTCAAGTCACACCTCACTTTTCGTTCGGCTATACCCTGCCTCTTAACAGGCATGAAAAACAGAACCAAGTAAAAAAAAGTAAAGCCAAGGTGATACTGGTGGAAATGGGGCTAAAGTGTGTGTCTGCAGCAGCAGCTGAAGAGTGAGTGAATGAGAGACAGATTTACAGAACAGTGCAGCATATACTGTATACCCAACTCAGACAATACATCAAAGACATTCACAGCAGTCGATATGGGCATTAGCATATGAGAGGCACCGACAGGACAGGATGCATGAACACAATGCCTGAATGGCACATTAGCATCACAGCAGTGAAACAATGCATGAATGGCAGATTACATCACAGCACGCAGCGGAAAAAAACAGGAGTAGTGAGCTGTCTGTCCCAGTCTGCTGTGGGGGTTGCCACACTGCTCCCCCCCAGAGGGCAAGGCAGGCGGCCGAGACCTCGATAGTCCATCTTTGGGAGCGAGCTGCGGGGGAAACTTGCTGCAGGAGGAGGGGGAGGGAGGAGGGGTGTAGTAAGTGGCGGCCGGGGACGGTGAAATCGTCCGAGCCGCGCAAAAATTGCTTGTTGGTCCGCGACGTCGAGGGGCTGTCCCGTTGAGCGTGCGGAGATCACAAGAAGAAAAATTAGTCTCTGACTCCTCTCGTGGCCATGAAGGAAAAACAGGAGCAGCGAGGCTGCGTAGCGGCTGTAAGAAAAAAGAAACAAAAGCAGAGGGACTTGGCGTGTTGACTTTAGGTGCAGGCACAACCTTAAAGCCTTCGAGGACCGCAGATTGCTGAATTCCTGTTGAGCGCCATGGCTAAGACCATAAAATCCAGTGAGCAAGCTGCGTGCCTCAGGTGTACGAGCAAGCCTGAAGGGCCATTGTGCAGCGGCGAAGAAGGAAGGCGGTCAGTGGAGCCGTATGTGTCCCGTGCGTGGTGCGCCGTCCGCGTAACCCCCGGTGCGTGTGCCGGGGCTCCGTGCGTGGGTGGGCCAGCTGGAGAGGAGAACCAGGGTCAGGAATCTTGGTGGAGATGGGCGCAGTCGGCGCCGATAAACATCTATGTTGAGCTGTGGCTGCAGATTAGTCATAGTGCGTTGGAGCGTTGAGGGGAAATAGACGATCTTTGTCCCTCAGACTCGGGTAGATGCGTAGGATCGCTGAGAGGGAGGAGGAGCGGTGAGAGGGAGAAGACGTTCTGTGTCCCTCGGCTGGTCCAGCGTGGACGTCCCGATCTCAGGCAAGGGTCGCGCCATGACGTTTTCTGCAGTTTTCCCGGTCGTGGGTGATGTCCGGAGAGTAGCTCGCCTGTGTTGGCTCCGCGTCGAGGTCTCCCTGAAGCAGAAGGGAGGGCAGATCGTTTGCGTCAGGCTGCTGTGTTCGCTGGCAGCGTGTTTTTTTCAGCGTTGGGTCGCCAGCGTGGCCGTCCAGACCAGAAGGTTGCGTTGCACAAAGCGTGTGCATGTTCGGGGTCACCAGTGAAGCGGCATGAAATAAAGCAGAGTTGAGAGGTTTTAAGCAGGTTTATTAAATCATACCGCCTTCATAGGAACTCCGCCCCAGCCCATAGTGTGAGCAGGCTGGAGTGGGATTCCTCAGGCTCTCAGAGAGGAGACACAAAGCGTGTGTCTGCAGCAGCAGCTGAAGAGTGAGTGAATGAGAGACAGATTTACAGAACAGTGCAGCATATATACCCAACTCAGACAATACATCAAAGACATTCACAGCAGTCGATATGAGCATTAGCATATGAGAGGCACCGACAGGACAGGATGCATGAACACAATGCCTGAATGGCACATTAGCATCACAGCAGTGAAACAATGCATGAATGGCAGATTACATCATAGCATGCAGCGGAAAAAACCAGAAGTAGCGAGCTGTCTGTCCCAGTCTGTTGTGGGGGTTGCCACACCTACTATAATTATTCTATCTGATTTCAGCACTAAATCAGCTAACAATTTGGCAAATTCGGATAAAAACTCTGAGTAGGTTGATGGAGGATGATAAACTATGGCAAATAAAATTGGGTTTAGCCTAAAATTGCTAAAATGCCCAATACTGAGGACCAGGCCCTCAAAGGAATGATAACGTGTTTTTTGCTGTACATTAACTACTAATTTGGAATGGTAAATTGTTGCTACTCCTCCTCCACGACCATAACTTCTGGGATTTTGACAGTTTAAATAACCAGAGGGAGCTGATTCATTCAAACCAACATAATCCTCTTGCCCTAACCAAGTCTCTGTAAGGGATATTGAATCAATCTGATGATCAATTAACAGATCATGGACTAGCAAAGACTTGGGAGTTAGAGACCTAATATTTAACAAACCGCATTTAATTTTTAATTTATGAGGAAGAACAGAGGCCAAACCATTCAATTTAGAGGCTTCATGTTTAATTTGAGTTTTACCAACTTTTTGTTTAATCACTTTGGAATTCTTATACATTATATTTTTATTTACTTTGGAGGGAGCAGATAATGATTCTCTGATGGGGAAGACAGGGGCTAAGTTGAGGGGTGGCGGATGAAGAGGAGCTGCAGAGAGGCGTGTAAGACTGTGACTCTGCTTCCTGGTCCCAGTTGGGACCAGGAAGCAGAGTCACAGGAACTGTTTATGCAGGAAGTGCATCTTCCTCATAAACAGTATTTTGACCAAACTCTGTTCTCAGGCCTTCTAAAGCCTCTGTAGCATGTGTAATACTGCCATCTAGTCTTACTTAAGCAGTATAGGTGACATCACTGTTATCTGCACCGACTATATCAGCAACAGTCTGCAGTAGAGGTCAATTTGGCTCAACAGCTCTAGCACAATGACTCACATAAATCCAATTACTGAGTTTTCCTCTTTTCCACACTTGTACTACATGTGATGTGGCTTTTATTACTTTAAAAGGTCCTTGCCACTTAGGTGAGTCCCAATGTGGTCTCACTACTTTTTGCCACACCCAGTTACTAGGTTCCAATGGAACGTTGTCTCCTTGTTGAAAATGTCTGAAACCTGTTGAGTGAGCTTCAGATATTTTTTAGACTCTTGATGTACTGTGTCAGTTCTACAGCTTGACTGTTTCTAGGAGTCAAAAGTGAATCAACAAATAGTCCAGGCATCTTCCTCCCTGTTATCAGCTCATGAGGAGTCAGGCAGTGTCTGTTGGGGGTTGATGCAGTGCCATCAGCGCTAATGGAAGCGCATCAACCTATGTCATGCCTATCCCCATGCATTGTTTGGCTAGTATTCTTTTCAATGTACCATTTGTTCTTTCAACTAGCCCTTGGGAGGATGGATTCACCACAGAACCAAACTTATGCCTTAAGCCTAAGGCACATTCAATTTCCTTCAAATGTTTATTTGCAAAATGTCTGCCATTGTCTGATCTGATCACTCTTGGAAGCCCATGCCTAAGAATCACTTCCTCAGTCAGCCATTTAATCACTTCCTTTGCACTTTCTTTTTTACATGCTTTAGCCTCAACCCATCTTGAAAATGTGTCCACACACACCAATAGATATCTGTAGCCTCTTCATCTGTTTTCTGGGCCCATGTCTGTAAAGTCAATCACAATGTCTTTCCATAGCCCTTTAGGGGTTGGAAAAGCTCCCATAGAAGCCTTTAACGTGTGTCGGATTGAACTTCTAGCATGCTTCACATTCAGAAACAACTAGTTCTGCAACCTCAGCCAAATGTGGATGCCACCAATGTGCTTCAGTCAAAGCAGAGATTTTTTTGTTTTTGAGACATGGCCTTTCAAGTGTGCTTCTTTACACAACAACAACACCTTAGCTGGGGCTACTAGCCTTCCGTCAACTGATCTCCACAAACTTTCTTCATCCTTCCTTGCTCCTTTCTCTATCCACCTTATCTTTTCTTCAGGACTTGCTCTCTCCTGTAACTGTTTAATTTCCTCCTCACCCAGTTCCATGTACTTCTGATTTTCTTTCTGTACCATCATATTTGCCTGGATAGCATAGCCACCTGCTTGCTTAGCAGCCAAATCAGCAGCTTCATTTCCTTTGGCTACAACAGCATTTCCTTTTTGATGTCCTTTGCACTTCAAAATTGCTACCCTCTTTAGTTTACCTATGGCCTCCAACAGCTCAGCCATTTCAATTACTGTAGGTGTCTGATTGGTGTGTTAGTTGAAGTGAGGAATCCTTTTCTTTTCCAATGTGGCAAATCAACATGTGCAGCCCAGTGAGCATAAGCTGAATCAGTGTATATGTTTGCCTCTTGTTGTTTTGCATAATGACATGCTTTATTGAGAGCTACAATTTCAGCTTTTTGAGCAGAAGCAGGCTGGTCTACCATTCCTGCCTCTACAGTTTGAAATACACCTGTCTCTTCATCTTATTTTACAACTGCAAATGAAGCACTCAAAGATACATCTGTTTTCCTGTAGCAACATCCATCATAAAAAAAGATTCAAATTTGGATGTTCAATTACATTTGCTTGAAGATTTGGTACAGCCTTCATGTCTGTTTCCACAATTGCACAACAGTCATGAGGTTCACCTGTGAACATGTCCTCTGCCATGTTTGTGCCTTCACTTGTGTAAATGACATTTGGTGCTTGTAGTGTTCTTTTCAACCTTTGTGTTCTTTTGGCTGAGAGTGTGAACAACATACTTTGTAGATATGAAACTACTCCGTGCATTGTGTGCACAATCACTGTGTGTTGCATGGTAATGTGAGAAGTTTTCTCCAATGCTTTGGCTATCGCGGCAACATGACATGTGCATGGTGGATGTCCTTTTTCTGTTTTCCAATGTTGAACTGTAGTACATTAGAGCTGACCTTGACCCTGTACCTTCCCCCTTCTGATACAGCATAGCATTTATAATTCCATGCTGTTCAGAAATGTCCAAATGAAATAGGAAAGCGTAATCAGGTGGTTTGAGTGAACACGGATCTAGCATCAATTGTTTTAGTTCAATAAACACACCCTCAGCTGAAGTAGTCCATTGCAATGGTAATGTGAGATTTTTGTGTCCAGTTCTTTAAAACGATTGCACAGGTGTTGAATGAGCACAGTGTAAATTGGGACAAAATTTCTGCTGTATCTGGTAAGACCCAAAAATGATATCATTTCCCTCACAGTGTGCGGTTTAGGGTGTGAGAGAATTGATGACCTTTGTGATGGAGACACCGTGGAATCGCTAGATATAATTAGCCTGCCCAAATAGTGAACTCTAGGGCGACAACACTGTACCTTTTTGTGGCTTAGTTTGTAGCCTTTCTGGTAAAGATGTTTCAAGAGGATCTTCGTGGCTGAAAGCACAGAGGCAGCAGCAGGGCCTGCTAATAGCAGATCATCAACATACTGCAACAACAATGTACCAGGGGGCAGGAATAAATCCTGCAAATGTTGTTGCAGTATGGGATTAAAAGTGACTGGTGAGTCTACAAAACCTTGTGGTAGCCTGCTGTATGTGTATTGTTGACCCTGATAGGTGAATGCAAAAAGGGGCCTGCTATCTACATGTAATGGAATGCTGAAAAAAGCATTAGAAATGTCCACCACAGTAAAAAAAAAAAAAAAAAAAAAAAAAAAAAAAATGTGCTATGGTGTAGTGCTATTCAGGAGCAGGTAAGAATTTGGAACAGTGTAGTTCGTCATGGACCATCCTGTAGTCCATTTTGCCAGGCTTCTCTACAGGAAGAATTGATGTGTTTCATGGGGACTGTGCTGGTACTAGAACCCCTGCTTGGAGAAGACCCTGTATTGTTCCTGCTATGCCTGTCACCTTCTCTTTTGTGAGAAGATACTGTGCTCTCCACATTGGTTGAGCATTTGCTTTCAATGAGACTTTGACTGGTGAACAGGTAATCAGACCAACGTCTGCAGAGCCATCTGACCACAGAGTGGGGAGCAGAGCGTCCAAAAGTGCACTAGAATCTGGATGGTCAATGTTTTCTCTGACGTGTTCTATCTAGGTGCAATGTTTGTGGAGTGGCCTGAATTATGGCATTGCATGAGATACGATAGCAATCAACAGATGGTGAATAATGTAGGTCCCTACATAGTCTGACAACCCAGTCAGTCAACCTAAGACAGTTTTTCACCATTGGTCCCAGTACCCATGCCTTCTCCCCTGCGGACACCCGCAGCGTGACATGGGGTGCAGCAGTGTCCAAGAGGGCATACAGAGGCAACAAGTCTTTGTCCAGATAAACTGCAGCAGCGACTCCTTGTGGACCCATATAAATTTCTTTACACACCAAGTTCTGTACCCCCACCAAAGTCTCCCACTGATCATCATACAGTTCCTGATCATCATGTGAATAGTTCATTGTGCAGTGGAGTGGATCATGTGGGAGTCATAAGGTCGAACACAGTCAATCCATGGAGCCCATGAAATATATTTGTCCACCAGCTGATTTTTGTCCGGGCTGACATCATTCAGCTGCAGCCACTGCACAGTTGCAAAAGAGGTTTGATCTTCCTCTGTGTCTGCTTCCTGTATTTGCAGCTGTGGAGCATTTAGAGAAGTAGACAAATCTGATGTGCACCGGGGCATAGTCCCATCTGGCACAACACACAACAGTCCCAGTGGAAACAAAATAGATGTGTGCCCTCACTTTCAAAAGCACATCTCTTCCCAGAAGGTTTACAGGACAGTCTGGAGAATACAGGAAAGAGTGGACAAAATCCAGTCCAGCCAGTGAACAGTTCAGTGGTACTGAGAAAGGGAGATGTTTCAGGGTCCCAGAGATGCCAACCACCGATGTATAATTAGTGGACAGGGGTAGAGAAGTTGATATTGATGAAAAGCGAGCCCCTGTGTCCACCATAACTTCATAAGTTTTGTCTCCCACCGTGAGGAATAGCATTGGATCAGAAAGTGCTATCTCCTCTGTGCGGCTCTCTAGTCATTGTGGACTAGGCGTCATGCTGTGATTGGGAGCCATGTGTGATTGCTGAGGCAGCTGTGTCTGTTGTGGCTGATCTGGCGACACTCCAGGTGCTGGAGGTGGGGTGGGTGCATAGTTTGTCCAGACAGTTCCTCTGCCAGTAGATGGAGCTCTACAACCTCGAGCCCAATGGCTTCTTTTGCCATACCACAGGCACATGTCGCTCGGTGGGTCTGACGCTGGTCTCTTGCCTCCACTGTATGCACCTCTTCCATGCCCTCTTTGTTGTGGGCGTGATTACCATTGTTGGGGTGCCACAAAGGGTTCAGAAGGGACAGGACCAACAATGGCCTGAGGGGTTGCCACTGTACCGGCTGGAGCCTGTACAGTATTCTTTTTGTTTTTTCACTACATCCCTAGTTGCCTTTAATTGGGCTTTTATCAGCTGATTAGATAGATCTGCTGTTTCTGTCTCTTTTTCATCATAGTGATGCACATGGGACAATCATTCTATACGGGGGGGGGGGGGGGGGGTGTTTAAAGCCACAACTGGTTCCAAGTGGCTCTAACAGGTTGTGGGACTGATGTCTGAAAAACATTGCAGAATACCACTTGTTTAGTTGTGTTGTTGCGTGGATTTTCTCCACTCATATCAGTTCAAAGAACCAAACACCTGACCACATAGGCACCTGCTTCCTCTCCTTTTTTCATAGGAATATCTGTTAGTTCAGCACTAGTGAGATCTAGAGGGAACATTCCTCTCATTACTGCAAAAAAGTTATCACTGTATAGTCTAAATGGAGCCTCATCAGGCTCATTTGTCATGCCAGCCTCTATCTCGATATGTTTGAGCACAGAGGCTGAGGTGTGAGTGGCTATTATTCTCCTGATATCTGCTAAACACGAATGGCAACCAACTTTGGCCCTCTGCATGGCTCAAGGTCATTGGAGGCAGTGTGTCACAAATGCCTTTAAGGTCCTTAAAGGACCATTCTGAATATTGTGCCGCCCCAGTTTCAGTAGCTATCATAGGCATGTCCCTATAATCTACCTTAGGTATAGTTCCTACTTGTAAATGTGTGGGCTGAGGTGCCTTTTCGGTCAGATTTGATATTGTTGAGCCATAATCATCATATGTCCAGTGTTTTGATGTGCCTGTAAGTGCATTTTTGTCTGTATAATCAATGATTTTCTTAGGGGTATTTCCCCCAGAAACAGATTGATTTTGTGGACTAGCTCCAGCATCTGCTAAAGAGCTTTGTAATTTGTTCATTGCAGCCCCTAAATCATTCTTCCCATTTTCTGTTTCTGGTTTTGGTGAGGGGATGGAGGTAGCTAGCTCCAGTTTACTGGGGGACTCCTCCTCCTCCTCCTCCTCACTGTGAGAAAAGTGTTTGTGTTGATCTAGTGACTCTGTTGGTGTTAGGAAAGCTGAAGAAAAAAAAGAGGACTATCTTTTTAGCGTTATGAATTGTGGGAAGAATCATAAGTTTTAAAGTGTATGATTTTTGTCTTTCATAGTTTCCTATAATGATATTTTATGCAACACCACAAGAAAAGCACGATTATCAAAAATTCCAATTGCCCCCTCTTACCATTATTATTAATGCTCTTACTTGTATATTATTATCATTTATTATTATAATTACTGTATTATGATTATGACCCAAGCCACTGACAACTCATCATTATTGTTTGCAATAGTTTTTGCATTTTTTTACGTCAGTTTATTCATTAATTTATCTATATATAATTTGCCAGCTCCTGTCGTCCATTATCATTGGTATTAAGTTTTAATTTTGTTTCTTTTTAATTCTGTTAGCTGTTATCTAAAAATCCTTGAGTATTACTTAATGACATGATGTGGCTCAGAGTCAGTTATTTGACAGTCAACAAAAACTCTTTTTACTAGTTTGCTATATTCTATTTAATCTGTTTATTCATTAATTATATTATTTTTCTCAATTATCTGTTTACTTATTATTTGTACATCAAAATTCCTCATCAACTCTCCCTGTTACTTGACTGAGAAATAGGAGACTTCTAGTTCAACGGTCAGTCTTGAATTACACATTCCTTTGTTATCTAATTTTTTTTTTCAATTTTTCCCAATCTGTGTGTTCACTTGGTCTAAGTGTTATGTGTCTTTTAACCCCTTGCACTCTGGTCAATTTCCCTCAAAACGCCTAAAAATAACATACCCAAAGTAAATCAAAAGCTGTTCTTCAACCCTTTGCAGCATCTTCATGGGGTTGGTCTCATTTAAAAGAAAACACTTTGAATTTTTTGGCAAAACAGTCATAATCTCTCTAAGTGCTCCTGTCACTGAGTAACAGTCATCTAAACATACTGAATCTGAAGAAAATAAAGTTCACCTGGGCGTTTTTTTAGATACAAATGCTTGCAAATAACACACAGCTGTCAGATACTGGCTGGAAAATGCAACAGAAATGTAGAACCAAGTGTTATCAAGCCGAGGTCAAAATTTCGTAACAATACCACAAAAAATGAATATATTACACAGCTTTTTTTCTCAGGTTGTTCCCAGGCGTTTTTGAACTGTGCCAAATTGTGCCAAATGGCACAGTTTGGAAAAACGTCTATAACTTTTGAATGCTTAAACATAGAAGCTTCATCTTGGGCTCTAATGAAAGGTGACACTCAGGGCTGTGTGTGTGGGGGGGGGTTGTTTATTCATGAATGAATGAATGAATGAACAAACAAGCCCCCCACACACAAAGAAGCATGCCACGTAAAAAATGTGTGGCCTTTTTTTTACAAGAAAAAATAACCTACAGTGCAATAAAAATTATACTAAAATATCTGCAATGTAGAGGATAACAACTCCCCCCCCACCCGCTACAGAGGAGCTTGGCGCACAAAAAACGGCCCATCAATGGTCCATCATGTAGCCATGACGCACCATTGTAATTACCGATCGGTCAGAAGTCATTTTTATTACTATTTTCACTGATAAAGAATAATTTAGCTTATAACACTTACCTGTCCACAACAGCAGTGTCGTTGGCAAACATCTGTTCCTCATTGTCAGACGAACATGAAGCTGGTCTGCTTGTTACGGACTCGTGGTTTTTTACGGAGTCGTGATTGCGGTTTTGGCGAACAATTTTTCAAAACAAATAAGAACGGTAGTAATAAAAAAAGACTGGCTAACGCTACCGTTACACACAGGTCTCAATGTGTGTCACCCAGCAGCTTAGACAAAACAGATTTTACGCACGGGACACACGTGTTTCAATCGTCGAACTTCTCTGCTTCAATTGGCTCGTTGTATTCGCAGTCGTTGGTAGGCAGGTCCTTCTTGTTAGGTTTTTAGTCATTGGTTCTTCAAGGTTTCAGAAACCCAATTCAAGGCTCTTATTAGTCGAATGAGAGGTCAATCAAATCTAAACCAATCAAAACACTCCTTTGGCTTTCTCTTCGCGGCTGTGTCTGTACTGGAAGAACGGAAATGCAGCTTTTTTTTTTTTCAGTGCGCACTGAGACGCACTAGGACGTAGAGACGTGGTTGCGGTATCCCGGAGTGCAAGAGGTTAACTTATAGCTTTTTGTCTTACCTCTGCTGTGTGTCTGCGGCTGTAAACAACACCCTCACTCCTCAGCCTCTTTCTCTCCTGCAGTTTTTCTTCACTTGTGTGTGTGTATGTGTGTGGGGTGTGTGTATGCATGCGTGTGTGTGTGCCTGCACACACTTCTACTTCCCATTTTTCTTATCTTTGGCCAGTAAATTCTTCTAACGCACGCTATCGATCTGCCACTGTTGTCTATGGCAGATTTCTGTGTACACACAACTTCACTCCTCCATCAGACACACGTTTTTCTCACTGATCCTGCATTTCCCACCCCCACTGCTGAAACTTTCTGACTCACATTTTTTCTGTCTCCCTCATCTGTCTGCCTCTCAATAGCCTTCTGTTTTTTCACATACAGTGGGGCAAAAAAGTATTTAGTCAGCCACCAATTGTGCAAGTTCTCCCACTTAAAAGATGAGAGAGGTCTCCAATTTTCATCATAGGTATACCGCAACTATGAGAGACAAAATGAGGAAAAAAAAATTCAGAAAATCACATTGAAGGATTTTTAATGAATTAATTGGTAAATTCCTTGGTAAAATAAGTATTTGGTCACCTACAAACAAGCAAGATTACTGGCTCTTACAGACCTGTAACTTCTTCTTTAAGAGGATCCTCTGTCCTCCACTCATTACCTGTATTAATGACACCTGTTTGAACTCATTATCAGTATAAAAGACACCTGTCCACAACCTCAAACAGTCAGACTCCAAACTCCACAATGGCCAAGACCAAAGAGCTGTCAAAGGACACCAGAAACAAAATTGTAGACCTGCACCAGGCTGGGAAGACTGAATCTGCAATAGGTAAGCAGCTTGGTGTGAAGAAATCAACTGTGGGAGCAATTATTAGAAAATGGAAGACATACAAGACCACTGATAATCTCCCTTGATCTGGGGCTCCACGCAAGATCTCACCCCGTGAGGTCAAAATGATCACGAGAACGGTGAGCAAAAATCCCAGAACCACACGGGGGGACCTAGTGAATGACCTGCAGAGAGCTGGGACCAAAGTAACAAAGGCTACCATCAGTAACACACTACGCCGCCAGGGACTCAAATCCTGCAGTGCCAGACGTGTCCCCCTGCTTAAGCCAGTACATGTCCAGGCCCGTCTGAAGTTTGCTAGAGAGCATTTGGATGATCCAGAAGAGGATTGGGAGAATGTCATATGGTCAGATGAAACCAAAATAGAACTTTTTGGTAAAAACTCAACTTGTCATGTTTGGAGGAGAAAGAACACCATACCTACTGTGAAGCATGGGGGTGAAAACATCACGCTTTGGGGCTGTTTTTCTGCAAAGGGACCAGGACGACTGATTCGTGTAAAGGGAAGAATGAATGGGGCCGTGTATCGTGAGATTTTGAGTGAAAACCTCCTTCCATCAGCAAGGGCATTGAAGATGAAATGTGGCTGGGTCTTTCAGCATGACAATAATCCCAAACACACTGCCTGGGCAACGAAGAAGTGGCTTCGTAAGAAGCATTTCAAGGTCCTGGAGTGGCCTAGCCAGTCTCCAGATGTCAACCCCATAGAAAATCTTTGGAGGGAGTTGAAAGTCCGTGTTGCCCAGCGACAGCCCCAAAACATCACTGCTCTAGAGGAGATCTGCATGGAGGAATGGGCCAAAATACCAGCAACAGTGTGTGAAAACCTTGTGAAGACTTACAGAAAACGTTTGACCTCTGTCATTGCCAACAAAGGGTATATAACAAAGTACTGAGATGAACTTTTGTTATTGACCAAATACTTATTTTACCGAGGAATTTACCAATTAATTCATTAAAAATCCTTCAATGTGATTTTCTGGATTTTTTTTTTTCTCATTTTGTCTCTCATAGTTGAGGTATACCTATGATGAAAATTGGAGACCTCTCTCATCTTTTAAGTGAGAGAACTTGCACAGTTGGTGGCTGACTAAATACTTTTTTTCCCCACTGTATTTCCTTCACAATAAAGAATGATTTTAACAATGCCATTGTTATCAGGTACCCTATACAAGCTATGGGAAGAAAAAGCTAGTAAATATTTACAACCTTGGGTCCAAACTCCAAATTTTTAACTCCTTACTGGAAATTGCAGCCTCAACAAGCTTCTAACTGTTGTTCTAATAACACAGGCGGTAGAGCACATGGCCTGCAATGCCAGTGCATCACAAATTCTTTGTTTCTGTTAGACCAGAAAAAAAAATACATTCTCCGGGGGCTTTTAGCCTTTATTCCAACCCTCACAATTACACTGCCTGTTATCCCAGACAACCAGAAATGGGAATTCAGGATCAGAGCTAACCCCTTTCACCCTACACCATCCTTTGTGCCTTAAAATGGGATATAAGTCGATAACCACACACATATTTTATCCTCACATTATTCACAGAAACAAAACAATGTCAACATACACAATATGGACAATATCTGCAGAAGTGGTTGTGTGATTTATGTTTTTTCCTGCCGCTGTTGGTCTGAATCACTTTTTCTTTAAACTTAACCAGTTTAACTATATGTAGAGGGTCCTTACATAAATCCGCGTCCGGTTATTTATACCAGAGGGACCTTATATAGATTAATCCCAGATTAATTTTAACAAACTGGCGATACAGTTATTCACTACTTGTTGTTATTTTAGAGTCTCATACTGTATCTCTTTATTTTCATTATTCTTGTAATTATTCTTATGTTACTCACTCAGTGATGGAATTTGAGGGTCTTGTAGTGATTCCTATATTACTCACTCAGTGATGGAATTTGAGGGTCTTGTAATCATTCTTATGTTACTCACTCAGTGATGAAATTTGAAAGGCTTGTAATCATTAGAATTCCTTATCTGTATTAATACTCTCTTTTTTTTTCTGTAAAAGGCGTCTTATTAATCTGATCCTCAAATTACCAGTGACTAGGCAGTTCAGTAATATTATCCCAAAATACAAATGATTAAAATATTCTTTGCATGTTCTTGATTTTTCAAAAAAATTACATTAAATTTCCAAATTTCTGTTAAAAATTATAATTATCAAACTCTTGATTTCTGATAAAATTATAATTATGACAAAAAGACTTACTTTGACTGAATACTACAGACAGTTCTACAGGAATTTAGAATAGTCTTCCTGCTTACCTTGTGAGATCAGGGCCCCTGAATTGTCTATAGTAGACAGGCAAAAACTTTTTGTCCGGTTACCTCCGATGGGTCAATGCAGCAGGCCGGCCAACTTGACCAATCACGTCGGACAGTCACCAAGTTGTTAAAATATCTTTTTTCTTCTCTCTGTAAAAATATGTTCAAGGATTGGTCAGTTGGCACAAAACCATTTTAAATGTATCAGAGATTTAAGAATCACAAGAGAGATGCTATTTCACACTTATCTGATTTATTCTCGAAACATGCAGAGAATATCACAGCTGTGGACTGTCCCAGTGCAAACAGCAGACAGCCCCAAAAAAACAATAAATTTGAGTACATACAGTATATCTTCAAGTTTGGGGCGTTCCCCAAACTTTCCCACAGTAGCTCCCTCTTTCAGGAATTCTGACTCCATCAGTTGTTTTCTCCTCCAAGGTCGGCTGGCCAGGTGCGCCGTGCTGAGCAATGGTTCTCTTCTTCAAGATTGCTGGCTCCATCACATGTTTTCTCCAAACAGTGGCTTGTAGAGACTTGGGTGAGTCATCTCAGACAGCATCTCAGTCAGGATGCAGAGGGTAAACAGAGGAGGACAATAGTCAGGGAGATCATGGGGAGTTGGCAGGAAGAAGGAGTCGGGGGTTTAAGGGTGAATGTATTGTGATGTTAAATGTCATGCAATGTGATGTGAAATGTCGTGCAGATGTGAGATGAGCGGTTGGGATAAAAGGAGAAACCATGCTTGGTTGTATCATGCTTTTTCTGTGTATGACTGATGAGAGAGTGTAATAAAAGTCGTCTGTTCGTAAACCTGCCTCATTATTCACACTCTCCACACTGGTGACCCCGGACGAATTATGGAACACAAGGCAAGAACCCCGGAGTCAGCCCGGATGGGAAGCCCCAGCGACACGGCAAGCATCCCAGAGACGGCCCGGACAGGAACCCCCAGCAACGCGTGCACTGTTTCAGTCATACTACTGGACTTTTGGCAGCACAACCCGTGCTCTTGGTTCCACCACACCGAGGCTCAGTTCGCCCTCTGGGGAATAACGGCAGACGACACCAAGTATTACTTTATGGTTGCAGTGCTGGACACTCGCACAGCTCAGCAGGTAGCGAGCCTGCTCGATCAGCCCCCAGCCCACAACAGATACGAGGCTCTCAAGGCTGCGCTGACCCGGTGCTACACGCTCTTGGACTGTGAGAGAGCAGAGAGCCTCCTGAGACGCTCTGAGTTAGGAGATGGTTCGGCCGTCGATCTGATGGAGAAGATGTTGCCGTTAATGGGCACGGACGACGGGCATTTTCTGTTTGCCTACCTTTTCCTCCGGAACCTCCCAACAGAGGGGAGAGCGGTTCTTGCCAATTTGCCGTTGCTGGCCACGCGTGACTACCGTGCGCTAGCCCAGGAGGCAGATCGAATTATCCTCACCACCAGAGCCCTCACAGTCAACGCGGCGGCGTCGGAACCCAGCGAGACGACCAGCGGAGGTGAGGAGCCACCGACGGTAGTGGCAGCGGGGGCCAGGGAGCGCCAGAGAGACACACTCTGCTTCTACCACCGCCGCTTCGGAGAGAACGCAGGCAGATGTGCGCCAATTCAAGCGCTCGGGAAACGCCAAGGCCAGCAGTCGGTAGCAGCTGCGACCGCCGGTGAAGAGAACAAGCTACTCTACGTGACGGACTCGCGCTCAGGGAGGTGTTTCCTCGTAGACACCGGAGCCCAGAAGAGCATCATCCTGCCGACCTATGCCGACCGGCTGGCAGGACCTAGCAGCTCCGGGCTGGTGGCAGTAAACAGCTCGGACATTAAGACCATTGGTGAGAGAACACTGGCTTTATCTCTACACGGCCGTACGTACGAGTGGACTTTTGTCATAGCAGCACTGAGTTTCCCAATCCTGGGAGCTGATTTTCTGTGTGCACATGGTTTACTAGTTGATGTTGCTAACAGGCACCTGGTTAATGCACTGTCCTTTGACTCTCTCCCCTGTACAGCTTGAGGGACTGGGCCAGTAACACAAGCCAACGTCACAGCTCCAGGCGGTAAGTTCCACACACTGCTCACTCAGTTCCCAGCACTCATGGTCCTGACGTTTTCGGCGGCCATCGCTAAACACGGGGTGGAGCACTTTATAACCACCACCGGGCCGCCCGTTTTCGCACGACCTCGGCGCTTGGGTGCAGCTAAACTGGCCATAGCGCGTGAGGAGTTTGCCAACCTGGAAAGGTTGGGCATCATCAGGCGATCGAACAGCCCATGGGCATCCCCGCTACACATGGTCCCTAAGGCTGAGGGGTCGTGGCGACCGTGCGGTGATTTCCGCAGATTGAATAACGCCACAGCACACGACCGCTACTCGATACCCCACATTCAGGATTTTTCCGTTCACCTCGCCGGAGCACGCATTTTTTCTAAAATAGACCTAGTCCTCGGTTACCACCAGGTCCCAGTGTGCGCGGAGGACATACCCAAAACAGTGGTAATAACTCCGTTCGGCTTGTTCGAGTTTCTGCACATGCCATTCGGATTAAAAGGAGCGGCACAGACGTTCCAGCGCATGATGGATGCAGTGCTGCACGATCTCCCGTTTATGTTCGTCTATCTGGATGATATCCTGGTAGCCAGTGCGTCCGAGGACGAACACATAACCCACCTCAGGATGGTTTTCCAGAGGTTGGAGGAGCATGGGTTAATAATCAACCCGGCGAAGTGCCAGTTCAGCGTGACGGGGATTGATTTTTTGGGGCACCGCGTCTCACCGGAGGGAGCGATACCCTTGCCTGACAAAGTGCGCGCCGTGGCAACCTTTCCCCGGCCTCAGACGGTCAGGGTGCTGCAAGAATTTTTGGGGATGGTTAACTTTTATAACCGGTTCCTCCCCCGCGCAGCTCAACTCATGCAGCCGCTGTACGCCACGCTCAAGAGACAGAAACCCGCGGATAGAGTCGAATGGACTCCGGAGCGAGAGCAGGCGTTCTCTGAGGTTAAAGCAGCCCTGACAAATACCGCATTGTTGGCGCACCCAGACCCGGCGGCCTGGATAGCGCTCACTACCGACGCCTCGGACGTGGCCATAGGGGTTGTCGTGGAACAACGTGTCGCTGGTTCTTGGCAGCCACTCGCTTTTTTCAGCAGGGCTTTGCGCGACAGTGAGCGTAAATACAACGCGTTCGACAGGGAGTTGCTGGCTGTCCACCTGGCCATACGCCACTTCCAGTTCTGGCTGGAAGGGCGCAGCTTCACCGCGTTCATGGACCACAAGCCGCTGACGTTCGCAATGGCCAAGGTTTCGGAACCATGGTCGGGCCGGCAGCAGAGACAGCTGGCCGCGATCTCAGAGTTTACGACCGATATTCAGCATGTGTTGGGTAAACTGAACGTGGTGGCGGACTGCCTCTCGCGCGCGGTAGTGGCCCCGGTCTGCGTAGGGATAGATTATACAGCCGTGGCTGCAGAGCAGATTGGCGATACGGACGTGCGCACGCTCCAGTCTGGACCAACAGGGTTAAGGCTGGAGAGCAGAGTACTGCAAGACGGCAAGCCCCCCCCAATCTGCGAAGTCTCCACGGGATGCCCGCATCCGGTGGTCCCAGTCGCGTGGCGCCGCCGCGTGTTTGAGTCAGTTCACACTCTGGCGCACCCAGGAGTGCATGCGTCAGTCAAAATGGTGGGAGTGAAGTTTGTGTGGCCAGGCCTGCGTACACAAGTGAAAGAGTGGGCTGCAGCCTGCGTAGCGTGCCAACGAGCCAAAGTGCACAGACACACGAAGGCTCCTTTGGAGCCGTTTAGTATACCGGCTAAAAGATTCAACCATGTTCACGTGGACCTCGTGGGCCCCCTCCCGCCATCGCAGGGGTGCACGCACCTTCTGACAGTGGTGGACCGCACCACACGCTGGCCAGAAGCAGTTTCGCTGGCGGCAACCACATCCGTGGACGTGGCGCGCGCTTTTTTGACAACATGGGTGGCGCGTTTTGGAATCCCGTTGGACATCACGTCCGATAGGGGCCCTCAGTTTGTCTCCGACCTTTGGTCCGCGATGGCCCGCAGCCTGGGTGTTGCAATTCACCGCACAACCGCGTACAACCCACAGGCTAATGGGTTATGCGAGCGTTTTCACAGGTCACTGAAAGCAGCACTCAGGGCTTCGTTGACGGATGCAAATTGGGTAGACCGGTTGCCGTGGGTTTTATTGGGGTTGCGTTCCACACCAAAAGAGGATTTGGAGGCTTCCCCAGCAGAGCTGGTTTTTTCTCAGCCACTGCGGCTGCCCGGGGAATTTTTGCCAGATAATCCCGCGCCGGACAACTGCCCGTCTCAGCGTTTGCAGCATAGTGCAGACACAGGCACGCTGCCCGGCCCACCACTGTTTTCCACGCGCTTTCATGGCAAAAACTTTGAAGAACGCGGAGTTCGTGTTTGTCAGGCACGATGCCCACCGCCCTCCATTGCGCCCACCCTATGATGGCCCGTTCAGAGTGCTGGAAACAGGTGACAAGCATTTTTTTGTTAGACTTGGGGGGTCATTGGGAGAAAATATGCATAGACAGACTTAAGCCCACCTTTGTAGTGGTGGACAAGCAAGTGCTGCTGGCTCGGGCCCCTCGGCGTGGAAGACCCCCACTGAGAACTCCCCAGGCAAACGATTCACCAGGACAGCCACACGGGCAAAGCGGAGTTTCCTCCCCCTCGCCATGGCCCACCCGCAGTCAGACACACTCCCAGCAGCCCTCCGCCGGCACAGAAGCCCCTGTTACAGCAGATATGGGAGGAGACTGAAGCCCAAAAGGTGTGAAGACTGAAACTCTGTCTAGGGGTGGGGGGGTGTAGAGACTTGGGTGAGTCATCTCAGACACCGTCTCAGTCAGGATGCAGAGGGTAAACAGAGGAGGACAATAGTCAGGGAGATCATGGGGAGTTGGCAGGAAGAAGGAGTCGGGGGGGGGGGGGGGGGGGGTTTAAGGGTGAATGTATTGTGATGTTAAATGTCATGCAATGTGATGTGAAATGTCGTGCAGATGTGAGATGAGTGGTTGGGATAAAAGGAGAAACCGTGCTTGGTTGTATCATGCTTTTTCTGTGTATGACTGATGAGAGAGTGTAATAAAAGTCGTCTTGTGGAAATGTGAAAATGACGAGGCAGAGTTTATCTCACGAGTCAGGTTTATTCACATCTTCCAACATCAGCAAAGCAGAAAGAGGTAAAGCACAGTGTCACGCCGTGCCGCTCATCAGCGGCGCCACCTGCACGCACACCTGCACATCATCAGCGGCGAGGGATTTAAGCCGCCTCGCCCTGAGCTTCGGCTTGAAGCCGTCAGACTTCCCTACGCATCGCTGTGAGTTCCTTTCATCCTCAGCTGATCATTCTGGTAAGAAGACCTTATCTCCTTTCCCTTCCAAGTCTGCTCCCCTGTGCACAGGTGGATTTCCCGGCGGCGGACAACGCCTCTCCATCGCCTGTTCCTCGCTGCTGCACCAGGCTCTCCAGGTGGCTGTCTACCGGACCTCGTCCCTTGCTGTGCCAGTCATCTGTCCTATCCAAGTAAGCTCCTCTCTCGCTCATATATCTCCTGTGTTGGTGTGTGCCCGTCACCCTTCTCCTTGTGCTTTTCCCATAGGGTTGTCCGGCTGTACGGTCTCCTGCCTCTGTGCCCGAAGCAGACGCCGCCACCAATACATTTACATCCCGCAGACACACACTCATACACTCCTGTTGTTAATAAACTATTTGAACTACTCTGAGCCTGTGTGTGTGCGTCTCCTGAGCCGTGCGTTATGTCACACAGAAGCATTCGTCCTTTATATACCAGGACTCTCCCAGTTCACAGTCACATTGCATTTCAATCACAAGTAACAATGCATCTACTCTTTGATCCTATAACATCCTTTTCATAGTATTCGGCACACCCGGAAATCCCCCAAGGCCGTCTCTTGCATACCAAAGGCTAAACTTTCACATCCTCCTGTTATCTCCAAGGAGACTCAGTTCTTTGTTCTAATCTGAGATGTGAGGCCTAAAGTGATACATATGTGTCCCACAGTCTGTTCGTAAACTTGCCTCATTATTCACACTCTCCACAGGCTCTCTTTTCCTCAGCAAGGTCGCTTAGCCAGGCACATCCTCCTACTGTATCTCTTATTGCAACCCTGAAAATAACCTCCCCCCGGCTATGTGTGAGCAAGAAGCAGCCCATTGTTTGCCAAGTGATAAGGGATGTGTGTGTGTGTGTAACTAACCCACATCTTTTATGTTCAGCGTGAAGCAGTGCAAAGGCTTCAAACAGCATAAGCACATTTGTGTAAACAATATTTAATATCCTAACTTATCTAAACATTTCTACCACATTAACCTTATTTATACAGGTAATCCCACTGAGACATGGGGTCTCATTTTCAAGTGAGCAGTTTAACCTGTTGAACTCTGTTCAACTTCCCTAAAAACGCCTAAAAACAACATGCCCAAAGTAAATCAAAAGCTGTTCTTCAACCCTTTGCAGCATCTTCATGGGGTTAGTCTCATTTAAAAGAAAACACTCTGAATTTTTTGGCAAAACAGTCATAATCTTTCTAAGTGCTCCTGCCACTGAGTAACAAGAAAGTTCGCCTGGGTGTTTTTTTTTAGATACAAATGCTTGCAAATAACATACAGCTGTCATCAGACATCTTTGAAAAAAATTACAAGCCAGAATTTGACAAGCTGAAAATCTGGTATGAGCACAATGGCTGGAAAACACAACAGAAATGTAGAACCAAGTGTTTTCAAGCTCAGGTCAAAATTTTGTAAAAATTCCACAAAAAATGATATATTACACAGCTTTTTTCTCAGGTTGTAACAAGGCTGTGTCTGTACTGGAAGACCGGAAACACAGCTTTTTTTTCCTTCAGTGCGCACTGAGATGCACTAAGATGCAGAGACGTGACCGCCCGCGGAATTCACAGAGTTCAAGGGGTTAATCGATCAGTTCTGTTAAAGCAGAGCTGATCACAGCGGTCATATGGCGTGTAGAGGAATGAAGCTAGTCTCATTTATTTTGTGTATAATCATTTCTGAATGATTTTAACATTTTATTTTGCTGCGGTGCATCAAGGTGAAGAAGTTCTGTCCTCCTCAATTGTTTGGGGCTCATATCTACTTCCGTAAACATAACACTGTGTCTGACATTATGTTTTATTCTGCGCATGCAGGTCACTTCATAGTTGTAGACCGCTCACACTGTAGTCTGATGGGGGTTGCATTTAAATTGTAATGTGAACGCCAACACAAAAAAATCGTATCTCAGCAAAAAAACAGAATTGAGCATTAAGACCTGCAGTGTGACTGTAGCCTTAGATGGCTAGTTCCTATGTTGGATTGAGCCTGAGCCAACGAATGTAAATTTGACTTAAAGAATGAATGAAATAAAGTGAAGTTCATTAGCTCAGACTGGGTTGGAAAAGCAGTGAATATTCATTTGACTTGCTGAGAGCAGAAGGTATTATTTCTGTGAACACTTTTTTCTAACGTGATTTGATTGCATCTTGTTAGGAAAAGCTTTGAATATGGCAAGCTACACCAACTGGTTCATCCACATTGCAGATGGCAGACCTGCATGCTCAGATCGAACAGCTGACCCAACTTCTCTCTCAAGAGAAGCACAATTCAGCTGTGCTTTCTGAGAAGATGGATAAGATGAAGTACTTAAAACAACTCCATTTCAACCGAGAGCAAGAGGCTAAAGTTCAGATAGACAGGCTGAAACGTCTCATGGACCCAAAAACGCTGGATGATGCCAGAATCACCTCAGAGATTTACACCACCATCAGATATCAGCACAAAAAACCTTTGCTGATCGATTTTGAAACTCTCAAACTGGCCTACACACACAGGATGAGAGAACTTGAAAAGAGAGCCATGAATGCCAAACTTTGTGAAGAAATGGTAAGTTTCCAACAGCCTGATGTCAGAAATTAAAACAAGATTGGCCAATAGAAAGAAGCAGAACTAATTAAAATATCACGTCTTTGCAGACAAGACTGTGCAAACAGATGACCATCAAAGATTCTCTCTGTTCCCAGATCTCTGAGGGTGAAAATGCCACAAAAACTTTACTTGACCAGGTAAAAATGTCACAGACTGAGCTGCAGGATGTCAAAAGAGAGAGACACTCTGAGCAACAACTTAAAATGGAGAAAGAACAGAATGATGGTCTGAAGTCTATGATCGAGTCACTGAATCAGAGAATCGCTTCTCTGACGGCAGAACTGGCTGAGACGTCTGACCACAGGGATGAGTTGACTTCCAGACTGACAGAAGCTGAAAATGCCACCAAATCTTTCCAGGATCAGTTGGGCATTTCACACCGGGAGGTTTAACAACCCAAAGCTCAGACCAGTAATCTGAAAATCCATCTGGTCAAGAATCGAGCTCTGACTGGAAAGCTCACCTCTGAGGCTAGTTCTCTGACTGAGAAAATGTCTGCCATTACTGCAAAACTCCATGAAGACAACACCTCTATTGACAGACTTTCTTCCTGCCTCGGAGATTCGGAGAGTTGCAATGAGACTTTGAACGAATAGCTCAGGACTGTACAGGACTAGATAGTGGAACTGAAAACCCACACAGATGACCTTCGACAAAATCTGTCCTCCAAGCTGAGTCACAAGCAAAATATCCACCAAATTTTGCAGCAAGAGCTGATTTTTTGTGCTCACATGGTTTATTGGTTGACCTTGCTAATAGACGTCTGATTAATGCACTGTCCTTTCATTCTATTCCCTGCACAGCTCGGGTGGCCCCGCCGACTGCACATGCCAGCGTCTCAGCTGCGGGTGGTAAGTTTCACACATTGCTTGCTCAGTTCCCAGCACTCACAGTCTCCACGTTTTCGGCAACGGTGGCTAAACATGGGGTGGAGCATTTCATAACCACCACCGGCCCTCCCGTTTTTGCAAAAGCTCGGCGCTTGGACCCAGCTAAACTGGCCATCGTGCGCGAGGAGTTCACTAATCTGGAAAAACTGGGCATTGTTAGACGCTCCAAGAGCTCTTGGGCTTCGCCGTTACACATGGTCCCAAAGGCTGACGGCTCGTGGTGACCTTGCGGCGATTTCCACAGGTTGAACAACGTTTCAGCTCATGACCGCTACCCGATTCCGCACATTCAGGATTTTTCTGTTCATTTGGCGGGGGCGCGCATTTTTTCTAAAATAGACTTGGTGCGCGGTTACCACCAGGTTCCAGTGCGCGCGCAAGATGTACCCAAAACAGCGGTCATAACTCCTTTCGGCCTTTTTGAGTTTTTGCGCATGCCTTTTGGCCTCAAGGGGGCCGCGCACACTTTCCAACGCATGATGGATGCAGTTTTACGCGACCTTCCTTTCGTGTTCGTTTATTTGGACGATATTTTGGTAGCCAGCGCGTCCAAGGGCGAGCACGAAAAACACCTCACAGCAGTTTTTCGGAGGCTGGCAGAGCACGGGTTAATAGTTAACCCAGCGAAGTGCCAGTTTGGGGTGGCGCAGATTGATTTTTTGGGACATCGCGTTTCGACAGAAGGAGCGGTTCCTCTTCCAAATAAAGTGCGTGCCATAACGGATTTTCCACAACCTCAAACGGTCAAGGCGCTTCAGGAGTTTCTAGGGATGGTTAATTTTTACAACTGGTTCCTCCCAAGCGCAGCACGGCTCATGCAGCCATTGTACACCGCGTTAAAAAAACAAAAGCCCGCAAATAAAGTTGAATGGTCTCCGGAGCGGGAGCGCGCTTTTGCCCAGGTCAAATCAGCCCTGGCAAACGCAGTTTTGTTAGCGCACCCAGTTCCAACGGCCCGCATGGCGCTCACCACTGACGCTTCCGATGTAGCGGTGGGGGCGGTAGTTGAACAGTTTGTGGCAGGTACCTGGCAACCCCTCGCGTTTTTCAGCAGGACTTTGCGCGATAGTGAGCGTAAATACAATGCGTTTGACAGGGAGCTTTTGGCCCTACACTTGGCCATCCGTCATTTTCAGTTCTGGTTAGAGGGGCGACGTTTCACCGCGTTTGTGGATCATAAACCGCTAACGTTTGCGATGGCCAAAATTTCAGAACCCTGGTCAGGCCGACAACAAAGGCAACTAGCCGCAATATCGGAGTTCACTACCGATATTCAGCATGTCGCGGGTAAACACAATGTTGTGGCAGACTGCCTCTCGCGCGCGGTAGCACCACCAAGCCCCATAGGGGCAGACTCTGTAGCCGTGGCCGTGGGCCCGGGCAGCGACGCGGGAGCGCGCGCAGCCCCGGTCTGTGTTGGGTTAGATTATGCAGCCATGGCTGCGGAGCAGGTTAACGACGCGGACATGCGCGTGCTCCAGTCTGGACCAACAGGGTTAAGGCTGGAGCACAGTGAACAACAAAGTGGTATGCCCCCACTAATCTGCGATATCTCCACGGGACGGCCCCGCCCCGTGGTGCCAGCCGCGTGGCATCGCCGCGTTTTTGACTCGGTACATTCACTCGCGCACCCGGGGGTGCGCGCATCGATTAAGTTGGTGGGGGAGAAATTTGTTTGGCCCGGGTTGCGCAAACAGGTCAAAGAATGGGCGGCAGCCTGCGTAGCGTGTCAGCGAGCCAAAATACACAGACACACTAAGGCCCCGTTGGAACCTTTTCACATCCCCGCTAAGCGTTTTGATCACGTGCATGTTGACTTGGTGGGCCCGCTCCCATTATCACACAGGCACACACATCTTTTGACGATGGTGGATCGCACCACGCGTTGGCCAGAGGCGATTCCTCTGACATCAACCACAGCGGAAGAAGTTGCGCGAGCATTTTTAGCAGCGTGGGTTGCGCGTTTCGGTGTACCGTCGGACATAACGTCCGACAGGGGTCCCCAATTTATGCATGGCATCATTTTTATGCCATGCAGGTCTTGCCCTTACTAGACGTTTGGGGGGGGGGGGGTGTATTGATATGTGAAGTTCCTATAGAGTCACCACTAGAGGGCAGTATGACCCCGGCCATGACCTGACTATAAAAGGAGATGTACATGTGCCACTGTGTGGTTAGTTGTTAGTTGCTGTTGAAGTGACAAGTAAAAAGTCCTAACTGACACCCGGTGTGTGCGCCTCGTCATTACATGTTCCAGGAGAACATTACAAGGTTCCAGGAGAACATTACATGGTACCAGGATATAAAACTACGAACCGACGGTGAAGATGAACGCTCTTCGACAGCCGGACGAGTTAAAGTTGACCGGTAACGTCAACGAGAACTGGAAAGTATTCAAACAGAGTTTTGAACTTTATTCGCTTGCTATCGGTCTCCGTGACGAGGAGAGGAAAATAGCATTACTGCTAACAGTAGCAGGGCGAGCGGCGCTAAATGTGTTTAACACATTCGTCTTCACGGAAGAAGAAAAAGGCAACTTCGACGCCGTGATGAAGAAATTTGACGATTATTGCACACCGAGAAAGAATGAAACGTACGAGAGGTATGTGTTCAGAAAAAGACTTCAGAAAGAGTCAGAGTCCATCGAGCTGTATGTCAGACCTACGGTTGAAATGTCAGTCATGCAACTTTGGAACATTGAGTGAGTCAATGATACGGGACCAAATTGTAATAGGGGTCCAAGACAACAAATTGCGGATGCAATTACTGAAAGAGACTAACTTAACGCTGGAGAAAGCGATACAGATTTGCCAAGCGTCTGAGAGTACAAAGGCACAATTAAAGACTTTTAGCAGCAAGGAAAAAGAGACTGCTGAGGTCGATGCAGTGCAGCGCGCGAAGCCGAAAGGAACATTGCATGCAAGAAAAAGGGAGGCAAACCCAGAGCGCGCGCGCGGGAACTGTGAGCGGTGTGGAAGGCAACATGCGCTGAAACAGTGTCCAGCATTCGGGAAGGAATGTCGCAAGTGTGGCGGAAAAAATCACTTCGCAAAGACCTGCTTCTCGAAGAAGAGGGTGCAACTCGTGGAGAAAAAGAGCGACAGCGAAGAGGATCAGTTTTACGTGGACGCCATCGAGGGAGAGACGAGCGCTGACGAATGGATAGTGTGCTTGGAGATGAATGGCACGGACATGTCACTGAAGCTCGACACAGGTGCGCAGGTAAACATCCTGCCAATGAAAGATTTTAAAAGACTGAAAAACAAACCGAAAATAAGAGATAAAAAGATTAATCTGAGAACATATGACGATAAGCCAATACCCACTAAGGGAATGTGCAGGGTTACACTGTCAAACAAAGATAAGACAGTGAATGCATTGTTTGTACTTGTTGATGGAAATAGACAAGCAATTTTGGGTTTAAAAACATGCGATCAGCTAGGTCTGATCAAGAGGGTGAATGTCATTGATACAGACAAGGTGACAGCACGAGAAAATAGAGACAAGGCTACAACAAGTAAGCACAAACACACTGACTGGATGAAAGAATACAAAGAGGTGTTCAAAGGAATAGGCCGCCTACCAGGCAAACAAAAAATTAGGCTGAAAGAGAATGCAGAGCCAGTCATACATGCAGCAAGAAAAGTGCCAACAGCTCTTAAAAAGAGGCTGAAGGAAACACTAGACTCACTGATAGCAGACGGAGTGGTCAGAAAAATAGAAGAACCAACTGAATGGGTTAACTCACTAGTTATAGTGGAGAAGCCAAATGGAGATTTGAGATTGTGCATAGATCCAAAAGATCTAAATAAAGTAATACAGCGGGAGCATTACAGGCTACCAACAAAATCTGACATAACCAGCACAATGAGTGGAGCAAATTACTTCACAAAATTAGATGCCAAATCTGGGTTTTACCAACTAGTGCTCGATGAGGAAAGCGCTAAATTGTGCACATTTAATACGCCATTCGGAAGGCATTGCTTTCTACGAATGCCGTTCGGGATTAGCTCAGCCCCTGAAATTTTCCATAGAACTGTGCAGCAATTGTTTGACGGAATAGAAGGGGTGGGAGTGTTTCTTGATGACGTGGTAGTCTGGGGAAAAACAAAAGAGGAGCACGACGAAAGGTTGGCTAGAGTTCTCACACAGGCGCAAAAGTCAGGTATGAAACTGAATAAGAGTAAGTGCCAATTCGGGGTACGGGAGATTACATACCTGGGAGAGAAATTATCTGGGGCAGGCGTGCAACCAGATCCGGAAAAAGTGCGGGCCATAGCAGAGCTGCCAGTACCGCAAGACAAAAATGACTTGCAAAGAGCCCTAGGGCTAGTCAATTACATGGGGAAATTTATCCCAAATTTATCAGCTAACACAATAGCTCTTAGAAGCTTGTTAGAGACCAATACAATGTGGCAGTGGATGGCAGAGCATGCCAGAGAATGGGAGTGGCTCAAAAGCAGTCTAATAAAGGAGCCAGTGTTAAAATTCTATGATCAGGACAAACTGCTAAAAGTGTCCACAGATGCGTCCAAAGCCGGCCTAGGAGCTGTGCTATTGCAAAAACATGACACAGAGTGGTATCCAGTCGCATACGCATCGCGCACCATGACAAGCGCAGAAAAAAATTACGCGCAAATAGAGAAAGAGACTCTAGGTGCAGTGTTTGGATGTGAGAAGTTTCATGAATATGTGTATGGAAGGTCAGTAATACTAGAAACAGACCACAAACCACTGATTGCGATCTCACAGAAGCCACTGGGTGATGCACCACCGCGCATCCAGCGTCTAATGTTAAGATTACAGAAATATGACTTGAAATTTGAGTTTACACCAGGCAAGCAACTAATTGTAGCCGATGCGCTGAGTAGGGCTAGCTTGAGCAACACCAGCAGCACAACAGAGGAAGCTGTGCAAATACATGTAGACTCTATTAAGGCACACATGCCAGTGTCAGATGCAAAATGGACAAAGATAGTGAAAGAAACACAAAAAGATGAGAAACTAAAAAGAGTAATGGAACAGATACATCAGCCAGGACAGGTTATGATTGACAAGCCTTACCAACACTTTAAAGGTGAACTGTCTGTGTTAGATGGGGTTCTGTTAAAAGGTACAAGGATAGTCATACCTACCTCCATGAGATCAGAAATGGTTAAATTAGTGCATGAGGGGCATTTGGGTATTGAAAAGTGCAAAAGACGTGCACGTGATGTTTTGTATTGGCCCAACATGCACAAGGACATTGAGGCATATGTGCAGCGCTGTGACATTTGCCAGCGCCACAGGTATCAACAGCCAAAGGAGCCTATGAGGCCCCATGAGAAGCCTCAAGGGCCATGGAGAAAAGTGGGCATGGATCTATTTCAGCTTAAGGGCAAGGACTATCTGTTAGTCATGGACTATCATTCCACCTACCCAGAGTTTGCAGGGTTGAGTGACACAACAGCAGAAAAGGTGATTGCACATACAAAGACAATGTTCGCACGCCATGGAATTCCAATGACTGTTGTAAGTGATAACGGACCACAATTCACGAGTCAGTGCTTCAAAGACTTTGCAGACACATATGGGTTCAAGCACGTGACCTCAAGCCCTCTGTACCCACAGTCGAACGGGTTAGCAGAGAAAGGGGTGCAAATTGTGAAGCGCATACTGAAAAAGGCTGCAGACAATGCAGAAGACCCACATCTGGCGATCCTGAATTACCGAGCATCACCACTGGAGAATGGACTGTCCCCAGCAGAAATGCTCATGAACAGAAAACTCAGAACGCGACTTCCATCAGCATCTCAGGTGATGGAAAAGAGAGATGTGAGGCGTGATGAGAGGCAAACTGAACTGTACAACAGAACAGCACGACTGACATAACGCACGGCTCAGGAGACGCACACACACAGGCTTAGAGTAGTTCAAAGAGTTTATTAACAGCAGGAGTGAATGAGTGCGTGTCTGCGGGATGTAAATGTGTTGGTGATGGTGTCTGCTCCAGGCACAGAGGCAGGTGACCGTACAGCCGAGCAACCCTATGGAGAGAGCACAGGGAGAGGGTGACGGGCATACACCAACACAGGAGGAATTTATGGCGAGAGAAGGACTTACTTGGTGGGTCAGGACAGCTGGCACAACAAGGGGGCGAAGCCCGGAAGACAGCCACCTGGAGAGCTCCGTACAGCAGCGAGGATTGGGCGATGGAGTGGAGATGTCCGCCGCTGGGGAATCCACCTGTGCACAGGGGAGAAGACTGAAGAAAAGAGGTAAGCGATCTTCTTACCAAAATGGTGACGCTGAAGGGAAGTATGCTCACAACGGTGAGGGACGAAGTCTGACGGCTTCAGGCCGAGCCTCCGGGCGAGACGGCCTTTATCCCTCGCCGCTGATGATTGTCAGGTGCGTGAGCAGGTGGCGCCGTTGATGAATGGCGCGGCGTGACAGTACTCCCCCCTCTAGCAGCGCCTCCTGGCGATGGCTTATCCGGGTGCGCTCGGTGGAAGTCCGCGATGAGCGATGGGTCCAACACAAACGACGGGGGCACCCATTGTCGATGCTCGGGCCCATAGCCCTCCCAGTCCACCAAGTATTGCAACCCACGACCCCGGCGCCGGGAGTCCAGGATGGAGGAGACGGACCAGGCCGGATGGCCACCAATCATCCGGGGCGCGGGTTGCGCTGCAGGAGGAGGGCAAAGGGGGTCAGTGACTGCCAGTTTCACCTTCGACACATGAAAAGTGGAATGGATGCGGAGGGAGGGGGGAATAGCCACGCGCACAGCCACCGGGTTGATGATCCGGGTGATGGGAAAGGGACCCATGAAACGCTGTGCCAGCTTCCTCCTCTCGCCTTTTAATGTGACGTCCTGGGTAGACACATACACGAGTTGCCCAACTCTGTACGCCGGGGCAGGTCTTCTGTGCCGGTCCGCCACGGTCCTGTTGCGCTCCGCTGTGCGTAAAAGCGCATGACGCGCGGCAGCCCAGGTGGAGCGGAACTGCCTAAGGTGCGCCCTAACGGAGGGGACAGTCACCTCGTTCTCCTGCGCTGGAAACAGCGGGGGGTCGTAACCCAGGGACGCCTTGAAGGGGGACATCCCCGTTGCAGAAGAGCGGGCGGTGTTGTGGGCATACTCCACCCAGGCGAGATGGTTGCTCCAGGACGTCGGCTTGGATCTAGTAACACAGCGGAGCGCAGCCTCCAGCTCCTGATTGGTCCTCTCACACTGCCCGTTAGACTGGGGGTGATGGCCGGAGGAGAGGCTCACCTTGGCTCCGATGGCGTTACAAAAGGATCTCCAAACCTCGGATGAAAATTGGGGGCCCCGGTCCGAGACCACGTCCACCGGAATCCCGTGCAGCCTGACCACGTGTTGGACGAGGAGGCCCGCCGTCTCCAGGGCAGTAGGGAGACCTCGCAGGGGAACGAAGTGCGCCGCCTTGGAGAAACGGTCCACAATGGTCAGGACGGTGTCAAAGGAGTTGGAAACGGGGAGTCCGGTGACGAAGTCCAGTGCGATGTGCGACCAGGGCCTGCCGGGGACGGGCAGAGGCTGGAGCAGACCCGCTGGGGGGGCATTTCCCGACTTGCTGGTGGCACAGATTGGGCAAGCCCGGGCGTAGCGGGCTGCATCCCTCCGCAGGCCTGGCCACCAAAAGGACCGCTGGAGGAGGCTGATCATCCGAGAGGTGCCGGGATGACAGGTGAGCCGGGAGGTGTGGAGCCAGTGGATGACCTCTCCTCGGACCGCAGATGGGACGAACAGTCTTCCCTCCGGTCCGCCGCCAGGATCAGGTTCCACCTCCTGCGCCTTCCGGATCTTGTCTTCAATGTCCCAAGAGATGGCACCGAGGACGCACGACCTGGGCAGGATAGTGTGGGGCGTCTCCTCAGCCTCCACGGGGGTGAACTGCCTAGAGAGGGCGTCAGGCAGGCCGTTTTTGGAGCCCGGCCTGAAGGTGATCGAGAAGCGGAACCTGGCGAAGAACAAAGACCAGCGCGCCTGGCGGGCATTCAGGCGCTTGGCAGATCGTAAATACTCTAAGTTCTTGTGGTCCGTCAGGACCACAAACGGCAGGTCCGCCCCCTCTAGCCAGTGGCGCCACTCCTGTAAGGCGAGTTTAATGGCCAGGAGCTCTCTGTCCCCCACATCGTAGTTCCTCTCCGCCGGGGACAGGCGCCGGGAGAAGAAGGCGCACGGCCGTTTGGCGCCATCGTCAGGTGACCGCTGGGATAACACTGCTCCCACTCCCGTGTCCGATGCGTCCACCTCCACAATGCACTGCAGCGCGGGGTCGACCTGGCGAAGGACCCGGGAGGAGGAGAACTCCGCCTTCAGCGCCCTAAAGGCAGCAGCGACCTCTTCAGTCCACCGGAACGGGACCTTCGGGGACGTGAGGCGGGTCAGCGGTCCGACGATCGAGCTGAAATTTGGGACAAAGCGGCGGTAAAAATTGGCGAAGCCAACAAACTGTTGCACCTGCTTCCGGGATGCGGGAGTAGGCCACTCCACCACCGCCTTCACCTTCTCTGGGTCTGGGAGCACCTGATCTTGAGCGATGATGAATCCCAGGAAGGATGTGGTCCTAGCGTAGAATTCGCATTTCTCAGCCTTCACGTACAGACGATTCTCCAGCAGTCTTTGGAGGACCCGCCTCACATGGACCTGGTGCTCGTCCCTGGACCTGGAGAAGATAAGGATGTCATCCAGGTAGACGAACACAAAAAGGCCGATGAAATCCCGGAGGACGTCATTAATGAGGCGCTGAAAGACGGCAGGAGCGTTGGTCAGCCCGAACGGCATGACGAGATACTCAAAGTGGCCGTTCGGGGTACGGAAGGCTGTCTTCCATTCATCTCCCTCCCGGATCCGGACGAGGTGGTAAGCGCTGCGTAAATCCAGCTTGGTAAACCAGGTCGCCCCCTGGAGGGAGTGAAAGGCAGTGTCCATGAGGGGCAGGGTGTAACGGTCCCTCTCAGTGATGTCATTCAGCGCTCGGTAGTCTATGCAGGGGCGGAGGGATCCGTCCTTCTTCCCGACAAAGAAAAACCCTGCCCCCACGGGTGACGACGATGGGCGAATAATCCCAGCGCTCAGAGATTCCTTCAGGTATGTATTCATGGTCTCCTTCTCCGGTGCCGACAGGCTGTAGAGCCGACCAGATGGCAGGGGAGCCCCCTGGCGGAGGTTGATGGCACAGTCATATGGTCGATGCGGGGGAAGAGACATAGCTTTAGATTTGCTAAATACCATACCCAGGTCGTGAAATTCTGGAGGCACCAGTGACAGGTCCGGAGGTGCTGTATCCGCCACAGGGGGAGCCGCGGACGGGGAGCAGGCGGCGGACTGAAGGCAGGTGCCCATACAGAAGGTACTCCATGCCGATACCCCAGCGGACCTCCAGTCCAGGACAGGGTTGTGGAGGCGTAGCCAGGGATACCCCAGGATGACGGGCGACACAGAGTTGGGCAGGACGTAAAATACCATCTCCTCCCGGTGGTTCCCTGAGATGATGACTGGGACAGGCATGGTTTGGTGAGAAACTCTCCCAAGGGAGGCACGGGAGAGATGGACCAGGGAGATGGGGTGTTTTAATGCCTGACAGCGGATGCCCAATCGGGTTGCCAGGCCTTGTGAAATGAAGCTGCCCTCTGCGCCCGAATCCACCAGTGCGTGGGTGAGGTGCCCAGTGGGATTGTGGCAAAAACGGATGGGCAGCTTTAATTGAGTGAGAGAGTCTAACCGGTTGGGACCCGCGAGGCTCCCTACAGCGATTCGCGGACCCCGCCGACTGGCTTTCCGCGGGCAACGCTCCACAGTGTGTTGGTCACCTCCGCAATACATGCAGAGGCCCAACTCACGGCGGCGTTGTTTCTCCGCAGGGGAAAGCTTGGTCCAGCCCGTCACCATCGGCTCCGACTCCTCGGGGCACAATGCTGGCGGCGCCGCCAGGGGGCGAGCTTGGAACAGGTGCGGCGAGACTCCACGAGGGCGAGAAGAAGAAGACTTCCGCCCCGAGGAGCGCTCGCGCAGCCTGTTATCCAAACTTATCGCTAAGGATGTCAGCTCCGCTAGCGTCCCAGGGATATCCCGTCCAGCCAGTTCATCCCTCAGATCACTATTGAGGCTGCGGAGGAACAGGCCACAGAGGGAGCGTTCCTCCCAGCCCAATTCCTCCGCCGCTACCCGGAAGTCGACCGAGTAGTCCGCTGCCGACCGGCCTCCCTGCTGGAGAGCGAGGAGCCGATCGACCTGGACCGTCTCGGTTTGAGAATGGTCAAAGACCTCCAGAAAGCGCCTCACGAACTGGTCATAGGTGAGGGTGGCATAACTGGGCCTCGCCATTACGGCGTAGGTCCAAGTTAACGCACGCCCCTCCAGAAGATTCCCTATGTAACCAATCCGACTGTGATCCGAGGGAAAATCTCCGGGCACACGGTGGAACACGGACTCGCACTGCATAATGAACCCCCGCGCTCCGCCGAGCTTACCGCTAAAGCGGGCGGGGGTCGGAATCGGTGTGAGCCGAACCGGTGCCACTGGAGCCGGCTGGACGGCCGCTGGAACAGCAGGAGCCGCGCCACCCTGACGAGCCGGGGGGAACGGCTGTTGAGGATCCAAGCGGCCCAACCGGTTAGTTAAATTCAATAATTGATTAAAGATCACCTGTTGTTGATAAGCTATTTGATCCACTCTAGCCTCGAGAGTGGAAAACCGGTGTGCGAGCCCGCCGTCCGCCGAGCCGCTCTGCTGAAGCCGTACTGACATAACGCACGGCTCAGGAGACGCACACACACAGGCTTAGAGTAGTTCAAAGAGTTTATTAACAGCAGGAGTGAGTGAGTGCGTGTCTGCGGGATGTAAATGTGTTGGTGATGGTGTCTGCTCCAGGCACAGAGGCAGGTGACCGTACAGCCGAGCAACCCTATGGAGAGAGCACAGGGAGAGGGTGACGGGCATACACCAACACAGGAGGAATTTATGGCGAGAGAAGGACTTACTTGGTGGGTCAGGACAGCTGGCACAACAAGGGGGCGAAGCCCGGAAGACAGCCACCTGGAGAGCTCCGTACAGCAGCGAGGATTGGGCGATGGAGTGGAGATGTCCGCCGCTGGGGAATCCACCTGTGCACAGGGGAGAAGACTGAAGAAAAGAGGTAAGCGATCTTCTTACCAAAATGGTGACGCTGAAGGGAAGTATGCTCACAACGGTGAGGGACGAAGTCTGACGGCTTCAGGCCGAGCCTCCGGGCGAGACGGCCTTTATCCCTCGCCGCTGATGATTGTCAGGTGCGTGAGCAGGTGGCGCCGTTGATGAATGGCGCGGCGTGACAACGACCTCTGAGACCACTTGCACATGAGGACATAGTGCGAGTGAGATGTGATGGAGAATGGGGACCGCTGGCAAAAGTGGTTAAAGAAACAACTCCCAGATCATATGAAGTCATCACAGAGCATGGGAAAACAATGAGGCGAAACCGACGTCACTTACTGAAAGTGCCTCAGACAAAAATGAGAGTCACAGACAGTGAAATAAGCGACATGCCAATTTACAGCCAAACCGAACAACCAGAAATGACTGAGAACCAGAACATAGAGACAGACAATAACGAACAGACTGAGGTGACACAAATCAGAAGATCACAAAGGCAAATTGTGAAACCGAAAAGATTGATTGAGGAAATGTAAGGAGTACTGAAAAAAAAAAAAAATGTGTTGATGTTGAATTGTAAACAGAAAAGAAAAAAAAAAAATTGAACTTGTGATTCAGTGTACAAGGTTGAAAGAAATGTAAATAGAAATGGAGTTTATTTTGTATATTGAAATTTGAGAAAAAGTTTATAGTTGGACATGACCTTTACTAGAAAAAAAAAAGGGAGATGTATTGATATGTGAAGTTCCTATAGAGTCACCACTAGAGGACAGTATGACCCCAGCCATGACCTGACTATAAAAGGAGATGTACATGTGCCACTGTGTGGTTAGTTGTTAGTTGCTGTTGAAGTGACAAGTAAAAAGTCCTAACTGACACCCGGTGTGTGCGCCTCGTCATTACATGTTCCAGGAGAACATTACAAGGTTCCAGGAGAACATTACAGGGGGTAGTGTGGGCGACACACATTGTGGGCTCACTTTTCCACAGAGACATGACTGCATGTGTATTGAGGGTGTCACGTCTGCAAGGACAAAAGACTCGAATCTGCAGAAGATAACAAGGAGGTGTGAGATTTGTCTCTTTGTCCCACAGAAGATGCCCCGGAGAGATTTCCGGTTCATCAGGAAATGAGAGACAATGGTGAAGATTCAAAGGGATGCTTTGTGACTGTATGTTTACTGAAAACACCATGTGACTTGAATTCTGATGCTGGAAACATATAAAAGGGTGATGAGATATGATTCTTTCTCTTTCCTGCTTTGAGAATGCTAGACGATGTGTTCTGTCAATAAAGCTGGTTTACGAATTAAACTCAGCCTCATCATTCAGCACATCTTCTACATAAGAACACATAAAAACAGGAACTAAAAACCCATACTTAAAAACTGAACTAAACACATCAATAAGAAGATGAGAAAATCTAAGAACAAATGGTGCCAAGAAAAACATAAAACAATAGAACATAAATGACTACTTCAGTAACTTCCCCGTATCCACATCAACATTGGGCTGCACGGTGGCGCAGTGGTTAGCACTGCGGCAGCACAGTTTACCCTTGGCCGGGGGATTGTGGGGATCGTGGGATCGTGGGTTCGATCCCAGCCCCCGACCAACAGTGATCTGTGTGGAGTTTGCATGTTCCCCCCGTGTTGTGTGGGTTTACTCCGGGATTTCTCCGGTTTCCTCCCACATGCCAAAAACATGCATGTTAGGTTAATTGGCTGTTCTAAATTGTCCCTAGATATCTGTTTCCTATAGGCCCTTAGAATAGAGGGTTAGTATTAATGAAAGCGCTTTGAGTGGTCTTTGTGACTAGAAAAGCGCTATATAAGTGCAGGTTAGTTAGTTAGTTAGTAATAGTTAAACAGGTTTATTAAAAGCCAAATTAAAAAGGTGGGTCTTGAGCCTGTTCTTAAAAACATCTATAGACTCTGAGGCTCTCTGGCAGGCTGTTCCACAGATGAGGACCGTAATAGTGAAAGAAGGCTTCACCAAAGGTCTTGGTCTTGACTTTGGGAACCATTAAAAGGCCAGTACCACAGGACCTCAGGGTCCGTGAGGGCTCATAAGATAAGAGCAGCTCTGATAGATAAGAAGGCCCAAGACCATTGAGGCATTTAAAAACTACTGAGAACCTTAAAATCGATCCTAAAATGCATGGGGAGCCAATGCAGCGATTCTAAAACTGGTGTAATATGCACCCGTCCCCTGGTCCTCGTTAACACTTGTGCTGCTGAATTTTGGAGCAGATGGAGTTGGAGATGTGATATTCTTTTTTGAAGACCAGAGAGCAGGGCATCACAATAGTCTGTACAACTGGTAATAAAAGCATGCGTCAAGACCTCTGTGCTGGCAAGAGAGAGAAAAGGGCGGACTCTGGCTATATTCCTAAGATGGTAAAATCTGATTTTGTTACATTTTTAATGTGTGAAATTGTGGCGGGTTGGTGTAACCCCCACAACAGACTGGACAGACACAGCGCTCGGCTAGAGCAATTAACAGAACAGTGAAATGTGTGTATTAATGTCTACAGGCAGCCCTGCCTCTTCTGGCTCACTACTGTGATGTTAATGTGCCTTTCATGCATTGTGTTCATGCGTCCTGTCCTTACTGTGACCTAGAGACTGAGATCAATATGTAGATGTGCCTTGTAACCTCTTTGTCTTGCAGCTGGAGCAGAGGCCAGCAATCTGCCTATTGTGATGTATGTCTCTCAAATGCAAATGTCTCATGCCTGTTCTGCAGTCTCTTTGATCATACCAACTGCTGGGGAATGCTCTTTTATGTATTGTTGTAGTTGGGTATATATACTGCACTGTAATCCATGCTCATCCTCTCATTCTCTCTCTTCAACTGCTGCTGCTGGACACACACTTTGTGTCTCCTCCTCTGAGAGCCTGAGGATCCCGCTCCGGTCTGCTCACACTTGCAGTGGAGTGGGGATCCTGTGAAGGCGGTATGATTTAATAAACCTGCTTAAAACCTTCACCATGCTGCTTTATTTCATGCCGCTTCAAAATAAAATTAAGTCAGAATCCAAAAGAATGCCCAGGTTCTTGACACAATGTGTAGGTTTTAGACCTAGCAATTTTGGTAGAAGTTTCTCTCTCATGTCTTCAGGACCAATAATTAAAATTTCTGTTTTGCCCTGTTTGAGCTGTAGGAAGTTCTCTGCTGTCCATGACTTTATATCTAAAATACAGTTCAAAAGGGTATTAATTGGTTTTGTGTCATCAGGAGATGTGGCAATGTACAGCTGTGTATCATCAGCATAGCTATGAGAATTGATGCCATGTCTCCTGATAACATCCCCACGTGGTAACATATTAAGATTAAAAAGTATTGGCCCTAAAATTGAACCTTGGGGTACCTCACACTTGATTTCATGGATTGCCAAAGAACATGTATCCATACTTACAAAATAGTGGCAATCTGTGAGATAGGAATGAAACCATTCAAAAACAGTACCTGAGAGGCCCACCAGGTGTTTGAGTTTGCTTAATAAAATGTGTTGATCTACTGTATCAAAATTATGACTCTGTGGCGGGTTTGGGAAAACCCCCACAACAGGCTACGGACAGTCAGCTCGCTACTCCTGGTTCTTTCCGCTGCACTGCTGTGATGTAATGTGCCATTCATGCACTGTGTTCATGCGTGCTGTCCTTACTGTGACCTAGAGACTGAGATCAATACCCATACCAACTGCTGTGAATGCTCTTTCATGTATTGTTGTAACTGGGTATATATGCTGCACGACTCTGTAACTCATTCTCTCACTCCTTCAACTGCTGCTGCTGCTGGACACACACACTCTGTGTCTCTTTGCTGGAGAGCCTCCGAGCCGCCCATTGGGCGAGCTTCGTGACAGCGGTATGATTTAATAAACCTGCTTAAAACCTTCACCAACGCTGCTTTATTTCATGCCGCCGCACTGGTGACCCCGAACATGCACACGTTTTGTGCAAAGCAACCTTCTGGTCTGGACAGCTACACTGGTGACCCGTTCTTCATGATGAGATCTGCGCGTCTGAGATCTGCTCATCCACGCTGGACCGGCCGCGCTCGCAGCTCCTCCACACGAGAGCGCATGCACCTCGTCCCCTCTCCACGACGGCGACCTCCAGGGCCGGCGGAGAACGCAGCGCGTGGACCTGAATGCACCATGGCCGAGCGGTGACAAAGATCGTCTCCTCCCTCTCACCGCTCCAGCGCATCTGCACGAGCCCGAGGGACAAAGATCGTCTCCTCCCTCTCACCGCTCCAACGCATCTGCACGAGCCCGAGGGACAAAGATCGTCTATTCACTCTCACCGCTCCAACGCACCATGGCCAATCTGCAGCCACAGCTCAACTTGGATATTATCGGCACCGATTGCGCTGATCTCCACCAAGATTCTGGACCCTGACTCGCCCCTCCAGCGGCCCACCCACGCACGGAACCCCGGCACACGCACCAGGGAGTTACGAGGACGGCGCACCACGCACGGGACAAATACGGCTCCACAGACCGCCAGCATCCTTCGCCGCTGCACACAGAACCTTCAGGGCTGCTCGCACACCTGAAGCACGCACGCAGCTCGCCCACAGGATTTTCTAATTGTCTCAGCCACGGCACATAAGGGAATTCAGCCGTCAGCTTTTCCCGAGGGCTTTAGGGCTGCGCCTGCACCTAAAGTCAACACACCAAGTCCCTCTGCTTCTATTTTTTTCTTACAGCCGCTACGCAGCCTCGCCGCTCCTGTTTTTCTTCATGGCCATGAGAGGAGTCAGAGACAAATTTTTCTTCTTGTGATCTCCGCACGTGCAACGGGACAGCCCCTCGAAGTCGCGGAACAACAAGCAATTTTTGCGCGGCCCGGACGATTTTGCCGTCCCCGGCCAGCATTTACTACCCCCCACTCCCCTCCACCTTCGCCGGCACAGAGCTTTTCCTGCTTGCTGCCAAGCTGCACTATTGAGGTCTCGGCCCTCTGCCGAGCCCTCTGGGGGGGGGAGCAGTGTGGCGGGTTTGGGAAAACCCCCACAACAGGCTAAGGACAGTCAGCTCGCTACTCCTGGTTCTTTCCGTTGCACTGCTGTGATGTAATGTGCCATTCATGCATTGTGATGTTAATGTGCCATTCATGCATTGTTTTCATGAGTCCTGTCCTTACTGTGACCTAGAGACTGAGATCAATACCCATACCAACTGCTGTGAATGCTGTTTCATGTATTGTTGTAACTGGGTATATATTCTGCACGACTCTGTAACTCATTGTCTCAGTCCTTCAACTGCTGCTGCTGCTGGACACACACACTCTGTGTCTCTTTGCTGGAGAGCCTCCGAGCCGCCCACAGGGCGAGCTTCGTGACAGCGGTATGATTTAATAAACCTGCTTAAAACCTTCACCAACGCTGCTTTATTTCATGCCGCCGCAACTCAAACTATGCAAGAAAACACTGAAAATTTGTGAGAAAAATGTGCAAATTTGCAAGAAAAAAGTCACATTTATGAAGTTGCAAATCTACAGGAAACAGGTCAAAAAATGAGAAAAATATTGCAAGTATGAGAAAAAAACAAATTTGCAAGAGAAAAGTTGAAAATAAAAAAACAGTAAATTTATGAGAAAAAAGTTGCAAATTTACAAAGTGAGGACTGAAAAAAGTTTGCTTATAATCAAATCAAATTACTACAAGAAAAAAATAAAAGTTGAGCTTTAGATCTCTTTATAATGTGTCTCGTATCGCTTACTGGCGTCTGGAAGCGCCATGTTAGGCAGCATGCCGCCATCAGTGTGTGAATGTGTGGATAGCAGGATCTGTAAAGCGCTTTGGTCATCAAGAGATGAGAATAACAGCGCTATATAAGTGAATGCCATTTACTGCCATATTCATTAGTTGGTCCTTGTCCATCATTGCGGCTCTTGAGAGGTTCAGAGTATTAGCAATGCTTTTATGTTGAAAAGCTCATCCCCATTTCCGGTCATAATCTCGTAGACGCCTTCCCTTTCAGTTCTGCCGCGAATACCGCTGTTACTATAGCAACAGCCCGCTCTCATTGGAGGGAGGACAGATCGACAAACTAGCAGCTGAATTAAACCTGGACCGACCCAGAAACGTGACACCGGAACTGGGCCTCAGGTGTTCCTAATCATTCATGAACCCGCGTGATCCACCTGCTGCACCTTTGTAACCCATACCGAAGACGAACAGTCAAGAAAGTGCATTTTGTCTGCTTGCTGAAATGATTTCACTTTTTAATCAGACCCTTCAAGGTAAAAATTGAGCATCTCTGAGCTTTTTGTCCAACAAAAAGAAAAAGTGAAATGTTAGCATTATGCAAAACTACAAGGATTTTGGTGAAACTTTCACCAGATGTGACTCTTGGGACTGTGGCTGAAGCCTTTAGATTTTGGAGGTGATCTGGGTCACGTTTTTCATGGTGAGCCTTGGCAGAGGTATGCACTCCGAGTACCCTCCAATAGTCGCAAATGTGCAACTTTATTTGGAAAGGTGTGCCCTTCCTTTAGTACATTTGTGACATTCTTAAATTTGCTACCATAAATTTGTGGGGTTTTTCCTTAAGCTCACAACTTCCCTTAAAATTTACTGAAAACTAGCAAATGCATGAGGAAAAAAGGCTGCAAGATTATGAATAAGTTGCAAATTTAGGAGGAAAAAGTTGCAGATTTATAAGAAAATGATCAAATTTATGAGAAAGCAGTTAACGTTTAAAAGCAAAAATATAAAATGAGAAAAAAGCTGCAAATTTACCTGAAAAGATGTCAAAAAAAATTATACAAAAATATTGGGAATGTATGAGGAAAAAGTCAAACTTGCAAGGATAAAGTTGAAAATCTCAAAGAATAAAGTAGCAACTTTAGGAGGAAAAAAGTTGCAAGATCGTGACTTAGAAGTTTGCCAGATGAAGTTGACTTTTCCTGCCTGCACAAATTCACTTCAGTAAATCAGTTTTTATTCTTAGAGATGCACTGGTGGCTATAAATCCCCTATACAAATAAATTGAGTATAAAAGTTATTGCATTCCCCCCCCCCCCCCCACCACAAGAAAGGCTTAGTTTCACAGCAAGATCTTTTCACTTCACCCCCCACGACCAGAATTGATGACTAGACTCAACCCACATGAGGCCAACTTTGGCTGGTGCTACATTAAAAAATAAATCCTGAGGGACTTCCTGGTTGAAGGACACGCCCAGTTGCATTCATGGTGGCCAAGGATCACTGAAACTGCACCAGTCTTTAAAAGCTGTTCAATGGTCAAACCTCTTAATTAGGGTCAAATTAAGAAAGCAGCTAGCTCAAAAATACCAACTGGCCATGGAGGCGACCTTCAGTTAGGCTAGTCCATTACCTTTGTCAAATTAATTTTCTATTGACTATCCGATTAGTCCTTGCAGCACTATGTACCAGTGAGTGGATAGATTCTCAATTTATGCAAAATTTCAGTACTCACGAGACCATGTTGACCTTCATGGGTAAAACCTCTTACAGGTGGATTTTGCAGCTGTAACTAAAGAACCACTGCAATGTCAATCAGTAAACAAGCCAGAATCTGAAATTTTCATCAATTCAGTTTATGGAACATTATAGAACATCAGCTGTCAGAACCACTGCAATGTCAAACAAGCCAGAATTTGAAAGTTTCATCAATTTGGTTTACAGAACATTTTAGAACATCAAGTGTCAGAAAAAGACCAAGCAGAACAAAGTAAAAAAGTTTAACAGAAGATTATAGCACTTGTGATGAACCTCTCAGATGGTATTGATTTCTTCAGCTTCATTCTTCTCCTTCCTCTTCTTCACCTTCAGCGGAGTCGATTCCAACCTCCTCATAATCCTTCTCCAGCGCCGCCATGTCCTCTCTGGCCTCAGAGAACTCCCCCTCCTCCATACCCTCTCCCACATACCAGTGAACAAACGCACGCTTGGCATACATCAGGTCAAACTTGTGGTCAAGCCGAGCCCAGGCCTCTGCGATGGCAGTGGTGTTGCTCAACATGCAGACGGCTCTCTGGACCTTGGCCAGATCTCCACCAGGAACCACTGTGGGAGGCTGGTAGTTGATGCCCACCTTGAAACCAGTCGGGCACCAGTCCACAAACTGGATGGAGCGTTTGGTTTTGATGGTGGCAATGGCAGCATTCACATCTTTGGGCACCACATCGCCACGGTACAGAAGGCAGCAGGCCATGTACTTGCCATGACGTGGATCACACTTCACCATCTGATTAGCTGGTTCGAAGCAGGCATTTGTGATCTCTGCTACAGTCAGCTGCTCATGGTAAGCCTTCTCAGCAGAGATGACAGGAGCGTAGGTGGCCAGAGGGAAGTGGATGCGGGGATAGGGAACCAAGTTGGTCTGGAACTCCGTCAGATCAACATTGAGGGCGCCGTCAAAGCGAAGGGAAGCTGTGATTGAGGACACGATCTGACTGATGAGCCTGTTCAGGTTGGTGTAGGTGGGACGCTCAATGTCCAAGTTCCTACGGCAGATGTCGTAGATTGCTTCGTTGTCCACCATGAAGGCACAGTCTGAGTGCTCCAGGGTGGTGTGGGTGGTCAGAATGGAGTTGTAGGGCTCCACCACAGCAGTGGACACCTGAGGAGCTGGGTAGATGGAGAACTCCAGCTTTGACTTCTTTCCATAGTCGACGGACAGACGCTCCATCAGCAAGGATGTGAAACCAGAGCCGGTACCACCTCCAAAACTATGGAACACCAGAAAGCCCTGAAGGCCAGTGCACTGGTCAGCCTGGGGGGGTGGGGGGAGAGATAGTCAAGTCCTAGAATTGTGGCATTTTGAAGAGAAATTTGGAATCAGTGTCAATATACCCACTAGCTTACGAATTCTGTCCAAAACCAGGTCAATGATCTCCTTGCCAATGGTGTAGTGACCACGGGCATAGTTGTTGGCAGCGTCTTCCTTCCCTGTGATCAGCTGCTCGGGGTGAAACAGCTGCCGGTAAGTTCCGGTACGCACCTCATCTAAAGAAACATTTTAACATTTAGTCAAGTCATTCACATAGCATTTTCCCAATAGTTGAGACTTGAGTGTAATGTCACTTTACCAATGACAGTGGGCTCCAGATCCACAAAAACTGCTCTGGGGACATGCTTTCCAGCTCCAGTCTCACTGAAGAACGTGTTGAAGGAATCATCTCCCCCACCAATGGTCTTATCACTGGGCATCTGCCCATCAGGCTGAATGCCATGCTCCAGACAGTAGAGCTCCCAGCAGGCATTGCCAATCTGGACACCAGCCTGACCAACATGGATGGAGATACACTCACGCTGCATGGGAAGACAAAAAAAAGTCAGCCAACTGTATGAAGGACTGTCAAATACAAGATTTTTAGGGTTACACCCATGAACTGGGTCTGCAGCCAACAACTTAAAATTAATCAGTTGATTTTCACCCTCTGTCAACAAATCATTTGGATACTTGTCAATTTTCTCAGAAATTTGTGAAATTTCATTTCCCTGACAAGTCTGACTTTTTCCATACAAGTTTAAGATGTTTCTTAAAAAAACAAAACAACAAACTCTTAGGAACTCTTTCTTCAGAAACTGGTTATTTTTCCTTAATTTTCCTTGAAAGGTTGTAACTCACTCAAGTTTGTAGCCCATCTCAATTTTTCACCCTGCCAAGTTTGGAACTTTTTTCCCTTGCAAATGTGACTTAAAATAGAAAAAAAGTTTGCAACCGTTTGCCTGCCTGCCTGCAACCCCCCCCCCCCCAAAAAAAACAAAAAAACCCCAAGAAGTTCATTTTATTTCCACTAGTAGGTTTGCAATTGTTTGCGCAAGTTTGACATTTCTCAAACTTTTGAGACATAAGGAAATCACCCCCCCCCCCCCAAAAAAAAAAAAAAAAAAAAACTTCCCACCCCTCACTGGATCTTTCCTCTGATTTTGTTTAATTGCAAGTTGGAAATGGGCGATTAGTTGATTACATAAAACATTTTGAAGTTTTCTGTTTTTTCAACTGATTTAAGACAATTTTGCACCGCTGAATCCGAAAATGACCTCCATTTCTCTCAATCAGGTCTTTATGCTAAGTTATAAGCAGTTGTACAGCAGTACTGTAAATTGAATAGTAGACATTGATAAAAGTACATGTAAATTGAATGTTACATCATCATTGTTCAAAATTCAGAGAATCAAGAAAAGAATTTTGCATCATATAAAGCGAAAATACCCGTACATGTAAACAAAAACTTATTAAAAAAAAAGTGTGGCCATAGTTCAAAAAGTTGACCTGACAGAGCAAAACCAATGTGACTTTTGGATTCAGCACATCAAAATTGTCCTAAATCAGCTAAAAAAAACAAAACAAAAAACTTAAGACAATAAATTTGGTGTTGACCAGTGTTATCAAATAGTTGATTTTCTGTCATCTGATTCATTGTCACAGCACTATCATGAACCCCAGGTCGTCTTTAAAATACGGTTTCTGTAGCGTTTTAATACACCAATATATAATCCATTCTAGACGCACGTTTTATGTGAAGCCATCTTCACGTCGCATTATCTAGCAATTAGCATTACAAAAAAGAACCTACTCCACAGGGCAGTCACAGGATGGTAAAATTAACCAGTCAGGCAATGCATTTACATCACTATTATAATGAACATACTGCATCTGTCAACACCATACAGAGTGAGGATGTAATCCGAGACTTGAGGTGGATTTGGGGGATTTTTAGGCAGTAAATGTCAGACCCGTGAGCCATCAATGACTGGACAGCCTACATTTTTACCCCACCCTACGAACATGGGCTGTCCTTTAATTGCGTCAGTCTACAGCGCAGCTTCAGAGAGAGGAACAGCCGGGGCAGCGGAGGGGAAGTGGGGCACAAGCTTCAGTTCCACCTTAGCCTTCACCATAAAGCACTACTACAATAGGACTGTCTGCATTACTTAAAAATATTTAAGTACTCAATGAAAACTGAACGCCAGTTTAAATCCACACTAAACTGTACAGAGAATGTTAAACTGTAATATGGGTGGATAAGTACATTTGTTACTTATCTCGGCTCATTTTTGTGCCCCGACCAGTCGAGCTTAGCCTTGGCCAGCAGGATCTGAGGCTTTTTCCAGGCAAAGTAAAAACATGCAGAGTATGCGAGACGTTATAGCGGAAACGCCCAATATTATCTTCACACATTTACGACTAAACCCCCTCCAAATCCACGTCTAACATTTAATTAAAACGTCAAGTCTACTTTACAGTTTTTGACCTAGAGAATATGTTCAGTGAAATACTGCAGAGTACCGTTATGTACCACACCCAACATCAACTCCCTCCCTTTTCCTTCCCAACTCTAACCCGCTTAAACCCAATGCGCTTTAAAATTGGAGAGAATGCTAAAACCGATACGCTTAAAGACTTGTAATTGCTTACCATCTTGTAACTATATCGTAGTCGCGCACAAAAAAATGGCAAACTTCTAGAAGTGTCTCACAGCACGACAGTTAAGTGTCGACGTAAGAAAAAAGTAATGGCGTACAGGCGGCAGTTGGCGCTTCTTTTAGCAGAGGGACGATACCATTTCAAAGTATGTAGGGGTTTCAAGAAGGCAAGTAGGAAAGAACCGTCAAATTACATAGCCTGACTGTAAATAAAAACTGTATTGATAGCAACAAAATACCAGCCACTGTAATGACAAACCTTGTAATAACGTCGCTGTCACACCAAGCAGATCAAACGCACACCGTGAAGAAATGGACCACTGTGGTAGTGATGTGCGGATCGATCCTGAAACATCGATACCTCCGATACTGGTTCTTTATGCTCTAAAATCGATACTCAAATCAAAATATCGATACTTTTGATACTTGAATGAATGAATGAATGAATTTTATTTATTTCGGATAGTACATTACAGGTTAAAAGAAACTGTATAATATAACAACAAGGTCAAATTAGACAAAGACTCCTTCTACTATACAATTCCACGTGAGTTATCCGAAATGGGTGATGGCTGAAGCCGCACCTTATATTGCCCACCCAACTTAAGGTATAAGATAAGATAAGCCTTTATTAGTCCCACAATGGGGAAATTCTAGCATTGCAACAGAACAGGGATAGCAACACAGAGCAATAATCAGAAGGCAAGAGAAAAACAAGAGCAGCGAGTATACATATATATATATCCTTAACAGAAACACAGTGAAAAGTAACTAAACTATTGAGATGTTGTCTAAGTGACACGCGGTTGGTGGGACTACTTTTTCTTCCGCCTGGGTAAGTGCGTCATGCGTTTTTTTTAGAATTAAAAGACATAGGTGTAGTCGCAAAAATATCGGTATCGGTATCGCCGATACCAGCCTGAATTTTACTCAGTATCGGATCGGAAAGGAAATCAGTGGTATCGAACATCACTACACTGTGGAATGGACCGTTCCCTCAGCGCGTGGGCGCTTTTTCCTTGTCTGGAACGTAGTTATAGTGACGACTGGTGGACTGGAAGACCATTACAAAAGTACGGTCAAGTCAACCACTTTTTTTTAAACTATATTTCCCATTAACAAGTCGCTGTTTGAGAGCTATATAATTTAACAATAGCGTCTAACTATTTTGAAAAAAAAAACAAAACACAACTACGCTTGCGCGGACTACGCAAAGTATTATTATTGTCACGTGATTCCTGCCGTGTGACGCTGCCGTATGTCTGATGAAACTAGCAGACATAAGCTGTTGACGTTTGACAAACAGGCATGTAAGTAAGATAGCATTTTCTTATTACCGTTAAAGTACTTTAAACAGAGTTCACATTACTTAAGATCGTTGAGTTTTACCTTTAGTACTACAGGGCGAGTGACTCATAACAAGGAAGAGCTTCCAGTAACCGGAACCGACTGAGCTGGCGGAAGATCTTATCTTTTAAGAAATCGATAATAAAGGTAAGGTTATGAACCGTATTTTCCCTTCCGTAGCAACTTCATAAGGATTGTTACTACCTTTATTTAAGTAGAGAATGAGCCATTAAGTCAAGCTGTTTTTGAGTGCCTTTATTACAGTATAAACAATAAAGTGTTACAGTATAGCAAAGCTGTACATATGCTTTAAATGAAACGTTTCATGTAGTATTAAATAAACTATATTTCTCAGGTGATTGCCAAGATGATTTTACAAAAATCTACTTATTCCCATGCATACAGAGCATCCAGAAAGTATTCACAGCGCATCACTTTTTCCACATTTTTTTATGTTGCAGCCTTATTCCAAAATGAATTAAATTGTTTTCCTCAAAATTCTACACACAATACCCCATAATGACAACGTGAAAAAAGTCCTTTTGAGATTTCTGCAAATTTATTAAAAACTAGGGCATACCTGTGCATGCCTGTAGAAACCAAGTATAAGCAAGCATTTCTGCATGTCTGCCTTTGAGCTTTGTCATGGTTACCATGGCAACACAAAGTCCTATGATCGTGACACACACACACACACACACACACACAGAGATTTCTTGAATTATATATAGAGTGATAAGAAACTAAGAAATCACCTGTACATAAGTATTCACAGCCTTTGCTCAGTACTTTGTTGATGCACCTTTGGCAGCAATTACAGCCTCAAGTCTTTTTGAATATGATGCCACAAGCTTGGCACACCTATCTTTGGGCAGTTTGGCCCATTCCTCTTTGCAGCACCTCTCAAGCTCCATCAGGTTGGATGGGAAGTGTCGGTGCACAGCCATTTTCAGATCTCTCCAGAGATGTTCAATTGGATTCAAGTCTGGGCTCTGGCTGGGTGTCAGGAATTTTTATCTGCAATATGGCTCAAGCACAGTAATATTCAATAGCATTAGACTGAAGAAATCATCAGACCTGACACAGTGATGCCTTTTCTGTTCTTTATATATCTTTTGCAAAAGAGAGCAATCAAATCACATACCTGTTACAGAGTGAGCTTTGAATGCTGGGGAAAACAGCCCAGTACAATAACTTTTATAGGCAAAGATAAGACAGTGACATCTTCCCGAACATTCCTTTTCTCTCCCAGACAGTCCTTGGGAGGATGATAAGAAACATCACGTACAGTTTGTACCAGTTTGAGCTGGCTCAGCTCTCAACAGAGGAAGGACACCTCCATACAAGGTCTCACAAAGTACACAGAGTTCTCATAGCAGAGTAGAATAAGAAACACGGGATGTACAAAAAACAGATCTTGATACAGCATAAAAACTTGCATACTCTTATCACACTTTATATGAACAAACAGATGAATGGTGCAGTTTAGTCACTAACAGTGATTATAAGAAAAGACACAAATTGTATTTATGATTAATCAAAGAAAAAACATCATATAAAAACATCAACCCTCATTTCATGAGTCATTAATAAAATGATAACTATTTACATAAAATTTTCCCAACACTGGGCCACTCAAGGACATTCACAGAGTTGTCCTGAAGCCACTCCTTTGATATCTTGGCTGTATGCTTAGGGTCGTTCTCCTGCTGAAAGATTAACCGTTGCCTCAGTCTGAGGTCAGGAGTGCTCTGGAGTAGGTTTTCATCCAGGATGTCTCTGTACATTACTTACTTACTTAAGCCCATAGCTCACCATGGAGCATATGCCATCGACGACCCCTCACCATTGCACTCAGTTCTGGGCTGCTCTCTCTACTTCCCTCCAGCTGGTTCCCTGCTGTTTCAGCACCACCTCAGTGTCTCGTCTCCAGCTGTTTCGAGGCCTTTCAAGGTCTCTGTACATTGCTGCATTCATCTTAAAATTAAATTAAATCACCCTTTATTGTCATTCAACCATACATGTACAGTAGAACGAAATTGTGTTTTCTCCTATCTACAGTGTTAATCACACACACCCCAATCAGAGGGGCCGCTGCCATGCAAGGCGCCACCACAAATTTCCCTCCTCCATTCCATTATTGCTGAGCACCAAGCTGGACGGCAGGAAGTTCCGCTTTTATATGGTCTTCGGCATGACCCGGCCAGGATTTGAACCCCTGCCTCCTGGGTGTGGGGCGGATGCTCTACCAACTGAGCCACCACTCCGGTAAAATATCCTGACTAGGAACCCAATTCCTGCTGCTGAAAAACATCCCCTCAGAATGATGCTGCGACCACCACGATTCACTGTAGGGATGGTATTTGATTTGATTTTGTATACTTTATTGATCCCCAGAGGGGAAATTGAGGGCATCCACGTGGATGGATGAAGCAGCCACGGTACGGTGCTATCCCTTTACCATTCACACACATTCACACCTAGGGCCACTTTAGAGTCTCCAATTAACCTAACTTGGTGTGGTTATGAGCGGTGCCTGGTTTCCTCCAAACATGGCTCCTGGCATTCACACCAAAGACTTCAATCTTAGTCTCATCAGACCAGAGAATTTTGTTTCTCATGGTCTGAGAGTCCTTCAGGTGCCTTTTGACAAACTCCAGGAGGTCTGCCATGTGCCTTTTACTAAGGAGTGGCTTCCATCTGGCCACTCTACCATACAGGCCTGATTGGTGGATTGCTGCAGAGATGGTTGTCCTTCTGGAAGGTTCTCCTCTCTCCACAGAGGAACACTGGAGTTCTGACAGAGTGACCATCAGGTTCTTGGTCACCTCCCTGACTAAGGCCCTTCTCCCTGATCACTCAGTTTAGATGCCCGGCCAGCTCTAGGAAGAGTCCTGGTGGTTCTGAACTTCTTCCATTTACAGATGAAGGAGGCCACTGTGCTCATTGGGACCTTCAAAGCAGCAGAAATATTTCTGTACGATTCCCCAGATTTGTGCCTCGAGACAATCCTGTCTCAGAGGTCTACAGACAATTCCTTTGACTTCATGCTTGGTTTGTTCTCTGACATGCACTGTCAACTGTGGGACCTTATATAGACAGGTGTGTGCCTTTCCAGATCATGTCCAATCAACTGAATTTACCACAGGTGGACTCCAGTTAAGCTGTAGAAATATCTCAGGGATGATGAGTGGAAACAGGATACACCTGAGCTCAGTTTTGAGCTTCATGGCAAAGGCTGTGAATACTTATGTACATGTGGTTTCTTAGTTTTTTATTTTTAATAAATTTGGAAAAATCTCAAAAAAACCCAAACTTTTTTGACGTTGTTATTATGGGGTATTGTGTGTAGAATTTTGAGGAAAAAATTAATTTAATTCATTTTGGAATAAGGCTGTAACATAAAATGTGGAAAAAGTGAAGCGCTGTGAAGACTTTCTGGATGCTCTGTAACAAGGGCAGAAACGAGCTTCAGTTTTTGATTGGAAAATCTAAACTTCTCAACAGAGCTTCGAGCTAGGAGCAAAAGTCAACTGAATCACCATATTAATTTAGAACACGTGCTCATATAACTGATCTGAATTATTTTAGCTTTAAAACTTCGTGCAGAGACAGAAAAGTCTACCAGCCCATGTGTATGTAAGAGCACCGTTGTCTTTTTTTTGTTTTGTTTTGTTTTTTCAGAACAGAAACTGTCAGTAATAACTATAATCGTAGCCATTTCTCTCCACAGGTTGTTTTCAGCATGCAGCACAGAAGGAGGGGATCCCACCTGGGCCTGCTGCTCCTGGCCTCCCAGGTGTTTCAGCTGGGCCTGGACAACATCCCTCCCGTCACTCTGGCTGTTTTGGGTCTCAACGTCTACCTCTTCCTGTTCCCCGCTGCCCCACTCATGAAGGTAGGTCACTGATAAAACGCTAATTCTCGTCAAGTTGAAATGCTCAACATTTGTGACTTTTGTTTGATTTATAGCTTAGTAATTATTAATATCAACATGCAAACGCCGCTGTCTTCTGATCCCCAGGCCTGTGTGAGTGTCCAGCAGGCGTACGTGTATAAAGACTGGCGGCGGCTCCTCCTGTCCCCTCTGCACCACGTCGATGACTGGCATTTGTACTTCAACATGGTGTCCTTCCTTTGGAAAGGAGTCAAGCTGGAGCGACGGCTAGGGGGACCCTGGTTCCTGTACCTGCTGTCAGTCTTTTCCCTGCTCACGGGACTGGTCTATCTGCTGCTAGAGGCCGTGTTGACTGAGCTCACCCAGGACCAATCCTACAGCATGACTTGTGCTGTTGGGTTCTCAGGTGATCCACTCATTGATAAAATGTGTAGTCAGTAGGCAGCGCAGGGTGGGGGGACATGCCATCCCTCGTCATCAAAATGACTGAAAACCATCCCCCTTGTTGGCGTGCCATCGCCTTATCCTCATCCCCATAAAGAGTGCAAGGATAGACGGGTTATAGACCAATCCAGTGAAATACCAGAGGTAAACAAGCCACCATTATTGTGGTGAGCACTTCTGCCTGTTGAAGCACAGCTTGTCCTTTTTTATTTTTCCATTTATTTAACGTCACATTTGATAGAAATGCCAGGGAAAGCTGGAAGATCATGTACATTTCTCAGATGCTCCAACAGCAGTGGCAAACTTTAAGAATAAATATATAAACAAGCCTTTACTGTACTGCTCCCATCGGACCATCCTCACTTGTTAAATAATTCTAAAAAGCCACGTACTGTATATTGTACAGCTTGTATTGGTATCAGCACCTTTTGTTTTTCGGAGAAGTGGCAACATTTCCTAATCTCTGTTTACTAATCTTGCAGTTTTTTTCAGTTGCTAACAAACATTGGTCAGTGCTGAAACTACTTTTTCAAAACTCTTCACACAGCCTGCATTAAAAACACACATCTCTGCTGAACATTTCATCTCAGCTCCAAAAATGTTTCTCAGCAAAGTGATTTTCAGTAATTCATGTATAACATTCACACCCTCGCTCCTGTCTAATCCAACCCCGGCAGGCTTCAGGAGAAATATCTCCACACCCTGCATTCACGGCGTCCAACAAGGACAGTTGGTCATGTGGAGAGTGGTCACAAGCTTCCCACCTCCACGCGGGCAAAAACTCTTCTGTGGGGTCCAGGAAGGGCGAGTGTGGAGGCGAGAAAAGGACAGCCGTGCTGGGATGTGCAGTAAACCAGTCAGGGACTGCAGCGGAAATGTTTCCGTCACTCTGTTTTGATTGTGTTTTTAACCGTTTTTTGGCATTTGAATAATGCGCTGCACAGGGGTAGCGTTTGGCAGGGGGTGGTCTCTGACGGAGAAAGGACTTGATGAATGTTGGTAGCTGTGGTCAGTGGATGCATTTTGTGTGAAAGCAACGAGAAGTGGTTCACAGTTTGCCCCACACGGACTTCTGTTCTGCTGGCTGTGTGAAGAGTTTAGACCCTGTGATTTCAGCTCTGACCGACGGCAATAGAGAAAAACTGTAAGTGGACGCCACTGTGTTTCTAGGTGTCCTGTTCGCCCTGAAGGTTCTCAATAACCACTACCACCCCGGAGGTGTGACCTACGTGATGGGCTTACCTGTATCCAATCGCTACGCCAGCTGGGTGGAGCTAGTCCTCATCCACATAACCGCACCTGGGTGAGTTAGCAGTTTAAAGCCTCTGTGGGTGTGTGCGTATGTGTGGTATTTTATTATACAGATTTTTATTTTTTTTTTCAGTTGTATGTGCCAACCTCAGAGGGCCAGTTTACAAATTAGAGCTGGACTAATAACTGAAAATGAACCAAAACCAACATTCACACTCGAGAACCGACGTGCTTTTGCCCATGTCAGTTACTTTTGTTTTCTACTTCTCCCGCTGTGTGTGTGTTCATGCACCATCCCCTTATAATCATGGATCTAAATAAATGCTTACTTACAGTAAATTCAGGATGAAACTAATGGTGCTCTGTGACAGTGAATAACGGAGCAGCAGATCGGTCCAAGTTGATATTTAATGTATTTAATCAGTCTCTCCATGCAAAAAGAAGCTGCAGCAGCTCTCGTTAAACTCACTGATTTTTATCCCCCACCGGTTGAAGCCCAAAGGGGCATGGGGGATTCTGTTATGGGGCGGTCCATTTGGATGACAGGCTTATCATAATTTGGTTCTGCCCCAGTAATCATATGGAAAAGCTGAAAACCGATCTCCTTCAGTATCATATTGGGATCTTCAAAGACAGCAGAGGTGGGGGATATTGCACTCGCCTCAGAGTGCTCTCGTTCTTCTTGGATTTATCCTGCTAAAAGCAAACCTGCTAATGCTAGGCTAACAGAAGGTCAGTGAAGCTATATATTTGGGGGCGGCTGTGGCGCAGGTGTAGTGTGGCCGACTACTAATCAGAGGGTTAGTGGTTTGATTCTCTGCAGTCTGCGTGTCAAAGTGTCCTTGACACTGAACCCCCCGTTGCTCCTGGTGGGTCAGGCTAGTGCAGGGGTCACCAACTGGTGGGATCTGGACCCCGGAGCCTTTTAATATAATTTGGGAAAATATTATACTGTTTTGTTGCAATGAAATGAAAAACTGGAACCGAAACGCTGTACGGGCGGCCGCCCAGACGTTTTGTGGCGTGACACCTTGGACGTTCTCCGCAGAGCAGGATGAAGAGGGAGACAAAACCACGGTTTGCTGCGAGCGTCGCATGATGCGGACAGCCACGCTTCCTTCCCGGTGTGTATCTGCGGAATGAGGCAGTCTTGTGAAATTGTGTATCCACCATCACTCTGACTGCCTCCGATGGTACAAACCCACCCGGGTGTCTGTTCATGGAAGGTTCCTGCGCCTCCTCCACATCCTTCCCGGGACCTTTTGGCATGACACTGGTTATGGAGGTAATTTCTGTGACTCTCTGACATCATGTAAAAACGATAATTGCCACTGAAGTTCCACACACCTCCTCTCTCCATGTGACAGAGTTACCCAGACGAGGTTAAAAACAGAATATTGTTGACAAAAAAAAAAACCCTCTGAGGAATTCTGTAGTGTGGAATTATATTTTCTGTCCCTTTTTTAGGCTTACAGTTCAAAATGTTTTTTAATACTGAAAATATAGTATATAGAGGTGGACTTTTTGTGAGATTTTGTTTTTTAGATATTAGTCTTTTTAAAATGTATGTAATTACCTCCACCAAGGAGGTTATGTAATCGGGGTGTCTGTCTGTCTGTTTGTTAGCAGGATTACACAAAAACTACTGGGTGGATTTGGATGATATTTTCACCAGAGGTGGTCCTTGGACTACAGAGGAACCCATAACATTTTGGTGATGATCTGAGAACGCATACCTCCACCAAGGCTCTTACCTTCTGACACTGTGTTAGCAAAAATCCTCCAAAACAAACCCATTACATTTTTGAGGTGATCCGTGAGGGACAGAAGGAGCCCTGGTGGAGGTATGTGCTCTCTGAGTGCTTGTCTAGTTTAGTTTGTGTTCTCCTGTAAAAGTTTCCATTTTTAGGATTTAAGTTGTAGATTTTAGAATTTTAGAGCCATTTATTTGGAGTCAAAAACACATTTAGTGTTCCCCTGTATTATTATGATTAAATTATTGCATGTTTTGTTTGAAATTGAGCAAAGAATTTATTTGACTTTTTGTTAAAATATAAATACAGAACTAAAAGCAGCTAAAACATCTGCTCAATGTGTTAAAGCAAATGATATTGGCCTGTCTGGAGACAGCTGCGCTTTTCTGAAAGAATGTCCATGAAATATGATAGTTCTTAAAAACTCATTTTCAGATAAATTTGTCCAAGTGACTCGTCACATTTCTCTTCCATTTCTTCTATTAAAATATGTTTGAAGTAAATTCATGGGTCATTGCAAACACTTGGCTTTAAAAGTACCAAGCTGTCACACAGTGAGAGGGAAAAAATCCTGAAAAAGACTAAACTTGAGGACACTCAGAGAGCTCATACTACCGCCAAGGCTCCATCCCTCCCGCTCTTTGTCCTCCCCTCCGTCCCTTTGTCCGTCCATATCGCCATCCATCTGTACATTGTGAGATAGGGCCTTGGTGGAGGTATGCACTCTCAGACCACCTCCAACATCTAATGAGTTCATCTTTGGGCCAAGGGCCACCTCTGGTGGAAATTTCTTTGAAATCCATCTAGGAGTTTTTACATGAGCCTGCTAACAGACAGAAACAACAGCAAAAACAATATGACAACATTATGTGACTCCATTATAATAACAAGACTGTCATAATTGTACTGACCATACATTGGGGCTGAGCAATTCCACCTTAAATCAGCATCATGGTTTATTGAATCTTCCAGGTCGTTTTTTTTCCTCCTCTCTTCTCCCTTACAGTTTACTGGCAAGGTTCATAATTATTAAGCAATATTACACAACAGTGCGGTATCATATCACTGCGGTGTGTAGCAAACGAGCATAATAGAACAGGAGGCCTATTGTGATTTCTTACTTACTTTACTTAATCCTCACCTGGCCACTTAGGTGACCGTTGCGGCCAATCGTCTGAAGGCAGGGCGATCTTGGGCAAGGGCAATGAGGTCAACCAGAGGTCTTATCATTGCGACATGGATCGTCCAGGACAGTTTGTGCCAACCTCAGGGGCAATGCCAGCCCTGCAGGGGCGGACGAGCGCTGGTGGACAGGGCCTGTTTGGCCGGTGTCCCGTCTTCCAACCTGGCCATGTGGCCGAGGAGCCGCAGCCTCCCTCTTCTGATGACGGTGGAGATGGGGATAGGACAGCCAGCCCTCCTGTAGACCTCATCGTTTGTGGTGTGGTGGAACCATGGGATGCCGAGGATGTTACGGAGGCGGGTCCAATGGATTATATCCAGATGGTGGGTGGTTGTGGTGGAGAGGATCCAGGTCTCGGACCCGTAAAGGAGGAAGGGGATCACACAGGTGTTAAAGGTTTGCAACTTTGTGGACGTGCGGATCTTCCCGCTCTGCCAGACTCTCTGGAGGTGGCTGAAAGCACTGCAAGACAGCTGCAGGTGGCGAGTAATCTCTGGGTCTGATGAGCAGGAGCTGGTGATCTTAGATCCAAGGTAGACAAAGTCGTTGACAATCTCAACTGGCTTGTTGTTGATGGTAATGACTTGTGGTGGTGGTGGTGGCAAGAAGTCTGACAGTGACTGGATCTTTGTCTTTGCCCAGCTGATGGTAAGGCCCAGGGGTGATGCCTCCTCTGCTAGCAGCTCCAGTGCCTCAGTGATTATGTCTATATGCGTGGCGAAAAGCACCACGTCGTCCGCAGAGCACAGGTCTGGGAAGTGGGAGAGGAAGTCAACTCCAAGATTGGGCCAGCGTTCCATTGCATTCTTGACCCAGTAGTCAACTGCAACATTAAAGAGGTTTGGCGTGGTGACACATCCCTGTCGGACTCCTGAGGTGGTGACAAAAGGGTCTGAAATGTCATCCTCGGTGTGGACCCTGCACGTGGTGTTGGTGTAGCGGTTCTGGAGAATGTTGATGTACTTGGATGGGACTCCAATACCATGGAGGAGTTGCCAGAGGGCGTTCCTGTATAGGGATTCAAAGGCAGCTTTGAGGTCGACGTAGGCCGCATATAGAGGCTGGCGATACTCCCTCCATTGCTGCACCAGGACACTTAAGGCAAGGATGTAGTCCGCTGTGGACCGGCAAGGGGTGAAGCCGGCCTGCTGGGGGCGGTGCTTGGCAAGGAGCAGGGGGCGGATGGGGCTCAGGATGACAGCGGTGATTACCTTGCTGGGGACGGACAGCAGCCTGATGGGACGATAGCTGGCTGTGCTCCGACGGTCACCCTTGTTCTTGTAGAAGGACAGAATGACCCCATCCCTGCACTCCCCAGGGATGCGTTCTTCCATCCGGATGATTATGATTTCACTGGACAATGGACAATGTTTAATTTTACTTGTTTGTGAAATTGTGATTTCACAAACAAAAAAATTAAACATTGTCCAGTGCTGAAGTTTACTGTGTTTACATACCATGTGGGTCATGTGGCTGCAACAACATCCTTGTGTGCCGGCTGGAGTTACAGCCGCACGCACTCCAAACCCCATCTTAAACCCCACACTTTGCTTGCTTTTTCTTGGCGTCTTCAGACGAAATAATGTCAGTCATCACATACTGTGTGGATGGAAACCACATTTCTTTTTGTTCCAAGCTGTCACTGCTTCTGGGTTGCAGAGGTGCATGGCCACGTACCTAACTCCATGGGGGCAGTACATGAAAAGCACAATATTAATATGTAAAATAATTTTCAAAAAATTCCTGGATCCAGATCATGATCCGAATCACCACCAAAATCTAATCTGTTCCCCGTGCCATTACACACCTTTCATGAAAATTTCATCAAAATCTGTTCAGAACTTTTTGAGTAATGTTGCTAACAGACAGACGAACAAACAAACCAACTAGCGCCGGCAAAAACATTACCTCCTCCCTTGGCAGAGGTAAAAATGCATTGAGAATAATTTTAAAATGAAATCGGAGACCCTGAATCATAATTGAATCATGAGGTGCCTAAAGATCCCCAGCCTTGATTCAGACCTCAGCTGGGGAGGAGGACTGACTTATCAGACCTCTTGCAGTTTTAGTTGGTGACCCCTGAGCTAGCTCCTTGCATGTGTGTGAATGTGTGTGTGAATGTGTGGATAGCAGGATCTGTGAAGCGCTTTGGTCGTTCAGAGATGAGTAAAAAGTGCTATGTAAGTGAACACCATTTACCATATAGAGCTGCTTCAGCATCCCTTTATGAAATTAAAAACTCATAAACTGAATGCAGCAGCTTGAAAATGAAACATGTTGCTGTGACTGCAGCACTTGGGCCAGTCTTTCAAAGTAAGAGCCAAACTTTCAGAATAAAATCAAGAACATTGTCAATAATAGATTTAAATCTCTCTTTCGCTCTCTCTGAGGGATGAAAAACAGAAAGTAAAATGATAGTAATAATATTTATAATTTCAGTAATCTACTGAAAAATGAAGTTATTTATCCTACATTACAGAGTATACTTCACGAATGAATAAATGAAATTGATTTGTAATTTATGTATTTTATTAAAACTGACACTTCAGAGACGTCCCGGTAGTCTGATGTTTACGACATAAACCATCGAGTGCTGCTCAAACTCCGTGGTCCCTGGTTGGATTAGTGATCCTTCCTGCACGTCTCTCCCCCGTTCTTCACCCCATTTCCTGTCCGTCTCTTTCTTCACTGCGTCTGCCCAATAATGGTTTCTCACCTCGTACAACAACGTTTAAATGCACAAACGGCACAACTGTAACTTATTTATGAGACGTAAAAACTAAGAATTGAGTACATGAGGAACACAAATCCGTTTTGGGCGTGTTGAAATTAAAATTTATTTTGGATCCAGTTGCTTCCTAAAAACAACAATCTGATTAACCTTGTCAGTTTCTGGCTTCCCTGCTTCATTTACTTTGCTCACAGAGGATGATTGGTGATGTGTCAAACGCTGTTTAAGGCTGTGAATGAGAACTTCCAGCAGATGGCAGTGTTTTATTAGGCAGCAGCTCATGTGCTCTTCTCCTTCAGGACCTCCTTCATTGGTCACCTGGCGGGAATCCTGGTAGGTCTGCTCTACACTGCTGGACCACTGAAGAAACTGATGAAGAAATGTGCAGGTGTGAGATTCTAGCATATTTACAGATTCAGTTTTACTAAGTGACATAATCCTTAGATTTGTTTATATGACGGATATAACCCCAGATAAAAGTTTAAGAACCACAATATGAAGCCACTGTTGTTGATGTATTTTCCACAGACGCTGTGACATCAGATGGATATAACTCGCGCCCCCAAGCACACTACAGCTCTTCAGGCTCTACAGGTACGGGATAATCCAGGAACATTTACTGAGGATAACCTCTGACTACAGAAGAGATTGCAGGAATATTAAATGTACCCGATTTTGTATGGACTCATACTTTATAGCTGATTTTGACTTGGTGATACATAAACTTGCATATGCACAGGCTACTCTGGCACTAGTAGAACATACTCAGGAAACCCTCCTCATGGCGCGGGTTACACCACAGACCACAGAACATCGTCTTACACAGGTGGACTGACAGAGGAGGAGCAGCTGGAGACGGCCATCAGGAACAGCCTGAATGACAGAGGTGAGAGGGGAGGGGCAGGATTTGTGATTATATTTCATTTCGAAAGCCAAATGCCTTGCATTTAGATCTAAATGTGTTTTATTTTATAGGTGAAGCAACTCCTCCTTCTTACGGCTTCCACTTCCCCAACGAGGACAGAGCTGAGGAAATGAGGCGGATGAGACTGAGGAGGTTTGACCAATGAGCTCCCACGCTGCTGCAGGAAGGAAGAGGATTTTAGAGAATAGAAGTCTGATCCAGACTGCACAGATGGTGGAAGAAGGTTCAACCACACAGGCTGGAACATTTGTGAACTCTTATGGTGTGGTCGTTGTTACTGTGGCCCTGAGCGTGTGTCAGCTGGGGACAGCTGTGCTGATGTTTAACAGCAGAACAGCTCAGAGTCTGGAGAGCAGCTTTGCTTAGTTTGAAACTGCCTTCAGAGTAACAGCTTTTGGCTTAAAGATCAGCAGAGGGTTTTTTGTATTTGTTGTTGTGCCATACTGTTGAAATTTTGTCATTTAAAAAATATGCAAAGCCATGCTTTTGTGTAGTAATATTGTAACATGTCATATTCAGACTTTCTACCAGTTTTCTGTTGTCACAAAAGGGAACAAAAGAAATCTGTCCAGGTTATATAAACTATTAAAACATTTACTGTGTTGTCATTTGAATGTACTCCAAGGTTTCAGATCTGTGAATGGAAATGCTGCCTTGGTTTGTTCATGGAGAAAAATGCCACAGCCACATAAAACATGAGGTCTGATGATGAGTCTAATGTCCATTGTCAAAGGTGCAGAAGTTATTTATGAGCATGTCCAAGTCCATTTGATTGGGGGGAAAAAATCAGACCCCACTGGTGGAAAGTGCGCAGAGGTTATTAACTCGTATTTATTCAGAGATGTTTATGCAATAGCCCAATCAAAATGGCTCCACTACTCACCTTTAATGGACAGTGGCGCATGATCTAAGGTGGATTGCTATTCTGATGGGGTGTTTTGCTCAAGATGGCAGATTGGTTTTGCACAGGGAAAATACATGCTCATGCACAAAGAGAAAATGCATGCATGCATCATTGGTCTGTGCTGCCAGGTGCTTACAGTTAAAGGCCTGGCTGTTATGAAGGGAGAACAAAGAGATTCAATTATTCTGATGTTAAATGAAATCAGGTTTATCATGGCAAGCACAGATGCACACCTGACTCGTTCTGTTCCCAGCTGTGCAACACACAGGCCGAGTCTCAGTCTCCTCCCTAAACCCTCAAGCCCTGAGCCCTTGTAGACTTATCCTGCAGCCATCAGTAGGGCTGGAGTGTGTGAGTCTGTGAGGGGATGAAGTGGCTCAAAATGGCAGAAATGGGACACACTTTGTTACCTTGGCAACAGTAACTTCTTTTTAATCAATTTAGGATTAGGAAACAAAAATAGTGTATATAAGAGATCACAAAAATAAAATCACAGGACAAAATAAAAACAGATTGCAGACAAAACTAAAATCAGAAACAAACAGGGTTTATTGGCAAAGGATGAAAGAAAAATGATCCTGAAAGTTCAAGGTTGTCTGTTTCAGGGTCTTTTGAGGTTTTTGTGTAACTTCTTAAAATATAATCCCACTTCTGTTTTAAATTATTGCATTCGCCTTCATTTTGGCCATCTACATTTATAATTGTAATGTTTTGTTATTGAAATAAAGGGGATCAAATTGTGTCTTATTTCATTTTCAGTGTTACCATTTTAATAAAAATCATCTTTTCAGCCTATTTATTTGAACCAAATTTTTAATTTGTGTGACATGAAAACATGTGACCAGCTATTGTGGGTCTCAGACTTGATTTCACATTTTCTACTTTCTTCAGGAATGAACTGAATTAAATGTGCTGCAGCCTCTTAAGATGATTTAATTGATTACAACTGCAGATCGTCTTTTTTTCAAACTGCATAATTAACCAAAAATGTAATTAAATTGCTTAAATGGTGTGTAACTCAAAATAAACATGAAGTCTTTGTCATATATTTTTATTTTGGCAAAGATCTTAAATTCTTGTCAAGGCAGTATTTTTTTGTGTGTGTGGTGGAGCAGGGGTGAAGGGATGGTCAGTGATGAACAAGGGACCAACCCCGCCATGGCGCTCTGAACTGTGGGTAATTCCCCTACCTTAAGTCAGCATAGCATACTGACTTAAGGTCGGGGCTCATTTAAGGGCTCATGAAGTCAGAGAGTGATCAGTCAGCCACTTCCTGATTTCTGACTGGGACAGTCCTAAACCCTCAGTCACTTAACGTGAACACACCTAAAGTCAACAAGTCTGCACTGGTGGAAAATGAGATTTGGCCACAGACATGAATGCGTTTGAAGCATCAGCGCAAAGAGGAGTCACTACATAATTTCATAAACATCCATCCATCCATTTTCTACTGCTTTTCTGGAGGTCTGGTTGAAGACCAAAGGGGGATTATGTTATGGGTCCATCTGTCCATCTGTCTGTCCCACTTTTGTGAAATTAACTACAGGTTTGTTACGATTTTTTTGTTTTGAAACTTGGTACCATGGTTTGATATATACTGAGGATGTGCGTATCATAATTTGGTTGTGATCAGATGATTTTGGCAGGAGTTGTAGCCCCTGACCTATGACCTCTTATTTCACCTCACTTCATAGACAGTAACTGTCCTGTGAAATCAACTCCTACAGTTTTGGTTTGATTGTTCCGAGACTTGGTTCCATGGTTTGATTTAAGATAAGATAAGCCTTTATTAGTCCCACAATGGGGAAATTCCAGGATTGCAACAGCACAGGGACAGCAGCACTCAGAGCAATAATTCAGAAGATAATAAAAGCAGTGAATATACATATGTTCACAGAAATATACACAGTGCAGAGCATTGTAGCTAGATGGAATAAACAGCGTAACAGTCTATTCAGTTACCCCGCATAGTATGAATATGTACCTATACAATATATTTCGTATTTGAATCAGCCTCGTTGTCACCCTCTAGCGATTGATATTGTCCTAGTTGTATAATGGAGGGGACCATTATTGTGCAAGTTTGTTATGTTTTGTGCATTTAATACGACCTCTATGAGCAGCCCTGTTTAGGTTATAAAGTCTGACAGCCGTGGGTAGGAAGGATCTGCGAAACCTCTCAGTTGCATACCGAGGATGGTACAGCCTACTACTAAATGAGCTCCTCAGTACATTCAGCGTGTCCTGCATGGGGGGGAACTCGGACTCCAGCAGAGATGACAGCTTAGCCTCCATCCTCTCTCCTATCTCCTCCACTGGGTCGAGGCACCGCGCCAGGACAGAGCTAGCTTTTTTGATCAGTCTATTCAGTCTCTTCCTGTTGGCTGCTGTGATGCCGTTGCCCCAGCAGACCACTCCAAATGTGATGGCTGATGCCACCACCGAATCGTAGAAGGTCTTCAGGAGCATCCCTTGTACACTAAAAGACCTGAGCTTCCTCAGGAGGAACAGCCTGCGCTGTCCCTTCTTGTAGAGTGCGTCGGTATTGTGTGACCAGTCTAGTTTATTGTTCAAATGAACACCCAGGTACTTGTAGGATGTCACCATCTCAATGTCTGTCCTCTGGATGTTTACTGGTGTTGTGAGGGGTTGTCCTCGCCTGTGGCAGTCCACCACCCGTTTCTTAGTTTTCCACGCATTGATCTGGAGGCAGTTCCGGTGGTACCAGTCCACGAAGTCCTGGATAAGTCCTCTGTACTCCACATCATCTCCATCAGAGATGAGGCCGACGATTGCAGAGTCATCAGAGAACTTCTTTTTTTTTTATTTAAGTTTTTGTAAAGGGTATACAGGTCATTGCATTATTTACATTTTCATCACATGTTCCCTTATTTTTTGCTATTTGACAACATTGGAAGAATAATTATTACAACACCCCCTTTTTTTTTAAAGTAAAAGAAAAAGTGAAATTAAAGCGAATAAAAAACAAACAAACAAACAAAACAAAAGAGCAAAAAACAAACAAACAGACAGAAAAATAAAAATAAATAGTTAAAAGTAAAAGAGCATCTGAGTAGCGTTGGAACAAAGAGCGGAGCCATTATTGAAATGGTATTCGTCAAAGAATAGATCTAATGGAAGACACACATGCGATCCAGGGTTGCCAAAAGTTCAAGAACCCATCCATGTCCTGTCTCAGTGCGAATGTCAGCTTTTCCATCGAGTAAATGTTCTTGGATCACGTTAATCCAATCTTCAGGTGTAGGACAGTCCTTCAACATCCATTTTTTAGTTAGGGCTTTTTTACTTGCCAATATTAAAACAGTGAATAAGTATTTTTCTCCTCGTCTTTCCAGTGAGTCCGGTAGTAAACCCAAATACAAAGTTACAAAAGAAAAGGGAACTGTTATTTTGAATATTTTCCCCAATATTGTCTGTACATTGGTCCAATATTGGTGGATAACTGGGCATGACCAAAACACATGAAAATGATTTGCAGTCTCTTCACCACACAAGCGCCAACAATTCAACCCCTTATGAATAAATTTGTTTTGTGCAGGTGTTCTGAAAAATCTTACCAAATTTTTCCATCCAAATTCTCTCCACTGCAGGGAAGAGGTACTTTTCCATTGCTGGTTATTTAGCTTTTCCCATATTTCCAGTTGTAAAGTGAAATTCCCCTCTTTTTCCCATCTCTCTTTTATATATGATGTGTTGTCTCCTTTTAAGTCTTGAAGACCTTGGTATATTTTAGAAATGTATCTGATCCCTGGGATCCCTTTGTATGCCATTAAGAAGACCTTCAGAACACCTGACTGGGCCCTTTCCAAATCCTCCTTTTTAAGTATATTGTTTATGTGGTGTCTAAGCTGAAAGAACCTGTAAAGGTCTTGATTTATTAGACCTTGTTTTTTCAAATCTTCAAAACTTCTTAAAATTTGCCCTTTAAAAAAAATCGTAATATTTTATCAGTCCGTTCTCTTTCCACTTTTTAAATCTGGTGTCTGTTTTATTAGGAGTAAAGTCTTGATCATAGGCGATCCATTGCAGAAATCGATAGGGCTCTTTAGCTTGATTCTCTCTGACTATCTTAAACCAAATTTTTAGCGGGGTCTCTATCCATGGGTTAGTGTTATTCAAAAGTTTAGGTAAGGCATTGTTCCCTATTATCGCCTGTAGGGGGATGTCACTTGTTATTTGGCATTCGATCTCCTTCCATTGTGCAGTGTAGACTGGGTTACATATCTCTACTAAAGTTTTAATTTGTGCGGCTTTAAAATAGTCCCTGATATTTGGCAGCGCAAGCCCACCTTTGTCTTTGTTTAGCTGTAAAGTTCTATATCTGATTCTAGGTCTCTTGCCCTGCCATATGAATCTTGAGATCCTTCTGTCTAGCTCCTGCCATGTTTTTTTGGGAGGTTCTACTGGTATTGTTTGGAAAAGGTATAGAAGACGTGGAAGTATATTCATTTTGACTGCTTCAATTCTTTGTGCAGTACCCAAGAATGGTATCATATTCCATCTTGCTAGGTCAGATTTTATTTTAGCCACCAGTGGATCATAGTTTAGTGTTATAATTTTGTTGAGTTGTTTCGGGATATTGATCCCCAGATATTTCATAGATTCCACCTCCCAGTTAGTTTTGAGTTTGCTTAGTGAATAATGATTTGGGTCATAGTTGAATGTTAAAACTTGGGTTTTATGCATGTTTAATTTGTACCCCGATAAATCTCCATACTCTGAAAAAACTGAGATTAGTTCTGGTAAAGAGATGTCCGGCTGCCCCAGGTATATTAAAATGTCATCAGCAAAGAGTGCTATTTTATGTTCCTTCTGACCAAGTGTAATACCCTGAATTTTTTGATTCTGTCTTATCCATTGGCTCAGAGGTTCTATGAAGATTGCAAAGAGCAGTGGAGACAAGGGGCAGCCCTGACGACATCCTCTTTCCAGCTCAAAAGATGGTGATAAATTACCGTTAATCTTTATTTTAGCTGTTGGCTTTTTATATAGTGCCTGGATAGTTCTAATGAAGTTGTTATGAAAATTGAAACTGGATAAGATTCTGTATAGGAAAGACCAATCAACCGAATCGAATGCTTTTTCAGCATCTAATCCCAATATGACTGCATTTAAGTTATATTTTTTTATATGATGAATTATGTGTAAAGTGCGTCTAATGTTGTCTTGTGTCTGTCTTTGTCTTATAAAACCTGTTTGGTCTAAATGAATTAAGTCTGTCAGTATATTTTCTAACCTTTTGGCAAGGATAGTGGTAAAAAGCTTATAGTCCTGATTTAATACACTGATTGGTCTGTAGTTGGAGCATTCTAGTTTATCCTTTTCAGGTTTAGGTATAACTGCAATGACCCCTTCTCTCCAGGAGGGGGGGATTTCCCCTGTGTGGAGGACATAGTTAAATGTTTTCAGGAGGAGAGGAGATAGTTGCTGTTTAAAGGTTTTGTACCACTCTGCTGTATAGCCATCTGCTCCTGGGGATTTGTTAGTTTTAAGTTTCATAATTGCTTTTTCCAATTCTTTGGGTTGTATTTCTGACAGTAGTGTTTTGTTTTGAGACTCCGTAAGTTGGGGAAGGTTTAATGTGTTTAGGAATGCTTCGGATGTGTTTTTATGTTTTTTGAGGGAGTATAAGTTCTTATAGTAGTTCTCGAAGCTTTTAAGAATATCCTGAATTCTGAATTTTATTTCCTTTGATACTGGGTCTCTGATTTTGTAGATTGCTCTTTCTGTTTGTTGTTTCCTCAATTTATAGGCTAGTAATTTTGACGATTTACTGCCTGCTTCATAGTATTTTTGTTTCAGAAATGTAAGTTTCTTCTGGATTTCAATTGTGTAGATCTCATTTATTTTAATTGATTTTTAATTTCCTTAATCTTGAGCGAGTCATTAGAATGGGTGTTGCCTTTGTGTTCTTTTTCTAGGTTCTTAAGTTCTGACTCTAATGTGATTAGTTTTTCTTGTCTCAGTTTCTTTTGGATTGCCAGTTTTGCAATAATCTTTCCCCTTATTACAGCTTTGCATGCATCCCACAGTATTAAAGGGGATACTTCTCCATTATCGTTTTCTTCCAAATATCTGAGAATATCTGATTCCAATTCATCTTTCAGTGGTCCTTTCAGGACATTTGAATTCAACCTCCAAGAAAATGTATTATTTGTGTACTTTTGGATACTTAAGTCCATATAGATCGGACTGTGGTCAGAGAGATCCATCAGTCCTATTTTACATGTTTTTACTCTTCCTGTCTCTATTAAACATAAAAAAGTAATCAATCCTTGAGTAAGATGAATGTGGCGTTGAGTAAAATGTATAATCTTTTACACTGGGGTTGAATTCCCTCCACACATCACAGATTCCCATTTCTTTTAGTAGCATTCGAGTTTTCCTACTTTGAGTGTTATTTTGATGTAGAGAATTACCTGATGCATCCCAGTATGGATTCAGTCGTAGATTGAAGTCTCCACCACATATCACTAAACCTTGGGCTTTGGTTATCATTAGGTCAAATACATTTTTATAAAATTTTCAGTTAGCCCCTGGAGGTGCATATACATTCAGCAGGGTGATATCTTCTCCCTCTAGCTGCCCAATTACCAAACTGTATCTCCCTTCTTTATCTTTGTGTTCTGATTTTTTTTCAAATGTAATTTTGGTTGATATCAATGTCGCTACTCCCCTCCTCCTCCCTGACTTATATGAAGATGAAGAGATCATTTTAAACCCTTGTCTATTGAGTTTAGTGTGTTCCACGTCTGTTAGGTGGGTTTCTTGTAAAAATATTATTCCCGCTTTGTCTTTTTTCATTTTGCCTAGAATCTTGGATCTTTTAACTGGATTCAGGATCCCTTTTACATTATATGAGATTATTTTGGTTACACCCTGTTTCTCCATTGTGTTGTCTTATTTAGTATAACAGTGTGGTGGCCCTCTTTTATGCTACCCAGAAACTGAAAGAACATTAAGAACATAAAAAACATTAAGAACATAGTGTATAAAACTTTAAAACAAAAAACTGTCAAAAGAACTTCCTGAGCTGAGGTCTTTTTAAAGACCCTAGAAGAGCCTTGATGGAGTGTAGGCTCTGAGGGAAATTCCTCAAACTCTGTTACGTGTTGAGGGCCCTCTCTTACCCCTGTAAGTTGTCCCATGTTTTTAACGTGAATATCAGATCCTAATCCGAACTTGTAATGATTTTTTTTTATTTTTTTTTTTATGCCTATACCTTATGAAATTGTGTGCACCCTCCCACCCCCATCACAGCAAACATTCACACTAATACAATATTTGTTAGTGTGGGGAGAACATGTGGATCATTGTCACATTTCTATTTTAACAATTTTTTTTTATATTAAAAAGACTTATTTGTTTCTAATACTATAACTGATCCATGAAATGTTTTACCACATGCTGATTCTGCCTCTCCTTTAATGTTTGTTACCTTGTAGGAGGGGGGTTGGAAGCGCAGAATGACTAAAAAAAAAAGAAAAAGAAAAGATCGCTATTCCCTCCTGAAAACGGCAAGCTTATCCTTGTAGCTCTGGCGCTGGGTTTCCCGTTGCTGGCCCGTGGATTTTGAAGGTCTCTGTGTGGACCACGATTGAGCCTTGATCCTATCGCTCGGGTCTGCTGCGGGTTTAAACACCGTTACTGAGAGCCCTCTTCTCGCCATGTCAATTGTTGCTTCTTCCGCCGAATTATAGAGACATGTCTCTTCACCGTAGAAGACCCTTAACTTCGCAGGAAATGGCGTCTGAAAGTGCAGTTTTTTCTCTCGTAGCACCTTTTTTGCGTCGTTGTATTCCCGGCGCTTTTTAAGAACCTCCGGGGCGTAATCGTGTTCCACGAAGACTTTTCTCTCTTGGTGCATAAATCCTTTTTTCTGCCAAGCCAGTCTTACAACCTCTTGTTTTATTTTGAAATTGGAAAATCTCACCAACACCGAACGTGGGGGCGTTTCCGCCGCTGGCCTAGCGGCTAATGTACGATGGGCCTTTTCTATCTTCAAGTCGATGGTTTGGGGAATATCCAACTTCTCTCTCAGTAAAGATTCCATGCATTCTGCCATTGTGTTGAAACCATCTTCGGCTCCTTCTTTCAGACCGTGAATTCTTATGTTGTCTCTTCTCAGTCTTCCTTCTTGGTCGGCTAGCTTAGCCTCTATTGTTGACTGTCTTTTGCGTAGATCCAACACGGAGTCTTCAAGCACTTTTACTCTTTCTTCTGCTTCCAAGATTCGGTTCTCGGCCTGGTCCACTCTGCTGTTTGTCCTTTTTAATTCGTCTCTGAATTCACGAAATTCGGCCCAAACCTCTCGGTGGAATGGTCGTAATTCTTCAAATAGCGTTTTCAAGCTAACCTTCTTGTTAGCTACATTCAGCTCCTCGTCTTCTGAACGGAAATCTTCCGGATCAGATTCTTTGGCCGATGCGTGTCCTGGCCTGGAAAGTGCCGGTTTCTTCTGTTTTCATTTAGGCATGGTGATTTTGTCTTTTGGTTTTCACTCTTCCAAAAATCCAATAATTCTGATTTTCAAGATATTTTCCCGAATTAGGTCTGGGAGCTTCAGCGTTAAGCTGCAATCACCATGGTGTCCAGACCGGAAGTCCGTCAGAGAACTTCTGAAGATGGCAGTGTGGTGTGTTGTGTGAAAAGTCCACAGTTTAAAGGGTGAACAGGAAGGGAGCCAGAACTGTTCCCTGGGGGGCCCCTGTGTTGCAGATGATGGTGTCGAACACACAATCCTGGGTTCTCACTCGGTTTGTGAGGTAGTCCAGGATCCACGATGGCAAGTGCTGGTCCACCCCTGCACACAGTAGCTTTACTCTGATGATGTGCATATTGCAATTTCACTCTCATCGGATTACCTTGAGCTCAGAGGTCAGATTTTTCCCTAAATCTTCTAAACACAATAACTACTGAAAGAAATGAGAGAAATATTACTATAAAGTGAGTAAAGCTAGGCCACCAAACCTGGTACATAGGTTCACCTTGGGATCCTGACCTCAGATTATGGGTTTGGGGTCAAAAAGGTCAAAGGTCAAGGTTAACATTCCCTATGCCTTATAACTGTACAATGAGTAAAGTCAGGGTCACCAAACTTGGTACACAGGTTCACCCTGTGACCCTGAAGTGTGACTGGTTTTGGGATCGCAAGGTCAAAGGTCAACATCAAAATGGCTTATAAACTACTGTATATCTCAACAACAAAAAGAAAACTAGGGTCACCAAACCAGTTTCACTCTGAGACCATAGCCTCTGACTACAGGTTTGGGGTCCAAAGGTCAAGGTTGGCACTCCCTATGATCTCTTACTATAGAACGTGTAAAGCTCTCTAGAGTCACCATACTTGCTACACGGACTCACCTTGGGATCCTGACCTGCAACTATAGGTTGTATACTTTGTTGTATATTCGTGGATGATGGGCTTATCATAATGTGGTTCTGTCACAATAATTATATTGAAAAGGTAAAACTGCTGTCCGTCATAAGTACTGGGGTCTTCAAAGAAAACGGAGGCAGGGGATATTGCACTCACTTCAGAGTGTGCTTGTTATGTTAGTCATCATGAGCACATTATTGCGTATTGTGTGTAACGGCCCTGGGTGTATGGCCCAGCACTACTCTGTGATCAAAGTTGTACCAAAGAATTACATCGCTGTCTCTGATTCCTTGCAGCCCTGAGGCAAGATGGGATCTAGGACAGTTTAAACCAGAGTCCAAAACACCTAACGAGTCATCACACAGTCAACCACATACAACCGTGATGTGACAGCTTATGTCATGAAGCCCCATCTCCACCGATATGGCATTTCGGACAGGGTGAATAGGTCAGAAGTTTGGGTTGTAAACATCCCAGTGGGTGGACGTGAAACGCTTTTGCTATCAGACATGTTTGACATTTTATATGGTTTGATTTTGTTTACTGCCAGGGGAAGCATGGGAGCTGAGAGGAGCACAGGAGCCTAGCAGAACATGAATGAGGAAGGCTGAGGAGTGACGGCAGGATGACAGGACGGGGACGACACACCGCCGTCGTCTGCGTCTGTGGGACGGGAGCACATTAAAAGCAGTTATTGGCATGTCGGTGGGTCTGTTTCAGCTCATCATCTAATATCTGCACCTCCCCTGTTAGCAGATCTGACTGATTGGTTTTGTGAGGGACTGCACCTGCTGTGTCACCTTCACTGAGCGTGACAGAAAAAAATCCTTTACTGAATCCAGGAAAGAATAATTGTAAGTATAAATGGTTTTTCTCATAAATTTGTGACTTTTTTCTTTAAATCTACTCTTTTTTTTTGTAATTTTGCTGCATTTTCCCCTCATAACTGTGAAAGTTTTTCTCATAAATTTTTTTATCTTTTTTCTTGTAAATTTGCAGTTTTTTTCTTGTGAATTTGACTTGACTTTTTTTTAAATTTTCAAAATTTTTCTTGTGAGTTTGCTACCTTTTTCCCCTTATAAAATTACAACTTTTTTCTTTTAAATTTGAAATTTTTTTTCATGAATTTGAACAGCTTTGTTTTGTAAATTTACAAGTTTTCCTCATAAATTTACAATTTTTTCCCTCATAATTGTGGAACTTTTAATCATAAATTTTCATTTTTTTTTTTTGTAAATTAGTATGGAGTAAGGTTTGTGCCAGAAGAAACTGAATTTGAATTTTTTTTTAATTTGAATTTAAATAACTGAACTTCTTGTGCCACACAGCCGGGACCTAGCCTCAGTCAAAACTAGTCGAATGCAGATAGAAAGAAGTCTGTTTAACGCCTGCAACTCTCGCTTTTCGTACTGTTTACCTGTTAAACACCCGCACGGATTTGAGTGGTTCATTCAAAGTGATGTCCAGCAGCCACACGCCAGGTTTGTAATAATAATAATGTCATGTATGAGAAGAGGTGTCATGTATGTGTGACAGAGATCATCCTGCGCAGTTCGCCCCACACGGGACACGAACCCGCGACCTCTCAGTCAACTAACAGTTCGAGCATGGGAGACACAGCACGATCGTGCTGAGCTAAAGGTCCGACCGGTAGCTCAGCGCTACCGATACTGTATGAGGCTTTGGGAGGGAGGTTTTTTTACTAACATTCTACGCCGAACAGCACTAGTTGGCATCCGTTACATATGCACACAAAACATTATTAAACCAGGGCAACAGATTAGCAGAGATTAACAGCAGAGCCTCCATTCAGGTGTTGGAGGTGTAGCAGCCCAGGCGGAGGTGATCCTGCTGTCAGGACACTGCTCTTTCAAAAACCAGAGGCTTTCTGTGACATGTTTATTCTACACAAAATTTAGTGGAGTCAGAAAGTGGACAAAGTGCTAATATAGGCTGTTTAGCATCATAGAAGACACAATTATGAATTGATAATAAGAATGAAGCATTCTGCCTTCTCTGAGTTACTAAGAGGATGGAGACTGTAGTTACAGTGGTTGTCTGTCCTTTAAAATTAGGTTACGGCATTTTGGGGCCTGCTTGTCACGGCCACCCTGCTGTTGTGTTGCGGGGTGAGGCGCTTTGTTGCATCGCCCCTGGTGTCATTGGCGGCGGGTGTGTGTTGGTGTTTGGGGGTGGTTGGGTGGCCATTGGCACGGGTTGATGGCCGTGTTTCCATCGCTTTTAGACCGCCTACCTCCCAGTCTTATTTCCCGTCCTCCCCCTCCCCCTGACTCTGGGTGGAATATACAGTACATCTTCTTTGTTACATTTAGGGCTTTGGGGTGGGGGTGTGCCGCACTATGTCGGCAAAGGGGATACCTTTGCTGCATGGTGGGGCTGCACTCACCTCAATTTTAATTGCATTTTAGATTTTAGATTTTAGATTTTAGACATTGAGGGCTTGGGGGGATGGGGGCCCTGCTGCCCATCACAGTGGCTAGCGGTGCTAGCGGTGCTCCAATCACTATCCCTCCAATTTTAATTGCACTTTGGTAGTCCACACATTTACACACAATTACATCGTATAACCAACACCCACCCACCATGTTTTGTGCGGGGGGAGGGGTGGGGGTCTTCCCTCACCCCTGTTGCCCTGCTCCTGCTGGGGGTGTGGGGGCCTGGTGGGGAGCCTGGGACCCATCATGTTGTCAAAATCCCTGGGTCCTACTGAATGTATAAATACAACCAAGGGAGTGAGAGGGGGGCTGAATATGAGCGTAAGTGAGAGTGAGGGGGTGATGAATGGAGGTGGTGATGATGGGTCGGTTTTGGGCGGCGCTTTGCATGTCGGGTGGCATCTTGGGGCGCCTGCGGTGGTCTGCTGATTGGTCGCTCAGGTGGACGCCGGGGGTGGGGGCCTGCTTCTGTGGCCTGCACTGGTGGTCTCCCCGGTCACTGCCGGGCATTGGTGTGTGTTCAGGCTCGCTGCATCTGCTTCGCAGCCGCCTTATGAAACAAGGGTGAATGAGGGGTGAGTTTGAATGGGTACAGGAGTGAAAGAGAATGGGTCGGTCTGGGTGAGTGACAGGGAGTTAGTGCATATGGGTGCACATGGGAGCATGTGGGTGTGAAGGTGTGGGGAGGGGTGTGTCTGCGAGTTGGGAGGTGCTGGGTTAAGGGGGGTAGTGCCTCTCAGCAACGTGGGCTCCCCTGGGCGGGGGGACTTCTTTGGGCATGGGGGTCCCCAGGGTGTGCGACAGAGGCACTGGGGCGGGCCCGCTGTGGGGGTGCCTTGGGGGGCTCGCGCTGGGGGGCACGGGCCAGTCTCCGCCCCGGGGGGTGGGGTCGCTGGCCTCCTGGTACCTGGGGCCCGGGGGCAGGCGTTGGCCCCGCTGGGGGTGGGTGGGGATTGGGCGGGTCCAGGGGTGTGGGCTCGCTGCGCCGGCCACCGAGCAACCAGGCCTCCCTTGATCATCCCTCCGGGGGTGGATGCCTGGCTTTCCTGGGGCTTGCTGACCTCGGACGTTTGTGCCCTGTGGGGGTTGGTGGTGCTGCTTTGCCTGCTCAGGATTCCCGGGGGGAGAGCTGCTGCGACCGGCCCTCCACTTCGTATGTTTCCTGACAAACCACTCACATGCACACACTTATTTTGCACGTGTTCTTATATATATGCACGCAGACATACACGCACAAGTGTCTCTCCTTTAACAGGTGCGGAAACCAGACTCGTGTTGAGACATCTTGGGTGGAACAAGCAGTTTGTCTTTTGTTTGTTTTAGTTGTTGGTTTGTTTGTTTGTTTTTTGTCTGTTTCCCTCCGTTTTCTTTCCCCCCTCCACACACTTCCTTTCCCTCTTCCCCATCCTGTTGGGTCTTCCATGGGTAAAATAATTAAAATAAAGTATTAAAAGTTATTACAGGAGGAGTTTACAACAATATACAATACACAGTTAGGTACTGTATAAGCTCCTCTTGGCAAAGTAAATCTGTTTTGGCACAATAAGGGTGACAGATCCCTGTTCTGCTTGCCTAGCTGCCTGACAGGACAAGGGGGGGAAAAAAATTAGGTTTCAAACTAATAAAGCTGTCAGTTGGTTGGCAAGTAAATTAGTAGCGTCGTTAGCTTGATAACTAGCCACAGTCAGCTGGTAAGATGCTAACGTCAAAAATCAGCACTTAAAAATTACTTTAGATATAATCTATAGATTATTCATCAAAACTGCCACACTTTAGATTTGTAACAGCCTAATATTACATTTAATGTATTGATAAAAACCATTGTCATAAAACGTATTGTCATATTTGCTATGTGACAGCAGATGATCAATAACTGTCCAGTTTTGTCCATCCATCCATCCATCTTCTACCGCTTTTCCGGAGGTCTGGGTCGCGGAGGCAGCAGTTCAAGCAGAGAAGCCCAGACTTCCCTCTCTCCAGCCACCTGCTCCAGCTCTTCAGAGAGGATACCAAGGCTTTCCCAGACCAGCTGGGAGACATAGTCTCTCCACCGAGTCCTGGGTCTGCCCCAGGGTCTCCTCCCAGTGGGACGTGCCTGAAACACCTCAAGTGGGAGGCGTCCAGGAGGCATCCTAATCAGATGCCCATACCACCTCAACTGACTCCTTTCAATGTGGAGGAGCAGTGGTTTTACTCTGAGCCTCTCCCGAATGACTGAGCTCCTCACCCTATCTCTGAGGGTGAGTCCAGCAATCCTACGGAGAAAGCTCATTTCAGCCGCTTGTATCCGCGATCTTGTTCTTTCCATCATTACCCAAAGCTCGTGACCATAGGTGAGAGTAGGAACGTAGATTGACTGGTAAATCGACAGCTTTGCCTTAGAACTAAGCTCCCTCTTCACCACAACAGACCTGTACAACGTCCGCATCACTGCAGATGCTGCTCCAATCCGTCTGTCAATCTCTCGCTCCATTTTCCCCTCACTCATGAACAAGACCCCAAGATACTTAAACTCCTCCACTTGGGGCAGGAGCCTGTCCCCAACCCAGAGAGGACAATCCACCTTTTTCCGGCTGAGGACCATGGACTCGGACTTGGAGGTGCTGATTCTCATCCCAGCCGCTTCACACTCAGTGGCAAACCGTCCCAGCAAGAGCTGTAGGTCATTGCTGGATGAAGCCAACAGGACAACATCATCTGCAAACAACAGAGATGAGATCCTGTGGTCACCAAGCATGACACCCTCCATTCCCCGGCTGCGCCTAGAAATCCTGTCCATAAAAATTATGAACAGGATCGGTGACAAAGGGCGGAGTCCAACTCTCACTGGGAATGACTCCGACCGAGTGTTGGCAATACAAACCAAACTCTCACAACGGTTGTACAGAGACCGAATAGCTCGTAACAACAAGCCCGATACCCCATACTCCCGAAGCACCCCCCACAAAAATCCACGAGGGACGCGGTCAAATGCCTTCTCCAAGTCCACAAAACACATGTAAACTGGTTGGGCAAACTCCCACGAACTCTCAAGAATTCTCGAGAGGGTAAAGAGTTGGTCCGATGTGCCACGGCCAGGACGAAAACCACATTGCTCCTCCTGAATCCGAGGTTCGACCAACGGCCGGACTCTCCTCTCCAGTACCTTGGCATAGACCTTCCCAGGGAGGCTGAGGAGTGTGATCCCTCTAAAGTTGGAGCACACCCTCCGGTCCCCTTTTTTGAAGAGAGGAACCACCACCCCGGTTTGCCATGCCAAAGGCACTGCCCCCGACCTCCACGCAATGTTGCAGAGGCGTGTCAACCATGACAGCCCAACAACATCCAGAGCCTTGAGGTACTCAGGGCGAATCTCGTCCACCCCCGGGGCCCGGCCACCAAGGAGATTTTTAACCACCTTGGCGACCTCAGCCCCTGTGATAGGCGAGTCATCCCCCTCGTCCCCAAACCCTGCTTCCTCTGTGGAAGGCGTATCAGTGGGATTGAGGAGATCCTCGAAGTATTCCTTCCACCGCCCGACGATATCCCCAGTCGAAGTCAACACTGTCCCATCTGCACCATACACAGTGTGGACAGGGAGCTGCTTTCCCCTCCTGAGCTGCCGGACAGTTTGCCAGAATCTCTTCGAGGAAAGTCTTGTTCCATGGCCTCACCGAACTCCTCCCATACCTGGGTTTTTGCTTCAGCAACCACCCGAGCTGCGCTCCGCTTGGCCTGCCGGTACACCTCAGCTGCTTCGGGAGTCCCACAAGCCAACCAAGCTTGATAGGACTCCTTCTTCAGCTTAATGGCCCCCCTCACCACTGGTGTCCACCACCTGGTTCGGGGGTTGCCACCACGAGATGCACCGACCACCTTGCCGCCCCAGCTCTGGGCCGCCGCTTCAACAACAGAGGTGGAGAACATGGCCCATTCAGACTCCATGTCTCCAGACTCCCTCGGAATGTGGTTGAAGTTCTTCCGGAGGTGGGAGTTGAAAACCTCCCGGACAGGGGCCTCAGCCAGACGTTCCCAGCACACCCTCACTATACGTTTGGGTCTACCAGGTCTGAATGGCATCCTCCCCTGCCATCGGATCCAACTCACCACCAGTTTTGTCTGTTTCATTATTAAGTACACAGAGCTCATTCACAATATTAGTGCAGTATTGTTTGCATGATCATTTTTAATCTGTAACATATCACATGATGTACAGAAACATGATTGTATTAATATGATGAGCATATTCAGAGCATACTTAGAGCTTCATCAGAATAAATGATTCTATATTTTCATGTCAGGTGAGTAAATCTCACTAAACATAAGCAAAAATCTGTGACATGTATACTGTATTTTATACAGTTTACTACATTTTAACAAATGTGTAGTACACGTGAAGAGTAGACTGTTGTGGTAAAGTTTCAGCCATACATACATTAAACTTAATTATATTTTTCAAGATTAATTTCTGAAAACAGAAGGACCACGTTTATAAGTCTAAGTGAATTTATAATTGTATCTCATATAAATCAGCGTTCACATCATTCGAGCGTGCCCAAATGCCAAGTCACGTTTCGTTACCAAATGTGTAATGACAATAAAGTTGAATCTCATCTCATCTCTCATCTCATTGTCAACTTAGGCTCAGGAAGTATGTATTTCTTTTTACTGTGTCCAGTATGATTTTATTAGAAGTCAGCAAGTCCTCCACTCAGTAAGACCACAGAGGTTGTTTGTTCCAATACATTTTACTGCAAATCCATAAACCATCCAGATCAGACCCTGGAACGTAGTTATGAGTGTAATACCCCCTTTACACAGAGGTGCAGATCTGGCCAGTTTTTGATCTATCATTGACAGTTAGTGATCTCCAGTGTCCTCAGACTTCTGACTCGGTCCACAACACACACGGATCTCCCAAACGATCCCTAAGGTCAAAAATTGGTTCAACATCTCAAAGATCTCCATGCTGTGTTAAGGGGCCCTAATAGGGTGTAGGTACAAGGTGTCGTAGACTGTAGACTCCAGACAGGTTCCTGTTTGATGCCATCATGTGACTGAATCATTTCACTGTAAAAACTCTGGCTTCACCTCTGTCTCCTCTGACAGGGAGGAGATGACCATCAGGACCCTGCTGCTCTTCATCCTGACCTCAAGTGTTATTTTCCACCCTCACTTTATCACCTCAAGCAGACCTGAACAGATCTGTTCCAGTTCTCAGTGTGTTTGCTGCTCTCTTTTCCAATGTGACAGACCTCCTACCAAGCAGAGGAGAACATCAACATCAGACTGGAATGACGGGACCATCACCTCTGAACGAGAGACTGAACAGGAGGAATGACTACAGCCCCAGTTTATACAGGTGTTTACAACTGTCTGTTATACAGGTGGTTGTGGAGGCTGTGTACAGTGGTGTGAAAAAGTGTTTGCCCCCTTCCTGACTTCTCATTTTTTTGTACGTTTGTCACACTTAAATGTTTCAGATCATCAAACAAATTTAAATATTAGACAAAGATAACACAAGTAAACACAAAATGCAGTTTTTAAATGAAGGTGTTTATGGCTGTGTAGTTGTGCATGTACATGTTGGACATATGCATATGTGATTTAACCTCACGATGAAGGAGACGCAGAGTCTAGGACCCCTGCGGAGGACAGCGAGAGAAGACATAGGTGTGGACAGAAGACTCCCTGACCTCTGAGGCTCGAGAGGAGAGAGGGGGGAGTAATGTAAATAAAGGGATTATGAATGTGAATAAAGGGATTATGATGGAGATGTGTGACCTCCCTTGCGAGGGAGATTCCTTTATGTGAGAATGTTTAAAGGTGAGGACTTTGGTGTGTTTCCTCCTCTTTTTGTTCGCTGCTCAAGAATGAGAGCAGACTGTGGGAATGGTTGCTTGAAATAAACTTGAATTAAATGCAATTCAGTTTCGTTATTCAAGGCTCCCCACAATTGGTGACCGACGACGTTGAGAATGACCGGAGAAGGTCTCAGGGTCCCGGACTCACAGAGTTCAGTTCTGGCGAGCGCAGTGGCCGTCAAGCTGCCTGATTTCTGGCAGGATAACCCACGTTCGTGGTTCCTGCAAGCGGAGTCGCAGTTCGCGCTCGCAGGAGTAACGGTGGATGACACTAAGTTCCACCATGTCATCGCTAAACTGGATAACAGCACAGCTCGGTGCGTGCAGAGCTTGGTAGAGCAGCCACCCGCGGCCGGCAGGTACGACAAGCTGAAATCCACCCTCATTAAGTTTTTCACCCCCTCGGCCGAAGTGAGGGCGAGGAGGATCCTGTCTTTGCTAGACCAAGGAGGATACAGGCCGAGCGCCCTGATGGAGGATATGATACAGCTGAGAGGGTCGGACAACGATGATTTCCTCTTCCAGTTCATCTTCCTCTCCAACCTCCCGACGCATGCGAGAAGCACGCTGGCCGGCAAGAAGTGTCACACCCTGGAGGAGTTCCGGGAGCTGGCCCAGGAAGCGGATGGGATTCTGGACGCCTGCGGCGGGCAGGCAACCACAGCGGCGACCCAAGACAGCGGGGAGCCAGAGGCGGCAGACCCAGGCTGGCCGACGACGGCGGCAGCACGGCCGCAACGAAGTGGAGCCAATGGTCCGGTGGCAGAGGCGCGGCCCCGACACAGCGGAGGAGAGGATCTCTGCTTTTACCATCGGAGGTTCGCTGATAGGGCACGCAGATGCGTGCCGCCCTGCAACTTCAAGAGTTCGGGAAACGGCAAGACCGGGGGTCGCTAGCAGCTTCGACTCTCGGAGAAGGCAACAAGCTGCTCTACATCACGGATACAAGCTCCGGACGAGAGTTCCTCATAGACACCGGAGCCCAAGTGAGCTTCATCACCCCAACATACGCGGACCGGGTGGCTGGACCCCGCGGTAGCGGAGCTACGGTGGCAAATGGCTCGAGCATCAACACCTACGGGAAAAGGACCTTGCCTTTATGCTTACATGGCCGCACATATGAATGGACTTTTGTAATAGCGGCGGTGAGTTTCAACATGTTGGGCGCGGATTTTTTGTGCTCACACAATCTGTTAGTTGATCTTGCTAATAGACGGCTGGTAATGCACTAACTTTTTACTCTCTCCCCTGTTCAGCTCAAGTGTCCCCGCCACCAGTACAGACCCACGTCGCTACAGCAGGTGGTAAGTTTCACACACTCCTCACCCAATTTCCAGCGCTCACTGTGCCCACTTTTTCAGCGACGGTCGCGAAACACGGGGTGGAGCATTTTATCCCTACATCTGGTCCTCCCGTGTTTGCAAAGGCTCGGCGCTTGGATGCAGTTAAGCTCGCCATTGCGCGCGAGGAATTCGCCAGCCTAGAGAGGCTGGGCATCGTTCGTAGGTCAAAAAGCCCGTGGGCTTCGCCGCTGCACATGGTCCCGAAAGCCGATGACTCCTGGAGACCGTGTGGCGATTACCGCAGGCTAAACAACGCTACGGCGCACGATCGTTATCCCATCCCACACATTCAGGACTTTTCGGTGCACCTGGCGGGGGCGCGCATTTTTTCAAAGATTGATCTGGTTCGCGGCTATCACCAAGTCCCAGTCCAACCGGAGGACATTCCTAAAACAGCGGTAATAACCCCGTTCGGACTTTTCGAATTTTTACGCATGTCGTTTGGTCTCAAAGGGGCGGCGCAAACATTTCAGCGGATGATGGATGCCGTGTTACGCGATCTCCCTTTCGTGTTTGTGTACCTCGACGACATTTTGGTCGCGAGTACTTCAGAGGACGAACACGAAACGCACCTCACAGCAGTTTTTAGGAGGCTGGGAGAGCACGGCTTAATAATTAACCCAACCAAGTGCCAGTTCGGCGTCGAGCAGATCGATTTTTTGGGTCACCGCGTCTCCCCAGAGGGAGCGGTTCCGTTACCAGATAAAGTACGTGTGGTAGCGGATTTTCCCCGGCCACAAACGGTCAAATCACTGCAGGAATTCTTGGGGATGGTGAATTTTTATAACCGATTCCTGCCCCACGCAGCTCAAATCATGCAACCGTTATATGCCGCGCTCAAAAAGCAAAAACCAACCCAGGCGGTCGAATGGTCCCCGGAGCGGGAGCGCGCGTTCACAGAGGTTAAAAAAGCCTTGGCTGACGCTGCGCTCCTGGCCCACCCAGACCCAGCAGCACGTATCGCGCTGACGACAGACACTTCAGATTTAGCCATAGGGGCCATTATTGAGCAACAGGTCGCCGGAGTTTGGCAGCCGTTGGCTTTCTTTAGCAAATCCTTAAGCGCGGCTGAGCGAAAATACAGCACGTTCGACAGAGAACTGTTGGCGCTGCATTTGGCTATTCGTCATTTCCAGTTCTGGCTGGAAGGACGGTGCTTCACCACTTATGTGGACCACAAGCCGCTCACATACGCCATGGCCAAAATTTCAGACCCGTGGTCAGGCAGGCAGCAGAGGCAGCTGGCCGCAATCTCGGAATTTACCACTGACATTAGGCACGTTGCGGGCAAATTCAATGTAGTAGCAGATTGTCTCTCGCGCGTGGTCACGACTCCACCACGCGCAGAGGCAGAACGGGCCACCGTGACGTGGCACGCGCAGCCCCGGTGCACGTGGGTATAGATTACGCAGCCATGGCAGCGGACCAGGGGGCGGACGCAGACGTGCGCACGCTCCAGTCTGGACCAACAGGCTTAAGGCTGGAGAGCAAGTGTTTACAAACCGGTATGCCCCCCCTGATCTGCGATGTGTCGACGGGGCGCCCGCGTCCGGTGGTTCCGGCCACGTGGCGCCGCCGTGTTTTTGACTCGGTCCACTCACTGGCGCACCCGGGGGTGCGCGCGTTGGTGAAAATGGTAGCGGAAAAGTTTGTTTGGCCGTGCCTGCGCAAGCACGTGAAGGAATGGGCAAAAACCTGCATTTCCTGTCAACGGGCCAAAATTCACAAGCACACAAGAGCCCCGTTAGAACCGTTTCGCATTCCAGCCAGAAGGTTCGACCACGTGCACGTCGACCTTGTGGGCCCCCTACCGGCATCGCAGGGGTTCACGCATCTTTTGACAATGGTGGACCGCACCACACATTGGCCGGAAGTGGTCCCACTTGCGACGACCACAGCCGCGGAGGTGGCTCGCGTTTTTTTAACGGCTTGGGTGGCGCGCTTCGGGGTTCCGTCGGACATCACGTCCGATAGAGGACCTCAATTCGTCTCTGAGCTGTGGTCAGCGATGGCCAACGGCTTGGGAGCCAAAATTCACCGCACTACGGCTTACCACCCTCAGGCTAATGGTTTATGCGAGCGTTTTCACAGGTCTTTGAAGGCAGCACTCAGAGCGTCGCTCACGGATGCAGATTGGGTAAATAAACTTCCATGGGTTTTATTAGGGTTGCGTTCTGCGCCCAAAGAGGACTTAGACGCCTCCCCAGCGGAGCTGGTGTTCGCACAACCTCTTAGGCTGCCAGGCGAGTTTTTACCAGAGCACCCGGAGCCCCCACCTCTCTCTGCTCTGGGACCGTTAGTTGGCACGGGAGCAGACACACTTCCGGGTCCGGTTCATCACGCTTTTCCACGAGTTTTCATCCCCAAGACTTTGAAAAATGCCGAGTTCGTTTTTGTCAGGCGCGAAGCCCTAAAAGCAACACTCAAACCACCTTACGAAGGGCCATTTCGAGTGCTGGAGGCAGGTGATAAGCAATTTGTGCTAGATTTTGGAGACAGAAAAGAGACAAGTCAGTATTGACAGACTAAAACCTGCTTTTGTCATGAAGGACGGGTCTGTACCGGTCGCAAGGGCGCCTTGACGAGGCAGGCCCCCGCAGGGGGCAAATAATCACTCTCTCCCTCAGTCAACAGAGCCAGAGCAGAAAGGCGCCGCAGGCAAGGCGGGGCCAACTCACAGCAGATTCGGCAGACGGTTGAAGCCCAGGCGGCGCACAGACTGAATGTTGATGTTGATTATACAGTAGTCAGTAAGATGTTATTGAATTTTAGGGAATAGTCCGTTCTTCATCGTTTGGGGGGGGGGGGGGTTATATGGCTGTGTAGTTGTGCATGTACATGTTGGACATATGCATATGTGATTTAACCTCACGATGAAGGAGACGCAGAGTCTAGGACCCCTGCGGAGGACAGCGAGAGAAGACATAGGTGTGGACAGAAGACTCCCTGACCTCTGAGGCTCGAGAGGAGAGAGGGGGGAGTAATATAAATAAAGGGATTATGAATGTGAATAAAGGGATTATGATGGAGATGTGTGACCTCCCTTGCGAGGGAGATTCCTTTATGTGAGAATGTTTAAAGGTGAGGACTTTGGTGTGTTTCCTCCTCTTTTTGTTCGCTGCTCAAGAATGAGAGCAGACTGTGGGAATGGTTGCTTGAAATAAACTTGAATTAAATGCAGTTCAGTTTCGTTATTCAAGGCTCCTCACAGTGTTTATTATTAAGGGTAAAAAAAAAATAATCCAAACCTACATGGCCCTGTGTGAAAAAGTGATTGCCCCACCCCCGTTAAAACGTAAATTAACTGTGGTTTATCACATCTTTGGAAAGTTGAGTTCAATTTCTCTAGCCACACCCAGGCCTGATTACTGCCACACCTGTTCTCAATCAAGAAATCACTTACTCAGAAGGCCAGACTGTCTGGCTTCCTGTGGTAACGTATCATCACTTCCTGTGTTGCTGGCTGTCGGTGTGGTTTGCTCTGTGGTTAGCTCTCCTCACTCTGGGATCTGGTCAAGCTGATCTGACCAGGTGAGCACCCCAAATGGACGCCGGTATCCAATCTATACATGTACAAGTACATTTTCAATCCAGTGATTTACAGAGTCGGAGCTTTCTAAAGCTTCATTCAGAACATTCTAGTCCCACATCCCTATTCTGGGGACTTTCATCTGGGGGCAGCCAGCCGTGACGAGCAGCAGCGGTGGAGAAGAAAAGTCTTTTGAAAGCAGAAACAGAGCCAAAACCTTCTCCGGGTCAACGTAGTTGTCATCTTGCATGTATATATTTTTTACACTTCTTGGTGACCGGGAAAAGTCTTTCCAGCAACTTTACACAAATTCTTGTTGTTCTCCTTCTTTGCATTTACAAATCACTGGATTGAAGCTGTACTTGTACATGTACAGATTGGATTCCAGGGTCCACTTGGGGTGCGCACTTGGTCAAGCGTCCACTTGACCTGTATCCGTTTTGCCACTCAGTCCGGAAGGAGGGGGGCATGGCTGTAAGTGAAGTGACGTCATTGCATGCCCTCTATCGTTAGGATGCCATTTTAACATAAAAAGGGTTGATCAACTATCTAAAATTCTATTTTAGATATCCTAAATAGCATTCCTCCTAGTCAAAATAAAATTCTAACTCGTAAGAATGGCATTAAGTGGCTGTTTTAACATTTAACAGCTAGCCTGAATATGTATTGTAGATATCAATAATTCAATTTTTCCTAGTAAAAACGAACATTTCAGATATCCACAATGAAATTCTTCCTCTCTATAATGATCATTTCAGATATCTATGACATCATTCTTGCTAGGAGAAACTCTTACTTCAGATATCTACAATCCAATTGTTACTAGTCATAATTCATTTGAGATTTCCAAAATATGTTTACAGATATCTGTAAGTATATTGTTACTAGTCACAATTTCAATTACAGATATCTGAAATTGAATTTTAGATAGTCATAATATGAATAGTGGATTTCTATAATATTATTTCTACTAGTAAAAATGTATTTTGGATGTCCAAAATTACATTATAGATATCTGGAATGTTTTTTTTTTCATTGCGGATATCTCAAATGAATTATGACTAGTAACAATTGGATTGTAGATATCTGAAATAAGAGTTTCTCCTAGAAAGAATTCTGTTTCAGATATCCACAATGTTCATTCTAGATAGAAAGAATGTAACTGCAGACATCTGGAAGTGAAAACCCAATACACATGAATGGGAAAAAGTGACATCTTTCTCCTAGGAAGAATGATGTCATAGATATCTGAAATTATCATTATAGAGAGGAAGAATTTCATTGTGGATATCTGAAATGTTCGTTTTTACTAGGAAAAACTGATTGCTATCTACAATACATATCCAGGCTAGCTATTAAATGTTAAAACAGCCACTTAAATTTTTTAAAGCTTTTCAGACATCGTGAAGTTAGTTTTGACTAGTACAATGTACATTTTAGATATCTTGAAATATAATTTTTACTAGCATGAATGTCATTATGGATATCTGTATTTACAATTGTAACCAGTAAGAATTTAATTTTGACTAGGAGGAAGGCAATTATAGATATCTAAAAGTTCATTGTAGATAGGAATGTGGTTTGTTTTAATGTTAAAATGGCTTGCCATAGCAGCTGGTGTTCTGCCATTTTACCATACTTTATCAGAATACCATACCCATATGGCAGATCAATAGATATAGCTATTGGTTTAGCACACTTTGTCAGAATCAGTTGCACAGCAAATGTGCACTAACATTACATAATTGCTTACCTTCCATCAGCTGGGTGTGGTGTCAGGAGGGTAGTGTGTGTGTGTGATGCCGTACCCGCCCACAGGGTGACGTCCGGCGGGCACGGCCACTGGTGTATATTATTCTGTGTTCTGATAATGAAGTGTGTGGTTGACTGTTGGGTCCCTGCAAGACGAGACTTCGACTCCTTATTCATCCATAACATTTGGCGACGAGAGGTAAACTCACGGAGGCGTGTGGAACACCTATTCGTCCATTCCTGGAGCTCCCGGGGGAGCCGCCTGTGCCGTGGCCTCTTTGGTACAAGGCTTTCCAGACATACATGGTGGTGTTGGACCTGGGACAAATGGAGAAGCGGAGGGCTTGTGCGTTGTTGGTACACAACTTAGGAATGGAGGGACAGAGAATTTTGGTTACGTTTGGAGATGTGGACAAGTATGAAGAAGTGGTCGAGTTAATGGTCCGCCATTTTAGGGCGCCGGACAATGTCATTGTCAGACGGATTAAGTTCAGACAGCGCCGCCAACAGGTAGGCGAACAGATCCAGCAGTTCATGTTGGACTTAAGGCAGTTGGATGCTGAGTGCCGGTTCGGGCCGTTGGGGGAAGAAATAGTTTGCGACCAGTTGGCGGAACACACCAACTGTGCTGCGGTCCGCTCCAAGCTGCTCTCATTCCCGGGAGAGTTGACGCTGACTAGGGCTGCCGAGTTGGCGCTATAGGTGCAAGCAGCGGACAAGCTAACTCAGGAGCTAAGCGAGCGCCTTTCACCAGAAAATTCAAGATTCCCCACGTCCGCGCAGGTAGTGGACCCGGACAGTGATGGGACCATCGAGGAAGACATGGAGGCCAATGCTGCACGGATGAGGTCTGCCCCAGGGAAGCCCAGGTGTATGGGTTGTGATTCCATGAAGCACTGCTATAAGGCTAGAGAGTGTGCGGCAAGAGGAGAGCGCTGCGGAAAATATGGCTGTCTACACCACTTCGCAAGAGTATGCCAGTCAGCAGAGCAGGCGAGCCCGCGTGGGAATTCAACTCCCCTCACTCCGACGGTGATGCACATAGTGTCCCCAAGTACCTGTGGGCATACACGCTGCATGGTGGTACTAGATGGAGTTCCGGTACCAATGCTGGTTGAAACGGGAGTGGAGAGTTCGGTGCCGAATTGGGCTACGGTTAAAGAATGTTTTCCCCACTACAGGATTGGATATGTCTCAGCGCGACTTTGTGGCTATGGAGGAGGACGGTTGGCCATGGTGGGTACCGTCACACTGACGGCTCAGTACAAATCGGCAGAGATGGCCGATGTGGAGTTCGTCGTGACGGCCTATGGTTCTAACATCATGGGCTGCAACCTGTTTTATGGCCTTGGATTTTCCATCAAAAGTGGCGCTGGGGAAGAGTGGTAGGGCTGTGGGCCCGACCGGTTCCGAGAGTTAGGGATGATGCTGTGTGGGATGAACAGTTGCTAGGTACTCCAGAAAGTGGACAGGCCATGTAATGCTCAGGGTTGCCGCGGGAGGGCGCCGGTGCCAGTTTCCAAGCTGCCCTGGATGTGGGCACCAGGCAGCACAGGGAAGGATCTGCGGTGGTGAGCGATGCCCAAATGATGGTCGCAGGCATTCTCGGAGCAAGGCCATGGAGGATTGGTGAACACGGGACCACAGGGGCAGGGCCAGCAGCAGATCTACAAGTGGTCGGGGCAGGACCGAGTGGCACTGGAGGAGCGAGTGCCAGGCGGAAACACCGCAGGCCGTGCAAGGCCCCGCTTGGAGTCGCAGACTGGGTTCAGGCTCAGGTGGAGGTGAGGTCCAGGCGGGTAAGGGAAAAGCGGAAGATAAGATAAGATAAGATAAGCCTTTATTAGTCCCACAATGGGGAAATTCCAGGATTGCAACAGCACAGGGATAGCAACACTCAGAGCAACAATCAGAAGGCAAGAAAAAACAACATCTAGTAAACATATGTCCATATTACTATAAATGTATATATATAGACACAGTGCAGAGCATTATGGTTGGTGAATGTGCAGCAGAAAGTGAGCAGTATCAGGGTTGGCTGCAGGTGATGGGTGAGCGGCACGATGGCTACCTTCTGCTGTCGGATGGTTCATGGCGCCATCCCAGTGAATTACGGCATGCCCCGAAGAAGACTGTTGGGCACGACCCCAGACAGTTGGAGTGCTCGGAGGTGGGGAGGAGAAGACGCTTCGAGACTGAGGCGACCAGCTGTGGTCCGGGAAGCGGACTGCATCCAGGGGCGGACTGATGGTGAAGGGTCTGGGGGGCGGGGGGGCACAGGTCATCCTCACCGAGTCATGGACGTGTTCCAGTTGTTAAGTTTCGTTCTGTGTTAATAGTTTTGGGGACTGTTTTAGTACTATATTTTGTATAGGAGACACGGCAGTAGTTTTTTTTTAATGGACTTTTATAGCATAGGCGGCGGAATAACTCACCTCGCCGTGTGGGGGGGTAGGACGGCAGTCTACCCGTTCCCCCTAATTTTAGTTGTTTTGTGTGAATGTCATAGACCCCTTTTGGTGATTTTGGTTTGATTATGCTTAGGGGATAATTTGAGTTCCAAATTGGGGTGGGTTGATTGTGTGTGTGTGTGTTTTGTATTTTTTTCTATGGGGGGGGGGTATTATGTATTTATTTGCTGTTCATATACTATTCTCATTGGAGCTCTTATCTGTGTGGTATGGGGTGGTGGATCCGGCTTCTGGTCCCGCCAACCCCAGTGGTATAAGAGGGGTTGCAGGTGTGTGTGGGGGGGTCTCTTCCGCCTTACCTTTGCCAGCAGCTGCATACACGGCAGGTGCACTGAGATCGGCTTTATAATAAAGAAGTGTTCAGCTCCACTCCTGGTGTCATCCTTGTCTACGAGTTACGACATAACACTGGGCCGCAGTATGCTATTGTTTACCTTCTGTCAACTGTATCGAGTAATTTTTAACAGCAGGAAATATACATAATATATATAAATAGACACTAAAAAGTGCCACATTTTTGGATCAGCCAATCATGGTGCAGGGCCGTCAGCTGTTTCCGTCAGCTGTATCGTATGCTGAAATGATGAGCGGAAGCATATTTCCTGTTACTATGCATACGTGCACATGCCGTGCATGCATAGTAACCCAGGGTGTGGCTGTTCTGATGTTGATGAAGTATGGTAAAATGGCAGAACACCAGCAATGTGTCGTGCACAGTATGCACACACACACACACACACACACAGGTTGTGCGGGGATTTGACATTTGCGGCTTGCCGTAGCCTGGCCGGGGGGTTGAGGGTGATGACGTCAGGCGGGCTAGCTACAGAATATATTGAGCTGTTTTCTATAATAAAGCAGTTCAGTGCTCAGTTGAATGCGGCTCTGGTCTCATGTTATTCCGACATAGCATTTTGGCGACGAGAATAAACCATGGGAGCATGCATTAGACCGCCACCTCCATTTTTACAGTCTCTGGGCATGCCAGCTATACCATGGGGCTGCTGGCAGGAGACATTCGAGGTGTATGTGGCCGCGGCCAGTTTGAGCGGCGCCAATGAAGAGAAATGGAGGAGCCTACTCGTTCACTGCCTCGGTGAGGAGGGCCAACAGATATTTTTTGCGCAGGGTGGCAACCGCTGCCTGAAGGAAGGTTTGGACTTAATGGACTATTTCTTCAGGGACCATTCCAACATCACGGCACAAAGATATAAATTTTTTGACCGCCGACAGCGAGCTGGTGAGTCCACCCAATCCTTCATTATGGAACTCCATAGCTTAGCAAGAGAGTGCACCTTTGGGCCTATCGAGGAGGAGCTAGTCCAGGACAAGCTAGCTCACAATACAAACAATGAGTGGCTGAAAGACAAGCTGACGCTGACTGCGGATGTCCTCACGCTTGAGAAGGTGGTTGAACTGACTAGGCAGATTGAGTCCACCGCCCAGCTGGGCCTACCAGTGCTAGCTAAAGAGAACTTAGCTACTCAAGTTTTCTCTCCAAGTCTGGCTGCTAGCAATGTAGCTAACTCTTCAGGGCAGACCCCCAAAAGGCCCGGTGGACTGTGGCACGGGACAGCGCCTGCACCGTCACTACTAAACCATCAGCGGCGGGGTCCGAGAGCATGACGCAGGTGTGTATAGCAGGTGCAAAGAAGGGACCGTTAAAGTGGTACGTTCTGGAGCTGGATGGAGTTGATGTGCCACTTACGGTGGACTCAGGAGCCAGTAAGTCCATATTAATTATGGCTACATTGAAAAAACTTTTCCCGGGCTACACCATCAATGCAGGGGCGGTGAAAATGTTTGGGTATGTTCACACTGAAATTGAAATGGCGGGCACAATCAGCTTCTTGGTGAAATGTGGGTTAAAGATCGTTCTCATGTTCACCTTCCAGGTTTTACACCAGGGGGCCGGCTTGCTGGGAATCAACCTGCTGGATGAACTGGGATTCTCCATTACGGACCCAGAGGGCTCAATGGTGCTGATGGTGTTCCCCGAATGGCATGTCCATTGGCCGGCGTTGTTCGTGGGCCTTGGATGCATTAAGGCGTTGTACCATCGCCCGCTCATCGACCCAAGCATGACACTGAAAATCCAACCATTACGGTGGCTTCCCCTTGCTCTGCGGGACAATATCACGGCGGAACTGAACAGACTGCTAAAAGCTGGCATCATCGAGAGGGTGGATGCTTCACCCTGAATATCGAACATCGTGGTGGCCAGGAAGAAGATGGGCAGCATCTGGCCATGTATTGACCATAGGATGGTGAATAAGGCGATTGTGCCGGACAAATACCCACTCCCTACGATGGAAGAACTCACCGCAACATTCAGCGGCTCAAGGGTATTCATAAAGCTGGATCTCCACCAGGGTTACCTGCAGGTGCCTCTTCACCCAGCCAGCAGAAACCTGACAGCGTTCGTGACCCACATGGACATTTTCAGGTACACCCACATGCCTTTTGGTCCGAGCGCAGTGTCTAGCTGCTTTCAAGAAGATCATGTCCACGATTCTGGCCGGCCTCGAGGGTGTAGTGGTGTACCTGGATGACATTGTGGTCCACTGCGCATCGTGGGAGGAGCACAATGGTCGTTTGGGATGAGTGATGGAGGTGCTACAGGAGCACAGAATCACATTGAACGGGGAAAAGTGCATTTTCGCGGCGGACTCCATCGAGTTTTTGGGATTCCGGCTGGAGGCCGAGGGTCTGAGGCCCCTGCACTCGAATGTGGAGGTGGTCCTGCGTCTCCCGGATCCCATGACACCCGCACAAATTTCCTTGTTTTTGGGCATGGTGAACTTTTACGGATGTTTTATTCCCCATTATTGGGAGACAATCGAACCACTCCGGGCTCTTCTGAAACAGGATGCACCATGGCAGTGGACCCCAGCCTGCTCAGCGGCAGTCGCTAGGCTGAAGTCCCAACTCCCCTCCAGTGTTGGCTCACTTTGATCCAAAATGGCCGATTTTTGTGACCTGTGATGTGTCTGGTTCGGCAGTGGGGGCAGTTATGTCTCAGGTGCAAGACGGTACCGAGCGCCCAGTGGCGTTCACGTCGAGGTCTCTTTCAGCGGCTGAACAGAAATATGCCGTGGGTGAGAGGGAGGCGCTCGCCTGTGTCTGGGCATGTGAACGGTGGCACATCTATCTCTAAGGGTGCCACTTCACCTTGTGGACGACACACCGGGCGCTGACAACACTACTGGAGATGACTGGCTCTGGACACAGACCCCTACGGATCTTCAGGTGGATGGAGCGGCTGAGGGCCTACATCTTTACAACCCAGTTCACCCCTGGAAAAGAGAACGTAGTGGCAAACTCCACCTGCCTTTGGACCGACTGAGACAACCCACGACCCCTTCTCCAGGGAGCATGGATCCTCCATAGGACTGGGTCGTTGCCCAGCAGCAAAAGATGAAACAACGGATCAACAGAAAGTACAGGGCGAGGGCTGATGGACTGGAAGTGTCAGATCAGGTTTGGATTAAACATCCCAACCGCACGCATAAGCTGCAACCTTTCTGGACGGGGCTCCTACAGATCGTGAGGCGGCAGGGCTGGGACACGTTCGAGCTCTTGGACGGGTCAAGGTGGCACTCCAGCCGACTCAGGAGGTCCTTGCTTGTACAGAGTCCAGGAGCTACGGCGGAACGGACTGGTGTGGGTTTGGACTCATCGGATGCGGGGGGTAGGGACTCACAGGTGTGGCCGACAGTGCCTGGAGCAGGTTCCCCTTCTAGGGGACTCTTGGCTAGAACACATCAGAGGCTCAGGTACCTGGAGGACTATGTTCTGAAGACAGCGTTAGCTAATGCGTGTTGGGAATGGGCGGCAGAATAATCCGCCCCAATACGGGGGGCATTCTGGTAGTCTACCCAGATGCCCATTTAGTTAACTAAGTTTTGCTGTTCATTTGGGGGAAAAAGTTTGTAACTTATGTTCTTGGGATTCTCCATGTTTTGTGTGTGTGTGTGTGTGTGTTGTGTGGGGATTTGACATTTGGGGCTTGCCATAGCCTGGCCAGGGGGTTGAGGGTGATGACGTCAGGCGGGCTACAGCTAGATAATATATTGAGCTGTTTTCTATAATAAAGCAGTTCAGTGCTCAGTTGAATGCGGCTCTGGTCTCATGTTATTCCAACACACACACACACACACACACACACACACACACACACACACACACACACACTCACAGCAGCAGAATGGCAGAGAGGAAGCGGAGCTCTGTGCGATTCTATTTTCAGGCTGAAAATGAGATAATGGCAAGCTGTATGGCTGTGTTGTGAGACATGTATATGTTGGACACTGCATATGTGATTTAACCACGATGAAGGAGAGCCAGCCCCCTGCGGTGCGGAGCCACAGAGCCTGGACCCCCTGCGGAGGACAGGGGACAGAAGACTTCCTGACCACTGAGGCTCGGGAAGAGAGAAGGGGGAGTTATGTAAATAAAAGGCTAATGAATGTGAATAAAGAGACTTTGATATAGATGTGTGATTTCCCCCGCGAGGGAAATGGTTTGATGTGAGAAGGTTTAAATGAGAGAACTTTGGTGTGTTCACTCTCTTTGTTCGCTGCTCAAGAATAAGAGCAGACAGTGGAATGATTTCTTGAATAAACTGAAATGAAAGACAATTCGGTTTCGTTATTCAAGTCTCCCCACATTGGTGACTGACGACGTTGAGAATGAACGAAGAAATTCTCAGGGTCCCGGACTCACAGCGCTCAGAGCTGGCGAGCGCAGTGGCCGTTAAGCTGCCTGATTTCTGGCAGGATAACCCACGGTCGTGGTTTCTGCAAGCAGAGTCGCAGTTCGCGCTCGCAGGAGTAACGGTGGATGACACTAAGTTCCACCATGTCATCGCTAAACTGGACAACAGCACAGCTCGGTGCGTGCAAAGCTTGGTGGAGCAGCCACCCGCGACCGACAGGTACAGCAAGCTGAAATCCACCCTCATCAAGTTTTTCACCCCCTCGGCTGAAGTGAGGGCGAGGAGGATCCTGTCTTTGCTAGACCAAGGTGGACACAGGCCGAGCGCCCTGATGGAGGAGATGATACAGCTGAGAGGGTTGGACAACGATGATTTCATTTTTCAGTTCATCTTCCTCTCCAACCTCCCGGCGCATGCGAGAAGCACGCTGGCCGGCAAAAAGTGTCACACCCTGGAGGAGTTCCGGGAGCTGGCCCAGGAGGCAGACGAGATCCTGGACGCCTGCGGCGGGCAAGCAACCACAGCAGCGACCCGAGACAGCGGGGAGCCAGAGGCGGCAGAACCAGACTGGCCGACGATGGCGGCAACACGGCCGCGACGAGGGGGAGCCAATAGCCCGGCGACAGAGGCGCGGGCACGACACAGCGGAGGAGAAGATCTCTGCTTTTACCATCGGAGGTTCGCAGAGAAGGCACGCAGGTGTGTGCCGCCCTGCATCTTCAGGAGTTCGGGAAACGGCAAGACCGGGGGTCGCTAGCAGCTTCGACCCTCGGAGAACGCAACAAGCTGCTCTACATCACGGATGCGCGCTCCGGACGAGTGTTCCTCATTGACACCGGAGCACAAGTGAGCTTCATCACCCCAACATACGCGGACCGGGTAGCTGGACCCCACGGTGACGGAGCTACAGCGGCAAATGGCTCGAACATCAACACCCACGGGAGAAGGACCTTGCCTTTATGCTTACATGGCCGCACATATGAATGGACTTTTGTAGTAGCGGCGGTGAGTTTCAACATGTTGGGCGCGGATTTTTTGTGTTCACACAATCTGTTAGTTGATCTTGCTAATAGACGGCTGGTAAATGCACTCTCTTTTTACTCTCTCCCCTGTTCAGCTCGAGTGTCCCCGCCACCAGTACAGACCCACGTCGCTACAGCAGGTGGTAAGTTTCACACACTCCTCACCCAATTTCCAGCGCTCACTGTGCCCACTTTTTCAGCGACGGTCGCGAAGCACGGGGTGAAACACTTCATCCCCACTTCTGGTCCTCCCGTGTTTGCAAAAGCTCGGCGCTTGGATGCAGTTAAGCTCGCCATTGCGCGCGAGGAGTTCGCCAGCCTGGAGAGGCTGGGCATCGTTCGTAGGTCGAAGAGCCCGTGGGCTTCGCCGCTGCACATGGTACCGAAAGCCGATGGCTCCTGGAGACCGTGCGGGGATTACCGCAGGCTAAACAACGCTACGGCACACGATCGTTATCCCATCCCGCACATTCAGGATTTTTCGGTGCACCTGGCGGGGGCGCGCATTTTTTCAAAGATTGATCTAGTTCGCGGCTATCACCAAGTCCCGGTCCAACCGGAGGACATTCCTAAAACAGCGGTAATAACCCCGTTCGGACTTTTCGAATTTTTACGCATGCCGTTTGGTCTCAAAGGGGCGGCGCAAACATTTCAGCGGATGATGGATGCCGTGTTACGCGATCTCCCTTTCGTGTTTGTGTACCTCGACGACATTTTGGTCGCGAGTACTTCAGAGGACGAACACGAAATGCACCTCACAGCAGTTTTTAGGAGGCTGGGAGAGCACGGCTTAATAGTTAACCCAGCCAAGTGCCAGTTCGGCGTTGAGCGGATTGATTTTTTGGGTCACCGCGTCTCCCCGGAGGGAGCGGTTCCGTTACCAGGGAAAGTACGCGCGGTAGCGGATTTTCCCCGTCCACAAACGGTCAAATCACTACAGGAATTCTTGGGGATGGTGAATTTTTATAACCGGTTCCTGCCCCACGCAGCTCAAATCATGCAACCGTTATATGCCGCGCTCAAAAAACAAAAGCCGACCCAGGCGGTCGAATGGTCCCCGGAGCGGGAGCGCGCGTTCACAGAGGTTAAAAAAGCCTTGGCTGACGCTGCGCTCCTGGCCCACCCAGACCCTGCAGCACGTATCGCGCTGACGACAGACGCTTCAGATTTAGCCATAGGGGCCGTTATTGAGCAACAGGTAGCCGGAGTTTGGCAGCCTTTGGCTTTCTTTAGCAAATCTTTAAGCGCGGCTGAGCGAAAATACAGCGCGTTTGACAGAGAACTGTTGGCGCTGCATTTGGCTATTCGTCATTTCCAGTTCTGGCTGGAAGGACGGTGCTTCACCGCTTATGTGGACCACAAGCCGCTCACATACGCCATGGCCAAAATTTCAGATCCGTGGTCCGGCAGGCAGCAGAGGCAGCTGGCCGCAATCTCGGAATTTACCACTGACATTAGGCACGTCGCGGGCAAATTCAATGTAGTAGCGGATTGTCTCTCACGCGCGTTCACGACCCCGACACGCGCAGAGGCAGAACGGGCCACCGTGACCGCGCCGCAGGAGAGCGGCACGGTGGCGCGCGCAGCCCCGGTGCACGTGGGTATAGATTACGCAGCCATGGCAGCGGACCAGGGGGCGGACGCAGACGTGCGCGCGCTCCAGTCTGGACCAACAGGGTTGAGGCTGGAGAGCAAGTGTTTACAAACCGGTATGCCCCCCCTGATCTGCGACATGTCGACGGGGCGCCCGCGTCCGGTGGTTCCGGCCGCGTGGCGCCGCCGTGTTTTTGACTCGGTCCACTCACTGGCGCACCCGGGGGTGCGCGCGTCGGTGAAACTAGTGGCGGAAAAGTTTGTTTGGCCGTGCCTGCGCAAGCACGTGAAGGAATGGGCAAAAACCTGCATTTCCTGTCAACGGGCCAAAATTCACAGGCACACAAGAGCCCCGTTAGAACCGTTCCGCATTCCGGCCAGAAGGTTCGACCATGTGCACGTCGACCTTGTGGGCCCCCTACCGGCATCACAGGGGTTCACGTATCTTTTGACAATGGTGGACCGCACCACACGTTGGCCGGAAGTGGTCCCACTTGCGACGACCACGGCCGCGGAGGTGGCTCGCGTTTTTTTAACGGCTTGGGTGGCGCGCTTCGGGGTTCCGTCGGACATTACGTCCGATAGAGGACCGCAATTCATCTCTGAGCTGTGGTCAGCGATGGCCAACGGCTTAGGAGCCAAAATTCACCGCACTACGGCTTACCACCCTCAGGCTAATGGTTTATGCGAGCGTTTTCATAGGTCTTTGAAGGCAGCACTCAGAGCGTCGCTCACGGATGCAGATTGGGTAAATAAACTCCCTTGGGTTTTATTAGGGTTGCGTTCTGCGCCTAAAGAGGACTTAGACGCCTCCCCAGCGGAGCTGGTATTCGCACAAACTCTGAGGCTGCCGGGCGAGTTTTTACCAGAGCACCCAGAGCCCCCACCTCTCTCTGCTCTGGGACCGTTAGTTGGCACGGGGGCAGACACGCTCCCGGGTCCGGTTCATCACGCTTTTCCACGAGTTTTCGTCCCCAAGGCTTTGAAAAATGCCGATTTCGTTTTTGTCAGGCGCGAAGCCCTTAAAGCAACGCTCAAACCACCTTACGAAGGGCCATTTCGAGTGCTGGAGGCAGGTGATAAGCAATTTGTGCTAGATTTTGGGGACAGAAAAGAGACAGTCAGTATTGACAGACTAAAACCTGCTTTTGTCATGAAGGACGTGTCTGTACCGGTCGCGGTGGCGCCTCGACGAGGCAGGCCCCCGCAGAGGGCAATTAACCACTCTCTTCCTCAGTCAACAGACCCGGAGCAGAACAGCACCGCAGGCAAGGCGGGGCCAACGCACAGCAGATTCGGCAGACGGCTGAAGCCCAAGCGGCGCACAGACTGAATGTTGGTGTTGATTATTCAGTAGTGAGTAAGGTGCTATTAAATTTTGGGAATTAGTCTGTTCTTCATCGTTTGGGGGGGGGTTATATGGCTGTGTTGTGAGACATGTATATGTTGGACACTGCATATGTGATTTAACCACGATGAAGGAGAGCCAGCCCCCTGCGGTGCGGAGCCACAGAGCCTGGACCCCCTGCGGAGGACAGGGGACAGAAGACTTCCTGACCACTGAGGCTCGGGAAGAGAGAAGGGGGAGTTATGTAAATAAAAGGCTAATGAATGTGAATAAAGAGACTTTGATATAGATGTGTGATTTCCCCCGCGAGGGAAATGGTTTGATGTGAGAAGGTTTAAATGAGAGAACTTTGGTGTGTTCACTCTCTTTGTTCGCTGCTCAAGAATAAGAGCAGACAGTGGAATGATTTCTTGAATAAACTGAAATGAAAGACAATTCGGTTTCGTTATTCAAGTCTCCCCACAAGCTGTACAATATGTAAAAAGGCTGTGAAATACAGTGGTAACACAATTAATTTATACAAACATGAAAGATCACCCAAAAGAAAATGCTAAGCTACAGAAATGGAGAGAGGAGGAAAGAAATCCCCCACTCCCTGGCCCCAAAACACCCAGTGTGGGGAATCTCTCTCTCTCTCTCTCTCTCTCTCTCTCTCTCCCTCTCTCTATATATATGAGATATATACAGTATATAGATAGATAGATAGATAGATAGATAGATAGATAGATAGATAGATAGATAGATAGTGGAGGTAAAAGATCAGGCGAGATGCGACGAGCTGGAAGGTTGCAGGGTTTTATTTCCTCCAACATAATGAGATGCACTTTGTAGCTCTGTGCGCTACTGTGCGCTGAGGCATGCCACACAAGCTCTTTTATACAGTGATACAGACAGAGAGAATGTATGGCACATTAGCATATCAGTCAATACATATCATTAGCAAGGTTGAACTTTCTGGCCATAATTCCAAAAGGTATATTTGGTGCAAACACAGCACTGCTCATCACCAAAGGAACGCCATACCTACAGAGAAGCATGGAGGTGGTGGCATCATGCTCTGGGGATGTTTTTCTTCAGCTGGAACTGAAGCCTTAGTCATGGTGGAGGAATTATGAACAGTTCCAAATACCAGTCAGTGTTGGCACAAAACCTTCAAGTTTCTGCTAGAAAGCTTAAGATGAGCTTCATCTTTCAGCACGACAACGACCCAAAGCACACATCCAAATCAACAAAAGAACGGCTTTGGAGTGGTGGACTAGTTGATCGAGCATCCGCCCCATAACCGGGAGGTTGTGGGTTCAAGCCCCGACCGGGTCATAACTGAGACCATATTTTAAAAAAAAGGTAATTCCTGCCTTCTAGCTTGGTGCTCAGCATAATAGAATGGGGGGAAGAAAAGTTGTTTGTGGCGGCGCCTTGCATAGCAGCGGCCCCTCTGATTCTAGATGTAATTAAATTGTAGATAGGAGAAACGTAATTTTGTTCTACTGTACATGATTGGCTGTATGGATTGAATGACAATAAAGTTAGCTTCTTTTTCTTCACCAGAAGATTAAGGTTTTGGAATGGCCCAGCCAGAGTCCAGACCTGAATCCGATTGAACATCTGTGGGGTGATCTGAAGAGGGCTGTGCACAGGAGATGCCCTCACAATCTGACAGATTTGGAGCGTTGTTGAAAGGAAGAGTGGGCAAATATTGTCACATCAAGATGTGCACGCTGATAGGCTCCTACCCAAAAAGAGTGCTGTAATATAAACTAAAGGTGCTGCAACAAAGCATTAGTTTAAGGGTGTGCATATTTATGCAACCAGGTTATTGTAAGTTTTTTATTTTTCCCCTTGAAAGATTTCAGTTTGTTTTTCAATTGGGTTGTACAGGTTATAGGTCACATTAATGGTGGAAAAAGTTTTGAAATGATTTATCTTGGTCTCATTTTTTTACATCACAAAAACCTGGCATTTGAACAGGGGTGTGTAGACTTTTTATATCCACTGTACATTCAGATTTAATATCATAGAAGACTTTTTTCTTTACCTCACTTGCACTCACAGTAGGTGTGCATATTTATGTATTAATGTAAGTGTAAGTGTGTTTATAGGAGTGTATATCCATATCTAATTATTTTTTCCTTTCTCTCTTCTCCTGCTCTTATGTTTATTGTGGTCATTCCTTTTCACAGAGACACTGTTCCTGTTCTGTTTTGAAAATTCAGAAAAATGAGTGAACCTTGCTGGAAACAACTTTGTATCGTCTCTCAATAAAAAGATTAATAAAAAAAAAACAGCTTTTGGTTGGACAAGCCTAGTCGAGGGATATGCCATTAGAGACTGTTGAAATCAACACACACAAGCATGATATTGCCCAGATTTGACTGCCACTGAAAGGAACCAGTTAAGGTGGTTCAGGTCTGTGGTTGGGATTGTTATGTATGAATAATACAAGACAGGAGCCATGCTGAACTGAACAGCGAACCACACTTTATCAGAACACAGAATAATGTACACCAGTGGCTGTGCCCGCCTGATGTCACCCTGTGGGCGGGTACGGCATCACACACACACTACACTCACGACACCACACTTGCCCTCCCCCTTACAAAATGCAAAACCACACACACAATTGAGACCCTCCCCAATGTAGGACCCGAATCATGCACAGGGGAACAGTTAACCGTAATAAAATAACCTACCACATTCACACAAAACAACTAAAATTGGACCAAGTCTCTAAAAATACATAAAATAATCCCATAACACACCACATACATACTCTCATGCACACCAGCACTATGTACATGTATTTACATTTGATATTTTATGTTATTTGACAGTCCCTGGACAGCCATGAACAAAACTGGCTCGGAGGCCCAGGGCAACCCCACGGCATGTGCGCCCTTGGCCACCGTCTGCCCCAGGATCAAAGCCACCCTCCCTGGCGAAAATGTCTCCTCTCGCCATCGACTCCTTCTCCTCTCTGGCCCCACAGTGCTGCTGTCCGGCATGCCATCCCTCCGTGCCCATTGGTCCGCTCCCGACCGCCTTCAACACCGCCGTCATGGCTCCAAACACTCCGGCCCCCCGTGGCCGCACTCCTGCTGCTCTCCCTCTCTGCTGTTGTTGCACACCACGCCGTCCAACTCATCAGTGCTCCGGTCCTCTGCCTTTCTGTCCTTTGCAGCTGGCCCGCCGTCTTCAGTGACCGGGGACTCTCCCGGTCCCACCTCAATGCCCAGCTGGTAGCCTGGAGCCCTCTTTTGGTGTGCAGTTAGCTTCGTGGCTAGCCCGTCCATAGACACTGACTGTGCTGTTCGCCTCTCCCAGCAACTAGCTTAGCCTCATTTGGCGCCAACGCTCCCGCCACCCACAGTGTCGTGGTCCTTGTCTGCCCGGCAAAAAAAATTGGTGAACTGCTCGACAGCATCCTCATAATGCTCCGTCTCTCCCAACATACCGAGAATTCTCTGGCCCTCTGTGCCGAGATGATGGGCCAGGAGCACTCGGAGTCCACCTAGGCCCAGCGCCCCGATGTAACCCTCAAACATGGCCCTCCACTTCGGCCACAGGATTACCGGCTCTCCCGTGTACTCCAGAAACGGCACTAGGGGTTGAGGTAGCCCATACGCTGCCATAATTTTTCTCGTCGCCAAAATGTTATGTATGAATAATACGAGACAGGAGCTGTGCTGAACTGAACAGCAAACCACACTTTATTATCAGAACGCAGAATTATGTACACCAGTGGCCGTGCCTGCCTGACGTCACCCCGTGGGCGGGTTCGGCATCACACACACACTACACTCACGACACCACAGGGAGCCTCGTAGGTGAGGTGTCCTGGGCCTGTCTGTTATGTCCACAAACCTGGTGATGAATGAGGCTGACGGAGAGGCAGCACTGAACATTGCTTTATTGAGTATCGGGAACACAGTACACAGCAGGCACCTTAGTGGAGTCATCCAGGGCAAAGAGAGACAGCCCTAATGGCGGACGCCCCGTATATAGGGCGGTGCGATGATGCAACAGGAAGGCGGTGTCATCACACCGCACTTCAACATAAAACCCCACATAACACTGTCCAGTCAGGAACAGATTCTAGAGCTGCGCAAAGACACGGTAGACATTCTGGGATCTTGATACTTTCCTTTTAGAAGATCAGGAAGTAGTACCTCGAGTAAAATGAGTTGTTAGTTAGGGGTTTAAAATTGAGAGGATATGTTTTGGAAACTCCAACTTGGGTTTTATTAAGTTGTGATTTTTGACATTTTTCGTACAGTTTCTGTATTTTAGAAACCTGGGTCCTCATTTATCAAAAATGCAAAGAAATCGTCACATTTGGGTGTAGAAATGATTGTATGAAAAGGTCCACGTGGCATTTATGAAACTGTGTGTAATGAGGTCAGTCTCATCGTATGATCAGTCGTTCATTGATAAATCTGGCAGCTAGAAACGATCGCCATTTGAATACCATTGCCCCTGACTTGGCCGTGGCATTGCGGCACGGTGGAACATAAGATAGAAAAAAACTTATCTGCAGTAGAAACTGACATCATTAAAACAGAAGTGAAAATAATAAAGTGGAGTGTGGCATCCTCAAAAGTGGTATTAAGTGCAAAAGAAGCATGTTTTGGTGGAGATCAGTTACTCTACACTGTTGGTTTGGCCAGGTGATCTCCAGCTGAGGGTTATAATCTAAACCTGCACAACAGTTATTTAAATGTGTATTTGGAATATCTTACTTATATAATCATAATTATTTATATTGAGATAAAAAAAAGTGATGGGACTATGACCCAGAGGAGTGAGTCTGCCTTCACCAGTTATTACAGACAGAAGTAGGCGTGAGTGAATGAAGTGTTTGATTAAATGCTGTTCACCTCTCCATTTTAACGCATACTTATCAAACATAAGAATTTGTTACTTATACTTTTGAAGTCCCGTCTCCCACAGCTGTGTGCATTGGCTCAGCATGGTCGACTCTGTAGCACCCAGTAATTATGTGCAGAAATGCACAGGGCAAAATAAAATTTCCCCACGTTCTGGACATCCAGTCTCTGTACAACTGTTGTGAGAGTTTGGCCCATATTGCCAACACTCAGACTCGTTTCCAGTGAGGGTTGGACTCCACCAGGGCTGCCCTTTGTCACCGATCCTGTTCATAATGTTCTGGACAGGATTTCTCGGCGCAGCCAGGGAACAGAGGGTGTCATGCTTGGTGACCACATGATCTCACCTCTGTTGTCCTGGTGGCTTCATCCAGCGATGACCTACAGTTCTTACTGGGATGGTTTGCTACCGAGTGTGAAGCGGCTGAGATGAGAATCAGTACCTCCAAGTTTGAGTCCATGGTCCTCAGCTGGAAAAAGGTGGATTGTCTTCTCCGGGTTGGAGACAAGCTTCTGCCAAAAGTGGAGGAGTTTAAGTATCTCGGGGTCTCATTCACAAGTGAGGGGAGAATGGAGCAGGAGATTTGACAGACGGATCAGAGCAGCACCTGCAGTGATGTGGACGTTGTACCGGTCTGTCATGGTGAAGAAGGAGCTGAGCTCTAAGGCAAAGCTGTCGATTTACCGCTCACAATCTACATTCCTACTCTCACCTGTCATGAGTCTTGGGTAATGACCACTTGAGGTGTTTCGGGCACGTCCCACTGGGAGGAGACCCCAGGGCAGACCCAGGACTCGCCGGAGAGACTATGGCTATGTTCACACTGCAGGTTTTAATGCTCAATTCCAATTTTTTTGCACAACCCTTATCAGATTTTTAAATGACAGTCTAAATGGCACAAACCGGAATGGTGGCCTAGTTGGTAAAGCATCCGCCCTATATCCAGGAGGTCGTGGGTTCAAATCTTGGCCGGGTCATACTAAACACCATATAAAAAAATGGTACTTTCTACCTTCTAGCTTGGTGCTCAGCATAACATAATGGGGAAAGTTAATGCACAGAGCTACCAGAGGACTGACCCTTCACAGTAGCTGTGTGGCCTAGGGTCAGTGAAATGGAGATCCACATCACCTGGTGTCCCACATGCTGTGGAAGGAATTAACTGAACACCACAGATCCAATTTTTTCCCACCAGACCCAGGCCACTTTCATATGTGGTCCTAATTCGGATACGTACAGTATCTGATATTTTCCAAAGCCACCTCAGTCTGAACGGTCATGTCGCATTTCATCCAACTTTTTCCTCATTAGAGCGAGACAGACGCTACAATTCTGTGGTGGAGGATGCAGCCAGCATGGCAGACACAGCTGATTTGTGCTCTCTTTAATCAATTTTCTTCCCTTTATCATTCATTCATCTTCTTCTGCTTAATCCTTTTCGGGTCGTGTGTGTGTGTGGGGGTGGGGGGTGGGGGCTGGAGCCTATCCCAGCATCTTTGGGCACTGAATCGTAATTTTGTTGGTTCCAACTGCACAACTTCAAAATTTTGGGGGTGGGGAGTTCAGGGCTGAAACAGTCAGACAAGCAGGCGTACAGTAACAGCACATTTACTGGCTGCTGCAAACTGCTTTTTCCCTGTAAACAGACACCGTGAGCCCTGGCCGCTGTAATATCTAAAATGTAAAGTTAATACCAACATGACTGTGGAGCGGAACAGGCAGATAGGAGACATGAAAACACAGTGCCCAGGAGAGGGGAGTCTGTGGCGGCTTCTCCTTCCTATGCAGGACTGGTGCTACGCCACCGGTACGAGCCCCGCTGTTTATTAGGGCCCGAGCCACTGATGTCAGTGGGCGACAGCCCTATTGTAATCGCAAGGATTTTTTTATTATTAACCTTATTTATACAGATAATCCCATTCTGTTAAAGCAGAGCTGATCACAGCGGTTATCTGGCGTACAGAGGAAGGAAGCTGGTCTCATTTATTTTGTGCATCATCATTTCTGAATAATTTTATCATTTTATATTGCTGTGCTGCATCAAGGTGAAGAAGTTCTGTCCCCCTCAGTCGTTCTGGGCTCATTTTCTTCTGTAAACATAACACTGTATCTGACGCTATGTTTTCTTCTGTGCATGTGGGCCACTTCATAGCTGTAGATCATTCACACTGGAGTCTGATGGGGGTCGCATTTAAATTGTGAAGTGAACACCCACAGTGTGACCATAGCTTATGTCTCCCAGCTGGTCTGGGAATGTCTTTGTATCCTCTCTGAAGAGCTGGAGCAGTTGGCTGGAGAGGGGGAAGTTTGGGCTTCTATGCTTGAACTGCTGCCCCCGCGACCCGGACCTCCAGGAAAGCAGTTGATGATGGATGGATGAATGGACAGTACGTGCAAACTTTTCTGCAAATCGTACAGTTTGAAAATGAAGCACAGCTATGGAAACAGCACAGTAAAGGGTTCATTAATCCTTCAGAACCGTGACATGCTCAGCCACGGATATTTTCTTAGATCCATCAGGTACAGGTGCATCTCAGTAAATTAGAATGTCATCAAAAAATTGATTTCAATAATTCAATTAAAAAAGTGAAACTCAGATTCATTACACACAGAATGATACATTTCAAGTGTTTATTTTAATTGTGATGGTTATGGCTTATAGCTCATGAAAACCCCAAATTCAGTTTCTCAAAAAATTAGAATATTATATAAAATTAATTTAAAAAATTGATTTTTAATAGAAATGTTGGCCAATTTTAAAGTATGTCCACGTACCACTTAGTTCTTGGTTGGGGCTCCCTTTGCATTATTACTGCATCAGTGTGGCGTGGCATGGAGGTGATCAGCCTGTGTTACTGCTGAGGTGTTATGGAAGCCCAGGTTGCTTTGATAGTGACTTTCAGCTCGTCTGCATTGTTGGGTCTGGTGTATATTTCATCTTCCTCTTCACAATACTCCATAGATTCTCTATGGGATTTAGGTCAGGAACGTTTGCTGGCTAATCACACACAGTGATACCATGGTCATTAAACCAGGTATTTGTACTTTTGGCAGTGTGGGCAGGTGCCAAGTCCTGCTGGAAAATGAAATCAGCATCTCCATAAAGCTTGTCAGCAGAGGGAAGCGTGAAGTGCTCTAAAATTTCCTGTTAGATTGCTGCACTGACATTGGACTTGATTAAACACAGTGGAAAAACACCAGCAGATGACATGGGTCCACATATCGACTGTGGAAACTTCACACTGGACTTCAAGCAACTTGGATTCTGTGCCTGTTCACTCTTCCTCCAGACTCTGGGACCTTCATTCCCAAGTGACAGGACTTGGCACCTGATTTGGGGAGCCATGTCATCTGCTGGTGTTAGTCCACTGTGTTTTATCAAGTCCAAAGTCAATGCAGCTGCCTACCAGGACATTTTAGAGCACTTCATGCTTCCCTCTGCTGACCAGGTTTATGCAGATGCTGATTTCATTTTCCAGCAGGACTTGGCACCTGCCCATGTTGCTGCCTAAAGTACCAAAGCCTGTTTAATGACCACAGTATCACCATATTTTACTGGCCAGCAAACTCTCCTGACCTAAAGCCCATACAAAATCTATGAAGTATCGTCAAGAGGGAGATGAGACACACCAGACCCAACAATGCAGATGAACTGAAGGCCACTATCAAAGCAACCTGGGCCTCCATAACACCTCAGCAGTAACACAGGCTCATCACCTTCATGCCACGCCACAGTGATGCAGTATTAATTCATGCAAAAGGAGCCCTGACCAAGTATTGAGTGTGTGCATGGAAATGCTTTTAGTCGGCCAACATTTCTGTTGAAAAAAATCAATTTTTTAAAATTGATCTTATGTAATATTCTGAGTTTTTGAGCAACTGATTTTTGGGTTTTCTTGAGCTGCAAGCTATAACCATCAAAATGAAAAGAAATAAACATTTGAAATACTGTATATCACTCTGTAATGAATCTATATAAAATATGAGCTTCATTTTATGAATTGAATTACTGAAATAAATCAACTTTTTGATGATATTCTAATTTAGTGAGATGCACCTGTATGTACAGTGGCATAAAATGTTATACCGTTTATTGCTGGTCCTGTTTTAATACGGTCCCTTTCTCACCTGCAGGACCACTTCTTTCAGGTGGTTTCAGCATGGATGTTTTGGCGTGCACCAGCGTGTGATTACCATGTTCTCACCAGACAAAACGAACCCCACTAATGGAGAAAACAAACTCGTTTGACTGAAATGAACTAAAGCCTGTAGGTGTTAAAGCACCCTTAAATGCTGGAAAACAAGACCTACCCTTGTTTTAAGATGAGCCAGCTGCTGAGCCCAACCAGTCACCACTGCCGACACCACCTCAGCAGCAGTGTCACCAAACAGTGTCAGTTTTAAAAAACATGTCAGTTGGCCCACATTAATCGAAAAAAAATGTGTTAATTATCCCAGCCCTAACTGGGGGGGAAAAAAACAGACAGGGAGAAAATTGAGTATCAAAATAACATATTTAAAAACCTTAAACTAGTGCCATCCATCTTCTACCGCTTTTCCGGAGGTCCGGGTCGCGGAGGCAGCAGTTCAAGCAGAGAAGCCCAGACTTCCCTCTCCCCAGCCACCTGCTCCAGCTCTTCAGAGGGGATACCAAGGCGTTCCCAGACCAGCTGGGAGACATAGTCTCTCCACCGAGTCCTGGGTCTGCCCCGGGGTCTCCTCCCAGTGGGACGTGCCTGAAACACCTCAAGTGGGAGGCGTCCAGGAGGCATCCTAATCAGATGCCCATACCACCTCAACTGACTCCTTTCAATGTGGAGGATCAGCGGTTCTACTCTGAGCCTCTCCCGGATGACTGAGCTCCTCACCCTATCTCTGAGGGTGAGCCCAGCAATCCTACGGAGAAAGCTCATTTCAGCCGCTTGTATCCGCGATCTCGTTCTTTCGGTCATTACCCAAAGCTCGTGACCATAGGTCGTAGATTGACTGGTAAATCGACAGCTTTGTCTTAGAACTAAGCTCCCTCTTCACCACAACAGACCGGTACAACGTCCGCATCACTGCAGCTGCTGCTCCAATCCGTCTGTCAGTCTCTCGTTCCATTTTCCCCTCACTCGTGAACAAGACCCCAAGATACTTAAACTCCTCCACTTGGGGCAGGAGCCTGTCCCCAACCCGGAGAGGACAATCCACCTTTTTCCGACTGAGGACCATGGACTCGGACTTGGAGGTGCTGATTCTCATCCCAGCCGCTTCACACTCAGCGGCAAACCGTCCCAGCAAGAGCTGTAGGTCATTGCTGGATGAAGCCAACAGGACAACATCATCTGCAAACAACAGAGATGAGATCCTGTGGTCACCAAGCATGACACCCTCCATTCCCTGGCTGCGCCTAGAAATCCTGTCCATAAAAATTATGAACAGGATCGGTGACAAAGGGCAACCCTGGCGGAGTCCAACTCTCACTGGGAATGACTCCGACCAAGTGTTGGCAATACGAACCAAACTCTCACAACGGTCGTACAGAGACCGAATAGCTCGTAACAACAAGCCTGATACCCCATACTCCCGAAGCACCCCCCACAAAAATCCACGAGGGACGTGGTCAAATGCCTTCTCCAAGTCCACAAAACACATGTAAACTGTTTGGGCAAACTCCCACGAACCCTCAAGAATTCTCGAGAGGGTAAAGAGCTGGTCCGATGTGCCACGGCCAGGACGAAAACCACATTGCTCCTCCTAAATCCGAGGTTCGACCAACGGCCGGACTCTCCTCTCCAGTACCTTGGCATAGACCTTCCCAGGGAGGTTGAGGAGTGTGATCCCTCTAAAGTTGGAGCACACCCTCCGGTCCCCTTTTTTGAAGAGAGGAACCACCACCCCGGTTTGCCATGCCAAAGGCACTGCCCCCGACCTCCACGCAATGTTGCAGAGGCGTGTCAACCATGACAACCCAACAACATCCAGGGCCTTGAGGTACTCAGGGCGAATCTCGTCCACCCCCGGGGCCCGGCCACCAAGGAGATTTTTAACCACCTTGGCGACCTCAGCCCCTGTGATAGGCGACTAGTGCAACAAATAAATATCTGGATAATTGAGTATGTGTGTGCAGCCCTAATAAATGTGAGCAAAAAGTTGCATATTTAAGGTGAAACAAATTCACTATGTGGCTCCATGTAGATTTTTTTTGGGCTTGAAATTGAACTTTTCAAACTAAAGGTTGTTGACCTCTGGAGAATACCACATTTGAGAAAAAATAGTAAAAAAGCAGAACAACAAAGGATGAAGCTTTAGTCCTTTTTTTTCTGCAGTGGAAAATAAGTTTCAGTATTTTATTGAAAGTAAGCAATAAATAATACTGTGATAAAAATAGTTTATAAGTACTCAGACTGTACATCATTGTTACAAGATCAGGGGATTTTAAAGGGCAGAGCAGGAATAAAAACAGCAACATGATTTGCATTGTGCAAAAAAAAGAAAAACTAAATCACAAAAAACAGACAAAACAAGTCTACTTAAACTTCGACTACACGTAGGGTGGAAAGGAACGCTTCGATTCCGTCACATTGGCTGTGAAATCTAATGCTGGAACCGGTGTTGTGAGAGCAGTCACGACACAACTACATACAAGAAGCGATTAAACACACAAATGAACAAAACAGGGTTGTTGTGGCTCTGTGGTCTAGCTGACAGAGGGTGAGCGATAATAAATAAGAAGACAGTGAGTGAAATAATAAGGCTTGATATGACGTTTTCATACATACAACATGAAAAAAAAAGGTGTGTGGGTAAATCGCACCGTCTTGAGGGTCGTCTAGTAACGCCGTAGATCGACTGAGGCCTCTGTGAAGTTGGTCCGTAGAAGGAGTCTCTGCACTTTGGAGTGGTCGGTACATTTGGTTTAAGCCCTCCTGTACGATCAAGTCTGTCTGTGCGTTTCTCCGGAGGTGAGGAAGGTTTTTGGTGAAGGAAGGGTAAAGGGCAGGGGTATGTGGAGCTGATTTCACATGTACGAGCAACAAGAGGGAACCTACAATTCTGTTTCCACTTGCATCCGAAGGTAGCCCTCTGTTCTGATTAATTTTGCTACACTACTATCATATGGCTTTCATTCTTAAATTCAAGAGTCTCATTTTGGTATCACAAGATATAAAAATTAAAGAGCTGAAAAGTGAAAAATAGAGGGTATTTTTCCATGATATCTGTTGTCGCCATCGCCTGGCATGCCAGCAGTTATCTCAGCGGCGGTCGGTGACTCGCAGTGCTGAGGAGTTCATCAAATAAACATTTCAACAACTCCAGCAACTTCTCAGATATTCATACGTCCGTTGACCTAACAGCTCCATTTACACAAAAAAATCACGGGTAATAAGCTACAAAACTTACAAGAGTTAAAAAGAGCAAAAGGATATGAATTAAGTTATATTAAAGTCATTTAAGCACACAGTCACTGATTAGATTTTAAAATCAAAGAGGAAACAAAAACATATGAGCCAACAGAACTGGGATTATTAAAAAAATCATCAGATAAAATGTCTGTTGGTAGAAATATACAAACTCCAGACCAATGAAACATTCAGTCAAAAACAGAGCTGAGCTTAATGTGGGCAGAGTGGAGAAAGAGCTCTTTAAAAAGTGGATTAAGGGGTTACATAGAAATTCTAAAATCAATTAAGTGTCCCATTGGTTTGCATAAATATATATATATGAAATGTAGATAAATTTGCTTTAGGGATACTGAGATTGGTGAGTAAAGTCTTTTTTCTAGGTTGTGAACAAAAAGCAAAATGTCTTTTTTTCCTCCTTAGCGTCCTTGCAAGTCATTTCAGTTCATCATCCTAGTCTTGAACGCGGGGAATTCCCCTTCATCTTCTGACCAGCGGTTACCTATAGAAATAATGAGGATAAACTGAGAAGGGAGTAAGAGAATAAACAGACACAGGGACAGGAGAAGCAGGACAGAAGCAAGAGGATGGAGGGAGACAGAGAGAAAAAAGAGGAGAGGCGTAAAACGTGCGTTATTAAAGCAGAGAACTTCAGTATGAGAAAGCTGCGTCTACTTGAAAAGATGAGCTGCTGTGCACAAACAGCCATACATTTGTTCCATCACATCTGATGCGTGTGATCTTACCGTTGTGTGTTAACAAGAGTAGGTCCTGACTGTGGCCGTGTCCAGCCTCTGTATAGACTGACTTCCTGTTTTGTCCAGGTCGGCAGACATCACATGCAGAGACATGCCGTTAATCACAGCATCATCAACAAACAGCAAGGCCAGCCAAGAGGAAATAAGAAGATGCAAGAAATCAGGTCTGAGGCGCCCGTCACAATTCTGCTCATGTTAACCAGTGGCAAAGTTGCAATTTTACGAGAGGAAAAAGTCACAAATTCACACAAAAAAGTCACAATTTTACCATGGAAAAAAGTCATCAATCCACAAGAAAAGAGCTTCAAATGCACGGAAAAGTTGCTAATTTACAATAAAAAAAAAAGTCACGATCTACAATAGCTGCAAACTTGGGAGAAAAAAGTTGGACATTAATAATAAAAGTCAAAAATATACAATAAAAAAGTCACATCTACAAGAGTTGCAAATTTATGAAAAAAGTTGCAAATTTACAATTAAAAAAGGTAAAAAAAAATTACAAGAAAAAAGTTGCAAATTTATAACAAAAAAGTCACTACAAGAGCTGCAAACTTAGGAGAAAAATGGAAATTTAAAATTAAAAAATCACAAATTAAAAAAGTAAAAACAGAAAAGGTGCAAATTTACAATAAAGTCAAAAATTTAGAAGAAAAAAGTTGCAAATTTACAATAAAAGTCCCAAATCTACAAAACAAGAGTTGCACATTTAACAAATTTATGAGGAAAAAAGTTGCAAATTTATGAGAAAAAAGTTGCAAGTTTGCAATTAAAATCACAAATTTACACAAAAAAGTAACAAATTTATGAGAAAGAAGATTGAAATTCATGAGAAAAAAGTTGCAAAATTACAAGAAAAAAAGCACATTTATGAGGAAAAATATGCAACTTTACAAGAAAAATTTATGAGAAAAAAGTTGAAAGCAATTCCCCCCCCCCCCCCCCCAGTGGATAGTGGTCCCGCTGCAATTACACAGTTTGCTTAATAGCCAAAAACGGCTGTGCATGCACTCACACACGCGTAGCACTCCTCACTCCTCCTGCTTACCGTCCATGGGGCTCCTCTTTGGCTGTGTGGAGGGAGACGCCACGCTGCTGCTGCTGCTGGTCACACGGAAGTTGGCGGGCAGCGTGTCTGAGGCTCCCAACGACATACCCCTCATATCCTTGGGCCTGAACTTCTTCCTCCATGAGGGAGCACGGCGAAAATTCTTGTCGTCATCCTGTAGAAGAAGCGGTAGGGAGACTAAGGTTAGCCCATTTCACAACGTTCTCAGCGAGGCTGTGCTACTGTGTGGGCAGCAGAATGAGTTGGTCACCTCTTCCATTCTCCTGTCTGTGCCGAGGGCCAGTAGACCGTTGAATTCACGCTCCAGAGTTGTTCTGGCCTACAACAACAACAAAAAACCCCTATTTATTGTGAAAGTTCAGCTTTTATTTTGAAAGTTTCTGCTTCCTGAAATTAGACGGGAGTAGGACTGGTCGATTAAATAAAACCCAGAAGTGCCATTTGGGGGCACAGAACTGACCTAATCTTGGTCATGTCAGGGGAAGAGGGGGTTGTTGTTTCCCCCCCCCCCCCATTGTGTGCATCCATGTACTTCCCCTTTAAGACGTGTCTGCGGAGTTACATGCGTGAGCACGTACCCCCATTCCACGGAATCAGCACACTTCTGCTGCTTCAAAAACACCAGAACAAGTTAAAGGCCAAATGTCACGTAATTTTTTTTTCTAAATGACAACGAATTTAGATAAAATACACATAGCTTAAACCAAATATTCATACCGGAGACCATATCACCCACCTGTATTTACATAATTGCACAAAATACACCAGGTGAAGGCCCCACCTTGCTTGCTGGCTTGTGACAGCCAGTCCAGACCACGCCCATGTTTTTGACATCACCAGTTGTACCCTGGCTGCCCTGCATATCCACATTCACACTTATCAACATTGGACAATCATGACGGAAAGTGACAGCGATTGTGAACAAATTAGTTTAGTTTTGTCTTTTTTTTTGTCAGTGGTTCAGACAGTGACGGAGGCACTGAACCTTACAGGTTCGAGCCGTCCGAGACGGAATCAGATGCTTTGTCTGATGACAACAGTTCCAACGATGACCAGAGAGCAGAACCAGTGGAAAATGTCATTGAACTGGACATTAATCGCCTCCAGAATTGCGAAGCCGAAGGGGGTCTGTCGAGGGCGCCTCATAAATATTGATTTTTCGGAAGCCATTATTATTACAGTGGAGGAGAGCCGCTGCTGTCAAGAAATTGACCAAATCAATATGAAAATGGAGGCGCATACCTGTCAAGTGAGACGTTTTCGCCGTATTTTGGTGCCAAGCGCGGCTGTGGGGGATGGCGGAGTGGTGGAGGACACTTTTCTGGGAAATGTTTTAAAATGTAGTTCGTGTTGTTATTGTCAAATATTTTAAGGAAAATACGGGGAAAATGCAATTTTAGCAAAAACGGGCGTATTGCCATTTCTGTACGCCCAAAAGAAAAATATACGGGAAAAAAAATTGAGTGTGTTGAGGAGCACGTCCTGTGTGTGATCAGCCACAGCTGGTGCTGGCAGATCGCTCAGCGTGAGCTATTATCACTACCATGAGAAGTCATTAGGACAATGGTTTAACACGTTGAGCTGTGCAGCGGTTGCGAAACAGAGAGATCGCCTGACAAATACAGAATTCTGCTTTTTTTTTTTATTTTGCGCCGGACGCTGAGTTGTGTTGTTATTGTGAAATATCCATGAATCCTTAAAATATTTGACAATAACAACACGAGTTGCATTTGGGGCATTTCCCAGAGAGGTGTCCCTTGTTGCTCCGCCGTCCCTTATAGCCGCTTTTTACGGTGTTGAAGTACAGCGAAAACGTCTCACTTGACAGGTATGAAAACATTTCCCAGAGAAGTGTCCCTTATTACCCAGCTGTCCCTGATAGTCCCGTTTTAAGGTATGGGTGAAATATCCAATTTTTTCTTTCTTGTTGCTCACTTCAACCTTCCAGTCTCCATATAAACAATCAATTGAAATACCCCAAGCATCAAACTAGGGTACAATCTATTTCGTCACTTCCGCCTTCTTCCCCAGGCAATTCCAGGGGCCGTGTCAGGCCAAGCGCGGCAGTTTTAAATTAACGAATATTCCGTTGTTACTGAAGCATATGCACCAAGACCCGAACGGATCGGTTCCCTTTTATATCTAGTTTCAAGATATTTAAAGTACCCTGTTACGTGACATTTGGCCTTTAAACAGCTTGTAACAAAAAGAAATGTGGTCTCTGTCCACATAGTCTGTGATGACTGACTCTTTATTTCACCTGAAGAAAGAAAAGGCGAGCGAAGCGCACGGATACCAACATGTAGATGCCTGAGGCTAAGTTGCCGTTAGCCTCTGACGGCTATCCGCATAATCACAACTTTTTTCCTAGCCAGGATGGATGACCACTGTAAACACACTGGCTTCTGTACTGGACAATGTTTGTGTGTGAAATGACAATAGGCCTGTTGTGTAATACTGCTTAATTACGAGCCTCGTCAGTGAACTATAAGCGAGAAGAGAAAAAAAAAAAACAGAACCCGCCCCCCCGTGATGCTGATTTAAAGGCCAAATGTCACGTAACAGGGTACGTTAAATATCTTGAAACTAGATATAAAAGGGAACCGATCCGTTCGGGTCTTGGTGCATATGCTTCAGTAACAACGGAATATTCGTTAATTTAAAACTGCCGCGCTTGGCCTGACACGGCCCCTGGAATCGCCTGGGGAAGAAGGCGGAAGTGACGAAATAGATTGTACCCTAGTTTGATGCTTGGGGTATTTCAATTGATTGTTTATATGGAGACTGGAAGGTTGAAGTGAGCAACAAGAAAGAAAAAATTGGATATTTCACCCATACCTTAAAACGGGACTATCAGGGACAGCTGGGTAATAAGGGACACTTCTCTGGGAAATGTTTTCATACCTGTCAAGTGAGACGTTTTCGCCGTACTTCAACACCGTAAAAAGCGGCTATAAGGGACGGCGGAGCAACAAGGGACACCTCTCTGGGAAATGCCCCAAATGCAACTCGTGTTGTTATTGTCAAATATTTTAAGGATTCATGGATATTTCACAATAACAACACAACTCAGCATCCGGCGCAAAATAAAAAAAAAAAGCAGAATTCTGTATTTGTCAGGCGATCTCTCTCTGTTCCGCAACCGTTGCACAGCTGAAAGTGTTAAACCATTGTCCTAATGACTTCTCATGGTAGTGATAATAGCTCCCGCTGAGCGATCTGCCAGCACCAGCTGTGGCTGATCACACACAGGACGTGCTCCTCAACACACTCAATTTTTTTTCCCGTATATTTTTCTTTTGGGCGTACAGAAATGGCAATACGCCCGTTTTTGCTAAAATTGCATTTTCCCCGTATTTTCCTTAAAATATTTGACAATAACAACATGAACTACATTTAAAACATTTTCCAGAAAAGTGTCCCCCACCACTCCGCCGTCCCCCACAGCCGCGCTTGGCACCAAAATACGGCGAAAACGTCTCACTTGACAGGTATGCGCCTCCATTTTCATATTGATCTGGTCAATTTCTTGACAGCAGCGGCTCTCCTCCACTGTAATAATAATGGCTTCCGAAAAATCAATATTTATGGGGCGCCCTCGACAGACCCCCTTCGGCTTCGCAATTCTGGAGGCGATTAATGTCCAGTTCAATGACATTTTCCACTGGTTCTGCTCTCTGGTCATCGTTGGAACTGTTGTCATCAGACAAAGCATCTGATTCCGTCTCGGACGGCTCGAACCTGTAAGGTTCAGTGCCTCTGTCACTGTCTGAACCACTGACAAAAAAAAAAGACAAAACTAAACTAATTTGTTCACAATCGCTGTCACTTTCCGTCATGATTGTCCAATGTTGATAAGTGTGAATGTGGATAGGCAGGGCAGCCAGGGTACAACTGGTGATGTCAAAAACATGGGCGTGGTCTGGACTGGCTGTCACAAGCCAGCAAGCAAGGTGGGGCCTTCACCTGGTGTATTTTGTGCAATTATGTAAATACAGGTGGGTGATATGGTCTCCGGTATGAATATTTGGTTTAAGCTATGTGTATTTTATCTAAATTCATTGTCATTTAGAAAAAAAAAATACGTGACATTTGGCCTTTAAGATTACACTGCTGGGCCCTAAATGGGAGCAGATTTTAGTTCCATTTCATCCAGTGGAATATGGCTGATTTTTAAACCCATAATGCGATGCTAAAGCATCTACCACGAACACTAAAGCAGCTCTGCATCGCTGTGACTGATTTTCTGCAAGCCTAGCATCATCAGGTTTGTTTTTAGCAGGACACAGCTGAGAGAAGAAGTCAAAGGTGACCTTCAAATGCTCCAGAGGTCTGACTGAGACCAGAGAGAAACTCGCTAAATATCAAGTGACTATCTCTTCATTATTTACTGGCACAAAGCCCTGCTATTTTTTTTTACTGAATTTATTAAAGCATTTAATTATTGTTCACATACAGTGGGCAGTCTGCGAGCACAGTGGGCAAAGTATCTGGGGGACAAAAAAAAAAAAAAATCAACATGGCCAGGATTACAACAGTTCGGCGTTTAAATGTCACTTTTGGTTCATTTTCAGTGAACTGAGCAGCCCCACTCCAAGGTCATCAACCTTTCACTTTTTTCTCCAAAGCCTAATGTGCCAACTTACCTGTGTTGCACCACTGTGTGGCGCTGCCATTACTGCAGTGACACATGTCTGTGGTCATTAGGTTACCCTAGCTGGAGCAATTACTTTTAAATTCAATGATAACTTATTGAATGGTTAGTTGTGCAACGACAGCAACCCCCAAGAGAATGTAGCCCATTAATGTCAGCTGGCCAAGAACTGTTCAAAACAATCCTGCTGCGTGTTAAGCTAGGCAGTACAGCTGTAAGGACAGCTTGCTTTCAAACAGGTACATATGTCTGGAGGATGACAATGCAGTAATTGCAGCTTGTTTACCTCCGGTATTTAACTTGTCTATATATGCACATGTATATATGAAATGACACAAATTCATATGTCATGACACTGACTTTGAACACAACCTGGATGCAGAACCACCTGAGGATCATTGTGTGAGAGTCTGGTAACCATGTGGTCAACTGCTTGGAAAAGTAGCCACTCTTATGAGTTGTGAACAGATGGATGATGGATGCAATGCCATGGCATTAGCTCATTTTTACATTTGCTGGAATGATCCAAAACTGGTGTAACTTTCATATTCTATGGATCAACTAGAGACTCACATCACCACATCTTACCCACCACGTCTGCTAACATTTTATGAACATCCAGCTTGAGTCCGCTCTGTTTTGTGGTCCTCTGTAAATCCCTTATTTGGGCCATTTGTTTAACCCCCCCATCTTGTCCTGTTATGTCACTTCATACACACTTTCACCTTGCAACTGTGTATCCAGGTAACATAGGTCATTTTCACAAAGAAAATTAATGTACTGTACATGTATTGCACAGTTACCATGTTGCCATATGAGACTTTGAATTACACTACTCACAAAAAGTTAGAGATATTTGGCTTTCAGGAGAAATTTATGGAAAATTTTGTTCAGAATTTGACAGAATATCAGCTGTGGCTATACCACTGCTGTACTAGCATGTTTTTTTTTTAAATAACCAAGGCACTTAAATGCAAGCATTTATTTTGTTAAAGAAAAAAACAAAACAGTGAACAAAATTAGAGAACAGGAACCACTGTGTCACAAGAAGATTTAAACTACGGGTGGGACAAAAGACTGATTTAGTGATGATCGTGATACTTTACACTACTGACGCTGCACCGATCCCTCAACGCATCAACTGACCTTTTATTAATTATATACAGTACAGTACATATTCATGAAAATGTTGCGTACTCTTGGGTATTCAACCAGTTGCATTTTCAGTCCACTAGATGGTGCCAAGCAAGCACCCAGTCAAGTGAGAATTTTGTGTTGATTCCTTCCGATTTTCCCCACAATCAGAGCCCTCAAGGCAGGATAAAGCAGACTGAACAGGTTCTAAAAGCTCTGTCTGAAACAGTCCGTTTTCAGCCTGGCATTAATAAGCCCACAATGTGATCCATTAATTAAATTATCCTGCTATGTGTGCAAGATGATTCAAGTATGCATTTAAAAGTAACATAAGTTACTTTTCCAAGTAACTAGTTACTTTAATCATGCAGTAATTGGTAAAGTAACTCAGTTACTTTTGAAAAGAACTAGTAACTGTAATTAGTTACTATTTTTTAGTAACTTGCCCAACACTGCTCGGAACACGCGGGCCAGAACACGTTTTAGAGCAGCAGAACAACGGCTAAGCTAAAGAGACACCAGCATGGAGCTCACTTTATCCAAGCACCAGTTAAGTGAAGTTTATTTATGAAGCACTTTTCACAGACATACAGTTACAAAGCACTGTACAATAAACTGGAATAAAAGGAAGTTGATCAATAAAAAATAATTTTAAAAAATACAAAAACAAGGTAAAACACAAGGTTAAAATAATTTAAAAATATCAGACTTACCATTAAAAAGCAGTGGAATTTAAACTCAACGGAAACCCTCGTTAAACAAAAAAGTTTTCAGCTGCTTTTTAAAGAGTCAGTTAAACACAGCTGGAGTGGGAGTCAATTCCAAACAACAGTTCACCGCCCCCCCGTGTGCAGAGATGCAGCTCTGTGGAAAATGAAGCCCCGAGGACACTTTATTATATGAAAGACATGTCAGCAGTTTTACTTTGGGACATGAGTTGAGGTTGAATAAGGTGAAAAAACTGGAAATACAGTATGTGGGATCGTGATATAGGCAGCTCAGTGGAGCAGTGGTTAGCACTGTGGCAGCACAGCAAGAAGGTCACAGGATCGATTCCACCCCTGGCCATCATGGGTTTGATCCCACCTCTGACCATCGGTGACCCATCTGTGTGGAGTTTGCATGTTCTCCCCGTGTCTGTGTGGGTTTAGTTCGGGTACTCTGGTTTCCTCCCACAGGCCAAAGACATGCAGGTTAGGTTAACTGGCATCAACTGGGGATTATAAATTGTCCTTAGGTATGACTGTGAGAGTGAATGGTTGTCTGTCTCTCTGTGTTGGCCCTGTGATGGACTGGCGATCTGTCCAGGGTGGACCCTGCCTCTCGCCCAAAGACACTGGGATAGGCTCCAGCCCCCTGCAACCCAAAAAGGATTACACGGTAGAAGATGGATGGATGGATGGATGGGATCGTGATACTTGATATTGTGATTATTGTTGAATCGTGATAGAATCGTATTGTAAGTATCACCATCTGAATTGAATCGATTCCCACCCCTAATTTAAAAATATTTTTTTTTAGGACTAGAGGATTCAAAAATTAATAGGAAGTGTGGAGGCCGTTGCTTTGAATGACTTTAGCACATCTGCACCCACAGGACATCACTAGTTTCTCACGCTGCTCAGGTTTTATCAAAATGTTTAAATCTTCTCTTCTGACACAGTGGTCACTGTTCTCTAATTTTGCTCGCTGTTTTTTTTTTTTTTTTTTTAACTAAATGTTTGTGTTGAAGTGTCTTGGTTATTACAATAATAATAGCATGCTAGCACAGCAGTGGTATAGCCACAGCTGATATTCTGTTAAATTCTGAACAATGAAGAACAACAATATTTCAGAATAAATCAAGTATTAACACACTGTTCTGTAATTTTGATCTCCACTGTATATGGACACACATTAGAACAGGGCCATTCAATTACAAAATCAGTTGGGCCACAATCTGAAATCAAGACATGTAACTGGGCTGCACATGTTCAGCGATCTGTGAATGACAAATTTCAAACCAACACAGATCAATATGATGAACAAATATGCACTTTTTATTCATTGTCTTGGTTTTAAATGTGCACTTGACAAAGGCACATCAAAAGTGCATAAAAATAACAACAGTGCTGGGGTTGAGCAGAACTTGTAGTAGAAATATTTTTCCTCTTGAACAACATTTAAATAAACAGAATGAAAAAAATTCTGTAAATAACCACTTTGGTCACATCTTACTCAGGCATATCTCAAAGTACATAAAAACTCAGTGTGCACTGTTAGTAGCATTAACATTTGTTTCCCTTTTGAAATGAAATATACTACATCCTGGTCATAACTGACCTTGGCACATCACAAAGTGCATTTAGCTGAATAAAAATTGAACTGTCAAACACTTCAGTGCACAAACTCCAAGAAAAGATTGATAACATTAACAAACATTGCACAGCCACTATTGTGGTTTGTTTAAAATCACCACGTGTGAGTAGGTACCTCTTTTTATAATTGCACATTCCGTGACACACACATCAGTCAACCAAACATTTCTAGTAGAGTTAAGGATGTAAAAAGCACCCCCTTAAAAACTTGAGTAATGACTTCAGTCTTGAAGGTTTGAGATGTTTCTCCAAAATTTATAACAATTTTCTTATAATTTTCTACTTTTCTCTCCAAATTTATCTAAATTTGAAACCATTTTCCTCAAATTTGTAATTTCCTCTTGTAAAACTGACTTTTCTTGTACATTTGAGACTTAATTATAAAGTTGTGGATTTTTATGGCTAATTTTTGTTTATTTTTTAAATAAAATTATTGCTTTTTTTTTATATAAATTTGAAACAGACTGTATTAAAATTTTGACTTTTTTTCCTTATACAATTTACACTGTTGACCATAAGTCTGCAGAGCCAGAACAGAACAATGATTTAACTCTGATTTCAACGAAAAAAATATTAATACATACATCCATCTTCTTCCGCTTAATCCTTTTTGGGTCGTGGGGGGCTGGAGCCTATCCCAGCATCTTAGGGCGAGAGGCAGGGTCCACCCTGGACAGATCGCCAGTCCATCGCAGGGCCAACACAGAGAGACATACAACCATTCACTCTCAGTCATATCTAAGGACAATTTAGAATCCCCAGTTTGATGCCAATTAACCTAACTTGCATGTTTTTGGCATGTGGGAGGAAACCGGAGAAATCCCGGAGTAAACCCACGCAGACACGGGGAGAACATGCAAACTCCTCACAGATCAGTTATATTTAATGAAATAAATTAACTTAAATAACCAAAGATGCAGTTATTTCTGTTAAAATATTTCTATATATTTATATTTTTTTTTGAAATCTCCTCCCCACCCAGATAGCAGGAAAAACCTCCCTTATTTTGAAATCCAAATGTTGGCACGTTTAGTTTGTCTGAAGGCTGCTGATGGATTAAAGTCAATGACTGTGAATTTCAGTCATCTTAACTTGCCAGGTATATAATATCCATCCATCCATTCCTCCATGGATGGATGGATATTGTAGCAGCTGGTGAAGTCAATCCTCAGCGATTCAGTCACTCTTGCCTTTCCCTGCATACAGTATGAAGCTTAACCACACCTGTCTGCGAAGCGACTCCTATTCATTACTGCTCCCATTACCAGCGGGTTAAAACCACCATAAATGCCTCCACTGCTTACATATCTCTTCTGCTTTTTTCTGCATTTTAAGTACTTTAATAAGCTCATGTTTCTTTCAGACAGCGACGCTAGAAAGACGCTCTGCCTGCTGCTGACTGGAACGCTCACGTGGGCGAGGCGCTTCTGAACTTCATGCGGATGACGGTCACACGTGTTGTTCGTGTGCATGCTTGCGGACCGTCATTCCTTCATAATTTTTTTTCTTAAATTTTTATTTCCTTGCCGTGGCCTGGGCCACTCAGAGGCTGGTTCTGGGCCGCATGTAGCCCGCAGGCCGCTAACTGAATAGGCCTGCATTAGAGGGACAGTTTCATTTGACTAATGAAATAGCTGCATACTAAAATAAAAAAAGCACACCTCAGAGAAAGTTCTTCATGACAATATGTAACTGATGAAAACCCTGAAACAAAACTCACATCATCAGTAATTGAGTTTAACCACATAGGTAGAAATACATATTTCAATTTGACACATAATACTTGGCGGTCTACTAAGTGACACAAGTATAATTCTTAGTTTTTTAAGTTTATCTATTAATCCATTGTATTTTATGTATTATTAATCGATAAACACAATATAGCCATTTCATGCATCGCGGGCAGCAAAATATATGATACATCAAATATATTTGGTATAACAGAGCTTCTTATTTTTGCACAGTAATACTAGTCATGGTGGAACAATACATTTATTTATTTAACCTTATACAAGGAAGGCCCACTGAGAGGCAACTTCTCACTTTCAAGGACACCCTGTTCACACTCGCACAGTTACACACTCACACCTGGAAGCTGCCCAGTACAACCACAGACTGACCTGTGGCCACTGAGCAGCTCCACCGCAGTAGTTGGGGTTGAGGGCCTTACTCAAGGGCACCACAGTGGGGTTAAGGAGGGAGGGACAAACACTTCTACGTATGCCATCTGTCCCACCCAGATCTGATCTTGCCAGTCCTAGGGTTGAACCAGTGACCCTCCGCTCACCAGTTCACACCCCTAACCAGGAGTCCACCACTGCAAATGTAACAAAATCAAATCAATCTGTCTTAGCTTGTTACTGCTATTTTATAATTTGCATTTGTGGAACTATTGTATAAAAGGGACATTACACTGAAGGCCAAGCCAAACCCAGCCACAGGGGGTGCACAAGCCAGTGTACTCCTAATGCCGGTCCCAAGCCTGGGTAAATGGGGAGGGTTTTGCCAGGAAGGGCATCAGACGTAAAACCTTTGCCAAATCAAACATGCGGATTATGATGACTGAGACTTTCATACCGGACTGGTCAAGGCCTTGGTCAACAACAACTGTCACCGGTGCTGTTAACTGACAGGGTGCCGGTGGAAATTGGACGACTGTTGGTCGTAGATCAAGGGGGCGGGGGGGTGTTAGGAGGGAGAGAGAGAAAAGGAAAGGTAGAAGTGTGGAGGTGAGAGTAGGGACGTTAAATGTAGGGCCTATGACTCGTAAAGCCAGAGAGTTGGCTGATATGATGGAGAGAAGAAAGGTAGACATACTATGTGTTCAAGAAACCAGATGGAAGGGAAGCAAGGCTAGGAGCATTGGAGATGAATTTAAACTGTTCTACCATGGTGTAGAAAGGCAGAGAAATGGAGTAGGAGTAGTCTTGAAGGAAGAGTATGTGAAAGGTGTTCAGGAAGTAAAAAGGAAGTCAGAATCATGAGTTTGAAGCCAGAAGTCAAAGGTGTGATGTTGAACGTTGTCAGTGCATATGCACCACAAGTTGGATGTCTGATAGAAGAGAAAAAGGAATTCTGGAGTAAGTTGGATGAAGTGGTAGAGAGTGTTCCCAGGGAGGACAGAGTGGTGATTGGAGCGGACTTGAATGGACATGGAGGTGAAGGGAACAGAGGTGATGAGGAGGTCCTGGGTAGGTATGATCTTAACGACAGAAATGTGGAAGGACAGATGGTTGTGGATTTTTCTAAAAGGATGGAAATGGCTGTGGTGAACACATATTTCAAGAAGAGAGAGGAGCATAGGGTGACTTACAGAAGTGGAGAAAGGTGCACACAGGTGGACTACATCTCTTGCAGAAGGAGAAATCTGAAAGAGACAGGAGACTGCAAGGTGGTGGCAGGGGAGAATGTAGCTAGACAGCATCGGACGGTAGTCTGTAGGATGACTTTTCAGAAGAAAGCAGGTCACACAAAGTTCAGGAAGGAGTTGATACAGGTTCTGGGTGGTAGGGAAGAAATACCAGATGACTGGGAAAGTACAGCAAAAGTATTGAGGGAAATTGGTCGAAAGGTATGTGGTGTATCCAGTGGACAGAGGAAAGAAGACAAGGAGACTTGGTGGTGGAATGAGGAGGCACAGGAAAGTACTCAATGGAAGAGGTCAGCAAAGAAAAAGTGGGATAGACAGGGAGACAAAGAAAGTAGACCTGAGCATTTGGAATCTAGGCACATGGCAAAGAGAGAGAGGTGGCAAAGGAAAAGGAAAAGACAGAGTGAGTTGTATGAGAGGCTGGACACTAAGGAAGAAGAAAAGGACTTGTATCAGCTAGACAGAGACATCAAGCTGGAAAGGATGTGCAGCAGGTTAGGCTGATTAAGGACAGAAATGGTATTGTACTAACTAGGGCTGTCGCGGTAGAGGAATTTCCCCTGCGGTGACAGTGGACAGCTCAATACCGCGGTATGCGGTATTATTGCAAATGTTTTTAGGACCCTGTGGATTTGTAATTTAAACAGGGTTTATAACTTAATGTGGCAAATGAGGGAAGCTGTGAGAGTCTCGCTGCAGCTCGCTCTTAACTTTATGCGCGTGTGTTACAACTGTGCGGAGCTCCGCTTTTTATACAGGCATGAACTGCTGATTCTGCTAAAAAAAAAAAACAATCATTTTCATAAAGCAGTGGCAGTAACTAAGAGGTGTGTGAACTGGCGACTGCAGCAACATTCAGCTTATGCGCAGGACAGTCTCCGTGATTTTTGCCGCTGTCCGAAAAATCTCGTTTAAACAAGCTGCTCTCGGAGCTCGTACACGGAGCATACACAGTCAGGATCATACACACTCCGCTGAGAAGGAAATAACACGCTTTGTGCCATTTCAATGCTCACTGTTATGGCTGTATTTAACAAGGAGTCCAAATGCTTTCACCACCACTGCCTGCTGGAGTCCGTCTGGAGAGAGTCCCCCAAACGGCAGCAGCACCGTGTGCTGTGGAAGCTTCTAGAGTACCGGGTGCAAACATGCTGTTGGTAATAAAAATACACTTCATTTAGCAATTTATTTAATAATCAATAGGGGCACATAAGTGAACGAGATATAGCCCCACACACACACAAAAAAGTGAACACCGCAGTTGTTGCGGTTGGTCATTTTCCTCCGCGGTAGGCGTGTCCATAGTGCGATATTACATAACTGCAGTTATCGCGACAGCCCTAATACTAACAAATGACGAGAGTGTGCTGAGAAGGTGGAAGGAATGCTTTGAAGAACTGATGAAAAAAGAAAATGAGAGAGAGGAGGATGGATGAAGGAAAGATGGTGAACAAGGAAGTCGTGAGGATTAGCAAGGTGGAAGTGAGGGCAGCTTTGAAGAGGATGAAGACTGGAAAGGCGGTTGGTCCAAATGAAATACCTGTGGAGGTATGGAGATGTTTAAGAGAGATGGTAGTGGACTTTTTAGCCAGATTGTTTAACACAATCTTGAAGAGTGAGAGGATGCCCGAGGAGTGGAGAAGAAGTGTTTTGGTACCAATTTTCAAGAAGAAAGGTGATGCTCAGAGCTGTAGTAACTACAGAGGCATAAAGTTGATCAGCCACACTATGAAGATATGGGAATGAGTTGCTGAAGCCAAGTTGAGAGGAGAGGTGACAATCAGTGAACAGCAGTACGGTTTCATGCCAAGAAAGAGTACTGCAGATGCAATGTTTGCTCTCAGAGTGCTGACAGAGAAGTATAGAGAAGGTCAGATGGAGTTGCACAGTGTCTTTGTGGATCTAGAGAAAGCATGACAGAGTGCCAAGAGAGGAAGTGTGGTACTGTATGAGGAAGTCAGGAGTGGCAGAGAAGTATGTGAGGGTGGTGCAGGACATGTATGAGGACAGCGAGACAGTGGTGAAGAGCACAGTAGGAGTGACGGAAGGATTCAAGGTGGGGGTGGGATTACATCAGGGATCGGCTCAGAGCCCCTTCTTGTTTGCCATGGTGATGGACAGGCTGACAGACGAGATCAGGCAGGAGTCTCCGTGGACCATGATGTTTGCAGATGACATTGTGATCTGTAGTGAGAGTAGGGAGCAGGTGGAAGAGAACCTGGACAGGTGGAGGTATGCTCTGGAGAGAAGAAGAATGAAAGTCAGTAGAAGCAAGACAGAATACATGAGTGTGAATGAGAGGGAGGCAGGTAAAACAGTGAAGATGGAAGGAGTAGAGGTCGTGAAAGTAGATGAGTGTAAATACCTGGGGTCAACCATCCAAAGCAATAGAAAATGTACAAGAGAGGTGAAGAAGAGAGAGTGCAGGCAGGGTGGAGTGGGTGGAGACGAGTGTCGGGGTGATTTGTGACAGAAGGGTAGCAGCAAGAGTGAAAGGGAAGATTTACAAGACAGTAGTGAGAGCTGCTATGATGTATAGTTTGGAGACGTGGCACTGACAAAGGCTACGGTCACACTGCAGGTTTTAATGCTCAATTCCAATTTTTTTGCACAAATGTGACCCATATCTGATTTTTTTAATGACAGTCTGAACAGCACATATCTGATTTTTTCACACCAGACCCAGGCCACTTTCATATGTGGTCCTAATTCGGATACATATCTGATATTTTCCATAGCGACCTCCGTCTGAACGGTCATGTCGCATTTCATCCAACTTTTTCCTCAATGAAGTGAGACAGACGCTACAATTCTGAGGTGGAGGATGCAGCCAGCAAGGGGGAGACAGCTGATTTGTGCTCTCTTTTTAATCAATCTCCTTCCCTTTATCACTGGATTGTAATTTTTTTTGCCTCCGACTGCACAATAACTTCAAAACTTTGGGGGGGGGGGTGTTCAGGGCTGAACCCATCAGACATTCCAGGCGCACAGTAAAGGCACATTGAAGGATCGATCAGCTCTGTTAAAGCAGAGCTGATCACAGTGGTCATCTGGCCTGTAGAGGAACGAAGCTGGTGTCACATTTATGATTTTAACATTTTATTTTGCTGCACTGCATCAGGGTTAAGAAATTCTGTCCCCCCACCCCCCCTCCTCAATCATTCTACAACGCTGTCTGACGTTACGTTTTCTTCTGCACATGTGGGTCACTTCATAGCTGTAGACCGTTCACACACACACACAGTCTGATGGGGGTCACATTTAAGTTGTAATGTGAATGCCCCCACACACACACACACAAAAAAAATCGGATCTCAGCAAAAAATTAGAATTGAGCATCAAGACCTGCAGTGTGACCGTAGCCAAAAAGACAGGAGATGGAGCCGGAGGTGGCAGAGTTGAAGATGCTAAGATTTTCATTGGGAGTGACTAGGAGGAACAAGATTAGAAATGAGTCTATCAGAGGGACAGCTCAGGTCAAGTGGTTTGAAGACAAAGTAAGAGAGGCAAGGTTGAGATGGTTTGGACATGTGCAGAGGAGGGATAGTGAATATATTGGACAAAGGATGTTGAAGATGGAGCTGCCAGGGTGGAGGACAAGAGGAAGACCATAGAGCAGACTCATGGATGGAGTGAATGAGGACATGGAGAGGGCTGGTGTTACAGAGGAAGATGCAAGGGATTAGGGTGAGATGGAGGCAGATGATCTGCTGTGGTGACCCCCTAAAGGCAGCAGCCAAAAGAAGACGACGACGACACTGGAGGTCAAGCGGCATTATGAATGTAGTTTCACGGTATGACTAAATCAAATCAACCTTTATTGTCATGTTGCTGTACATACAACTGTAGTGCAGGCAAGATGAAATTATGTTTCTCTCGGCATCCATATAAGTAAAAAGAACATAATTTAAGACACACTCACACACACCCTCACCCCCCACCCCAACACAGCCATTCACACTTCCCTGAGACACACTTGAAACTAACTAAATCACCCTGTAGCTATAGCCATTCACTGATCCAATCCATCTCCCATGTAATACTGCCTAAATCTACAATACAGATCTGTTGTTCTATGTACATACTGTATGTGGAAAAGACTTTTTGAAACTGGTCTCTAAATTTGTAGTTAGTAAAGTATGTAATGAATTCACATGACCTCATATTATTAACATACGCTGCCTTAATAAGTGTGAAGAATAAAGTGACTATAGCTTGGGGTTTGGTGTGAGTGCGTACCTGTGTATTCTGAGTGGGGATCTGCAGCAGTAGGGCCAGAGCGTTGTGATCAAAGGTTTCATCAAGGGCGAGCAGTGCTCCGTGAACTCCACTCTCATAAAGGTTACCACTATACTCTTTAAGTCCGATGGCTTGGATCCAGCTGACCACACGCTCATTAGTCCACACCAGCACATCTGAAGTGACCATAAAAAAGGCAGGAGAGGGAAGGAAATCCAACTTGGTTATCATTTTTTTCAACATCTTTCAACATTATGTCATACGAGAGGATTGCTTGTCTACCTCTGTGCTCCAGCTGTGACTCCTCTCTCCTCCTCTCCAGCTCCTTCCTGTCATAGTTGAGCCTCCTCAGACACATGACACCACACTGAAAACTGTTCCTATTACACAAACACAGATGGTTGTTAAGCTTTTATTTTGATCACTATGGAGCTCTACAACACCAACAAATATGCTAAAGGGCCATCCACACCAAGCGCGTACCGGAGAGGTGGCCTAGAGGTAGAGCATCCGCCCCACAACCAACAGGTCGAGTTCAAGTCCTGGCCGGGTCATGCTAAAGACCATATGAAAATGGAACTTCTTGCTGCCAGTTTGGGGCTCAGCAAAAATGGAACGGAGGAGGAGAATGTGGTGGCAGTGGCTCAGGAGGTAGAGTGGGTTGTCCAATAACCAGTGTTGGCGGTTCGAATCCCACTCTCCCCAGCCATCCTGCCGTTGTGTTCCTGGGCAAGACACTTTACCCACCTTGCCTCCAGCGTCCATGACACTGGGCATGAATGTGTATAAATGTTCGGTAGTGGTCGGAGAGGCCGTTGGCACAGACTGGCAGCCATGTTTCCGTCAGTCTGCCCCAGGGCAGCTGTGGCTACAGCAGTAGCTTACCACTACTATTGTCTGTGGAGTGAATGAATAATGTGTCCACTGTAAAGCATCTTTCAGTGTCTATGAAAAGCGCTATATAAATCTGATGCATTATTATTATTACTATAAAGATAACTATAAAAATATAGTTTTAAAAATCGTTCTAACTCAAGTGGATGGCAGTGTCCGCACTGCTGTAGTGTGGACATTGCCTTCCATTTGAGTTAGAACGATTTTTAAAACTATCATTTCATAGTTCTAGTTATTTTTATAGTGCTTGGTGTGGATGGCCTTTAAGAGAAACAAAAAGTATCTGAGTGCAGTACTGTTGTTTCTAGCATCAAGTCCAGTTAAAATGATTAAAATGTGGAAAGGGATAATTCACAAGTGTTGAATTCCAGAAAATATTAGTTGTATACTGTACTGCCACTGTAGTTTTACCTGTGGAAGCTGTCCACCATTTTTAGCTGTCCCCTGAGGTCCTTCTTGGTGAGGTGATCAAGCATGCGGGCATCCACCAGTGACTCCATGAAGTAAGAACGGTACTGTGGCAAACCCAGGCTCGGCAGCCACTCATTACCGATCCACTCGTGGTTCATGTCTCCATATGCCAACGTCTGTGCTCGGACAAAGGAGATCTTTATCAGTGATTGTGAGACCATGCAGATAAAATGCAGGTACCAAGCTAATCACAAGTCTGGAATATTCATTACATCAACACACAACAATGCACTAACTTTTATGATTAAAATGTGAGTGAAAACCCCATTTGTGATCAGTACTGGGATGTTTATATTTACTCAGATATGATGTTCATAGACTGTTTCACAACTTGAACGCAACGTGTGGTTTTTGCAAATTAAGCCAAAAGTGCTGCACAGTGAAAAATCAGTTTTTTCTTTTGAAACCACCAAAAGGGACAACTTTCATCAGAAACTAACCTATCACACATATATCATGGTCTCAATTCCTATTTTTTAAAATGATTTTCAAAATTAACTACAATACATTGACTTTACAGTAATTTGGCCATGACAATTATCTAAAGATCACAGCTATAATTAAACACTGATAGTGAGTCAATAATGGATATTAGCGTTGTCATGATACCTGTATTTCAAACCCAACACTGATCCTAGGACTGGGTGATATCTCCATATTTTAAAATGTTAATGATATATTTTCCTCTGCAACACAGGATGACCCCAGCATCATTATTGATACAACCCACTCGGCTTCTTCTTCCTCTGAACGTTGGGGGGGGGGGGGGGGGCTTGAGCATCGTCACTGCACTCATCCTGCCCAAGACAACCCCTACAATGTAAAGCTCTCACGCAGTGCTGCAGAATGTCTGATTCCTGACAAGCTGGAAGCTCAACCCAGCAGGCCTGGTTGCTATGACTACCAACAACGAGGGTTATGTTGTGAAAGTGGCGCGAGTGGACTGATGAAGTGTTTTTAGCCACACACCTCAACTCTCCATTGGTGAGAAGAGTGCAGTATTGAGTGAATTTATATGAAATAAGATACCAACGCATAATGCTGAGTAAAAACTGTAAAACTAACTTACAGGGCTAATATCCTAATATTGTCCACAAGATGAAACATCTAGAAATGTTATACAGCGGCCACTGCTGAAACTAAACATAACCTCCATAAACCATCAGACCTACTAATGTGGCGGCAGTGGCTCAGGAGGTATAGCGGGTCGTCCAATAACCAGGGGGTTGGCGGTTTGAATCCCGCTCTCCCCAGCCATCCTGCCGTTGTGTCCCTGGGCAAGACACTTTACCCACTTTGCCTCCAGTGTCCATGACACTGGGCATGAATGTGTATAAATGTTTGGTAGAGGTCGGAGAGGCCGCTGGCACAGATTGGCAGCCACATTTCTGTCAGTCTGCCCCAGGGCAGCTGTGGCTACAGAAATAGCTTACCACTGCCATTGTCTGTGGAATGAATGAATAATGTGTCCACTGTTAAGTGTCTTTGAGTGTCTATAAAAAGCGCTATATAAATCTGATGCATTATTATTATTACTACTATAATGTGGGAGGGAGAGAGAGAGCAATGATTAAATTATTAACATGAGTGCTACATATACATTTAAATTACATATGTATACAACTGTTTCAGTTATTTGCTGGTGATTTTAACCAAAATAATTTATTCAGCGTCATTTGTAGTTTACATAACACATACAGTTTTTGTATTGAGATATAAACATTGAGCATAGAGATACTGAATAATTATATCAAGGTATGATTTTTGGCCTATAGCACCCAGACCTGATAATATTTGAAAACATCTGTTACTACCTAATACCATTTCCAACAAACAAAAAATTGATTTATTTTATTTTAACATACAATGACATTGACGAAAACAATTACATTTATGAGAAAATAGTTGCAACTTTGAGACAAAAAGCTGCTAAAATTTATAAATTTACCTTAAAAAGACATTAACACATGAGAAAAAGCTGCTACTTTACAAGAAAAAGGTAGTAAAAGAGAGAAACAATGCTAATTTTAGAGAAAAAATGTTGCTAATTTATTAGAAAAAGACTGACAAGACAAAGGTCACAAATTTATGAGAAAAATCACAAATTTATCAGGAAAAGCTGGTAATTTATGAATTTTCAATAAAAAACAGTAAGAACAGTAAAAACAGTATACAGTATACAGTATATGACAAATATTTTAAGGTTCTCTTAATTAGCGCAAAAAAGCTGCAAATGGATATGTAGCCCAACACTAATTTTCAGTAGCAATCAACATATGAGTATCAATTTTTTTGACTACCCTAATGGACATATATAATATTGTACAAAGGTTACATTGTTCTTTTTTGTCTTGGAGTCATTTTCATTTATGATTAGGGAAATCTTTAAAAGGCCAGGAATGGGACATCTGGAAACTGTCTGTGTTGTAATAAAGTGAACTGAATACTCAAAGTTCATTTCTTAGAAGGATGGTGGGTCTAAGTTCAGATTTCATACAGTACCTTCAAGATCTACCCCAGGTACATGGGGGACATCTGTCCAAAATTAAAAATGGAAGAAAAGGTTTTCTGCAGTCAATTGTAGATCCTACCCAGTTATCAAAATACAGCCACGGTACCTGACAATGTACAGATGGATTTCAATGTTTACAAACATCTGGGTCACCAACAATAAGCACATGCAGCCACTGTACAGAAAGTTGCTGTTTATGCTCCAGCGGACAGAACTGATGATTAAAAGGCTAAAAAATAATCTCTCTATATAAAAGGGATTCTGTGGTGCGAGTATGTATGTACAGTGCATCTGGAAAGTACTCACAGCGCTTCACTTTTTCCACATTTTGTTATGTTACAGCCTTATTCCAAAATGGATTAAATTCATTTTTTTACTCAAAATTCCACACACAATACCCCATAATGACAATGTGAAAAAAGCTTTTGTGAGATTTTTGCAAATTTATTAAAAAAAACTAAGAAATCACATGTACATAAGTATTCACAGCCTTTGCTCAATACTTTGATGCACCTTTGGCAGCAATTACAGCCTCAACATTTTTTTTGAATATGATGCCACAAGCTTGGCACACCTATCTTTGGGCAGTTTGGCCCATTCCTCTTTGCAGCATCTCTCAAGCTCCATCAGGTTGGATGGGAAGCGTCAGTACACAGCCATTTTCAGATCTCTCCAGAGATGTTCAATTGGATTCAAGTCTGGACTCTGACTGGGTCACTCAAGGACATTCACAGAGTTGTCCTTCAGTCACTCCTTTGATATCTTGGCTGTGTGCTTAGGGTCGTTATCCTGCTGAAAGATGAACCATCGCCCCATTCTGAGGTCAAGAGCGCTCCGGAGCAGGTTTTCATCCAGGATGTCTCTGTCCATTGCTGCATTCATCTTTCCCTCTATCCTGACTAGTCTCCCAGTTCCTGCTGCTGAAAAACATCCCCACAGCATGACGCTGCCGCCACCATTGGCATGGTTACTGTATGAGTGGTGCCTGGTTTCCTCCAAACATGACACCTAGTATTCACACCAGAGAGTTCAATCTTTGTCTCATCAGACCAGAGAATTTTGTTTCTCATGGTCTGAGAGTCCTTCGGGCGCCTTTTGACAAACTCTAGGCGGGCTGCCATGTTTCTTTTACCAAGGAGTGGCTTCCGTCTGGCCACTCTACTATACAGGCCTGATTGGTGGATTGCTGCAGAGATGATTGTCCTTCTGGAAGGTTCTCCTCTCTCCACAGAGGAATGCTGGAGCTGTGACAGAGTGACCACTGAGTTCTTGGTCACCTCCCAGACTAAGACCCTTCTCCCCTGATCACTCAGTTTAGATAGCCAGCTCTAGGACGAGTCCCGGTGGTTCCAAACCTCTTCCATTTACGCATTATGAAGGCCACTGTGCTCACTGGGACCTTCAAAGCAGCAGAAATTTTTCTGTACCCTTCCCCAGATTTGTGCCTCGAGACAATCCTGTCTTGGAGGTCTACAGACAATTCCTTTGACTTCATGCTTGGTTTGTGCTCCGACATGCACTGTCAACTGTGAGACCTTATATAGACAGGTGTGTGCCTTTCCAAATCATGTCCAATCATCTGAATTTACCACAGGTGGACTCCAATTAAGCTGCAGAAACATCTCAAGGATGATCAGTGGAAACAGGATGCACCTAAGCTCAATTTTGAGCTTCATGGCAAAGGCTGTGAATACTTATGTACATGTGATTTCTTAGTTTTTTCTTTTTAATAAATTTGCAAAAATCTTAAAAAAAATTATTTTTTCACATTGTCATTATGGGGTATTGTGTGTAGAATTTTGAGGGAAAAAATGAATTTAATCCCTTTTGGAATAAGGCTGTAACATAACAAAATGCGGAAAAAGTGAAGCGCTGTGAATACTTTCTGGATGCACTGTATGTATGTATGTATGTACAGTGGATATAAAAAGTCTACACACTCCTGTTCAAATGCCAGGTTTTTGTGATGTAAAAAAATGAGACCAAGATAAATCATTTCAAAACTTTTTCCAACATTAATATGACCTATAACCTGTACAGCCCAACTGAAAGGCAAACTGAAATCTTTTAAGGCAGGGGGGGGGGACAAAACAACTTGCAATAACCCAGTTGCATAAATATGCACACCCTTAAACTAGTACTTTGTTGCTGCACCTTTGACTTTTATTACAGCACTCAGTCTTTTTGGGTAGGAGTCTATCAGCGTGGCATATCTTGATGTGGCAATATTTGCCCACTCTTCTTTGCAAAAACACGCCAAATTTGTCAGATTGCAAAGGCAGCGCCTGTGCACAGCCCTCTTCAGATCACCCCACAGATGTTCCATCGGATTTAAGTCGGAACTCTGGCTGGGCCATTCCAAAACCTTAATCTTCTTCTGATGAAGCCATTCTTTCATTGATTTGGATGTGTGCTTTGGGTCACTGTTGTGCTGAAAGATGAAGTTCCTCTTCATCTTCAGCTTTCTAGCAGAAGCCTGAAGGTTCTGTGCAAACACTGAATGGTATTTGGAACTGATCATAATTCCCTCCACCTTGACTAAGGCCCCAGTTCCAGCTGAAGAAAAACAGCCCCCAAGCATGATGGTGCCACCACCATGCTTCAGTATAGATGTGGTGTTCTTCTGGTGATGAGCAGTTTTGTGTTTGTGCCAAATATACTTTTTGGAATTATGGCCAAAAAGTTCAACCTTGGTTTCATCGGGCCATAACACATTTTCCCACATGTGTTTGGGAGATTTCAAATGTGTTTTTGCAAAATGTAGCCGGGCTTGGATGTTTTTCTTCGTAAGATAAGGCTTCCATCTTGCCACCCAAGACGGGAGACTGTTGTCACATGCACTAAACAGCCAGTACTTGCCAGAAATTCCTGCAGCTCCTTCAATGTTGCTGTCGGCCTCTTGGCAGCCTCCCTCACCAGTTTTCTTCTCGTCTTTTCATCAATTATGGAGGAACATCCAGTTCTTGGTAATGTCACTGTTGTGCCATATTTTCTCCACTTGATGATGACTGTCTTCACTGTGTTCCATGGCATATTTAATGCCTTGGAAATTCTTTTGTACCCTTCTCCTGACTGATACCTTTGAACAATGAGATCCCTCTAATGCTTTTGGAAGCTCTCTGCGGACCATGGCTTGTGCTATAAGATGTGACTACAAAAATGTCAGGAAAAGCCTACTAGAACAGCTGAACTTTATTTGGGATTAATTAGAGGCACTTAAAATGGTGGCAGGTGTGTGCTAACTCTCATTTAACATGAGTCTGAATGTGATTGGTTAATTCTGAACACAGCCACATCCCCAGTTATAGAGGGTGTGCATATTTATGCAAACAGGTTATTGCACATTTTTTATTTTTCCCCTTAGAAGATTTCAGTTTGTTTTTCAGTTGGATTGTACAGATTGTAGGTCATATTAATGTTGGAAAAAGTTTTGAAATGATTTATCTTGGTCTCATTTTTTTTACATCACAAAAACCTGGCATTTGAACAGGGGTGTGTAGACTTTTTATATTTACTGTATGTATGTACAGTATGTGGCAGAATCTTTGTTCCCCTGCTAACTCAGAGGCCACTTGACCGTGGGCTCTCATCTCTTGCACGTGATGCCACAATAAGTGAAGAGTGCACCTGACATGGTTTCACTGACTGCTTCACTGAAAATTGATAATTTTCCACTCAAAAACACAATAATAATCTGGAGATTTTGCCATCAACGTCCACTCTACCATGTCTCCCCCTGGAGGCTCTTCTCTGCAACTGCACCTAAACACTTCCAATTCCCCAAACTGCAACATACACTCTTATTAATCTTTTGCATGGTGATGCCACAGTACCTGACATGGTTTCAGTGACCACTTGACCATAAACCAGGCCAAAGGTGACGTTTTTTAACCGACCTTTACCGGCGGAGGTGTACACCGAGGGAGAATCAAGCACACCTGACATAGTCGGCAGAGTTTAGGATCTGTAGGTCTCTGTCCACAATCCAGGCGGTGTGGACTGACGGGCAGCTGGATCTGTTTGCGCATTACCAAAATGGCTTTCTGCTGTGTTCAGTTACTTCCATTCAAGAATCAAGAGCACTCCGGATCCAATCTCGCGCACTCCACTGTTCTCTCCGTCTGGCTCGCTCTTCACACTGGTGCTGGACTGTTGTGGGACGGGGAAATGGAGAGACTGCACTGCTTACACTCCATAATACACTCATTGTGGAGTGTCGTCGGACAAGGAAATGGATGACGATATTTTTGGAAATGGATGGGTGCTGGAGGAATCGTGCATATCCCACAGGACAGCAGCTGGGTGGACAGCAGGTAAAACCTGATTTAAGCCCCTCTGTGGAGCTTATGCTCCCTGTGTTGACAGGAGCATATTGTGCAAATAGGCCAGGGATGGACAACCACCGGCCTCCACCCTCATTCAGTGCGCCCCACCAGTCCATTTCCAAAAATCTATTATTTATTTATATCACGTTTGACTGTATTTCAAACATCATTCTTAAATGCAATTATAGTGTTCGCGAAGCAGAGGGAGCGCTAATCGAAACCTAGATGATGCTCTGTGCGAGTGGTCGAGCAAGAAAGCGAGTGAGGGAGCAGTGTGCAACAGAGTCTGTGTTGATTGGAGCAGGAGTAAAGCCAACATTAACAGGCTGCAAACATCAGTAAATGTACAGTACATGGTAGGCTGCTCTTAAATAACAGTAAATGCTGCAGTTCTTCAGTAATGATGGCCAGGTAAAGCCTCAGTGAAGCTCTGAGGCTTTCAAAGCTTACGGGCCTGATGCAGTTTGAGTCATTATCCTGGGCCACCGTGCATACAACTTGGCCTGTAATTCAGCCAGTAAGTCTTTTTATCACAGGATTTATTCTGTTTAATGTAGCACTAGCGACCATTAGTCTGGTGGGATGTAGTTTGGCCTCATCACAGATTCTGGCATTTGAAGGAGGAGGAAACGTTAAATTTTGTCATGAAACTGTAAGACAACGGAAGTTTTTTTTTTTTTTAAGAAAAAAGGACATAAGATACCATTTTAGACAATGTACCGGGGGGGCTGAAAAGTCCATAGGCTGACCACGATGCAGTGTTCTAATTTGACCAAATGCGGTTTATTTTTCAACAGCCTATGAACTTTTCAGCCTCCCTCGTAGACTTGCTTTTATATAGGTTTGATATCCACTGGAGTCCATCTTTAACAGTTTTGCAGGGGTTCTCCGCTTCCGGTATTTCAGATCCTGAGGCCAACTTGGGGACCGACTGTGTCAGGACTGACTTGACCCGTTACCCCTGAGCCAACGAACATTTGTCTTAAAGACTGAGTGAAATAATGCATCACTGGTTGACAAGGGTGTGTGGTTTCAGTGATCGATAGGCTATGACTGGTCCCTGGAGTACAATAAGCACAGAAATATTCAGGAATGAGTGGCTAAACTGCAGGATTCAAGCCAGCTAGTTGACGTTAGCTAGCCGCCAAAAATAACCTCTAAGAACAATGTATATGGTCAAGTATTAGTAGATGAACAAGGATTCCTGTGGGGGTGAATAGAATTTAGAGAAAATGGTGATCCAACCCGACTGAATCAACAGTCATGCTAATGCTAGGTGGCCTGTCAGTCACATGACTCATGTCAACCGACCACCTAGCCAAGTTAATGCTAATAGAGCTCAGTGCAGTATCGTGGCAAAAATATAACATAATAAGCCAGAATGGCATGAAATATACTATCGACTGTGGATTAGTGAACCAGAAAGAAACAACAATGTCTATTAGGATGACGGAAATGTTAAGAAAAAAATTATAATACAAACCATGCTTGGTAAGCTAACTTATTAGATTACTGTTGTCCAGATGACTGATAGATAGACTGGCCAATAATACAGCAGCAGGCAGGTATCAAGGATGCACTGGACTGGGTTTAATATGGAAGTGACGTGCTGTGACAAATCCATAACAGTTCATTTTGCTTTTTGGAGTGAAAAACGATATAAAGGCTGTTTTTTTAATGAGAAGAGAGTATTTTGAAATTTTTAAGATAATCAAGCGATCAACAGATGAATTTCAGAAGGCTGAAACCTAGGAAAACTCAACACTTATTACATGAGCACTACATACAGGAACATTCCTAACACTGCATCTGTACAGTAGACTGTTTTTGCAAAATTGCAGCTGACTCCAACTGAATTCCACAAAACCTGAGTTTAGGATTCATTTTACTTCCATTTGCACAGTTGACAGTGTAGCATGAGGGCATTCTGATGTTTGTACATCAACTATTTTTAAGTTGTCACAGCTTCCCACATTCTACTCAGCACAAAGGTGTGATTGTTTTGCAACCGGTCTGCAGATACACATGGCCAGTGACACACTGTGACATCAGCTGAAATCCATCTTAATGAAAATTAAATTTGAAATGACTGTGCCACATAAATGAACCATACTAGGAAATTGAAAGCACCACATGAATGATCCTTTTTGTCATTCTGTAAATGAACCCATGCAAAACAAATATTGGAAAATAATAAAAGTTTCAGATCTCATTTGACATTTAAAAGTTAGCTGGATCACTTATCAAGAAGACCAGAACAAACAAAACAAAGGTGGGATTAGGTGAGATTTGGGAGAGCGTGTGCAAACCTGGGCCCAGCTACCCTCGTCATCCTCCTGGTGTTAGCATGGTTAGGAGTGAGCATGGTGAGAAGAACAGAAAGGTGAGGGGTTAGTGAAGCAGCACTGCTGGGTTAGAGCAAATTCAAGTGCAAAGTAAAAAGTAAACAAACTATAAGAAAAATATAGGGAAAACAAAAATAAAAACAACATTAGGCAAGCATTCTACAGAAAATGAGAATAGTGGCAAAACAAAGCTACTAGAGACAGAAGTGGGTGAGGTAGAAAATATTACTCCATAATGAATAATTATATTACACTATATGCTAATTTATAGACTTACACACTAAGTAATATAACTTCAAATATTACAGCATGAATTTGCTCACTGATTTGCAAATTGAAAGGAAAAACTGCTAAGAACTGTTAAATGTTTTGCAGTAAAACTGATATCAGCCAAAAAGGGCTTGGGATTGTGATGTCATCCACGTTCCAATGTGAATGTGTACGCTTTTTTGGGAGCTACCGCAGCTGTAAACCAGCACAGTATTACTAAGACAAATGTACAATAACAGCACAGATTTAGTGTACCTCATAATGTATATTAGGGGTGCACCATATCATTCACAACAAGAGCACTCTGAGGTGGGTGCAATATCCCCCGCCTCTGTTTTCTTTGAAGATCCCAATACTTATTAATGGGGAGCGGTTTTCAACTTTTCAATGTAATTACTGTGGCAAAACCAAATTATGATAAGCCCATCATCCATGAATATACAACAAAGTATACAACCCATAGTTGCAGGTCAGGATCCCATGGTGAACCTATGGTGACCCTTGAGAGCTTTACACGTTCTATAGTAAAAGATCACAGGGAGTGCCAACCTTGACCTTTTGACCCCAAACCTGTAGTTAGAGGTTATGGTCTCAGAGAGAACTTGTGTACGAGGTTCGGTGATCCTAGCTTTCTTTGTTGTTGAGATGTACTTTATAAGCCATGTTGATGTTGACCTTTGACCTTGTGATCCCAAAACCACATTCACACTTCAAGGTCACAGGGCGAACCCGTGTACCAAGTTTGGTGGTCCTAGCTTTAGTCGTACAGTAATAAGGCATAAGGAATGTTAACCTTGACCTTCTGACCCCAAACCCATAGATAGAGGTCAGGATCTCAAGGTGAACCTGTGTAGCAAGTTTGGTGACCCTAGCTTTCTTTGCTGTTGAGATATAGTTTATAAGCCATTTTGATATTGACCTTTGACCTTGTCATCCCAAAACCATAGTCACACTTCAGGGTCACAGGGTGAACCTGGGTACCAAGTTTGGTGACCCTAGCTTTACTCGTACAGTAATAAGGCATAGGGAATGTTAACCATGACCTTTTGACCCCAAACCCATAGTCAGAGGTCAGGATCCCAAGGTGAACCTGTATATCAGGTTTGGTGGCCCTAGCTTTATTCCTTTTACACTAATAATAAATGTAGCATTTACCATAGTGCAACTGCAATGTTAACTTTGAACCACTGACCCCAAACCCATAGCTAGGTCAGGGTGTAAGTTGTCCAAGATGTGTATTAAATACAACTACTGTATCGATTTGAAAAGCCTACATCATTTCTTTCAGTAGTTACTGTGTTTACAAGATTTAGGGAAAAAATCTAACCCGAACTTTGACCTCAAGGTCATCCGATGAGAGTGAAATTGCAATATGCACATCATCAGAGTATATCAAACCATGGTACCAAGTTTCAAAACAATCGGAACAAAACTGTAGGAGGAGTTGATTTCACAAGACGGTTACCGCCTATGAAGCGAGGTGGAACAGGACATCATGGGTCAGAGGCTACAATTCCTGCAAAAATCATCCGATCAGAACCTAATTGCAATATGTGCATCATCAGAGTATATCAAACCATGCTACCAAGTTTCAAAACAATCAGACCAAAACTGTAGGAGAAGTTGATTTCACAATGTGGGACAGACGGACGGACGGACAGATGGACTGACCCATAACATAATCCCCTTTCGGTCTTCGACCCCTTTGGGCTTCGACTGGCAGGGGATAATAATACCGGTATAAATTTTGATTCTACTGAAAAAAATGAATATCGTGATATTTGGGGCATGCTGCATGATGACATTACACCATTACGCTGCTGATCAAAGTTGTGCATTGCCACAGAAACGGCAAAACAAACATGGCGTGGGAAACTACTGCTCTGTAGTTGTAGTGTCTGCATCTAGTTGTGTGAAATAGTTTAGTTTTAAGGCAGTTTCAGACTACTGCCATGTTAAAAAAACAAACAAAAAACCAACAAAAAAAAATAAATAAAAATGGTGCAGCATTGTGGATAATCTGCCAGCATTTTTTTCTACATGTACAACACATCAACAACACTGTCTACCTTGGAGCAGTGTTGACGTCTGAAGTGTCAGGAGTTTTATTTTTATTCTGTTTCAGTTGCTTCAGCTAAATTTTATTCAATTATCCGAACCTAAAAACAAAAACAAAAAATCCCTTCAGTGCGATGAGAGCCAAAAAGTTCCAGGAGATGCAGGTAAACTTATTCAGCATAAAACCCGGACTACACAAGTCCACTTACGATGTGGTTTAAATTATTCTTTAAAATTATATTTATATATTTATTTATGTATATTATCCATCCATCCAGCCATCTTCTACCGCTTATTTATATTAAAAATATTTGAAACTCAACCTAAGCTGCTGTTTATAAACTGGAGAAATAAGAGTTTTTGTTTTGCTTTTTACGAAATATGTTGAAGGTAAATCACGCTGACCTGTGAAACTGTTCTTTATAGATGAAAATAAAATCTGTGGCATCATGAACAATACTATTATCAAAATTTGCAAAAATATATAATTTTCAGGCCATCCTGCCCACCCCTAATGTATATAACCATAATAATTCTAGAATCACATGGAATGTCACAACTTTCCGTTTACCCCCATCGAGGCTGCTCAGTACCTCAGACCTGCTTTTATATTAGGATGTAATGTGTGCAGGAGGAGGAGACGATGGAGATGTGGAGTGGTCACAGAGAGACTGAGCCCAAGTAATAGTAAATATTTTTTCATCATCGTCATTATTAGTAATTTTTTATATAAATTTACCACAGTGCCTATGGATGGCATGCCCGACTTATTATGGTTTCCCTGTGGCAGAAAACACAGATATGAGTAATTTTTACAGTGCATCCTACCAGTCCACATGTTTTGTAGGCTTGGAGAAAGCATTCGACCACATCCCTCATGGTTTCTTGTGGGAAGGGATAAGGGGTGCTTCGGGAATATGGGATATCGAGCTTGTTGCTACGAACTATCCTGTCCCAATACGACCGTTGCAAGAGTTTGGTCCATATTGCCAACAATCAGTCAAACTCATTCCCAGTGAGAGCTGGACTCTACCAGGGCTGCTCTTTGTCACAGATCCTGTTCATAATATTTATGGACAGGATTTCTAGGCACAGCCAAGGGACAGAGGATGTCATGTTTGGTGACCATAGGATCTCTTCTGCCGTTTGCTGATGAGGTAGTCCTGTTGGCTTCATCAAGCAATGACCTACAGGTCTTACAGGGACAGTCTGCTACTGAGTGTGAAATGACCAGGATGAGAATTCGAACCTCCAAGTCTGAGTTCATGATGCTCACTTGGACAAGGGTGCACTGTCCTCTCCAGGATGGGGTCAAGCGCCTACCCTAAGTTGAGGAGTTCAATGGTCTTGGGGTCTTATTCACAAGTGAGGGGAGGGAACAGATCAAAGCAGCAACTGCAGTGATACAGTCATTGTACTGGTCTGTTGTGGTGAAGAGGGTGTCGAGCTCAAAAGCAAAGCCGTCAGTTTACTGGTAAATCTACATTCCTATCCTCACCTATGGTCACAAACTTTGGGTAAGGACCGAAAAAATGAGATCATGGATACAAGCGGCTGAAATGAGTTTTCTCCATAAGATTGCTGATCTCACCCTTAGAGATGGGGTGAGGGGCTCCTCCACATTCAAAGGAGCCAGTTGAAGTGGTTTGAGCACCTGTTCAAGTCGCCTCCTGGACACCTCCCACTTAAGGTGTTTCAGGCAGGTCCCACTGGGAGGAGACCATGGCACAGACTCAGCATGCACTGGAGAGACTATGTCTCCCAGCTGGCCTAGGAACAACCTTGGTATCCTCTCTGAAGAGCTGGAGCAGGTGGCAGAGGAAATTGAGGTCTGGACATCTTTATTTGGACTGCTGCCTCTGCAACCCGGGCCCCTGGAAAAGCGGTGGGGGGAGGAATGGATGGATGGCATCCTACCTGGCTGTAGGTCCTAGGAAGCTTCAGTGCAAATAATATGTAGATAATACAGTTCACAGTACAGAATGATAATGCTTTGTAAACAATGGAGGCAAGCACACGCTGCAGCTGCAGCCACCAATGTCACACCACACCATTAGCATGTGCATCTGAGCTGCAACGATCAGAGCCACAAAATAGATTATACTACTGGACCCGTTTGCTGCTGTACATTATACAGAGAAAGCAAATGGGTGTATGGGTTCACAAAATTTTTCAGCAGATCCTTCTCCTAGCACTGGAGCTTCCTCGGACCTACACCCAGGGAGGATGCGGTGCAGTGTCCTGTCAAACCCATTCTCTGTTCTGTGACTCAGAAATGGAAGGAGTCGGGGTTGCTGTCCATGCAGTAGTTGCTGCAGTAAATTTATATAAAAATTGTTACTACTATTACTACTACTAACAATAATAATGATGATGAAAACAGCTTCACGCTTAGGCTCAGTCGCTCTGTGACCACTCCACAGCTCCATCGTCTCCTCTTCCTGCACACACAGGATCCTCATCTAAGAGCAGGTCTGAGGTGCTGAGCAGCTTTCATCAGGACAAACCAAAAGTTGTGAGATCACACTTGACTGAACAAACATTTTGGTTTTATACTTGATGATGTAGTTGCTAAATTTGTGATGTTATTGTCCACTTGACTCAATACAGTATTGGTTTGTAGGTACCGTAGCACCCAAAATGGTGGACATGATGGAAGTGTGACATAAGATTCCCAAGCCCTATTAGACTTTACAGTTAATAGTGGTGACAGTGACAGACAATCCTTCATGCTTGGTTCTTCATGAAGTCTCAGAATGAGCCATTAAAGGGCTCTATGGAACAATTTTATTGTAATCAAACCTATCCATTTTTTTTTTTATTTTAAAGGCATTTACGAAAGTAAACAAGAAACAATCTATTTTCCTCTGTTTTCTCTTTTATGATTTTTAGTTAGATGAAATAGCCAAAATATATTGTCCAACTAAAACTACTGTCCACAACACAATGTAGCGTAAGTGATAAAGTGCTGTTTCTATATTGCTCCTTCGTCTTGACCAAGGAGTACAAGCATGTGCATCACTGCAAGCAGGTAGACTGGATCTGCAGTTCACTCATTGAACATGTGGGTTTTCAAAGTATGAACATTTTTGGAGCATTACATAGATCTCCTTAAAGGAATATCAGATTCTCATTCAAACAGCCATAAACCTTTAGTAGCATGTTTACCAATTAACACACAAACACATGAAAAACTAATTCATGTAAAGACAGCAACAATGTATGTAAGATCTATACAGATAAAAATGTACTAATGATAAGAGCAAAGATTAGTCACCAACTACAAGGCCATGATTCAAGTTGCTCAGTAAGCATCCATGCAGCCTAATAACACTGGGCTGATCAGATAATAAATGCAAACTATTAACTCAAGTCTGGTAGTACTGAAGGCAACATGGAATAAGGCATGAACGTCACCACAGAAGTCAACAGTGCCCAGACAATCCAGCACTAACCGTGGGAGGAGTGGCTGCCAAACTTTCCATTTCTTCATGTGTGACCCAAACGTTTCCAGTAGTCTGATCATTTGACACCCCCCAATCACAAATGTGTGGAGAAAGAATTAAAAAAGAACAGCAATGAAGGACAGAAAGAGAACCAGATGAGGAGAGAAGAATGTGTATGGTCAGTGTTAAAAAGAAATGACCTTGAATTATATATTTGATTCAATTATTAGTACAAGTTAGAGTATAAGCAGTCAAAATATTAACAGTGTCATGCTTAATCAGAAGTCAAACATATGTTTGAAACATTTGTTTCAAATGTAACACAGAGTCTTTTAAGGATTATTTCAAAGTCGTACAGTTGTATTATGCATGTGTGTTTTATCAGACAGACAGGCGTGTACCGTTCTGGAGGTTGGTGGAGCAGATGGGCTGGTCAGAGACATGATTTCCTGAATAGCCAGGCGCAGCTTCAGGCGATGTAATGGGTTGCTGATTCCAATCTCCCTTTGGATCTCTGTGTCTGATAGCGCCGACATGATGGCACCGCTCTTCACATTAGCGCGACATGCAGCCACATACCAGGCCGGCATGCCCACCCACAGCTGGCCAGAGGAGGGCAGATTAGAGACAGTGTTTTTGACTGAACAGGATGAACATTTCTGATATGATTAGGCCTGTAACGATAACAGCTAACACGATTAATCGTACAACAACAAAAACCAAATGACCATAAGTTTTCTGGCCATGATAAGTCACCGTTTACATGTGTTTCTTTACATAATCCACCAACATTTCAGCTGGCCGCGCTGCTTCCCTCTCTGCATGCTCCCTGTGTGAGGTGGGGCATAGAATAGAATAGGCTTTACTGTCAATGTACAGTTGTACAGTACAGTGAAACTGTGGGTGCTCCAGCAGGCTACTGAGCAATAAAGTATGAGAGAAGGATTAGAAAAAACATGGTTACAGAACACGCAATTAAACACACAACTGAAATAAAAAACAGCCCAGGATTATGGAAATATACACAGGTATGGTAGTTATTTCACAGATGGGTCACTGTACATGAAAGTGTGGAGTGCAAAGACAGGTGTGTTATTGTGATAATTAAAAACGTTTTCAGTTCTGTGCATGTGAGCGTTCGAGGAAGGTGGGGGGGTCCTGACTGTTTGCAGTCCGGATGGCCCAGGGGAAGAAACTGTTTGTCAGTCTGGAGGTGTGGGACCTGATTGATCTGAACCGTCGTCCAGAGGGAAGCTGGTCAAACAGGTGGTGGGTGGGATGTGAGAGGTCTCCTGTGAGGGCCTTGATCTTTCTGAGACAGGAGGATCTGGAGATGTCCTCCAGGGAGGGCAGAGGGTCGCCGATGATTTTTTGGGCAATGTTGATGACCCTCTGCACAGCCTTCCTGTTCTCAGTTGTGGAACCAGCATACCACACACTCAGACAGTAGGTGAGCACGCTCTCCACTGAGCAGCAATAGAAGGCCAGCAGCAGCTTCTGGTCCAGGTTGTTCTTCCTTAGGACACGGAAGAAGTGCAGCCACTGCTGGGCTTTCTTCACCAGGGCCTTGGTGTTGACAGTCCAGAAGAGGTCAGAGAAGATGTGGGTACCCAGGAACCTGAAGGTGAGGATGGTTTCCACGTGGTTGCCATTTAAAAGGAGGGGTGTGTGGTCCTGTCTGTTCTTCCTGAAGTCCAGTATGAGTTCTTTGGTTTTTTGGACATTCAGTTTCAGGTTGTTTGCTTGGCACCACAGCAGCAGATTCTCTACCTCTGCTCTGTATGCCTCCTCCTCATTGTCAGTGATGAGCCCAACCAAGGTGGTGTTGTCTGGGCACTTCACGTTGACGGTGGTTGGGTGGGTTGGAATACAGTTAAAGGTATACACGGAGTGCAGTCGAAGGCTTAGCACGCAGCCCTGGGGTGAGCCAGTGCTGAGAGACCGTGTGGAGGAGTGGTGGTGGCCAAGTCTGACTGTTTGAGGGCGGTTGGTGACAAAGTTTTTTATCCAGGAGCAGGTGGGGGGAGGGGATCTGAAGGAGGTGCAGTTTGTTGATCAGGATGTCTGGGATGATGGTGTTGAAAGCTGAGCTGTAGTCCACAAAGAGAATCCTCATGTAGCTCCTTATGTTCTTCAGGTGGCTCAGCGCTCTGTGGAGTGGGGTGGCGATGGTGTCTTCCGTGGACCGGTTCTCCCTGTAGGCAAACTGATGGGGGTGAAAGGAGAGGGAAGACAGTCCCTGATGTGCTGGGATACCAGTCGCTCAAAACACTTCATGACTACAGACGTGAGTGCTATGAGTCTGTAGTCATTCAGGCTGTCATTTACGGACTTTTTGGAGATGGGGATGATGGTGGAGGCCTTGAGGCAGGAGGGGATGGTGGTGTGTGTCAGGGAGAGGTTGAACAGCTTGGTGAGGATTCCTACCAGCTGGTCAGCACATGTTTTGACCACTGCTCCTGGGATGCAGTCAGGACCAGCAGCTCTGTGGGAGTTCACTGCTCTTAGTTGTCTCCTCACCTCGTGCACCTGGGGGGGAGAGAGGGGAGGGGAGGAGGGGGGCGTGTGCTCAAACCGGACAAAGAAGCTGTTAAGCTCCTCTGCCAGAGTGACGCAGCTGTCCGATGTTGGGGGGCACTGGCCCCTGTAGTTGGTGAGGGCCTGGATGCCTCCCCACATCTGTTGGGGGTTGTTGTCTGTGAGGAAGCCCTCCACCTTCCTCCTATAGGTGTTCTTAGCGAGTTTTATGCCTCTTCTCAGGTTGGCTCTGGCAGTGCTGTACAGGGAGCTGTCCCTCTGTCTGAAGGCTGAGTTGTGGGCTCTGATCAGAGCCTGGACCTCACTGGTCATCCAGGGTTTCCGGTTTGGAAAGACCTGGATGTGTTTGGTGACTCACATTTTCTACACAGCATTTAATGGAGAAAAGGACTGACTCTGTGTAGGAGTCCAGGTCCTGCTGTTCAAAGATCAGAATCAGAATCAGGTTTATTGCCATTGTTCATGTGATACACAAACTAGGAATTTGTCTCGGTGCCATGCTGCAACATTAAAAACATAATGAGAAAAAGGGATAAACTAAAAAACTAAAGGACTAGAAACGTGCAATGAGTGTAGAAAAATAAGTAATAATAAGTAATAATAATAATAATACTAGTAATAATGAGTAGTACTAGTCAAGGCAGTTTAAAAAATTAGCATGTAGCAGATAATGTGAAGTACCACATAGTGCAGTCAATAATGCAACAGAAAAACAGTGATGAATGACATGAGTCTGGTTGAGCTGCTGTACATAGTGCACGAGAGTCAAAAGTCACTTAGTGTTCAGCAGTCTGATGGCAGAGGGGAAAAAGCTATTCATGTGCCGAGAGGTTTTAGTCCGAATGGACCGAAGCCTTCTACCTGAGGGGAGGGGGGCAAACAGCACGTGACCAGGATGTGAAGGATCGGCTATGATCCGGCCAGCACGCCTCCGGGTCCTGGAGATGTACAGGTCCTGGAGAGATGGGAGCTTGCAGCCTATCACCTTCTCAGCAGTGCGCACGACGCGCTGCAGCCTTAGTCTGTCCCTGGCAGTGGCTCCTGCGTACCACACAGTTATGGAGGAGGTGAGGATGGACTCGATGATGGCCGTGTAGAACTGCACTAACATCTTGGTGGGTAGCTTGAGCTTCCTCAGCTGCCGCAGAAAGAACATCCTCTGCTGGGCCTTTTTGATGAGGGAGCTGATGGTTGGCTCCCATTTGAGGTCTCGGGTGATGGTGGTGCCCAAGAAGCGGAAGGAATCTGCAAAGGTGATGGGAGAGCCTGTGATGGTGAGGGGGGGCAGGGGGGATGTGACTTTCCTGAAGTCCACAAAGATGTTCCAATCTGTGCTGCTAAAGCAGTAGGGGTGTGCCATATTGTATCGTTCATGATAATACGGGTATAAATTTTGATACTGGTGTAAAAATTAATATTGCAATATTTGGGGTCTGCTGCGTGACGACATCACACCACAAAGAAATGGCAAAACAAACATAGCAGTGGGAAACTGCAGCTCTGAAGTCAGACCGTCATTGTCTACTGATGATACCCTAACTACATTACGTGATAATTGGTCTAATTTTCTGGTCACTCTGTCTCCTGTCCAGCTCTGAGTCAGTGAAGCAGCACACCAACGTGTTCTACCTTCACCCGGAGTCTCCAGTTGAGTGGAAATATTTAAGCTTCACTTTCTGTTTGACTGCTGTCATGTTTAAAAAAAACAGTGCAGCAGTTCTGCCTGCATTTTTTCCGCACGTCAATACCACTGGAGCAGTATTAATGTTGGAAAATGTGTAGCTAGAAGTGTCTGTATTTTACTTCCATTTTAATTAAACCATCCGAAGAGAGAGAGAAAGAAACAAAAACAACAACCTAAAACCATCCATTCAGTACAAGGACAGCCAAAAGCCCCAGGACAGGTCCATGCAACAGCAGGTAAAGTGATTCAGCATAAAACCCGACGTCTGTGTGCAGTTAATGGTTTATATTATCTTCTTACGATATTTGATACAGAACTAAAAAAAAAATAAATTAAATCTGAGCTGCTGTTTATAAAATGGAGAATTAAGAGTTTTTGTTTTGTTTTTCCTGAATATGTTGAAGGTAAATAATGCTGGCCCGTGAAACTCTCCTTTTTGAATAAATTTAAAAGAAAAAAAAACTGCATTCTGCAATATTGTAAAAAAAATCATTATCTTGAAAATTCACAGATATAACGTGGTATCATTTTCAGGCCATATTGCCCACCCCTATAAAGCAGTCCTGTAGCTGGAGGAGAGCATTTTCAGGCCAAGTTTAAATTGTTTGTTTGTTTGGGGGGGGGGGGAACTCTTCCTAAGTGGGGTGTAAGCAGGTATTAGAAGCAGGGAGAGATGATCTGATTGTCCACGGTGAGGGAGGGGGTGGCTCTGTAGGCATGCTGAATGTTGCTGTAAACATAATCCAGTGTCCTTTCCCCTCTTGAGGGACACTTAACATGCTGGTGGAATTAGGGGACTAGTCTTTAATGCAATAATGTGGACTGCGTCGGGGTGATCTCTCTGCTGCTGGCTGACAATGTGTTGGAGGTGGCTGAGTGCTAAGCTCATGCTAGCGTCAGGAGGAACGTAAACAGCTATTACAATTACTGCAGTTAGCTCGCGGGGGAGGGAGAAAGGCCTACACAGAAAGAACATTGCCTTTAGGTCAGAATCAGAATCGGATTTATTGCCATTGTTCATGTAGTACACAAACTAGGAATTTGTCTCAGTGCCATGCTGCAACATTAAAAACATGAGAAAAAGGGATAAACTAAAAAACTAAAGGACTAAAAACGTGCAATAAGTGTAGAAAAATAAGTAATAATAATAATAATAATAATAATAATACTAGTAATAATGAGTAGTACTAGTCAAGGCAGTTTTAAAAAATTAGCAAGTAGCAGATAATGTGAAGTACCACATAGTGCAGTCGATAATGCAACAGAAAAACAGTGATGAATGACGTGAGTCTGGTTGAGCTGCTGTACATAGTGCACGAGAGTCAAAAAGTCACTTAATGTTCAGCAGTCTGATGGCAGAGGGGAAAAAGCTGTTCATGTGCCGGGAGGTTTTAGTCCGAATGGACCGAAGTCTTCTACCTGAGGGGAGGGGGGCAAACAGTACGTGACCAGGATGTGAAGGATCGGCTATGATCCGGCCAGCACGCCTCCGGGTCCTGGAGATGTACAGGTCCTGGAGAGATGGGAGCTCGCAGCCTATCACCTTCTCAGCAGTGCGCACGACGCGCTGCAGCCTTAGTCTGTCCCTGGCAGTGGCTCCTGCATACCACACAGTTATGGAGGAGGTGAGGATGGACTCGATGATGGCCGTGTAGAACTGCACTAACATCTTGGTGGGTAGCTTGAGCTTCCTCAGCTGCCGCAGAAAGAACATCCTCTGCTGGGCCTTTTTGATGAGGGAGCTGATGGTTGGCTCCCATTTGAGGTCTCGGGTGATGGTGGTGCCCAAGAAGCGGAAGGAATCTGCAATGGTGATGGGAGAGCCTGTGATGGTGAGGGGGGGCAGGGGGGTTGTGACTTTCCTGAAGTCCACAATCATCTCCGCTGTCTTCAGAGCATTCAGCTGCAGGTTGTTGTGGCTGCACCAGGACACCAGCTGGGCCACCTCTTCCCTGTAGGCGGACTCGTCGCCGTTGGAGATGAGCCCGATGAGGGTGGTGTCGTCCGCAAACTTAATCAGCTTAACAGACTGGTGGGAGGAGGTGCAGGAGTTGGTATAAAGGGAGAAGAGTAGGGGGGAAAGTACACAGCCCTGGGGTGATCCAATGCTGATGCTAACAGAGTCTGAGACAGACTTCCCCAGCCGCACATGCTGTCTCCGGTCCGTCAGGAAGTCGGTGATCCACCTGCAGAGGGAGTCAGGCACGTTGAGCAGGGACAGCTTGTCCTGGAGCAGATCGGGGCGGATGGTGTTGAATGCGGAGCTGAAGTCCACAAACAGAATCCTGGCGTAGGTTCCCGGGGAGTCCAGGTGCTGCAGGATGGAGTGGAGGGCCAGGTTGACTGCGTCGTCCACAGACCTGTTAGCACGGTAGGCAAACTGCAGCGGGTCTAGGAGGGGTGTGGTGATGGACTTGAGGTGAGACAGGACCAGGCGCTCAAAGGACTTCATGACTACAGAGGTGAGCGCTACAGGTCTGTAGTCGTTAAGTCCAGTAATCCGTGGCTTCTTGGGGACAGGGATGATGGTGGAGGATTTGAGGCAGGTCGGCACGTGACATTGCTTAAGGGAGGTGTTAAAAATGTCTGTGAAGACAGGAGCCAGCTCTTTCGCACAGTGTCTCAGGGTGGAGGGAGACACACCGTCCGGCGTGAACAGTGGCTGTGAATTATTCTGCTGTTATTACACCAAGACTGGAGCACATAAATACAGAGCCCGCCACCCCTTCCCTTACCAGAATCGGTGTTGCGGTCATAATAGAGTGTGGTCCGGCCTGACAATTCCACAGTGGCGTCTGGGATAAGTGGGTGAAGCCAAGACTTGGTCACAATCGGAATAAAACAGTCCTGGCTGAAGTAATTGTAGGCAATCTCTGATCGCAGCGCACCCATTTTGTTGGCGAGGGATCTGGCACTGATGAGGAAAATTGGAGGCATGTAGTTTGCGCAGCTGGGCATGGATGCCAGTCCTGCAGCCTCGTTTCTGCTTCCTCTCTCATCGTTGCCGCTTGCGGGGCCCGATAACAATTCACGGGGCGCCGGGAGGTCTGACGATCTCCTCAAGGATGTGGTATTGATTACTGGAATAAGCGCTGGTGATGTCAGAGTTAAGTTGGCGGCCATTGCCTAGAAGTTCCTGGCGACTGTAGGTAGGTAATTAGTCTGTTGCAGAAGAACCAAAAAAGGCAGGAAAAACACACAAAACACAAAAAATGAGCACAGTAGTCCGAAGCGTCTAGCTGTAGCGTGTGAACGCACCACCATAGCGAGCACAGCCGGAAGAAGTGAAGCTGCAAGCTGGGGTCCACTCACAATATAAAATTTGTCCCGACTGAGCCTAAAAGTCTGCTCCTTTGTAACAGTATGATAGCTTCGCACAGTGAAACCCTACCCGATCGAAGATACCATTATCCCCCTAAATGTAGCCAGTCACTGTTGCTAAACATCTCAATCAGCATGAAGACATCTATTGTCATTTCACAAAGAAAGTGCCAAAGTAGTAAGTGTTAATAAAACATACCACGTAAAATCACGTGTCTCGATCATCTGTGGCAATGTAGAAACAGTAGTGGCCAAATTTTTTTATTTATTCATTTTTTATTTGTTTTATTTATTTAGGTTATTTTTTTTCCAGATTTCTATTCCAGTGTTTAATACTGATCATAAATAAAAGTTGCACATCGACTGTTATCATTATATCACTATACGTGGGGCATAAAATGGACTTCATGACATCAATGATAATCTTGTTTATCATGATAATTTTGAGGAAAGTTTATTGTCCATCAAAATGTATTATCGTTACAGGCCTAGATATGATACTTGTTCTTAGACCAGAACTGTGTTGGTGCTGTACCTCCAGCCAAACCACAACCGTTGGTCCATCCCACTGGGCGAATGGCAGGCCCTGCCTGCGGGCCTCTTCCAGTAGTTCATGCCTGAGACACAGAATATCTGTTAAAGACTTGATGTAATCTGCTCAACAAAAAAATAGCTAGCTCCAGAGCTAGGGTTGGGCGGTATGATTGAAAATTCATATATTAACGGTATATAATGCTAAATATTTTTTGGTATATAAATTTCAATTTAAACAGTCTCAATGGGATTTTCTGAGAAAATAAATGTGCAAAAAATAAGTACAGCCTGTAGTGGCTTAATGGTAGAGCAGTGGTGGCCTCCTGGTTAGGGATGTAGACTGGTGAGTGGAGGGTCACTGGTTCAATCCCAGGACTGGCAGGATCAGATCTGGGTGGGACAGACGACATAGCAGTGTTTGCTCCATCCTCCTTAACCCCACTGTGGTGCCCTTGAGCAAAGCCCTTAACCCTAACTGCTCCAGTGGAGCTGCTCAGTGGCCACAGGTCAGTCTGTGGTTGTACTGGGCAGCTTCCAGGTGTGAATGTGAACAGGGCGTCCTTGAAAAAGAGAGGTTGCCTCTCAATGGAACTACCCTGTATAAATAAAGGTTAAATAAAAATAAATTAAAAAAATGGAGAGGATGATTTTTAAAACTAGAAATATAAAATGTATGTATTTTTAAAATACAATAAATACATATTTATTCCATCTAGCTACAATGCTCAGCACTGGGTGTGTTTATATTTATATATTTATTCCATCTAGCTACAATGCTCCGCACTGTGTGTTTATATATCTACATATTATTCCATCTAGCTACAATGCTCCGCACTGTGTGTGTTTATATACTTACATATTTATTCCACCTAGCTGCAATGCTCCGTACTGTGGGTGTTTATATATTTACATATTTATTCCATCTAGCTACAATGCTCTGCACTGTGTTTATATATTCATATATTTATTCCATCCAGCTACAATGCTCTGCACTGTGTGTGTGTGTATATATATATATATATATATATTATAGTAATATGTACATATGTATATTAGCTGCTCTTGCTTGCTTGTTTTTTTCTTGCCTTCTGATTGTTGCTCTGAGTGTTGCTATCCCTGTGCTGTTGCAATCCTGGAATTTCCCCGTTGTGGGACTAATAAAGGCTTATCTTATCTTATCTTATAATAAAATTTTGGAACCCAGGGCCCAATTCATTCCTGCCTCTGGCCTCCAAAATTTGGTGCTTTGGCCCTAGATGCAGTAGAATGCAGATGGTGTACCAACCAACTCAGACAACAAAAAGGTCACAGTCAGTAGTAATATTAGCAGGACTTTGGCCTCTTCAAATAAATTATGGGTTTAAATGTATGCTACACCTAGAACATTTTCATCACTTTACCTGACAACTGACAGCCGTTGGGACACCACCAAGAAATAAAAGGGGAAAGTCACAAATTGTGCTGGAGGCTCCAGTTTCTATGTGATGTTTTAAGTAATCTGGTGACCTTGAAAAGTAGTTCACATTTCTTCAGGATTATTTCCATTCAATAAATATGTGACAAATGTGAACATGTAATTGTAAATGAAATATACCTACAAACTCTGAGGAGATTTAGCTCTGTCTGGCAGAAGGGCACAGCTGCATCAGTATAGGCAGACTGTGTTTTGACAAAAGATTGCTGCAGCATCTTTTAATTATAACCATAAAGGCTCCAATTTTAAACCTTTAAAAAAAAAACCCAAGCACTATTGTGGTTGGCTACTACAAGCAAAATCTCTTCCACTGGGCAAATTTGTATTGATTATATTGTCCACCACTTACAGTGCATCTGGAAAGCATTCACAGCGCTTCACTTTTTCCACATTTGTTATATTACAGCCTTATTCCAAAAGGGAATAAATTCATTTGTTTCCTCAAAATTCTGCACACAATACCCCATAATGACAACCAGAAAAAGTTTTTTGTTTTTGAGTTTTTGATTTTTGCAAATTTATTAAAAATAAAAAAAACTTAAGAAATCATATGTACATAAGTATTCACAGCCTTTGCTCAATACTTTGTTAATGCACCTTTGGCAGCAATTACAGCCTCAAATTTTTTTAAATATGATGCCACAAGCTTGGCACATCTATCTTTGTGCAGTTTCACCCATTCCTTTTTGCAGCACCATCAGGTTGGATGGGAAGCATCGGTGCACAGCCATTTTCAGATTTCTTCAGAGATGTTCAATTGGATTCAAGTCTGGGCTCTAGCTGGGGAACTCAAGTGTCCTGAAGCCACTCCTTTAACATCTTGGCTGTGTGCTTAGGGTCATTGTCCTGCTGAAAGATGCACCGTCGGCCCAGTCTGAAGTCAAGAGCGCGCTGGAGCAGGTTTTCATCCAGGATGTCTCTGTACATTGCTGCAGCTTCCCTCTATCCTGACTAGTCTCCCATTTCCTGCCACTGAAAAACATCCCCACAGCATGATGCTGCCACCACCATGCTTCATTGTAGGGATGGTATTGGCCTGATGATGATCGGTGCCTGGTTTCCTCCAAACATGATGCCTAGCATTCACGCCAAAGAGTTCAATTTTTGTCTCATCAGACCAGAGAATTTTGTTTCTCATGGTCTTAAGAATCCTTTAGGTGCCTTTTGGCAAACTCCAGGTGGGCTGCCATGTGCCTTTTACTAAGGAGTGGCTTCCGTCTGGCTGCTCTACCATATGGGCCTGATTGGTGGATTGCTGCAGAGATGGCTGTCCTTCTGGAAAGTTCTCCTCTCTCCATAGAGGAATGCTGGAGCTCTGACAGAGTGACGATAGGGTTCTTGGTCACCTCCCTGACTAAGGCCCTTCTCCTGCGATTGCTCAGTTTAGACGTCCGGCCAGCTCTAGGAACAGTCCTGGTGGTTCCGAACTTCTTCCATTTAGGGATTATGGAGGCCACTGGCTCATTGGGACCTTCAAAGCAGCAGAAATTTTTCTGTACCCTTCCTCAGATTTGTGCCTCGAGACAATCTTGTCTTGGAGGTCTACAGACAATTCCTGTTTCTGCTCTGACGTGCAGTGTCAACTGTAGGACCTTATATAGACAGGTGTGTGCCTTTCCAAATTATGTCCAATCAACTGAATTTACCACAGGTGGACTCCAATTAAGCTGTAGAAACATCTCAAGGATGATCAGTGGAAAGAGGATGCACCTGAGCTCAATTCTGAGCTTCATGGCAAAGGCTATGAATACTGTACATGTGCTTTCTTAGTTTTTTGTTTTCAATAAATTTGCAAAAATTTAAAAAAACAAAAAACAAACAAACAAACAAAAACTTTTTCATGTTGTCATTATGGGGTATTGTGTGTAGAATTTTGAGGAAAAAATTAATTTAATCCCAAGGTTTCCTCTAGTAACATTTCTGGGTGGTGGCCCACCATGCTTCAAATTATCCCGCCACGCTAGGAGGAAACATATAAACTATATCTTTGGTCATTTTAGTTAATTTATTTCATTAAATACAACTTATTAATTTGTTTTCTTTGAAATCAATTAAATTATTTTCTGTTCTGACTGCAAAATTATGGTCAAAAATGTAAATTGTTATATGGAAAAAGTAAGAAAAATGACCACAGTCTGTTTCAAACTTGTTTAAAAAAAAAAAACAACAGTAATTTTATGTTGAAAAATAGACCAAAAATAGCCATAAAATAACACTGGTCAACACCAAATTTATTGTCTAATTTTTTTTTTTTTAGCTGATTTAGGACAATTTTGATGTGCTGAATCCAAAAATCACATTGGTTTTGCTCAATCAGGTCAACGTTTTGAACTATGGCCACATGTTTTTTTACGTTTTTGTTTACATGTACGGGTATTTTCGCTTTATACGATGCAAAATTCTTTTTTATTTCTTGAAATTGTCTGAATTTTGAACAATGATGTAACATTCAATTTACATGTACTTACCTTTATCAATGTCTACTATTCAATTTACAGTACACCTGTACCACTGCTGTACAACTGCTTACAATTTAGCATAAAAACCTGACCTGATCGAGAGAAACGGAGGTCATTTTCGGATTCAGCGATGCAAAATTGTCTTAAATCAGTTGAAAAAACACAGACAACTTACAAAAAAATTATTTCTGTTATGCTGTGTAATTCACAAATTTATAATAAAGTCTCAAATGTACAAGAAAAGTCAATTTTACAGGAGGAAATTACAAATTTGAGGAAAATGGTTTCAAATTTAGATAAATTTATAGAGAAAAGTAGTAAACTATAAGAAAATTGTTATAAATTTTGGAGAAAAATCTCAAACCTTCAAGACTGAAGTCATTACTCAAGTTTTTAAGTGGGTGCTCTTTGTACCCTTAACTAGAAAATTTTGGTTGTCTACTTGTAATTAACATGACACCTGATATTTTCTAACCTGTTTGTATACCACCATAGACAGAGAGAGAACCTGAATTAGACAGAGCTCAGAGAGGGAAAGATGAGACAGAAGAGAGGAGCCAAGGAGAGGAAAGTGTTCAGGCAGAGGGTCCAGGAGAGCTGAGAGCAGAGGAAGGACAAAAGCATGACACCAGTAAAAAGTCCAAACACAGGACGTCTGGGTGGGACCCCAATTGTCCCAATAGTCAAGCCTCAGTTGTACAATACTTCAAATGGTAAGTTACATATGCAAAGTTACTGTGCAAAACTTAACAAAAAAAAAAAGGAATAAATAGAATAAAATTAACATATTCCGGTTACAACAGTGTCATGTCCCCCCCCCCCAAAAAAAAAAAATATGTTGCCACCGCGCCAAGGTCTTGAAGCCAGAGGAAAACACTGAATCCATTTTGGAATAAGGCTGTAACATAACAAAATGTGGAAAAATTGAAGCACTGTGAATACTTTCCAGATGCACTATATACCGCCCATCCCTATATAGAGCCCCACAAAATTCAAACAAAAGTCACTCAGTCAAATTCACTGTTTCAACACAAAACCCCAACACAGCACCATACATGCACACTCCAGACAGAGAGCAGGAGTTTCAGAGAAAACACACAAAATAAACCCCAGGATAGTAATGACACTATTAACACAAGACTGTCCTGCAAAGACAACAAGGATGTTAAAAACCTCCTTAGTGACTTTCAGGCCTTGACTGCCTAGGTTGAACCAGATCTTTCCAATATGACCTGGATTACAATTTTAGGGCTAGGGGACCTTATTAGTTAGGGAGGCTTTCTCTCAGAACCAAACCCTTTCAGATGGAAATGGCTTTAATAAAGATGCATTCCTCTACAACTTTCAGAACATAACATGCACAGAGGGGAAAAGTACGTAGGACAGAAAATCTTTGTAATAAGCCATCCAATATAATTCATGCACATTCTTTATTTTGTAGTCTCATTAGTACAGAATTTTCACCCATGTTAGAAGAGAGCGATTTCTCTTTTAATCTGACCACTAGATGGGGCTGTCTAACAACAGCAGGTTCAGCATCCCTGTGGCATGTCTGTTTCTGTGAAGCATTTTGACTCAAATGCCTCTGCTTTAATTTAAAATACATTAAAGGCACATTTTGTGTACTTTTAATGTATTACATGACCAAAAAGCCACAATTAAACTGAATACACTGTCGCTCCTATAGCTGTAGTACATTATGCTGTCATGCTCCACTATGACAGCTACAATAGCAGGTTGCTTCTCCTTTAAACATCACCACACAAACACATTCCTGCTAGCTAGGCTGTTCTCTGGAAAGCAGGCTAAAGAGTGACATGGAGGAGAAGATTCAGGAGAACAGCTGTTTGGGGTCCTCAGAACAAGTGGGGGTCAATGTAAAGCCAAGTGAGGGAAGAAACCAAGGCAAGGAAAGGCAAAAGCAACATGAACAAACTTACCCAGTCTTTGGACTACACATGGAATGAGAGAAAGGATGGTAAAAAAAAATAGAGAAGGAATGAATTGATGCCAAATCAAGAGCTACATGGAAGCAACAAACATTTATGATGATTGCACAAAACTGAGAATGATTGGTGACAACAGAAACACAAAATTACACAGTGACTGCAATGGAAGTGATTGAGTGGCACAGGAAAGATGAGGTGAACGTGAGCGATGTGATGGGCAAGAATGTGAGGCAGCGGTGGACTGCAACGGGGTGCCAAAACCTACACTGACACTTAAGGACAAGTGTTAAGATTTAAAGGGATTTTTCATTCATCTTCAACCACCTAATCCTTTCCAGACACCCGGGTAGATTGTCAGTCCATCGCAGGGCCAACACAGACAACAATTCACTCTCACATTCTCACCTAAGGACAATTTAGAATCCCCAATTAGACTAATTTGCATGTCTTTGGCCTGTGGGAGACAATGGGGACCAACAGGGATTTTTTCAGTCTACAAAAAAATATTGGGATGTCATGTCATGAAGACGCTTACTTTTTCTGCAGCTTCCTGTTCTTCTCTGCAGGCCCACCAAGGGTGCCCATTCCTAAGCCATCCTTTGGAGCGCTCTCAGCCTCAGGAGTACCAGCTGGGAACAGTTAAAAAAAAAAAAAAAAAAACTTGATCAGAGCTCAAGTCCCCTCATCACCAGTTTGTGATGATGGGACAATATAAACCTGAGAGTTTGGACATTGTTTGTGGTGTCCCCCCGGGGTCAGTATTGGGACCTAAACTTTTCATTTTATATATCAGTGATATTTGTAATGTTTCTGAACTGTTGAAAATTGTAATGTTTGCAGCTGACAACTGCTCTGGGTACTGGTGAGGATCTACAGCAACTTTTGAATATAATCACTATCAAGTTCAGTAAAAGAATGGTTTCATAAAAAAAAAAAATTATCATTAAATTTTAGCAAAACAAAGTTCATGTTATTTGGAAATGGTAAGGCAAATATTCAAGCAAAGCTACAGCTAGATAACATCAATACTGCGAGAGTTCAAGACAATAAATTTCTCGGTGTGATTATAGGTGAAAAACTTTGCTGGAAATATGTACAAGCTAAACTGTCTAGAAGCATTTCGGTCATAAGCAGTCCAAAGCACATACTGGATCAGAAATCCCTCCATACTTTGTATTGTTCACTGGTTTCACCATACTTAAATTATTGTTCAGAAGTTTGGGAAAATACATCTAAAAGTTCATTACAGCCACTCGTTATTTTACCAAAAAGAGCAATAAGAATTATCCATGGTGCTAGTTTCCGTGATCACACAAATGGTTTATTTTTACAGTCTAAAAGTTTGAAATTCTTTGATCTGGTGGAATGTGGAATATAAAACTGCCATAATAATGTACAAAATAAGGAACAATTTACAGCCAGTTAACATCCAGAACATGTTGGTTGATAGACAAAAGGATGATCATTTAAGGAGGGGGTTACTTTTAAAGACAGTGGGTGTACGAACAACTAGGAGAAGTTTTTGTGTTTCAATCTGTGGGGTTAAATTATGGAATGGATTAAATATGGAGTTAAAACAATGTCCAAACCTGAGTTTTTTTTAAAAAAAAGTACAAAAATGAGAAATTAGATAAATACAGGGAGGAAGATGGTTCTGTTTATCACTAGGGTTGGTTGGGTGAACGTCTATGAGAGTCAGTCGTTGATTGTATTATCAGTGGGAAGTTGTTTACTCATGTTTCATTTTTGAATTTCTATTATTTTAATAAGTAATAAGATTTTGAAATGCGTGTTGAGATTTGTTCATTCACATCCTTGCTCTTTACCCTCTCGAGAATTCTCGAGGGTTCGTGGGAGTTTGCCCAACCAGTTTACATGTGTTTTGTGGACTTGGAGAAGGCATTTGACCGCGTCCCTCGTGGATTTTTGTGGGGGGTGCTTCGGGAGTATGGGGTATCAGGCTTGTTGTTACGAGCTATTCGGTCTCTGTACGACCGTTGTGAGAGTTTGGTTCGTATTGCCAACACTCAGTCGGAGTCATTCCCAGTGAGAGTTGGACTCCGCCAGGGTTGCCCTTTGTCACCGATCCTGTTCATAATTTTTATGGACAGGATTTCTAGGCGCAGCCAGGGAATGGAGGGTGTCATGCTTGGTGACCACAGGATCTCATCTCTGTTGTTTGCAGATGATGTTGTCCTGTTGGCTTCATCCAGCAATGACCTACAGCTCTTGCTGGGACGGTTTGCCGCTGAGTGTGAAGCGGCTGGGATGAGAATCAGCACCTCCAAGTCCGAGTCCATGGTCCTCAGCCGGAAAAAGGTGGATTGTCCTCTCCGGGTTGGGGACAGGCTCCTGCCCCAAGTGGAGGAGTTTAAGTATCTTGGGGTCTTGTTCACGAGTGAGGGGAAAATGGAGTGAGAGATCGACAGACGGATTGGAGCAGCATCTGCAGTGATGCGGACGTTGTACCGGTCTGTTGTGGTGAAGAGGGAGCTTAGTTCTAAGGCAAAGCTGTCGATTTACCAGTCAATCTACGTTCCTACTCTCACCTATGGTCACGAGCTTTGGGTAATGACCGAAAGAACGAGATCGCGGATATAAGTGGCTGAAATGAGCTTTCTCTGTAGGATTGCTGGACTCACCCTCAGAGATAGGGTGAGGAGCTCAGTCATCCGGGAAAGGCTCAGAGTAGAACCGCTGCTCCTCCACATTGAAAGGAGTCAGTTGAGGTGGTATGGGCATCTGATTAGGATGCCTCCTGGACGCCTCCCACTTGAGGTGTTTCAGGTACGTCCCACTGGGAGGAGACCCCGGGGCAGACCCAGGACTCGGTGGAGAGACTATGTCTCCCAGCTGGTCTGGGAACGCCTTGGTATCTCCTCTGAAGAGCTGGAGCAGGTGGCTGGGGAGAGGGAAGTCTGGGCTTCTCTGCTTGAACTGCTGCCTCCGCGACCCGGACCTCCGGAAAAGCGGTAGAAGATGGATGGATGGATGGACATCCTTGCTCATTAGGTTTCTGTTTGTTGTGGCAATGTGTGCATGTATGTATGTATGTGTATATGTGCAAGCAAGTATATAGGTATATTAATTACTTAATGATGGGACAGGACAAGATAAGCTTTCATCTTCAATCCTGCTCCTTTTCAGACTGCATTTAAATTTTTGTTTTTATTCTTGTTTTTAATGTCTTGTATTTCTTTGAAATAAATAGTATCAATCAATCAAGTAAAGCTCTAATGGGCCTAGAAACACACAGGGCATCTGTGTCTATACGGAAGCACACCTGATGTAAAAAGACATTTGTTTTGAGAAAGGTAAAAATATTTGTAGTCACATTACAATTAGTCCAAATATTCACTGCAACTGAAATTATTGAAATTTTGGGTCCAGATATATGAGGAAAAAATGTATACATTTACACTTAAAAAGCTGCAAAAGAGGGAAAAAAGGCACAAATTTACAAGGAAAAAAGACAGATTTATGAGAAAACAACCCCAGAAAAATTTATAAAAGTCACAAACTTACAACTTAAGTCAAACAGTTGAGAAAAAACCAGTAAATTTTCAACGAAAAAGCTGCAAACTTTATGAAAAAAAGTCACAAACTTAAGAGAAAAAGTCCCAAATTTATGAGAAAAATATGCAAGTTTACAACAAAAAGTCACCAATTTATGAGACCAGACTGTCATTGCCAGAGCAGCTCATTCTAGTCTGATGAAATCACCCGAGTGCACTTAGATCTCCTGACTGATGACCCTGAACTTGACCTTGAATACAACCTGGATGCAGACCCACCCGAGGATCATTGTGCAGTTTAGCAAACATTAAGGCAATTGCCTAGGAGGATCAATTTTCCTGGAATCTTAAATGTCCAGATCTCCTGATCTTTCACCTTGACCTCAAACAGGATGCAGACCAACATGAAGATCATTGTGTATGAGTTTGGTGACCACCAGTGCAATTGCCTAGGAGAAGTAGCAATTCCTGTGAAATGTGGATGAACAAATTGATGGAAAGACAGTGCTCCACTGCATTCGCTCCTTTTGGCTTTGCCAGAGCAAGCTAAACCAGACTCTCAACGACAGAGTAGCTCATTCTGGCCTGATGAAATCCTCCCCGAGAGCACTCAGATCTCCTGACCATTGAAGCTGAGCTTACGCACAGCCTAGATACAGACCCATCCAGGATGTGCTTTAAGTCAAGGCCAATGGCCTAGGAGAATTAACGTTTTTCATGAAATCATAAATTCCCAGCTCTTTGACAGTGACCTTCACTTTGACCGCAACCTGGATGCAGACCTACTTGAGGGTCATTGTGAGTGAGTTTGGTGAGAATCGAGGTAATTGAAAAGGAGGAGTAGTGATTATTCTAAAATTATCCAAGTGCCCAGTTCTCCTTGCCTTTAACCTTGACCACAACTTGGATGCAGACCCACCTGAGGATCAATGTGAGTGAGTTTTATGAGCATCGGGGCAAATCCCTAGGAGGAGTAGCGATTCCCATGAAATGTAGACAGATGGACAGACAGACAGATGCCATGTCATCGCATTAGCTACTTTTGGTTTTGTCAAAAGGAGTTAATAACAATTATCAAATTAAGGGGGAAAAAGTCTCAGATTACTGAGAAAAAAGTTGCAAATTAATAAGAATAACACTGAGCTGTACTGGCTCTAGTGTCTGACCTTGGCTGGGGAGATCCTTGCCAGGGACACTCGGTCGGCCCTTTTCTTTCTTCCCAAAGAAGCGTCCAATGGAAGACTTGATGCTCTTCTTCTTGGCTGCTTTGTTGAGAGAGTCCTGGCTACTGCTACTGCTGCTCGGGTTACTCCCCTGTCCATCCTGCAGACTTCCTAGACTATGGGGACCAAAGGGTAAAGGTGATTAGAGAGAGACACATCAGAGACTTAAATGTTGAAAACTGAATAACAGCCAGTGAGGTATAATTGTGTGAATGCTCTTCAAGATTCACAATATTGTTGGAGTTTGCCATTTTTATTCTTCCACTTTTTTTTGGTCGCTATCTCCTTCTGCATACTTTATGCTGGAAATACCATTCTGGTATCAATCTGTTCAATTTTTTAAAATTTCAGTTTCTGCTGGTACACTTTAAGCCATTTCAGGTTTTAAGCTAATTATTCAGCTAAAAGATACTTTGCTTTTAAGATACAACTTTCAAGTTTAAGCTATTCATTCACACAGCATTTTCTCCAGGAAATGCGATGCGAATATTCTAGTTATGATATGCAATTCCTTTAACTGACATGTCTTACCCTCGAATATCTCTAATGTCCTCATGGCTGGATCCATGTCCCATCTCCCTGTTCAGCCGCATGGAGCGTGGTGTTGTGGGGGGTGACGTCTCACATTGGATAGTGGCCTTGTCATCCTGAGCGGACTGCATGACAGTGCAAAGAAGACAGTCAAGAGTATAAATTATGAATATATAGAATTTGAAAAAAGACTGCAAGTTTATAGGTGGTAAAAAAAAATAAATCGCAAATTCATCAGCAAAATCTTACAGATTCACAAGTAAATAAGTAGCAACCTGATGATCGAGTCAAAATTCACCAAAAAGTCACATATTTACATGAATACATTTGCAAATATACTACTCTCTGCAAAAATAATGGAATCATCAGTCTTTGAGGATGCTACCTGTAGAAAAAAAAAACCAATGTGACACAAAGCTTTTTTTTTTTTTAACATATACCCCCTTTACACAGGAGTGGAGATCAGTGAGAGGCCAATCTGGCCAATTTTTGATCTATCAATGATCCTCAGTGTTCTCCACAGTCTCATCAAAGTTTTGACTCAGTCCAAAATACACAAGAATCTCCCAAACAATCCCAAAGGTCAAAAATTGGCCCAATCTCTCAACAACCTCCGTCCTGTGTAAAGGGGCCCTTAACAGCTGAACATTCTGGCTTTGCAAAGAAAAAGTTTGCTCAAAACAATATATACAGTGGGGCAAAAAAGTATTTAGTCAGCCACCAATTGTGCAAGTTGTCCCACTTAAAAGATGAAAGAGGTCTCCAATTTTCATCATAGGTATACCTCAACTATGAGAGACAAAATGAGAAAAAAAATCCAGAAAATCACATTGAAGGATTTTTAATGAATTAACTGGTAAATTCCTCAGTAAAATAAGTATTTGGTCACCTACAAACAAGCAAGATTTCTGGCTCTCACAGACGTGTAACTTCTTCTTTAAGAGGCTCCTCTGTCCTCCACTCGTTACCTGTATTAATGGCACCTGTTTGAACTCGTTATCAGTATAAAAGACACCTGTCCACAACCTCAAACAGTCAGACTCCAAACTCCACTATGGCCAAGACCAAAGAGCTGTCAAAGCACACCAGAAGCAAAATTGTAGACCTGCACCAGGCTGGGAAGACTGTATCTGCAATAGGTAAGCAGCTTGGTGTGAAGAAATCAACTGTGGGAGCAATTATTAGAAAATGGAAGACATACAAGACCACTGATAATCTCCCTCGATCTGGGGCTCCACGCAAGATCTCACCCTGTGGGGTCAAAATTATCACGAGAACGGTGAGCAAAAATCCCAGAACCACATGGGGGGACCTAGTGAATGACCTGCAGAGAGCTGGGACCAAAGTAACAAAGGCTACCATCAGTAACACACTACGCCGCCAGGGACTCAAATCCTGCAGTGCCAGACGTGTCCCCCTGCTTAAGCCAGTACATGTCCAGGCCCGTCTGAAGTTTGCTAGAGAGCATTTGGATGATCCAGAAGAGGATTGGGAGAATGTCATATGGTCAGATGAAACCAAAATAGAACTTTTTGGTAAAAACTCAACTTGTCGTGTTTGGAGGAGAAAGAACACCATACCTACTGTAAAGCATGGGGGTGTAAACATCATACTTTGGGGCTGTTTTTCTGCAAAGGGACCAGGACGACTGATCCGTTTAAAGGAAAGAATGAATGGGGCCATGTATTGTGAAATTTTGAGTGAAAACCTCCTTCCACCAGCAAGGGCATTGAAGATGAAACGTGGCTGGGTCTTTCAGCATGACAATGATCCCAAACACACCGCCCGGGCAACGAAGGAGTGTCTTCGTAAGAAGCATTTCAAGGTCCTGGAGTGGCCTAGCCAGTCTCCAGATCTCAACCCCATATTAAATCTTTGGAGGGAGTTGAAAGTCTGTGTTGCCCAGTGACAGCCCCAAAACATCACTGCTCTAGAGGAGATCTGCATGGAGGAATGGGCCAAAATACCAGCAACAGTGTGTGAAAACCTTGTGAAAACTTACAGAAAACGTTTGGCCTCTGTCATTGCCAACAAAGGGTATATAACAGAGTATTGAGATGAACTTTTGTTATTGACCAAATACTTATTTTACCGAGGAATTTACCAATTAATTCATTAAAAATCCTTCAATGTGATTTTCTGGATTTTTTTTTTCTCATTTTGTCTCTCATAGTTGAGGTATACCTATGATGAAAATTGGAGACCTCTCTCATCTTTTAAGTGAGAGAACTTGCACAATTGGTGGCTGACTAAATACTTTTTTACCCCACTGTATAAGCCAAAGAGGTTTTGGGATTCTGTTCTGTGGAGCGATGAAACAAAACTGGAATGTTTTGGGCTACAGATCAGCAGTATGTCTGGGGGAGAAAGAATGAAGCATACACTCAAAAAAACACCCTGCCTCAAGTGAAGCATGTCAGTGGCACAGTGATGCTCTGGGACGGTTTTGCTTCCTCTGGCACTGGAAACCCGCAGCATGTGGCGGAGAAGATGGATTCAATCAAGCATCAGGAAATCCTGGGAGAAAATATCATGCCATCTTTGATGAAGCTGAAGCTTGGGCATCATTGGACCGTCCAACAGGACAACGATCCCAAGCATATCCCAAAGTCCACCAAGATTTGGTTTCAGAATACACTAGAGCGGCCATCACAGTCACCTGACTTGAACCCCATTGAAAATCTCTGGTGGGATTTGAAAAAGTGGTGGCAGCATGCAAACCCAAAAATATTAGGCTACTTTCACACTGCAGGTTTTAATGCACAATTCTGATTTTTTTTGCACAAATCTGACCCATATCTGATTTTTTTAATGACAATCTGAATGGCACAGTCCGATTTTTTTCACACCAGACCCAGGCCACTTTCATATGTGGTCCTAATTTGGATACGTGTCTGATATTTTCCAAAGGGGGTGGGGGGGGGCTGAAACCGTCAGACAAGTAGACGTACAGTAACGGCACATTTACTGGATGTTTCAAATTCCTTTTTCCCTGTAAGCAGCACACCGTGACTCCTGGCTGCTGTAATATCTAAAGTGTAAAGTTAATACCAACATGACTGTGGAGCGGAATGAGCAGATAGGGGGATACAGGAGAGGGGAGTCTGTGGTGGCTTCTCCTTCCTGCCTTCCTGTGCGGGACTGGTGTTACGGTGCTGGTATGAGCCACGCTGTTTATTAGGGCCAAAGCCACTGACAACATCAGTGGGCAAGAGCCTTATTGTAACCGCTAGAATTATTTGTTATTAACCTTATTTATACAGGTAATCACATTGAGACACGTTGGTGACATTTGGTGTCAGGTGGGAGAGGAAGTTTTCTCTCTCCTCTACTGGTAAGATGTAGCCCAGTACAACCTGTCGCATTAAGGGAGGAGGTGTGTCCCCCTTGGGCTGGGCCCAAATGTGAGGCACGCAGGCCCACCGGCGCGTGGACACGCCCTAGTGCCACACAAAACAACCCCCAGCTATGGGCAAATAGCACCACTGCCTTGTGGTCGTCACGGGAGTGACAAAGGCTAAGGAAGACAACCCCTACAGAAAATCCGGAGTGGAGCCCCGAAGGCGGTTGGTCTTCACGTAGCGGGACCTCCCAGCAACTCCTGTAGCCAAGTTGGTACCAACTGTATCGGCTAGTCCCTTCCACTGGACACTACCAGCAAGGCCGAGAAGGAGGATCTGTCAACTGGGCATCTCAGTTTCTCCACAACTTCGCCCTGGCCTGTGCCCTGGAGAGGTCACTCCAGTGCCGCCTTCTGCGGCAGCTCAAAATGGGGAGACGCAGTTACTGGTTAAAAGTCCAGAGCAAACTGGCGTAAGCTTGGGCGCCTAGGGCTGTCTCCTGACGGTGGGAGGGATTGTCGTGTCCCACTGGCCAGCTACTGCCCGCCTTTAGCTGGGCAGCCCCCAGTCGGTAAGGTGCTGGCCCGTCACGGTCCGCTTACTTCAAAGGGTGCTTGAAGTGTAGGCCAAAAGTTGAATCACGGACTGTAATCACTGCACCAGTTAATATCAAGAAACCAAAGCCGCCAGCGCCGAGTCTGGCAACCTGGAACGTCAGAACAATGTGTCCTGGCCTCTCTGACGACCTCCAGCAAATCAACGACGCCAGGAAAACTGCTATCATCGACCGCGAGCTGAGGAGGCTCAATACTGACATTGCAGCACTGCAAGAGACGCGACTCCCGGGCAGCGGCAGCTTGAAGGAGAAGAACTATACGTTTTTCTGGCAGGGACAGAAGCCTGACGAGCATCGCCTGTACGGTGTTGGATTCGCTGTTCGAAACTCCCTTCTGTCCTCTATTGAACCGCCGTCTTCAGGTGCTCCCCGAGTCCTCTCTCTCCGTCTCACAACCTCCTCTGGACCAGCTAATATCCTTAGCGCCTATGCTCCGACGCTCTGCTCTTCAACTGAGGTGAAAGATGCATTCTACGAGGCGCTCGAAACCAGGATCCAGCAGATCCCTGCCAAGGAGCACCTGTTTCTGCTTGGTGACTTTAACGCACGGATAGGGGCAGATCATGACTCCTGGCCCCGCTGCATTGGCCGCTTCGGCATCGGCAAGCTCAACGAGAACGGTCAACGCCTTCTTGAACTCTGCTCCTTTCATGACCTCTGTCTGACCAACACATTCTTCTCCACCAAGCCCTGTCACCGAGTGTCCTGGAGACATCCAAGGTCTCGCCACTGGCATCAGCTGGACTTCGTCATCACCAGGAGATCCCTGCTGAACCGAGTGCTGGTCACGCGCAGTTTCCACAGCGCTGACTGTGACACCGACCATTCCCTGGTCGCCACCAAGGTACGTCTCTGCCTCAGATGTGTCAACCGCTCCAAGCAGAAACCCCGACCCGCATCAACACAGCTATGATTACAGTACCTGAACTGCAGGAACGCTATGCTAAAGTCATAAATGAAGCCCTGGCAGACTGTCCCACCGACTGTGCTTCTGCAAGGTGGAACCACATCCATGAGGCTGTGTTTGAGACTGCCATAGGTACCTTTGGGGAAAAAGGAGGGGAAGAGTGCGGATTGGTTTGAAGCTGGAGCTGCTGAGATGGAACCTGCAATCGCCGCCAAACGTGCAGCCCTAATTGCCCACAAGAAGGAGCCCTCTGTGCGGACGCTTGCTACACTGCGCGCTGCGAGGAACAATGCACAAAAGATTGCAAGGCGATGTGCCAACGACTACTGGCTTAACCTCTGCCAGGACATACAGCTTTCTGCAGATCACGAAACGTGCGTAAAATGTACGAAGGCATGAAGAAGGCTTTCGGTCCCAGTGTCATCAAGACCGCCCCACTTAAATCAGCTGCAGGAGATGTCATCAAGGATTGCGGTAAACAAATGGAGAGATGGGCTGAGCACTACCAAGAGCTCTACTCGAGAGTAACCACCGTCTCGAACACGGCCCTTGAGAACACCCCTCTACTGTCAGTCATGGATGAGCTTGACGCTCCACCCACCTTCGAGGAGCTCAGCAAGGCGATAGACTCCATCTCAAACGGCAAGGCTGGGCTGCACGGTGGTGCAGTGGTTAGCACTGTAGCAGCACAGTTTTACCCTCGGCCGGGGGAGCCCGGGGATCGTGGGTTCGATCCCAGCCCCCGACCAACAGTGATCTGTGTTGAGTTTGCATGTTCTCCCCGTGTTGCGTGGGTTTAATCCGGGATTTCTCCGGTTTCCTCCCACATGCCAAAAACATGCAGGTTAGGGAGTTAAGGGGCGCTTGCGCACGCAGCGACCGGCAGCTGGTGGCTTGTCACCAGACTGCAAAACAAATCTACCTACGGGTACAAAGAAGTAACAAAAAAAAAAAAAAAAAGGCTCCAGGCAGTGACAACATCCCCCCTGAAATCGTCAAAACCGCAAAGGAGAGCTCGCTCTTGAAACACCTCCATGAGCTCCTGCTGCAGTGCTGGGAGGAAGGGGCTGTGCCCAAGATATGCGTGATGTCAAAATCATCACTCTCTACAAGAACAAGGGGGAGCGGAGCGATTGTAACAACTATCGTGGTATCTCACTCCTAAGCATAGTTGGCAAAGCCTTTGCCTGTGTCGTCCTCAACAGACTACAACTACTTGCCGAACGTGTGTATCCAGAGGTGCAGTGTGGATTCAGAGCAACCAGGTCAACCATAGATATGGTCTTCTCTATGAGGCAGCTGCAAGAAAAGTGCCGGGAGCAGAGACAACCCCTCTTTTTGGCCTTCATAGACCTGACCAAGGCTTTTTTTTTCCACAATATCTATATTGAACCTTTTTTTTTTTTTTAACAAACATGATACAAACAATCAAACACTAACACTAAAGTACTACAAAAAAAAAAAATGCACTAAAAACACCAACAACCACCAACAAAATCAAGTCTTCAACAATGCTCCTCTGTTTAGTCTAGATAATCCAATACATAAGTATACATATTATGTTCACCAGTTTGGAATTTACAAGGTCCACACACATCATTCACCTTCTTCTTCAAGAGTTATGTTTAAATTTTTTACATAATCAATAAAAGGTCTCCATATATTCTCAAACACAATTTCCTTTGATTTCAGTATATATGTTATTCTTTCTAATGGAAGGTTTGTTAACATCTGTCTTAACCACTGAGTCACATCTGGTCTATGAGTCTTTTTCCATAATAGTGCAATACATTTTTTGGCATTAAGCAAACTGAGGTCTATGAATGTTCTTTCACTTTTATTGAAATTATGCTTTTCTGGGTACAGACCCAACAAAAACAGTTTAGGATTCAATATGATTTGTTTTGAGATTATTTTTTCAATTGTTACCCTCACCTCTTCCCAAAACATTCTTATTAATCTACATTCCCATAAACAATGAAATAGGGTTCCTTTACTTTCCATGCATTTTGTGCATGTATCTGGTATATTTTTGTTATATCTATTTAACTCCTCCGGTGTAACATACATCCGCATTAACCATTTGAAATGTATCAATTTAAGGCGTGCATTTATTGATTTGGTTTGAGCTTCTGTACAAGCCAATTCCCATTGTTCCTCTGAAATTTCAATTTGCAGATCTTCTTTCCAGTAGTTTAATCTTTTCAGTGAATTTTCACTTGAAGATAGTGTCAATGAGTTATAAAACTCTGAAATAATACCCTTTCTTTTACTATCTTTCATCATCATTTTTTCCAAGGATGAATAAATAGGTCGAGTGAGAGCTTTATTTTGATTTGATCGAATAAAGTTTCTAAGTTGAAGATATTTAAAAAAATGTGTTCTATTGAGATTAAATTTGATCCTCAGCTCTTCAAAAGACATTATGTTGTCTGCACATGGCAAATATAAATCCTGAATCTTTTGTATCCCTTTTAAATTCCATACTTTAAATACAGCGTCCGCTCTCCCTGGTTTAAAATATTGATTACCCCATATTGGACTAAATTGTGACAATAACTGTGGTTCTTTTAAATAGTTTTTAGCTTCACACCATATTTTGATCATATGCTTTACAAATGGATTTTTAACTTGTTTTTGTAATTTTTTTGCCGAATCTGAGTATATGAATATGGGAAGAGGTAAAGGTAAATTGTATGATTCCATTTCAGTCCAGTGAGGGAGATCATTTGATGAAAAATAATATGTCATAGACCTCAGTTGTGCCGACCAATAATACAACATAAAATTTGGACATTTCAGACCTCCACGATCAAATGGTAAATATAATAAAGACAGACGTAATCTAGCCCTCCTGTTGTTCCATATAAATTCCACTAACTTTTTTTTTATTCTTGAGAATAGATCTAAAGGTGGTGATAAGGGAATGTATTGAAATAAATAAAGTATTTTAGGTAAAATATTACTTTTAAGTATATTGATTCTCCCGATCATCGACATTGGTAGTGACATCCATCTCTGAGTTAACTCACTGATATCTGACATTAAGGCTTCATAGTTGACACTGGCGACTGATTCTAGCTTAGGCATAATTTGGATTCCTAAATATTTAAACTGATTTACAACATTGAATTGATTTACCTCAGGGGCTGGGTAATTTCTCTGGGTCTCATTTAGCATTAATATTGAAGATTTAGTTTTATTTATTTTATATCCTGATATTTCCCCAAAATTCTTTATTAAATTCAACAAGGTTGGAATTGATTTTTTTAGATTCGACATAAACAAAATTATATCATCGGCGTACAGGGAGATTTTATGTTCTGTTGGTCCAACTTTAATTCCATATAAGATAAGATAAGATAAGCCTTTATTAGTCCCACAACGGGGAAATTCCAGGATTGCAACAGCACAGGGATAGCAACACTCAGAGCAACAATCAGAAGGCAAGAAAAAAAAAAAAAAAAAAAAAAAAAAAAAAAAAACAAGCAAGCAAGAGCAGCTAATATACATATGTACGTATTACTATAAAATATATATATATACACACACACACAGACACACAGTGCAGAGCATTGTAGCTGGATGGAATAAATATATGAATATATGAACACACAGTGCAGAGCATTGTAGCTAGATGGAATAAATATGTAAATATATAAACACCCACAGTACGGAGCATTGCAGCTAGGTGGAATAAATATGCAAGTATATAAACACACACAGTGCGGAGCAATGTAGCTAGATGGAATAATATGTAGATATATAAATATATAAACACACCCAGTGCTGAGCATTGTAGCTAGATGGAATAAATATGTAAATATATAAACACACACAGTGCAGAGCATTGTTGCTAGATGGTCCCAGCGTTCGCCGTCGGATTTGCATAAACAACAATGCAGATCACGTGTGAGTGTTCTCTCGGGAGATATGTAGGCCTCATGCTAACAGCTAGCAACTCAATGTCTTTGCTGCAGTGTCGTTGTTTAACAGTGATATGTCCCGGTCTGCACCAGTTGTTGTTAACATACATTATCACTCCACCGCCCCTAGCCTTGCCACTGTCTGGTGTTCGGTCAGCTCGTATCATGTGAAAACCCTCCAGCTCAATGTTAGCATCTGCTGCTAGTTCAGTTAGCCACGTCTCAGTAAACAAAAGGAGAGAGCACTCCCGGTATGTGCTATCATAACGGGAGATAGCCGCTAGCTCATCTAACTTTCCCAGTATCGACCGTACATTTCCCATGACAACAGATGGAAGGGAGGGTCTGTACCTTATATTTTTTGTCCTCCGCCTTACTCCAGCCCGGCAGCCGCGGCGTTTTCGCCTCAGTTCTCTCGGTATGTCGAGTTTTTCCAATGGGACCGGGTGGCGGTTGAATGCTAGCAGCTGTTCTCTGCTGTATCGTATCCTGCTATAAACAGTGGCTCCGTCCACCGGCTCAGGAGACATTTAAGACGATCTGTGTGTCCGTGATATAAGTGGGGTGAAAAAAAAAGACGGATCAAAAGAGAGAGAAAGGGAAAAAGACTCGGAATCGAGCCGCTGTTGCAAAAGGCAGCCGACTGGTGTGGCGCCGAGAGAAAAAAAAAAAAAAAAAAAAAAAAAAATATATTTGTGAATGTAAACGTATCGCTATCGCTAAAGGTTCAATTGCCATAGTAAACAGTAAAGGTGAGAGTGGACAGCCTTGTCGACATCCTCTATTGATTTTTATTGGTTTTGAAATATTGTTATTTGTTAGGATTTCTGCTGTAGCATTATTGTATATTATTTGAACCCATTTTATGAAATTATTTCCAAGTCCAAACCTTTGTAGGACTTCAAAAAGAAAGGGCCATTCAACTCTATCAAAGGCCTTTTCGGCGTCCAATGATAGGAGAGCTGTATCCGGTGCTTCTTTATTAAAATAGATAATATTAAATAGTCTTCTTACATTATGGAAGCCTTGTCTACCCTTTATAAAGCCATTCTGATCTCGATTAATAATATTTGGTAAAATTTCTTGTATTCGTCTTGCTAAAATTTTACAGATTATCTTAAGGTCGGCGTTTAATAGGCTTATTGGTCTCATATTTTCACATTTATTAGAGGGCTTACCTGGTTTTGGCAGCAGTATAATTAAGGCATTATTTATGTATGATGGTAAATTATTATTTTGAAATGCTTCTAAAACCATTTCCAAAAAAGGTTTTATTAATTTATTCTTAAATTTTTTATAAAGGTCAACTGGAAGACCATCTGGTCCTGCACTTTTTCCTGATTTCATATTATCAATGGCTAGCCCAACTTCTTCTTGACTAATTTTAGACTCCAATATCTCCCTGTTTTCATTTGGAATACACGGTATAGATAGTTCGTTCAAAAACCCATTTAGTTTTGTTAAATCAGGTTCATTTTTGGTATCATATAATTTTTCATAGTAATCTCTAAAGGCTCTATTAATTTCTAAAGGATCTATAACTACCTGTCCGTTACTTATAATACTGGTAATTGGTGTTTTAATTTCCAATTGTTTAATCTGCCATGCTAATAATTTTCCTGATTTTTCACCTTGTTCATAAAAAGATTGTTTCAATCTTAGAAGACTCGAGGCAGCTCTATTCGCTGATTTTTTGTCGTATTCAGCTCTCAAAATCAGTAATTCATTCTCCAACCTTGGGTCACTTCCTGCATACACTTTTTCCTGAAGATTCTGACCAAGGCTTTTGACTTGGTCAGCAGGGATGGACTGTTTGCCCTCCTCCAACGAATTGGATGTCCCCCCAAGCTTTTGAACATGATCAAGTCGTTCCATCAGGACATGAACGGCATTGTCCAGTTTGATAGATTACTCTCAGACCCTTTCCCGATCAAGAACGGTGTGAAGCAGGGTTGTGTTCTGGCCCCTACCCTATTTGGCATCTTTTTCTCCCTGCTCCTGTGCTACGCCTTCCGGGACTCTGAAGACGGTGTCTTCCTCCACACCAGGAGCGACGGAGGCCTCTTCAACATGGCACGCCTCAGATCAAAGACCAAGGTGCGGAGTGTTCTAATCAGGGAGCTGCTCTTTGCTGATGATGCTGGTCTTGTTGTCCACACCGTGGAAGTGCTCCAGCATCTCATCAACTGCTTTGCTTGTGCCTGCTCTGAGTTTGGCCTCACCATCAGCCTTAAAAAGACCGAGGTCATGGGCCAGGATGTCAGCAGTGCTCCCAGTATCAACATCGGCGACCACACACTTGCGGTGGTGGACAAGTTCACCTACCTCGGGTCGATCATCTCCAGCAATCTCTCCCTAGACGCCGAACTGAACACCCGTATCGGCAAGGCATCGACGGTGATGGCCCGTCTGGCGAAGCGAGTCTGGGACAACTCTATGCTAACCACCAACACCAAGATAAGAGTCTACATGGCCTGCGTACTTTGTACTCTCCGATACGGCAGTGAAGCATGGACCCTCTACTCCTGCCAGGAACGCCGGCTAAACGCCTTCCACCAACGCTGCCTTCGCAGACTACTGCGCATCACTTGGCAGGACCGTGTCTCCAACATCGACGTCCTGGCCAGAGCAGATGTGCCCAGTATGTTTGCCATCCTGACAAAGAGACGCTTGCGATGGCTTGGCCACGTCAACCGAATGGAGGATGGCTGCATCCCCAAAGACTTACTGTATGGGGAGCTGGCTACTGGAACTAGATCAAAGGGACGCCCAACTCTCAGATTCAAGGATGTTTGCAAGCGCGACCTCAAGGCTGGAGGCTTCAACCCCTCCGACCTGGAGTCAGTCGCCTCCGTCCGCTCCAACTGGCGGACCACCACCCAGGATGTCATCCGAACAGCAGAGGAGAGAAGAGACACTCGCTGGGGGGAGAAGAGACTCCGCAGACAGAGGAGACTGTCGAGACCCCCACTACACTGTGAAGAATTTATCTGCAGCGGCTGCGGCAGGACCTGCAGATCCCGTATCGGCCTCTACAGCCACGCCCGACGGTGCAGCTCCCTGAATGATGACCCAAGGCACAAAACTCCCCCATGATCTTTCGAGATCGATGGAGCCAGTGATTTATACAGGTAATCACATTGAGACACGGGGTCTCATTTTCAAGACAGCTGTTTAATCGATCAGTACTGTTAAAGTAGAACTGATCACAGAGGTCACCTGGTGTGTAGAAGAAGGAAGCTGGTCTCATTTATTTTGTGCATAAACATTTCTGAATGATTTTAACATTTTATATTGCTGTGCTGCATCAAGGTGAAGAAGTTCTGTCCCCCTCAATCGTTCTGGGCTCATATTTATTTCTGTAAACATAACGCTGTGTCTGACGTTACGTTTTCTTCTGTGTATGCGGGTCACTTCATAACTGTAGACTGTTCACACTGGAGTCTGATTGGGGTCGCATTTAAATTGTAAAGTGAACGCCCACACCAAAAAAATCAGATTTTGGCAAAAAAATCGGAATTGAGCATTAAGAACCTGCAGTGTGACCGTAGCCTTAGTAAACTGGAGGTCTTTGCCCATGAGGAATGGACTAAGATTCCTCAGAATGCTGCCAGAAGCTGGTGTCTGGCTATGCATCACGTCTGCAGCAGGTAATAAATGCAAAAGGGTGCTCAACTAAGCACTAACGATGCTTGTCATGGAAGGGTTGAATAAATTTGAGACTGTAGTAGTAAAAGTGGCATTTTGTGTTGAATTCGGAGAAACCACTTGCAACATTAGTTGTGTTGCGCTATTTAATAATACATTTTATTCGTAACACACTTTACATTAAAGAATCTCAAAGCGCTACATGTAAAAAGCATGAAACTCAAATTCATATAAAAGAAAAGGGGAAGAAGATAAAACCAAAAGAAGAAAGAAGTTAAAACAGCAACTTAAAAATGGTGAATGATCAAATGTCCTGCTAAAAAGAAAGGTTTTAAGTCCTCTTTTAAAACTGTATGTGGACTGTGGTGCCCTCAAGGTGTCAAGGAGAGCATTCCACAGATGTGAGGCAGAAGCACAGAAAGCCCTATCCCCCATGGTGCTAAGTTTTGTCCTGGGTGCAGGAAGGCGGTTTGAGTGAGTGGAACGGAAGGAATGTGTTGTGGTTTGTGGGGTTAGTAGTTCTTTGAGGTGGGGGGCATTTCCGTGGATGCACTTGTGAGTGAGAAGGGAGACCTTACATTCAATCCTGATGGAAACGGGAAGCCAGTGAAGTGATTTAAGAATAGGTGTGATATGTTCCTATTGTTGCACCCTCATCAGGACCCTAGCTGCAGAATTTTGTATGTATTGCAGTCTTTGGGGAGTCTTGCCAGGGATCCCAATGAGGAGTGCATTGCAATAATCCAGTGTGGAGGAGACAAAGGTGTGGACCAGCTTTTCGAAATCTGGGAGGGTGAGAGAGGGGTGGAGTTTTGCAATGTTACAGATGTGGTGGAATGAGATTTTACAGAGGTGATTTACATGGGATTTGAAGGGGAGGTTTGAGTCCATTTTTACACAGAGATTGGTGACTGATGAGAAGAGGGGGATATTGTGACCACAGAAAGTGATACAGGTTATGGATGATGACTGAATCTGGTGAGGTGTACCAACCATGATGACTTTGGTTTTGAAGCTGCTGAGCTGAAGGAAGTTGTGCTCCAACCACACCTTTATCTCCTCCAGACGGACAGTGAGAGGTGATGGAGATGATAATGATGATCAGGGCTTGACATTAACTTTTTTGCTCACCGGCCACTGTGGCTAGTGATTTTCCAAAGTTACCAGCCACTCAGCCTTTTCTCTAGCCACAATTTTGTGGTTGGAAAATTATGTTTAATATGATCAAATTTGAGTACTGCATGCTAAAATTTACTTGAACTAAATTTACAATCATTTTAAATGTAAATGACCCTTATATATACAGAAAAATAGCAAGACAAACACTGTTGAATTATTTATTAACAGCAGTAAATGCTGTAGAACAGTCTAGAAAAATATTTGAAATATGAAAGTACAGGTAGATGTGGGGTCTGTCCCATTTCTCATTTGTACCCCTTCCCCTTTGCCTGCTCCTACTCCTTGACCCTTGATAGAGGTTGAAAATTACCCCTATGAATTGGGACACACATTCAGGGCTGCATGAAGTCATGTGTAGTTGCTGATGGATTCAGTCTACATTGACGCTACCTGTTTTCACCAGAAAAAAGAAGAAAAAGAAAATTGACGAGGAAAAAAGTCTCATCTTAAGGAGAAAAATGTCTCAAATTTACATGAACAATTCTAATCAGTAGAAAAAGTCAGAAATTTACTAGAAAGAAAGCTGTAAATTCAGAGAAAAACTTGGACCCTTGGTGGGCCGTTTTTGGCCTGAGGGCCACATGTTTGACACCCCTGGACCAGCACATTAAAAATACATAATTAGAGGTTTTACTTCCATGAAAAAGTTGCATATCACGGAATATCATAGATGATTACAGATAAAAGTTCACCTCAGAAGAAGCTTAATTTGCTTTTTACAGCAACACAAAGTTTAGTAACTTTTTCTCTCCGTCATGCAAAAACTTAAATTTGCACAGCTGCGGACAGCTTCTTGCTCTAAAAATAACTCTAAAAATAATCATATTTAACCACAGAGGTAGGAGCTGATGCGGGGAGAGAGTGCAGTTTAATTACTCATGCTGTGACAACAAAGGATCAGGTAGATTTCCCCTGGTGATCTGATTACTGAGAGCAGGGACAGATGTGTTCTGCTGGCCTGCTGTCAGTCTGGCACCGTTTCTGGCCACAAAATGAACCAACCTGCAGAACACAGCGTCTGCGGTTTCTCCTGTACTCCAACCTGGAGCAGTCTTGTGTACCACACTGGGAGTTAAGCCAGACTACACCCACAGTGACAGTGGACCAATGACAATACACTATAGGGCCTTTTCCACTAGCACGCTTTAGCGCGACACGGGACGGCTCAGCACGCTTTGTACGCTTTTCCACAAGCCCCAACACGGTTTAACAGCCGTGATTCTCAGCCCCGCTGAAGGGCAGGGTACAGCAGTGCTGAGCTGTGCCGTGTTGTGACGTTAACAGACTGGTCGCCGCTGATTGGTCAGGTCGTAACCGGCGCTGATTGGTCAGGTTGTAACCGCCCCTCTCCTCCTCCTCTTCTACCAAATCTTCACGACCTTCTCAATAAAGTTTTTGAAAAAAAAAAAAAAAAAAAAGAATCTTCACGACCTACTCAGCACGCAACCACTGTTGGCGGTTCCTTTTCAGTGTATTACTGTGCTATTTTTCATTTATTCTCTATCAAAAATGGCTTCGCGTAATAAGGGTGTTCCATGGACCAGTAAGGAGGTGCAGTGTCTGCTGACTGCATTGTCAGACGAACGTATCCAGCGCGAGTTAGACGGAGCCGCCCGGAATGAAAAAATATACCGGGAGGTCTCGACATCGGAGTCCTTTAACGGTGAGTTTTAATTTTTTTTTATTGTGCGTTTTTTCGCAAATATATTCGGTAAGACGCTCAGTTTATTTATGCAATAAAAAAGCTGTTCATTTGTGGATGGATCGCTGCTTTATTGCAGCACAATGCGGACTAAAGCTTTTATTGTAATTATTCATGTGAACAATACGCTGAAATAAGCTTATGTATTCTTGTTAAAAACTATTGTCTTTTCTGTATATATTTCGTGCTGTATTTTATTGTGTGCATTTTCCTTGTAGAATCATCCCACACGTCCGCCGCGACAGCCCGCACGGATTATTCAACCGACAGCTGGCAGAGACGCCTTCATTCAGCCAAGCCTCAGCACTCAGTGGTCGGCGTGTATAAAATGTCGATTAACCTTCATGTTGTGTTGCAAAGTTTTTTTTTATTTTAATATTTTGTATATAATAAAATGGAATTGTTTTGGAAAGTGTGGTTTGTCTGTTATAACACTGAATTATAAAACAGTATAATTACATAGAAATTCCATTGCCTAGTCTGATCAAAATGATGCTAAGGGTCAACCATTGTAAAGGTAATGTAATTTTTAACTAGACCAAAAAAGAAATCTTTTTGTACGCTTTCTGTTCTTTTTATTGAAATATCATAAAAAATTAGCACCAAGTCAAAGGTACAAGTATATGTAAATTGAATGTTCTATCGGCATTCCAAATTCAGAGATTTACAATACTTTAGAAGGAGTGTAGCATCATCTAAATGGAAAATAATAATACTGTTGTTCCAAACGTTGACCTGAAGGTGAAAAACATGAATTTTTTTAATTCAGTACATCCAAAATGCCCTAGGATGTGGTGTAGTCCAGTGTGCCACCGTCTCATTATTTAATACGAATAAAAACAAGTTTCAGCTCATTATTTCTAGGTCATTTGGCAGTTAATTCAAAACAAAAGTGACTTGTGTTGTTGCAGCTTAATTATGAGATAAAATTAATTGTGAGATAAAACCACAGAGCGTGCAAGGCAATAATCCTTGGATCCTCCATTTTTTTGTCTGGTGTAAATAAGGACTCAGTCCGGTGCATAACATCACGGGAGTGTGGCCCCGCCTCGCTGAGAATCTGCTGCTGCCCCGCAACACTGTGCTAATGGAGACAGAAGCATTCCGAGCCGTACTGAAGTGAATGGAGCTGTACCGAGGTGTGCTGGGCTAGGGGAAAACAGGCTTATGTGAGCAGATAGTGCCCATGGGAGTTGTAGTTTTGTAGTCTCACACTGCGATAGGCTTATTATTTAGATGTTGCTTGAGAAAACTACAACCCGCCAAAGTGGCTAGTGGGACTGGCTGTCTTACCTGCCATGGGTGAAATACACCCGCCAGTGGCGGGTGGGCAGATGCTAATGTCAAGTGATGATGTCTCAGAACTCAGAACAGATTTATTGCCAAGTACATTAACAGTAAACAACTGATACCATACGAGGGATTTGACTTGACACAGAAAACGACCTGCATTTCCGGTGACGCGGCAGCGTCTGAAAAACGCGCCTGTCATCAGATGGGTACAGGATGCATAGGGAGGAAAAGGATAATACAATAGGAAAGAGCAAAAAACCATTGATTGTCAGAATACCGGTCATATATGATCAATATTATGATTACAAGAAAAAAAGCCCTCAATGCACAGTTAGACAAGAATGTACACAAGGACACAAAGAGAGCAGTGAGTGAGTGATCTTTTTCATCAGTTTTTGAGTCAGTGTGGGTGTAGTGTTGAGTGTAGGTGTTTGTATCAGTTAAGAACAACAAAGTGTCTTTGGCAGGAGATGTTTTGTCTTAGCTGCTGGCATTTGTCCTTGAGCCATGCAGCTGACTGTCCGTGGAGTCAATGCAGCTCAAATGTTTTGAAAACAAAAAACTGCAGATAATCTGGAGGACTTGTGTGAGGGGGTCAGATTAGTAGAATAGTACTGATCCCAGAGAAAGAAACTTTATATCCTCTTACAGATTCAGTACTTAATCCTTCAGTGCTGGACGTTGAATCCTTCATGGACGGCTCTCAGCGTGATCATGATGTAATCCATTTTCCTAGACAGTTCTCCATTTGCCGCTGTCAGAGTCCTCTCCATTTTTTCAATTTGATGGTTAAGCCTCGCCTGGCCAGCATTTTGATAGGCTATGTCCATCTTCATCAATTTACGGTACACCAGGACAATCCCAGATCCAATCAGAACGATCCCGATGACCATTACTACGAAGACGTACAAATCTTCGACATCTTCGATGGAAAGATCAGACAGGCACAAGAGTTTCCAATTACTTGTGTCCCTCAAATAGCCCGCAGCAGCCGTTCCTGCGGGGCAAACAACCTCCCCCGGGGCACTTTTCCTCGTTGAAAAAATAGTGTCAATTGCGTTCAAAGCCCAGCTTATTAAATCCATAATTTCGTTCGATAATCAGCAGTAGAGACACGCAGACAGAAAGGAAGACAGGAAGGAGATGAAAAGTCAGAGCTGGAGAGAAGAAAAAAGCGTCTGCTCTCTTTGGGAGGCGGAAGTGAGAACCATGATGGAAATGGAGCTGCAGCAGTGGTTTTGACATACAGCTGTGTGTCATCAGCACAACAGTGGAATGAAATTCCATGGTGCCTGATGACTTGGTCAAGGGGGAGCAGACAGATGGTGAGGTTGGGGCCATGGACTGACCCCTGGGGGACCCCGCAGGTGACTGTATGTGGTTTTGATAGTGCCTGTCCAAGGGAGATGTATTTTGTCCAGTTTGTGAGACATGAGTGGAGCCAAGTGAGGGCAGTGTTGGTGAGTCCAATGAGATGGTGAAGCCAGTTGATGAGGATGACATGGTCAACTGTGTCAAATGCAGCAGATAGGTCGAGAAGGATGAGGAGAGAAATTGTTCTTATTTGACTTGTTTATTACAAACAGCTGCTAGTTTGTACATTTTGGCAAGAAACCTAATTTTCAGTGGAGGTTGAATAATTTCGATTGCAACTGTAAGTGCCCAGATCTCCAGACCTTTGACCTTGAGCATAACCTGGACGCAAACCCATCTGAGGATCAATGTGACTGAGTTTGGTGAGCATCGAGGCAATTTCCTTGGAGGAGTAGTGATTCCCATGAAATGTGGATGGACTGATGGACAAACGACAGATGCTGCGTCATCGCATTAGCTCCTTGAGGCTTTGCTGGAATGAGCTAATAAAAAAACGCATATTTATAATGAATGTAAAAGAAAAAAAGATCTAAAATTTACAAAAAAAAAAACAAAAACCCTGTAAATCTATAAGGAAGTCAATGCAAGAAAAAAGCTTATATAAATATTTTTTTAAAAAGTTCTGAATTTATAAGTCTCATTTCTGAAAAACAACGATTGTATTCAGATAGTCACTCTGGATTACCTCTGAATATTCAGATCCTCAAAACTGGTATTCAGCACAGACCTACCAATTTACTGAAGGAATGCAATTCTCCACCGTGACCAAATTATACTCTGATCACACATTGGTTTAGGATCTATTCAACATGAACGTAGAGCAGCTGTACTTGCTGAAACAGAACCAAAAGACAATATACTTAACACGGAAAAAACCAAACATGGCTGCCAAGTGTAAAAACACAAGTATTTGTACCAAAACCTACAGGCTGCTTTCAAAATCATCAACTCTCTTCACCAGGGGTCACCAACCTTTTTGAAACTGAGAGCTACTTCAAGGGTACCGAGTACTACAAAGGGCTACCAGTTTGATACACACTCATGCAAAAAAAGTTGCACCATTTAAATTTATATGTTATTATTAATGATTACTGATATTCATCTACGTGAAGACACTGATCCCATTAATAAATTCCTGCAATAATTATTAAAAATGATTTAACAAAATAATCTCAAAACAAATCATATTGAATCCTAAACTGTTTTTGTTGGGTCTGTACCCAGAAAAGCATAATTTTAATAAAAGTGAAAGAACATTCATAGACCTCAGTTTGCTTAATGCCAAAAAATGTATTGCACTATTATGGAAAAAGACTCATAGACCAGATGTGACTCAGTGGTTAAGACAGATGTTAACAAACCTTCCATTAGAAAGAATAACATATATACTAAAATCAAAGGAAATTGTGTTTGAGAATATATGGAGACCTTTTATTGATTATGTAAAAAATTTAAACATAACTCTTGAAGAAGAAGGTGAATGATGTGTGTGGACCTTGTAAATTCCAAACTGGTGAACATAATATGTATACTTATGTATTGGATTGTCTAGACTAAACAGAGGAGCATTGTTGAAGACTTGATTTTGTTGGTGGTTGTTGGTGTTTTTAGTGCATTTTTTTTTTGTAGTACTTTAGTGTTAGTGTTTGATTGTTTGTATCATGTTTGTTAAAAAAAAAAAAAGAAAAGGTTCAATAAAGATATTGTGGAAAAAAAAAAAATGATTTAACAAGCTAGGAAACAGATACAAACAGTGCAGCACTTTCAGTTCAAAAGGCTTAGTTTCCCGGTGATGCCCGTTAAAAATGCAAGGTCAAGTATCCACTCAGGGTTGTCCAGCAGTGAGACATCTTCGCCTTTGGATTGCATGAACTCTTTGATTTCACATAAAAGTGACCAAAAACTCATCCCCTGCTCAGCCATCGGATTTCTGTGTGTAATAAAAGATCACCATATTCGGCTGATAGCTCCTCCAATAGCACCTTGAACATCCTGTGTTGTTTGGTTTCGGAGCGGATACTGTTTATGATTTTCTTGACAGGAGTCATCACATGCTCAAATCCAGTCACTTTTGCACATATGGCCTGCTGATGAATGATGCAGTGGTAATGCAGGAATGGTGAGAAGTCTGCGTCACCTTTACAGTGCTCCATGAAACCTGCATGTCGGCCGGTCATAGCAGGAGCCCCATTTATAGTCACTGATACCAGCTTTTCCAATGGTACCTTTTTCTCCGCTAAAAACTTCTTCACTGCATTATAGTGTAAGGAGTTCTTTTATGGAGAAATCATCAAACACCATTCGAATGAAGATCATCAGCTGCACTGTACTGCTGCTGTCCACGGACTCGTTGCACTTGATACTGAACCACCGGCACTTTGCCAGATCCTGGTCCAGCTGCTCAGTCAAATTCTCAGACATCGCTGACTCTCTTCTAACCATCATACTTGGCTTCATTGGCATCAGAGAGAGTGGAGATGACATCTGTTTCATTCTTTAAGTCTTTAAATACAGTGTTTGCAACTATCATCATTGCTTCTTTGAAAACCTCCTCATCTGTAAAGGCCGCCTTCTTCTTTATCAAAAACTGCATAGCTCTAAATGAGGCTCTGATTGTTTTTTGGGAGTTTTTCAGTAGCCTCATGAAAAAAGACTTTGCCCAAAGTTGCTTTTAACTCACGGACTTTCTCTGCTCACAGTGCGCTGCCCGGTGGACAGTTAGCGTGGTAGCTTTCATGACATGTACTCAAGTGTCTTTTGATGTTGTGTCACTTTGTTGTTGCCACAGTCACCCATTCACACATTTTTCTTTCACTGTAGTAAAAAAGAACTCTTCTTCCCATTTGCTATGAAAATAAGTTTTCTTTTTTCTGCCATGTTTTTGGAGGAAGAATCTGCATTTAACTCCTCATCATTGCGTCGCCCGCTAGCTTATCTCACCAAATGCTGAAATTTGTCATGCACACAATACTGACCTTTGAACCAGAGTAAATCAGAGTATGTTTATTAAACATTTTTATTTTTAATTGTTTTTATATTTTCATTTTAAAATCTACATCATTGCAAGTGTGATTCAAAAATAATGGTAACACAATTTAAGAAATTTAAGACGAAGCTCATTGGTGACGAGTGCTATTTTCTAGGGGTGTAACAGTATGCCAAAATCATGGTTCGGTACGTACCTTGGTTTTAAGGTGACGGTTCGGTTCATTTTCAGTACAGTAAGGAAACAAAATGCAAAACATAAAACTGCTCATCTTTTTTTATAAGCAGGAACAGCTTTGACAAAAAAACTGCAAACTGCCAGCAGTCAATTCTCCAATAAATAAAATGTATACAATAAAATAAATAGTCTTTTTTAGCAAATGAACAATGTAGACAAGTGCAACAATATTAGTTTTAATAGTCTGAATTATTCTTTTATTCCTTATTGCCTGAAGCAGTGATTTTAACCAGGGTGCTCTGGTATGTTCAGCTTTCTATGAGAAATTAATTCTCTAATTTCACTCGTTAATTGTTCAAAAAATGGCAAATTTGTCATTGTTGTGTATAGGTTCTGAAGGCACCCATGCACAACAACAGCAAATTATCTGCAATTTTTTTGGACAATTAAGAAGGAGGGCGGCGCGGTGGTGGAGTGGTTAGCACTGCGATAGCACAGCAACTCACCCTTGGCCGGGGGATCCTGGGTTCGAACCCAGCCCCCGACCAACAATAATCTGTGTGGAGTTTGCATGTTCTCCCCGTGTCTGCGTGGGTTTACTCCGGGATTTCTCCGGTTTCCTCCCACATGCCAAAAATATGCAAGTTAGGTTAATTGGCATCAAACTAGGGATTCTAAATTGTCCTTAGGTATGACTGTGAGAGTGAATGGTTGTCTGTGTACCCTGCCTCTGGCTCAAGATGCTGGGATAGGCTCCAGTCTCCCCGCGACCCGAAAAGGATTAAGCAGAAGAAGATGGATGGATGGATGGATGGAATTAAGAAGGAACTTACCCAGGCACCCTTGAAAAACACTGGCCTAAAGTGCAGCATTAACAGATTTAGCTTGTTCTTAAAAGGTTGGTATTATTTTCTGGCTGAAGAGGGCACAACAAGAAACTTCATACCGGGGCTCAGTTACCTTCAGCATGTGTTTAAACCTGGTGTTCTCAGCAACTGAATATGGCCTTAGATCTGCTGCTATAAAAACACCAAAGGCATTTGTTATTACTTTGGCTTGATCTGAAAAGCCTCAAGAGGCTGTCTAAGTGCCGCTGGAAGCTGCGCTTGTACTGCGCTAGTTTTTTTCTTTTTTTTGTGCTGCAATGATTATTCACGTTTGGGTAGTGCCGTTTCAAATGAGTTAACAAGTTCAGCATACTGCCAAAAGCATATCCGATGCTGTTTTCGTCTTACTCACTTGCCTTTGTAAGTTCACATATTTCACTGGAAAGCTGAAGTGTTCCCAGACAGGAGACTTGTGAAGAGGGCCTTCAAGCTCTGCCTTCTCTGTACAGCCAGCCATGACGTTCGCTAGCCAGAGGCTGAGCTGCACTGTTTGTTTACTAGATACAGACCCATCAAGGATGTCCATAAGTCAAGGTCACTGGCCTAGGAGGACTAACGTTTATAGGGAAATCATAAATGCCCAGATCTTCTGACCTTTGACAATGACCTCAACCTGGATGCAGACCTACCTGAGGGTCACTGTGAGTGAGTTTTATCAGAATCAAGGTAACTGCCTAGGAGCAGGAGTGCTTTTTCTGAAATCACATTAGCGCCCAGATCTTGTGACCTTTGACCTTGAGCACAACTTTGATGTAGTGTTAATTTTGTCCACGAAAATGTGACGAAATACGTTCATCAATGAACCTTTTTTACAAGACTAATACGAGACGGGACGTAAATAGAGGTCGTGTGACGCTGACTGTAACTAAATATCACATGCAATTTCATTGACTACTAAAGATGAGACAAAATTTACTTTAAGAGATAAAAACTTTGGCTAACTCTCATCATTTTCGTTGACAAAATGATGAGACAAAATATAAAGTTATTTCATTGGATTATTTTGCAGCATTTCCGTTTCCTTCCTGTGTGCGGCGCAGGCACTCTGAGGCTGCGCTGACATATCAAGGTAGCAAACACGATACTGTTAGCATTAGCCAGATTTTCTTTATCTTTCTGGGAGGCTGTGGTGCCATGAACATACTAATCTTAAAGTAACATAAACTCTGTTATTGTTCATTAATGTGAGCCAAAAGGAGCCTATATGGAGAATATTTGCTGGATTAGACTGGGTATTCCATGTCTGGATGCATTTCCAAATGTATACTATCAGAGCAGCCTCTGCAAAGCTGGATTCCTACCTGCATTTTTCATCAGATAAGGGTATATAAAACCTATTGTGTGAATTTTGAAATGGGTCTAAGAAAAGAAGATGTTGGTTTTGGCTAATTTATGTTATGTAACTAAAAGTGACTAAAATACATATTTCATTTACTAAAGCTAGACTAAAAGGTCATCAGTTTTTGTTGACTAAAACTAGACTAAAATGCACAGACTTCTTGTCAACTAAAATGTGACTTAAGTAAAAAAGGATGGACATGACTAAATATGATTAAAAACTAAAAAGCATTTGACAAAAGACTAAGACTAAAACTAAAATAAAAAAAGAGTTGCCAAAATTAACACTACATGGATGCAGAACCACCGCAGGATCATTGCGAGTCTGGCGATCACGAGGCATTTTTCTAGGAGGAGCAGTTGTTTTTTTCTGAAATCACGTAAGTGCTCAGATCTCGTGACCTTCATTGCATTATCTTCTTTTGGCTTTGCTGGAATGAGCTAAAAATCAGAAAATTAGAAAATGGATACTTCTACATTAAAACTGGGTGTTGTCAATATGTAGTTTAAGTCTATTCCATGAAAGTGACATAAGACAGTGGGCTTACCAAAGACTAAGTAAAGACCCGTTGGTGCAACCAGCACCAGGCGCCAAAGAACTGTCTACTCAACAGGTTTCAACAATTCAACAGACAGATAAATTTTATTTTCAACAAGGCTCCCTGATTCTCAGCACCATCCTTTATTGTATGTAGAGTGCCTTTTTAAAGTATTCACCCCTTGGTTATTTTCCATTTTTACTATTCAATACATGGGATAGTCAGTATAATTTAGGGCTTTTTTATTTTACAAAACTGTGAACAACTGACCTAATTCAACCAAAGTAATGTGCCACATTCCTTCCATTTCTTAATGATTGATTTAACTGAATTCAAGGGGACGGTAAATGACTTCAGAATTTTTTTTTGCAACCATACTCTCAAAAAGTTATTGAAAAGTATAAGTCAGAGTCTGACTTATACTTTTCAATAACCTTTTCACTGAGTTGCTCAGAGTTGTTTGTCTTCATGGTGGAATTTTATCCAGGAACACTGACAAACCAGTGACAGGATATTCCACACACAGATGTCTTTATACTACAGTCACTTTGTGATGCATCCACTGCACTCTGGTGAGCTCCATTTCACTAATTGTGAAGTCTGCAAGCACCGGCTGGCTCTTGAACTCTTGAATTAGGTCAGTCACTTTATTTTATACTATATACCTTTATTTCATTGGTATTTCTTTGTAGAACTGTTTGCACTTGGGCATGACAGAGGATTTTTGGGTTTGTCAAAAAAGCCAAAATTTTACTGACTGACTTCATTTATCAGAGTTATAAGGGAAACATCCAAGCTATTGTGCATTAAAAAATTGGCACATTTAAAAAAAACTGTGACAAGAAGATGTGTGATCCTGTTCACTGAAACAAAGCTGATGAGCTAACCATGAACATTTTTTAATGCTGAAATGGCATGTAATTTAAATTTTGTTTGGTCTGATGATGTATTAGAAAACATACAGTTAGGCAAACAATAGCATTGTTGCAAACAGTTTTTGCACAATATAAAGATTATCAAGACTGTTGCAATAGTTGAAGATCTTAAAAAAATAATAATTTCTGGTTGGGGTTGGGAGTTGAAGGGCGGTGAATGCATTAGTTTACCTTCCTGCGGTGCTTGCGCAGGTCACTAGGCTGAAGCATGGCAAAAAGGAGAGAGGAGAAAAGCAGTTAGTTAGATGCACAACAGAGGTGGAACCACGCTGTGCACACAGACAGGAGCAGGAAATAAAAGCAACAAACACCATACATTTAAATATCCCACACACCAACCCACACATACACACCATAATCTTGCCTTAATCAGATGTGCAGCTCTTAGGAAAACATCCAATTAGGAGAACAAAATACCCATGCTGGAGGTAAGGTAAGCTATGACTGGTGCAGCTTAGCTCAGGGAAACACCAATATTATGGGAAAGTTTGAGAATATATTTTGTTGATTTTTTTAGTATTTGGAATTCAGAGTGAAAATGATTTAATAAGATTAGCACAGACATTCCTGTGGTACTTTTGCTCCAAAAGTTAAAGACTGGCTGGGTGGGGCACCTGAATTCATGCACAGCAGTTGCTCTGATCATATTTTCCACTGTGCACCAAAAAAGGTGATGGATTTTTTTTCCCCTCTGCATTCCTCACAGTCCTGGCATTAGCAGAACAAATAAACTGCTGGAGTGCCGCATTTCTACAAGAATTTATCCTGCCTCCTGGAGGAAATTACCTAATCATTCATTTCCTTCACTCAACTGATACAGAGGCTTGAAAAAGGAAGTGATTAGTGAACCATAAAAAGGGAAACAGAAAAAGGAATTAAAGGGTGAGCAAAAAATTTAGCTAGCCACCAAATATGCAGATTTTCTTCCAGAGTCAAGTTAGCAATCAGGGCATTCTAAATATTTTTGATAGAGAATAATTCAAAGGTTACAGGGGATATAAAAAGTCGACACACCTCTGTTCAAGGTTTTTATGATGTAAAAAAATGAGACCAAGATAAATAATTTCAAAACTTTCTCCACCATTAATGTGACCTATAACCTGCACAACCCAATTGGAAAAACAAACTGAAATGTTAAGGGGAAAAATAAAAAACTTACAATAATCTGTTTGCATAAATATGCGCACCCTCTTATAACTGGGATGTGGCTGTGTTCAGAATTAACCAATTACATTCAAACTCATGTTAAATGGGAGTCAGCACACACCTGCCACCATTTAAAGTGCCTCTGATTAACCTCAAATAAAGTTCAGCTGTTCAAGTAGGCTTTTCCTGACATTTTTGTAGTCACATCTTACAGCACAAGACATGGTCCACAGAGAGCTTCCAAAGCATTAGAGGGATCTCATTGTTCAAAGGTATCAGTCAGGAGAAGGGTACAAAAGAATTTCCAAGGCATTAAATATACCATGGAGCACAGTGAAGAGTCGTCATCAAGCGAAGAAAATATGACACAACAGTGACATTACCAAAAACTGGACGTCCCTCCAAAATTGATGAAAAGACAAGGAGAAAACTGGTGAGGGATGCTGCCAAGAGGCCGACAGCAACACTGAAGGAGCTGCACGAATTTCTGGCAAGTATTGGCTGTTTAGTACATGTGACAACAATCTCCTGTCTTCTTCATATGTCTGGGCTATGGGGTAGGGTGGCAAGACGGAAGCCTCATCTTACGAAGAAAAACACCCAAGCCCGGCTACATTTTGCAAAAACGCATTTGAAATCTCCCAAACGCATGTGGGAAAATGTGTTATGGTCCGATGAAACCAAGGTTGAATTTTTTGCCCATAATTCCAAAAGGTACATTTGGCGCAAACACAACACTGCTCATCACCAAAAAAACACCATACCTATAGTGAAGCATGATGGTGGCAGCATCATGCTTGGGGGCTGTTTTTCTTCAGCTGGAACTGGGGCCTTAGTCAAGGTGGAGGGAATTATGATCAGTTCCAAATACCAGTCAGTGATGGCACAACACCTTCAGGCTTCTGCTAGAAAGCTGAAGACGGAGAGGAACTTCATCTTTCAGCACAACAATGACCCAAAGCACACATCCAAATCAACAAAAGAATGGCTTCACCAGAAGATGATTAAGGATTTTGGAATGGCCCAGCCACAGTCCAGACTTAAATCCGATGGAACATCTGTGGGGTGATCTGAAGAGGGCTGTGGACAGGAGATGCTCTTGCAATCTGACAGATTTGGAACATTGCAAAGAAAAGTGGGCAAATATTGCCACATCAGGATGTGCCTCGCTGATAGACTCCTACCCAAAAATACTGAGTGCTGTAATAAAAGCCAAAGGTGCTGCAACAAAGTATTAGTTTAAGGGTGTGCATATTTATGCAACGATGTTATTGTAAGTTTTTTATTTTTCCCCTTAATATCTCTCTCGAGGGAGAGATTCTGCAGATCCTTCCTACCTACGGATGTCAGACTGTATAATCTAAATACTGCTCATAGAGGCCGTATTAAATGTCACAACTCAATAGAGATCATCCCCTCCAATACACAACTAAGACAATTACAATTTTTATCGAGGGTAGCAACAACACTGTTCATTCAATGTGAAATATACTGTCTGGGTTCATATTTATATTTTGCCGGGTAATTTAACTGTAATGCTGTTGATACCATCCAATCACAATGCTCCTGCACTGTGTATATAACTGTGTACATATGTATATTTATTTACTGCTTTGGCTAACCTATTCTTATCTGAATAGGTTATCCCAGCATGTTTGGGCGAGAGGCAGGGTACACCCTGGACCGATCGCCAGTCCATCGCAGGGCCAACGCAGAGAGACAGACAACCATTCACTCTCACAGTCATACCTAAGGACAATTTAGAATCCCCAGTTTTTGAAGCCAATTAACCTAACTTGCATGTTTTTGGCATGTGGGAGGAAACCGGAGAAATCCCGGAGTAAACCCACGCAGACACGGGGAGATCATGCAAACTCCACACAGATCACTGTTGGTCGGGGGCTGGGATTGAACCCAGGATCCCCAGGCCAAGGGTGAGTTGCTGTGCTGCCACAGTGCTAACCACTCCGCCACCACGCCGCCCTCGCACGGATATCTGAAAGTTAAAAATAATACCGCCATGACTGTGGAGTGGAATGGCCAGATCAACTGCATATCATATGCGGCCACATATGCATGATTTGACTAAATGACGACTGCGACCAAACAGGACATAAAAACGGCAAAATAATGAAATCGCTGATGCAATGGTTGCAGCCAAACGGGTAATTCTGCTGTGTATAATAATGTTGAGTGTTTTGTACTTATTGCTAAAATATAAAAGGAATGCACTACAATGGTTCTAAAATATTTGTAAATGTGTCCCGTTATAGTATTGCATAAGTTTATTAACAATAACACAGAAGAAATTCAATATTAGGTACATTTAACTCCATCAGTGAACAATGATATAAACTAAAATAATTGGTGACTGAACAACTTCCATTCCCCAAAGTGCAAGACACATTATTATGAATGTAAGTCATAAAAGATCACACAAATAAGTGATCTGATAAACAAATAAACAAGAGCTGTGAAACAGCTGCTAATATTGGATGTCCCATTTATTTTCCATCCATCTTCTGCCACTTAATGCTTTTCGGGTCGTGGGGGGACTGAAGCATATCCCAGCATCTTTGGGCGAGAGGCAGGGTCCACCCTGGAGAGATCGCCAGTCCATCACAGGGCCGACACAGACAACCACTCACTCTCACATTCATACCTAAGGGCAATTTAGAATCCCTTGTTGATGCCAATTAACCAAATATGCATGTCTTTAGCCTGTGGGAGGAAACCGGAGTACCCGGCGTAAACCCATGCAGACACAGGAACATATGCAAATTCCAACCAGAAGGGTCACGAATGATCAGGGGGTGGGATTGAATCCACGATGGTCAAGGGTGGGATCAAACCTGTGGCCTTCTTGCTGTGCTGCCACAGTGCTAACCACTGAGCAACCGAGCGGCCCCTCAATCATTTTCAATTTATTTATTTTTTAATTTAACCTTTATTTATACAGGGGAGTTCCATTCAGAGCCAACCTCTCTTTTTCAAGGACATCCTGTTCACACTCACACCTGGAAGCTGCTCAGTACAACCACAGACTGACCCGTGGCCACTGAGCAGCTCCACTGTAGCAGCTGGGGTTAAGGGCCTTGCTCAAAGGCACCACAGTGGGGTTAAGGGGGTTGGGGAAAACACTGCTATGTCATCTGTCTCACCCAGATCTGATCCTGCCGGCCCTGAGATTGAACTAGTGACCCTCCACTCACCAGTCCACATCCTTAAACATTAGGCCACCACTACCCCTTTAGGTCAGTGGTGTCAAACTCATTCCATGGAGGGCCAAGACCCTGCAGGTTTTACTTCCACCCAGTCTCTTCAGCAGGTGTTTTTACTGATCAGCAATCAGTGGGAAGAAATTCAGAGAAATTACCTGTTGAAGACACTGGGTGGAGGTAAAACCTGCAGGGTCTTGGCCCTCCATGGAATGAGTTTGACACCTGTGCTTTAGGTATTCTGTAATTAATAACAAATAAATCTTAATGCCGTTCAGTCCCTTTTATATTTGTCAAAGTCTAACATGTGATTGCGTACATATAGCCTACACCTTTTTGTATTCCACTTTCAAACACACCCTACATTTACATTTGGGTCTGTAAAGCCTAACTGGCCTCCCTGTTTCAGACAGGAATACTTGCTTTCTACAGACAATGCAAAAGTAGGATATAGTGATGAATTTGGATAAAGTCTTTATAATATTAGTTTTACTAGTGGTCCTGCTAACTAGCAATCCAGCCTGCTAATAGTCCCAAGTGCATCACATACATGTTCCGTAAATACTGAACATTCCGAATGTAACGCTAGAAAAATATTGGCATCACAGACAGTTTTATTTGTAAATAATTTTTTCTAAAACCGGACCTACCGGGAAAAAAAAAACCAAAAACCTAATATGCTTTTTGTGATTTATCTGTCACACTTTGGCATTTTACACATTTCAGACAAAAGTTTTTTGTTGCTGTCTTCAGATTTGTGTTGATAATTTGAACCAGAGGTATGCCGGGAGATGGGGCTTTCAGGAACAAAGGCCACCAATGTGTGGAAACTCTAATGTCTGCATGTGTGTTGTCAACCATCACTTTTTGCTGACTGTATGGCTTAATGAATGAACACAAATAACAATGTTCAGGTATGATCCTTACGGCATGTTCCTTAGATTCTTATTGCAGTTACTTATTTATTAATAATTTCAATTGCATCCAATTACAACTGTCATGTACAGGACATGCACGGAACATGCCAAGTGTGGACTGCGACTAATGACAAAGGCACACTGATACAGAACTGACAGCAGGCAGGACCAGTAGCAGGAATGTGTATGGAACCTGTTCAGAACATTCCATACCGCACCAGCTGTTCTGTGCTTTAGTAGGCACCCATTCCGTGTGGTCCCCTGGAGCCATTCTGTCTCATCCGCTCCCAAATGTGTTGCAAAGGTATCCAACTAACTTCTCCTATCTGAATGCTAGCTGAGTTAGCTCAAGCGTTCATGATCTCTTAGAGACACAAGAGCACTCTGAGGCGAGTGCAATATCCCCCAACTCTGTTTTTTTGAAGATCCCAATATGTTACCGGAGGAGAGCAGTTTTCAACTTTTCCATATATTTGAGGCAGAACCAAATTATGATAAGCCTATCATCCATGAATATATAACAAAAATTATTTTATACGACCCATAGTTGTAGGTGAGGATCCCAAGGGGAACCTGTGTAGCAAGTTTGGTGACCCTAAAGAGCTTTACTCATTCTTTAGGAAGAGGGCATAGGGAATACCAACCCTGACCTTTAACCTTTTGACCCCAAACCCATACTCAAGAGGTCAGGGACTCAGGGTGAACATGTGTACCAAGTTTGGTCACCCTAGTTTTACTTGTTCTATAATAATAGTACAAATGGAATATTAACTTTGACCTTTTGACCCAAAACCCATAGCCATGTTAAGGTGTAAGCCATCCAAGATTTCTCTTAGAGGCAACTATGGTATTTATTTGAAAAGCCCACATCATTTCTTTCAGTAGTTATCATGCTTACAAGATTTAGGGAAAAACCGACCTCTGACCTTGACCTCAATTCTACAATTCCTGCTAAAATCATCCGATCAGAGTCAAATAGCAATACACGCATTATCAGTGTATATCAACTGAGGTGAAATAGGACATAAGTCAGGGGCTACAGCTCCTGCAAAGGTCATCCAATTGGAGCCGAATTGCAATATGCCCATCATCAGTGTACATCAAACCCTGGTACCAAGTTTCAAAACAATCAGAAGAAAACTGTAGGAGGAGTTGATTTCACTAAAGTAGGACAGACTGTCATGATCTGGACACCTTGTTCCCACCTTCTGTTACTTTTGAAATGTTTGCACGATTCTTTATCATTAGTTTGTTGGGCTATCCTCAGTGTCTTAGTTCAGTTATGTTTTCTAGTCTCCGCCATCATTTTCCCATTTCCTTCAGTCACTCGTGTATTTTCATTTGGCCCCAATTAGTTACTCAGCTGTTCTGTGTTAATTAATTTCTGTGTCCCTATATACAGTGGGGCAAAAAAGTATTTAGTCAGCCACCAATTGTGCAAGTTCTCCCACTTAAAAGATGAGAGAGGTCTCCAATTTTCATCATAGGTATACCTCAACTATGAGAGACAAAATGAGAAAAAAAAAATCCAGAAAATCACATTGAAGGATTTTTAATGAATTAATTGGTAAATTCCTCAGTAAAATAAGTATTTGGTCACCTACAAACAAGCAAGATTTCTGGCTCTCACAGACCTGTAACTTCTTCTTTAAGAGGCTCCTCTGTCCTCCACTCGTTACCTGTATTAATGGCACCTGTTTGAACTCGTTATCAGTATAAAAGACACCTGTCCACAACCTCAAACAGTCAGACTCCAAACTCCACTATGGCCAAGACCAAAGAGCTGTCAAAGGACACCAGAAACAAAATTGTAGACCTGCACCAGGCTGGGAAGACTGAATCTGCAATAGGTAAGCAGCTTGGTGTGAAGAAATCAACTGTGAGAGCAATTATTAGAAAATGGAAGACATACAAGACCACTGATAATCTCCCTCGATCTGGGGCTCCACGCAAGATCTCACCCCGTGGGGTCAAAATTATCATGAGAACGGTGAGCAAAAATCCCAGAACCACATGGGGGGACCTAGTGAATGACCTGCAGAGAGCTGGGACCAAAGTAACAAAGGCTACATCAGAAACACTACGCCGCCAGGGACTCAAATCCTGCAGTGCCAGACGTGTCCCCCTGCTTAAGCCAGTACATGTCCAGGCCCGTCTGAAGTTTGCTAGAGAGCATTTGGATGATCCAGAAGAGGATTGGGAGAATGTCATGTAGTCAGATGAAACCAAAATAGAACTTTTTGGTAAAAACTCAACTTGTCGTGTTTGGAGGAGAAAGAACACCATACCTACTGTGAAGCATGGGGGTAGAAACATCATACGTTGGGGCTGTTTTTCTGCAAAGGGACCAGGACGACTGATCCGTGTAAAGGAAAGAATGAATGGGGCCATGTATCGTGAGATTTTGAGTGAAAACCCCCTTCCACCAGCAAGGGCATTGAAGATGAAACGTGGCTGGGTCTTTCAGCATGACAATGATCCCAAACACACTGCCCGGGCAACGAAGGAGTGGCTTCGTAAGAAGCATTTCAAGGTCCTGGAGTGGCCTAGCCAGTCTCCAGATCTCAACTCCATAGAAAATCTTTGGAGGGAGTTGAAAGTCCGTGTTGCCCAGCGACAGCCCCAAAACATCACTGCTCTAGAGGAGATCTGCATGGAAGAATGGGCCAAAATACCAGCAACAGTGTGTGAAAACGTTGTGAACACTTACAGAAAACGTTTGATCTCTGTCATTGCCAACAAAGGGTATATAACAAAGTATTGAGATGAACTTTTGTTATTGACCAAATACTTATTTTACCGAGGAATTTACCAATTAATTCATTAAAAATCCTTCAATGTGATTTTCTGGATTTTTTTTTTCTCATTTTGTCTCTCATAGTTGAGGTATACCTATGATGAAAATTGGAGACCTCTCTCATCTTTTAAGTGGGAGAACTTGCACAATTGGTGGCTGACTAAATACTTTTTTACCCCACTGTATACCTGCTGTTTTCATTACTCCCTGTGGCATCATTGCAGCGCATTCCCTTTAGTTCTTGATAATCATATGTATCTAGTTCATCGTAAATGTTTAGTCTTTGGCTTTTTGTGTTTGACAGCCCATGAGCTGCATTTATTTTCTCCCATTAATAAACAATGGTACACTGGAGTTCTGCCAGCACTGAGAGTCCGATTTCTTCCTCATCTGCCGGAGGTGTTCCTAACAGAACAATGCCACTTAAAAGGGACTCAGCAGGCACAGACTTTATGCACACGGTTTTGAGGAGGAGGAGTGCTGGGCTGTAGGATTAGTGGAGGATTTCATTTCGGACGCTCGTACTTCCCACACTCCCAAGGAAGCCCTGGATTTTCTGGATGGCATGGTGGAGGCTATTGAGGCGGAGTTATCCAGGACTTCCCGGGCTCCTCATCTCCATTCCTAATTTACAACAGATGCTCCGTGGGAGTGGAGAACTAGATTAAGTGTACCCCGCCCGGTATGGGGTTACCGGGGCCCCACCCTGGAGGAGGGGCTTGATGGCTAACGCCTGGTGGCCAGGTTTCCGCCCATGGGACCCGGCCGGGCTAAGCCCGAAGGAGTTACATGGGTCCGCCCTCTAGTGGGCTCACCACCTGAAGGAGGAACCATGGGGGTCCGGTGCTATGTGGATCAGGTGGCGGTCGAAAGCAGGGACCTTGTCAGTCTGATCCCAAGCTTCCTAAACTGGCTTTTGGGATGTGGAATGTCACCTCTCTGGTGGAGAAGGAGCCTGAGCTGGTGCATGAGGTTGAGAGATACTGGCTAGATATAGTTGGCCTCACCTCAACACACAGCTCCAGTTCTGGAACCAGTCTCCTGGAGAGGGGCTGGAGCTTGGCCTACTCTGGAGTTGCCCTGGGCAAGCGGCGACAAGCAGGGATGGGTATTCTTTTATCCCCCCACCTTGCTGCTTCTACATTGGAGGAGTTTTTCCCGACAGACGAAAGGGTAGTTTCCCTGTACCTTCAGGTTGGGAAACGGGTCCTGACCATCATTTGTGCCTATGCACCAAATGATGGCTCAGAGTATCCACGTGTTTTGGAGTCTCTGACTGGGGTGCTGGACAGTGCTCCTCTTGGAGACTCCATTGTCCTACTGGGGGACTTCAATGCACACATGGGCAATGACAGTGAAACCTGAAGGGGGGTGATTGAGAGGAATGGCCTGCCCGATCTGAACCCGAGTGGTGTTCAGTTATTGGACTTCTGTGCTAACCACAGTTTGTCCATAACGAACACCATGTTCAAGCATAAGGGTGTCCATATGTGCACCTGGCACCAGGACACCCTAGGTCGCAGGTCGATGATCGATTTTGTTATCGTATCATCAGACCTGCAACCGTATGTCTTGGACACTCAGGTAAAGAGAGGCGGAGAGCTGTCAACTGATCACCACCTGGTGGTGAGTTGGATCCGATGGCCTTGGTGAATAAAATAAAATTGAATATCAAAACTGCACAAAATAAATAAGGCTACAAAATTAGATTGTCCTCAAACTGAGGGGGAATATGACAACTGCATGTCTAAATAAAGTGAATAAAATAAATATCAAAACTGCACAAAATCAAAAAGGCCCTCAAAATGAGATGTTTTTACCTAACCAGTCATTTGTGGAAGTCAATGAGACAATTGGGCATGTGCTTTACTCTTGATCAGAGTTTCAACGTCTGGGTGACAGTGGAGAGAGCAACCTTCAGCTCATGCTCACTGCTCAGCGTCCAGGCTGTTCCTGGACCAAAGTAGAGAAGCCACATTCATACAAATAGGTCATGCTGAATGGTAGCATTATTTTAACTGCATGAATGGCGAGAGATGAATACTCAACCATCACATCGTTGCACCAAAAGTGGGATAGGCTTACCTCGCCAAATCTCTGTGACGTCCTCAGCTCCTGGAGTAGTCTCTGAAAAAACTCCACTGGCTTATCTTTGCATGCAGGATATTTAGTTTCTAAATGGTGCTTAAGTTTGGATGGTTTCATGCTCTTGAGAGCATGATCATGCACAAGCACTTCACTACAAATTACACATTGCGGGTTCTGTCCCTTTTTATCTTCAATGTATGAAAATCCACATTTCAAATATTCTGTGTCATATTTGTGCCTTGGCATTTCACCTCTGAACAGCAAACAAACTTGAAGTAAACGTCAATTAAATGATGGATACTATGCCAACGGCGCTAGAGAGCTGCACCTCTCTGATGCATGCCAGTCAAAATAAAAGTTTTTTTCAAAATAAGACAAGTCTGACCTCAGATGTAACTGAACCTCAGAATATTATTTATTTTTTGACCTGCTGTCCATGACCCATTTTTGGGTCACGGCTCACCAGTTGAGAATCACTGCTTTAGATCACTGAAATAGAGGTTCTTGACTGGAATGAAGTTGAAGTTCAAATCAATGGAAAAAATCTATCCATAAAGTGATCTGATTACTTTCCTACTTCTCAGTAAATACTGTCCTAAATAACTGTGTTGGTACATGTGAACAACAACCAATACAAAAAAACAAAAAACAAAACAATCTCCAGTCTCTTTCATCTCCCAGAGGAAAGACATGCTATCAGCACACAACATGGAGAAAGAGTTTACCATGTGAATGTGAAAAAGACAAACAGATGAGAATGGAGAAGGAGTGGCAGACTGCACACACCCAGGGAGGAAACAAAGGGAGCTGTGGTGAGATGGGTGGATACCTGAAAGTATGGTGCATAGCTACAGGCTTGGGATGTGGGGCTGAAGCCAGCTGCACCATATGGAAGATAAGTAACTGTCTGCTGGGAGAGGGAGCTCTGGATGATGTAGGGGTCATAGCAATATTGCTAACGGCAGGGGTAACTGCATATACAAATGGTTATGATACAAGCACACAACCACACCAATGACAAATGCATGGAAGGCTGCATTAAAAATATAGCTTCCAGGCTACTCTAGAAGCCCACAGACAAAGGAAATTACTCAAATTTTGTATTTCAGAATATCAAATTAAAGATGCAATTCATAGATGAATGGTGCTGACTGGGAGAAAGAAGAAAGTAAGTGTTACCAAGGTCATGACACCCATCCGATCCAGCTCTCTGTTGGGGCTACGGGGAACACGTCTGGGGGTGGAGTGACCAGAGCCAGGAGGAGAACTGCCTAACGAGGGGCCGGCACACAGCGATGGAGGGATAGAGCTCATGGAGAGGAAACGTCCCCCGAGGCTGTCGCTGCTGCCGACTCGGCACTCAATCTCCTCAGCCCGGATGGCGGTGTTCTCCTTTTCCTCTTGGATCATTCTGAATATTTGAAGAATGAGAACAAAGTGAGATTAATGCAGAGTGAATTCTGAAGTGACATTATGAAGGGAGATGTGTGCTTATTGTGGCTGTACCTGATCTCATTGTTGATTGCATCCAGTTGCTCTTGCAACATTAAGGCAAGGGTCTGTGCATCGGCCTGACCAGCAGGGGACAGCAGGTCCACTGAGCTGAAAATGGTCTCTCGGTCCTCCTCCAGGTCTGAAGCATCCATGTCACTCTCAAATGCCTGAGCCACGTTAGCCAGCACGTTAGCCTGCTGCATGCGCTCCCACTCCTGTTCATTCAAAGTCTGCACCTAGATTTTTGCAAACCAAAAAATAAATAAAAAATGGGTATTAAGAGAAGGAGGAACAGACAAGAAGAGCAGGAAAAAAAAAATGTCACAAGCAAGAAAATATTGGGAGAAGCAGGCACCAGGCAAAAAAGAAGTGAAAGAGCATAAGCAGCTAGCTAAATACTTTGTAATGGGTAAGTCACATAATTCACATCATCTCAAATGCTCTCACTTACATGTCGCTGAAGTCCACATTTGAAGCAAACAGAAAGGAGTGAAGAGGAAAAAATAAGACAAAACTGACACATTAGCTGGAATAAAGTAAGGGAAGGAAAAGTCACACAATAGAAGTCATATACAGTACAAGAAAGAAAATGTTTAATAAAAGAAATTTAAGGAATATTTTTGAGGCAAATTGAATGCTTCCTCAATTTTAAACAGAAAGCCTCCTACATCTTATGAGGGGAGGCTGAAAAGTTCACAGTGATCGAATTTGACCAAATGTGGTTCATTTTCAATAGTCTCCCCTTCGGTCCACACACTTCTTCCATTGGTGTTGCAGCGCTTGGATCCCTGCGGTTGAAAAATAAACCACATTTGGTCAAATTTGACCACTATGAACTTTTCAGCCCCCCCTTCGTATGTTGCGTTCTTTTTTTAATCTATTAACATGTTAACACATCTACAGGTGAAATGTTGCACAGAGAGCATCAAAGAGCTTGAAGAAGTTGATTTAGTTAAGAACTCACATGACTGTGTGCCTCTGATAGCTCACCTTTGACGGCTCATCCCGGAGCGCTGCTACTCGTCCCTTCTGAGGCCGCCTCAGGACTAGAGCGCTTCCATAATGATCTGAATTACTGTCCATCATGGAGGAGGCTGACACGGGATACCTGAAGTCTGGTGTGCTCCCCAGCTGAGAACGCCTGGATAACAGTCAAGGCCATCATAACACAAACAAATGATTGGTAACTGGCTGTGTGGAAGCACAACCACCACTGTTTTAACCATCACTAAACAATGCTATGTATCCATCCATCCATCCATCTTCTACCGCTTTTCTGGAGGTCCGGGTCACAGAGGCAGCAGTTCAAGCAGAGAAGCCCAGACTTCCCTCTCCCCAGCCACCTGCTCAAGGTCTTCAGAGAGGATACCAAGGCGTTCCCAGAGCAGCTGGGAGACGTAGTCTCTCCGGCGAGTCCTGAGTCTGCCCTGGGGTCTCCTCCCAGTGGGAGATGCCCAGGAGGCATCCTGATCAGATGCCCAAACCACCTTAACTGGCTCCTTTCAGTGAGGAGGAGCAGCGGTTCTACTCTGAGACTCTCCCGAATGACTGAGCTCCTCACCCTATCTCTGAGGGTGAGTCCAGCAATCCTACGGAGAAAGCTCATTTCAGCCGCTTGTATCCACAATCTCATTCTTTCGGTCATTACCCAAAGCTCATGACCATAGGTGAGGGTAGGAATGTAGATTGACTGGTAAATCGACAGCTTTGCCTTAAGAGTTCAGCTCCCTCTTCACCATGACAGACCAGTACAACGTCCACATCACTGCAGGTGCTGCTTCAATCCATCGGTCAATCTCTTGCTCCATTTTCCCCTCACTCGTGAATAAGACCCCAAGATACTTAAACTCCTCCACTTGGGGCAGGAGCTTGTCCCCAACCCAGAAAGGACAATCCACCTTTTTCCGGCTGAGGACCATGGACTTGGACTTGGAGTTGCTGATTCTCATCCCAGCCACTTCACACAGTGGTAAACCGTCCCAGCAAGAGCTGTAGGTCATTGCTGGATGAAGCCAACAGGACAACATCATCTGCAAACAACAGAGATGAGATCCTGTGGTCACCAAGCATGAAACCCTCTGTTCCCTGGCTGCGCCTAGAAATCCTGTCCATAAAAATTATGAACAGGATCGGTGACAAAGGGCAGCCCTGGTGGAGTCCAACTCTCACTGGGAATGAGTCCGACCGAGTGTTGGCAATACGAACCAAACTCTCACAATGGTCGTACAGAGACTGAATAGCTCGTAACAACAAGCCCGATACCCCATACTCCCGAAGCACCCCCCACAAAAAACCCCGAGGGACGCGGTCGAATGCCTTTTCCAAGTCCACAAAACACATGTAAACTGTTTGGGCAAACTCCCACAAACCCTCGAGGATTCTCGAGAGGGTAAAGAGCTGGTCCGATGTGCCACGGCCAGGACGAAAACCACATTGCTCCTCCTGAATCCGAGGTTCGACCAACGACCGGACTCTCCTCTCCAGTACCTTGGCATAGACCTTCCCAAGGAGGCTGAGGAGTGTGACCCCTCTGAAGTTGGAGCACACCCTCCGGTCCCCTTTTTTGAAGAGAGGAACCACCACCCTGGTTTGCCACACCAAAGGCACTGGACCTCCACACAATGTTGCAGAGGCGTGTCAACCATGACAGCCCTACAACATCTAGGGCCTTGAGGTACTCAGGGTGAATCTCGTCCACCCCTGGGGCCTGGCCACCAAAGAGATTTTTAACCACCTTGGCGACCTCAGCCCCTGTGATAGGCGAGTTGTCCCCCTCGTCCACAAGCCCTGCTTCCTCTGTGGAAGGCGTGTCAGTGGGATTGAGGAGATCCTTGAAGTATTCCTTCCATCGCCCGACAATATCCCCAGTCCAAGTCAGTAGTGCCCCATCCGCACCATACACAGTGTGGATAGGGAGCTGCTTCCCCCTCCTGAGCCACTGGACAGTTTGCCAGAATTTCTTTGAGGCCGACTGAAAGTCTTGTTCCATGGCCTCCCAGAACTCCTCCCATACCCAAGTTTTTGCTTCAGTAACCACCCGAGCTGCACTCCGCTTGGCCTGCCGGTACACCTCAGCTGCTTCGGGAGTCCCACAAGCCAACCAAGCTTGATAGGACTCCTTCAGCTTAATGGCCCCCCTCACCACTGGTGTCCACCACTTGGTTTGGGGGTTGCCACCACGAGAAGCCCTGATGACCTTGCGGCTGCAGCTCTGGGCAGCCGCTTCAACAATGGAGGTGGAGAAAAATGGCCCATTCAGACTCCATGTCTCCAAACTCTGGAAGAACTTCAACCACATTCCGAGGGAGTCTGGAGACAAACTATAAAATCCTCACTAAATAAAAGGTTACGAAGCCAGTAGCCTGTCTGTGAGCACTTTAGCATTTAGCACTGTCACATTTATATTTGCATTGTTGGTCAAAGGCATTTCTCTATACCACTCTATACCTAACTGTCGAGAAAGGGAGGGCTCTGCATATCTGATCGCAGTTTTTGTTCCCAGTTTGAAAAAGTGGGAGGAATGGTTATGTTTTAAATGCATATTTAGGTTAGATGCATTGCCATTTTTCATTCCAACTATTTTCACACATATGAGATATTCCAGCTGATTGCGATTCCTGGACTCTCCTTGCTCATTCATCGTAAATCTGACATGCTTCCATACTGGACATTCAGAATTAATTTTCACATTCTCTTCCAAATTTTCTGTAACTGTCCAGTCATTGGGAAACTTAGCCACGAGCGGTCCTGCGCAGCCAAGCCCAAGTGCTACTACAGTCTACATTTATTTTTCCTTTTTTTTTTTTTTTCCTTTGAAAGACAAAAGTAAAATAGAAAGATGTCTTTACCTTCTTTACATGTTTCAACTGCACTGCAGCCTTCATCAGAAGAGTCAGCTGATTGCTGCCAGGTGACATTTATCAGCTGATTTTCGTAGGCGGGGCCAGCTCAGCAGATCTGTCAGATCCACCGAGCCGGCCCCGCCTCCCGCCGTCAGATGGTCTCTGGAGAATGTGGTCCCAGGTGTGAGAAAGCATAAAGGCCCCCTCATCTCGGTTCATGGTGTCTTTTCCCCGCTTTCTGATCTCTATTGCCTCCTTGATCCAACGTTTGTGTCTGTTGCTCTCCGATCCAATAATTTTTGTGTTGTCCCAGTCCATGATGTGATTATTTCTTTTGCAGTGGTCCGATATAGCTGATTTTAATGTTTCTTGTTCTGCTTTTTTCTTTTTGTGATCTTGTGAGTCGTCCTTGCGTTTCCTTCTCACATTCCTTTTGGTGTTCTTTTTTTCTTGTGGTGAATAATCTTCCGGTTTCTCCAATGTAGGTTTTGTTACATGATCTGCATGATATTTCATATAATACATTGCATTTATTGTCTTGTTCTATTCTGTCCTTGGGGTGTACTAATAACTGTCTTAATTTTTTGTGTGGTTTGACTGCTGTGTTTATTTTGTATTTTTTCATGATCCTTTGAATTGGTTCCGTGATCCCTCGTATGTATGGTATAGTTATGGTTTCCTTGTTTTTGATTTCAGCTTTTGTTCTGTGTCTTGTGTCCTGTGTGTCGGCGGGAGGCGGGGCCGGCTCGGTGGATCTGACAGATCTGCTGAGCTGGCCCCGCCTACGAAAATCAGCTGATAAATGTCACCTGGCAGCAATCAGCTGACTCTTCTGATGAAGGCTGCAGTGCAGTTGAAACATGTAAAGAAGGTAAAGACATCTTTCTATTTTACTTTTGTCTTTCAAAGGAAAAAAAAAAAAAAAAAAAAAAAAAAGGAAAAATAATTGAAAGAAGACAAAATGAACCTGTTTGACGTATACAGTCTACATGTTATAAAAAACAAAAACAAAACTGACACGCATGGTTTACCACATCAGTAAGCACTGTTTGCTTATGAGAAATGCCATCTCAGACACAGCACAATAGGGAACAACATAGCAAACACTTCAAGGTGATGAACCTTATAGTTTATTTGAGTCTTTTTTTGTCCCAACTGTACACTCTCACACAGCTGCTATGTTTTAATATGATTGACAATATGGTCACACCAATCATATATCATACACACCTAGAGTAGACATGTATGTACTCAAGAAACTGTGCCGGAACTGACGGCAACCTCTCCAATCGAGTCAAAGCTGAGAACTTCACAGCATGACGCAATCACACTGTTACAGTAAAAAAGGATTGAACTTCATATTGCAAGTGGGCCCCTCAGCTAGCTGCTTCATGTTTTCCTGCTGTTCCAGCAGTCTGTGCATGGCCCCACCTCCCCTGAGCATGCTGACTGACAGGACTGGAAAAGAACCAGTGTGATTGACTGAAATGTTGGCAGATTAGAAACCCATGTAAACGTCAATATACACAACTCACAAAAAGTTAGGGATATTTGGCTTTCGGGTGAAATTTATGGAAAATGTGAAAAAGTTCACGCTACAGTGATATTATATCATGAAAGTAGGGTATTGAAGTAGAAGCATGCTATGATGATTTCCTCATCTCAAACAATTTATTGAAACAAAAGCCAACAACAGTGGTGGGTATACCACAACAAAAAAATGTCAGTGTCTCAATAACTTGTCATGTGCCCTTGAGCATCAATTACAGCTTGACAACGATGTCTCATGCTGTTCACAAGTCGACTTATTGTCTGCTGAGGCATGGCATTCCACTCTTCTTGAAGGGTGGCCCTCAGGTCATTGAGGTGGTGGGATGCAGGGTTACGAGCCTCTACACGCCGACTCAGCTGATCCCATAGGCACTTTCTTTAAACCTGAATCCCATAGAAAACCCATAGGATTCAGGTCTAAAGAAAGTACAGGACACTCCATTTGAGGTATCCTAGCCTCCAGCAGCCGTTCCCTAATGATGTGACCTTGATGAGCTAGAGCATTGTCGTCCATGAAGATGAAATCAGGCCTGTGTTGTTCATGCAGGGGCACAATGACTTGATTAATGATGTTATTCAGGTAGTATTGGCTTGTCACTGTACCATTCACAACATGTAAGGCAGTTCTGTATTGACTAGACACACCTGTCCAGACTGTAAAATGACGACCACCAAAGGCAGATGCATAGCGCTCTCCTTGACATCTCAAACATCGTTGGCGGCCATCATTTCTGCTCTACGTGAACTGACTTTTATCAGAGAACAGCACTGAGGCCCATTGGTCCCTTGTCCAGCGTAAATCCTCCCTGGCTAATGCAAGACGATGACACTTGTGCCTGGTGGTGTGGTCAGGTACCCTTGCAGGTCATCTAGTGTGCAGACCATGCTGATGTAAACAGTTTTGAATGGTCTGGACGTGGCACTTGGGTGCCTCTCACCTCCCTTAAATGTGCCTGGAGTTGAGTGACATTCATCATTCGGTTTGGCAGGGCACTGTTCACAAGGAAGCGGTCATCAGCGGGGGATGTGGCCAAAGGACGTCCACCTCTATGCCTTTCTGTGATTCTTCCAGTCTCTCTGCATCTCTGTTGTAACCTGCTGATGACACTCTGTGACACTCTAAGCTCAGTGGCCACTTTCCTCTGAGAACATCCTGTTTGAAGCCTCGCAATGGCGAGGTACTGTCGATCAATTGTTAGGTGTCGTCTTGGTCCCATGATGTCAAAAATGTGAACAGCAAGACAAAAATGACTGTTTAAATACCAATTCTAATTGAACCAGAAAATTTATTGGTCGATTCATGGATCAAACACCTGTTGTGAATTTTGCTGTTAAGCACCTTGTTAGGGAACAGCAAGTTATGCAAAAAGTACTGAAACACTGAACAGCTGGACATGTCCACTCAAAATTTTAGAGAAGGTCAAATTAAGTTCACCTGTAAAGGCTATAGTGTATTTTAGGTGCATCCTGAAATTTCACCAGAAAGCCGTAGGCTATATCCCTAACTTTTTATGAGTAGTGTATAAAGGCCAGGAAAAAACTACGGAGTTCATTTTTATATATTGTATGACTGATCGAGTTCGTAATTATCATTATAGGCCTACTTAACTCGTGATTTCACTAAACCTCTCTTCTAGGGCTTGATAATTGACAGCAAAATTAAAACCACTAGTTAACTTATCAAGAGTGTTTCTGGACCGTGGGAGAAAATCAAAACAGGTAGAACATGCAACCTCCACACAGTAAGGCCTATGCTGACTAGTGGATTTGAACCAGGAGCCTTCTAGCTGTGAGGAGACGGTTATAACTGCAGTGAAGCCCAAGCCACCAAGTCAAGTATTTTGTGACTTACAGCTCAGAAATCCATTGTTTTTCTAGAGAATCTCTAGAATTTCTAGAGAGACTGCAGTTTGAGAGTTACTGTATTTCTTGTCTGCTCTGATTGTAGAAGTGGACAGCTAAACTACAACCACAGAAGGAGAGCCTTTCTAGAGAGAAAGCTGAATGACACAGAGCTGCAGCGAAACGCTCACAATAACAAGCTACTTTCACATCAAAATTACCAGGTCTACGTATCGGTTTTCTAAATGCTAAACCTGCTAGCAACATTATTCTACAAAGACGTTATCTGAGTGGGCCATTTGTTAAAAATCTGTTGGATGTTCTTCTTGCTATGTCAAAGTTTACTCACTGTAAATGAATTAGCCCCATGTAGTGATTTCCTAAAACCAGGCTGACCACCATGGATGGACCTCAATGTCATTTTGGTTAGTTTTCAGCACCTCTAGTCTACCGTCACATAAAAGCAATCTGGAGTAACTTGCCTAATCAGGCCACTAAATAATTGAGATCAAAGAGCCACCTTTTTACCTTCAAAGCCTCAATCATCAAAAAATGATAACAGATCAGTGAATGTAGCCAGTTAATTAGCTTACCCATGTAGTAAAGAGTTGCTCCTACTCCTACTCTGCTCATTTTCTGTCCTCATAGTCTCAATTTGGATTAGGAGCTGCTCCTATAAGAAAGGTTATTTTAAAGAATATCTTAGTCATCTATGAATGAGTCTAACCTCAGCAGAACTATTGACAGAGTATTTAAAAAATGCAGACACTTTCTTAAATAGTGAAATGTACCCAGGGCAAGAATTGACCTAGGACATGCTGTACCTTCTCATGGTGAGATTCCTCTATCAGCTTCTTGGTGTGCTCCAGCTCTCTGATCAAGGAATTCTAAAAGTAGAAGGGAAGAATTTCAACAATGACAAACAAGCAACTTACCCCAATATGCAAAGTCATAGTCATGTACCTGAACTTTGGCGTCAGTTTGGCTGCTTCTTAGTTCTTGCCAACTAGAATTTGATGTTAGAAACTATGCTAATTACCTTATCCTCAAGAGCAGACATCCTCTCTTTCAGATGAAGTTGGAGTCTTTCATTGGACTCTTCAAGGAGTTTATTCACAGTCTCGTGCAGCCGGTTGTTGTGCTCCTCATTCATCTTCTCTCGCTGTCGTGCCTACAAAATCACAAACTATTTCAATAAAGTGCTCAGCTGCATTAATATAGTGATGGGCAGCAAACTTTGTTTTTTCTCACCCTAAGCAGTTCCTGGTTCTTTTCCTCCAGCTGGGCCTCCATCTGCCTTAACCTCTCCTCAACATTGCCATGGCGTTCCTCTGCCTGAAATTAAATGACAATAGATAAATTTGTCTTCAAAGCTAGGCTTTGATCTTCCCAATGCTTCATCATCAATCCTGGAGAAGGACCTAGCTGATGCTGGCCACACACTGAATGATTTTATGTCTGACTTTGAGCCTGATTCACCCCCCATGATGATCTGTGTGGCATGGCATGATTGGAGGCTTGTCACTGCTGATTATTTGACAAAATCATTCTTACATATGTGGCGTCAATACGATTATTTTACTGCTTGAGTCGCAGCCACCCTAATCTCAAATCATAAATATTAATAAACATGATTGATATTTACAATTCCTCCATCTGCCTGAATAACAGCATAGCCAATGAGAGTGAGGCAAACCAGAAGCAATGCCAACCTGATGTTGCGTAATCAACTCCACTGGGCAGCAAAATCTACAGTGTTTAGCACCGTTACCTCACTGCTAGAAGGTTCCAGATTAAAATCCCCAGACTGGTAGGGGTAGGAACCTTTCTGTGTGGAGTTTACATGTTCTCTTTGTGCTGTGTAAGCTTACTCCAGGGGCTCAGGTTTCCTTCCACAATCCAAAGACATGTTTGTTAGGTTAATTGGTGACTCTAAATTGTCCCTAGGTATCAGTCTCAGATAGGTCCTTAGAATAGAGCAGTACTGTACCTACTAGTTAAATGCATTGAGTAGGCTGACTAGAAAAAGTGTTATATAAGTGCAGGTTCTTATCCTTATCCCTTACTCACTGCCAGCTCATGCTACAAAATGTATAAGTCACATCTATACCAGCTCCTCAGACATGATTTCACTCACAGACTTTTTCTATTTTATTTTTCACTGCAAAACAGAATGACAGCCAGCTGATGACATTGATAGCCCTCATATTTAGTAATCTTCCTAAGTCAAGTTTGACCACACAAGTTTCTGTGAGATTTTGTCTGTGGAATAGGGCTGCAAGGACACGTCAACGTAACTGACACGGGACGCTGCTCAGAGCTAAGTTTCTCCTTCAATAATGGTAGCTAATGGTTAGCCTCCCCTCTCCACTGAGTGAACCGCTTGGGAAGGGCTTCACAGTCTCATTATCCAGAGGCTGATGACACATAGTGAGTTGCAGACTGAGAGGGAGCCCTTCTGCTTGGACCATCAAAGGGCTTGCGAAGGGCTCTCCGCTCGGTAAACCCTTTCCAAGCAGGTGGTGGCCACCAAACGACCCAGAAGCTAGCTAATCGCAGACAAGCGATGCTGAGAGCAAAAACTCAGGGACGCTGCACACATAAGTTAATAATAAAATAATCTGGTTCACAGGTTTATTAGAGCCCATAGAGTATTTTTAATTAATTAGGAATAGGTAAATGTTTGATAACTTGAATAAACATGTAGGCTATAGGCTATACAAGATAGCTACAATGTGACAATTTATTCCTACAAGTATAATCCTCTGGGGCACAATCAAGTGTTGGCCCTACGATTAAACTGGCACTCTCTTATGTAATGTTGCTGAATTATTTATTGGTCAAAAAATAAACTACATTGATAATCGGAAAAACGCCAAATACTGACTTTGATAATCAGCCAGGCCAATAATCAGTCCATTCCTGGGCAAAATTAAAGTCCTTCAAAAGGATGGAGTCATCACCAACATATCCAAGATGCCAACTATGAGCAAAGGAAAAAGAAACCCTTCCAACAACAGCTTGTCGGGAACCCAGCAAAGCAGCATGACTCAAATACTCATGCCCTCTATAAAATAGAACTAGAAAGTTGTCAAGGTTTCATCATTGTCTTAAGGAATGTCCAATCACAAGTAGTTAATCTGCAGAAATGCATTTTTTGAAAAAGCACAACATTGAAGAAAAGAAAGTTCTTACCAACTTACTGGCTATCTATAATTTACTTTTTTCTGTCTTTAGCCCATCATAGTTTTCTAGATGCTCAATGGGCAGGGCTTCCACTGGCCTGTGAGCATGTCAGTTGGCACTTCCTGTTTGTATTACACCAAAAACAGAGTTCTTCTATGTTGGATAAAGAGGAGGGATATCAGCATGAAGCATCAACACAGCCTAACAGCACATACAGAACAAACACAGACGGCTTGTAGAGGAAAAAAGCAGATTTGCAGGCAGGTTTCAGGTTTAAGTGTGCCACTTGCCTTAACCAGGAATTCATTTCTTTGTTTTGAGGGTGTTTGGAGCCTTAGAGGAGAAATATGTTTGCTTCATTTTCTCTCCAAATGTAAACATAGCCAGTAGTTTCTGTTTGCCTGGTTAAGTTCAGTAACAAGACCGAGTTTCCCAGACCCCGGCAGGATGGATTCTGTGCACAAAGCTATTCTACCTGCTTCAGACTCTGAGAGTCTTTAAAGTCATACTGAACACACTAGGGGTTTGAGTTGGTAGAAGCCACATGAAGACCACACAAACAGCATGATCAGAGAACAGAATGAGAAAGAGGAGGTAACATTAGCATTAAAACTAAACAGTGGTGGAATGAAGAAAACAAAAGCTTTACAAGATCATAATTTTATGACCATTTCACATGTAGACCTGGAGAAAAAAAACAGACACACTGATGACGTGTGGAGGAATATCACAAGGGATGTGAGAGATGAACTTGAACTCATGATGGATAAATTCTATGTCTTAGAAATGCATAAATAAAGACTATACACTGCAGGGTTGGGCTATGTGTAGGGCTGCAGCTATTGATTAATCGGATAAGTTTTTTGTGTCTTTTTTTTCTTTTGATCAAAATCTTGCTGTTTATGTATTAAGCAAACTTGCACTGACCAATCTGTGCTGAATCTTCTTCCCAAAAGAGTGGTATCAGCCCCCCCCCCCCCCCCAAAAAAAATATCTGTCTCTTATAGGCCCTTGGAACAGAGGGCTAGTACTAGTGGCTTTCTGACTAGAAAAAGCACTGTATAAGTACAGGTCCTTATCCCTTAAGCTGCATTTATGCACCCGCATCACATCCATGTCCATTACTGACGTCCGTCACCAACGCAGTGATCTGCAATTCTTTTCTTGTGTGCTGATTGAAATGCGTTGTTCTGTTGCCAAAGCGGGTTTCAGTTGATGTGTAGAGTGATTTGTGTTCGTCATGTGTTTTTGTTTATACAACAGTTAGTTCTGACCAAACAATTTGATTGGACAATAGAGATTCCAGGAGTTACTAAAATCCACGATAATTGCACTCTAACACTCCACGTTTCACTGGATATGTATCCGTCCACTTCAAAGGTGTTCATGTAACCATTAATTACTAACACTAATTTACTGTCAACTAACTCTCAATGACAATTGCAATACTGTGTTGAATACCTTAATTTCCACAATGAGGCGCTGTTTGAAAAGATTTCTTACCTGACCCAGAAGTCCCACCCTTTTGAAAGGAAAAAAAAAAAACAACAAAAAAAAAAAACCTTTATTCAGCAGCTTCGAGTCTGCCCTTGTAGTGAAACCATTTCACGCCTGTTCAAAAAAATAGGCAGTGCTAGAGTTGGATTTACGGTCTTGATTAACAAACCATAATACCTTTGTGGTGATGGACTCTTTGTTTCATCTGACAATGCCAATAAAAGCGAGTGAAATGTGCTAAATCGCTAGCATTCCAATTTCTAGCCACTGGCTAACTACCGGCATTGGCTACGTTTTGATCTTGGGTCTTCTGAAGTACTGACTCAACAGGTATATGTTTTATAAACACATTACTTTTGCATAATTTGGTGACGTGTGTGAAATGACAATAGATATCTTCATACTGATTGAGATGTTTAGCAACAGGAACTGGCTACATTTAAAAGCAACTATTTTTTTTCCTCAGCTGTGCAAAATAACTGGTCAGGTCAGGCACTGGTTTGCTTGCTACCGGATAACCATGAAAACCGGTACTACCTGTCTCATGGATCGGGCCGTCGGCGACTCAACCGGCAACCCCGCCCTTTCAAGGGTGTGGAGGGTGAAACTGGGCATCCTGGCAGAACTAAAAACAATATCTGTCACAGGTCTGTGGTGGACCACTCCCAGTTACACGGGGTGAGACTGGACATCCTGGCAGATAAGCACATCTGTCGCAAGGTCTGTGGTGGACCACTCCCAGTTACACGGGGTGAGACTGGACATCCTGGCAGATAAGCACATCTGTCGCAAGGTCTGTGGTGGACTTTGGCCAGTCGGTGCATTGGGACATGCACTACACAAAGAGCAGAGATAAACAAACCTATCATCTGGTCAGTCACTGCAACAGATAGTGGAGTCAGTTTGTCTTGGCCTGTCCTTGCTACTGATAATGCCTTTATCTGCCAAGAATGTGTCGCTAGTCCAGCAAAAGCTAGCGGTACTCAAATACTTTGCAAGTAGTTTCATGAAATGGTCAGTCAGAAAGCAACTCATACCGGCTCGGACGTTGCCCGGTTTGCAGGGTCAGGAGTTCCTGGCAGCAGAGAGCGGGGGACAGAGCTGCATAGAGGAATCTGATCAGACCTAAATGAAACAGTCACTGTTGCCCGCGACAGACTGCTATGATGATGATGATGCAAAATAACTGGTTAAAGGTAAAGCCAACTTTATTGTAATTCAATCCATACAGCCAATCATATACAGTAGAATGAAATTACATTTCTCTTATCTAAAATGTTAATCACATTTAGAATCAGAGGGGTCGCTGCCATGCAAGGCGCCGCCACAAATTTCCCTCCTCCGTTCCATTGTTGCTGAGCACCAGGCTGGACGGCAGGAAGTTCCACTTTTATATGGTCTTTGGCATTACCCGGCCGGGATTTGAACCCAGGCCTCTCGGGTGTGGGGCAGATGCTCTATCAAGTAGGCCACCACTCCGGTACTAGCCCACCACTCCAATGGTGGCCAAAACAAACAAATCATAATATTTTGTCCAGTATCACGGTCATTTCATAAATTATGCTTGCGGAACTGTTGTATAAAAGCAATATTAAACAAGCGGGAGTTACAGTATCAATGAATACAGTAGGTGCGGGTGTGATACGTCTCTAATGCCCTCCGCTAATATTGCTTAATTGTGAAAGAGTGATGGACAAGAGCAGATTGTGATGGAGTTGGAGCTAATAAATGTTAAGAAAAAACAACTTTTCATACGATCGCTGCATAGAGAAGAAGTCAGAGAAAACGGTGTGTGTGACCACCGCCACTGCCATTATTTGACAATTGTAATTACTGGGATTATGACAAGTCAAAAAATGTTCTCCAAGTCTTCCTTCCTCAATATTCTTTTGATTTTGGACCATTGTTTAACCGTCTTGTTTTGGAAGTTGTGCCTCCGTGAACAGGCAAGAGCGGAGCAGTGGTGAGAATCAGGAAATGTGAAGGAGGAGACAAAGCGGACCAATCACAGCTCTTATGGCCTGCATCACCGACGTGCACCTCCCCTTCTCTGGAGAGGTGCATGCTGGGTGACGCAATAGGAACGTCACATTTGCGTTGCGTCGACACGGGTGCATAACTTGCGCTTTATCCTCAGTTTCAATATTTGATGCTCCCTGTTAAAGTGTGAATAAAACAGTGGTTTATCAGATTTGGAAATCACTGGGTTATGCTTTTGTTTGCATTTTACACAACTTACCAAACTTTTTGGAAATGGGGTTGTAGATTTTATTTTTCGAGATGGGGAAAACATAATCTGAAAGCTTGTAGCATAATGCTATAATAGGTGGACAATGGAGTGGTTTTATTATGTGCTTTGTGACCAAACTGTTCTGCTTTTGAGAGGAGCTTTTGTAAAAACAGGTAAAACAGAAAAATGTTGCATAGTTGTAAATTTATGCATTATATTTGGATTACAGGCCACATCATTATTTTTATTTTACAAACATTGTCCCACACAATGGCCCTTATTTATCAAACATGCGTAAGACAGAAAAGTTGTTGTATGATCATTTCAATATGCAGATTGGTATTCATTAATCTGAACGTAATCATATGGTGCACTCAAATCTCACGTCAGCTCTGAGTTCGGGTACGCTGCTCCCGTGCAGCAGAGAAATCTGGCTGTGTGGGAGTATACAGGTACATCTCAAAAAATTAGAATATCAGGAAAAAGCTCAATATTTTTGGTCACTCATTTCAGAAAGTAAAACCCATATATTATAGCTTTATTACACAGAGTGTGATATATTTCAAGTGTTTATTTATTTTAATTTTGATGATTATGGCTTACAGCCCATGAAAACCCCAAATTCAGTTTCTCAAAAAATTAGAATATTGTATAAAATTAGTTTAAAAAAAAAAATAGTTTTTAGTAGAAATGTTGGCCGACTGAAAAGTATGTCCATGTACACACTCAATACTTGGTCGGGGGTCCTTTTGGATTAATTACTGTATCAATGTGGCGTGGCATGGAGGTGATGAGCCTGTGTTACTGCTGAGCTGTTATGGAGGCCCAGGTTGCTTTGATAGTGGCCTTCAGCTTGTCTGCATTGTTGGGTCTGGTGTCTCATCTTCCTCTTGACAATCCTCCATAGATTCTCTATGGGGTTTAGGATCTGGAGAGTTTGCTGGCCAATCAAACACAGTGATGCCATGGTCATTAAACCAGGTTTTGATACTTTTGGCAGTGTGTGTGTGTGTGGGGGGGGGGGGGGCGGTGTCAAGTCCTGCTGGAAAATGAAATCAGCTTCTCCATAAAACTTGTCAGCAGAGCGAAGCATGAAGTGCTGTAAAATTTCCTGGTAGACTGCAGTGACTCTGCTCTTGATAAAACACAGTGGACAAACACCAGCAGATGACCTCTGTTCAGATAAAAGTAAATTTTGCATTTCATTTGGAAATTAAAGTCCCAGAGTCTGGAGAAGGAGTGGAGAGGCACAGAATCTAAGTTGCTCGAGGTTTAGTGTGAAGTTTCCCGACCAAGTATTGAGTGTGTACATGAACATACTTTTCAGTCGGCCAACATTTCTATTAAAAAACTGTTTTTTAAAATTAATTTTGTGTAATATTCTAATTTTTGGAGAAACTGAATTTTGGGTTTTCATGAGCTGTAAGCCATAATCATCAAAATCAAAGTAAATAAACACTTGAAATATATCACTGTCTGTGTAATAAATCTATATGGGTTTCACTTTCTGAAATGAGTGACCAAAAATAATGAACTTTTTCATGATATTCTAATTTTTTGAGACATATCTGTAGATCATATCAAATTACACGACTCACAAAAAGTTAGGAATATTTGACTTTCGGGTGAAATTTATGGTAAATGTAAAAAGTTCACGCTACAGTGATATTATATCATGAAAGTAGGGTATTGAAGTAGAAGCTTGCAATAGTGATTTCCTCATCTCAAACAATTTATTGAGACAAGCCAACAACAGTGGTGGGTATACCACAACAAAAAATGTCAATGTCTCAATAACTTATCATGTGATCTTGAGCATCAACTCCAGCTTGACAACGACGTCTCATGCTGTTCACAAGTCGACTTATTGTCTGCTGAGGCAATGCATTCCACTCTTTTTGAAGAGCAGCCCTCAGGTCACTGAGGTTGTGGGGTGCAGGGTTACGAGCCTCTAAATGGCGACTCAGTTGATCCCATAGGTTTTCTATGGGATTCAGGTCTAAAGAAAGTACAAGATACTCTATCTGAGGTACCCCAGCCTCCAGCAGCCGTTCCCTAATGATGTGACCTCGATGAGTTGGAGCACTGTCGTCCATGAAAATGAAATTAGGCCTGTGTTGTTCATGCAGGGGCACAATGACTGGATTAATGATGTTATTCAGGTAGTATCAGCTTGTCACTATACCGTTCACAAGGTGTAGGGCAGTTCTGGATTGATTAGACACACTTGCCCAGACTGTAACACCACCACCAAAGACTCATCTGGTTACAACAGTGACTGATGCATAGTGCTCTCCTTGACGTCTCCAACATCATTGGCGGCCATCATTTCTGCTTAATGGGAATCAACTTTTATCAGAGAACAGCACTGAGGCCCACTGGTCCCTTGTCCAGTGTAAATGCTTCCTGGTCCATGCAAGATGATGACGCCTGTCTCTGGTGGTGTGGCCATTTACCCTTGCAGGTCGTCTAGCATGCAGACCACACTGATGTAAATGGTTTTGGTCTGATATGACACTTGGGTGCCTCTCACCTCCCTTAAATGTGCCTGGAGTTGAATGGCATTCATCTGGTTCCACAGGGCACTGTTCATAATGAAGCGGTCATCAGCGTGGGATGTGGCCAAAGGACGTCCACCTCTATGCCTTTCTGCGACTCTTCCAGTCTCTCTGTATCTCTGTTGCAACTTGCTGATAACACTCAGTGACACTCTAAGCTCAGTGGCCACTTCCCTCTGAGAACATCCTGTTTGAAGCCTCACAAATGGTGAGGTACTGTTCAGATCAATTGTTAGGTATCGTCTTGGTCTCATGTTGTCAAAATGTGAACAGCATGATGAAGAGGACTGTTTAAATACCAATTCTAATTGAACCAGAAAATTTATTGGTCGATTCATGGATCAAACACCTGTTGTGAATTTTGCCATTAAGCACCTTGTTAGAGAACAGCAAGTTATGCAAAAAGTACTGAAATATTGAAAAGCTGGAAATGTGCATTCAAAATTTTAGAGAAGGTCAAATTAAGTTCACCTGTAAAAGTTATAGTGCATTTTAGGTGCATCCTGAAATTTCACCCGAAAGCCAAATATCCTTAACTTTTTGTGAGTAGTGTATAATGAGCAGTTCATCCTTTCACGTGATACGTTTGCCTTGTGTTATATTTAGAGGACAGTTTTGACAATTTACTTTCAAGACTAAAGAGGCTGCTGTTACATCAAATATAAAACAGATTCAGGCAGAATTTATTTTTTTTTAAAAATAAATTATTTGATGGAGTGGAGAAAACTGAATTACTGAAAACTGATGGAGTGGAGAAAACTGAATTAAACTTTTTTTTTTTCCAAGATTTTTTTTTTCTTTCCACAATATCTTTATTGAACCTTTTTTTTTTTTTTTTAACAAACATGATACAAACAATCAAACACTAACGCTAAAGTACTACAAAAAAAAAAAAATGCACTAAAAACACCAACAACCACCAACAAAATCAAGTCTTCAACAATGCTCCTCTGTTTAGTCTAGACAATCCAATACATAAGTATACATATTATGTTCACCAGTTTGGAATTTACAAGGTCCACACACATCATTCACCTTCTTCTTCAAGAGTTATGTTTAAATTTTTTACATAATCAATAAAAGGTCTCCATATATTCTCAAACACAATTTCCTTTGATTTCAGTATATATGTTATTCTTTCTAATGGAAGGTTTGTTAACATCTGTCTTAACCACTGAGTCACATCTGGTCTATGAGTCTTTTTCCATAATAGTGCAATACATTTTTTGGCATTAAGCAAACTGAGGTCTATGAATGTTCTTTCACTTTTATTAAAATTATGCTTTTCTGGGTACAGACCCAACAAAAACAGTTTAGGATTCAGTATGATTTGTTTTGAGATTATTTTTTCAATTGTTACCCTCACCTCTTCCCAAAACATTCTTATTAATCTACATTCCCATAAACAATGAAATAGGGTTCCTTTACTTTCCATGCATTTTGTGCATGTATCTGGTATATTTTTGTTATATCTATTTAACTCCTCCGGTGTAACATACATCCGCATTAACCATTTGAAATGTATCAATTTAAGGCGTGCATTTATTGATTTGGTTTGAGCTTCTGTACAAGCCAATTCCCATTGTTCCTCCGAAATTTCAATTTGCAGATCTTCTTTCCAGTAGTTTAATCTTTTCAGTGAATTTTCACTTGAAGATAGTGTCAATGAGTTATAAAACTCTGAAATAATACCCTTTCTTTTACTATCTTTCATCATCATTTTTTCCAAGGATGAATAAATAGGTCGAGTGAGAGCTTTATTTTGATTTGATCGAATAAAGTTTCTAAGTTGAAGATATTTAAAAAAATGTGTTCTATTGAGATTAAATTTGATCCTCAGCTCTTCAAAAGACATTATGTTATCTGCACATGGCAAATATAAATCCTGAATCTTTTGTATCCCTTTTAAATTCCATACTTTAAATACAGCGTCCGCTCTCCCTGGTTTAAAATATTGATTACCCCATATTGGACTAAATTGTGACAATAACTGTGGTTCTTTTAAATAGTTTTTAGCTTCACACCATATTTTGATCATATGCTTTACAAATGGATTTTTAACTTGTTTTTGTAATTTTTTTGCCGAATCTGAGTATATGAATATGGGAAGAGGTAAAGGTAAATTGTATGATTCCATTTCAGTCCAGTGAGGGAGATCATTTGATGAAAAATAATATGTCATAGACCTCAGTTGTGCCGACCAATAATACAACATAAAATTTGGACATTTCAGACCTCCACGATCAAATGGTAAATATAATAAAGACAGACGTAATCTAGCCCTCCTGTTGTTCCATATAAATTCCACTAACTTTTTTTTTATTCTTGAGAATAGATCTAAAGGTGGTGATAAGGGAATGTATTGAAATAAATAAAGTATTTTAGGTAAAATATTACTTTTAAGTATATTGACTCTCCCGATCATCGACATTGGTAGTGACATCCATCTCTGAGTTAACTCATTGATATCTGACATTAAGGCTTCATAGTTGACGCTGGCGACTGATTCTAGCTTAGGCATAATTTGGATTCCTAAATATTTAAACTGATTTACAACATTGAATTGATTTGCCTCAGGGGCTGGGTAATTTCTCTGGGTCTCATTTAGCATTAATATTGAAGATTTAGTTTTATTTATTTTATATCCTGATATTTCCCCAAAATTCTTTATTAAATTCAACAAGGTTGGAATTGATTTTTTTAGATTCGACATAAACAAAATTATATCATCGGCGTACAGGGAGATTTTATGTTCTGTTGGTCCAACTTTAATTCCATATATTTGTGAATGTAAACGTATCGCTATCGCTAAAGGTTCAATTGCCATAGTAAACAGTAAAGGTGAAAGTGGACAGCCTTGTCGACATCCTCTATTGATTTTTATTGGTTTTGAAATATTGTTATTTGTTAGGATTTCTGCTGTAGCATTATTGTATATTATTTGAACCCATTTTATGAAATTATTTCCAAGTTCAAACCTTTGTAGGACTTCAAAAAGAAAGGGCCATTCAACTCTATCAAAGGCCTTTTCGGCGTCCAATGATAGGAGAGCTGTATCCGGTGCTTCTTTATTAAAATAAATAATATTAAATAGTCTTCTTACATTATGGAAGCCTTGTCTACCCTTTATAAAGCCATTCTGATCTCGATTAATAATATTTGGTAAAATTTCTTGTATTCGTCTTGCTAAAATTTTACAGATTATCTTAAGGTCGGCGTTTAATAGGCTTATTGGTCTCATATTTTCACATTTATTAGAGGGCTTACCTGGTTTTGGCAGCAGTATAATTAAGGCATTATTTATGTATGATGGTAAATTATTATTTTGAAATGCTTCTAAAACCATTTCCAAAAAAGGTTTTATTAATTTATTCTTAAATTTTTTTATAAAGGTCAACTGGAAGACCATCTGGTCCTGCACTTTTTCCTGATTTCATATTATCAATGGCTAGCCCAACTTCTTGACTAATTTTAGACTCCAATATCTCCCTGTTTTCATTTGGTATACACGGTATAGATAGTTCGTTCAAAAACCCATTTAGTTTTGTTAAATCAGGTTCATTTTTGGTATCATATAATTTTTCATAGTAATCTCTAAAGGCTCTATTAATTTCTAAAGGATCTATAACTACCTGTCCTTTACTTATAATACTGGTAATTGGTGTTTTAATTTCCAATTGTTTAATCTGCCATGCTAATAATTTTCCTGATTTTTCACCTTGTTCATAAAAAGATTGTTTCAATCTTAGAAGACTCGAGGCAGCTCTATTCGCTGATTTTTTGTCGTATTCAGCTCTCAAAATCAGTAATTCATTCTCCAACCTTGGGTCACTTCCTGCATACACTTTTTCCTGAAGACTTTTTATTTTATGTTCCAATTTAGCTCTCTCCTCTCGTGTCTTCTTAGATTTTGATCCTGTATAACTAATAATATGTCCCCTAATAAAAGCTTTGAAAGCCTCCCACTTTACACATGCTGATGTTTGTGTAGTATTGATGTCAAAGAACTCGTCTATCTGTTTTTCTATATACTTGACAAATTCCTCATCCTGAAGCCATTTATGCTGAAATTGCCATCTACCTGATTCCTTTGTCAATTTTTTATCTACATATATTAGACAACAGGGTGCATGATCAGAGATCACGATGTTATCATAAAAGCAGTTTTGAATCTTGGACCTTAATTCTGTGGAAATCAAAAAATAATCAATACGTGAGAATGTCTTGTAGGTACTGGAGTAACAAGAATAGGCTTTAACTTGTGGTTTCATTTCTCTCCATATATCTAACAATCTCAATTCTTTCATAAAATGATTAATAGTCATCCTACATCCAATGTGCGTACAATCCAGTCCTGTTGATCTATCCACACCTGGATTCGATGTACAATTAAAATCCCCTGCTATTATATGTTGCCCTGTAAGTGATGATAAGATGAGAAATAAATTAGCAAAGAACTTCTGATCATCTATATTGGGACCATATAAGTTCACAAGATTTATATTTTCTAATAGCAAAGAACCTTGAATGATTACATATCTTCCAAATTTGTCTCCAATTACATTTTTCACTTGAAAAGGAACTGATTTATGTATGAAAGTCATAACTCCCCTGGCTCGGGATGAAAATGAAGAGGTGAATACACTTCCCTGCCATCTACTCCTAATTCTTTTAACATCCTCCTCTATCAGATGAGTTTCTTGTAAAAACACAATTCTTGAACCCATGTCCTTTATTTTATTCATAACTTGTTTAAGTTTTTTTAAATTTTGTAGACCTCTGCAATTCCATGAAGTTAAATTAAGATTAACACTTTGGTCCATGATCAATAGAGAGTTTGGGATTACCTTGCAGTGTAAACATGCTCATACAGAGAAGCAAAAACATGAGTGGTTGAACATTCATCCTACAAACTACACACAAACAAATTTCCCCTTCCCACACTTGTGGCAAACCCCCCAAAATCAAAAGAAAAATTCTGTCTCCCGATATAGCCATCGACCGTTCCACACCCACGGGGAACAGCCTAAGCCACTCCTTCTTCATCCTCCCAATCACCCTAACTCTACTGCTTTTAATGACGTAACATTAACTCTCCTCTGTAGTTTTCCAACTTAACTCCAAAATTTTTAACAACTTTGTACATCATAGTTTTTTTTTTGTTTTGTTTTGTTTTTGTTTTGTTTTTTTAATATATAATACAATCTATATTTTGTAAACTTACTATTTACTTCAAGTCAGTCAGATGCCTGTGCAAATGCTTAATTATTCTACCTTATATTTTGTTCATGCTTAGCTCCCACCAGTCTCTTCTTCTTCTTTGATCTTCTTGATGAACTCCTGCGCCTCCTCTGGGGTCTTGAAGATGTGGGTTCTGCCCTCATACGTGGTCAGCAGTCTCGCAGGATAGATTACACCATGACGAATCCCAAGGTTGCGCAGCTCCTTACGTACGGGATCAAACTGCTTCCTCAATTGCTGGATTCCTGTGGCCAAATCTGGGTAGAACCGCACCTGCTGGTCCTGGTGTTTAATCTCTCCTTTAGCACGTGCAGCGTTGAAGATCTTCATCCTGTCTCTGTTGCTAAGAAACTTCATAATTAAGGTCCTCGGCGGTCCCTTATCTCTCCGTGGGCCAATACGATGTGCTTTTTCCAGAATCACTGCTGATTGCAACTCCTCGCTGCCCAGCACCTCTGGAATCCACTTTTCCAGAAAGGAACATACGTCCCGACCTTCTGATTCCTCTGGAAGACCCACCAGCCTCAAATTATTCTGTCTCGACCGAGATTCCAAATCCAAAATATTATCTTCCAGAGATTTATTTTTTTTTTCCAAAGTGCGCACCTTTAATTGAAGACGGGTGACGTCATCTTCAGCACTAGCGAGACGGAGCTCCATCTGCGCCGTTCGTTCTACACAGTCACCCAATTCCTTTCTTATTCCTTCCAACGCTGTCATAATCCCATCAAATCTAGAGGAAAAGTCCGCTCTCATTGAACTCATGGCAGCCATCAGCGCATCTGCGCCTCCCCCCGCAGACATCGCACCGTTGCCAGCCTCCTCCGCCATATATGGAGTTTTGTTTACTGCGTCACAGACCTGAAAGTCCGTTAATTTGGACTGTTTCGGCGGCTCGCTTTTTCCTTTTCCTGGTTTTCCAGCCTTAGGCTTCGCCGACATATCTTCGCCCAAATGCTGGGATACGTTCTGTCCCAAATGAGAGAGTTATTTGCCGATTTTTTTTTTTTCCAGGAGCAGAGCAGAGCGAGACACGTCCGTCCTACGTGGCAGCCATAACCGGAAGTCGAATTAAACTTTTAGTTTTGATATTTTTTTGTAATTGTTGAAATTGAGCTTGGGGTTGCTGTGTTATTACGGTATTTATACAGTATATCTGTACTGTAAGGAGTCTCCTGTGTGAGAACTGGGTTAAAATAATATTCTAAAAATATTCTTTGACTAAGTTTTCTGTTACGTAGTATCTGATAACATTTATCCCTTACAAATTATCTTTTTATCGTTAACTCACCAGTAAACCGCCAACAGAGCTTCACGCACAGGAGCTCATGGGTCAAGATGATGCATTACCAATCTAAGCCAATGCACACAGTGCACATCAGACAGTGCTGCTGGGGAGGAGACGCCTTTCTGCACTTCTTTAATAGTAAATAATAAATTCTTATGTTTAACATGTATGTTTTAAAATGACAAAATGGACAGAATTTAATCCAACAATCATGAAGTCAAACAATACAGATTTACAGTGCATCCAGAAAGTATTCACAGTGCTTCCCTTTTTCCACATTTTGTTATGATACAGCCTTATTCCAAAAGAGATTAACTTCATTTTTTTCCTTAAAATTCTAATTTAAACAATTTAATTTTAAAATTCTAATTTTCCTTAAAAGCGCTGTGAATGCTTTCCGGATGCAATGTAGAAATTGATATTATTATAATAGAAGTTTTTTTTTGTTTTTTTTTTAAAAAAAGGGTCATGTAGCAATGTCATAAACCACTTTAAATGCAAAAAAATCATATTATGGAGAGATTGGTGCTGTGTAACAGCATTGGTTTGATCAGCTGATCTCCATCTGAGGATTATAATCTACAGAGCATCCAGAAAGTGTTCACAGCGCTTCACTTTTTCCACATTTTGTTATGTTACAGCCTTATTCCAAAAGGGATTAAATTCATTTTTCCCCTCAAAATTCTACACACAGTACCCCATAATGACAATGTGAAAAGAAATTTTTTTGAGATTTTTGCAAATTTATAAAAAAAAAAAAAAAAGGCAACTTAGAAACCACATGTACATAAGTATTCACAGCCTTCGCCATGAAGCTCAATACTGAGCTCAGGTGCATCCCGTTTCCACTGATCACCCCTGAGATGTTTCTACAGCTTAATTGGAGTCCACTTGTGGTAAATTCAGTTGATTGGACATGATCTGGAAAGGCACACACCTGTCTATATAAGGTCCCATAGTTGACAGTGCATGTCAGAGCACAAACCAAGCATGAAGTCAAAGGAATTGTCTGTAGACATCCGAGACAGGATTGTCTCGAGGCACAAATCTGGGGAAGGGTACAGAAAAATTTCTGCTGCTTTGAAGGTCCCAGTGAGCACAGTGGCCTCCATCATCTGTAAATGGAAGAAGTTCAGAACCACCAGGACTCTTCCTAGAGCTGGCTGGCTGTCTAAACTGAGCGATCGGGGGGAGAAGGGCCTTAGTCAGGGAGGTGACCAAGAACCTGATGGTCACATTGTCACAGCTCCAGTGTTCCTCTGTGGAGAGAGGAGAACCTTCCAGAAGGACAACCATCTCTGCAGCGATCCACCAATCGGGCCTGTATGGTGGAGCAGCCAGACGGAAGCCACTCCTTAGTAAAAGGCACATGGCAGCCCGCCTGGAGTTTGCTAAAAGGCACCTGAAGGACTCTCAGACCATGAGAAACAGAATTCTCTGGTGTGATGAGACAAATATTTTACTCTTTCGCATGAATGCCAGGCGTCATGCTTGGAGGAAACCAGGTACCACTCATAACCATGCCAATGGTGGTGGCAGCGTCATGCTGTGGGGATGTTTTTCAGCGGCAGGAGCTGGGAGACTAGTCAGGACAGAGGAGAAGATGAATGCAGCATATGTACAGACATATCCTGGATGAAAACCTGTTCCGGAGTGCTCTTGACCTCAGAATGGGGCGACGGTTCATCTTTCAGCAGGACAACGACCCTAAGCATACAGCCAAGATATCAAAGGAGTGGCTTCAGGACAACTCTGTGAATGTCCTTGAGTGACCCAGCCAGAGCCCAGACTTGAATCCAACTGAACATCTCTGGAGAGATCTGAAAATGGCTGTGCACCAACGCTTCCCATCCAACCTGATGGAGCTTGAGAGGTGCTGCAAAAAGGAACGGGCCAAACTGCCCAAAGATAGGTGTGCCAAGCTTGTGGTATCATATTAAAAAAAACAACAACTTGAGGCTGTAATTGGTGCCAAAGGTGCATCAGCAAAGTATTGAGCAAAGGCTGTGAATAATTATGTACATGTGATTTCTTAAGTTTTTTTATTTCTAATAAATTTGCAAAAATCTAAAAAAAAAAAAAAAAAAATTCACATCGTCATTATGGGATTGTGTGTAGAATTTGTGAATACTTTCTGGATGCACTGTACTTCAGGAAAGTTTCTCTTTTTGCCATCTTATGTTCCGCTGGGTTGTAAATCCTAAAGGTGTGGGTGTGTATTTAAATAAGACCATTTCCATCTGCCAGATTTGTCCACAGTGAGTTATCAGCATACAATGAGATTGACCGTATGATTGTAGATAGATGTACTTTATTGATCCCAAACTGGGAAATTACAATTACATTGTACGATTACAGTATATTTACACTTAAATGTGCGCCGATTTCTACACACTTTTGATAAATGAGGGCCAATAAATTTATTTCCTGTATAGGATTAAATTTTGTGTTAGCTTGCTTTTTCTTGGCTTTATGAATATTAATGAGGATTCTGAGAAATTGTATTGAGTGTTATAAGAGGTTCTTCATGATAGACTAACAAAAAAGATTCAGATAAGAACAATAACAAAAAGTCTTTAATAATAGAGTTACTGAGAGCCAAACCCAACAGTAAAAAGGTTTAGCAGCAGTCAGTGTGGTCCAAGACAAAGATTCAAACTATAAATGGATAAAAACCTGGAGCCAATTTTCTAAAAATAGGCCTCAGTAGATATTTGAAGGAACATAAACAATGGCTTCCTCAGTGAGTTCCTGGTTGTTGCAATGTAAAGGAAGAAGTCTTACAATCCTGATTACACTACAGCTACTGGACAGGGTCATAGAAGTAATGCTATTTTAGGTTAACTCACCGTTTAATCATTTAAAAAAAAAATTCTCAGACTGTTAACTACCATATAACGGCCAGTGGCATGAGAAGACGGGACAGTGGACAGTACTGATACCTTTGTAAGAGCAGCTACTCTCTGGGCGAGCTCTGCTTCCACCTCAGGCAACGTCTCTGCCTTGCGGATGGTTTGCTGGAGCTTCTGCTCAGCCAGTTCCAGCTTCTCTTGGAGCTGTCGGTTTCTTTCCTCACTCTACAAAAACAAACCAGATACAAACATTTGCAATCAAATATTCTGAAAACTTGTCCTACAACTTGGCCTGAGGGTTTGCTTTCTGTTCAACAGGGAGAAGAGAGTGGAAAGAAAAATAAGACTGCTGGAGAGGGAGAGAGTGAGGGAGACAAAGGGAGATGGGGTGAAGGGATGGGTAAGGGTGGGGTGGGCAGGAAGTGAGGACAGCAGCATTCAAAATGATACAAAGCCAGACAAAACCTGTAAGGAAAGAGGAGAAAGACATCTCCATCTCTAGTGAGTACATGTAAAGAAACAAGCCAGTGTCTTCAAGGCTATTTATTCAGGGCCTGCTGTGCTGCACAATGTGTGAATTCAGCAAGAATTCATTAGCAGGAGTATAATATCTGCCAAAGGGAACAGCAGGCAATCCCTGCTGGCCAACAAATCTGACACTGAAAAATTCCCATATGCCTCAAAGTCTGACTGTACTGTACAGATTTGTGCAGATACTGGCGATATAATGAAACTACTGTAAATTACAAACTGCTGACTGATGATGTCTGCTGTGTCACATCACACAGCTGACTAGTGGCCACATTTCTGGTCATTTTTAAGTTAAGTGTTATCTGCAAGATAATTTCTACAATGAACCATTAAAATAACCATGAGGTGTCAAGAGAGATGAATTAAACATTTAAGCTGAAAAACTGGCTTCTCCAACAATAATGTTACACTCTGGTCATTCCTATTTGAAAACTTCTATATCCATTCTGTAAAGCAGGGGTCACCAACTGGCAGACTCTGGTCCGGGCCGGATCTGGACCCCGACAGTCCTCTGTCCAGACCACAAAGCCTTTTAAAATAATTTGGGGAAAAAAAATTGAGCTAAAATGAAATGAAAACAAAAAAGTGGAAGTGAAACGCTGTATTGGCGGCTGGTCGGACATTTTATGGTGCAAGACCTTGGACGTACTCTGCAGAGCAGGGATGCAGCAGGAGGCAAAATCACAATTCACTGCGGCTGGCACATGAGGCAGGCCGGATAGCCACACTTTCTTCCCGGTGTGTACCCACGGAATGAAGCACTATTGTGAAATTGTGTGTCCAACGCCACTCTGACTGCCTCTGATGGGACAACCCGGGGGTCTGTTGACGAAAGGTCCCCGGCGCCTCCTCATGACACCTGCATGACGCTGGTTATGGAGGTCATTTCTGTGACCCCCTGATATCACGTAAAAACAATAATTTACTCTGTTACTGAAGATGAAAAGCACCGCACACATCCACCTCCTCTCTCCCTGTGACAGAATGTTACCCAAACAGACACAGACAAGGTTAAAAACATAAAAACACTGTTGGGAAAAAAAAACTCAGAGGAATTCTGTAGTGTGGAATTAATTATATTTTGTCCCTTTTCTTGGCTTACAGTTTGAAACTTTTTATACTGAAAATATAGTTTAGAGGGGCATTTTTTTTGTTTTTTTTTAGATATTAATCTTTTTTAAATGTATGTAATTTAGTTTGTGTTCTCATGTAAAACTTTACATTTTTTGGATTTAAGTTGTAGATTTTAGAATTTGAGAGCTATTTATTTGGAGTCAAAAACGTGTTCTCCTGTATTGTTATGATTAAATAATTATATGTTTTGTTTGAAATTGAGGGGCTGGGGGGGGGTCAGGGTTTTGTTAAACAATACACTTCTGATGACTGACCACCTTTTTCCTGATCAAAAGCGCACTGGCGTAACATGGACCATAATAGTGATGTTTCTGAGATTGCGCGCCGCCACACCTTTGATATGAGCCTCCTCCTCCCAGCACAAAGCGGGCACACTATCTACTGGTAATTAGATGCTGTGACGCAAAGCGTAAAAAAACAAACAATGCACTGACAAAAACGAATAAAAACACTGGCGTACGGCAGAACGTCTGCTGGAAAAGTTCACTGATGACCGTCAAAACAGGGCCCGTAAAGCCAAGAGTTTGTAATGACTCATGAATTCACTTCAAACATCTTTTAATAAAGCAAATGGAAGAGAAATGTGGCACATGGACAAATTTATCTGAAAATGTGCTTTTAAGAACGGTCATCTTTACATGAACATTCTTTAAGACGACCACAGTTGTCTCCAGGCAGGCCAATATAATTTGCTTTTACACATTATTTTATTAAGTTGATGTTTTAGCTGCTTTTAGCTTGGAATTAACTTTCTTTCATGATATTTCAATGCTGTGTTTTGAAATCGCACAGCTCCAGCGTTCATGAGGAAACAGCATGTGCTGGGATTTTCTATTATTTTAACGGAGAGAGTTGCAACAGTCAGAATACAATTGGGTCATAATAATTGAGGACTTAATGTTGTAGTCTACAGATTAATCATTAATGTATGCATATTTTAGGGGAATGAATGACTGAACAGGGAGTGTGTGTGCGGCCCACGGGGGGAGGGGGTGTAAGGCTACTGTCAGCCTGAAGATTTTAAACTACAGACCTCTACTTTGAAATCGTTTTGTCCTCTAATGTGTTGTGTGTTGAGTCATCATATCGCATCATCATATCTCATGTCCGTTTGTGCTTGCGTGTCCTGATTAATGAAAAAACACACTCAGCCAGTGTTTTCTGTTAAATGAGGACAGTTAAATATGACCTATTTGAAGACACAAAGGGTTTTTTTTTTTTACTACACAGAGAGGGGAAAAACATTTTTTACATGGGTTTATGATTCAGTTCTCTACCGAACCGCAGCTGGACCAGTCTGTCCTACCGGGAAAACAACTGTCACCACAACCTGGTATGTGTGCACAAACAACCCAATCTCACTACCTTTTACAATTGTAACTTCATTCACTGTCATTCCTTTAAAAGAATGATTCAAAATAAAAGTACATAAAAATCATCCAACAGTTGTTTTGAATTAAATCTACAATTCTGCATTCATCACATCAGATTAATATAGCTCAGGCTGCGATGAGCGGCTCCTCTTTCTTAGTTTAAAAGAGAAGCTCCGATGAACGATAATACGTTTTTTTGTTTTAGTGAGATCAGGTTGACAATAATATAACTGAAGGAAACTCTGTCAACCTTCTGGACAAAGAGAAAGATTGGCATGATCTCTGAATTGTAGCCAACAGCTCTCATACATGGACAAGCAAAGCTGTAGAGTTAAAAAGCTCCTTGCTTTTAAATGCATTTTCACTTTGTGAATAAAGCCTGCATTGTCCTCAGCACAAAACATGGAATTGTCCTCCCACTTTAACCTCTTTTGTATTAGCATCACGTCTTTGATGCTGCACCCGTTTTTGTTAAATGGAATGAGAGCAAAGGCAGCAATTTGTTTATTTCACATTATGCCTCAAACACACCTCTGAATAATTAAGAGCCTAAGGACAGCCCTTTTCGACTTTGTGTCTGGTGGAAAATTTGTTTCTGCGCCATCGTTATAAGAAAATGAACTTGGAAACACCCATAAACGCATTCTGCGTCACTGACAACTGATTGTGTCCTTGTAATACGGCCCTAAAAGTACCAAGTTGTCACACGGTGAGAAGAAAAAAATGCACTGAGAATCAAATCTGAGACCCTGAATCATAATTGAATTGTGAGGTGCCTAAAGATCCCCAGCCCTAACTCAGACCTCAGCTGGGGAGGAAGACTGACTTATCAGATCACTTGCAGTTTTAGTTGGTGACTCCTGCTGTAAAGGTCTGCAATTCTTTTTTTGTCTTTCAGGAAGGCTACTTCCTAGAGCTAATCATGCTTTCACAGCATGACATTCCAACTATGAGATGGACAAACTTCTGTTGAAGAAAATATGGTGTGCTGCAGTCATGGAGAGAAGCAAAAGAACAGAGTCAGACATCATTTTTACAGACCTAAAAGAAAAGAACTTACTGTGTAGGAGTCATCCTCGCTTGCCAGTGCGAGCCATAGTGGTGTGAAGAAGTGTTAGCCCCCTTCCTGATTTCTCATTTTTTGTATGTTTGTCACACTTAAATGTTTCAGATCATCAAACAAATTTAAATATTAGACAAAGATAACAAGTAAACACAAAATGCAGTTTTTAAATGAAGGTGTTTATTATTAAGGGTAAAAAAAAAAAAAAGAAAATCCAAACCTACATGGCTCTGTGTGTAAAAGTGATTGCCCCCCCCCCCCCCGTTAAAACATAAATTAACTGTGGTTTATCACATCTTTGGAAAGCTGAGTTCAATTTCTCTAGCCACACCCAGGCCTGATTACTGCCACACCTGTTCTCAATCAAGAAATCACTTAAATAGGACCTGCCTGACAAAGTGAAGTAGACCAAAAGATTCTCAAAACCTAGACATCAAGCTGCGATCCAAAGAAATTTAGGAACAAATAAGAAACAAAGTAATTTTTGATCCATCAGTCTGGAAAAGGTTATGAAGCCATTTCTAAAGCTTTGTGACTCCAGCAAACCACAGTGAGAGCCATTATCCACAAATGGCGACAACACGGAACAATGGTTAACCTTCCCAGGAGAGGCCGGCTAACCAAAATTAACCCAACCCAAGAGCGCAGCCACAACTCATCAAAGAGGTCACAAAACACCCCACAACAGCATCTAAAGAACTGTAGGCCTCACTTGCCTCAGTTAAGGTCAGTGTTCATGACTCCATAAGAAAGAGACTGGGCAAAAATGGCCTGCAAGGCACAGTTCCAAGACAAAAACCACTGCTGAGCAAAAAGAACATAAAGGCTCGTCTCAATTTTGTCAGAAAACATCTTGATGATCCCCAAGACTTTTGGGAAAATACTCTGGACTGATGAGACAAAAGTTGAACTTTTTGGAAGGTGTGTGTCCCATTGCATCCGGCATAAAAGTAACAGCATTTCAGAAAAGGAGCATCATACCAACAGTAAAATATGGTGGTGGTAGTGTGATGGTCTGGGGCTGTTTTGCTGCTTCACGACCTGGAAGACTTGCTGTGGTAAACGGAACCATGAATTCTACTGTCTACCAAAAGATCCTGTAGGAGAATGTTCGGCCATCTGTTCGTGACCTCAAGCTGAAACGCACTTGGGTTTGGCAGCAGGACAATGATCCTAAACACACCAGCAAGTCCACCCCTGAATGGCTTAAGATAAACAAAATGAAGACTTTGGAGTGGCCCAGTCAAAGTCCTGACCTGAATCTGACTGAGATGCTGTGGTATGAACTTAAAAAGGCAGTTCATGCTCGAAAACCCTCCAATGTGGCTGAATTGCAACAATTCTGCAAAGATGAGTGGGTCAAAATTCCTCCACAGCACTGTAAAAGACTCATTGCCAGTTATCGCAAACGCTTGATTGCAGTTGTTGCTGCTAAGGGTGGCCCAGCCAGTTATTAGGTTTAGGGGGCAATCACTTTTTCCACACAGGGCCATGTAAGTTTGGATTTTTTTCCCCCTTAATAATAAACACCTTAATTTAAAAGCTGCATTTTGTGTTTACTTGTGTTATCTTTGTCTAATATTTAAATTTGTTTGATGATCTGAAACATTTAAGTGTGACAAACATAAAAGAGAAATCAGAAACGAAGCAAACACTTTTTCACACCACTGTATAACTCCTGTTCGTGCTGTTTTCTATTGGGCAACCAGTGTGACTCCAATCAGGAGAGGAAGAGGGACAACCCTCTCCACTGTTTTGAATTTGGACTGTGGAGTAATTTTATAACACTAGCTATTCCTAAAAAAGTTATATGCAGACAGAAAGGGACGTACCTGTCTGTAGAGTGACTCTTTGTTGGCCACTTCATTCTCTAGCTTGTCATTACGGTCATGGACAGAGGTAGCCTCCCGCTGAGCAGCCAAGTAACGCTTCTCTAGGGTGGTGATCCTTTCTTCCATGTCTTCCTTCTGAGCCACTGACTGGACACACAATTTTTAACATCAATATCCTTAGCATCAATGCCCTAAAATTTTTCTCACTGCATTTTTTTCATAATGGCAAGGAAGATGAATTTGCTTTTTTCAACCTTAGCATGAAACAGTAAACCAAAAAAAAAAAAAAGTGTACAATGAGAATGTGTTGCTGATAATGCTGTGCAGAATAGTGTTTACACTTCACATAGCAATGTCAAGATTCATGAATGCTGAAACTGATGTTTGTGAAATAGCCCTGGTATATACACGTGGACAAAATTGTTGGTACCCCTCTGTTAATGAAAGAAAAACCCACAATGGTCACAGAAATAACTTCAATCTGACAAAAGTGGTAATAAATAAAAATTCTATGAAAATTAACCAATGAAAATCAGACAATGCTTTTGAATAGTGGTTCAACAGAATTACTTTAAAAAACAAACTCATGAAACAGGCCTGGACAAAAATGATGGTACCCCTAGAAAAGATTGAAAATAATGTGACTATAGGGACATGTTCAACCAAGATGTATCCTCTAATTAACATCACAGGTGTCTACAAACTTGTAATCAGTCAGTCGGCCTATTTAAAGGGTGACAAGTAGTCACTGTGCTGTTTGGTGACATGGTGTGTACCACACTAAACATGGACCAGAGGAAGCAAAGGAGAGAGTTGTCTCAGGAGATTAGAAAGAAAATTACAGACAAGCATGTTAAAGGTAAAGGCTATAAGACCATCTTCAAGCAGCTTGACGTTCCTGTGACTACAGTTGCACATATTATTCAGAAATTTAAGATCCACGGGACTGTAGCCAACCTCCCTGGACGTGGCCGCAGGAGGAAACTTGATGAAAAATGGAAGAGACGGATAATACGAATGGTAACAAAAGAGCCCAGAACAACCTCTAAACACATTCATGGTGAACTCCAACATCAAGGTACATCAGTGTCAGATCGCACCATCCATCGTTGTTTGAGCCAAAGTGGACTTCATGGGAGAAGACCAAGGAGGACACCACTGTTGAAAACAAATCATAAAAATGCCAGACTGGAATTTGCCAAACTGCATGTTGACAAGCCACAAAGCTTCTGGGAGAATGTCCTATGGACAGACGAGACAAAACTGCAACTTTTTGGCAAGGCACATTAGCACTACATTCACAGACGCAAAAATGAAGCATACCAAGAAAAGAACACTGTCCCTACTGTGAAACACGAAAGAGGTTCTGTTATGTTCTGAGGCTGCTTTGCTGCATCTGGCACAGGGTGTCTTGAATCTGTGCAGGGTACAATGAAATCTCAAGACTATCAAGGTATTCTAGAGAGAAATGTGCTGCCCAGTGTCAGACAGCTTGGTCTCAGTCACAGGTCATGGGTCTTGGAACAGGATGACGACTCAAAACACACGGCTAAAAACACCCAAGAATGGCTAAGAGCGAAACATTGGACTATTCTAAAGTGGCCTTCTATGAGCCCTGATCTAAATCCTATTGAACATCTGTGGAAGGAGCTGAAACATGCCGTCTGGAGAAGCCACCCTTCAAACCTGAGACAACCGGAGCAGTTTGCTCATGAGGAGTGGGCCAAAATACCTGATGAGAGGTGCAGAAGTCTCATTGACAGTTACAGAAATTGTTTGATTGCAGTGATTGCCTCAAAAGGTTGTGCAACAAAATATTAAGTTAAGGGTACCATCATTTTTGTCCAGGCCTGTTTCATGAGTTTGTTTTTTAAAATAATTCTGTTGAACCACAATTCAAAAGCATCGTCTGATTTTCATTGGTTAATTTTCATAGAATTTTTATTTATTACCACTTTTGTCAGATTCAAGTTATTTCTGTGACCACTGTGGGTTTTTCTTTCATTAACAGAGGGGTACCAACAATTTTGTCCACGGCTGTATATAAAAAGCTAAACCCTATAAAATCCTTCTTGTTAAATGTGGAAGGTCTCTAGGAGAGGTTTGAAGGCTGGCAGGGGTAGGACCCTTTCTGTGTGGAGTTTGCATGTTCTCCCTGAGCTGCGTGGATTTACTCCGGGAGCTCCGGTTTACTCCCACAACCCAAAGACTTGAATGTTAGGTTAGAGATTGTGTGGCATCCAGGTATGACCTGCAGGAGCTCCAGCAGCTTTGTTGGGAAACGGCAGCATTGGAAGATGATTTAGACAGCATTAAGCAAGAGGACAACATCAACGACCAAAACAGACCAGGTCTGTATGGAGCTCCTCCGCTCCATGTGGAATGAAGATGGGGGTTTTTTACCCCCCCCCCCCCCCGCCAAAAAAGGACTCCTGCCATCCTTTTTTTTTGCAATCCAATTTCCCTTAGAGAACTGAACTTACCTATAAAAAATAACATCCAAATCAAATGCTGGGCCTTTTTGGATTTTATAACAAATATGGAACAAAAGACCTTGACATGACACACTCAACCTGCAAGGAGTGCCAGACGAGAGAAAAAAAAAAAAAAAAACCCCACAGGGTACATGGGCCATCACATTCAGCAACAGCACCATTAGCAACAGCTACTAAAGACACTCCAGCAGGAGCAGTTAAGGTTAGGATACCTCCCGTGCAAAAAAACACCTCCAAACTCAGAGTGAGCCAAGTAAACGACACAGTCCTCCCTGTGTGCAGATATGTTTTGCTGTGAAAAATAAAGCCTGGTGGAAAATGAGAATGTGGGCAGTAGAAAGGACCACAGCAGCACACATCCCACGGAGGACTGGGAGCCTGTAGTCACCAAAACAAAAGCAACCACGGTGAGCTGAAAGGGAGAAGTTAAGAAGTTTAAACTTACAAATAATCTGTCAATTTTCAAAAATAAAAACCTGCAAATTCACAGTTGCAATCAAAATTATTCAACCAATATATTTTAGGTTTAATGGCAAAATTTAAAAAACGCCCAGTTGTTTTCAACAAACAAATTAAAGAACCGTTATAAATGTTCGGTAGTGGTCGGAGAGGCCGTTGGCGTGGATTGACAACCATGTTACCACTACCACTGTCTGGAGTGAATGACTAATGTATCCACTGTAAAGTGTCTGAGTGTCTATGAAAAAGCAGTATATAAATCTGATGCATTATTATTATTGTTGGGGCCCAAGCCACTGACTAAGTCAGTGGGCGAGGGCCCTACTGTATCCACTCCATTTCTTCTTATTATTCTTCTGCACTAAAGGATTGCATTTTTGACCCTCAAAAAGTGAACCAAAATGCATTTTTTTTTTTTGCAAACACTTCAGACCCAGTAAAAAATTCGATAAACTGGAAAAAATATGTGCTCCCCACCACCTCCAATTTTTGTGGGTGGGGCCAAACATACAAGCTCAATGGAGACCAGCGACTGTAAAGTTTGCCATACAGACACGAAATTCGGGTGAGGTGTACATCACCTCAAGACATGCAAAAAACATAACTGGGGCCCTTACCCATGGCCAACAGGATGTCTGCCATCTTGCCTCAAATCCTCCCTGACTCAAATTTGGCCAAAAACCACCCCTTGCATTTAAACAAACTTCTCCTAGGGGCCTACTCTGATTGAGTTCATTTTTGCATGGCAGCATCTATAGACATGGGCCATTAAAGGTTGCTTATGTGTCATGCAAAAGCTCAAAGGTGTGGCCACGGCACCATGGCGAAGTTTCACTCCGCCCCTTACAACATCAGACAGCTGTAACTTGAGCAAAACTTGTCAAATTTCCACCAAAGTTTCTGATTATATTAGTCCCGCCCCAAACGCATCTATATAGAAAATAATTGATAAAAGTTATAGCACCACCTAGTGGTTAAAGGAAGAATTGCTGAAAACGTTTATTTCTTACTCACGAGCCACTTGCCAGATTTAGGTGAAATTTTCTGAGATTCATCAGACCCCATGGATGATCATAACTGCACATCAACTTTACATGCATGGCATCACTCTGTTATCATGGATATGCCCTCTTCGCCATTCAATCTGTGTTCTTGTTGGGAGGGTTGGAAAGGTCTTGGAGTCACAAAATCTGGAACATAGGTCATGGTGACTGTCATATGTTGGCCTATATGGGTCGGCAACACATAACTCATATGTAAGTGTTGCCATGGCGACGGTTGACTCCTCGCCATAGGACATCGGACAGTTGTAACTTGAACAAATTTTATCCGATTTTCACCAAATATTCAAAGATAGGTATTTGTCCCATCCTGCATGCTCCTACATAAAAATGATTGACAAAACTTATAGCACCACCTACTGCTCATGGGAAGTACTGCGCCAAATGGATTACTTCATTATTCACATAACGCTTGCCGTGACAACGGGAAATTTTCTGAGCCAGCTGGGTTCGAGGGCCCGCTTACAGCTGCTTGCAGCTTTATTATTATTATTACAAGGATTTTGTCCAAATTCAAAACTAAATCCTACTTTCAATGATTAGTGCAGTCTCAAAATTATTCAAGCCCCTGAATAGAATCCCTCATAAGAGCACACATTTACAAATCAGGTGTGGTCTCAACAACACCTGACACAACCAATCAAGGGCTTCATTAATTACATCAGGTGTGCTTGAGAGAGGACATCGCAAATACCTGGACTGTTATTGAGGACGTTTGCTTGAATGTTAGAAACATGGTGAAGTCAAGAGAATTGTCCAAAACGTTAAAAGAAGAGATCATTGCCTTGCACAAACAAGGAAAAAGGCACAAAAAGATAGTAAAGACACTGAATGTTCCGAGAGATTCAGTTGGAAGCATAGTTCCCAAGTTTAAAGTTAAAGGAACAGTGGCTACACCACCTGGACATGGCCGAAAGAGGAAGCTATCAACAGCTGCCACCAGAGTCCTGTGGAGGCAGGTGGTCAAAAACCCTCGACTGACTGCAAAAGACTTGCAGCAAGATTTGGTGGCAGCAGGCACTGAGGTTTCACTTTCCAATGTACAGCGCATAGTAAATGCTGAAGGACCCCATGCCCAAACTCCAAGAGATACACCATTACTGACCCAAAACCACAAGAATAGTTGGCTCCACTTTGCTCAAAACTATATAAAAAAATAAGCCAAAGAGGTTTTGAAATTCTGTTCTGTGGAGCAATGAAACAAAACTGGAACTTTTTTGGGCCTATGGTTGAGCAGTATGAAGGAGAAGACAGAATGAAGCATAAACTAAAAAGACACACCCTGCCTACAGTGAAGCATGGTGGTGGTGCAGCGGTGCACTATGGCTGCTCCGCTTCCTCTGGCATGGAATATCTGCAGTGTGTGGAGGGCAAGATGGATTTAATCAAGTATCAGGAAATCCTGGGAGAAAATGTCATGCTGTCTGTGAGGAAGCTGAAGCTTGGGCATCACTGGATCTTCCAACAGGACAATAACCCCAAACATACCTCAAAGTCCACCAAAGTCTGGTTTTAGAGGAAGTCCTGAAAGATACTAGAGTGGCCATCACAATCGCCTAACCTGAATCCCACTGAAAATCTTTGGTGGAATTTGAAAAAGGCGGTTGCAGCACACAAACCCAAGAATATTAGTTAACTGGAGGTCTTTGCCCATGAGGAATAGGCTAAGATTCCCCAGGAATGCTGCCAGAAGCTGGTGTCTGGCTATGCATCATGTACAGTATGCATCAGGTCATAACAGCAAAAGGGTGTTCTAAGTACTGAAGATGATTGTCCTGAAAGGGGTGAATAGTTTTGAGACTGCAGAAACCACATGTAATATTCGCTGTGATGAGCTAAATTATTCTTGCTTGATTTATTTATTGCCAACAGCTGCTAGTTTGTACATTTTGCCAATAAACCTAATTTGCAGTGGGAGTTGAATAATTTTGATTGCAACTATATATAAATTTCACAAAAGCTACAATTATTCAGAAAAAACTGACACCATACAAGAAAAAAAAAACAAAAAACCCCCCAAACAAATATATGTTAAAAAAAACTGAAAAGGTGCAACTTTGCAAGAAAAGTCACTTTTTGGAGAAAAATTTGGATATTCAGGAGGGGAAAAAACTCACCTTTTACCATCATTAACAGACCATTTTATTCTTTTAACTACTGTTTTGACTTCATTTAATGGCTCAAATATGTTTTGCAGCTTCAGGAAAAATTGGGGTAAAAATGGCTTTAAATGGGTTTTTCCATGTCAGACTTATACATTATACCCATGTTACCTCTCTGAGGTCTCTCTGTAATCGTGTGTTCATGTCTTCAGACTTGATGAGGTCCTTTCGGGCTGTGTCCAGGTCCTCTTCCAGCTCACTGATGCGTGATGCCATAGCAGCCATGCGCTCCTTCATCTGGCCTAAATCGGCCATCTGACGGTCCACTACCTCCTGGAGTTCATCAACTTTACCAAATGCAGGTGCAGAGTCCTCCTCCTGACTCAGCGAGTCATCAGATGACCGCTAGAAGAGATAGAGAAGAGATGGTAAAACACATGCTCACAAGATTTAAGGAACAGCAGTCGGACTAAATTACTCCAAGTCAAATAATAGTAAAAATTTGAAAATGAATCCCTCACATCAATAGTTTACCTGTTGTTTCACTGACATTGATGTGTAAATGTCAGTATTGCCAGTTTTTTTTTTAGCCCAAAATACAAAAGTTTTTTGCACAAAATGGAAAAGGTTTGAAAATCTTATAAAAAACACTAATTTATTCATGATATAACATAGAAAACTTAAGAAATGTTGAAAGTGAGACATTTTACTATCTCATGAACAATATTAGCTCATCTTAAATTTTTATGATAGGAATGTATTTCAGAGTTGGGACAGAGGCAGCAAAAGATCAGAGGATTTATATTTAGGTCTAATTAAGCTAAAATTATTCATTATTGTTTATATGCTATGCCTTTTCCAACTCTGCCCCTGATTTGGACTGAAGTGGTTGTCCTTTGTAAGTGTTATTGTCTCATCCATTTAGGTTAAAAAGTTGTCTTGATGTTGTTGAAAAGCACAATGACTCTGGTTAATACAAAATTAAAAACTTGCCTTCAAGTCCAAATGTCACGTAATAGGGTCCTTAAAATGTCTTGAAACTAGATATAAAAGGGAACCGATCCGTTTGGGTCTTGGTGCATATGCTTCAGTAACGCCGGAACATTCGTTAATTTAAAACTGCCGCGCTTGGCCTGACGTTCCCACTCAGGGACCCCGGAATCGCCTGGGGAAGAAGGCGGAAGTGACGAAACAGATTGTGCCCTGGTTTGATGCTTGGGGTATCCCGATTGATTGTTTATATGGAGACTGGAAGATTGAAGTGAGCAACAAGAAAGAAAAAATTGGATATTTCACCATGCCTGGCAGTGGTGGGAAACGTTGTATCGCTGGCTATTGCAGCAATACCAACAAGGATGGTGTTGACTTCCGGTTATGGCTGCCACGTAGGACGGACGTGTCTCGCTCTGCTCTGCTCCTGGAGAAAAAAAATCGGCAAATAACTCTCTCATTTGGGACAGAACGTATCTCAGCATTTGGGCGAGGATATGTCGGCGAAGCCTAAGGCTGGAAAACCAGGAAAAGGAAAAAGCGAGCCGCCGAAACAGTCCAAATTAACGGACTTTCAGGTCTGTGACGCAGCAAACAAAACTCCATATATGGCGGAGGAGGCTGGCAACGGTGCGATGTCTGCGCGGGGAGGCGCAGATGCGCTGATGGCTGCCATGAGTTCAATGAGAGCGGACTTTTCCTCTAGATTTGATGGGATTATGACAGCGTTGGAAGGAATAAGAAAGGAATTGGGTGACTGTGTAGAACGAACGGCGCAGATGGAGCTCCGTCTCGCTAGTGCTGAAGATGACGTCACCCGTCTTCAATTAAAGGTGCGCACTTTGGAAAAAAAAAATAAATCTCTGGAAGATAATATTTTGGATTTGGAATCTCGGTCGAGACAGAATAATTTGAGGCTGGTGGGTCTTCCAGAGGAATCAGAAGGTCGGGACGTATGTTCCTTTCTGGAAAAGTGGATTCCGGAGGTGCTGGGCAGCGAGGAGTTGCAATCAGCAGTGGTTCTGGAAAAAGCACATCGTATTGGCCCACGGAGAGATAAGGGACCGCCGAGGACCTTAATTATGAAGTTTCTTAGCAACAGAGACAGGATGAAGATCTTCAACGCTGCACGTGCTAAAGGAGAGATTAAACACCAGGACCAGCAGGTGCGGTTCTACCCAGATTTGGCCACAGGAATCCAGCAATTGAGGAAGCAGTTTGATCCCGTACGTAAGGAGCTGCGCAACCTTGGGATTCGTCATGGTGTAATCTATCCTGCGAGACTGGATAGATTACACCAGTTAAGTTGGAAAACTACAGAGGAGAGTTAATGTTACGTCATTAAAAGCAGTAGAGTTAGGGTGATTGGGAGGATGAAGAAGGAGTGGCTTAGGCTGTTCCCCGTGGGTGTGGAACGGTCGATGGCTATATCGGGAGACAGAATTTTTCTTTTGATTTTGGGGGGTTTGCCACAAGTGTGGGAAGGGGAAATTTGTTTGTGTGTAGTTTGTAGGATGAATGTTCAACCACTCATGTTTTTGCTTCTCTGTATGAGCATGTTTACACTGCAAGGTAATCCTAAACTCTCTATTGATCATGGACCAAAGTGTTAATCTTAATTTAACTTCATGGAATTGCAGAGGTCTACAAAATTTAAAAAAACTTAAACAAGTTATGAATAAATTAAAGGACATGGGTTCAAGAATTGTGTTTTTACAAGAAACTCATCTGATAGAGGAGGATGTTAAAAGAATTAGGAGTAGATGGCAGGGAAGTGTATTCACCTCTTCATTTTCATCCCGAGCCAGGGGAGTTATGACTCTCATACATAAATCAGTTCCTTTTCAAGTGAAAAATGTAATTGGAGACAAATTTGGAAGATATGTAATCATTCAAGGTTCTTTGCTATTAGAAAATATAAATCTTGTGAACTTATATGGTCCCAATATAGATGATCAGAAGTTCTTTGCTAATTTATTTCTCATCTTATCATCACTTACAGGGCAACATATAATAGCAGGGGATTTTAATTGTACATTGAATCCAGGTGTGGATAGATCAACAGGACTGGATTGTACGCACATTGGATGTAGGATGACTATTAATCATTTTATGAAAGAATTGAGATTGTTAGATATATGGAGAGAAATGAAACCACAAGTTAAAGCCTATTCTTGTTATTCCAGTACCTACAAGACATTCTCACGTATTGATTATTTTTTGATTTCCACAGAATTAAGGTCCAAGATTCAAAACTGCTTTTATGATAACATCGTGATCTCTGATCATGCACCCTGTTGTCTAATATATGTAGATAAAAAATTGACAAAGGAATCAGGCAGATGGCAATTTCAGCATAAATGGCTTCAGGATGAGGAATTTGTCAAGTATATAGAAAAACAGATAGACGAGTTCTTTGACATCAATACTACACAAACATCAGCATGTGTAAAGTGGGAGGCTTTCAAAGCTTTTATTAGGGGACATATTATTAGTTATACAGGATCAAAATCTAAGAAGACTCGAGAGGAGAGAGCTAAATTGGAACATAAAATAAAAAGTCTTCAGGAAAAAGTGTATGCAGGAAGAGATCCAAGGTTGGAGAATGAATTACTGATTTTGAGAGCTGAATACGACAAAAAATCAGCGAATAGAGCTGCCTCGAGTCTTCTAAGATTGAAACAATCTTTTTATGAACAAGGTGAAAAATCAGGAAAATTATTAGCATGGCAGATTAAACAATTGGAAATTAAAACACCAATAACCAGTATTATAAGTAATGGACAGGTAGTTATAGATCCTTTAGAAATTAATAGAGCCTTTAGAGATTACTATGAAAAATTATATGATACCAAAAATGAACCTGATTTAACAAAACTAAATGGGTTTTTGAACAAACTATCTATACCGTGTATTCCAAATGAAAACAGGGAGATATTGGAGTCTAAAATTAGTCAAGAAGAAGTTGGGCTAGCCATTGATAATATGAAATCAGGAAAAAGTGCAGGACCAGATGGTCTTCCAGTTGACCTTTATAAAAAATTTAAGAATAAATTAATAAAACCTTTTTTGGAAATGGTTTTAGAAGCATTTCAAAATAATAATTTACCATCATACATAAATAATGCCTTAATTATACTGCTGCCAAAACCAGGTAAGCCCTCTAATAAATGTGAAAATATGAGACCAATAAGCCTATTAAACGCCGACCTTAAGATAATCTGTAAAATTTTAGCAAGACGAATACAAGAAATTTTACCAAATATTATTAATCGAGATCAGAATGGCTTTATAAAGGGTAGACAAGGCTTCCATAATGTAAGAAGACTATTTAATATTATTTATTTTAATAAAGAAGCACCGGATACAGCTCTCCTATCATTGGACGCCGAAAAGGCCTTTGATAGAGTTGAATGGCCCTTTCTTTTTGAAGTCCTACAAAGGTTTGGACTTGGAAATAATTTCATAAAATGGGTTCAAATAATATACAATAATGCTATAGCAGAAATCCTAACAAATAACAATATTTCAAAACCAATAAAAATCAATAGAGGATGTCGACAAGGCTGTCCACTTTCACCTTTACTGTTTACTACGGCAATTGAACCTTTAGCGATAGCGATACGTTTACATTCACAAATATATGGAATTAAAGTTGGACCAACAGAACATAAAATCTCCCTGTACGCCGATGATATAATTTTGTTTATGTCGAATCTAAAAAAATCAATTCCAACCTTGTTGAATTTAATAAAGAATTTTGGGGAAATATCAGGATATAAAATAAATAAAACTAAATCTTCAATATTAATGCTAAATGAGACCCAGAGAAATTACCCAGCCCCTGAGGTAAATCAATTCAATGTTGTAAATCAGTTTAAATATTTAGGAATCCAAATTATGCCTAAGCTAGAATCAGTCGCCAGTGTCAACTATGAAGCCTTAATGTCAGATATCAATGAGTTAACTCAGAGATGGATGTCACTACCAATGTCGATGATCGGGAGAGTCAATATACTTAAAAGTAATATTTTACCTAAAATACTTTATTTATTTCAATACATTCCCTTATCACCACCTTTAGATCTATTCTCAAGAATAAAAAAAAAGTTAGTGGAATTTATATGGAACAACAGGAGGGCTAGATTACGTTTGTCTTTATTATATTTACCATTTGATCGTGGAGGTCTGAAATGTCCAAATTTTATGTTGTATTATTGGTCGGCACAACTGAGGTCTATGACATATTATTTTTCATCAAATGATCTCCCTCACTGGACTGAAATGGAATCATACAATTTACCTTTACCTCTTCCCATATTCATATACTCAGATTCGGCAAAAAAATTACAAAAACAAGTTAAAAATCCATTTGTAAAGCATATGATCAAAATATGGTGTGAAGCTAAAAACTATTTAAAAGAACCACAGTTACTGTCACAATTTAGTCCAATATGGGGTAATCAATATTTTAAACCAGGGAGAGCGGACGCTGTATTTAAAGTATGGAATTTAAAAGGGATACAAAAGATTCAGGATTTATATCTGCCATGTGCAGACAACATAATGTCTTTTGAAGAGCTGAGGATCAAATTTAATCTCAATAGATCACATTTTTTTAAATATCTTCAACTTAGAAACTTTATTCGATCAAATCAAAATAAAGCTCTCACTCGACCTATTTATTCATCCTTGGAAAAAATGATGATGAAAGATAGTAAAAGAAAGGGTATTATTTCAGAGTTTTATAACTCATTGACACTATCTTCAAGTGAAAATTCACTGAAAAGATTAAACTACTGGAAAGAAGATCTGCAAATTGAAATTTCAGAGGAACAATGGGAATTGGCTTGTACAGAAGCTCAAACCAAATCAATAAATGCACGCCTTAAATTGATACATTTCAAATGGTTAATGCGGATGTATGTTACACCGGAGGAGTTAAATAGATACAACAAAAATATACCAGATACATGCACAAAATGCATGGAAAGTAAAGGAACCCTATTTCATTGTTTATGGGAATGTAGATTAATAAGAATGTTTTGGGAAGAGGTGAGGGTAACAATTGAAAAAATAATCTCAAAACAAATCATATTGAATCCTAAACTGGTTTTGTTGGGTCTGTACCCAGAAAAGCATAATTTTAATAAAAGTGAAAGAACATTCATAGACCTCAGTTTGCTTAATGCCAAAAAATGTATTGCACTATCATGGAAAAAGACTCATAGACCAGATGTGACTCAGTGGTTAAGACAGATGTTAACAAACCTTCCATTAGAAAGAATAACATATATACTGAAATCAAAGGAAATTGTGTTTGAGAATATATGGAGACCTTTTATTGATTATGTAAAAAATTTAAACATAACTCTTGAAGAAGAAGGTGAATGATGTGTGTGGACCTTGTAAATTCCAAACTGGTGAACATAATATGTATACTTATGTATTGGATTGTCTAGACTAAACAGAGGAGCATTGTTGAAGACTTGATTTTGTTGGTGGTTGTTGGTGTTTTTAGTGCATTTTTTTTTTTTTTGTAGTACTTTAGTGTTAGTGTTTGATTGTTTGTATCATGTTTGTTAAAAAAAAAAAAAAGGTTCAATAAAGATATTGTGGAAAACAAGGATGGTGTTTCACTATTTACTTTCCCGAAAGATCACCAAGTAGCGGCACAATGGACACGGAAAGTTCAGACAACAAGGGCGGACTTCAAGGGGCCATCGAAGTACAGTGCGCTGTGTAGCCGTCACTTCGACAACAGCTGTTTTGAACCGAGACCAATAGCAATGGCTGAACTGGGATTTGAGGTGAAACGTAGATTAATTTTAAAGCCAGGGTCAGTCCCGACTATCCAGGCAGACACTGTGGAAGCCTTGGACCTGTGTTATACATGTGACCTGATGCCCCTCCATTCTCATTCTAATCTGGTCAATTTCTTGACAGCAGCGGCTCTCCTCCACTGTTGGCATTGCTTGGCAACACTCACAGGTGCACCTATTGAAAAATTCAAGTACAAGAATTTGCAAATATTTTCTGAATGCATGTATACATAAATATGCTTGTTTGTTGATATTGTAAGCACAGGTTTGTTGATATTGCAATTGTGAGCTTTTATAAATTTTGTAACAATATATATAATATGTTCACATCCTGTCCATATTATTTACACCATATCCACCTCATAAATGCCTTGCAGAACTCATGTAAAATAAAGTGAAAAGATCCATTGCATTATTCATGTTGTCTTTGTTTATTAATATAACTTTCAAGCCCTCCCCATGAAGTGCCATGTACTAGAGACAGTTTTTTCCCAATTATTTCTAGTTATCAAACCTTGAAGCTGGCGTACAAAACAACAAGCTATATTTCTAATTCGTCTACAGTGAGAAAGGAACATTCCTGGTTATGGCCCTATACACACGATCCTGGGGATTTTAATACAAGTCATTTTCCACAATTACTTCCATTTTATCCTTGATTTTGTTGCTACAACTGAATGAGGAAAGAAAGGGTTCTACTGTAAGCTAGCGCCCCACTGTATCGTCATAATAATGGCTTCCGAAAAATCGATATTTATGGGGCGCCCTCGACAGACCCCCTTCGGCTTCCCAATTTTGCCGGTGGTTATAATTAATTTATTAAACATCACAGATTTCTTTTGGCTTACCATTCAACATTCTGGAGGCGATTTATGTCCAATTCAATGACATTTTCCACTGGTTCTGCTCTCTGGTCATCGTCGGAACTGTTGTCATCAGACAAAGCATCTGATTCCGTCTCGGACGGCTCGAACCTGTAAGGTTCTATGCCTCTGTCACTGTCTGAACCACTGTCATCAGTATCTGGGGTGTCGTCTTCCCTGAATTCCAAGTCCGATTCACCAGAGGACAAAACTAAACTAATTTCTACACAATCGCTGTCACTTTCCGTCATGATTGTCCAATGTTGAGAAGTGTGAATGTGGATACGGCAGGGCAGCCAGGGTGAAATTTGTGACGTCAAAAACATGGCCGCGGTCTGGATTGGCTGTCACACACTGCCAGCCGCTCGCGGGGGCCTTCGCCTGGTGTATTTTGTTCAATTATGTAAATACGGGTGGGTGATATGGTCTCCGGTATGAATATTTGGTTTAAGCTATGTGTATTTTATCAAAATTCGTTGGCATTTAGGAAAAAAAAATTAGGTAACATTTGGACTTTAAGATATATTAAAACTAAAGTAACAAGAATGTTTTGAAAATGTGATGACTAAAATGTATAGAAACAACCCCAATTCCAGTGAAGTTGGAATGTTGTGTAAAATGTAAATACAAACAGAATACAATGAGTTGCAAATCCTTTTCAACCTATATTGAATTGAATACACTACATAGACAAGATATCTAGGGCCTACTCTCACTGTAGTGCTGGTTCCATGCTCACCGAGGTCTGATCCCTAAAGTATGGAACCTTCGTAAGTGTGATTGGTCCCTGCCGTTCTGCAGAACGGCACCTCCCCCAGCTTTGGAATGGTTGGAAGAGGTAGCCTGTGGAACAGAATGAATGCCAATGTTCGCATGCGTATGAGCATGTGCACATTACATGCATTTGATATAGGCTATATATACACAGTACAGGGCTGTCACTATAACCTCGTTACTGATGAGCCGACCGCAGAGGTTGCCAAGCAAACACAATAGTTGCAGCTGATTTGTCCTATTTTTTTTTTTTATTTAAGTTTTTGTAAAGGGTATACATGTCATTACAGCATTGCATTGTTTACATTTTCATCACATGTTCCATTTTTTTTGTTCTTTGACAACATTGGAAGAATAATTATTACAACACCCTTTTTTTAAGTGAAAGAAAAAGAGAAATTAAAGAAAGAACAAAAAAAAACCCAAGAAAAAACAAAAACAAAACAAAAGAACAAAAAATAAATAAAATAAGTAAATAAAAAAAATAAAAATGAAAGAGCATCTGAGTGGCGTTGGAACAAAGAGAGGTGCCATTATTGAAATGGTATTTGTCAAAGATTAAATCTGATGGAAGACACATATGCGTTCCAGGGTTGCCAAAAGTTCAAGAACCCATCCATGTCCTGTCTCAGTGCGAATGTCAACTTTTCCATCGAGTAAATGTCTTGGATCACGTTAATCCAATCTTCAGGTGTAGGACAATCCTTCAACGTCCATTTTTTAGTTAGAGCTTTTTTACTTGCCAAAATTAAAACAGTGAATAAGTATTTTTCTCCTCGTCTTTCCAGTGATTCCGGTAGTAAACCCAAATACAAAGTTACAAAAGAAAAGGGAACTGTTATTTTGAATATTTTCCCCAATATTGTCTGAAATTCCCCTCTTTTTCCCCATCTCTCTTTTATATATGATGTGTTGTCTCCTTTTAAGTCTTGAAGACCTTGGTATATTTTAGTAATGTATCTGATCCCTGGGATCCCTTTATATGCCATTAAGAAGACCTTCAGAACACCTGACTGGGCCCTTTCCAAATCCTCCTTTTTAAGTATTTTGTTTATGTGGTGTCTAAGCTGAAAGAACCTGTAAAGGTCTTGATTTATTAGACCTTGTTTTTTCAAATCTTCAAAACTTCTTAAAATTTGCCCTTTAAAAAAAATCGTAATATTTTATCAGTCCGTTCTCTTTCCACTTTTTAAATCTAGTGTCTGTTTTATTAGGAGTAAAGTCTTGATCATAGGCAATCCATTGCAGTAATCGATAGGGTTCTTTAGTTTGATTCTCTCTGACTATCTTAAACCAAATTTTTAGTGGGGTCTATCCACGGGTTAGTGTTATTCAAAAGTTTAGGTAAGGCATTGTTCCCTATTATCGCCTGTAGGGCGATGTCACTTGTTATTTGGCATTCCATCTCCTTCCATTGTGCAGTGTAGACTGGATTACATATCTCTACTAAAGTTTTAATTTGTGCGGCTTTAAAATAGTCCCTGATATTTGGCAGCGCGAGCCCACCTTTGTCTTTGTTTAGCTGTAGGGTTCTATATCTGATTCTAGGTCTCTTGCCCTGCCATAGGAATCTTGAGATCCCTCTGTCCAGTTCTTGGCATGTTTTTTGGGAGGTTCTACCGGTATTGTTTGGAAAAGGTATAGAAGACGTGGAAGTATATTCATTTTGACTGCTTCAATTCTTTGTGCGGTACCCAAGAATGGTATCATATTCCATCTTGCTAGATCTGATTTTATTTTTGCCATCAGTGGATCATAGTTTAGTGTTATAATTTTGTTGAGTTGTTTCGGGATATTGACCCCCAGATATTTCATAGATTCCATCTCCCAGTTAGTTTTGAGTTTGCTTAGTAAATATTGATTTGGGTCATAGTTGAATGTTAAAATTTGGGTTTTATGCATGTTTAATTCGAACCCCAATAAATCTCCATACTCTGAAAAAACTGAGATTAGTTCTGGAAAAGAGGTGTAGGGCTGCCCCAGGTATATTAAAATGTCATCAGCAAAGAGTGCTATTTTATGTTCCTTCTGACCAAGTGTAATACCTTGAATTTTTTGATTCTGTCTTATCCATTGGCTCAGAGGTTCTATGAAGATTGCAAAGAGCAGTGGAGACAAGGGGCAGCCCTGACGACATCCTCTTTCCAGTTCAAAAGATGATGATAATTTACCGTTAATCCTTATTTTAGCTGTTGGTTTTTTATATAATGCCTGGATAGTTCTAATGAAGTTGTTATGAAAATTGAAACTGGATAAGATTCTATATAGGAAAGACCAGTCAACCGAATCAAATGCTTTTTCAGCATCTAATCCCAATATGGCTGCATTTAAGTTATATTTTTTTATATGATGAATTATGTGTAAAGTGCGTCTAATGTTGTCTTGTGTCTGTCTTTGTCTTATAAAACCTGTTTGGTCTAAATGAATTAAGTCTGTCAGTATATTCTCTAACCTTTTGGCAAGGATAGCGGTAAAAAGCTTATAGTCCTGATTTAACACACTGATTGGTCTGTAGTTGGAGCAGTCTAGTTTATCCTTTTCAGGTTTAGGTATGACTGCAATGACCCCTTCTCTCCAGGAGGGGGGGATTTCCCCTGTGTGGAGGACATAGTTAAATGTTTTCAGGAGAGGAGATAGTTGCTGTTTAAAGGTTTTGTACCACTCTGCTGTATAGCCATCTGCTCCTGGGGATTTGTTAGCTTTAAGTTTCATAATTGCTTTTTCTAATTCTTTAGGTTGTATTTCTGATAGTAGTGTTTTATTTTGTGACTCAGTAAGTTGGGGAAGGTTTAATGTGTTTAGGAATGCTTCGGATGCGTTTTTATGTTTTTTGAGGGAGTACAAGTTCTTGTAGTAGTTCTCGAAGCTTTTAAGAATATCCTGAATTCTAAATTTTATTTCCTTTGATACTGGGTCTCTGATTTTGTAGATTGCTCTCTCAGTTTGTTGTTTCCTCAATTTATAGGCTAGTAATTTTGCCGATTTGCTGCCTGTTTCATAGTATTTTTGTTTCAGAAATGTAAGTTTCTTCTGGATTTCTATTGTGTAGATCTCATTTATTTGTTTAATTTCCTTAATTTTGAGCGAGTCATTAGAATGAGTGTTGTCTTTGTGCTCTTTTTCTAGTTTCTTAAGTTCTGACTCTTATGTGATTAGTTTTTCTTGTCTCAGTTTCTTTTGGATTGCCAGTTTTGCAATAATCTTTCCCCTTATTACAGCTTTGCATGCGTCCCACAGTATTAAAGTGGATACTTCTCTATTATCATTTTCTTCCAAATATCTGAGAATATCTGATTCCAATTCATCTTTCAGTGGTCCTTTCAGCACATTTGGATTTAACCTCCAAGAAAATGTATTATTTGTGTATTTTTGGATACTTATGTCTCTATTAAACATAAAGAAATAGTCAATCCTTGAGTATGATGAATGTGGTTTACACTGGGGTTGAATTCCCTCCACACGTCACAGATTCCCATTTCTTTTAGTAGCATCCAAGTTTTTCTACTTTGAGTGTTATTTTGATGTGGAGAATTACCTGATGCATCCCAGTATGGATTCAGTCTTAGATTGAAGTCTCCACCACATATCACTAAACCTTGGGCTTTAGTTATCATTAGGTCAAATACATTTTTATAAAATTTCCAGTTAGCCCCTGGAGGTGCATATACATTCAGCAGGGTGATATCTTCTCCCTCTAGCCGCCCAAGTACCATACAGAATCTCCCTTCTTTGTCTTTGTGTTCTGATTTTTTTTCAAATATAATTTTGGTTGAGATCAGTGTTGCTACTCCCCTCCTCCTCCCTGACTTATATGAAGATGAAGAGATCATTTTAAACCCTTGTCTATTGAGTTTAGTGTGCTCCACGTCTGTTAGGTGGGTTTCCTGTAAAAATATTATTCCTGCTTTGTCTTTTTTAATTTTGCCTAGAATCTTGGATCTTTTAACTGGATTCAGGATCCCTTTTACATTATATGAGATTATTTTGGTTACACCCCGTTTCTCCATTGTGTTGTCTTATTTAGTATAGCAGTGTGGTGGCCCTCTTTTATGCTACTCAGAAACTGAAAGAACATTAAGAACATAAAAAACATTAAGAACATAGTATATAAAACTTTAAAACAAACAACTGACAAAAGATCTTCCTGAGCTGAGGTCTTTTTAGTGACCTTAGAAGAGCCTTGATGGTGTGTTGGCTCTGAGGGAAATTCCTCAGATTCCGTTACGTGTTGAGGGCCCTCTCTTACCCCTGTAAGTTGTCCCATGTTTTTAACGTGAATTTCAGATCCCAATCCGAACTTGTAATTTTTTATTTTTTTTTATGCCTATACCCTATGAAATTGTGTGCAACCTCCCACCACCATCACAGCAAACAGTCACGTTAATACAGCATTTGTTAGTGTTTTGTTTTTTTGTTTTTTTTAAAGACTTATTTGTTTCTAATATTATGTCTGTTCCATGAAATGTTTTACCACTTGCTGAATCTGCATCTCCTTTAACCCCTTGCACTCTGGTCAATTTCCCTAAAAACGCCAAAAAATAATGTGCCCAAATTAAATCCAAAGCTGTTCTTCAACCCTTTGCAGCATCTTCATGGGGTTGGTCTCATTTAAAAGAAAACACTTTGAATTTTTTGGCAAAACAGTCATAATCTCTCTAAGTGCTCCGGCCACTGAGTTACAGTCATCTAAACAGTCAACTTGAAGAAAATAAATTTGGCCTGGGTGTTTTTTTTTGGATACAAATGCTTGCAAATAACACACAGCTTCAGATCTGGGCTGGAAAATGCAACAGAAATGTAGAACCAAGTGTTATCCAGCTGAGGTCCAAATTTTGTAACAATACCACAAAAAATGAATATATTACACAGCTTTTTCCTCAGGCTGTTCCCAGGCGTTTTGGAACTGTGCCAAATTGTGCCAAATGGCACAGTTTGGAAAAATGTCTAACTTTTGAATGCTTCAATGTAGAAGCTTCATTTTGGGCTCTAATGAAAGGTCACACTCAGGGCTGTGTCTGTGCGTGTGTGTGTGGGATTGTCCCCCCCCCCTCGCTACACAGGATGGACATCGGCCATCGCTACATGATGGATTAACCTCGTGGGATGTGGGACAGCAGCTCAGTCACCGCAGCTCCCCCCCCCCTCGCTACAGAAGAATAGCGGGGGGGGGGCAGCGTTCACGGTCTGGACGCAACGAACGAACCGTGTACCGCAGTGCACAAACTTCAGACTTTGTGCGCCGCACAGTTGTAATTTACTGATCGGTCAAAAGTCATTTTGGATTACAATTTTCAGGAATAAAGAATAATTTAGCTTATAACACCTTACCTCTTCACAGCAGTGTTCTGGCGAACTTCTCTTCCCCATTGTCAGACGAACGCGACGCTGGTCCGCTCGTGGTTCTGGTCTCGCGACCCGATCAAAACATAATTCCACTATTGCGGTTTTGTGCTTCCATGATTGCGGTTTTTGGCAAACGATTTTTCAAAACAAATAACAGTAGTAATTAAAAAAAGACTGGCGAAGGCGTGTGTGTCACTCAGCCTTTGTCGGTCTATGACCATGGAAGAAATCATAACGTCTACTCTGCTGGAACAAAAACAAAATAAGCACCGCCTGTGGCCAAACATGCCGATGCGTGAATGGCACTCCCTGTCACACAGGTTGCATTTGTGGATGGTCTCCGTGCTGCTGGGTCTGTGGGGTTCTTCCTGCGGGTCCTTTTTTGATCCGCTGCAGCAGTCAGTCTTCACCCAGCCTTAAAAAAAACAGCTCGCAAACGTCTCTGCTTCAATTGGCTCACTGCATTCACAGCGTTGGAAGGCGGGTCCTTCTTGCTAGGTTTTCAGTCATTGGTTCTTCAAGGTTTCAGAAACCCAATTCAAGGCTCTTATTAGTCAAATGAGAGGTCAATCAGATGAACTAATCTGTTCGCGGCTGTGTCTGCACCTTTTATTTTCAGTGCGCGCTTGGACGCCATCACCACCTACATCACCATCTCCATCGGGCGCACGAGAGCGCCCTCGTGTGCTCTAGGACGCAGAGACTTGCCCGTCCGCGGTACAACGGAGTGCAAGAGGTTAATGTTTGTTACCTTGTAGGAGGAGAGTTGGATGCGCAGATTGACTAAAAATATCGTTATTCCCTCCTGTAAACGGCCAGTTTTTCCTTATAGCTCTGGCGCTGGGTTTCCCGCTGCTGGCCCGTGGATTTTGAGGGTCTCTGTGTGGACCACGATTGAGCCTTGATTCTTTCGATCGGGTCTGCTGCGGGTTTATACACCGTTACCAGGAGTCCTCTTCTCACCATATCCGTGGTTGCTTCTTCCACCGAGTTGTAGAGACACGTCTCATCCCCGTAAAAAACCCGCAGCTTCGCCGGAAATGGAGTCTGAAAGCGCAGCTTCTTCTCTCGTAGTACCTTTTTAGCGTTGTTGTATTCCCGACACTTTTTAAGGACCTCCGGGGCGTAATCGTGTTCCACAAAAACTTTTCTCTCTTGGTGCATAAATCCTTTTTTCTGCCAAGCCAGTCTTACAACCTCTTCTTTTATTCTGGAGTTGGAGAACTTCACTACCACCGATCTTGGTGGTGTTTCCGCCGCCGGCCTAGGGGCTAATGTACGGTGCGCCCTTTCTATCTTCAAGTCAGTGGATTGGGGAATCTCCAACTTCTCTCTCAGTAAGGATTCCACGCATGCCGCCATTGTGGTGAAACCGTCCTCAACTCCTTCTTTTAGACCATGAATTCTTATGTTGTCTCTCCTTAGTCTTCCTTCTTGGTCGGTTAGCTTAGCCTCCAGTCTTGACTGTCTTTTGTGTAGTTCCAGCACGGTATCTTCTAGCCCTTTTATTCTTTCCTCTGCTTCTATGATTCGGTCCTCGGCCTGGTCCACTCTGCTGTTTGTCCTTTTTATTTCGTCTTTGATTTCACGAAATTCGGCCCAACACTCTCGGCAAAATCGTCTTAATTCTTTAAGTACTATTTTTAAGCTAACCTTGTTGCTAGCTTCATTCAGCTCCTCGTCTTCTGAATGGAAATCCTCCGGATCAGATTCTCTGGTCGATGCGTGTCCTGGCCTGGTAAATGTCGCTTTCTTCTGCTTTCCTTTAGGCATGATGACTTTGTCTTTTGATTTTCACTCTTCCAAAAATCTGTTAAATCTGATTTTCAAGGTATTTTCCTGGATCGGGTCTGGGAGCTTCAGCGTTAAGCTGCTATCACCAAGGTGTCCAGACCGGAAGTCGTCCTATTTTTTTTTGTGTGTGAAATGTACATTCCCCCCTATAAATTTTGTTTTTCTGCAAATCTGCAGCTGGCCAGTTGTTCCCGATGTTGAGGCTTCAGCCAGTGATGAGACAGAGTTAAATGGTAAATGGCGGCCACTTACAGTATATAGCGCATTTTACTCTTCTCTCGATGACCAAAGCGCTTCACAGATGCTGCTATCCACCCATTCACACACACATTTACACACTGATGGCGGCAGAGCCGCCATACAAGGTGCTGGCCTGACCCACCAGTTTATGTGCCTGTATTTAAATTGCCTAGATTATCAACTAAAAAAGTTAGATTTTTTTCCCCGACCACTCTCCCCCCTGCCAACTGAAGCTGCTTGTGTCTGTTCATTAAATGCAGGATATTTTCCAATGGAATAGTTGAAAACAACAGGCTCTGTGCTGGAAACTCTGCGGAGGGGTTTTTTTCTCTGCCGACAACACTGGACAGTAAGCTCCGGTGGCCGCATGAAAGCAGTGGAGATATCTGCCCTGGCTTCACGGAGCCCCACTGCTGTATTGTGGCCCCAATTGTACATTAATTTGAGAATATTTTCCAAACTATTAACTAATGAATTTTTAAAATTCATGTCCCCGATGGCCAGCTGCTGTGACTGTCGGGGAAAATTGGTAACAGCAATACTTAATATTAGAAATAAATTTAAATGAAATCAAACTCACCACTGCTGCCAAAAATTGACTGTTTTTTTTTTTTTTATTATTTAAGTTTTTGTAAAGGGTATACAGGTCATTACAGCATTGCATTGTTTACATTTTCATCACATGTTCCCTTATTTTTTGCTATTTGACAACATTGGTAGGATAATTATTACAACACCCCCTTTTTTTTTAAAGTGAAAGAAAAAGTGAAATTAAAGAGAATAAAATAAAAAAAAACCAAAACGAACAAAAACAAACAACAGCAAAAAACAAAAACAGAAAATTAAGTAATTAAAAGTAAAAGAGCATCTGAGTAGCATTGGAACAAAGAGCGGGACCATTACTGAAATGGTATTTGTCAAAGATTAGATCTAATGGAAGACACATATGCGATCCAGGGTTGCCAAAAGTTCATGAACCCATCCATGTCCTGTCTCAGTGTGAATGTCAACTTTTCCATCGAGTAAATGTCTTGAATCACGTTAATCCAATCTTCAGGTGTAGGACAGTCTTTCAGCATCCATTTTTTAGTTAGGGCTTTTTTACTTGCCAATATTAAAACATTGAATAAGTATTTATCTCCTCGTCTTTCCAGTGAGTCCGGTAGTAAACCCAAATACAAAGTTACAAAAGAAAAGGGAACTGTTATTTTGAATATTTTCCCCAATATTGTCTGTACACTGGTCCAATATTGGTGGATAACTGGGCATGACCAAAACACATGAAAATGATTTGCAGTCTTTTCACCACACAAGCGCCAATAGTTCAACCCCTTATGGGTAAATTTGTTTTGTGCAGGTGTTCTGAAAAATCTTACCAAGTTTTTCCATCCAAATTCTCTCCACTGCAGGGATGAGGTACTTTTCCATTGCTGTTTATTTAGCTTTTCCCATATTTCCAATTGTAAAGTGAAATTCCCCTCTTTTTCCCATCTCTCTTTTATATATGATGTGTTGTCTCCTTTTAAGTCTTGAAGACCTTGGTATATTTTAGAAATGTATCTGATCCCTGGGATCCCTTTATATGCCATTAAGACCACCTTCAGAACACCTGACTGGGCCCTTTCCAAATCCTCCTTTTTAAGTATATTGTTTATGTGGTGTCTAAGCTGAAAGAACCTGTAAAGATCTTGATTTATTAGACCTTGTTTTTTCAAATCTTCAAAACTTCTTAAAGTTTGCCCCTTAAAAAAATCGTAATATTTTATCAGCCCTTTCTCTTTCCACTCTTTAAATCTAGTGTCTGTTTTATTGGGGGTAAAGTCTTGATCATAGGCAATCCATTGCAGAAGTTGATAGGGCTCTTTAGCTTGATTCTCTCTGACTGTCTTAAACCAAATTTTTAGCAGGGTCTCTATCCACGGGTTAGTGTTATTCAAGAGTTTAGGTAAGGCATTGTTCCCTATTATCGCCTGTAGGGGGATGTCACTTGTTATTTGGCATTCCATCTCCTTCCATTGAGCAGTGTAGACTGGGTTACATATCTCTATTAAAGTTTTAATTTGTGCGGCTTTAAAATAGTCCCTGATATTTGGCAGCGTGAGCCCACCTTTGTCTTTGTTTAGCTGTAAGGTTCTATATCTGATTCTAGGTCTCTTGCCCTGCCATATGAATCTTGAGATCCTTCTGTCCAGCTCCTGCCATGTTTTTTTGGGGGGTTCTACCGGTATTGTTTGGAAAAGGTATAGAAGACGTGGAAGTATATTCATTTTGACTGCTTCAATTCTTTGTGCAGTACCTAAGAATGGTATCATATTCCATCTTGCTAGGTCAGATTTTATTTTTGTCACCAGTGGATCATAGTTTAGTGTTATAATTTTGTTGAGTTGTTTCGGGATATTGACCCCCAGATATTTCATAGATTCCAACTCCCAGTTAGTTTTGAGTTCACTTAGTGAATAATGATTTGGGTCATAGTTGAATGTTAAAACTTGGGTTTTATGCATGTTTAATTTGTACCCCGATAAATTTCCATAGTCTGAAAAAACTGAGATTAGTTCTGGTAAAGAAGTGTCTGACTGCCCTAGGTATATTAAAATGTCATCAGCAAAGAGTGCTACTTTATGTTCCTTCTGACCAAGTGTAATACCTTGAATTTCTTGATTTTGTCTTATCCATTGGCTCAGAGGTTCTATGAAGATTGCAAAGAGCAGTGGAGACAGGGGGCAGCCTTGACGACATCCTCTTTCCAGCTCAAAAGATGATGATAAATTACCGTTAATCCTTATTTTAGCTGTTGGTTTTTTATATAATGCCTGTATAGTTCTAATGAAGTTGTTATGAAAATTGAAACTGGATATGATTCTATATAGGAAAGACCAGTCAACCGAATCGAATGCTTTTTCAGCATCTAATCCCAATATGACTGCATTCAAGTTATATTTTTTTATATGATGAATTATGTATAAAGTGCGTCGAATGTTGTCTTGTGTCTGTCTTTGTCTTATAAAACCTGTTTGGTCTAAGTGAATTAAGTCTGTCAGTATGTTTTCTAACCTTTTGGCAAGGATAATGGTAAAAAGCTTATAGTCCTGATTTAATACACTGATTGGTCTGTAGTTGGAGCATTCTAGTTTATCCTTTTCAGGTTTAGGTATAACTGCAATGACCCCTTCTCTCCAGGAGGGGGGGATTTCCCCTGCGTGGAGGACATAGTTAAATGTTTTCAGGAGGAGAGGAGATAGTTGCTGTTTAAAGGTTTTGTACCATTCTGCTGTATAGCCATCTGCTCCTGGGGATTTGTTAGCTTTAAGTTTCATAATTGCTTTTTCCAATTCTTTAGGTTATATTTCTGACAGTAGGGTTTTATTTTGTGATTCCGTAAGTTGGGGAAGGTTTAATGTGTTTAGGAATGTCTCGGATGCGTTTTTATGTTTTTTGTGAGAGTATAAGTTCTTATAGTAATTCTTGAAGCTTTTAATATCCTGAATTCTGAATTTTATTTCCTTTGATACTGGGTCTCTGATTTTGTAGATTGCTCTTTCTGTTTGTTGTTTCCTCAATTTATAGGCTAGTAATTTTGCCGATTTACTGCCTGCTTCATAGTGTTTTTGTTTCAGAAATGTAAGTTTCTTCTGGATTTCTATTGTGTAGATCTCATTTATTTGATTTTTAATTTCTTTAATCTTGAGCGAGCCATTAGAATGAGTGTTGTCTTTGTGTTCTTTTTCTAGGTTCTTCAGTTCTGACTCTAGTGTGATTAGTTTTTCTTGTCTCAGTTTCTTTTGGGTTGCCAGTTTTGCAATAATTTTTCCCCTTATTACAGCTTTGCACGCATCCCACAGTATTAAAGGGGATACTTCCCCATTATCGTTTTCTTCCAAATATCTGAGAATATCTGATTCCAATTCATCTTTCAGTGGTCCTTTCAGGACATCTGAATTCAACCTCCAAGAAAAAGTATTATTTGTGTATTTTTGGATGTTTAAGTCCATATAGATCGGACTGTGGTCAGAGAGATCCATCAGTCCTATTTTACATGTTTTTACTCTTCCAATGTCTCTATTAAACATAAAAAAGTAATCAATCCCCGAGTAAGATGAATGTGGCGTTGAATAAAAAGTATAATCTTTTACATTGGGGTTGAATTCCCTCCATACGTCACAGATTCCCATTTCTTTTAATAGCATTCGAGTTTTCCTATTTTGAGTGTTATTTTGATGTGAAGAATTACCTGTTGCATCCCAGTATGGATTCAGTCTTAGATTGAAGTCTCCACCACATATCACTAAACCTTGGGCTTTAGTTATCATTAGGTCGAATACATTTTTATAAAATTTCCATTTAGCCCCTGGTGATGCATATACATTCAGCAGGGTGATATCTTCTCCCTCTAGCCGCCCAATTACCAAACTGTACCTCCCTTCTTTATCTTTGTGTTCTGATTTTTTTTCAAATGTAATTTTGGTTGATATCAATGTCGCTACTCCCCTCCTCCTCCCTGACTTATATGAAGATGAAGAGATCATTTTAAACCCTTGTCTATTGAGTTTAGTGTGTTCCACGTCTGTTAGGTGGGTTTCTTGTAAAAATATTAATTCTGCTTTGTCTTTTTTCATTTTGCGTAGAATCTTGGATCTTTTAACTGGATTCAGGATCCCTTTTACATTATATGAGGCTATTTTGGTTACACCCTGTTTCTCCATTGTATTTTCTTATTTAGTATAACAGTGTGGTGGCCCTCTTTTTTGCTACTCAGAAACTGAAAGAACATTAAGAACATAAAAAACATTAAGAACATAGTGTACGAAACTTTAAAACAAAAAAACTGTCAAAAAAACTTCCTGAGCTGAGGTCTCTTTAAAGACCCTGTAAGAGCCTTGATAGAGTGTAGGCTCTGAGGGAAATTCCTCAAACTGTTACGTGTTGAGGGCCCTCTCTTACCCCTGTAAGTTGTCCCATGTTTTTAACGTGAATTTCAGATCCCAATCCGAATTTGTAATGATTTTTTTTTTTTTTTAATGCCTATACCCTATGAGATTGTGTGCACCCTCCCACCCCCATCACAGCAAACATTCACTCTAATACAGTATTTGTTAGTGTAGGGAGAACATGTGGGTCATTGTTACATTTCTATTTTAACAAGATTTTTTTTTTTTTTCCCTTTAAATTAAGAAGACATTTGTTTCTAATGCTATAACTGCTCCATGAAAGGTTTTACCACATGCTGATTCTGCATCTCCTTTAATGTTTGTTACCTTGTAGGAGGGGGGATGGAAGTGCAGAATGACTGAAAAGAAAAAAAACAAAAAGGTCGCTATTCCTTCCTGGAACTGGAAAGCTTATCTTTGTAGCTCTGGGGCTGGGTTTCCCGCTGCTGGCCCGTGGATTTTGAAGGTCTCTGAGTGGACCACGTTTGAGCTCTGATCCTCTCGCTCAGATTCGCTGCAGGTTTAAACACCGATACCAGGAGCCCTCTTCTCGCCATGTCAATTGTTGCTTCTTCCGCTGAATTACAGAGACATGACTCTTCACCGTAAAAGACCCTTAACTTCACAGGAAATGGCGTCTGAAAGCGTAGATTCTGTTCCCGTAGAACCTTTTTGGCGTCGTTATATTCCCGTCGCTTTTTAAGAACCTCCGGGGCGTAATCATGCTCCACGAAGACTTCTCTCTTGATGCATAAATCCTTTTTTCTGCCAAGCCCGTCTTACAACCTCTTGTTTTATTTTGAAATCGGAGAATCTTACCACCACCGAACGTGGGGGTGCTTCTGCCGCTGGCTTTGCGGCTAATGTACGATGGGCCTTTTCTATCTTCAAATCGGTGGTTTGTGGAATAGCCAACTTCTCTCTCAATAAGGATTCCACGCATTCCGCCATTGTGTTGAAACTATCTTCAGCTCCTTCTTTCAGACCGTGAATTCTGATGTTATCCCGTCTTTGTCTTCCTTCTTGGTCGGTTAGCTTAGCCTCCAGCCTTGACTGTTTTTTGTGTAAATCCAGCATAGAATCTTCAAGCACTTTTATTCTTTCTTCATCTTCCAAGATTCAGTTTTCGGCCTGGTCCATTCTGCTGTTCGGCCTTTTTAATTCCTCTCTGAATTCATGAAATTCGGCCCGAAATCGTCGTAATTCATCAAATAGCAATTTCAAGCTAACCTTTTTGTTAGCTAGGTCCAGCTCCTCGTCTTCTGAACGGAGGTCCTCCGGTTCAGATTCTGCGGCCGCTGCGCATCCTGACCTGGGGAATGTCAGTTTCTTCTGCTTTTGGTTAGGCATGGTGTTTTTGTCTTTTGATTTTTATTCTTCCAAAAATCCGTTAAGTCTGATTTTGAAGATGTTTTCCTTGGATTGGGTCTGGGAGTTTCAGCGTTAGGTTGCTATCACCATGGCGTCCAGACCGGAAGTCCTGACGGTTGTTTTTAACCTGTAACTCTCTTCTACGCTATTTATTTCTTGTGAATGTGCCCCCCAACATAAATTTGTTTTCCGCAAATTTACAGCTTTCTTTCTAGTACATTTCTGACTTTTTCCACTTATAGCTATATTAGACTTTTTTCATGTAAATATGAAACTTTTTTTTTCCTCATTAATTTTATTTTTCTTTCTGGTGGAATCTGTTTACCTTAAGACCAAGATGTAACACAGCCCTGAAGGGGGTGTCCCAAGCTTCTCATTCAATGTAGGCTACAAATGATCTATTTCTATGCATATTTTCATGCTGCTTGCAAGCTATAAACTCCAAAATTTTCAATAATTTTTAAAAATGCACACTGTGTGTTCAGCTGACTGTCAGATGCCACCATATACAGATACCTTGTAGTGAAAACATAAGTCGCTTCAAGTCTGGGTTCCACCCATGTGCATGACACACACTGCCTGCGTGTGTCAAGAACAGGGAGAGCCATGCTAAACAAAATCCAATGTGAGCACAGCCAGTGCAGACCCCCCGCTGAGAGTACCATGTCACCTCAGCATGGAACAAGGTAAACGGCACCAGTGAGAGTACAACCTTAATGTTCAAACTGATAAAATGTGGAGCAACATATGCTGACATCCAAGTAATGTCTTTTTCAGGGACATTCCTGATTATTTCAGCAGGACAATGCCAAGTCACATTCTGCACGTGTTACAACAGCGTGGCTTCGTAGTAAAAGAGTGCGGGTACTAGACTGGCCTGCCTGCAGTCCAGACCTGTCTCCAATTGAAAATCTGTGGTGCACTATGAAGCGCAAAATACCCCAAAGGAGAACCTGGACTGTTGAGCAACTGAAGTTGTACATCAAGCAAGAAAGGGAAAGAATTCCACCTGCAAAGCTTCAAAAATTAGTGTCCTCAATTTCTAAATGTTTAACTGTTGTTAAAAGGACAGGTGATGTAGCACAGTGGTAAACGTATCCCTGTCCCAGCTTTTTGGGAACGTGTTGCAGGCACCAAATTCAAAATGAGTGAATACTTGCAACAAAACAAAGTTTATCAGTTTGAACGTTAAATGCCTCGTCTTTGTAGAGTGTTCAATTGAATAAAAGTGGAAAAGGATTTCTAAATCACTGTATTTTGTTTTTATTGGTTTTACACAACGTCCCAACTTCACCGGAATTGAGGTTGTATTTCCATTTAAATGTAGGAAGTAAAAGTAATAAAAAGTCATCTGAAAAATAAATATTAAGTTACAGATACCTAAAGACTCTATTCAAGTACTATATCCAAGTATCTGTACTTCCTTCCTCTACCAAATACCATAGATGTAACCTCTCACCTTGCCATTAGTGCTTGGTGTGTTTTCAGAGTTGTGATTGACCTCGCTGGTCCCATCTGCTGGCCCTCTCTTCTGAATGCTCTGTTCTCTGAAGAATGCCAACTGCAGAAAAAAAAAATAGTCTTGTTAGGTATTGGTGAGCCAGTTGTTCATCTGAACAGTTATCATGTTAATCACTAAATGAAAATTAGAAACCTAGTTGCTTTCTTTAAGTTAGTATTATTCTCCAATCTACAACAGCATGTATTCTGTGTACATGTATACATATTTTTGTGTGTGCCTGTGTGTGTTGGGGGGGAGGTGCTGGGTTTAAACAAATGAAATATAGCCCCAAACTCAAAATGTTTAGTGCCCTGACCCATCCATCCATCCATCTTCTACTGCTTTTCCGGCGGTCCGGGTCGTGGAGGGAGCAGTTCAAGCAGAGAAGCCTGGACTTCCTTCTCCCCAGCCACCTGCTCCAGCTCTTCAGAGAGGATACCAAAGGCATTCCCAAACCGGCTGGAAGATATATGGCCCTTTTCCAATAGTATCTGTTTGGCTCTACGCACTTTGACTCAGCACGCTTTGTAGGCTTTTCCATGAGTATCTGGTACCAGCTTCTGGGTACTTTTTTCGTACCCATCTGCTTCAGGTTCCAAGCGAGCTGAGTCGAGCTGAAAATGTGACGTCAACAGAGTGTAGGTCACTGAATGGTCAGGGCGTAACATCATGAGAGCGACGTCTTCAACAGAATCTCTAGCCACCATTTGCAATGATTCGTCCGTGAGCCAGCAAGCAAGCGTCAGTACAAACAACGATAGAATGACTTCACAGAAATCAACACCATGGTCCAGCAGACTTTTCTGTGCCTTTGGCTGATGAGAAAATCCAGAAGAAACTAGATGGAGCCACCAAAAATGCATTTACAGCTACTGACCGGTAAATAATGGGAGCACCCGACCATGGCAGTTGAAAGCCATAATATTAGGATATAGAGGATGGTAAGTGATGTGATATGATATTATGCATCTTTTACGTTATTTATCCCAGCGGTGGAAAGCTCATTTTGAACAAAACACCACTGTCTCCTGTATGAAGACAATGAGCTAGCTAGTTAGCCATCAACGCTAACTCCAGTTAAAAACCTCCGGCTAAATCCTGGTTAAAAAGGTGTATTTTTACATGTTGCACTTTATCAAATTAAATTTTAATTTGATAAAGTGCAACATGAGTAAAGTGATAAATTTTAAAGCAAAGGATTTGCTTTAAAAAGCAAATCCTTTGCTTTTTAAAGTGTCTGTGACACGATGTAGGAACTATGGATCAATATTCAGTATGACTTATGTTCAGTTGTCCACATAGTTGGTTCTGTTGACTTCAAATGCTGAATAAGTGGAAAAATATTTCTAAGTGAATTCAAATTTAGCACCGTGTTGCACTAACGCGATATCCTGAGAGGGCCTCATTTCCGGATATGATGTCATGAGGTGAGTTTCCTCTCGGCTGATCCGTGTGCTGTCTATGTAAATAAGCTGTTTAGCTTCTATATCAGCAATAAAAATGCCGAAACGTTGCATGGCGCCTGTGTGTTCTAATTGCTCCAGTGAATGTATAAGCCTGTTCTCATTCTCAAAAGATCTTCTTTTGAGAATGAGAACAGGCGGTGGAAAGCTCATTTTGAACAAAACACCACTGTCTCCTGTATGAAGACAATGAGCTAGATCCAGATCTAGACAATGAGAAAGATCCAGATCTTCTTAAAAAATGACCGAAGCAAGTACAGAGAACAAGGGACACATGGCATCCAACACCATCTTCTATACCCTAGCGATCATTTCACTGCAGACAGTTTTGAGGAGGCGCCTGCTATACAGGAATCTTTAGGCTTGAAAATTCGTTACAAACGGGTTCTAAAACTGACTGCCATACCTACGGCTTTCAAATGAAAACCCACAGCTCAAGACGATATCAACATATTAAAACAGTGCAGAGAAGCAACAGTGTCAAAACTCGCCCGGAAAAGAGTTTGTGTAATTGATTTTTTTTCCACATAAGGAGACTGTGATTTTATTACATTTTCTCCGCGGAAAGTAAAATCCTCCCCTAAGAATTTTGAAGCCGAGTGTTGACTTTACTCCAAATGAAACGACTTTGTGTTAAAAAACATTATATTACTTTTTTTAGTTTTCATTTTTATAAATGTCATTGCCTACCGAAACTGAACATCTGAGCCTTTTTATTTTATTTCCCTGACCACCCGACTGTGGAAATTTAGATCTATTGTATCTGTATATTACCATTCAGTGTTTTGGAGGCCACCGATGTCCATCTCTAACCCTTCACCGTTGGACCCTTCATCCTCTGAAACGTGCGAGTCATCTTCGCTTCCTGAATGATATGGTTCAAATAAATAGGGTTGCAGTCCTTCGTTAGAACCAACTCGCTTTTCTTCATCACTCGATCCTGCTTCTTCCTCAAAAACTATCGACAAATCGCTCAAATCTTCACTGAAATTGCACACAACTTCCTCCGCTTCAGTGTACTCAGCCATGCTTGTTTACATCTTTGGTTCACCTCATTACGTCACCAAATGGCGGTGGCAGTTGACCTAATTTCGACAAACTAACATCACAATCTTCTGCATCACGATGTAATTTATGGTAGTATATGGAAACAAAATTTTATTGAACTTTTTTTGTCTACACAGAATAAAAACACAGTAGTTCTTCCTTCTAATGATGTCTTGGTTGAATTATGTCACAGACTCTTTAAGTGAAGGTATAGATAAAGTGCCAAAACTAAAGTAGCACAATTTCCACTTAATATGAAAGGGACTGAACTGAGATTTATTTGATTGTGTGAATATTAATTACATAATAATTGAAAATGAATGGCACATCCAATATTAGCCACTGTTGAAGAACCGCTTGTTTATTTTTTTTTTTGTCAGATCACTTGTGTGATCCTTTGTGAGCTATATTCATAATAGTGTATCTTGCACTTTGGGGAACAGGAGTTGTTCAGTCAAAATTATAATTTAGTTTATATGTGTAGTTTATAGTCTACCGTCAATAAACTCATGCAGTACTATAACAGGACACATTACAAATATTTGAGACCCATTGTAGTGCATCCTTTTATATATTAGCAATACCAGCATAAAACACCGCCCACACTTGAAGCCAGGACAAGAAGAGAGACAGCGGTGACAGAGTGGTAGCTAAACTTTTATTGATAAAAATTACATATTTTGACTAAGTGACTCCATACTCAGGGATGCACACCCTCAGTTAAAAGTACTAGATTCCATTCAACTGAATGTATCAACTCCTTTTGATTGCTGAGGCCACAATAAAAAATGATTTTAAACGTAACCCAGCCCTTGTAAAATCTATGTTATCTGAAGCGCAGCTACATGAAAATTGTGGTTAAATACAACAACGAAGCACTTTTTTGTTACATTCCACCACTGGCTTTTAGCAACAAGTGTATTTCCCAAATATGTTTTAAACTTGCTTTAATTATCCACCGCCCATTTCTGTCTTTTGTCGAGGCAAGAGGAAAACGATCCACCCCAAACCGGACCTTGCGTCACTATTTACAGAGATGCAGGCTGAAGATCTGCTGAACCAGGACCAGTGTAAGCAGCACATCCAGTTGCTTCTCAGTGAGGCAGTGTGGCCGGCGTGTGTGACCCATTCTACGTTTTTTTGTTTTGTTTTTTTTGTACAGTTTAGAATTTGAATTTTGCACATTCTAAATAATCTGGATTTTGCTGCTGATTGTAATAAACAATTTAGTGACTTATGTGTTTGCATCATGATTTTCTATTTTGTCTGTTAAGACAACAGTGGGAACAGTACAAACCATTTATCAGTAATGTTGAAAATAATGGCTCATTGTTAAGAAAAAGTAACCAAAAACAATTATTTTATTTACTAAAGACTGTATTGTTGGATGTGCCAGTGCAGAAGACACTGCACACTTCAGTGATAGTACCAGTATATGGAGGAATTCTGGGCCATATTAGCATCTGGATTTTCGAATAATGGGTTAAGGCAGGGGTGTCTAATCATGTGCTATGGAGGGCTAAGACCCTGCAGACTTTAACTCCAACCAGTGTCTTCAACAGCAGATTCCACTAAATTTCTTCCCACTGATTGCTGATCAGTGAAAACACCTGCTGAAGCTACTGGGTAGAAGAGAGAACCTGCAGGGTCTTGGCCCTCCATGGCACAGATTGGACACCCCTGGGTTAGGGTTTAATGGGATTTAACATTTTAACACAAACTGCTCTATGGTTCATAATTCTGTTGGTAGACTTACACTAAACCAAAAGTGATTTCTCAAACTGCTGGATTGTTCTGAGACAGCTTTTCCAATCTTTTAGTATTTAATTTGTGTCACTTGGTGGTAACCTTCACACAAAACAAGAGTGGAGACACATCTGCAAAAAGTACAAAGGTTTATTGTCAATTCCCAGTGCAATACTAAATGAATAAATGTATAGTACATCGTTGATGCAAAGAATATATATTTATACAGTATCTACATGTATATATCCAGTAAATCCATGTATTTCTCCATGTGACCTTGTGACTGTATTACTTTAATTGCTTTTAATCCCAGATCAAGTTTGTTTGGGCTTAAAAAATGCACCAAAATTGTTAAAATATATCTTATTATAACTAACTCAGTACTGTTTACCTGTTGAAATATACATTTTACAGCTAATATAACCCCATAACTACAATATGGGACCTGGTGATCAAGTTTTGGCAGCTGATTACTTTTTGCCACGACACCACCGGCTGGAGCAGGTACATCCCATGATGTCTCAACAGTCTCTTCGTGATTTTCACACAGATCAGAGCAATCTGTTGCACAGGAAGCTAAACGTTTCTACAGACATTCTGAAGTTCTGTAACCACTGAGCATTTGTGAAGCTGGCGTGACACCACTGGGAGGCTCTGTTGAACACCCAGACTCACAGTTTGAAGCGATAATTTTGCCACAAGAGAGCCATCTGAAACACACACAGCATACATATTTTAGTACCTAATAGCGATAACTTGCCGACATTACAATGTAGTACGGCAGACTTAACACAAATTAGCAGTAGCAATCATCAGCTTACCTTCATATGTGATCTAGTTCGTATCCTCATGTCTTCAGCTTTATGGTTCTATTGCTTCCTAAACGCTCCAGTACTTTTCTAGAGTGTTTCGTCTCGGTGCTTGTAGCCTTCTCCGGCTCTCCCTTTTTGTCTTTACTCTGACAAAAAGCCAGAGACTGAGCAGTCGCCTCGTAATCCACCATCTTGTGTTTTGCTTATGTTGCGTGTTTTACGTCACGGGAGTGTGGCGCTGCCTTGCTGTAAAAAAAAAATCCCACCCACCCCAGGCGGTAGGTACTCAGCTGTAATGGAAACAAAAGCGAACTGAGTTGAGTAAAGCCAAGTCAAAATGAGTAGGGCTATATAGGTCCTTGTGGAAAAGGGGCTATAGTCTCTCCAGTGAGTCCTGGGTCTGCCCCAGGGTCTCCTCCCAGTGGGATGTGCCTGAAACACCTCAAGTGGAAGGTGCCCAGAAGGCATCCTGATCAAATGCCCAAACCACCTCAACTGGCTCCTTTCAATGTGGAGGAGCAGTGGTTCTACTCTGAGCCTCTCCTGGATAACTGAGCTCCTCATCTTCATCTCTTAGGATGAGTCCAGCAATCCTATGGAGAAAGATTATTTCAGCCGCTTGTATCCACGATCTCATTTTTTCGGTCATTACCCAAAGCTCATGACCATAGGTGAGGGTAGGAATGTAGATTGACTGGTAAATCGACAGCTTTGCCTTAAAGCTCAACTCCCTCTTTACCACGAAAGACCGGTACAACGTCCGCATCACTACAGATGCTGCTCCGATCCGTCTGTCAATCTCTTGCTCCATTCTCCCCTCACTCGTGAATAAGATCCCAAGATACTTAAACTCCTCCACTTGGGGCAGGAGCTTGTCCCCAACTCAGAAAGGACAATCCACCTTTTTCTAGCTGAGGACCATGGACTCGGACTTGGAGGTGCCGATTCTCACCCCAGTCGCTTCACACTCAGCAGCAAACCATCCCAGTATGGCCTGCAAGTCATTGCTGGATGAAGCCAACAGGACAACATCAACTGCAAACAAAAGAGATGAGATCCTGTGGTCACCAAGCATGACACCCTCCGTTCCCTGGCTGCGCCTAGAAATCCTGCCCATAATTTTTATGAACAGGATAGGTGACAAAGGACAGCTCTGACAGAGTCCAACTCTCACTGGAAACGAGTCCGACTGAGTGTTGGCAATACAAACCAAACTCTCACAACGGTCCAATAGAGACTGAATAGCTTTTAACAACAAGCCTGATACCCCATACTCCCGAAGCACCCCCCACAAAAAACCACGAGGGATGCAGTTGAATGCCTTTTCCAAGTCCACAAAACACATGTAAACTGGTTGGGCAAACTCCCATGAACCCTCAAGGATTCTCAAGAGGGTAAAGAGCTGGTTTAATGTGCCATGGCCAAGCCGAAAACCACATTGCTCCTCCTGAATCTGAGGTTCGACTAACGGTCGGACTGTCCTCTCCTGTAGGGGTGGGCGATATGGCCTAAAAATGATATCCCAATATTTCTGTGAATTTTCACAATAACAATATTCTTCGCGATATCACGGAACACAGTTTTCTTTTAAATTTATAAAGGACAGTTTCACAGGCCATCATGAATTATGTCAATAAAAACAAACAAAAAATTTTTTTTCTCCAGTTTATAAAGAGCAGTTTAGAATGACTTTCAAACTTTTTTTTTTATTCTGTGTCAAATATTATCTAAAATATTACAAACCACCACATCTGAAGTGCATTGAGGGGTGGACTGGGATAAAAAAAAAAAAAAAAAAAAAAAAAAAAAAATCAGGCTGGGAATATGACTTTATCCTAGGCCACCCTGTTGTTGGAAACCAGAAACCAGCACAGTTTTGGTAGGTTAACATTTTAAAATAACAGGTATTAAACTAGTTATAAATGTAGTTACAACCTTCAGCTGGGAGGAAAATTATTAATTTCGATTTTAAAAGTGAACTCATCTATTGATTATTAAAACAACTGATTGACTATCTTAATTTAAATCTGGTGCTGCTTCTAATTTCTTCACCTTTTCAGAACATACAAGGTAAAAGGCTTTAGGTTAAAAAAAAGTTACAATGTTGCTTGAAAAAGGTCACAAATTTGTCACCAAAAAGTTCAAAATTTTTATTAAAAAATGTGTGCCTTTATGAAAAGATGTGTAAGAAAACAAATTTAGGAGAGAATGGTAACAAGCAGATGAGAGTAAAGTTGGTACTGCAGACTACATATAGCCTATAGTTCTGAAAATTATGCAGATTTTTCTAAAACATCTGAATAGTCCTGAAAACATTGCCTTATAAATCTAAGAGCAATTTAGCTATGGTTAATGCAACCTATTTATTACATTTAAAAATGTAAACCCTGAACTATAAGCAGCTCCAACAGTATAACCACAGACACGCTTTCACCACATTACTTCCGTCTTTATCTCATTTCTATGCTCTGGGACATGAGGGGTTTTTGGCCCTTTAACATATTAATGTAGTCTAGTATGGTGTTTCACCGAATCAGGAAGAGTCAAAATAATACAGGGAGGGAGTGGGGTTATTTAAAACTATTATTATTTCATCATTTTTATCATAATGAATATATGCTGGCCTACCTGTCTGCCATTTCCCCCAAACTAGACACTTCTGCTGGTAAATGTCCACTGCACCGGACCTCCCATCTCTCCCTCTCGTTCCCTCAGTTTACCCGTGTTAGAAATCTCCATTGCACAGACAAAGGCTGTTTTACTTCACCCTGAATTGGTATTGTTGACGAGCAGAAAAAATGTGGGCAGATTATCTGCATCACTGCATAGTTTGTTTTTTTTTTTTAAAGATGGCAGCAGTCTGAAACAGCCTTAAAACTAAATTACTTCCTCACAACTAGACACAGAAGCACAGAACGCCACTTCCCACGCCATGTTTGTTTTGACATTTCTAAGATAACGCATAACTATTGCCAGCAATGGAACGTACCCAAAATATTGCGATATTCATTTTTACACTGGTATCAAAATTTACACCGGTATTATCGTGAACAATACGATATAGCACACCCCTACTCTCCAGTACCTTGGCATAGACCTTCCCAGGGAGGCTGAGAAGTGTGATCCCTCTAAAGTTGGAAAACACCCTCCGATCCCCCTTCTTGATGAGAGGAACCACCACCCCGGTTTGCCATGCCTAAGGCACTGTCCCCGACCTCTACGCAATGTTGCAGGGGCGTGTCAACCATGACAGCCCTACAACATCCAGGGCCTTGAGGTACTGATGGCGATTCTTGTCCACTCCCTGGGCCCGGCCACTGAAGAGTTTTTTTAACCACTTTGTCACCTCAGCCAGCCCCTGAGATAGGTGAGTCATCCCCCTCGTCCACAAGCCTTGCTTCTTCTGCGGAAGACGTGTCAGTGGGATTGAGGAGATCCTCGAAGTATTCCTTGCACCACCCGATGATATCCCCAGTTGAAGTCAACAGCAGCGCCCCATCTGCACCATACACAGTGTGGACAGGGAGCTGCTTCCCCCTCCTGAGTTGTCGGACAATCTCTTCGAAGCTGACCAAAAATCTTGTTCCATGACCTCACCGAACTCCTCCCACACCCGAGTTTTTGCTTCAGCAACCACCCGAGCTGCACTCCACTTGGCCTGCTGGTACACCTCAGCTGCTTCGGGAGTCCCAAAAGCCAACCAATCTTGATAGGACTCCTCCTTCAATTTAATGGCCCCCCTCACCACTGGTGTCCACCACTTGGTTCGGGGGTTGCCACCATGAGATGCCCCGACGACCTTGCGGCCACAGCTCTTGGCAGCCACTTCAACAATGGAGGTTGAGAACATGGCCCATTCAGACTCCATGTCTCCAGACTCCCTCGGAATGTGGTCGAAGTTCTTCCGAAGGTGGGAGTTGAAAACCTCCCAGACAGGGGCCTCAGCCAGACGTTCCAAGCACACCCTCATGATACGTTTGGGTCTACCAGGTCTGAATGTCATCCTCCCCTGCTATCGGATCCAACTCACCACCAGGTGGTGATCAGTTTACAGCTCTGCACCTCTCTTTACCTGTGTGTCCAAGACACATGGTTGTAGGTTTGATGACACAATAACAAAATTGATCGTCACCCTGTGACCTAGGATGTCCTGGTGCCAGGTGCACATATGGACACCCTTATGCTTGAACATGGTGTCCGTTATGGACAAACTGTGGTTAGCACAGAAGTCCAATAACTAAACACCACTCGGGTTCAGATTGGGCAGGCCTTTCCTCCCAATCACCTCCCTTCAGGTTTCACTGTCACTGCCCACGTGTGCACTGAAGTCCCCCAGTAGGACAATGGAGTCTCCAAGAGGAGCACTCTTCAGCACCCCAGTCAGCGACTCCAAAAATGGTGGGTACTCTGAACCATCATTTGGTGCATAGGCACAAATGATGGTCAGGACTCATTTCCCAACCTGAAGGTGCAGACAAACAACCCTTTCGTCCACTGGGAAAAACTCCAATATAGAGGCAGCAAGGTGGGGGGATACAAGAATACCCACCCCTACCCGCCGCCTCTCGCCCGGGACAACTCCAGAGTAGGCCAAGCTCCAGCCCCTCTCCAGGAGACTGGTTCCTGAACTGGAGCTGTGTGCTGAGGTGAGGCCAACTATATCTAGCCGGTATCTCTCAACCTCGGGCACCAGCTCTGACCCCTTCCCCACCAGAGAGGTGACATTCCACAGCTCAAAAGCCAGTTTAGGAAGCTTGGGATCAGACCACCAAGGTCTCCTTCGACCGCCACCTGATCAACATAGCACCGGACCCCCATGGTCCCTCCTGCAGGTGGTGAGCCCACTGGAGTGCGGACCTAAGTAACTCCTTCGGGCTGAGCCCGGCCAGGTCCCATGGGCAGAAACCCGGCCACCAGGCACTAGCCACCAAACCCCTCCCCCAGGCCTGGCTCCAGGGTGGGGCCCCAGTAACCGGGCGGGGTACACTGAATCCTTGTTTTAATATTCATCATGAGAGTCTGTTGGATCGTTCTTAGTCTAGCACATCACCCAGGACCAGTTTATCTTGGGTGACCCTACCAGAGGCAAATTGCCCCAGACAACATAGCTTCTAGAATCACGAGGGCACACAAACCCCCCACCATGATAAGGTGATGATCCATGAAGGGTAGTGTCCTGACCCTTGTTTATAAAATGCCCATGCCAAACCCTTTTTTTCCCCTCCATATACTGGCACATCACCCAGTGGTGCTGATGAAATGTCTGTGAGAAGCCCTATCTATTCTGCACAAATACTATTATTTAAAATGTAAATAAAAACAAAATACAATGATTAACCTACAAGTGCATCCCAATAAATTAGAATGTCATCAAAAAGTTGATTTACACTACTCACAAAAAGTTAGGGATATTCGGCTTACTGGTGAAATTTCAGGATGCACCTAAAATGCACTATAACGTTTACAGGTGAAATTAATTTGACCTTCTCTGGCCTTCTGAATACACATGTCCAACTGTTCAGTGCTTCAGTACTTTTTGCATAACTTGCTGTTCTCTAACAAGGTCCTTAATGGCAAAATTCACAACAGGTGTTTGATCCATGAATTGACCAATAAATTTTCTGGTTCAATTAGAATTGGTATTTTAACAATCGTCTTCATCACGCTGTTCACATTTTGACATCATGAGACCAAGACAGCACCTAACAACTGATTGAAGCCTTGCAATGCGAGGTACTGTCAAACAGGATGTTCTCAGAGGGAAGTGGCCACTGAGCTTAGAGTGTCACAGAGTGTCATCAGCAGGTTGCAACAGAGATACAGAAGGACTGGAAGAGTCACAGAAAGGCATAGAGATGGACGTCCTTTGGCCACATCCCACATTGATGACCGCTTCATTGCGAACAGTGCCCTGCAGGACCGGATGATGAATGCCACTCAACTCCAGGCACATTTAAGGGAGGTGAGAGGCACTCAAGAGTCAGATCATTCAAAACCATTTACATCAGCGTGGTCTGTGTGCTAGATGGCCTGCAAGGCCGTGCAACATACCTGACCACACCAGGCACAGGCGTCATCATCTTGCATGGACCAGGAAGCATTTATGCTGGACAAGGGACCAATGGGCCTCAGTGTTCTCTGATGAAAGCTGATTCACAATGAGCAGAAATGATGGCTGCCAATGATGTTGGAGACGTCAAGGACAGCATTATGCATCAGCCACCGTTGTCACCAGATGAGCCTTTGGTGGTGGTGGTGTTACAGTCTGGGCAGGTGTGTCGAGTCAATACAGATCTGCCCTACACCTTGTGAATGGTACAGTGACAAGCCGATACTACCTAAATAACATCATTATGCTTCAGTGAAAACGGAGGTGTGTGTGTGTCTGTCTGTTACCAGCTTTTCAGCTCGCCCAGTCAGAATTAAGTGCAATAAAGGCTTGTATCATTGTATCGCCATATTTTCTCAACTTTTAATTTGCCAGAATTCTGAGATAAAGCTTTGTTTTCAAAGAATTAAGTGCAATAAAGGCTTGTATCATTGTATCGCCATATTTTCTCAACTTTTAATTTGCCAGAATTCTGAGATAAAGCTTTGTTTTCAAAATAAACACAAATTTAACTCACCTTTAACGTCAGTGGAGCCGGGGAAAAGGATACTGTGATAACTATGCCAGGTCCCTACAGGAGGCAGTGCGACTTTTTTACAGCACAATACAGCACGTTTTTTTTACAGCACGTGGCGTTGAACTGTTCAATTTGGTGGCTCTTGGCTGCTGCTGACAGTACGGGCATGTGAACTGTAGATTATTTTCACTGCGCATGCATGTACTACAAAACTACTGGATGGCTTTGGATGAAATTTTTACCAGAGGTGGTCCTTGGGCTATAGAGGAACCCATAACATTTTGGTGATGATCCGAGAATGCATACCTCCACCAACGCTCTGACACTGAGGCATCAGCACCTTGGTGCTTCCACTAATCCAGTCATTGTGCCCCTGCATCAACAAAACAGGACTAATTACATCTTCATGGACGACAACGCGTCAGTTCATCGATGTCACATCATTAAGGAACAGCTGCTGGAGGCTGGGGTACCTCAAATGGAGTGGCCTGCACTTTCTTTAGACCTGAATCCCATAGAAAACCTATGGGATCATCTGGGTCACCGTGTAGAGGCTCGTAACCCTACACCCCACAACCTCAATGACCTGAGGGCTACCCTTCAAGAAGAGTGGAATGCATTACCTCAGCAGACAATAAGTCGACTTGTGAACAGCATGAGACGTCGTTGTCAAGCGGGCTGCACGGTGGCGCAGTGGTTTAGCACTGTGGCAGCACAGTTTACCCTTGGCCGGGGGATCGCGGGGATCATGAGATCGTGGGATCGATCCCAGCCCCCGACCAACAGTGAGCTGTGTGGAGTTTGCATGTTCTCCCCGTGTTGCGTGGGTTTACTCCGGGATTTCTCCGGTTTCCTCCCGCATACCAAAAAACATGTAGGTTTAGGGCGCTCGCGCACGCAGCGACCGGCAGCCGGTGGCTTGTCACCAGACTGCAAACCAAATCTACCTACAGGTACAAATAAGTAACAAAAAAAAAAAAAAAAAGCTGTAATTGATACTCAAGGCACATGACAAGTTCTTGAGACACTGACATTTTTTGTTGTGGTATACCCACCACTGTTGTTGGCTTTTGTTTCAATAAACTATTTGAGATGAGGAAATCATGCTCCCACTTAAATGCCCTACTTTCATGATATAATATTACTGCAGCGTGAACTTTTTACATTTACCATAAATTTAACCGAAAGCCAAATAGCCCTAACTTTTTGTGAGTAGTGTATTTCTGTAATTCAATTTGTATTGGAATGGGCGTTTTTGTCCATTTGTATGCCCTATGGCTCCCTCTAGTGGTGAGAGGAAGTTGCAGTTCTAAATCAGGAAGAAGAGTTTCTGAAACGTCCTTTTCTCTGTTGATGTGTTCACTGTGGGGGAACCTGCTCACCAATCCTTTCAAATCCACCTTTTAAATACCACAGAAGCGACTTCATCTGTAAGCTTTTGCAATGTTTTGAGTTATATTGGTGTGCTGACTCGATTATTTCCTAATTTGAATGGTACATTTCTGTAGATTATTTTATCTGTTAGTAAGGCTACGGCTAAGTGCTGGAGCAGTAATTTAATGCTCTGTTATTGACTTTTTTTTTTTTTTTTTTAACTTATTTGTACCCGTAGGTAGACTTGGTTTGCAGTCTGGTGACAAGCCACCGGCTGCTGGTTGCTGCGTGCGCGAGCGCCCTAAACCTACATGTTTTTGGTGTGCGGGAGGAAACTGGAGAAATCCCGGAGTAAACCCGCGCAACACGGGGAGAACATGCAAACTCCACACAGCTCACTGTTGGTCGGGGGCTGGGATCGAACCCACGATCTCATGATCCCCGCGATCCCCCGGCCGAGGGTAAAACTGTGCTGCCACAGTGCTAAACCACTGCGCCACCGTGCAGCCTGCAGTGCAAAGCCTGACTTGCAGTGTTTGTTGTCAATCTTTATTATTGTTTAATCCAGTCTGTTACATTTTTGGCAGTAATGACCTCATAATGATGTATTGGTGACATATTTGGTTTAAGTTGTTTATATACCGTATTTTGTATTCTTTTTAAATTTTTTTTTAGTTTTACAAAGAAGAGAATTGACAAAGCGGCAAGACTTTTCTACAATTAAAGCCTGCCAAATACAACACATTGCCTGTTCATTGGAGGATTTGTAGTGGAAAAGGAAAAGTGTTATACTAACCGTATAGCTGAAAAAAACGCTGCCAGCAATAACTTTTAGTGAGGACAGCATAGCAAAAAAATGATCATTTGCTGTGGGATTTAAAAAGGATTCCAAAAACGAAACGCAACATTGCACAGTTTCACCATGGAGACTGATGGCAAGCTAGAACATCCAACTGAGAATAAATCCAAAAACTCTCAAGACATTATTGAAATGGGTTCAGTCCTTTCTCATACTCACTCCAGAAAGTCACACCCTTCACGCTCATCTACAAGCTCCAAGGTCAACTTAGAAGCAGCAACAGCCAGGGCTAAAGCAGCAAAAACCAAGCTTGCTTTCATGGAGAAAGAAGGTGAACTCAAAATTGAAAAAGCTACGCTGGAAGCCAAAATTGACTATCGCTCAACACAGAGAAGTCGAAGCTGCTAATTCTGAAGCTGTTGCGCTCGAAACAGCGGCTGCAGATATGGACTTATCTGATCACGGTAAAGAACTTGAATTTTTAACCATGCAAGAGAGTACACAAAGAAGAACTGATGACTATTTCACACAGTATGCTTTCCATAATGTCGGTGAAATTCTTAAAGAAGAAAAGATTCGTAATCCAATAGCCACATACCATCAAACCCACATTGCTCAGCAAGGTGATCAGCCTCAGATCATTAACAGGAGACCACTACCCTACCAAGAGGACCTTCACTAGTTTCAACAAAGAGACTTCAACAAAGAGAACGTGGATCACACCCTAGTGCATCTCTCAATAAAATTGTGCCAACAGCTACCACTAATAATGTTGCAACAGTCGATCTTGCCCGTATTCTCGCTAAGAATCAGTTGATTTCTTCAGAACTAACGAAGTTTGATGACTTACCTGAACACTACCAAGTCTGGAGGGAGACCTTCATCAACACTGTGGAGAATCTGGAACTGTCAGCAAGTGAAGAAATGGATTTGCTAATTAAATGGCTTGGCAAAGACTTACAGATGTGGATAAAATTGTTGGTACCCCTCTGTTAATGAAAGAAAAACCCACAATGGTCACAGAAATAACTTCAATCTGACAAAAGTGGTAATAAATAAAAATTCTATGAAAATTAACCAATGAAAATCAGACAATGCTTTTGAATTGTGGTTCAACAGAATTATTTTAAAAAACAAACTCATGAAACAGGCCTGGACAAAAATGATGGTACCCCTAGAAAAGATTGAAAATAATGTGACCCTAGGGACATGTTCAACCAAGATGTGTCCTCGAATTAACATCACAGGTGTCTACAAACTTGTAATCGGTCGGTCGACCTATTTAAAGTGTGACAAGTAGTCACTGTGCCGTTTGGTGACATGGTGTGTACCACACTAAACAATGACCAGAGGAAGCAAAGGAGAGAGTTGTCTCAGGAGATTAGAAAGAAAATTATAGACAGGCATGTTAAAGGTAAAGGCTATAAGACCATCTCCAAGCAGCTTGATGTTCCTGTGACTACAGTTGCACATATTATTCAGAAATTTAAGATCCACGGGACTGTAGCCAACCTCCCTGGATGTGTCCGCAGGAGATGGATAATATGAATGGTAACAAAAGAGCCCAGAACAACCTCTAAACACATTCATGGTGAGCTCCAATGTCAAGGTACATCAGTGTCAGATTGCACCAACCGTTGTTGTTTGAGCCAAAGTGGACTTCATGGGAGACGACCAAGGAGGACACCACTGTTGAAAACAAATCATAAAAAAGCCAGACTGGAATTTGCCAAACTGCATGTTGAAAAGCCACAAAGCTTCTGGGAGAATGTCCTATGGACAGACGAGAGAAAACTGCAACTTTTTGGCAAGGCACATCAGCTCTATGTTCACAGACGCAAAAATGAAGCATACCAAGAATAGAACACTGTCCCTACTGTGAAACATGGAGGAGGTTCTGTTATGTTCTGGGGCTGCTTTGCTGCATCTGGCACAGGGTGTCTTGAATCTGTGCAGGGTACAATGAAATCTCAAGACTATCAAGGTATTCTAGAGAGAAATGTGCTGCCCAGTGTCAGACAGCTTAGTCTCAGTCGCAGGTCATGGGTCTTGCAACAGGATAATGACCCAAAACACACAGCTAAAAACATCCAAGAATGGCTAAGAGCCAAACACTGGACTATTCTGAAGTGGCCTTCTATGAGCCCTGATCTAGATCCTATTGAACATCTGTGGAAAGAGCTGAAACATGCCGTCTGGAGAAGGCACCCTTCAAACCTGAGACAACTGGAGCAGTTTGCTCATGAGGAGTGGGCCAAAATACCTGCTGAGAGGTGCAGAAGTCTCATTGACAGTTACAGAAATTGTTTGATTGCAGTGATTGCCTCAAAAGGTTGTGCAACAAAATATTAAGTTAAGGTTAAGGGTACCATCATTTTTGTCCAGGCCTGTTTCATGAGTTTGTTTTTTAAAATAATTCTGTTGAACCACAATTCAAAAGCATTGTCTGATTTTCATTGGTTAATTTTCATAGAATTTTTTATTTATTACCACTTTTGTCAGATTCAAGTTATTTCTGTGACCATTGTGGGTTTTTCTTTCATTAACAGAGGGGTACCAACAATTTTGTCCACGTCTGTAAGTGAGCAGCCATTACAAATACAGTCGGTGAATGTCAGACAACCATCCATCGGCCTTAAATTGATTTGGGAGAGGCTGAACAGAACATATGGATCGCCAAACCTATTGAGAGAGCCTTGTTTCATAAAATTGAGAATTTTCCAAAGATCCAAAATAGAGACTCTAAAAAACTTCAAGAGCTAGCAGACTTGCTGACAGAACTGGATGTTGCAAAGCAAAGATACAGCAAGAGTACAGCCTGTTATTGAGAAGTTACCCTTCTATCTCCAGGACAAGTGACTGTCTCAAGGCAGCAGCTTTAAAAGAGAACATGGTGTTGCATTTCCTTCTGTTTTTTTAGAGAGTTCATCTGCAGAGAGGCTGAAGAGCTAGAGAAATGACCCAAGTTTTATCCTCTCAACTCTCTCCGCAACCTCATACAAGAAAGAGAAATTAAGTCAAATAAAACCTGTCTCTGTGCATAAAACAGCTATAACATCACCAGATGCACTGATCAAAAAAGAAAACCCTGACAAACAGTGCCCCATGCACAACAAATCTCACTCACTGACAAAATGCAGAGGGTTCAGAAAAATGAGCACTGAAGACAGAAAGAAATTCTTGAAACAGAACAATATTTGCTTTCGCTGCTGTGCTTCTACCACTCATCAGAGAAAATCATGTGAGATCTCTATCAACTGCACAGAATGTAACAGTGATAAACACCTTGCTGCTTCTCACCCTGGCCCTCCACCATCACAATCCAACTTACCCCCTTTGTCAGAGAATGGCAGGGAGGAGGGCCCAGATCAGCCGGACATTACATCAAGCTGTACTGAGGTATGTGGGAAGGACTTTGCGGGTAAATCCTGCTCAAAAATCTGTCTGGTAAAAGTGTACCCCGATGGTCAACATAACCTGCAGAAAAAAATGTATGCCATTTTACATGATCAAAGCAATGTGTCACTGGCCAGATCAGAGTTTTTTGGAGATATTTAGCATCAAAGGAGCAGCAGTGCCTTACACTCTCAAAACCTGTGCAGGAATGATTGATACAGCTAGCAGAAGAGCCCATGGATTCACTGTAGAATCTTCAGTTGGGGAGTTAAGCATCCTGTTACCAACACTCATTGAATGTAATGAAATTCCCAATAATAGATCAGAGATCCCAACCCCACAAGCTGCTTACCACCACCAGCACCTAAGACACGTAGCAAACAAGATCCCTCCCCTCGATCCAGATGCAGATACTGTATCTTACTGCTGTTGGGAAGAGATGTCATTAGAGCGCACAAGGTTTGTAAACAGCTTAATGGACTTACCAATGCACCATATGCCCAGAAGCTAGACCTTGGGTGGGTCATTGTAGGTGATATATGCATAGGTGGTGTTCACAAACCGCGCATTGTCAGTGCAATGAAAACATGCATCCTGAACAATGGAAGGCCATCATGCCTGACTCCATGTGAGAATCAGATACATGTAAAAGAAGTGTATGCTATCAGAGGTAAAGGAAAGAACCTACCTTTTCTTAAACAGGCATGTGATACGTCAGTCAAATATGATCTTGGGAAAACTGTGTTCCAAACTACAGAGAATAACAACCAGCTTGGCTACTCCACAGAGGATCTAAACTTTCTTCAGATCATAGAAAACAAATTTGTTCAAGATAACACAAACAGCTGGGTTGCACCTCTACCTTTTCACCAGCCACGGAAACATCTCCCTAATAACAGAGAATATGCTTACAGTTGCCTCATGTCACTGCGGCAGACACTTGAGAAAAATCCTGCAATGAAGCTACACTTCACTGAGTTCATGCAGAAAATGCTTGATAATGAGCATGCAGAACTAGCACCACCGCTCAAGGAAGGGACAGAATGTTGGTATCTCCCTACATTCGGTGTTTACCACCCCCAGAAACCAGATCAGATTCGTGTGGTGTTTGATTCAAGTGCACCATACGATGGAAACTCATTGAATGATGTACTTCTTTCAGGGCCTGACCTTAACAACAGCCTCCTTTGGTGTGCTTCTCAGATTTAGAAAAGAACCTGTTGCAGACACAGCAGACATACAACAGATGTTCCACTGCTTCGTGGTGCGTGAAGATTGCAGAGATTTCTTACGCTTCCTGTAGTATCAAGATAATGACCTCAGCAAACAGGTGGTTGATTACAGGATGCAAGTTCATGTATTTGGGAACAGCCCATCGCCTGCAATTGCAATCTATGGGTTAAGGAAAGCAGCGAAACACCAAGAGGGAAACTTTGGCAGTGACGCGAGACACTTTGTTGAGAGAGACTTCTATGTGGATTATGGTCTCCGATCCTTTGTAACTGAAGCAGAAGTCATTGATGTTCTTCACAGAACACAGCAAATGTTGGCTGCCTCAAACATAGTGCTGCACAAAATTTCCTCAAATCGAACAGAAGTGATGAATGTCTTCCCTGCAAGGGAAAAGGCAAAGGATATCAAAGATCTCAACCTCTCTGTAGATGATTTACCAGTCCAGCAGAGCCTTGGGGTTAGTTGGGATATCATGAATGACACCTTCACATTTCGTGTACTTGAGAGTCACAAGCCCTCTACATGCCAAGGCATCTTGTCAACAATAAATAGTCTGTTTGAGCCACTAGGTTTCTTGGCTCCAGACACCACTGAGGGCAGACTGCTCGTCAGGCAGCTTTTAACCCAAAACACAGAGTGGGACATGTGTCTTCCTGAGGACAAATTTGAAGATTGGAAAAAATGGCATGAGTTACTGTCAGCCCTGAAAGAGGTGCAAATTCCACACACATACACATCTTTCTCAACTTCCAAGACACAGCACAAAGAATTGTGTGTTTTTGGATGCCTCTGTACAAGCAATATCAGCGGTGGCTTACCTGAAGGTGACAAATGAGCATGGCAGTCGTGAAGTGGGCTTCATTTTTGGCAAGTCCAAACTCGCACCGCAGCCCAACATCACAATCCCCAGGTTAGAGTTGTGTCCTGTTGAGGTTGCTGAGTTAGTTGTCTGAGAGATCGATCTGGACATCGGTTCAGTGAAGTTCTACACTGACAGCAGAATAGTGTTAGGATAAATGCACAACCAGACAAGAAGATTCTATGTCTACATCAGTAATCGCGTCCAACGTATAAGACAGTTGACACAACCAGAGCAATGGGGACATTGCATCAGCGCTAAACCCAGCAGATCTCGGTTCCCGAACCCTTCCAGCTGCAGAGTTTTCATGTTCTGCATAGCTAAACAGACCAGACTTTCTGACCAAGTCCACTGGGTGAGAAGCCAGCCCCATAGATGAGGCCACATATAACCTCATAAATCCAGATTCAGACAATGAAATTCGGCCCAAGGTAACATCCCTCAGTACACAAATCACAGAGGGCAATCTGGGTTCAAAGAGATTTGAACGATTTTTCAGCTGGACTTCACTAATCAAAGCTGTAGCTCGCCTTTGCCACATCGTTCAGTGCTTCTCAGTCCCATCACCAAATGATAACTGTTGGCTGGCATAGCTGCAAAAAGCTGTTGTCAGTTGCTGATGTCACTAAAGCAGAGCGTGTCATCATAAGATGTGTACAGTATGAATGCTATTCTGAAGAGCTGAGATGCATCAAGTTGGGCTCCAACATCTCCAAAACCAGTCCTCTGCACAAACTCCGTCCAGTCATTGACAGTGAAGGTATGCTAAGAACTGGTGGTCGCACTGACCAAGCACAACTTGAGACATTTAGCCCATCCTCTCATCATTCCAAATCACCATCACATAGCGACGTTGCTCATCCGACACCACCACGAACATGTAAAACATCAGGGTAGACACTTCACAGATGGTGCCATCCGTGCCAGTGGGTTGTGGATAGTTGGAGGGAAACCTCTCATAAGCAGCTACATCTTCAGGTGTGTTACTTGCAAAAAGGTTAAGAGGAAAAGTAGAGCAACAACAAATGTCTGACCTGCCTGTGGAGTGCCTGCAAGTGGATCCCCCATTTTCTTCTGTGGGACTGGATGTATTCGGTCCATGGGAAGTCATCACACGCCGCACAAGAGGTGGCCAAGCCAGAGACATAAGGTAGGCTGTTTTATTCACATGCATGTCCACACGTGCTATACACATTGAGATCATTGAGACCATGACATTCTCAACCTTCATAAACGTATTGAGGAGGTTCTTCTCCATTTGTGGCCACGCTAAACAACTACGTTCAGACTGTGGGACCAATTTTATTGGAGCCTTTAAGGAGATGAAGATGGACTCTCAAGATTCCTATGATTCAAGCATAAGTGATTATCTTCTTCAACAAAGATGCACTTGGGTTTTTAACCCACCACATTCCCCTCACATGGGTGGCGCTTGGGAGCGCATGATTGGAATCACACGAAAAATTCTATATTCTATGCTTCTCCAAGTTGGACCTTCAAAACTTACCCATTAAGTCCTGATTCCCTTTATGGCAGAGGTCAATGCCATTATAAACTCTCGGCCATTAGTTCCCGTATCCACTGACCCAGAAGCTCCTCTCATTTTAACCCCTTCCATGCTGCTGACAAAAAAAAAAAATGTGTGCATGTTTTCCTCCTACCAGTGAGTTCTCAAAAGGAGATCTACTCAAAAAAGAATGAAAGAGAGTTCAAGCCTTAGCAGAGACCTTTTGGGCTAGGTGGCGACAAGAATACTTGAACACACTCCAGAGTTGTCAGAAATGGCAAGCCCAGAGACCTAACCTGAAAGGAGATGTCGCTCTGATGAAGGATAACCAGGTAAAAAGAAATCATTGGCCAATGGGAATAATTGTGAAGGCTATCCGCAGTAATGATGAACTTGTCAGAAAAGTGGAAGACAAGGTGTCAAAAAACCAGACTGTGAAGACATTCTCTAGACCTATTTGTTTAGTGGTTCTGCTGTCACCTCCAGATAAGACTGTCATGTAAGGTTCAGAAATAGAACATCTGAGTCAAGTAATGTGGTACTGTGGTGATGTAAAACGCTAGTTATGTACAGTATACGCTGTACAATATACAGTAACTGTTTTATAAGATAAGCCTTTATTAGTCCCACAATGGGGAAATTCCAGGATTGCAACAGCACAGGGATAGCAACACTGAGCTATAATTTAGAAGATAAGAAAATAAGAGCAGCGAATATACATATGTACACATAAATATACAGTATATACACAGTGCGGAGCATTGTAGCTAGATGGATACTTTAATCAGGAAACTTGTTGTAGTGGCATATATCCTAATATGCCAGGCGGGGAGTGTATTGGAATGGGTGTTTTTGTCCCTTTGTATGTCCTATGGTTCCCTCTAGTGGTGAGAGGAAGATGTAGTTCTAAATCAGGAAGTAAGTTTTTGGAACTTCCTTGGCTATGGCTAAGTGCTGGCGCACTAATTTAATGCTTTTTTATTGACTTGGAGTGTTTGTTGTCAATCTTTATTACTGTTTAATCCAGTCTGTTACATTTTTGGCAGTAATAACCTCATAATGATGTATTGGTGACACATTTGGTTTAAGTTGTTTATATACCGTATTTTGTATTCTTTTTTAATTTTTAGTTTTACAAAGAAGAGAATTGACAAAGCGTCAAGCATTTTCTACAATATAAAGCCTGCCAAATACAACATATCGCCTGTTCATTGGAGGATTTGTTGTGGAAAAGGAAAAGTGTTATATTAACTGTATAGCTAAAAAACATTACCAGCAACAACTTTTAGTGAGGACACCATACAATTCAAAAAATTAAACTCATATTATATAGACCCTGTTTACATGGCCATGAGAAAACCGATGACTGGAATAAACTGATAAAGGTAATAAACAGCTTATGGTGTTTACATGCATCGAGTAAATGGTTTATTGGGCAAATAAACTATGTGTGTTAATCCGTTTTCTCATAAACTGATAATGGCCTTTAACTGATAAAGGTAATTAGATTACTCTGTTTACATGACAGTTTGAATAATTGGGTAACTCCAGAGGCTGATTATAATCGGTTTACTTGTGACCATGTAAACAAGCTTATTGACAGAGTGTATATTATACAGTTCAAGTGTTTCTTATAATTTTGGTGGGTATGGCTTATAGCTCACAAAAACCCATAATACAAAAAAAATAAAATAAAAATCAATGAAATTAATTAAAAAATGGATTTTTAATAAAAATGTTGGCCAACTGAAAAGTATGTCCATGTACACACTTAATACTTGGGTGGAGCTCCTTTTGCATGAATCACTGCATCAGTGTGGTGTAGCATGGAGGTGATCAGCCTGTGGTACTGCTGAGGTGTTATGGAAGCCCAGGTTGCTTTGATAGCGGCCTTCAGCTCATCTCCATTGTTGGGTCTGGTGTCTTTCATCTTCCTCTTCACAATACTCCACAGATTCTCTATGGGGTTTAGGTCAGGAGAGTTCGCTGGCCAATAAAGCACAGTGACACCATGGTCATTAAACCAGGTATTGGTACTTTTGACAGTGTGGACAGGTGCCAAGTCTTGCTGGAAAATTGAAATCACCATCTCTATAAAGCTTGTCAGCAGAGGGAAGTATGTAATGCTCTAAAACAGGGGTCACCAACTAAAAGTGCAAAGGGTCCGATATGTGGGTCCTCCTCCCCAACCGAGGTCCGAACTAGGTGTGGGAATCTTTAGGCACCTCATGTTTTGATTATGATTCAGAACTGCGACTTGATTCTAAAACCATTCTCAATGCATCTTGATACATTTTTTTCTATTCAAGATTTTCCCCTCTCACTGTGTGACAACTTGGCCCTTTTAAAGTGAAGTATTTACAATGATCCATGAATTTACTTCCAACATCTTTTATTGAAACAAATGGAAGAGAACTCTAGATACATGGTGGGCAGTGGTGGCTTAATGGTTAGGGATGCCGAGTGCTGAGCAGAGGGTTGCGGGTTCGATCCCTGGATCAGATCTGGGTGGGACAGATAACAGCAGTGTTTGCCCCACCCTCCTTAACCCCACTGTGGTGCCCTTGAGCAAGGCCCTTAACCCCAACTGCTCCAGTGGAGCTGCTCAGTGGCCACAGGTCAGCCTGTGGTTGTACTGGGCAGCTTCCTGGTGTGAATGTGAACAGGGCGTCCTTGAAAAAGAGAGGTTACCTCTCAGTGGAACAATCCTGTATAAATAAAGGTTAAATTAAAAAAAAAAAGGACAAATTTATCTCAAAATGTGCTTTTAAAGGCCAAATGTCACGTAACAGGGTACTTTAAATATCTTGAAACTAGATATAAAAGGGAACCGATCCGTTCGGGTCTTGGTGCATATGCTTCAGTAACAACGGAATATTCGTTAATTTAAAACTGCCGCGCTTGGCCTGACACGGCCCCTGGAATCGCCTGGGGAAGAAGGCGGAAGTGACGAAATCGATTGCACCCTAGTTTGATGCTTGGGGTATTTCAATTGATTGTTTATATGGAGACTGGAAGGTTGAAGTGAGCAACAAGAAAGAAAAAATTGGATATTTCACCCATACCTTAAAACGGGACTATCAGGGACAGCTGGGTAATAAGGGACACTTCTCTGGGAAATGTTTTCATCGTACTTCAACACCGTAAAAAGCGGCTATAAGGAACGGCGGAGCAACAAGGCACACCTCTCTGGGATCTGTCTGTTCCGCAACCGCTGCACAGCTCAACGTGTTAAACCATTGTCCTAATTACTTCTCATGGTAGTGAGAATAGCTGACGCTAAGCGATCAGCCCGCCCAGACAGTTAAACTAATGAGTGACTCCACACTTCGAACAGTAGTGAGAATAGCTCCCCCTGAGCGATCAGCCCGCCCCAGCTGTGAGTGATCACACACAGGAGTGCTCCTCAAGACACTCAGTTTTTTTTCCAGTATATTTTTTCTTTTGGGCGTACAGAAATGGCAATACGCCCGTTTTTGCTAAAATTGCATTTTCCCCGTATTTTCCTTAAAATATTTGACAATAACAACATGAACTACATTTAAAACATTTCCCAGAAAAGTGTCCCAAACCACTCTGCCGTCTCCCACAGCCGCGCTTGGCACCAAAATACGGCGAAAACGTCTCCCTTGACAGGTATGCGCCTCCATTTTCATATTGATCTGGTCAATTTCTTGACAGCAGCGGCTCTCCTCCACTGTAATAATAATGGCTTCCGAAAAATCAATATTTATGGGGCGCCCTCGACAGACCCCCTCCGGCTTCGCAATTCTGGAGGCGATTAATGTCTAGTTCAATGACATTTTCCACTGGTTCTGCTCTCTGGTCATCGTTGGAACTGTTGTCATCAGACAAAGCATCTGATTCCGTCTCGGACGGCTCGAACCGGTAAGGTTCAGTGCCTCTGTCACTGTCTGAACCACTGACAAAAAAAAAAGACATAAAAAAAAAGACAAAACTAAACTAATTTGTTCACAATCGCTGTCACTTTCCGTCATGATTGTCCAATGTTGATAAGTGTGAATGTGGATAGGCAGGGCAGCCAGGGTACAACTGGTGATGTCAAAAACATGGGCGTGGTCTGGACTGGCTGTCACAAGCCAGCAAGCAAGGTGGGGCCTTCACCTGGTGTATTTTGTGCAATTATGTAAATACAGGTGGGTGATATGGTCTCCGGTATGAATATTTGGTTTAAGCTATGTGTATTTTATCTAAATTCGTTGTCATTTAGAAAAAAAAATTACGTGACATTTGGCCTTTAAGAACCGTCATCCTTTCACTGACATTCTTTCAGAAGACCACAGCGGTCTGCAGACAGGCCAGTATCATTTAACTTGCTTTCACACATGATTTTATTAAGCTCGTGTTTTAGCTCAATATTAATTTTTAAACAAAACAATATTAAAATGAATTCTTTGTTCAATTTCAAACAAAACGTAATAAAATCCTACAGGAGAACACAAACTAATTTGTATTGCATTTAAAAAAAGATTAATATCTAAAAAACAAAATTTCACAAAAAGTCCACCTCTACAATATTTTCAGTGCAGAAAAAACTGTTTCAAACTAAGACAAAAAAAAAAAAAAAAAGACAATATATAATTCCACAGGACAGAATTCCTCCGACATTTAAAAAAAAAAAAAAAAATCTCCACAGTAAACTCTGTTACAGCGTGGATGGAGCGGTAACTCCGTGGTTACAGGGAGAGGGGAGGTGGAACTTTTTATGTTCAGTAACATATGGAGCTTTTACAGAGTTTTTAAGTGATACCAGCGAAGGTACTGTACATTCAGTTTCACAACAGCGCTTCTTTTTGTGGGTACAGACCTGAAAGGTCTGTCCGGGGTGGATGTCCTGGCTGTCATCCTTGTTTGTTTGTGTGTCTGTGTGAGTGTGCCCGCATCAAACCTGATTTTGCAACCCACTGACTCTCTGGAGTGGTTGGAGCCGCAGAGTCTCTGCAGAGAGTGGCGTTCGTGGGACAGCGAAGTCTGCAGCAGGAGGAGTGCGCCCAAGGGCTCGCGCCATAATCTGTGGGATGGTCGCCGATGCAGCAGTCCAGTTCTGCTTTTTCCGCCTTTTTCCCCCACCAAAATAAAAGTCTCCCTTTTCCCCAAATTGTATCAAAAGGCTTCGGGGTCTGGATCGGAGTCCGCCAGTTGGTGACCCCTGCTCTAAAATTTCCTGGTAGATGACTGCACTGACTTTGGACTTGATAAAACACAGTGGGCCAACACCAGCAGATGTCTTTTTAGATGAAAGCGAATTTTGCATTTCATTTGGAAATCACGGTCCCAGGGTCTGGAGGAGGAGTAGAGAGGCAGAGAATCAAAGTTGCTTGAGGTCCAGTGTGAAGTTTCCACAGTCAGTGATGATTTGGGGAGCCATGTCATCTGCTGATGTTGCTCTGCTGTGTTTTATAAGATAAGATAAGATAAGATAAGCCTTTATTAGTCCCACAATGGGGAAATTCCAGGATTGCAACAGCACAGGGATAGCAACACTCAGAGCAACAATCAGAAGGCAAGAAAAAACAACATCTAGTAAACATATGTCCATATTACTATAAATGTATATATATAGACACAGTGCAGAGCATTATGGTTGGTGAATGTGCAGCAGAAAGTCTAAGCTCTCTCTCCGCGGATGCGGCGGGCCAGCTGAAAGTCTTTGGGCATGATGGTGACCCCCTTAGCGAAGAAGAGACCACCAGGTGGGCCTCGCTGGTCTCCTGCAGAGCCATGACGGCGAAGCTCAGGAAACGCAGGACGGTTTTGAAGTCCTGAGCGATCTCCCTCACCAGGCGCTGGACGGGCAGCTTATGGATGAGCAGCTCCATGGATTTCTGGTAGCGACGGATCTCTCTCAGAGCCACGGGCCTGTGACAGCGAGGCCTCTTCACTCTGCCGGTGGCCGGAGCGCCTCTCCGAGCAGCCCTGGTGGCTAGCTGTCTCCTGGGGGGCTTCTTCCTCCAGTAGATTTTATGGGCGGTCTGCTTGGTTCTTGCCATCGCTCTTTATTATTCTGTCTTATATCTCTTGCACGCCGCCTAAACTCCAGCCCGGCACCCGCGTCGTTTTCGCTACAGCTCCCGGTATGTCGAGTTTCCCATTAGCACCGGGCGGCGGCCAAGTGCTAGCTAGCACTAGCTCCTCCCCGCTGTAGCGTCTCCCGCTGCAAACCATGGCTCCGTCCGCCGACCCGGGAGACCCCCGGGGCGATCCGTGCGTCCGTGATATATATACAGAGTGAAAGGTGTAGAAAGAAGAAGGAAGATAAAAAAAAGGCTGTTGCAACGGGCAGCCTACTCGTGTGGTGCCACCGGTCCGGCGGAACCGGAAAAAAAATAAAAAATAAAATATCAAGTCCAAAGACAGTGCAGCCGTCTACCAGGAAATTTTAGCACTTCATGCTTCCCTCTGCTGACAAGCTTTATGGAGATGATTTAATTTTTCAGCAGGACTTGTCACCTGGCCACACTGCCTAAAGTGCCAAAATCTGGTTTAACTACCATGGAATCACTGTGCTTTATTGGCCAACAAACTTTCCTGACCTACAGTTATAGTTTATTGGTTTATTTGTCAGGGACCATGTACAGAAAAAAAAACAAAACAAAACAAAACACAGGGTAAAGATACTCTGTACCAGATTATAACATTCTCACAAATTTCTATCTGTAGTCCCTGAGGCAGGCAAGAAGATTTTAAAAGAAAAATAGCACTTATAGAAAGCAATTCAGGTCCAATTTCAAAATCTGTTGTCCCTGAAACAAGCAGGGAGTAAGTTTAAAAGATAAAAAGATAAGAGAATAGCACACATAAAAACAATTTAACCCTTACTGTGGCAAGGTTTCATGGACAGATAGCACCCCCACTGCCACAGGTGCAGCGCTGCATCTGTCATGTGATGTTATATGACGTGACCAAAAACTCCCTAGATGATTTAAGTTGTACAAAGAATTCCACCTCACAAGGTGGCAGACATGTATAACTTACTGCTCTTGCCTTGGAAGACTAATGGCAGACACAGAAGCATCCTTCTGGACACCAAAGAAGAAGAAATTTTTAGACAAATGTGGATGTTACCGATCACTGTGGACGTACTCGGTCACAGACAGAGGAGCCATTTGCTCCCAAATTTGCCAACTATGATTCTAAAAAGAGATTATTTAGCTTGTGAAGGTAACTTTGTTATAACAGAGGGTGGGCAAAGCTGGTTGATGTCCACCTGCTGCTGCTCCCAGCATCATTTGACTAGACAACAATCGCGCTGGTTCCATGTCGTCATTTAAGATAAATTGCAGAGGAATAAAAGCGAAATTGAGGTGGGGATAATCATAAGAGTTTCTGGATGTGAGAGAGAAAGCGCAAATGACCGACAGAAGGCAAAATAACAACCAGGATGGATGAAAATGGACAAAGCGAGAGCCACCTGGTCAGCAGTAAGTCTGACGAATTTCTTTGTTTGTTGACATTCTACTAATGTTCCGGTTCATATACTTTGAAGACACGATAACAAAAAAACCCAAAACAAAACCGGTGACAAGAAAACAAAACTATCCTTTGTGTACGTATGTCCAAAAGTCCATTTTTGACTGAAAGTCAGGTAATTTGTTATGGCTGCATCGCATTATGCAAATCAGATGCATACGTTTACTCCTATCTCAAACTTTGGATCATATTCTACAGCTTTCTAATTGACAGTAAGCCACTACCTCTTACCACTTTCAAGTTATTGCCTTGGAAATGTCTGACATCTGAACTGAATATTTTCTTGAAAAAAATCTTGACCACTAGGGGCTTATGGCGCAATGGAGCACCTGTGGCAGTCATTGGGTTAAGAGTACAATTGTTTTTTACATTTTGCATATTTTATTAATCCACAGAGGGAAATTCAGGGCATCCACGGTACAGTACCAATCCCTTCACCATTCACCCACACATTCACACCTAGGGCTATTTTTAGAGTCTTCAATTAACCTAACTTACATGTTTTGGGCCTGTGGTGGGAGGAAACCAGAGTACCCGGGGTAAACCCACGCAGACACGGGGGAACATGCAAACTCCACACACAAGGGTCACCGATGGTCAGGGGGTGGGTTGAACCCACGATGGTCATGGGTGGAATTGATCCCATGACCTTCCTACTGTGCTGCCACAGTGCTAACCACTGCTACACTGAGGTGAATCCCTTAAATGGGATTTCAAATCCCATTTAAGGGAGAGAGTCAATGCTGGCAGGCTTGATTACTTAAAATCCTTTTTTTTTTTTTGTCTCTGTGGAAAAGTCTCTGTAATTTGTTCTGGTCTTCAATGCAGTGAGGAGCTTGTTCCATTCTGTTATAGCTTTGTATGAGAATACTGATTGTACAAAAGCAGTTTTATGTAGGGGGATGCAACAATGCCACCTAGAGGAAGTCCTCGTTATTCTGGTATTTTCTTCAGAAGTTAAGTACACAAAAGTCTTGTGCGGGTGCCATCACGGGTGATTTTAATCATGTCTCACTGGGAAAAACATTACCAAACTTTCACCAGTTTGTTGACTGTCCCACCAGAGAAAATAAAACACTGGATATACTGCATGCCAATGTCAGAGATGCATAATGCCACAGCTCTACCCCCCCATTGGCAAATCAGATCACTGCGTGGTCATGTTAACACCCAAGTATTTTCCCCTTGTGCAAAGGCAGCCTGCTTATACACGGACTGTGAGGAGGTGGACACAGGAGGCTGCTGATGCACTACAGGACTGCTTCGAGATAACAGATTGGGGCGTACTCTGTGAACTGCATGGGGTGGACATAGACAATATGACCAACTGCATCACAGAATACATCAGAGTCTGTGAAGACACAACCATGCCAGCACAGACTGTACACCGTTTCCCCAACAACAGACCATGGGTCATGAGTGACCTGAAAGCACTTCTGAACAAAAAGAAGAGAGCTTTTAGGTCTGGAGACAATGAAAAGCTGAGGGGAATGCAGCATGAGCTGAGAGAAATGCTGACGAGGTGCAAGGACAATTATAGGAAGAAGTTGGAGAATAAACTCGTGGTGTGTGGATGGGAATGAAACAAATAACTGGGTGCAAGGGGAGAGTCAGGCAGACATCAGGGAGCCAGGAGAGAGCTGATGAACTGAATCTGTTTTTTAATAGGTTCAACTCACAGTCTGTCACCCCCACAACATAGCCAGACCCTCACACACCCCTCCCTCCACCCTCCTGTGCAGCACCTCTCTCCATCTCCCCCCTCCTCCTCCTCGAGGGACACCAGGCCCCTCCCTCACTTCACAGTGACTACAGACCAGGTGAAGAAACAGTTGGAGAGACTCTGTCAGCGAAAGGTGGCGGGCCCAGATGGCATCTCCGCCAGGATCCTGAGGACCTGTGCCAACCAGCTAGCTCTGGTACTGAAACACCTGTACAACCTGAGCCTGAGTCTGGAGAGAGTACCGGTACTGTGAAAGACATCCTGCCTGGTTCCTGTCCCCTAGAAGTCATCTCCATCGGACCTGAATGGCTATCAACCAGTTGTCCTCACATCTTATGTGATGAAGGTCCTGGAGAGACTGGTCTTAGCCCATCTGAGGCCACAGGTGAACACGTGGCTGGACCCTCTGCAGTTTGAATATCAGCCCCATTTAGGAGTTGAAGATGCTGTCATCTACTTGCTGCAACAAACCCATCTGCACCTGGATGGCGGATAAGACACTGTGAGAATCACATTTTTTGATTTCTCCAGTGCCTTCAACACCATCCAGCCACTGCTGCTGGGTGAGAAGCTGCGAGTGATGGGGGTCGACAGCTCTATGACCTCCTGAATTACTGACTACCTGACAGGCAGGCCACAGTTTGTTCGGCTGGGCAGTGTCTTGTCTGGCGTGGTGGTTAGTGATACGAGAGCTCCACAGGGGACTGTGCTCTCTCCTTTTCTCTTCACCTTATACACCACTGACTTTCAGTACAACACTGAGTCATGCCACCTGCAGAAATTCTCTGATGACTCAGCTGTTGTCGGGTGCATAACAGGAGGAGAGCAGGGGGAGCACAGGGCACTGGTAGACAGATTTGTGGAGTGGACAGAGCAGAACCACCTGAGGCTGAACGTCAGCAAGACCAGAGAGATGATGACTGACTTCAGGAAGAAGAGGACGCCTTCTCAGCCATTGCAGATTAGGGGGGTGGTTGAGGACTACAAATACCTGGGTGTCAGGATCAGAAATGGGCCAGACTAGAGATCCAATACCGATGCTGTGCATAAGAAGGGGATGAGCAGACTGTACTTCCGAAGGAAGCTGAGATCCTTCAACATGTGCAGCAGGATGCTGGAGCTTTTCTTCTAGACCATTGTCACCAGTGCCATCTTCTTTGCTGCTGTCTGTTGGGGTAGCAGTATCAGGGCCAGCGACACCAATAGACTTGACAAGATTATAAAGAGGGCTGGTTCTGTAATTGGTCTCAGGCCGGAGACCTTTGAGACAGTGGTGGAGAGGAGAACACTAAATACTGCCACTGCCACTGTAGTGTTCTCTGGGCCCCTCCCCAATCTGACCAGTGATGACATGTTTAGTCGCTCGTCATCCTTGAACCGCTGGCTGTCTGTGTGGTGTCCTAAAAATGACGTGGGCTACATTGACAATTGGAGCTCTTTTTGGGGAAAACCTGGTCTTATGAGACGAGACAGCACGAGACGAGACAGCATTCATCCCACTTTGGATGGTGCTTCTCATTTATCTAACAATCTGGCATCTTTTTTATCCAAATTTCCAAAACCATGACTACTCAGAGTTGGGACCAGGAAGCAGAGTCGCAGTCTTATACGCCTCTCTGCAGCTCCTCTTCATCCGCCACCCCTCAGCTTAGCCCCTGTCTTCCCCATCAGAGAATCGTTGTCTGCTCCCTCCAAAGTAAATAAAAATATAATGTATAAGCATCCCAAAGTGATAAAGCAAAATATTGGTAAAACTCAAATTAAACATAAAGCCTCTAAACTGAATGATTTGGCCTCTGTTCCTCCTCATAATTTAAAAATTAAGTGTGGTTTATTAAATATTAGGTCTCTAACTCCCAAGTCTCTGTTAGTCCATGATCTGTTAATTGATCTGTTAATTGATCATCAAATTGATTTAATTTCCCTTACAGAGACTTGGTTAGGGCAAGAGGATTATGTTGGTTTAAATGAATCAACTCCCTCTGGTTATTTAAACTGTCAAAATCCCAGAAGTTCTGGTCGTGGAGGAGTAGCAGCAACAATTTACCATTCCAAATTACTAGTTAATGTAAAGCAAAAAACATGTTATAATTCCTTTGAGGGCCTGGTCCTCAGTGTTGGGCACTTTAGCAATTTCAGGTTAAACCCAATTTTATTTGCCATAGTTTATCGTCCCCCATCAACCTATTCAGAATTTTTATCCGAATTTGCTGATTTCTTAGCTGATTTAGTGCTGAAATCTGATAGAATAATTATAGTAGGGGACTTTAATATACATGTGGATGTAGATAGTGACGGCCTTAATGTGGCTTTTAATTCAATATTAGACTCGATTGGGTTTTCTCAGAAAGTAGGAAATTCTACTCATTACCTCCACCATACATTGGACCTTGTTCTGACATATGGCATAGAAATAGAAAATCTTGTAGTGTCTCCTCATAACCCTGTACTGTCAGACCATTGTCTGTTAACCTTTGATTTTACTATTTCTGACTATTTGGCTCCTAAAGAAAAATATTATCACAGTAGATGCCTCTCAGATGATGCTGTTTCCAAATTTATGCAGATTGTTTCCTCTATGCCATGTGTCAACACAACGGAAATAAGCTATAGACAGCTTGCTCCTTCTGTAATTGATAACATGGTGGATAGTGTTTCAGCTTCTCTGCATCAGGCTCTAGACTTGGTGGCCCCCTTAAAAAAGAAAAAGTCTAATCAGAGATTTTTAACTCCTTGGTTCAACACAGAAACTCGTAGCTTAAAACAGAAGACTCGTCAATTAGAAAGAAAATGGCGCTCTACTAATTTAGATGAAATCTATTTAGCTTGGAGAAATCATCTTTTAATTTATAAAAAATCTCTTAGAAAAGCTAGAACGAGTTATTACTCTGCATTAATAGAAGAGAACAAGAATAATCCCAGGTTTCTTTTCAGTACTGTAGCCAGGTTGACAAAGAGTCAGGACTCTGTCAATCCTAGCATCCCCTTAGAGCTTACTAGTCAGGACTTTATGAACTTTTTCAATAATAAAATTTCATCCATCAGAGATAAAATCAATCAGATTCTTCCCACAGTTAACTTAAATACTGTAACTATTACAACTCCTTCTATTGATGTCTGTCTTGATGAGTTTACTCCAATCGACCTTTGTGAGTTAGACAAAATAGTTTCCTCATCCAAACCTTCAACTTGTCTTTTAGACCCTATTCCTACCAGGTTATTTAAAGAAGTCTTCCCACTTATTGGTAGCTTTATTCTTCATATAATCAATTCTTCATTAACTTTAGGCCATGTACCGCAGGCTTTTAAAACGGCTGTAATTAAACCCTTACTCAAAAAGCCAACGCTAGATCCAGGAGCTTTAGCTAACTATAGACCAATCTCTAATCTCCCTTTCATTTCAAAAATCTTAGAAAGAGTTGTTGCTACGCAATTATTTGACCACCTGCAGGGAAATGGTTTACTTGAAGAGTTTCAATCTGGGTTTAGAATCCATCATAGTACTGAAACAGCCTTAGCGAAGGTCACTAACGACCTCCTCATTGCATCTGATAATGGACTAGTTTCTGTACTTGTCCTTTTAGATCTTAGTGCAGCTTTTGATACTATTGATCATAATATTCTACTTGATAGATTAGAACACTATGTTGGACTTAATGGAACTTCATTGCAGTGGTTTAGATCTTATTTATCTGATAGGTTCCAGTTTGTTCATGTAAATGATGAGTTTTCTTTTAGCTCAAAGCTTAGTCATGGAGTTCCACAGGGATCTGTGCTAGGCCCTACTCTTTTTAGTTTATATATGCTTCCGTTAGGCAACATTATTAGAAAGCACTGTATACATTTTCCTTGTTATGCAAATGACACACAATTATACCTCTCAATGAAGCCAGATGATACTAATCAATTAGCCAAGTTAGAAGCCTGTCTTAAGGAAATTAAAGCTTGGATGACTTGTAATTTCCTGCTATTAAATTCAGATAAGACTGAAGTCATCCTTGTTGGTCCAAAAAACCTTAGAAATTCCTTTCCAAATCAAACTTTCAGTTTGGATGCAGTTACTCTTTCTCTTAATAGCTCTGTGAGGAACCTTGGAGTTATTTTTGATCAGGATTTGTCCTTCAATTCACATATTAAATTTGTTTCTAAGACTGCCTTCTATCATTTGCGTAATATTGCCAAGATTAGGAGCATCTTGTCTCAGAGTGATGCTGAGAAGCTGATCCACGCTTTTGTTAGCTTGAGATTAGATTATTGTAATTCTTTATTATCAGGCTGTCCTAAAACATCTTTAAAAAGTCTTCAGCTGATCCAAAATGCTGCAGCAAGAGTTTTAACAGGTACTAGAAAGAGAGATCATATCTCTCCGGTTCTGGCCTCCCTTCAATGGCTTCCCATAGAGTTTAGAATTAAGTTTAAAATCCTTCTTCTTACTTACAAAGCTTTAAACAATCAGGCTCCTTTTTATTTAAAAGATCTGATACTACCGTATCATCCTAACAGAGCACTACGCTCCCAAAATGCAGGATTACTTGTAATACCTAGAATCTCCAAAAGTACAATGGGAGGCAGAGCCTTCAGTTATCAAGCTCCTCTCCTGTGGAATCAGCTGCCAATCTGGATTCGGGAGTCAGACTCGATCTCTGTTTTTAAGAATAGGGCTAAAACCTACCTTTTTGATATAGCCTACAATTAGGGAGGGATCATGTGTTTCTGAACCCTCCCTTAGTTATGCTGCTAATAGGTTTAGTCAGCCGGGGGACCTCCAGTAATGCACTGGGCCTCACTCCTTTCCTCACTCTCTATGAAATATTTTTTTTTGCTGGTCATTAACATTTGTTTGTTCTCTCCCATAGATTGAGTCCCCATCGTGCTGTTTGCCCTCTACATGTCTGTTCTTTTCTTCTTCTCTATCCCCTCACCCCCCAGCCAGTCGCAGCAGATGACTGCCCCTCCCTGAGCCTGGTTCTGCTGGAGGTTTCTTCCTGTTAAAAGGGAGTTTTTCCTCTCCACCGTCGCCAAGTGCTTGCTCACAGGGGATGACCTGATTGCTGGGGTCTTTCTGCAACTGTGGGGGTCCCCCCTACAGTTGATAGTGCTATGAGATGACTGTTGTTGTGAAATGGCGCTATATAAATAAAGTTGAATTGAATTGAATTGAATTGAAATAAACTGTGATCCATCATGGACAATCCTGATCACCCCCTCCACCACACACTGGACAGACAGCGGAGCACTTTCTCCAGCAGACTACTACAGTTTCGCTGTCGAACAGTTAGGTACAGGGAATCTTTCCTGCCACATGCCATTTCACTGTACAATAACTCACTATGATGTTGTATTCTGGTCATAACTATGCTGCACCTTATAGTCTAACTGGTACCTCACATTTCACTCTGTTCTGATAGTCCTGCATTGTGCAGTGGGTATGATTCATGTGTTTATACGGGTCACCATCTATTCAGCTATGATGTATATAGGCTTTAATAGAAGTGCTAGTTTTACTTTCCATGGGTAATCCCTTTGTCTGTCATGTGTGTGTTTCCATCATTTGGTTGTCTACTGTCATGCTGCTGTTACACTGCAATTTCCCAGTTTGGGATCAATAGAGTATATCCATCCATCCATAGATAGATAGATACATACATACTTTATTTTGAACAAAAAAGTAAAAAAACAAAAAAAACAAATGACAAGTGCAATAAAAGTGACAGTATACAATACTCGAAAGGGAGAAGGAAGAAGTGAACACTTATTTACTCCAACTCCTCTTTTCCCTAAATACAATCCATGTGAAATATATACAGATTACCTCATTTAAGACCCTAAGTAGACAATTAACTATATTTTGTACATATCAACATTGATACCCATCCATCCCAACATACATACAGTCCATACATCAAAACCCAGCACCAAACAACACAGATATACACAGTACTGTCCCACCTACCATAGTGTCCCAGAGTGAGCATAGTTTATCGTACATATAAATACTACCCCTCTAACATATGTTCTTTCAGCAAATAATGTTTATACCTATTTTTGAATTGCTTTCTGTTTGTACGTAGTTTCAGTTCCAGCTCCAGACCTGTTCCACAAATCCACCCCACAGATAGATATGCACATACTTTTCTTAGTTGTTCGTACCTTAGGTTTTGTAAAGTTTAAGTCTTCTCTCAAATTATAATCACTGTCTCTTTTTTTGAATATTTTTTGTATATTAGTTGGGAGTTGATTACTAATTGCCCTGTACATTACTTGTGCTGTCTTAAATTTAACTAAGTCCATGAACTTTATGACATGTGACTTTAAAAACAACGAGTTGGTATGGTCTCTATATCCAACATTATTTATTATCCTTATAGCTTTTTTTTGTAATGTGCATATTGGCTGTAGGTTGGTCCTGTAGGTGTTTCCCCAGACCTCAAGACAGTAGTTAAGATATGGTAGAAACAGTGAATTGTACAGTAAGAACAATGATTTATAGTCCAAGATGTGTCTTGTTTTCCCCAGTATCCCTATACATTTTGCCAACTTGGCCCGGATGTGACTGATGTGAGGTTTCCAGCAGATTTTATTGTCTAGCGTCACCCCCAGAAACTTATTTTCCTGTACCGTTTCTATTCTGGTATCATCTATCGTTACCATTATTTCATGATTTATTTTATAATTTCCAAGCAACATAATCTTTGTTTTTTTTTTTTCATATTTAGAGATAATTTATTTTTGTTGAACCACTGAGTTAACCTTTTCATTTCAGTTGTGACCACCTCTAAAACCTGCTGCAAATTCTCACCAGTGCAAAGGATATTTGTGTCATCCGCAAACAAAGTAAATTTCAGAATTTTTGATACTTGGCATATGTCACTTATACAGTTAGGCCCAGAAATATTTGGACAGTGACACAATCTTCATGATTTGGGCTCTGCATGCCACCACATTGGATTTGAAATGAAACAACTACAGCGGAATTGAAGTGCAGACTTTAAGGTTTAATTCAAGGGGTTGAACAAAAATATATGATTAAACATGTAGGAATTGTAGCTATTTTTATACAAAAGCTCCTCATTTTAGGGGCTCAAAAGTAATTGGACAAATAAACATAACCCTAAGTAAAATGTTACTTTTCAATATTTTGTTGAGAATCCTTTGCAGGCAATGACTGCCTGAAGTCTGGAACCCATGGACATCACCAAATGCTGGGTTTCCTCCTTTGTGACGCTTTGCCAGGCCTTTACTGTAGCTGTCTTCAGTTGTTGCTTGTTTGTGGGTCTTTCTGCCTTAAGTTTTGTCTTGAGCAAGTGAAATGAATGCTCGATTGGGTTGAGATTTGGTGATTGACTCGGCCATTGCAGAATATTCCACTTCGTTGCTTTGAAAAACTCCTGGGTTGCTTTTGCAGTTTTGGATCATTGGTGAAGCGCCGTCCAATCAACTTTGCTGCATTTGGCTGAATCTGAGCAAAAAGTATATCCCTATACACTTCAGAATTCATCCGGCTGCTTCTGTCTTTTGTCACATCATCAATAAACACAAGTGACCCAGTGCCATTGGAAGCCATGCATGCCCATGCCATCACACTGCCTCCACCATGTTTTGTTACTTAGATTTTTATTAGTTTTTCAACTTAAATCATATACACACACACATAGAGAAAAAGCATATATAAAAGAAAAAAAGGAACCTGTCCCATTGACATCAACAGAAAAAACAAATCAATAATATCTACTGCTCGAGTCCGACATTAACTCTTGTTCCTCCTCATAGTCCACATTATTTCTTTGAAGTCCATTTATCTATCGCCATTTCGGGATTTGTATATTGTCCATTTTTCCCACTTCTCGTCAAATTCATCTTCTTGTAGTCGTAATTTGTGTGTTAGTTTTTCCATTATGTAGATGTCTTCTATAATAGCCCAGTATTGTTCCTTTGTAGGTGGTTCTTTCTTCAACCAATTCCTTGTTATGGCTTTTTTACCCGCTACTAACAATATTTTGACAAGGTATCTATCACTCCCAGAGATGTTTGCCTCTGTTAGATTACAAAGATAAAGTATCTTACAGGTCATAGGGATCTTGTATCTTATTATCTTCTGTAACATTTCACTTATCTCCCAAAATTCAGTTATTCTCTTACACTTCCAAAAAACATGTGTATGATCCACATCATATTCACCACATTCTCTCCAACACTTCTGAGGTTGGTTGAGTTGTTTATTTTTCATCTTTGGTGTGATAAAATAACGCACTAAGTTTTTCCAGGCAAATTCCCTCCAAATCCGCAAACTGGTGGATGAGTGGTGAGTCTTACATATATTTTGCCATTCATCTTCTGTGATTTCTATATCCATTTCTTTCTCCCACTTCTTTTTTATATACTTGGTTGTATGCTTATTATTTAGATTTAATGCCTTATACATTGATGATATAAATTTCTTTTCGTTTTCTTTATATGCTTTAATTATAACTTTTATCACGTCATTCACTTCTTTGGAGGGATCTACCCGGATTACTTTTGTGTAGTAGTCTCTTAATTGGAGATATCTGAAAAAATCAGAGGTCCCCAATTCATATTTTTCTTTTAAATTCTGATAACTCTCCAACTTTCTTTTCTAGAGTGCACCAAGCTGTGGCTCCTTTTTCTGTCCATCTTTTAAATCTTTGGTCATATTGATTTGGTTTAAAGTTTTTATTGTATCCTACCCAATTCAGAATTTTTATGTCTTCCTTAATCTTATATCTTTTTAAAAATTTTAAACCATGTGTCTAATGTATGTTCACTGATTGAATCCATTTCATGTTTGACTTTCTTATGCCAGTCTTTATCTCCAATCAGAGTTTGAATCGGAATATTTGATACTACTTTTTCTATATCTTTCCATTTTGCTACAAAATTTGGGTTACACCAACAATACAAAGGTCTTAATTGAGCAGCATAAAAATATTCCTTTAATTTTGGTAATGCCATTCCACCTAGGTTTTTGGAAAGCTGGAGAGTCTGATATCTAACTCTGGGTCGTTTACCTCCCCGAATAAACCTGGATATTGTTTTGTCCCATTTTATAAATTGGTCTGGAGCGATCTCTACTGGTAGTGATTGGAATAGATAGAGAAATCTGGGTAGTATATTCATTTTAACTATTTCGATTTTTGAATTAAAGTCCAGTGGTAGAGTTGCCCATCTTTCTATATCTTTCTGTATATCTTGATATACTTTTTCATAATTTATATTGAATAATTCAGAGAGGTCTTTTGTTAGTGTTACTCCCAAGTATTTGATTTGCCTCATATTCCAGCTAAGTGTATAAGATTTCTGAATTGTTATTGAGGGTGTATAATTAATTGTAAGTATCTGAGTTTTAGAAATATTTATTTTATATCCTGACAGATGGCCATATGTTTCAAGGAGTTTCATCACTATGGGAAGTGTTGTGTCTGGTTGCTCGAGGAAGATCATCACATCATCAGCAAAAAGTCCAATTTTATGTTCTACTCCTTTGATTGTGACACCTTTAAGTTTCTCATTTTGTCGAACCACTTGAGCCAGTGGTTCAATGTATATGGCAAAGAGAGCCGGTGATAGGCAGCATCCTTGTCTTGTGGATCTTTGTAGATGTATTTTACTGGTTAAGCTTCCATTTAGTTTTATTCTGGCCGTAGGTTCTTTGTAAAGTGTTTTAATCACCTGTATTGATTTTTCATTAAATCCTAACCGCTCTAGCACCAAATATAAATATTTCCAGTTCACACAATCAAATGCCTTTTCAGCATCTATACTCATCAAGACAGTACTTTGTTTGTTGTGGCACTCATACTTATCTTTATCTGCTTTGGGAATGACTGTTATTATTGCTTGTGACCATGTTGGTGGGATTTTATTTTTTGAGAGTGTCCAATTAAAGGATGTCTGGAGCAGTGGAATTAGTTCTTCTTTAAACAGTTTGTACCATTCTGCTGGATATCCATCACTCCCTGGAGATTTATTATTTTTTAATGAATTTATTGCTTCTTCTACCTCCTTTTCTGTAATTTTGGCTGTTAATCTATCATTTTGTAAGGTGCCAATTGCCGGTAAATCCAAATCATTTAAAAAAGATCTCATTTCATCTTCCTCTGCCGCAGGTGTTTGTGTATGTAATTTTTTTTATAGTACTGGTAGAATATTCTTTCTATCTTTTCTGGATCATCAGTTATCTTCTTAGTTAGTGGGTCTTTGATTTTGTGTATTGTATTTATCGCCTGTTTTCTTATACGTTTTGCTAATAATTTTGTAGATCTCAAGCCCGTTTCATAATAGTTCTGTTTTAAGAATAAGTTTCTTTTCTCAATTTCATTCAGTAGTATATCATCTATTTTCTTTTTGGTTTCCTTGATTTGTTGAAATGTCTCCTGATCATCTGTGTCTTGATATTTCTTCTCATATTCCTTTAACTTCTCTGAGTATTTCTTATAGGTTTCCAATCTTACTCTTTTCAATAATGCCGTTTTTGCTATTAATTTTCCTCGAACAACCACCTTCAAAGCATCCCACAGTATGGTTGGATCCACTTCTCCATTATTGTTTTCTTCGATATATTGTTTAATTTCTATTTTTATATCCTCTACCAATTCTTTGTTGTTCAGTGTTCCCACATTGAGTCTCCAACATGTTTGTCTCTTTCGGGCATTTATCTGAATTTTTATATATACAGCATTATGGTCTGAAATATCCGCTCCTCCTATTTTGCATTCATCTACCCTATACTTATCACCTATATTTATAAAGAAGTGATCTATCCTCGAGTGGACCTTGTGGGTAGCCGAGTAGTGAGTATAATCTTTTTCATATGGATTGAGACTCCTCCAAATATCAATCATACCCATCTCTTCTAGTTGCAGTTTTAAAAATTTTGTCAAATGTTTTTTGTTTCTCTTTAAACTTGTTGTATCCAGGGCATGATTCATAATTATGTTAAAATCCCCTCCACAAATTAGAATTCCCTCTGTTTCTGTTGCAATATTATCAAAGAGAAATTTGAAAAAATGTTTATCACTTTCAGGAGGAGCGTAGACATTTACCAGGGTGACTGGTTCATTTTCCAGCTTCCCTTTCACCAGTATATATCTTCCCTCTTTATCCCCGATTTCTTTTCCAAATTCAAACTTAGTTGTATTTGAGATTAATATCAGGACTCCTCTTTTATGTCCCTGTTTGCATGAGCTGTAAAATGAGTTTCTAAATCCTAATCTTTTAAATTTTTCATGTTCTTTTTGAGATAAGTGAGTGTCTTGTAGAAACGCAATTTCCACCTTTTCTTTCTTCACTTTTGTTAAGACTTTTGCTCTCTTTATAGGTGTATTTAGACCATTTACATTTAGCGATATAATCTTAAGACTATTTTTTATCATAGCACTTAAACCCTGTTTTCATATGCTTCCCCGAGCAGTTTGAACCAGAACTATGCACATATTTGAACATCACAGTAAGAACATAAACCAAAAGTAGCTTCCACCTGGGGGTCTCTCGGTTTCCCCCCGTGTCCCTGTTGGTAGGTGGATAGGAAATCCTCTTCTTCAATAAGGGCCCATCCCTAGACTGAGAAAACCATTCTACTGATGGATCCCCCCCTCAGTCTAATTAAGTCCAACATTTACATATGAACTCTCAGTCTATTTATGAATTAAGAAGAAAAGAAAAGGATAAGCATAAGGCCATACAATATTACAAACTCTTATTATATATTCGAGAAAAAAACTTTTTTTTTATATATTCCCTTGTTTTTTATGAATAGAGTTGAGTCTATATCTCAGTGGGTGAGAACGTTGTTCTTTTACCCCATTTGGAGATTCGATTCTTCACCTCCAACTTTTACGCACACGAGTCTTACCATTGTAGTTCGTTATTTAACCCCTGAAGTTATCCGCCTTCCTCGTTGCTATTTCCTTTGAAATTCACGCAGTTTCTCCTTCACTCGGTGTACTGTATCCCGGCTCAGGGACACAGCTGTCCCGCCGCCTTTCTTCATCTCTCCGCCTCTCACTCGTTGCCACCCCGACGCTCCGCAGTTCTCTCCCTCGCTGCTGCCGTCTGTGTTATTCGGCATGTCCAGTTGGAGTCCCCTCGCTCTTACGTCCCGTGCAGCTTCCTCAGCGTTGTTGTAATTCTTTACTCCATCACTCCAATAAATTCGTATTTTTGTGTATGGAGTTTGGAAGCGTATGTTCCTGTCTTTTAGCGTCTTCTTAATGTCACGATATGCTCTGCGTTTCTGTACAACTTCAGCAGGGTAATCATGGTCAAACTGAATGCGTGCATCGCCCACTTTAATTTTCTTCTGCCACGCTTTTTTTTAGCACCATGTCCTTGATTTCGAATGTCTGAAAATGAACCACTATTGCCCTTGGTTGAGCACCTGTCCTCGGTTCCTGCGGCGGGGTTCTGTGAGCGTGTTGACTCTGCAGACTGAAATCCCCGGAGATCTCCAGCTCTCTCTTCAATAATTGCTCCAGGTAGTTCTTCATGGAGCTTCCCTCAGTTTTTTCCGGTAGGCCGAAGATGCGGACGTTATTTCTCCGAGACCTTGCTTCAAGGTCTACCATTTTATCTTGCATGTAACTTGTCTGCTTTAGCATCTTTAGCAGCATCTCATTAGCCTCCGTGTTCCACTCTTCCAGCTCAGATATGCGACCCTGGGCCTCGGTTATACTCGCCTTTTGATCCTGTACTTCTTTGTTGCATTCTGTGAATTTATGGTCCATATCTTGTCTGAGGGATGTAATTTCTTGTATCACTTCCTTCTTTATTTCGTCTTTAAAATATGTCATTTCCTCATGCAGATTTTGTTGCAGTGCTTTTATATCCTTGCTCATGCTGGCTAGTCCCACCTGTAGGGCCTCGGTGTGATCGTGGTCCATTTTCCCCGCTGTGGTGTCTTCAGAATCACTTTTGTTGCGCTCGGTGGCTCCCTCTTCTTCAAGCTGTCTTGTAGGTGACTTCTTAGTGCTTTTACGGCCTCTGCGTATATTTCCGCCACTCATTTCTATAATATTTTATCTATATAACTCGAGTTGTGTGTTCTAAATGGCGTTTGAATCTAGAGACTGATACGAGCTCTTAACTGCACGGCCATTCACGACGCCATCTTCCAGGAAGTCGCCTCCACCATGTTTTACAGAAGATGTAGTGCTTTGGATCATGAGCTGTTCCAATTCTTCTCCAAACTTTTTTCTTCCCATCATTCTGGTACAGGTTGATCTTAGTCTCATCTGTCCAAAGAATGCTGTTCCAGAACTGGGCTGGCTTCTTCAGGTGGTTTTTGGCAAAGTCAATTCTGGCCTTTCTATTTTTGAGGCTGATTCATGGTTTGCACCTTGTGGTGAATCCTTTGTATTTACTCTCATGAAGTCTTCTCTTTATGGTAGACTTAGATACTGATACACCTACTACTTCCTGGAGAGTGTTCTTCACTTGAGTGGATGTTGTGAAGGGGTTGTTCTTCACCATGGAAAGGATTCTGTGATCATCCACCACTGTTGTCTTCCGTGGACGTCCAGGCCTTTTTGAGTTCCCAAGCTCATCAGTGCACTCTTTTTTTCTCAGAATGTACCAAACTGTTGATTTGGCCACTCCTAACATTTCTGCTATCTCTCTGATGGATTTCTTCTTTTTTTTCAGTCTCAGGATGGTCTGTTTCACCTCCATTGAGAGCTCCTTTGACCGCATGTTGTGTGTTCACAGCAACAGCTTCCAAATGCAAACGCCACACCTGGAATCAACTCCAGACCTTTTAACTGCTTAATTGATGACAGGTTAACGAGGGAAGAGCCCATGCAGCCTTGTTATTTTTTTTTTTTTTTTGCAGCCTTCTGAGTCAATTGTCCAATTACTTTTGGTCCCTTGAAAAAGAGGCGGCTTCGTATTAAAGAGCTGTAATTCCTAAACCCTTGCTCCAATTTGGATGTGAATACTCTCACATTACAGCTGAGAGTCTGCACTTTAAGCCCATATTGATTATATAATTGTATCCTGAATATGTTTTCGTAAACAGCTAAAATACCAAAACTTGTGTCACTGTCCAAATATTTTTGGGCCTAACTGTATATAAGAAAGAGTTTGGGTCCCAAAACTGACCCCTGGGGCACACCACAAGAGATGTTCATGAAGAGTTATTTGTGCTCACCAATTTGTACAAATTGTTGTCTGTTACTTAAATAACTTTCCACCCAACTCAGTCCGACCCCTCTTATCCCATACCTTTCCAATTTTCTCACTAAACTTCTGTGGTCGATGGTGTCAAAAACTTTCTTTAAATCTGTAAATACTCCTACAGCAAACTTTTTTTTATCTATACAACTAGTAATTTCTTCTATAAGTTCGATCAGGGGCGGCGCGGTGGCGGAGTGGTTAGCACTGCGTTAGCACAGCAACTCACCCTTGACCGGGGGATCCTGGGTTCGATCTCAGCCCCCGACTCAGTGATCTGTGTGGAGTTTGCATGTTCTCCCCGTGTCTGCATGGGTTTACTCCGGGATTTTTCCGGTTTCCTCCCATATGCCAAAAACATGCAAGTTAGGTTAATTGGCATCAAATTGGGGATTCTAAATTGTCCTTAGATATGACTGTGAGAGTGAATGGTTGTCTGTCTCTCTGTGTTGGCCCTGCGATGGACTGGCGATCTGTCCAGGGTGCACCCTGCCTCTCACCCAAAAAAGATGCTGGGATAGGCTCCAGCCCCCCCGCGACCCGAAAAGAATTAAGCGGAAGAAGATGAATGAATGAAAAAAAGTTCTAACAGTGCCAAAGGTGTAGATTTGTCTGCTCTAAAACCATACTGGCTGTCTGTAAGGAGGTTGTTTTTTTCAATGAAATCATCCAGTCTCTTAGTGAAGATTTTTTTCAAGTATTTTGGAGAACTGTGAGAGTAAAGAGACCGGCCTGTAATTTGTGAAATAATGACTGTCTCCTGTTTTGTATAGTGGTATTACTTTTGCTATTTTCATTTTGTTTGGAAATTTACCAGTTTGAAATGACAGGTTACAGATGTGGGTGAGTGGTTTAACAATTCCTTCAATTACTTTTTTCCACTATTGTCATGTCAGTTTCATTCCAGTCAGTTGATTTTTTGTTCTTAAATTTACTCACAGTCTCGATAATTTCCTTTTCAGTAACTGCACCCAAAAAGATTGTGTTTGGATTTCTATCTTCTATTTCATTTACAGAACCACTGTTGTTTGTTTCTGGTGTCACTATTGATTTTGCTAATTCAGGACCAATGTTTACAAAAAATTTATTGAAACCACTGACCACATCCTCCATATTATTTTTCAAATTGTCATTTTCAATAAAATATTCTGGATAATTAGCATTCTTAGGTCAGTTACTAATAATCCCATTGAGTACTTGCCATATTCCTCTTAAGTTATTTTTATTATCCTCTAATATTCTGTTGTAGTATTCTTTCTTACAAGTCCTCTTTATATTAGTAAGCTTTTTATATCTTTTATATTTGATCTCAGCCTCCACCATTTTGCACTTAATGAATTGTTTATATAATGTATTCTTTTTACATGCATTTAGTAACCCCTTGGTGACCCAAGGAATATTTTTGTTTTGTTGTCTGTCACTGTATTGTTTTATAGGATAGTTTTTATTGTACAATGATTGAAATATTTGCAAAAATTTATCATGCGCTTTATTTATATCATTTTCATCACAAACTATCTTCCAGTCTTGCATTAATAATTCCTTTGCCAGTAAATACATAAATTCTTCAGTTCTTATTCTCTTATATTTAATATTTTTGGTATACTTTTTCTTCCTATAATCACACTGAGACAACAAAAATCGGCAGGTGGTCACTGATATCATTCAATAAAAGCCCACTCATGATATTATTTTCCATAATGTTTGTGAACATGTTATCTATTAGTGTGGCACTGTGTGACGTGATTCTGCTAGGTCCGGTAATTGTTGGATGTAAGCCCATACTGTACATTGTGCTGATAAATTCTTCTGTCAAACTATGTTGTTTTGAATTCATAAGATCTATATTGAAATATCCACAGATGAACATAACTTTATAAGTAAGTTTTGCATACATTTTTTCCATCCAGTCCTTAAATAAATCAATGTTTGATCCAGGTGTTCTATATACATAGCTCACTACCATATTCTTCACATTGTCCAGACAAATTTCTATTGTAATACATTCAAATAAATCATCCACAGTTACTGACAGATTTTCAACAACCTTGTAATGCAAGCTCTTGTCAACATAAATTGCAACTCCTCCTCCTTTTTTCACTTTTCTATTTATATACTGTAATTTAATTCATAGCCATCCATGGTAAAATCCACTCCTTTCTCTTCACTGAGCCACGTCTCTGATATTGTCACAATATTGAATGGCTGTTTAAACTGATGTAAATAATCTTTAATGTTATTAAAGTTGGCATAGAGACTTCTGCTGTTGAAGTGGATCATAGAAATATTGAAATCAGATGTGACCATTGTATTAAAACTGTTCATCCGTGTAGTAACTACAGTTATTATTGATGGAGCTAAATAAATTATTATCAGGGTCTATGTTATATTCTACGTCCTGTGGGTTGTGATCCGTATATATATAGATAGATACATACATACATACATACTTTATTTCGAACAAAAAAGTATAACAAAAACAAAACAAATGACAAATGCAATAAAGTAACAGTATATTCAAAAACTTTCAGTTCCACCTATCTATCTACCTACCTACCTACCCCCTTAGAGAATCTCTGGGGTATTGTCAAGATGAAGATGAGAGACACCACACCCAACAATGCAGATGAGCTGAAGGCCGCTATCAAAGCAGCGTGTGCCTTCGTAACCCCTCAGCAGTACCACTGGCTGACTGCCTTCAAGCTATGCCACACTGATGTAGTAATTCATGCAAAAAGGAGCCCCGACCAAGTACTGTGTGTGTACATGGACATACTTTTCAGTTGGCCAAAATTTCTATTAAAAATCTTTTTTTTTTAGATTCATTTTATGCAATATTCTATTTTTTGAGAAAATGAATTTGTAGTCTTCACGACCTATACGCTAGGGGTGTCCAATCATGTGCCATGGAGGCCAAGACCCGGCAGGTTTTCTCTTCTACCCAGTTTCTTCAGCAAGTGTTTGCACTTATGAGCAATTAGTGGGAAGAAATTCAATGAAATCTGCTGTTGAAGATACTGGTTGGAGGTAAAGCCTGCAAGGTCTTGGCCCTCCATGGCACATGATTGGACGCCACTGCTATAAGCCATAACCACCAAAATTAAAAGAAATAAACACTTGAAATATATCACCCTCTGTGTAATGAACCTAAATAATACAGGAGTTTCATTTTCTGAAGTGAATTACTGAAATACATCAACTTTTCTTTGACATTCTAATTTATTGGGATGCACCTGTATATTTAGTGATTTTTTAGCTCTTGATATCAATCAATCAATCTTTATTCGGATAGATTAAAAGTACAGATTAAAAGAAACAGAATAATATAACAAAGGGGGAAAGAAAATCAAACAAGGTCAAATTAGACAAAAACTCCTCTGATTATACAGTTCAACATAAGTTATCCGAAATGGGTGATGGCTGAAGCCGCAGCTTATATTGCCCACCCATATTCCATCCAAGAATTCAAAAGAAAAACAAACAAGCGCAATTACAATTCAGAACAAAGCTAAGACAAAATGTGACAAGAAAACTAAGTAACAACAACGCAGACTGGATATGACAATCCTTATGTAGATTATGTCCTTATACTTAATACACCACAAAGGGAAGATATTTAATGTTCAAACTGATAACTTTTTTTTTTTTTTGCAAAGCCACGCTGTTGTAACATGTGCCCAATGTGGCTTGGCATTGTCCTGCTGGAATAATAAGGGGCGTCCCTGAATAATACATTACTTGGATGGCAGCATATGTTGCTCCAAAACCTGTATGGACCATTCAGCATTAATGTTGCCTTCACAGATGTGCAAGTTACCCATGACATGAGCACGAGCACCCCCTCTCCCCATACTATCACAGATGCTGGCTTTTGAACTTTCTGGATGGTTCTTTTCCACTTTAGCCTGAAGAACACGATGTCCATGATTTCCAAAAACAATTTGAAATGTGAACTCATCAGACCATAGCACACTTTTCTACTTTGCATCAGTCCATCTCAGATGAGCATGGGCCCAGAGCAGTCGGTGGTATTTCTGGGTGTTATTAATGGCTTTCACTTTGTGTGGTGGTGTTTTAACTTGCACTTGTAGATGTAGTTATGAACTGTGATAACTGGCAATGGTTTTCTGAAGTGTTCCTGACCCCATATGGTAATATCCTTAACAGAATGATGGCAGTTTTTAATATAGTGCCACCTGAGGGATCAAAGGTCACAGGCTGGTTTTTGGCCTTGATGCTTACATGCAGAAATCACTCCAGATTCTCTGAATCTGCTAATATTATGGACTGTAGATGATGAAATCCCTAAATACCTTTCAACTGTATGTTGAAAATGTTGTTCTCAAACTGTTGACCCACGCACTTGTTCACAAAGTGGTGAACCTCACCCCACCCTCCCTTGTAAAGGACTGAGCCTTTTGGGGATGCTCCTTTTATACCCAATCATGACACTCACCTCTTTCAAATTAACCTGTTCCCCCATGGAATGTTTCAAAAAGTGTTTTTGAGCATTCCTCAACGTTCCCAATCTTTTCTTGCTTCCGACCCAGCTTTTCTGCAATGTCATTGCAAAAAATTCTCCAAGTCAAAGGCACTGAATACAAATGAATGAATATTTGCAACAAAACAAAGTTTATCAGTTTGAACATCAAATATATTGTCTTTGTTGTGAATTCAATTGAATATAGATTGAAAAGGATTTTTAAATTATGGTAGTTTGTTTTTTATTTACCTTTTACACAATGTCCCAACTTCACTGGAATTGGAGTTGTAAATAAAAAAGAACCAATCATGTGTAGCAACTTCCAACAGTGAACTGTAAAACATGAACTACAACACAAACATTCATGCTGTTGCATTTGCTTGCTTGTAAAGCAGCTCTCTTTTGGATGAAAGAAGCTACTGTGGTGAAGTGTAATGACTGAGAATCAGCAGGGTTACAAACATTTTTATCCAAATAATCATGATTATACAGGTGTGTGTACATAGCAAGAAAGTTAAAATCTTCCAGTGTTGTAGTTTTACCTCTTTGTGTGAGAGAGTGAGCTGTTCCTCTAAAGCGCTGCATCGTTCCAATGCGACACGAAGTCGCTCCCGTACCTTTAAAATGTCAAACAGAAGATGAGGACAATAAAAATTTTAGTTTGCAATAATTAACATTGCAAGTCACTTGTTGAACCATACTTGCTAATGTTAAGAGACACAAAGCTGTACCTTTTCATCAAGGGCTTTGTGGTGTTCAAAGAGGGACTTGAGGGCTTTGAGTACTTCCACTTCACTTGAGACACCTGCTGGAGACTGAGCCTGTCTCTTCACCACTGTCATCCTCAGACTACGCTCATGGCGAGACACCAAGCACTCCAAGTGTTCCAACAAGAGCTAGATACACAACAAACTGTGTTAGCAAGTTACAACTTGATGGCACAAACTAATCTGTCATCACCAACACAAATCTGTAACATTTTCATAAAGCAAACATGTGCACACAGTACAATCAACAATCTATTCAAGATAAATCAACATGAGAGGCTATCTATAGGAAGACTTAATGTCTTTGGTTGAAATACTGCCATGACTACACGGTTTGACATGCCCATAAATTATGACAATGGTTGGGATTATAAGGCAGAATCTGATTTGTCAAGCAGTGTTATGGCAACCATTTCGATGCAAAACAGAAACATACAGGAATTTGACAGGTTTTTCAGGGGAAGAGTCTACTAACCCTTGTGTTGTTTCTCTCAGCCTTCAGCTCTGCAATCTCCTCCTCTTTCTCCAGAAGCTGCTCCCTGCAAATGTTCACCTCTTTTGTTAGCGCTGCAAACTCCTACAACAGAAAAGTCCAAACACAGAAACATGTAAACATTACTTACAAAGCTGTTTTTTGTTAACACACTGTTCTTGAGGAAATAAATAAGACTGAATGTGGATGCAAGGACCTTAAGACTTTAAGTAAATGATTTGCAATTCAGATGCTGGCAAAACAGAAAAATGGTTGTCAAAATGTAGGTGTTGTTTGCCCAATGGCTCACAGTACTGTAAATACTACTGTACTTGATCAACCTGCACTATACAACTTATTTTGATCTATAAACAGAAACAAGGTGACAGGTTTTGCATTAACAGTGTCATTGCTAATGCAATGAGACAACTGGGAGTGGAACAATTCAACACAATTGGTTTTGGCTTTGAATCACTGAAGATCAATGAATCACTAAATCCAACCAGGGGGCAGGGGCTCCCCCACAGAAGTTGTGAAAATTATATTTGTGTATGTTAATTAAAAAAAAAAACTGTCCTTGATCACATTAAGACGACACATTTCTTTAACACACCTATCAAATGGAGCTTCACAAATCGCACCTGACCAATAAATATGTCCATCATCGGTGTAAAGTTTTTACTTTCATATGAGAACTACTGTCAGGTTTGTCAGAATAAACACAGTAAGTCTTAACAGTGCACATTGGTCATCATAGAATACAGCTGAGTGGTCACGGTTATATCAAACTAGAAAAGCACTCAAAGAGCGTATACCTCCACCAAGGCTCTTTCTGTCCCTCATACATCACCTCCAAAATGTAATAGGTTTGCAAGTAGGCCATGAGCCAGTTCCAGTAAAAATTGCATCAAAGTTTATCCAGTATTGTTTTGGAGGATTCTTGCTGACACACTGTGAGAAGATAATAGCTTTAGCGGAGGTATGCATTCTTGGATCATTACCAAAATGTTATGGGTTCCTCTGTAGGTCCAGGACCACCTCTGGTGGAAATTTCATCCAAATCCATCCAGTAATTTTTATGTAATCCTGCTGCACAAATACAAACAAGGTCCTTGCTGGAGGTATGCACTTTCAGATCATCACCAAAATTTAATGGGTTCATCCTTGGCCCAAGGGCTCTGGTGAAATTTTCACCAAAATCCATCCAGTAGTTAAAATTTATCCACTGGAGCTCACGCTCATTAGCCCTTGTTAATCCCGGCTCTTCGTTTCAGCTCTACAGAGCTTCGGTCCATTTGTCAGCAGGTGAGTGTAAATGTTATTTTTAAACTAGTTTAAATGCAGTGTTGATATGTTTACTGTACCCTGAGGCTGATTAGCAGCTCAAATTGGAATGAATATTTCTCCCGAGCTGACACGTTTCTCATTCCATTATAAAAAGGCAGCTCACAATATACTCCTTCTGTAATCTTTGCTAGCAGATGTGAATCTAAAAAAACTTGTATTTCTGGTTGTGATCACCATCCTTCATAAGATGGTGATGGGCTACATGAGCCAGTCGTGCACATTTTCAGCATTTTCTTTGTTGAAATTTAGCTAACATTGCCTTAGAAATGCACTGAAATCGTCATTTGTTGATACCTCGCTGTGCCGCCCCGTCTTGCTTTTTCTTGGCATCTTCAGATGGAAAAATGATGTCAATCATCACATAAGGATAAGCCAACTTCATTGTCATTCAGTCCATACAGCCAATCGTGTATAGTAGAACAAAATTACATTTCTTCTATCTACAATGCTAATCACATATATAGAATCAGAGGGGTCACTGCCATGCAAGGCGCCGCCACATTTCCCTCCGCCGTTCCATTATTGCTAAGCACCAAGCTGGATGGCAGGAAGTTCCACTTTTATATGCTCTTTGACATGACCAGTCAGAGAACAACTCATACCGGTTCGGACATCGCCCGGGTTAACAAGGTCAGGAGTTCCTGGCAGCGGAAGGCAAATTACAGAGCTGTGTGGAGGAATCTGATCAGACCTAAATGAAACAGTCATTGTCGCCCCCGACAGACTGCTATGATGATGATGATGACATGACCTGGCTGGGATTTGAACCTCGGCCTCCCGAGTGTGGGGTGGATGCTCTACCAACTAGGCCACCACTCTGATGCACATACTATGCACCCCTGGCATAGAGAGTGACAACCTTGACCTTTTGACCCCAAACCTGTAGTCAGAAGTCATGGTCTCAGAGTGGACCTGTGTACCAGGAATGGTGACTTGGTTCTTTGTTGTTGAGATATAGTTTATAAGCCATTTTGAAGTTGATCTTTGACACTGCGATCTCAAAACCATAGTCAGGTTTCAGGATTACAGGGTGAACCTGTGTACCAAGTTTGGTGGCCCTAAGTTTACTCACTGTATGGGAATAAAGCATAACGAATGCTGACCTTTGACCATTTGACCCAAACCCATAGTCTGAGGTCAGGATCTTAAGGTGAACCTGTGTGCCACGTTTGGTGGCCCTAGCTTTACTTGTTTTATAGGAACAATGCAAATGGAATGCTAACCTTGACCTTTTGACCCTAAACCCATAGTCAGAGGTCAGGATCCCAAGGTGAACCTGCATAACAGGTTTGGTGATCTTAGCATTATTAGTTTTATTGTAACAGCAAATGCAGCATTTACCATTTACCATAGTGCAACTGTAATGTTAACTTTGAACTTTGACCCCTTGACCCCAAACCCACAGTTAGGGTGTAAATCATCCAAGATGTGTATTAGATACAACTACTGTATCAATTTGAAAAGTCTACATAATTTCTTTCAGTAGTTATTGTGTTTAGAAGATGAAGGGAAAAATCTGACCTCTGACCTTTGACCTCAAGGTCAGACTCAGACTCGATCTCTGTTTTTAAGAATAGGGCTAAAACCTACCTTTTTGATATAGCGTACAATTAGGGAGGGATCATGTGTTTCTGAACCCTCCCTTAGTTATGCTGCTAATAGGTTTAGTCAGCCGGGGGACCTCCAGTAATGCACTGGGCCTCACTCCTTTCCTCACTCTCTATGAAATATTTTTTTTTTTTTGCTGGTCATTAACATTTGTTTGTTCTCTCCCACAGATTGAGTCCCCATCGTGCTGTTTGCTCTCTACATGTCTGTTCTTTTCTTCTTCTCTATCCCCTCACCCCCCAGCCAGTCGCAGCAGATGACTGCCCCTCCCTGAGCCTGGTTCTGCTGGAGGTTTCTTCCTGTTAAAAGGGAGTTTTTCCTCTCCACCGTCGCCAAGTGCTTGCTCACAGGGGATCGCCTGATTGCTGGGGTCTTTCTGCAACTGTGGGGGTCCCCCCTACAGTTGATAGTGCTATGAGATGACTGTTGTTGTGAAATGGCGCTATATAAATAAAGTTGAAGGTCATTCAGTGAGAGTGAAATTGCAATATGCACATCATCAGAGTATATCAAACCAAGTTTCAAAACAATCTCTACAAAACTGTAGGAGGAGTTGATTTCACAAGACAGTTACTGTCGATGAAGTGAGGTAAAACTGGAAGTCATAGGTCAGGGGCTATAACTCCTGCAAAAATCATCTGATCAGAACCAAATTGCAATATGCATATCCTCAGTGTATGTCAATCCATGGTACCAAGTTTCAAAATTGGAACAAAACTGTAGGAGGAGTTGATTTCACAAAAGTGGGACAGCCAGATGGATGGACGGACGGACCCATAACATACGGTGGTGTGAAAAAGTGTTTGCCGCCTTCCTGATTTCCCGTTTTTTGTATGTTTGTCACACTTAAATGTTTCAGTTCATCAAACAAAATTAAATATTAGACAAAGATAGCACAAGTAAACACAAAATGCAGTTTTTAAATGAAGGTGTTTATTATTAAGGGTAAAAAAAATTCCAAACCTACATGGCCCTGTGTGATAAAGTGATTATGCCCCCCCCCCCCCCGTTAAAACATAAATTAACTGTGGTTTATCACATCTTTGGAAAGCTGAGTTCAATTTCTCTAGCCACACCCAGGCCTGATTACTGCCACACCTGCTCTCAATCAAGAAAACACTTAAATAGGACCTGCCTGACAAAGTGAAGTAGACACCAAAAAATCCTCCAAAGCTAGACATCATTTTGCGATCCAAAGAAATTCAGGAACAAATGAGAAACAAAGTAACTGAGATCTATCCATCTGGAAAAGGTTATAAAACCATTTCTTAAGCTCTGGGACTCCAGCAAACCACAGAGAGAGCCATTATCCACAAATGGCGAAAACATTGAACAGTGGTGAACCTTCCCAGGAGCGACTGGCCGACCAAAATTACCCCAAGAGTACAGTGACAACTCATCAAAGAGGTCACAAAAGACCCCACAACAACATCCAAAGAACTGTAGGCCTCACTTGCCTCAGTTAAGGTCAGTGTTCATGACTCCACCATAAGAAAGATACTGGGCAAAAATGGCCTGCATGGCAGAGTTCCAAGACGAAGACCACTGCTGAGCAAAAAGAACATAAAGGCTCGTCTCAGTTTTGTCAGTAAACATCTTGATGATCCCCAAGACTTTTGGGAAAATACTCTGTGGACTGGCGAGACAAAAGTTGAACTTTTTGAAAGGTGTGTGTCCCATTGCATCTGGCATAAAAGTAACAGAGCATTTCAGAAAAGGAACACCATACCAACAGTAAAATATGGTGGTGGTAGTGTGATGGTCTGGGGCCGTTTTGCTGCTTCAGGACCTGGAAGACTTGCTGTGGTAAATGGAACCATGAATTCTGCTGTCTACCAAAAAATCCTGAAGAAGAATGTCCGGCCATCTATTCGTGACCTCAAGCTGAAGGGCACTTGGGTTTGGTAGCAGGACAATGGCTATGTTTACATGGACACAAATAACCCGATTAAAAGCCTGATCGGAATAAAAATGCTTCATGTAAACATGGCAATCTGAATATTCTAACCCGATCACGCTCATTCGGATCAAAATTTCATTCCGATTGAGAGGGGTGGGTTATGCCGATTGTTAATCCGAATGGTGCGCATGAAAACACTTATTCCGAACGTAGGGCAGAAAATATGTTTACTGCGCATGTCTGTACACCAGCCGCATGTCGACATGACGTATTTCTGCCTTAGCAGCAGCTAGCGGCAAACATAGCGAGAGTAAAACACAACTGGTCTGTATCGTCCTGCTGTCTCCCTCTGTTCGTCATATGCAGAAGTATGCACTTGTTGTTTCATTACGGAGACGTGTAGAAGCAAAAGTACAGTCTGAATAACACAATACAGGGCAATTTCGACACGAAGCGGGGCTTGCTAACACTGGAAGTTGCTTCTTCTTCTACTATTTTTGGAATGTCAAAATGTCAACGTGCGCATGTCAAAATGATTTATTCCATTCAAACGCGTGACACATGGAAACACACATCCTAATCAGATCAGCTTTTTCAGGATCCATGTAAACAGTAAAATTCTGATCTGAATTGTAATCAGATTGAAGAAATTCTGCCCATGTAACTGTGGCCAATGATCCAAAACACACCAGCAAGTCCACCTCTGAATGGCTTAAGAAAAACAAAATGAAGACTATGGAGTGGCCTAGTCAAAGATCTGACCTGAATCCGATTGAGATGCTGTGGCATGACCTTAAAAAGGCGGTTCATGCTCGAAAACCCTCCAATGTGGCTGAATTACAACAATTCTGCAAAGATGAGTGGGCCAAAATTCCTCCACAGCGCTGTAAGAGACTTATTGCCAGTTATCGCAAACGCTTGATTGCAGGTGTTGCTGCTAAGGGTGGCCCAACCAGTTATTAGGTTTAGGGGGCAATCACTTTTTCCCCCACACAGGGCCATGTAGGTTTGGATTTTTTTTTTTTTACCCTTAATAATAAACACCTTCATTTAAAAACTGCATTTTGTGTTTACTTGTGTTATCTTTGTCTAATACTTAAATTTGTTTGATGAACTGAAACATTTCATTGCGACAATCATACAAAAAAATGAGAAACCAGGAAGGGGGCAAACACTTTTTCACACCACTGTAATCGCCCTTCTGTCTTCACTCATATGGCTGTTTGACCGGCGGGGGATTAAAAAATGGAAAAATTAATAAAGGCTGCAGTACAACAAGCCATTTTACTCAATAGAACTAAACTGAAATGACCAAATCTTATTTCAAGTTAATTTGTAGTTAAAATATAAACAACAAATTCATCCATCCATCCATCTTCTTCTGCTTAATCCTTTTTGGGTCGTGGGGGGGACTGGAGCCTATCCCAGTATTTCTGGTGAGAGGCAGGGTACACCCTGGACAGATCACCAGTCCACCGCAGGGTCAACATAGAGAGACAAATAACCAACCATTCACTCTCACAGTCATACCTAAGAACAATTTAGAATCCTCTGCTTGATGCCAATTAACCTAACTTGCATGTTTTTGGCATGTGGGAGGAAACCGGAGAAATCCTGGAGTAAACCCACGCAGACACGGGGAGAACATGCAAACTCCACACAGATCACGGTTGGTCGGGGGCTGGGATCGAACCCAGGATCCCCCGGCCAAGGGCAAGTTACTGTGCTGCAACAAATTATAAAATAAAATAAATTATTAAACCCTACTGTGGTGTGGGTATTTCACAAATACTTGTATTAATTTTTTTTTCCACAATATCTTTATTGAACCTTTTTTTTTTTTTTAACAAACATGATACAAACAATCAAACACTAACACTAAAGTACTACAAAAAAAAAAAAATGCACTAAAAACACCAACAACCACCAACAAAATCAAGTCTTCAACAATGCTCCTCTGTTTAGTCTAGACAATCCAATACATAAGTATACATATTATGTTCACCAGTTTGGAATTTACAAGGTCCACACACATCATTCACCTTCTTCTTCAAGAGTTATGTTTAAATTTTTTACATAATCAATAAAAGGTCTCCATATATTCTCAAACACAATTTCCTTTGATTTCAGTATATATGTTATTCTTTCTAATGGAAGGTTTGTTAACATCTGTCTTAACCACTGAGTCACATCTGGTCTATGAGTCTTTTTCCATAATAGTGCAATACATTTTTTGGCATTAAGCAAACTGAGGTCTATGAATGTTCTTTCACTTTTATTGAAATTATGCTTTTCTGGGTACAGACCCAACAAAAACAGTTTAGGATTCAATATGATTTGTTTTGAGATTATTTTTTCAATTGTTACCCTCACCTCTTCCCAAAACATTCTTATTAATCTACATTCCCATAAACAATGAAATAGGGTTCCTTTACTTTCCATGCATTTTGTGCATGTATCTGGTATATTTTTGTTATATCTATTTAACTCCTCCGGTGTAACATACATCCGCATTAACCATTTGAAATGTATCAATTTAAGGCGTGCATTTATTGATTTGGTTTGAGCTTCTGTACAAGCCAATTCCCATTGTTCCTCTGAAATTTCAATTTGCAGATCTTCTTTCCAGTAGTTTAATCTTTTCAGTGAATTTTCACTTGAAGATAGTGTCAATGAGTTATAAAACTCTGAAATAATACCCTTTCTTTTACTATCTTTCATCATCATTTTTTCCAAGGATGAATAAATAGGTCGAGTGAGAGCTTTATTTTGATTTGATCGAATAAAGTTTCTAAGTTGAAGATATTTAAAAAAATGTGTTCTATTGAGATTAAATTTGATCCTCAGCTCTTCAAAAGACATTATGTTGTCTGCACATGGCAAATATAAATCCTGAATCTTTTGTATCCCTTTTAAATTCCATACTTTAAATACAGCGTCCGCTCTCCCTGGTTTAAAATATTGATTACCCCATATTGGACTAAATTGTGACAATAACTGTGGTTCTTTTAAATAGTTTTTAGCTTCACACCATATTTTGATCATATGCTTTACAAATGGATTTTTAACTTGTTTTTGTAATTTTTTTGGCGAATCTGAGTATATGAATATGGGAAGAGGTAAAGGTAAATTGTATGATTCCATTTCAGTCCAGTGAGGGAGATCATTTGATGAAAAATAATATGTCATAGACCTCAGTTGTGCCGACCAATAATACAACATAAAATTTGGACATTTCAGACCTCCACGATCAAATGGTAAATATAATAAAGACAGACGTAATCTAGCCCTCCTGTTGTTCCATATAAATTCCACTAACTTTTTTTTTATTCTTGAGAATAGATCTAAAGGTGGTGATAAGGGAATGTATTGAAATAAATAAAGTATTTTAGGTAAAATATTACTTTTAAGTATATTGATTCTCCCGATCATCGACATTGGTAGTGACATCCATCTCTGAGTTAACTCACTGATATCTGACATTAAGGCTTCATAGTTGACACTGGCGACTGATTCTAGCTTAGGCATAATTTGGATTCCTAAATATTTAAACTGATTTACAACATTGAATTGATTTACCTCAGGGGCTGGGTAATTTCTCTGGGTCTCATTTAGCATTAATATTGAAGATTTAGTTTTATTTATTTTATATCCTGATATTTCCCCAAAATTCTTTATTAAATTCAACAAGGTTGGAATTGATTTTTTTTAGATTCGACATAAACAAAATTATATCATCGGCGTACAGGGAGATTTTATGTTCTGTTGGTCCAACTTTAATTCCATATATTTGTGAATGTAAACGTATCGCTATCGCTAAAGGTTCAATTGCCATAGTAAACAGTAAAGGTGAGAGTGGACAGCCTTGTCGACATCCTCTATTGATTTTTATTGGTTTTGAAATATTGTTATTTGTTAGGATTTCTGCTGTAGCATTATTGTATATTATTTGAACCCATTTTATGAAATTATTTCCAAGTCCAAACCTTTGTAGGACTTCAAAAAGAAAGGGCCATTCAACTCTATCAAAGGCCTTTTCGGCGTCCAATGATAGGAGAGCTGTATCCGGTGCTTCTTTATTAAAATAGATAATATTAAATAGTCTTCTTACATTATGGAAGCCTTGTCTACCCTTTATAAAGCCATTCTGATCTCGATTAATAATATTTGGTAAAATTTCTTGTATTCGTCTTGCTAAAATTTTACAGATTATCTTAAGGTCGGCGTTTAATAGGCTTATTGGTCTCATATTTTCACATTTATTAGAGGGCTTACCTGGTTTTGGCAGCAGTATAATTAAGGCATTATTTATGTATGATGGTAAATTATTATTTTGAAATGCTTCTAAAACCATTTCCAAAAAAGGTTTTATTAATTTATTCTTAAATTTTTTATAAAGGTCAACTGGAAGACCATCTGGTCCTGCACTTTTTCCTGATTTCATATTATCAATGGCTAGCCCAACTTCTTCTTGACTAATTTTAGACTCCAATATCTCCCTGTTTTCATTTGGAATACACGGTATAGATAGTTCGTTCAAAAACCCATTTAGTTTTGTTAAATCAGGTTCATTTTTGGTATCATATAATTTTTCATAGTAATCTCTAAAGGCTCTATTAATTTCTAAAGGATCTATAACTACCTGTCCGTTACTTATAATACTGGTAATTGGTGTTTTAATTTCCAATTGTTTAATCTGCCATGCTAATAATTTTCCTGATTTTTCACCTTGTTCATAAAAAGATTGTTTCAATCTTAGAAGACTCGAGGCAGCTCTATTCGCTGATTTTTTGTCGTATTCAGCTCTCAAAATCAGTAATTCATTCTCCAACCTTGGGTCACTTCCTGCATACACTTTTTCCTGAAGATTTTTTATTTTATGTTCCAATTTAGCTCTCTCCTCTCGAGTCTTCTTAGATTTTGATCCTGTATAACTAATAATATGCCCCCTAATAAAAGCTTTGAAAGCCTCCCACTTTACACATGCTGATGTTTGTGTAGTATTGATGTCAAAGAACTCGTCTATCTGTTTTTCTATATACTTGACAAATTCCTCATCCTGAAGCCATTTATGCTGAAATTGCCATCTACCTGATTCCTTTGTCAATTTTTTATCTACATATATTAGACAACAGGGTGCATGATCAGAGATCACGATGTTATCATAAAAGCAGTTTTGAATCTTGGACCTTAATTCTGTGGAAATCAAAAAATAATCAATACGTGAGAATGTCTTGTAGGTACTGGAATAACAAGAATAGGCTTTAACTTGTGGTTTCATTTCTCTCCATATATCTAACAATCTCAATTCTTTCATAAAATGATTAATAGTCATCCTACATCCAATGTGCGTACAATCCAGTCCTGTTGATCTATCCACACCTGGATTCAATGTACAATTAAAATCCCCTGCTATTATATGTTGCCCTGTAAGTGATGATAAGATGAGAAATAAATTAGCAAAGAACTTCTGATCATCTATATTGGGACCATATAAGTTCACAAGATTTATATTTTCTAATAGCAAAGAACCTTGAATGATTACATATCTTCCAAATTTGTCTCCAATTACATTTTTCACTTGAAAAGGAACTGATTTATGTATGAGAGTCATAACTCCCCTGGCTCGGGATGAAAATGAAGAGGTGAATACACTTCCCTGCCATCTACTCCTAATTCTTTTAACATCCTCCTCTATCAGATGAGTTTCTTGTAAAAACACAATTCTTGAACCCATGTCCTTTATTTTATTCATAACTTGTTTAAGTTTTTTTTAAATTTTGTAGACCTCTGCAATTCCATGAAGTTAAATTAAGATTAACACTTTGGTCCATGATCAATAGAGAGTTTGGGATTACCTTGCAGTGTAAACATGCTCATACAGAGAAGCAAAAACATGAGTGGTTGAACATTCATCCTACAAACTACACACAAACAAATTTCCCCTTCCCACACTTGTGGCAAACCCCCCAAAATCAAAAGAAAAATTCTGTCTCCCGATATAGCCATCGACCGTTCCACACCCACGGGGAACAGCCTAAGCCACTCCTTCTTCATCCTCCCAATCACCCTAACTCTACTGCTTTTAATGACGTAACATTAACTCTCCTCTGTAGTTTTCCAACTTAACTCCAAAATTTTTAACAACTTTGTACATCATAGTTTTTTTTTTGTTTGTTTTGTTTTTGTTTTGTTTTTTTTTAATATATAATACAATCTATATTTTGTAAACTTACTATTTACTTCAAGTCAGTCAGATGCCTGTGCAAATGCTTAATTATTCTACCTTATATTTTGTTCATGCTTAGCTCCCACCAGTCTCTTCTTCTTCTTTGATCTTCTTGATGAACTCCTGCGCCTCCTCTGGGGTCTTGAAGATGTGGGTTCTGCCCTCATACGTGGTCAGCAGTCTCGCAGGATAGATTACACCATGACGAATCCCAAGGTTGCGCAGCTCCTTACGTACGGGATCAAACTGCTTCCTCAATTGCTGGATTCCTGTGGCCAAATCTGGGTAGAACCGCACCTGCTGGTCCTGGTGTTTAATCTCTCCTTTTTTAGCTCGTGCAGCGTTGAAGATCTTCATCCTGTCTCTGTTGTTAAGAAACTTCATAATTAAGGTCCTCGGCGGTCCCTTATCTCTCCGTGGGCCAATGCGATGTGCTTTTTCCAGAACCACTGCTGATTGCAACTCCTCGCTGCCCAGCACCTCCGGAATCCACTTTTCCAGAAAGGAACATACGTCCCGACCTTCTGATTCCTCTGGAAGACCCACCAGCCTCAAATTATTCTGTCTCGACCGAGATTCCAAATCCAAAATATTATCTTCCAGAGATTTATTTTTTTTTTCCAAAGTGCGCACCTTTAATTGAAGACGGGTGACGTCATCTTCAGCACTAGCGAGACGGAGCTCCATCTGCGCCGTTCGTTCTACACAGTCACCCAATTCCTTTCTTATTCCTTCCAACGCTGTCATAATCCCATCAAATCTAGAGGAAAAGTCCGCTCTCATTGAACTCATGGCAGCCATCAGCGCATCTGCGCCATTCCCCGCAGAAATCGCAGCGTTGCCAGCCTCCTCCGCCATATATGGAGCCCTGTTTGCAGCGTCACAGACCTGAAAGTCCGTTAATTTGGACTGTTTCGGCGGCTCGCTTTTTCCTTTTCCTGGTTTTCCAGCCTTAGGCTTCGCCGACATATCCTCGCCCAAATGCTGGGATACGTTCTGTCCCAAATGAGAGAGTTATTTGCCGATTTTTTTTCTCCAGGAGCAGAGCAGAGCGAGACACGTCCGTCCTACGTGGCAGCCATAACCGGAAGTCCACTTGTATTAATTTTACTTTGAAATATATTTTCCTTTTCATATCCTCTTAAGATCTGTGAAGACTGGGTTTCTACTCCAAGGTCCATCCTGCACTGAGACGGTCTGAAGAGAAGATGTCAGTGGAGGAGCCATCCCTGGTTCATTGTGGATTTCAGCACAGAAGAAGACCTCAAATTTTTCAGGGGTCTGAGTTTTCAAATTCAAGATTCAAGAAGGTGCTGCCATAATTTTCTCCATACTCCAACATGCATTCAAAGCAATTTAGTTGTTATAATAACTAATTCTTTTATTTATCTTTTTTTAAAGTTCTCAGTAAGAATACCATGGTGGTCATTTTTGACAATTTTACTGAGCATTTAATTCTAAATAAATCACTGTTTAATCAGAAATTTTTGGCAATCCTGTGCTTTTCTTGTGGTGTTGCACAGAATAGCATCACTAAACTATGGAAAAAGCAGCAACTTTAAAATCTGTACTTCCTCCCACAACTTTCAGTTAAAAAAAAAACAAAAAAACTAAAAAATGTCAACTTTTTGGAAAAACTCCCACAAATTCAGGCTTTTTCGGCCACAACAATCACAAAAGCAGCCAATGAAATCCTGGAGGGACTGAAATACATTGAGATTATGTACAGTATCTCACAAAAGTGAGTACACCCCTCACAGTTTTGTAAATATTTTATTATATCTTTTCATGGGACAACATTGAAGATATGGCACTAAAGTACTCAGTGTACTTTAGTGTCATATCTTGTATAACTGTATAACTGTAAATTTGCTGTCCCCTCAAAATAACTCACACAGCCATTAATGTCTAAACCGCTGGCAACAAAAGTGAGTACACCCCTAAGTGAAAATGTCCAAATTGTGCCCAATTAGCCATGTTCCCTCCGCAGTGTCATGTGACTCATTAGTGTTACAATGTCTCAGGTGTGAATGGAGAGCAGGTCTGTTAAATTTGGTGTTATCGCTCTCACACTCTCTCATACCGGTCACTAGAAGTTCAACATGGCACCTCTCGGCAAAGAACTTTGCCAAACATAGATACCACAGATATTTTTGTTTCTTTTTTGAATAACTTCTCAAGACAATAGTCAAAATCTGTCTTAAACTTTTCATTTGGCTCATAACCAACAAACAACTGAGATTTTAGCAGTTTGCAGTTACTGTTAGCCTCCAGGAAGTGCTATTTATCTCTCTACCTGGTAACCAGTACAAGATTATCATGAACCAACAGTGAGTGCAACCCCTACTGGCCAGGTGGGCAGAATCTTGTCTTATGCACCTTTAAGTTGCATAAATATACAACCACACCATCAATGATGGAGTGGTTGTATTCCAGCATAAGAACCTGATGAAATCACCACGAGTGCACTAAGCTCTCCTGACATTTGACCCTGAACTTCACCTTGAGTACCACCTGAATGCAGACCCACCTAAGGATCATTGTGAGTTTTTTGACCACTGATTTAACTGCCTAGGACGAGTAGCGATTCTTATAAAATGCTGACAGATGGACAGAGGGATGGATGTGCCATGAGCTAAAAATGTAGGTTTGCATGTAAACAAAATAGCATTAGAGTATGTAATTTAAATGAAAACTGCAGAATTCTGTGTGGTTATATAATTGCAAAGACTGGAATTGGGAGTGCAACTCAATTCGTTGTACAGCCCTACTAATTGTGACTCAGATCACCTCAAAAATTGGTTCCTGCTCCACTCTCAGGCTCTGCTGCAAATTTAATCAAAATCTCTAAATACCTTTTAATGTTTTTTTTCTGTAGACACACAAATGAACAAATAAATGCAAGTAAAAAATATCCTCCTTGTCAGAGGTGAGGTAAGTAGACGTGTCAGTTTTCCTCCGGATACAGCAAAAAGATTTGATAAAAGGGGAAAAAAGAGAAAAGACAGCAAAATACAATCAAAAGCCCCTTACAAAAACATAAGATATGATACCAAAATCCTTTTTTTAACTGTACATTAATCATACACCTTTCTCAGGTTCTATTCAAACAAATGGAGCAGTGCATACAATACTGATGAGTGCACTGCTTTTAGGGATTATATGCATGGTTGGACTACTAAAGAATGTGCCATCCTGATTTTTTTGCCCTGTAGCACAAGCTCCAAGAGTGTGGGGAGGTTTTCCTGTTAAGTTTCTAGGGGCAGGAGGGGTGGGGGGGGGGTGGGATAGAAGGCTGCTGGAACTGATCGTTCTTTTCAGTCACTACCACAACTATTCTCCCTCCCTTCCACTCAAGCTTCTGAGCTTTTCCAGTGCTTGGCACAGATTGTGCTTGACTAAATCAAATAAGAGCTACTTTACTATTGGCTGTACCCAAGGTCTCCAACCCCCACTAGCCAATGAGAGAACATAGGAGGTAGGCCCTGTGATAATTACAGAGTGGGTACTTCCTACATTCCAGAGAAGACATGGAGACTGTTGTGCTGCAACCTTGAGATTTCTCTGTATCGCTGTCATTTATGACCCTTTTTCCCAAATACTGTATGCTGTTATTAACAGGTTAAAAACAAATAAATCATATTAAGTAAAGATACAAGTGATATTTTCTGTACATTTGTATGGGGGACATTTGGTAAACAATGTAGAAAAAACAATTTATCAAAGATAAAAACAAAACCATCAAATAAGCCAATCCACTTAAAAGCACTGGGCCTGCAAGCAAGAAACTTGGTCCACTACTGTGTAAATGAGCTCAAAGATGTACAAACCTTATCAAGTTAACTTACAAGATGCTGGAAGCTCTACAGCTGGTAACAAGACAAAGAACTCAGAGAGTGACGGTAGGAAGGTAACCCAGATCAACTGTTAATATGACATCACACTTTAAATGTTCATTTACAAATACTGGGGGGAAAGCTACACAACACAGATTATAGTATGTTGCCAACACACAGACAAGAACATACACAACAAAGCATCAGCAATTCAGCTGTTCCATTTTTCCCAATTAACAGTTTATTCCCAGAACATACTGTAATAAACATGTAATTTAAACACAAAATGAATACAAAAAAAAAAGTGGATTCAGCTCTGATACTATTTTTTCCTTCAGTTTTGTAAACTGCTGCATGGCACAGAGCGGATGTGTGGCATGCTGGTCAGACGTGGACTGAGCTGCTCTGTAAGCCTTTTAGAACAAGGGAGGGGATTAACAGGGGTACATGAATATGTGTGCCAACCTATTAAAGGAACCGCGTACCAAAACAAAGGCTTTTCAGGGACAATGGTAATCCACGTTACACTAAACTTGCAATCAAATTCATTCAGCATCCACTGCAAAATACATTCATTAGAAACTTTCAGCTGTCTACAAGAAACAAAACAAAACAAGAAACATTTAAATAGCTCAACATAATTAAAGTTTATAAGTAGGGGTGGGTTCAAAAGATCGATCCAACTACTTGAATTGATCCACATTTGACTAAACTGATATCAATCCACAAAATCCACAGACTGATCATTCAGTATAATGCTTTTACAGTCTGTGAAACACAAAAAGCAAGCAGCCGGCTGAAGTCTCACATGATGAACAATTGTGCAAGAGTTTGCCGCATGCTCACATGACTTCCGTGTTTAAATTTGGCAGGCAGCTACAGAGCGGACTTGCCAACGTTAATTTATCAACAAAAGTCACTGCTAAAGACTGCGCTCAACAGTTCCCGAATATTTTTCATAAAGTGGGGGTAAACGGTTTTGTACTACGTGCAGCATTGTTTTGGAACATAAAAGTCGACGGTTAATAAACAATTTTCAAACAGAAAACACATGGAGAAAGACAACAGACTAGAGGGAGACTGTTGCAGCTGCTGGGGGTAAGTAAAATATTGTGGTTTTAACATTTGTGTCGTAAATTAATAATTCATCCAGCATGATGGTATTTTCTTTTACAAACTATGGATACAGTAGTTACCTGTTAGTTAAGAGCTGCAAATAACTGCAGAATAAAACTATATTTTTAGTCAGGACTTCATGAAGTCTTAGTGTCCTCTCTGTCCATACAGAGCTTGGCAAAATGACATTTTCGTACTCTGCTCCCTCAATTTGGAACTCACTACAGCAGAGTCTGAAGTTGTCCAACTTGATTCCCTTAGGAGATTTTAAACTTCTTATCGGGTCACTGGAGAAGGCATCATTGGGAAACTATTCTTGTTCTTAGAACTACAATTTGTTATCAGTCGGCACTCTCAGCACATTTTCTTTGTTGTTTTGTACCAATTAAGGGTGTTGTCTGTAACTCTGTGTTGTACTGTGTTGTTTTGACAGGTCTCTCTTGAAAATGAGACTACCTGTATAAATAAAGGTTAATAATAATAATGACAGAGGCAAATGCTGTTATGTAACCTTTGTACTGGATGACACATTTAAGAAGAAGAAATCTCTGTTGTTATTCAATCCATACAGCCAGTCATGTACAGTAGCACGAAATTACGTTTCTCCTATCTATAATGTTAATCACATGCAGAATCAGAGGGGTCGCTGACATTCAAGGCGGCACCACAAACAACTTATCCTTTCCCCATTCTATTACGCTGAGCACCAAGCTAGAAGGTGGGAAGGACCATTTTTATATGGTCTTTGGTATGACCTGGTCACGATTTGAACCCCCAACCTCCTGGTGGTGGGGCAGATGCTCCAACTAGGCTACCACTCCGGTGGTTCATTTGGGACTTCCAGCACTGAAGTGAGAAATTTGAAGATAATAATAATAATAATAATAATAATAATGAAAGCACCAAGGTGCTGATGCCTCGGTGCCAGTGCCTTGGCGGAAGTATGTATTCCCGGATCATCACCAAAATGTTATGGGTTCCTCTCTAGCCCAAGGACCACCTCTTGTAAAAATTTGATCCAAATCCATCTAGTAGTGATGGAAAAATTCTATGTTATACTGAACATATTATATTAATTTTTATGAATATGATTTTTTTCTTTATAAAGATTAATGTGTATACCCAGGAAATCCTGTTACCATATCTGGAGTTGCTGAGCAGTGGAAAAAACAGATTGAACGATGCTGATGTGACTGTGAAAGCTCAGGTTCATCACTGACTGTTCAGCTTATCACTAGTGTTTTCTGCATGGACCCAGCAGATACAACCTTAGTCATGAATGAAATAATCAAGGCTCAGCAAACTTTATCAACTGAGTCATGAATGAACTATCAAGAAGTGACCTCACCCTGACAGCCCCTTGGATATATATAGCCAGAATCACTCTGTTAGTTAAGCCAATGCACTGCAGCAGTCTGTGAGAGCTGTACTATGCATTGTTTTCCGCTGATCAGTGCAAATTAAATTTGCTGATACTTAGATCCTGCCTGATTTTTGATAAGGAATTTTTCCAACATACTTGGTGTCCGAGCACAGGGACTCTAGATATCCCTCTCCTCCTGTTTCCAGCATTTTTGGACCGAGGAGCTTGTGCACGGCTGCCAAAGAAGACCTTCCCCACCGACTCCAGCGGGTCGGCTTTGTGGAAGTGAGGCACGATCTGGAGACGCTGGGAGTGGCCCGGAGGGTGACGGAGCTGAACTACAGGCGGATTGAAGTGAGTAAATTTAATTATTAATGATTTATAAACGTTTTGTCCTGGCTAGAGTCCAGGGTCGGTCTGAAAATACGCGTTAAGAGTAAAGAGTTAAGATTTAAGCATTAATTACCATAGGTCTAGGTCCGTTCGGTAAAGCTAAACTGTGCCCCGGTTAGTGTCTGTCAGTGAAGTGCATTTCTACTGAGTAAACGGGTACAAACAGCGTGCGGGGGAATATCGGGGCAGGAATCCCCGGAAAAATACGGCGGTAGGTTACCGCAGAGTGATATATGTGGCTGAGAGAGAGAACAAAAAATAAAAAGAAATAACCTTAAAATAGAGCGAGACAGAGAGAACAAAAAAAAAAAAGACAAAAAATAGAGAAGATAAAGGTTATAATAAGAAATAACCTTAAAACAGAGAGAGAGAGAGAGAGAGAGAGAGAGCGAGCGAGTGAAAAAATAAAAAAGACAAAAAATAGAGAAAATAAGGTTATAGTACGAAATAACCTTAAAATAAAGAAATAGCTTAAATATAATAAGGATTAACCTTAACATAATAACAACCAAAATACCTTAAAGTATAACTCAAAATAAGTTTAAAATAAAATAACCTCCAACTATAATAAAATAAATAAATACATTAAATAACTGCAGTTTGTTTGTCTGGTTGTTCATGTGTGTGTGTTTAAATAAATAATGTCTCTAGGGTTTTACTTTGATGGAATATAGGAAAATCTCAAAGTAAGAGTGTGAGCCCTTACAGCAATTCCCATATGTAAAAATATGAGGCAAAAATATGGTGATGAAAGTGCCTGGCTGGTGCCTATCGGGTCTGAAATGGGTTGTCCAGATGGAGGATCATGTACTCTCCATCAATTACATTATCTGAAAGAAAAGTTAGATGAGAAAAAGCAGAAAATAAGAATGTATGATAAATAAAAGAGCTCCTTCCATCTAAATAAATTATGACATCATGTACATGAAAAGTAAATTAGTTTCATAAGGCATCATGTGAGAATGTGTTTGTATGAAAATGTGTGAGAACGTATATACAAGAAGTTATAAAAGTGAAAACAAAAGCCTATTTGCTAACTATATAGTTGATATTTATTTTGCCAACAGTATCTGGTTTGAATCAATTAGAGGTGTGGGGCATTAAATGCTCTTATGACCCCAAGCATTACAGCAAAGTCGGAAGGATTTGAAATTTAAAAAAAAACAAAACCTGAAACTAGGGCCCTATGGATGTATTTTTCTTTAAAGGAATGTGCTTTCTTCTTTTGATTTTTGATTTTTGCTCTCTTCGACATACCTTTTTTGGTGGTTTTGAAATTTAGTAATAATTCTGTGGCTCACATTTTACGTTTTACTTCCAGTTTTTGTTGAACTTGTGACTTTAAAGTCCAAGGATGCAGAAATTCATATGGCCCTACATATCTAAGCAAAAAACATGTTTTATTTTATTTTGGTTTATTTTATTTTATGTTCAGTTTAGTTTATTGTGGTTCATAAAGCAAACATAATATCATTTATCAAGGTATATATTACAACCTAATTTACCCTTTTCATTGTACTTAATAATCTTATAATTCTACACATTTTTTTTAAGGAATCACACATTTTAATTGTATCAAGACAGTAACCTCACAGACTGACACCCAAAACACGGAAACAGTGACATTTTATTTAAGTCCCAGTTTTAATTTCCATGTGGATGATATATGAACAGAATACACCTCTCAGGAATCTTTTTCTCCTTTGTATTTTTTTTTTTATTTATTAGGGGCAAACTGAACCGTGGCAGACCAGTGCTATCTTTATTGTTTCATTGCCTCCCTCACCCCAGCATCATCACCAAATCCATCCATCAACCAGCACTACAGCATGCACACTTCCTGAATGAGCAGCCCTCTGGCACAACGGACTAAGAACTGTCTTGCTCAGTCACCGGCGGGTGGATAAAGACAACAACAGGCCAGTATTGCTTTGCTTGTGGCAATTGCCTGTAACCAAGAACTGCTGAGTGACATAACCCCACCTCTGTAAGTGGGCCATGAACATTCTCTGCTCTATGTGTGTGTGCTGAAGATATGATAACAGCTGAGAACCAAAGAATGGACAAAGACAACGATAAGATGGACATTTTCTGGGTGCTGAAGAGAGGGATGAATGGACACTGTTTGCCATGGTTTACTAGCCCAACAGATAGGATTTAAAAAAAAAAAAAAACCTGTGGTAAAACGCACCTACACCAACACTTTTTTTTTTTTGTTTTGCTTGTTTTTCCTGTCAACATGATAATATTTTTATACGTAGGACAATAGTCAAAGTACATACACATTTGAGATATAGTTTACAGTTGAGTATACAAATGCACTAGCACACAGTAATAAGTATTTCTTAAGTAATCAGACCTTTACTAGTACAAAAGAATAATAATGATATAATAATGCCGTCATACCTAACTGATTACACACCAGACAGATTAGAGACCAGAACTGAAGTAGGCTGATGAGTGAATGTGTGAATGAGTGAACAAATGCTTGACAAGCTGCAGACCAGAGAGAGAAAGGTGTTTAACCTCTTGCACTCCGGTGTACCGCGGACGGTCACGTCTCTGCGTCCTAGGGCGCATGAGGGCGCCCTAGAATGCACACTGTGCATCCTAGTGCGCACTGGGAAAAAAAAAGCTGCATTTCCGTTCTTCCACTACAGACACAGCCGCGAACAGAAAGCCAAAGGAGTGCTTTGATTGGTTTAGATGTGATTGACCTCTCATTTGACTAATAAGAGCCTTGAATTGGGTTTCTGAAACCTTGAAGAACCAATGACTGAAAACCTAGCAAGAAGGACCCGCCTACCAACGGCTGCGAATACAGCGAGCCAATTGAAGCACAGAAGAACTGTGCGTCATCGCAACATGAAGACCGCGGCACACGGGTCCAGTTCGTACGCCGCGTCCGGACCGTGAACGCCCCCCTCCCCCGCTACTCTTCTGTAGCGGATTGCAGATATTATTGCAGATATTTTAGTACAACTGTGCGTAGTAGACCGCGGCGCACGGACCGTGTACTGCGGCGCACGGACTGGACACGGTTCGTGCACTGTGTCCGGACCGTGAACGCCCCCCCCGCTACTCTTCTGTAGCGGATTGCAGATATTATTGCAGATATTTTAGTACAACTGTGTGTAGCAGACTGCGGCGTGTGCCGCGGTCCGTCATGTGGCGATGGACGATGTCCGTCCTCTGTAGCGGGGGTGGGGGGTGGGAGTTGTTATCTTCTACATTACAGATATTTTAGTATAATTTTTAGTGCACTGTAGGTTATTTTTTTCTTGTAAAAAAAAAAAGCCACACATTTTTTACGTGGCATGCTTCTTTGTGTGTGGGGGCTTGTTTGATCATTCATTCATGAATGAATGAATAAACAACCCCCCCCCCACACACACACACACAGCCCTAAGTGTCACCTTTCATTAGAGCCCAAAATGAAGCTTCTATATTGAATCATTCAAAAGTTACAGACGTTTTTCCAAACTGTGCCATTTGGCACAATTTGGCACAGTTCAAAAACGCCTGGGAACAACCTAAGGAAAAAATGCTGTGTAATATATTCATTTTTTGTGGTATTGTTACAAAATTTTGACCTCAGCTGGATAACACTTGGTTCTACATTTTTGTTGCATTTTCCAGCCCGGATCTGACAGCTGTGTGTTATTTGGAAGCATTTGTATCCAAAAAACAACCCAGGTAAAATTTATTTTCTTCAAGTTCAGTATGTTTAGATGACTGTTACTCAGTGGCAGGAGCACTTAGAGAGATTATGATTGTTTTGCCAAAAAATTCAAAGTGTTTTCTTTTAAATGAGACCAACCCCATGAAGATACTGCAAAGGGTTGAAGAACAGCTTTTGATTTACTTTGGGTACTTTATTTTTTTGGCGTTTTTAGGGAAATTGACCAGAGTGCAAGGGGTTAAACCACCGGTGTTGATAAATTTTAATCAAAAGTTATGTGCAACATTATTTAAAATGGCAGCCAACAAGTATGAGATAATGGTTAACCTTTTAACATCTAAATATACTTCTAAAGTGTAAAATTGTAAAACTGTATGCTTATATTCGAATTTCAAAATGATAATTACTAAAAGTTTTATCTGAACTATGCATGGAATAAATATATTTTGAGATCAAAATGACAAAAATAGAAACTGAAGAGCTCTTCCATTGCCTGAAAACTAAGAATCTTTCTCATACCCTTCTCAGATTTCTGCCTTCAAGGGTGACAACAAAATAAATTGAGAAAAATGACTTTTTTCTCATTACATGACAAACTTGAGCATGGATTAGGGAGAAAATCTTGAAAAATTGGCAACCAGAGGAGGCAGTCCTGTGAACTGTATGATTAATTGATTTCATAAAATGTTGATCAACAAAATAGAAACTATAAAGTCTAACAAGTAATTAGAGTATTTTGACTACATGGCCATAAATTGAACTAGGTAAATTATAATTTGATTTGTAAAGCAAAGATTAATCTGAACTATGTGATCACATACAAAATTTAAAAGAAAACAATTATTAAGTGACTGTATAACAAATCTTTAAGACAGATAAAATTACATCACAATAACAACAAGTATGACACTTGGATACAATACTAGTTTGTTTTTTTTTCTTTTTGAGACACTGAGACCTTAGCTTTATTTGAATTCATGTCCTAAGTAACAGTGATATTCAGTATTTCACAAGATGTTTTGACACCATGGTTAAGATAACACTGGTCAACACCAAATTTATTGTCTAAGGTGTTTTTTTTAGCTGATTTAGGACAATTTTGATGTGCTGAATCCAAAAATCACATTGGTTTTGCTCAATCAGGTCAACTTTTTGAATTACGGCCACATGTTGTTTTATATGTTTTTGTTTACATGTACGGGTATTTTCACTTTATATGATGCAAAATTCTTTTTTATATCTTGAAATTCTTTGAATTTTGAACAATGATGACATAACATGTACTTACCTTTATATAAAGGTAAGTACATGCACAGTACTAAGTAAGTTCTAATAAGTACTAAGTAAGTACAGGTTTTTGCTTAGCACCTGATCGAGAGAAACGGATGTCATTTTCAGATTCAGCAGAGAAAAATTGTCTTAAATCAGTTGAAAAAACACAGACAACTTACAAAGAAATTATTTTTGTAACCCTGTGTAATACTGAGGAAGGATCCTTTCTATCAGCATACTTAATCAAAATTGCAGGCACCCCTGATGACACACTGTCAGTGGGAGAAGGCCTCAAGACCTGACTGAAATATAGTTTGATTCTAAAGTAAACTGACTATTAACATTTTGAAGCTTGATATTTAGAGACTGGACTTAGATGACCTGATTATTACGTTAAGAATGACTTCAGATGACACTGATAATCTACCCTCTTCTACCTTTTCTGTTCTTTCTTCTTTTGTTTGGTGTCTGTTTTGTCCTGAATTATTTATTTGGTCTATGTTTGTCTACCTGCCCTTGGGGTGATTTAAAAAGAAAGAAAAAAAGGGGGGGACAATATCTGGAATATACTTTATGAACAGCTTCCTTATTTTTTGGCAGTTTTTTTTAAATTTTTCCCTATATATTCACTTTGAGATAATAAGTTTGGCAAATCTTATTAATTTAGAGACAAAACTGATTACATTTTGGTTGGTTTAAAATACATTGTTATAAAAGAAGACACTTAATGTTTGAAGAATAAAAGTTATTGGGGATTAATTATTGATATAGGTTAAATTATTTGGCAAGCAAACAAATTAAATTATAGCTAATTTAACTTGGATTGCCACACACACACACACACACACACACACACACATATACAGTATATATATATAAAAGGCAGAATGTGTGTTCTGGGATCATTTGTGGGTCCGTTTTCTGCCCCGTTTTGGACATCGGTAGGGGGACGCTTCCAAGGAAATATTACTGCCTCTATACTTCGACAAATTGGTCTGAGATGAGGGGGACTGAGGTCCAGCAGGAGGGGAGCTGACTCTGCCATAACACATCTTTGAAAATAATTTTTGTATGCCTGATAAGAATGGGAATTTCTAAATTAATAAATTAGTAAATTAAAAGGGTATTTTACTGAATCTATTGATAACTTGGTAGGATGAATGAGGTACTTTGTTGAAGTTAAACCAAAGTTGATGAATTTAAGGACCTTTTAACAGACTGGTAAACACAAGAAAAAAAGCTGAAGAAAGTTAAATACTGACATAAAAGGTGAGTATATTATGGGTAAATGAAATCTAGGAAATTACTGGTTTAAACATTAATGTCTGAGGAAAATGCAGACCAAGGGTCCATCAAGCAGGTAATTAATTGTCTATTTTTCTTTGAGGTGAACTCTTACTGGTTGCATGAACACTGACTGACATCCTGAGCTTAATGTGCCATCTCTAATCCATCCCGTCATAGACCCAACTAATACGATTAACCTATAAGCTTGCCTTGACATGTCTACCGTCAAAACATAACATTGTTTGCACAATAACACATTTCAAATGAACTGGGTTTAGACTGTATACAGGTAAGTGGTATTTGGAGATATGGTTGTTTTTGTTTTGCTTTCTCCATAGGTAAAAGCAGTAAACAAAATAAAACTAAGAAGATGCTTCTTCTATTGGCGGAGTGTGGAAGGAGACTGAGGCAGAAAAGGAGGGGCCCAGATTGCCATCATGGGGACATTGTGAAGATGCTGACGGCTTCATTTCAATGAGCAATAATTCGAGTGTGACTATACAACGGAAAGAGGATCATCTACCTGAAGCCATGCCACAAAGGTCCTGTCAATGGCCTTCACAGCTGTCAAGACTGCAGAAAGATCCACAGAGGGGAATCAACCACTGCAAAAAGGTCCCAAATCCAGGACTTATCAACAGTGCTCACTAACCACTAGTGAACTCGTTTGCCGGTCACCTGGCGAGGTGACTGAAGCAGCGGGACAAAGAATTGTTAAAAACATGGTTTCTGACATCATAACTTGCTATTACTTTTCTTTTATGATGTCTTTTAGGCATCAAAGGGGGGAATGATGGAGAAATTCACTGTTATCCTGAGTTATATGAATTTTTATGAATATGATTTTTTCTTTATAAAGATTCATGTGTATACCCAGGAAATCCTGTTACCATATTTGGAGTTGTTGAGTAGTGGAAAAAACAGATTGAAGAATGTTGATGTGACTGAACAATCAGTTCCATCACTGACTGTTCAGCTTACCACTAGTGTTTTCTGCATGGACCCAGAAGATACAATCTTAGTCATGAATGAAATAATCAAGAGGCTCAGCAAACTTTATCAATTGAGTCATGAATGAACTATCAAGAAGTGACCTTACCCCGACGGCCCCTTGGATATATATATAGTCAGAATCACTCTGTTAGTTAAGCCAATGCACTGCAGCAGTCTCTGAGAGCTGTACTCTGTATTATCTTCTGCTGATCAGTGCATATTAAATTTGCTGAAACTTTGATCCTGCCTGATTTTTGATACGGACAACAAGTAGTTTTGGAGTATTCTTGCTAACACACTGAGAAGATAAGAGCCTTGGTAGAGATATGCATTCTGGGATCGTCACCAAAATGGTACGGGTTCCTCTCTAGCCCAACGACCACCTCTGGTAAGTGGTAAGTGTACTCACTTTTGTTGCCAGCGGTTTAGACATTAATGGCTGTGTGTTGAGTTATTCTGAAGGGACAGCAAATTTACACTGTTATACAAGCTGTACACTGACTACTTAATGTATCAAAGTGTCATATCTTTAGTGTTGTCCCATGAAAAGATATAATAAAATATTTACAAAACTGTGAGGGGTGTACTCACTTTTGTGAGATACTGTAAATCATGGCCACAACTTATTAAAGCATGGCCATGAAATATATAATTCGTGGTCACCAGCTAATAATGTGTTGCCATAAGATGCCAGGTCATAGTGTCCACATATTTATTAAACCACCACAGACTGCCAGTAAGAGACCTCTTAGCCACGAAAATGGGCAGTTTTGACCTCATTTCATTTCACTTTAATCTTGAAATGAATTATAATGATACCCTGCATTCTCTTGCAGTTAAGCATAGTGTTATCATTAACAAAAGGCACTTAATTTGGGTGCTTAAAAAGAACGAGTTGAAGCGTAAACAGTATGCAGACATTGGGCACGTCATTGACTTCATCAGGCAGGAGCTGGAAGGATCTGGAAGACTACATGGCTACAGGTGGATGCATTATGCTCTGAGTTTTGTATCTCGTGGCCACGCATTACTAAGTTGTGGCCACACATTATCAATTCATGGCCACAAGTTAATATTTCTTTCTCCAGTGACACCAGACTCCATAAAAACCCTTTTCAAATATTGAAAGTTAATTTGTAGTTAAAATATAAACAAAAAATAAAATAAATTATTAAAACCTACTGTGGTGTGGGGATATAAAAATATTATGATTAATTTTACTTTTCATATCCACCTAAAATCTTGAGGACTGAGTTTTCACTTCAAGACCCATCCTGCACTCAAGACGTTCTGAAGGGAAGAGGCTGCCAGTGAAGGAACCATTGCTGCTTCGCTGTGGATTTCAGCACAGAAGAACAACTCACATTTATCAGGGGTCTTAGTTTTCAAATTCAAGATTCAAGAAGGTGCTGCCATAATTTTCTCCATACTCTAACATGCATTCAATGCAATTTATAATGGGTGTAATGGCAAATTCTTTTATTTATCATTTTTATTTAAGTTCTCGTCAAGAATACAATGTTGGTCATTTTTGACAGTTTTACTGAGCATTTAATTACCTCCACCAGTGGAGTAATGTTTTTAGTGCCAATGGTTGATTTGTGTGTTGGTTGATTGGTTTGTCTGTTAGCAACATAACTCAAAAAGTTATGAACAGATTTTGATGAAATTTTCAGGAAAGGTGTGTAATGGCATGGGGAACAGATGATTAGATTTTGGTGGTGATTCGGATCACTATGTGGATGCAGGAATTTTTTGAATATTATTTCATATATTAAAAATATTAAAAATATTTGTGGGCGTGTCCACCAAACCTCTGCCACTGAATGACTGCAAAAGAGCTACAGCAAGACTTGGTGGCAGCAGGCATAGAGGTTTCAGTTTCCATAGTAAGGTGCACACTAAATTCTGAAGGCCTTTGTGCCCAAACTCCAATGCATACACAATTACTAATGAAGAACAACAACAAAGTCGAGAAGCTCTGTGATTCTGTGCTGTGGGGTGATGAAACTGGACCTTTTTGGGCCTGTGAAGTTGTATGTCTGGAGAAGGAAGAAAAAAGCATATGCTGAAAAGAAAACCGTCTACAGTGAAGCATAGTGGGTGCTCTGTAATGCTCTGGAGCTGCTTTGCATTGCTTTCTCTAGCACTGGAAACCTACAGCATCAATCAAAAATCAGGAAACCCTAGTAAAGAAAATATAATTTGTGGAAGGTAAAGCTCGGGTATCACTGAAAACTTCAACATGACAATGATACAATTCCCCCCCCCCCCCCCGGGACAGACAATTTTGACTGCAGCTGTATGTACTTGAGCATCTTTGTGGTACTGACAGTCAGACTAATTTTGGCTTTATAGTACAGCAAATGACTGCCTCATTTGAATACAAGAGTGTTCTCGAGCATACTGAAGCAGTAAGTTTGAGCAAATTACTGTGATCTATACAGTGCCTGTAAAACATTTTTTGCTGCCTTGGACGTTTTCTACTCTTTTCTGCTTTTATAATTGAAACATAATTGACTGAAAAAAGATTTTAAAAAAACAAAAAACGGACTTCCGGTCTGGACGCCATGGCGACTGCAGCTTAACACTGAAGTTCTCAGACCCAATCCAGGATAACACCTTGAAAATCAAACTTAACGGATTTTTGGAGGAGTGAAAATCAAAAGACAAAATCATCATGTCTAAAGGAAAACAGAAGAAACTGAAATTCTCCAGGCCAGGACACGTATCGGCCGGAGAATCCGAACTGGAAGATCTCCGTTCAGAAGACGAGGAACTGGTGATAGCTAACAAAAGGGTTAGCCTGAAATCACTATTTGAGGAGCTACGACGATTTCGCCGAGATGTTACGGCCGAATTTCGGGAATTCAGAGAAGAATTGAAAAGGACAAACAGCAGAGTGGACCAGGCCGAGAACCGAATCTTGGAAACAGAGGATCGAATAAAAGTGCTCGAAGATTCTGTGCTAGACCTACGCAAAAGACAAGCAGCTATAGAGGCTAAGCTAACCGACCAAGAAGGAAAACAAAGAAGAGACAACATAAGAATTCATGGTCTGATAGAAGGAACCGAAAATGGTTTTAACTCAATGGCAGAATGCGTGGAATCCTTACTAAGAGAGAAATTGGATATTCCACAAACCACCGACTTGAAGATAGAAAAGGCACATCGTTCATTAGCCGCTAGGCCGGCGGCGGAAGCGCCCCCCACGTTCGGTGTTGGTAAGATTTTCCAATTTCAAAATAAAACAAGAGGTTGTAAGACTGGCCTGGCAGAAAAAAGGATTTATGCACCAGGAGAGAAAAGTCTACGTGGAACACGATTACGCCCCGGAGGTCCTTAAAAAGCGCAGGGAATACAATGACGCGAAAAAGGTGTTAAGAGAGAAGAAATTGCGCTTTCAGACACCATTTCCTGCGAAGTTAAGGGTCTTCTACGGCGATGAAACGTGTCTCTATAATTCGGCGGAAGAAGCAACAGCTGACATGGCGAAAAGAGGCCTCCCGGTAACGGTATTTAAACCCGCAGCAGACCCGAGTGAGAAGATCAAAGCGCAAACATGGACAACACAAAGACCTTCAAAATCCACCGACCAGCAGCGGGAAACCCAGCACCAGAGCGTCGCAGATAAACTATCCGTTTTCAGGTTGGAATAGCGACCTTTTTTTTTTTTTTTTTCTCTTGAATCAATCCGCACATCCAACCCCCCTCATACAAGGTAACAAACATTAAAGGAGATGCATATTCAGCATGTGGTAAAACATTTCATGGAACAATCATATTATTTGAAACAAATAAGTCTTTGTAATAAAAAAAAAAAAACTTGTTAAAATAGAAATGTGACAATAATCCACATGTTCTCCTCATACTAACAAATACTGTTTTTGCGTGAATGTTTGATGTGATGGGGGTGGGAGGGTGCACACAATTTCACAGGGTTTAGGCATAAAAGGAAAAAAAAAAAAAAAATCATTACAAGTTTGGATTGGGTTCTGAAACTCACGTTAAAAGCATGGGACTACTTTCAGTGGTAAGAGAGGGCCCTCAACACGTAACAGAGTTTGAGGAATTTCCCTCAGAGCCTTCACTCCATCAAGGCTCTTACAGGGTCTTTAAAAAGACCTCAGCTCAGGAAGTTCTTATGACAGCTTTTTGTTTTAAAGTTTTTTACACTATGTTCTTAATGTTTTTCTTGTTTTTAATGTTCTTTCAGTTTCTGAGTAGCACAAAAGAGGGCCACCACACAGTTATACTAAACAAAACAACACAATGGAGAAACAGGGTGTAACCAAAATAATTTCATATAATGTAAAAGGAATCCTGAATCCAGTTAAAAGATCCAAGATTCTAGGCAAAATGAAAAAAGACAAAGCAGGAATAATACTTTTACAAGAAACCCACCTAACAGACGTGGAACACAATAAACTCAGTAGACAAGGGTTTAAAATGATCTCTTCATCTTCATATAAATCAGGGAGGAGGAGGGGAGTAGCGACATTGATATCAACCAAAATTACATTTGAAAAAAAATCAGAACACAAAGATAAAGAAGGGAGATACAGTTTGGTAACTGGGCGGCTAGAGGGAGAAGATATCACCCTGCTGAATGTGTATGCTCCCCCAGGGGCTAACTGGAAATTTTATAAAAATGTATTCGACCTAATGATAACTAAAGCTCAAGGTTTAGTGATATGTGGTGGGGACTTCAATCTTAGACTGAATCCATACTGGGATGCTTCTGGTAATTCCCCACATCAAAATAACACCCAAAACAGGAAGACTCGGATGCTACTAAAAGAATTGGGAATCTGTGACGTGTGGAGGGAACTCAACCCCAGTGTAAAAGACTATACATTTTACTCAACTCCACATTCATCTTACTCAAGGATTGACTATTTTTTATGTTTAATAGAGACATTGGAAGAGTAAAAACATGTAAAATAGGACTGATGGATCTCTCCGACCACAGTCCGATCTACATGGACTTAAATATCCAAAAATACACAAATAATACATTTTCTTGGAGGTTAAATTCAAATGTCCTGAAAGGACCATTGAAAGATGAATTGGAATCAGATATTCTCAGATATTTGGAAGATAACGATAATGGAGAAGTATCCCCTTTAATACTGTGGGATGCATGTAAAGCTGTAATAAGAGGAAAGATTATTGCAAAACTGGCAACCCAAAAGAAACTAAGACAAGAAAAACTATCCACATTAGAGTCAGAACTTAGGAACCTAGAAAAAGAACACAAAGGCAACACTCATTCTACTGACTCGCTCAAGATTAAGGAAATTAAAAACCAAATAAATGAGATCTACACAATAGAAATCCAGAAGAAACTTACATTTCTGAAACAAAAATACTATGAAGCAGGCAGTAAATCGGCAAAATTGCTAGCCTATAAATTGAGGAAACATCAAACAGAAAGAGCAATCTACAAAATCAGAGACCCAGTATCAAAGGAAATAAAATTCAGAATTCAGGATATTCTTAAAAACTTCGAGAATTACTATAAGAACTTATACTCCCACAAAAAACATAAAAACGCATCCGAGGCATTCCTAAACACATTAAACCTTCCCCAACTTACGGAGTCACAAAATAAAACACTACTGTCAGAAATACATCCTAAAGAATTGGAAAAAGCAATTATGAAACTTAAAGCTAACAAATCCCCAGGAGCTGATGGCTATACAGCAGAATGGTACAAAACCTTTAAACAGCAACTATCTCCTCTCCTCCTGAAAACATTTAATTATGTCCTCCACACAGGGGAAATCCCCCCCTCCTGGAGAGAAGGGGTCATTGCAGTTATACCTAAACCTGAAAAGGATAAACTAGAGTGCTCCAACTACAGACCAATCAGTGTACTAAATCAGGACTATAAGCTTTTTACCATTATCCTTGCCAAAAGGTTAGAAAATATACTGACAGACCTAATTCATTTAGACCAAACAGGTTTTATAAGACAAAGACAGACACAAGACAACATTCGACGCACTTTACACATAATTCATCATATAAAAAAATATAACTTAAATGCAGTCATATTGGGATTAGATGCTGAAAAAGCATTCGATTCGGTTGACTGGTCTTTTCTATATAGAATCTTATCCAGTTTCAATTTTCATAACAACTTCATTAGAACTATACAGGCATTATATAAAAAACCAACAGCTAAAATAAGGATTAACGGTAATTTATCATCATCTTTTGAACTGGAAAGAGGATGTCGTCAGGGCTGCCCCCTGTCTCCACTGCTCTTTGCAATCTTCATAGAACCTCTGAGCCAATGGATAAGACAAAACCAAAAAATTCAAGGTATTACACTTGGTCAGAAGGAACATAAAATAGCACTCTTTGCTGATGACATTTTAATATACCTAGGGCAGCCGGACACTTCTTTACCAGAACTAACCTCAGTTTTTTCAGAGTATGGAGATTTATCGGGGTACAAATTAAATATGCATAAAACCCAAGTTTTAACATTCAACTATGACCCAAATCATTATTCACTAAGCAAACTCAAAACTAACTGGGAGATGGAATCTATGAAATATCTGGGGGTCAATATCCCGAAACAACTCAACAAAATTATATCACTAAACTATGATCCACTGGTGACAAAAATAAAATCTGACCTAGCAAGATGGAATATGATACCATTCTTGGGTACTGCACAAAGAATTGAAGCAGTCAAAATGAATATACTTCCACGTCTTCTATACCTTTTCCAAACAATACCGGTAGAACCTCCCAAAAAAACATGGCAGGAGCTGGACAGAAGGATCTCAAGATTCATATGGCAGGGCAAGAGACCTAGAATCAGATATAGAACCCTACAGCTAAACAAAGACAAAGGTGGGCTCGCGCTGCCAAATATCAGGGACTACTTTAAAGCCGCACAAATTAAAACTTTAGTAGAGATATGTAACCCAGTCTACACTGCACAATGGAAGGAGATGGAATGCCAAATAACAAGTGACATCCCCCTACAGGCGATAATAGGGAACAATGTCTTACCTAAGCTTTTGAATAACACTAACCCGTGGATAGAGACCCCGCTAAAAATTTGGTTTAAGATAGTCAGAGAGAATCAAACTAAAGAGCCCTATCGACTTCTGCAATGGATCGCCTATGATCAGGACTTTACTCCTAATAAAACAGACACCAGATTTAAAAAGTGGAAGGAGAAAGGACTGATAAAATATTACGATTTTTTTAAAGGGCAAATCTTAAGAAGTTTTGAAGATTTGAAAAAACAAGGCCTAATAAATCAAGACCTTTACAGGTTCTTCCAGCTTAGACACCACATAAACAATATACTTAAAAAGGAGGTTTTGGAAAGGGCCCAGTCAGGTGTTCTGAAGGTCTTCTTAATGGCATATAAAGGGATCCCAGGGATCAGATACATTTCTAAAATATACCAAGGTCTTCAAGACTTAAAAGGAGACAACACATCTTATATAAAAGAGAGATGGGAAAAAGAGGGGAATTTCACTTTACAACTGGAAATATGGGAAAAGCTAAATAAACAGCAATGGAAAAGTACCTCATCCCTGCAGTGGAGAGAATTTGGATGGAAAAACTTGGCAAGATTTTTCAGAACACCTGCACAAAACAAATTTACCCATAAGGGATTGAACTGTTGGCGCTTGTGTGGTGAAAAGACTGCAAATCATTTTCATGTGTTTTGGTCATGCCCAGTTATCCACCAATATTGGACCAAGGTACAGACAATATTGGGGAAAATATTCAAAATTACAGTTCCCTTTTCTTTTGTAACTTTGTATTTGGGTTTACTACCGGACTCACTGGAAAGACGAGGAGAAAAATACTTATTCAATGTTTTAATATTGGCAAGCAAAAAAGCTCCAACTAAAAAATGGATGTTGAAGGACTGTCCTACACCTGAAGATTGGACTAACGTGATCCAAGACATTTACTCGATGGAAAAGTTGACATTCGCACTGAGACAGGACATGGATGTGTTCATGAACTTTTGGCAACCCTGGACCGCATATGTGTCTTCCATTAGATCTAATCTTTGACAAATACCATTTCAATAATGGTTCCTCTCTTTGTTCCAATGCTACTCAGATGCTCTTTTATCTTTATTTACTTACTTTTTCTTTTTGTTTGTTTTTTACTGGTTTGTTTGTTTTTTTTGTTATTTGTTTCTTGTTTTTTTTTTCTCTTTAATTTCACTTTTTCTTTCACTTTAAAAAAAAAAAAAGGGGTGTTGTAAGAATTAATCTTCCAACGTTGTCAGATATCAGAAAATAAGGGAACATGTGATGAAAATGTAAACACTGCATTGCTGTAACGACCTGTATACCCTTTACAAAAACTTAAATAAAAAAAAAAAAAAAGAAATACACTCTATACATTGCTAATGTGGTAAATGACTATTATAGCTGCAAATGTCTGGTTTTTGGTGCAATATCTACATAGGTGTATAGAGGCCCATTTCCAGCAACTATCACTCCGGTGTTCTAATGGTACAATGTGTTTGCTCATTGCGTCAGAAGGCTAATGGATGATTAGAAAACCCTTGTGCAGTCATGTTAGGTCTGCAATGCTGTAATTGCTGCAAATGGAGGATTCTTTGACAAAAGCAAAGTTTGAAGGAAAAAATTATTATTTCAAATACAAATCATTATTTCTAACCTTGAAAAAAAAAAAAAAACACGCTCCAATGTCAAAGTGAAAAGAGATTTTAAAGTAATAATGATTATTAAAGCATAATGTAAAATAAGTGACTGCATAAATTGTGGGCAATATCTTACAAAGTCTGGCAATCGTGTTTTATTTGGATCCAAAACCCATTTTCTATGAAGAGTGCAAGATGGATCCAGGTGATTTTCACAACATACAGGAAAAAAAGAACCGTGAGACAAGACCAAAAAGACACGAGAACATCCACGGCACCATAGAACACCAAGGCCAATGGACAGGCTCCTCTGAACAACCCTTCCATTACCCGACCAGTTGCTGAAGGTAGCATATTGATACTGTGACAATACTGGCAGGCATATAAATCATTAATGACACCCGTAATCCTGGCATGTCTACACTTTTAGCAACACTACAATTTGTGGGTTCTTAAAACTAGAAAAACACTGCAGAACAGCACCTGCTGAATATCGCTTGAGACTATGTTCTTTTTCTTTCCAATACATACCATTGATGAGCTGTGCTGTGGTGCATTTGGAACTGAGTTGGAACCAATAGGCCTATCTCCTGCTTAATGACTTTAGCCATTCTTAAAAGCTTATAGGGTGTGCTGAAATCTGACACTGTACACCAAGCATCTGCTGTCCAACAGGAGGGCTCACCGTCAAAAGCTAATTAGCCACTATAATGGCACTTATTAGGGGCTGGCTGTTTAACCTACAGTCCAAATGCATGCCAACAGTAACAAAACTTCAGTCTAAACGGGGACTAACGTGTAGTTGTAGTATTAGTTTTACCTGCCCTTTAGCATTATATACATACAGATGGGTTTAAATATTTTTGAGTCTGTGTGGATTTGTGTCTTAAGTTTAAAGACATCTCACAAACAAATTATGGGCCAAATAATTATCAGCCTGTCCAATTATTAGGGCCAATAAATTAACTCACAGCTCTGAGGCCCTGCGAGTGTGAGTTGTAGCCTGTCCACAACATCTGATTCTCCATAGGTTATAACTTCTGAGCAATTGTATGACACATTTCAAGGATAACAGGCGTCCCAATTTTCACAGTTAAACTTATAATGCCCTTATGCACTCTAGTGTGGTGAAGAAAGACTAAACAGTAATTTTACAAACATATACAGTGGTGTGAAAAAGTGTTTGCCCCTTTCCTGATTTCTAATTTTTTTGTATGTTTGTCACACTTAAATGTTTCAGATCATCAAACAAATTTAAATATTAGACAAAAATAACAAGTAAACACAAAATGCAGTTTTTAAATGAAGGTGTTTATTATTAAGGGGACAAAAAAAACAAACCTACATGACCCTGTGTGAAAAAGTGATTGCCCCCCAACACAAATACCTAAAGACCAAATAAATACATAAAGACCAAAATATCCTGAAAAGCTTGACATCATGTTGCGATCCAAAGAAATTTAGGAACAAATGAAAATCAAAGTAAATGAGATCTATCAGTCTGGAAAAGGTTATAAAGCCATTTCTATAGCTTTGAGAGTCCAGCAAACCACCATGAGAGCCGTTATCCTCACATGGTGAAAACATGGAACAGTGGTGAACCTTTCCAGGAGTGGCCAGCCGACCAAAATTACCCCAATACCGCAGCAACGACTCATCAAAGAGGTCACAAAAAACCCCACAACAACATCCAAAGCACTGTAGGCCTCACTTGCCTCAGTTAAGGTCACTGTTCATGACTCCACCATAAGAAAGAGACTGGGCAAAAATGGCCTGCATGGCAGGGTTCCAAGACGAAAACCACTGCTGAACAAAAAGAACATAAAGGCTCATCTCAGTTTTGTCAGAAAACATCTTGATGATCCTCAAGACTTTTGGGAAAATACTCTGTGGACTGACAAGACAAAAGTTGAACTTTTTGGAAGGTGTGTGTCCCATTACATCTGGCATAAAAGTAACACAGCATTTCAGAAAAGAGACACCATACCAACAGTAAAATATTGGCAGTGTGATGGTCTGGGGTTGTTTTGCTTCTTCAAGACCTGGAAGACTTGCTGTGGTAAATGGAAGCATGAATTCTGCTGTCTACCAAAAAGTCCTGAAGGAGAATGTCTGGCTATCTGTTCATGACCTCAAGCTGAAGCGCACTTGGGTTTGGCAGCAGGACAATGATCCAAAACACACCAGCAAGTCCACCTCTGAATGGCTTAAGAAAAACAAAACGAAGACTTTGGAGTGGCCTTGTCAAAGTCCTGACCTGAATCTGATTGAGATGCTGTGGCATGACCTTAAAAAAGGCGGTTCATGCTCGAAAACTCTCCAATGTGGCTAAATTACAACAATTCCGCAAAGATGAGTGGGCCAAAATTCCTCCACAGTGCTGTAGAAGACTCATTGCCAGTTATCGCAAACACCTGATTGCAGTTGTTGCTGCTAAGGGTGGCCCAACCAGTCATTAGTTAGGGGGCAATCATTTTTTCCACACAGGGCAATGTAGGCTTGGATTTTTTTCCCCTTAATAATAAACACCTTAATTTAAAAACTGCGTTTTGGACTTCCGGTTATGGCTGCCACGTAGGACGGACGTGTCTCGCTCTGCTCTGCTCCTGGAGAAAAAAAATCGGCAAATAACTCTCTCATTTGGGACAGAACGTATCCCAGCATTTGGGCGAGGATATGTCGGCGAAGCCTAAGGCTGGAAAACCAGGAAAAGGAAAAAGCGAGCCGCCGAAACAGTCCAAATTAACGGACTTTCAGGTCTGTGACGCAGCAAACAAGGCTCCATATATGGCGGAGGAGGCTGGCGGCGGTGCGATTTCTGCGGGGAATGGCGCAGATGCGCTGATGGCTGCCATGAGTTCAATGAGAGCGGACTTTTCCTCTAGATTTGATGGGATTATGACAGCGCTGGAAGGAATAAGAAAGGAATTGGGTGACTGTGTAGAACGAACGGCGCAGATGGAGCTCCGTCTCGCTAGTGCTGAAGATGACGTCACCCGTCTTCAATTAAAGGTGCGCACTTTGGAAAAAAAAAATAAATCTCTGGAAGATAATATTTTGGATTTGGAATCTCGGTCGAGACAGAGTGATTTGAGGCTGGTGGGTCTTCCAGAGGAGTCAGAAGGTCGGGACGTGTGTTCCTTTCTGGAAAAGTGGATTCCGGAGGTGCTGGGCAGCGAGGAGTTGCAATCAGCAGTGGTTCTGGAAAAAGCACATCGTATTGGCCCACGGAGAGATAAGGGACCGCCGAGGACCTTAATTATGAAGTTTCTTAGCAACAGAGACAGGATGAAGATCTTCAACGCTGCACGTGCTAAAGGAGAGATTAAACACCAGGACCAGCAGGTGCGGTTCTACCCAGATTTGGCCACAGGAATCCAGCAATTGAGGAAGCAGTTTGATCCCGTACGTAAGGAGCTGCGCAACCTTGGGATTCGTCATGGTGTAATCTATCCTGCGAGACTGCTGACCACGTATGAGGGCAGAACCCACATCTTCAAGACCCCAGAGGAGGCGCAGGAGTTCATCAAGAAGATCAAAGAAGAAGAAGAGACTGGTGGGAGCTAAGCATGAACAAAATATAAGGTAGAATAATTAAGCATTTGCACAGGCATCTGACTGACTTGAAGTAAATAGTAAGTTTACAAAATATAGATTGTATTATATATTAAAAAAACAAAACAAAAACAAAACAAACACAAAAAAAAAAAAACTATGATGTACAAAGTTGTTAAAAATTTTGGAGTTAAGTTGGAAAACTACAGAGGAGAGTTAATGTTACGTCATTAAAAGCAGTAGAGTTAGGGTGATTGGGAGGATGAAGAAGGAGTGGCTTAGGCTGTTCCCCGTGGGTGTGGAACGGTCGATGGCTATATCGGGAGACAGAATTTTTCTTTTGATTTTGGGGAGTTTGCCACAAGTGTGGGAAGGGGAAATTTGTTTGTGTGTAGTTTGTAGGATGAATGTTCAACCACTCATGTTTTTGCTTCTCTGTATGAGCATGTTTACACTGCAAGGTAATCCCAAACTCTCTATTGATCATGGACCAAAGTGTTAACCTTAATTTAACTTCATGGAATTGCAGAGGTCTACAAAATTTAAAAAAACTTAAACAAGTTATGAATAAAATAAAGGACATGGGTTCAAGAATTGTGTTTTTACAAGAAACTCATCTGATAGAGGAGGATGTTAAAAGAATTAGGAGTAGATGGCAGGGAAGTGTATTCACCTCTTCATTTTCATCCCGAGCCAGGGGAGTTATGACTCTCATACATAAATCAGTTCCTTTTCAAGTGAAAAATGTAATTGGAGACAAATTTGGAAGATATGTAATCATTCAAGGTTCTTTGCTATTAGAAAATATAAATCTTGTGAACTTATATGGTCCCAATATAGATGATCAGAAGTTCTTTGCTAATTTATTTCTCATCTTATCATCACTTACAGGGCAACATATAATAGCAGGGGATTTTAATTGTACATTGAATCCAGGTGTGGATAGATCAACAGGACTGGATTGTACGCACATTGGATGTAGGATGACTATTAATCATTTTATGAAAGAATTGAGATTGTTAGATATATGGAGAGAAATGAAACCACAAGTTAAAGCCTATTCTTGTTATTCCAGTACCTACAAGACATTCTCACGTATTGATTATTTTTTGATTTCCACAGAATTAAGGTCCAAGATTCAAAACTGCTTTTATGATAACATCGTGATCTCTGATCATGCACCCTGTTGTCTAATATATGTAGATAAAAAATTGACAAAGGAATCAGGTAGATGGCAATTTCAGCATAAATGGCTTCAGGATGAGGAATTTGTCAAGTATATAGAAAAACAGATAGACGAGTTCTTTGACATCAATACTACACAAACATCAGCATGTGTAAAGTGGGAGGCTTTCAAAGCTTTTATTAGGGGACATATTATTAGTTATACAGGATCAAAATCTAAGAAGACTCGAGAGGAGAGAGCTAAATTGGAACATAAAATAAAAAATCTTCAGGAAAAAGTGTATGCAGGAAGTGACCCAAGGTTGGAGAATGAATTACTGATTTTGAGAGCTGAATACGACAAAAAATCAGCGAATAGAGCTGCCTCGAGTCTTCTAAGATTGAAACAATCTTTTTATGAACAAGGTGAAAAATCGGGAAAATTATTAGCATGGCAGATTAAACAATTGGAAATTAAAACACCAATTACCAGTATTATAAGTAACGGACAGGTAGTTATAGATCCTTTAGAAATTAATAGAGCCTTTAGAGATTACTATGAAAAATTATATGATACCAAAAATGAACCTGATTTAACAAAACTAAATGGGTTTTTGAACGAACTATCTATACCATGTATTCCAAATGAAAACAGGGAGATATTGGATTCTAAAATTAGTCAAGAAGAAGTTGGGCTAGCCATTGATAATATGAAATCAGGAAAAAGTGCAGGACCAGATGGTCTTCCAGTTGACCTTTATAAAAAATTTAAGAATAAATTAATAAAACCTTTTTTGGAAATGGTTTTAGAAGCATTTCAAAATAATAATTTACCATCATACATAAATAATGCCTTAATTATACTGCTGCCAAAACCAGGTAAGCCCTCTAATAAATGTGAAAATATGAGACCAATAAGCCTATTAAACGCCGACCTTAAGATAATCTGTAAAATTTTAGCAAGACGAATACAAGAAATTTTACCAAATATTATTAATCGAGATCAGAATGGCTTTATAAAGGGTAGACAAGGCTTCCATAATGTAAGAAGACTATTTAATATTATTTATTTTAATAAAGAAGCACCGGATACAGCTCTCCTATCATTGGACGACGAAAAGGCCTTTGATAGAGTTGAATGGCCCTTTCTTTTTGAAGTCCTACAAAGGTTTGGACTTGGAAATAATTTCATAAAATGGGTTCAAATAATATATAATAATGCTACAGCAGAAATCCTAACAAATAACAATATTTCAAAACCAATAAAAATCAATAGAGGATGTCGACAAGGCTGTCCACTTTCACCTTTACTGTTTACTATGGCAATTGAACCTTTAGCGATAGCGATACGTTTACATTCACAAATATATGGAATTAAAGTTGGACCAACAGAACATAAAATCTCCCTGTACGCCGATGACATAATTTTGTTTATGTCGAATCTAAAAAATTCAATTCCAACCTTGTTGAATTTAATAAAGAATTTTGGGGAAATATCAGGATATAAAATAAATAAAACTAAATCTTCAATATTAATGCTAAATGAGACCCAGAGAAATTACCCAGCCCCTGAGGTAAATCAATTCAATGTTGTAAATCAGTTTAAATATTTAGGAATCCAAATTATGCCTAAGCTAGAATCAGTCGCCAGTGTCAACTATGAAGCCTTAATGTCAGATATCAATGAGTTAACTCAGAGATGGATGTCACTACCAATGTCGATGATCGGGAGAATCAATATACTTAAAAGTAATATTTTACCTAAAATACTTTATTTATTTCAATACATTCCCTTATCACCACCTTTAGATCTATTCTCAAGAATAAAAAAAAAGTTAGTGGAATTTATATGGAACAACAGGAGGGCTAGATTACGTTTGTCTTTATTATATTTACCATTTGATCGTGGAGGTCTGAAATGTCCAAATTTTATGTTGTATTATTGGTCGGCACAACTGAGGTCTATGACATATTATTTTTCATCAAATGATCTCCCTCACTGGACTGAAATGGAATCATACAATTTACCTTTACCTCTTCCCATATTCATATACTCAGATTCGGCAAAAAAATTACAAAAACAAGTTAAAAATCCATTTGTAAAGCATATGATCAAAATATGGTGTGAAGCTAAAAACTATTTAAAAGAACCACAGTTATTGTCACAATTTAGTCCAATATGGGGTAATCAATATTTTAAACCAGGGAGAGCGGACGCTGTATTTAAAGTATGGAATTTAAAAGGGATACAAAAGATTCAGGATTTATATTTGCCATGTGCAGACAACATAATGTCTTTTGAAGAGCTGAGGATCAAATTTAATCTCAATAGAACACATTTTTTTAAATATCTTCAACTTAGAAACTTTATTCGATCAAATCAAAATAAAGCTCTCACTCGACCTATTTATTCATCCTTGGAAAAAATGATGATGAAAGATAGTAAAAGAAAGGGTATTATTTCAGAGTTTTATAACTCACTGACACTATCTTCAAGTGAAAATTCACTGAAAAGATTAAACTACTGGAAAGAAGATCTGCAAATTGAAATTTCAGAGGAACAATGGGAATTGGCTTGTACAGAAGCTCAAACCAAATCAATAAATGCACGCCTTAAATTGATACATTTCAAATGGTTAATGCGGATGTATGTTACACCGGAGGAGTTAAATAGATATAACAAAAATATACCAGATACATGCACAAAATGCATGGAAAGTAAAGGAACCCTATTTCATTGTTTATGGGAATGTAGATTAATAAGAATGTTTTGGGAAGAGGTGAGGGTAACAATTGAAAAAATAATCTCAAAACAAATCATATTGAATCCTAAACTGTTTTTGTTGGGTCTGTACCCAGAAAAGCATAATTTTAATAAAAGTGAAAGAACATTCATAGACCTCAGTTTGCTTAATGCCAAAAAATGTATTGCACTATTATGGAAAAAGACTCATAGACCAGATGTGACTCAGTGGTTAAGACAGATGTTAACAAACCTTCCATTAGAAAGAATAACATATATACTAAAATCAAAGGAAATTGTGTTTGAGAATATATGGAGACCTTTTATTGATTATGTAAAAAATTTAAACATAACTCTTGAAGAAGAAGGTGAATGATGTGTGTGGACCTTGTAAATTCCAAACTGGTGAACATAATATGTATACTTATGTATTGGATTGTCTAGACTAAACAGAGGAGCATTGTTGAAGACTTGATTCTGTTGGTGGTTGTTGGTGTTTTTAGTGCATTTTTTTTTTTTTTTTTGTAGTACTTTAGTGTTAGTGTTTGATTGTTTGTATCATGTTTGTTAAAAAAAAAAAAAAGGTTCAATAAAGATATTGTGGAAAAAAAAAACTGCGTTTTGTGTTTACTTGTGTTATCTTTGTCTAATATTTAAATTTGTTTGATGATCTGAAACATTTAAGTATGACAAACACACAAAAAAATGAGAAATCGGGAAGAGGGCAAACACTTTTTCACACCACTGTAAATAAGCAACCAGACGTGGGAATAACTCTACAACTTGCTCGTACTACTGGACATGTCTCTCAGAGACTTTTACAAAATACATTCCCTCCAGGATTTCGTGATGTTGCGATCGTGTCAATTCATGCAAAATCAGCCAATCAGCGCAACTACTGCACGACCTTGCAACTTTGTCCAATCACTACAATGTTCCCGCAATTTTGGCCAATCCTCGTCAACTTCCGCGAATTTCACCAATCAAATTTGTCTGTGAGTGGCACGCAAACACTCAGTCTAACCAATCAAATGCACTACACTGCATTCACTCCCGTGTTTACAGTGAGCATTCATGGAACACATCAGCAAAAATAGAGTGTGATTTAAAAAAAAAAAAAAAAACACTCACCCGCGAGGTTTCCAACACCATCCCTGCCAGTGGATGTCTCGCCACATCTCCGTCCTGACTGCATGTACAAAGTGCTGGGTTTGTGTTGAAAAATGTCCACCTGCCCCAAAAGCACCTTGTCGCAGGAGCGCGCTTGAGGACAGACGCCATAAAACCACAAACAAAACGAGCAAATCTAACACTACAGCCAGTGTTTGAACATTTTATACATCTTTAGAGGTAAAACCATTCCTACATCTTGTCAATGAGCTTTAAAGCTGTGAATCTCTGGTCGGGACACGGACACCCCACCCCCACCCCCAAAAGAAAGATGATTGTGTGAAGAGACAAGTCTGTGTGCCAAGATCCGCAGCAGACAGACAGGTAGGAGTTAAGGTGCCTTTACACTAAACGCGAACAGGCAAATTTTTCGGACAGCACAAATACATTATAACTCAATGTAAACACACAACATGAATTCACCATCTGAGTGAAATGCAGAGAGGTGAAGATACCTTTATAACTTCTGCAGCTCTGTTCAACCTGCTGTGGAAATCCCCCAAATAAGGTTTACATTATCTGACGGGGGGCTCACCTGAAAAAGTTGTCCCTACTGCCAAAACTTCACAAGATCCATCATTGACAATCCTGATCACCCCCTCCACCACACACTAGATAGACAGTGAAGCACTTTCTCCAGTAGACTACTACAGCTTCATTGTCAAACGGCCAGGTACAGGAAATCTTTCCTGCCACATGCAATTTCACTGTACAATAACTCACTATGATGTTGTATGTATCCCACCAGAGAAAACAAAACACTGGATCTACTGTATGCCAATGTCAGGGATGCATATAGTGCCACAGCTCTACCCCCCATTGGTAAATCAGACCACTGCATGGTCATGTTAACACCCAAGTACGTCCCCCTTGTGCAAAGGCAACCTGCTTATACACGAACTGTGAGGAGGTGGACACAGGAGGCTGCTGATGCACTGCAGGACTGCTTCGAGACGACGGACTGGAGTGTACTCTGTGAACTACATGGGGTGGACATAGACAATATGACCGACTGCATCACAGAATACATTAGATTCTGTGAAGACATGACCATGCCAGCTCAGACTGTACACTGCTTCTCCAACAACAGACCATGGGTCACCAGTGACCTGAAAGCACTTCTGAACAAAAAGAAGAGAGCTTTTAGGGCTGGAGACAAGGAGAAGCTGAGGGGAGTGCAGCATGAGCTGAGAGAGATGCTGAGGAGGTGCAAGGACAATTATAGGAGGAAGTTGGAAGAGAAACTCAGGCAAAATAACACTAAAGATGTGTGGGAGGGAATGAAACAAATCACTGAGTACAAGGGGAGAGTCAGGTAGACATCTGGGAGCCAGGAGAGAGCTGAGGAACTGAATCTGTTTTTTAATAGGTTCAACTCACAGTCTGTCATCCGAGCAACACAACCAGACCCCCACACACCCCTCCCTACCTATGCTCCCGTGCAGAACCTCTCTCCATCTCCCCCCTCGTCCTCCTCAGGGGGCACCAGGACCCTCCCTCACCTCACGGTGACTACAGATCAGGTGGAGAAACAGTTGGAGAGACTCCATCAGCGGAAGGCTTCGGGCTCGGATGGCATCTCCGCTAGGATCCTGAGGACCTGTGCCAACCAACTAGCTCCAGTACTGAAACACCTGTACAACTTGAGCCTGAGTCTGGAGAGAGTACCGGTGCTGTGGAAGACATCCTGCCTGGTTCCTGTCCCCAAGAAGTCATCTCCATCGGATCTGAATGACTACCAACCAGTTGCCCTCACATCTCATGTGATGAAGGTCCTGGAGAGACTGGTCTTAGCCCACCTGAGGCCGCAGGTGGAGACGTGGCTGGACCCTCTGCAGTTTGCATATCAGCCCCATTTAGGAGTTGAAGATGCTGTCATCTACCTGCTGCAACGAGCCCATCAGCACCTGGATGGTGGAGGAGATACTGTGAGAATCACTTTTTTTGATTTCTCCAGTGCCTTTAACACCATCCAGCCACTGCTGCTGGGCGAGAAGCTGCGGGGAATGGGGGTTGACAGCTCTGTGATCTCCTGGATTACCAACTACCTGACAGGTAGACCACAGTTTGTCAGGCTGGGCAGTGTCTTGTCTGGAGTGGTGGCTAGTGATACGGGAGCGCCACAGGGGACTGTGCTCTCTCCTTTTCTTTTTACGTTATACACCACGGACTTCCAGTATAACACTGAGTCATGTCACCTGCAAAAATTCTCTGATGACTCAGCTGTTGTGGGGTGTATAAGAGGAGGAGAGGAGGGGGAGTACAGGGCACTGGTAGACAGATTTGTGGAGTGGACGGAACAGAATCACCTGAGGTTGAATGTCAGCAAGACCAGGAAGATGGTGATTGACTTCAGGAAGAGGAAGGCTCCTTCTCAGCCACTGCAGATTAGGGAGGAGGATGTGGGAGTGGTTGAAGACTACAAATATCTGGGTGTCAGGATCAGCAGCGGGTTGGACTGGAGATCCAACACCGATGCTGCACACAATAAGGGGATGAGCAGACTCTTTCCTGAGAAAACTGAGATCCTTCAACGTGTGCAGCAGGATGCTGGAGCTTTTCTACCAGACTGTTGTCGCCAGTGCCATCTTCTTTGCTGCGGTCTGTTGGGGTAGCAGTATCAGGGCCAGAGATACCAACAGACTTGACAAGATTATCAAGAGAGCTGGCTCTGTAATTGGTCTCAGACCGGAGACCTTTGAGACAGTGGTGGAGAGGAGAACACTAAATAAACTGCGATCCATCATGGACAATCCTGATCACCCCCTTCACCACACACTAGATAGGCAGCGAAGCACTTTCTCCAGTAGACTACTACAGTTTCGTTGTCGAACGGCCAGGTACAGGAAATCTTTCCTGCCACATGCAATTTCACTGTACAATAACTCACTATGATGTTGTATTCTGGTCATAGCTATGCTGCCACACTGCACCTTACAGACTAACTGGTACCTCACGTTTTCACTCTGCTCCTGACAGTCCTTCTTTGTGCAATGGGATGATTCATGTGTTTATACGGTCATCATATATTAAGCTATGATGTATATAGGTTCTATTGTCGTGTTAGTTTCTTTTTTACTTTCCATGGGTAATCCCTTTGTCGTGTGTGTTTCTGTTGTTTGGCTGTCAACTGTCATGCTGCTGTTACACTGTAATTTCCCAGTTTGGGATCAATAAAGTACATCTATCTATTCTGGTCATAGCTATGCTGCCACACTGCACCTTACAGACTAACTGGTACCTCACATTTTCACTCTGTTCCTGATAGTCCTCCTTTGTGCAATGGGATGATTCATGTGTTTATACGGGTCATCATATATTAAGCTATGATGTACACTACCGTTCAAAAGTTTGGGGTCACTTAGAAATTTCCTTATTTTTGAAAGAAAAGCACTTTTTTTCAATGAAGATAACTTTAAACTAATCAGAAATACACTCTATACATTGCTAATGTGGTAAATGACTATTCTAGCTGCAAATGTCTGGTTTTTGGTGCAATATCTAGATAGGTGTATAGAGGCCCATTTCCAGCAACTATCACTCCAGTGTTCTAATGGTACAATGTGTTTGCTCATTGCGTCAGAAGGCTAATGGATGATTAGAAAACCCTTGTGCAATCATGTTAGGTCTGCAATGCTGTAACTGCTGCAAATGGAGGATTCTTTGACGAAAGCAAAGTTTGAAGATAAAAATTATTTCAAATACAAATCATTATTTCTAACCTTGTCAATGTCTTGACTATATTTTCTATTCATTTTACAACTCATGGTGGTAAATAAGTGTGACTTTTCATGGAAAACACAAAATAATTGTCTGGGTGACCCCAAACTTTTGAACGGTAGTGTATATAGGTTTTATAGTCATGTTAGTTTTACTTTCCATGGGTAATCCCTTTGTCTGTCATGTGTGTGTTTCTGTTGTTTGGTTGTCTACTGTCATGCTGCTGTTACACTGTAATTTTCCAGTTTGGGATCAATAAAGTACATCTGTCTATCCATCTATCTAAGATGGGCGTTTCCGTTGCTACCTTGCTAGTATTGTTGCACATCCGTGGCAGGAATCCATGGGTAAATAACTCCGACATCCCGATTCAGCTGAAGAGCTCCCAGTCCTTTTGTCTCCAGGTGAGTGGCCGTCTTATTTTCAAACTAGTTTACTCTCCATTGTTGATACTTTTTTTTTTTCCACAATATCTTTATTGAACCTTTTTTTTTTTTTTAACAAACATGATACCATCAAACACTAACACTAAAGTACTACAAAAAAAAAAAATGCACTAAAAACACCAACAACCACCAACAAAATCAAGTCTTCAACAATGCTCCTCTGTTTAGTCTAGACAATCCAATACATAAGTATACATATTATGTTCACCAGTTTGGAATTTACAAGGTCCACACACATCATTCACCTTCTTCTTCAAGAGTTATGTTTAAATTTTTTACATAATCAATAAAAGGTCTCCATATATTCTCAAACACAATTTCCTTTGATTTCAGTATATATGTTATTCTTTCTAATGGAAGGTTTGTTAACATCTGTCTTAACCACTGAGTCACATCTGGTCTATGAGTCTTTTTCCATAATAGTGCAATACATTTTTTGGCATTAAGCAAACTGAGGTCTATGAATGTTCTTTCACTTTTATTGAAATTATGCTTTTCTGGGTACAGACCCAACAAAACCAGTTTAGGATTCAATATGATTTGTTTTGAGATTATTTTTTCAATTGTTACCCTCACCTCTTCCCAAAACATTCTTATTAATCTACATTCCCATAAACAATGAAATAGGGTTCCTTTACTTTCCATGCATTTTGTGCATGTATCTGGTATATTTTTGTTATATCTATTTAACTCCTCCGGTGTAACATACATCCGCATTAACCATTTGAAATGTATCAATTTAAGGCGTGCATTTATTGATTTGGTTTGAGCTTCTGTACAAGCCAATTCCCATTGTTCCTCTGAAATTTCAATTTGCAGATCTTCTTTCCAGTAGTTTAATCTTTTCAGTGAATTTTCACTTGAAGATAGTGTCAATGAGTTATAAAACTCTGAAATAATACCCTTTCTTTTACTATCTTTCATCATCATTTTTTCCAAGGATGAATAAATAGGTCGAGTGAGAGCTTTATTTTGATTTGATCGAATAAAGTTTCTAAGTTGAAGATATTTAAAAAAATGTGTTCTATTGAGATTAAATTTGATCCTCAGCTCTTCAAAAGACATTATGTTGTCTGCACATGGCAAATATAAATCCTGAATCTTTTGTATCCCTTTTAAATTCCATACTTTAAATACAGCGTCCGCTCTCCCTGGCTTAAAATATTGATTACCCCATATTGGACTAAATTGTGACAATAACTGTGGTTCTTTTAAATAGTTTTTAGCTTCACACCATATTTTGATCATATGCTTTACAAATGGATTTTTAACTTGTTTTTGTAATTTTTTTGCCGAATCTGAGTATATGAATATGGGAAGAGGTAAAGGTAAATTGTATGATTCCATTTCAGTCCAGTGAGGGAGATCATTTGATGAAAAATAATATGTCATAGACCTCAGTTGTGCCGACCAATAATACAACATAAAATTTGGACATTTCAGACCTCCACGATCAAATGGTAAATATAATAAAGACAGACGTAATCTAGCCCTCCTGTTGTTCCATATAAATTCCACTAACTTTTTTTTTATTCTTGAGAATAGATCTAAAGGTGGTGATAAGGGAATGTATTGAAATAAATAAAGTATTTTAGGTAAAATATTACTTTTAAGTATATTGATTCTCCCGATCATCGACATTGGTAGTGACATCCATCTCTGAGTTAACTCACTGATATCTGACATTAAGGCTTCATAGTTGACACTGGCGACTGATTCTAGCTTAGGCATAATTTGGATTCCTAAATATTTAAACTGATTTACAACATTGAATTGATTTACCTCAGGGGCTGGGTAATTTCTCTGGGTCTCATTTAGCATTAATATTGAAGATTTAGTTTTATTTATTTTATATCCTGATATTTCCCCAAAATTCTTTATTAAATTCAACAAGGTTGGAATTGATTTTTTTAGATTCGACATAAACAAAATTATATCATCGGCGTACAGGGAGATTTTATGTTCTGTTGGTCCAACTTTAATTCCATATATTTGTGAATGTAAACGTATCGCTATCGCTAAAGGTTCAATTGCCATAGTAAACAGTAAAGGTGAAAGTGGACAGCCTTGTCGACATCCTCTATTGATTTTTATTGGTTTTGAAATATTGTTATTTGTTAGGATTTCTGCTGTAGCATTATTGTATATTATTTGAACCCATTTTATGAAATTATTTCCAAGTCCAAACCTTTGTAGGACTTCAAAAAGAAAGGGCCATTCAACTCTATCAAAGGCCTTTTCGGCGTCCAATGATAGGAGAGCTGTATCCGGTGCTTCTTTATTAAAATAGATAATATTAAATAGTCTTCTTACATTATGGAAGCCTTGTCTACCCTTTATAAAGCCATTCTGATCTCGATTAATAATATTTGGTAAAATTTCTTGTATTCGTCTTGCTAAAATTTTACAGATTATCTTAAGGTCGGCGTTTAATAGGCTTATTGGTCTCATATTTTCACATTTATTAGAGGGCTTACCTGGTTTTGGCAGCAGTATAATTAAGGCATTATTTATGTATGATGGTAAATTATTATTTTGAAATGCTTCTAAAACCATTTCCAAAAAAGGTTTTATTAATTTATTCTTAAATTTTTTATAAAGGTCAACTGGAAGACCATCTGGTCCTGCACTTTTTCCTGATTTCATATTATCAATGGCTAGCCCAACTTCTTCTTGACTAATTTTAGACTCCAATATCTCCCTGTTTTCATTTGGAATACACGGTATAGATAGTTCGTTCAAAAACCCATTTAGTTTTGTTAAATCAGGTTCATTTTTGGTATCATATAATTTTTCATAGTAATCTCTAAAGGCTCTATTAATTTCTAAAGGATCTATAACTACCTGTCCGTTACTTATAATACTGGTAATTGGTGTTTTAATTTCCAATTGTTTAATCTGCCATGCTAATAATTTTCCTGATTTTTCACCTTGTTCATAAAAAGATTGTTTCAATCTTAGAAGACTCGAGGCAGCTCTATTCGCTGATTTTTTGTCGTATTCAGCTCTCAAAATCAGTAATTCATTCTCCAACCTTGGGTCACTTCCTGCATACACTTTTTCCTGAAGATTTTTTATTTTATGTTCCAATTTAGCTCTCTCCTCTCGAGTCTTCTTAGATTTTGATCCTGTATAACTAATAATATGCCCCCTAATAAAAGCTTTGAAAGCCTCCCACTTTACACATGCTGATGTTTGTGTAGTATTGATGTCAAAGAACTCGTCTATCTGTTTTTCTATATACTTGACAAATTCCTCATCCTGAAGCCATTTATGCTGAAATTGCCATCTACCTGATTCCTTTGTCAATTTTTTATCTACATATATTAGACAACAGGGTGCATGATCAGAGATCACGATGTTATCATAAAAGCAGTTTTGAATCTTGGACCTTAATTCTGTGGAAATCAAAAAATAATCAATACGTGAGAATGTCTTGTAGGTACTGGAATAACAAGAATAGGCTTTAACTTGTGGTTTCATTTCTCTCCATATATCTAACAATCTCAATTCTTTCATAAAATGATTAATAGTCATCCTACATCCAATGTGCGTACAATCCAGTCCTGTTGATCTATCCACACCTGGATTCAATGTACAATTAAAATCCCCTGCTATTATATGTTGCCCTGTAAGTGATGATAAGATGAGAAATAAATTAGCAAAGAACTTCTGATCATCTATATTGGGACCATATAAGTTCACAAGATTTATATTTTCTAATAGCAAAGAACCTTGAATGATTACATATCTTCCAAATTTGTCTCCAATTACATTTTTCACTTGAAAAGGAACTGATTTATGTATGAGAGTCATAACTCCCCTGGCTCGGGATGAAAATGAAGAGGTGAATACACTTCCCTGCCATCTACTCCTAATTCTTTTAACATCCTCCTCTATCAGATGAGTTTCTTGTAAAAACACAATTCTTGAACCCATGTCCTTTATTTTATTCATAACTTGTTTAAGTTTTTTTAAATTTTGTAGACCTCTGCAATTCCATGAAGTTAAATTAAGATTAACACTTTGGTCCATGATCAATAGAGAGTTTGGGATTACCTTGCAGTGTAAACATGCTCATACAGAGAAGCAAAAACATGAGTGGTTGAACATTCATCCTACAAACTACACACAAACAAATTTCCCCTTGTGGCAAACCCCCCAAAATCAAAAGAAAAATTCTGTCTCCCGATATAGCCATCGACCGTTCCACACCCACGGGGAACAGCCTAAGCCACTCCTTCTTCATCCTCCCAATCACCCTAACTCTACTGCTTTTAATGACGTAACATTAACTCTCCTCTGTAGTTTTCCAACTTAACTCCAAAATTTTTAACAACTTTGTACATCATAGTTTTTTTATTTGTTTGTTTGTTTTGTTTTTTTTTAATATATAATACAATCTATATTTTGTAAACTTACTATTTACTTCAAGTCAGTCAGATGCCTGTGCAAATGCTTAATTATTCTACCTTATATTTTGTTCATGCTTAGCTCCCACCAGTCTCTTCTTCTTCTTTGATCTTCTTGATGAACTCCTGCGCCTCCTCTGGGGTCTTGAAGATGTGGGTTCTGCCCTCATACGTGGTCAGCAGTCTCGCAGGATAGATTACACCATGACGAATCCCAAGGTTGCGCAGCTCCTTACGTACGGGATCAAACTGCTTCCTCAATTGCTGGATTCCTGTGGCCAAATCTGGGTAGAACCGCACCTGCTGGTCCTGGTGTTTAATCTCTCCTTTAGCACGTGCAGCGTTGAAGATCTTCATCCTGTCTCTGTTGTTAAGAAACTTCATAATTAAGGTCCTCGGCGGTCCCTTATCTCTCCGTGGGCCAATACGATGTGCTTTTTCCAGAACCACTGCTGATTGCAACTCCTCGCTGCCCAGCACCTCCGGAATCCACTTTTCCAGAAAGGAACATACGTCCCGACCTTCTGATTCCTCTGGAAGACCCACCAGCCTCAAATTATTCTGTCTCGACCGAGATTCCAAATCCAAAATATTATCTTCCAGAGATTTATTTTTTTTTTCCAAAGTGCGCACCTTTAATTGAAGACGGGTGACGTCATCTTCAGCACTAGCGAGACGGAGCTCCATCTGCGCCGTTCGTTCTACACAGTCACCCAATTCCTTTCTTATTCCTTCCAACGCTGTCATAATCCCATCAAATCTAGAGGAAAAGTCCGCTCTCATTGAACTCATGGCAGCCATCAGCGCATCTGCGCCATTCCCCGCAGAAATCGCAGCGTTGCCAGCCTCCTCCGCCATATATGGAGCCCTGTTTGCTGCGTCACAGACCTGAAAGTCCGTTAATTTGGACTGTTTCGGCGGCTCGCTTTTTCCTTTTCCTGGTTTTCCAGCCTTAGGCTTCGCCGACATATCCTCGCCCAGACGCTGGGATACGTTCTGTCCCAAATGAGAGAGTTATTTGCCGATTTTTTTTTTTTCCAGGAGCAGAGCAGAGCGAGACACGTCCGTCCTACGTGGCAGCCATAACCGGAAGTCCATTGTTGATACTTTTACTCAGATGACGGCACTATCCCTTGGACGTGAACGCACGAATGTGCGATGTCGTGTGTGCTCGCCTCTTTCCATTGACTATGTATGGATTCACACCGCCCGTTCGCATTTGGTGTGAAGGACCCTTTAGGCATGGAAAGAGAGAATATTGTCTGTAATTTTTTTTTTTTCCAGAAAAACTCAGACTCCAATAGGCAATACAGACCAACAGAATCATTTTTTTTTTTCCCTCTCCGCTCAGTACCGAGTGAAGGTGCTGCAAATAATTTCCAAATCTATACTCTTTAACATGCATTCAATGCAGTTTAGCTGTTGTAATGGATATTGCGTTCAAGTCTGTATTTGCTGGTGCACAAGAGTTTTTCTGTATAGCATAAGTTTCTGCTTAATTTACAAATCACTGTAACAGGAAATTTGACAATCCTGTGCTTTTCTTGTATTGTTATACAGAATATCACTAATACTTTTATATTGCAGGACTGGATATAAAAATTGAGCCGTTAAACACTGCCACAATTAGGGTTTAAAAGAGCCCCACTAGCAGCTAAAATGTAGCATCACTATACACCAGGGGTCACCAACTGACAGACTCCGGTCCGGATCCGGATCCCGAGAGTCCTCTGTCCGAACCCTGAAGCCTTTTGATACAATTTGGGGAAAAGGGAGACTGTTTTATTTTGGTGTGGGGGGGGGGGGAAGTGGAAAAAGCGTAACTGAAATGCTGCATTGGCGACCGCCCGACAGATTATGGCACAAGCCCTTGGGCGCTCTCCTCCTGCTGCAGACTCCCCCCTTTGCTGTCCCATGAATGCCACTTTCTGCAGAGACTCTGAAACTCCAACCGCTCCAGAGAGTCAGCGGGTTGCTATGCACCCCCCCTCCCCCAAACACACACACACACACAAGGCCGACAGCCAGGACATCCACCCCGGACAGACTGGTCTGTACCCACAAAAAGAAGTGTTGTTGTGAAATTGAATGTATTTACATTCTTCCACTATTCTGCTGAGAGTAGTCCATGCTGGGATGCAGAGGTGAGGCCGCTGGTTATCATTTAAAAACTCTGTAAAAGCTCTGTGTGTTACTGAACATGAAAAGTTCCACCTCTTCTCTCCCTGTAACCATGGAGTTACAGCTCCATCCATGCTGTAACAGAGTTTACTATTGAGATAAAAAAAAAATGTCGAGAAATTCTGTCATGTGGAAGTATATTTCATGTCTGTTTTGTCTTAGTTTGAAGCTGTTTTTTCTACACTGAAAATACTGTATAGAGGTGGACTTTTTGTGAAATTTTGTATTTTAGATATTAATCTTTTTTTAAATGCAATACAATTTAGTTTGTGTTCTCCTGTAAAACATTTTTAGGATTTTAGTTGTACATTTTAGAATTTTAGATCTATTTATTTGGAGTCAACAAACACATTTTGTGTTCTGTATAATAAAATTTTAAATTACATATTTTGTTTGAAATTGAACAAAGAATTAATTTTAACTTTTTTGATTAAAAATTAACAGAGCTAAAAGCAGTTAAAACATGAGCTTAATAAAATGTGTGAAAGCAAGTTAAACAATACTGGCCTGTCTGCAGACAGCTGTGGTCTTCTGAAAGAATGTCAATGAAATGATAGCCGTTTTTAAAAGCACATTTTGAGATAAATTTGTCCATATGCCAGATTTCTCTTCCATTTGTTTTAATAAAAGATGTTGGAATTCATAGGTCTTTGCAAATACTTTGCTTTCAAAGGACCAAGTTGTCACACAGTGGGAAGAAAAAATCCTGAAGAAAAAAAATGCATAAAGATGCATTGAGAATCAAGAATGCATTTAGAATCAAGTCGAAGTTCTGAATCATAACTGAATCATGAGGTGCCTAAAGATTCCCACACCTAGTTTGGATCTCGGCTGGGGAGAAGGACCAACTTATTGGACCTCTTGCAGTTTTAGTTGCTGACCCCTGGAATATACTATTTGGGGAGCTCGGTGGAGCAGTGGTTGGCATTGTGGCAGCACAGTAAGAAGGTCACTGGATCAATTCCACCTCTGACCATCATGGGTTCAATCTGACTCCCTGACGATCATCGGTGACCCTTCTGTGTGGAGTTTGCATGTTCTCCCAGTGTCTGCATGGTTTACTCTGGGTACTCTGGTTTCCTTCCACAGGCCAAAAACATACAAGTTAGGCTAACTGGAGACTCTAAAGTGGCCCTAGGTGTGAATGTATGTGTGAATGGTGAAAGGACTGGCACCGCACCTTGGCTGCCTCATCCATTTAGGTGGATGCCCAGTAATTTCCCTCTGGGATTAATAAAGTATACAAAAAAAAAAAAAAAACTGCCAAGAATGTGGCGCCATTCGGCCAAAACGCAATTGAGATATCCATTTTTACTGTACTAGAGAATCAATGAGAATGCAATGATAATGTGCTGGACTGAGTAAGAACTAGTTTGATCGAGATTGTCGAGTTAGGAACTGTGTAAAAATGATTTAGAACAGGGTGAAACAGATAAGGAACCAGTTTTAACTGGGTAAGGACAGTGCAGAACTTGTCAATAACTGATTAGAAATGAGATGGATGGCTGCTTTTCCTTGTTTTTAACATTGTAAGAACGGTCTACAATTGGTATGAAAACGAGATGGACTTATCTCGAAGCATGTAACAAAGAAGTAGTGTCATATTCAAGGCAATTTTTTGCACCAAATTGCCTATTTTCACCCTTTTCACCAATTTCTTAGGACAGGCTAGGATGTTTTGACAATGAGTTTGGTGTGATGGGACCCTTATACAGTATTTCAGTAGCTCCAAGTTCCACTGTTAAAAAAGAAAGGACACACAAAGACTAATTCTAAGCAAATGTTTTCAATTATTTTAGAATAGTTTACAAATCACACATTCAAAATATAGCTATACAGACTTCTTTGTTATACTCTGAAATAAATATTCAAGTCAAGTCTTCCCTCAGATATTGTACTGATGCATTAGTTTTGACTCTGAAAAGTGCTGTTGACACTAGAAACATTGAGGTTGTTGCAGGCACTTTGGTTATATGGACACAATCAACTTTGTTCAACTCAAATCATGTACAAAGTCATAAAACTGTTTTTTTTTCCTTCATAGCACTGGTGCAACAGAGACTGACAGTCTTGTAGCACATGACATCAAGCACACTTCAAGCGAGTGCAATATGCTCCAGCTCCATTTTCTCTGACGATTCCAATACTTACTGACGGGGAGCAGTGTTAAACTTTTCAATATAATTACTGTGGCAGAGTAAACCTGTGTACCAGGTTTGGTGACCCTAGCTTTCTTTGTTGTTGAGATATAGTTTATTAGCCATTTTGATGTTGACATTGCAATCTCAAAACCATAGTCACACTTCAGGGTCAGAGTGAACCTCTGTACCAGGTTTTGTGCCCCTTGCTTTATTTATTTTACAGTAATAGTGCAAATGGAATGCTAACCTTGACCTTCTGACCCCAACCCCATACTCAGAGGTCAGGATCCCAAGGTGAACCTATATATCATGTGTGGTGGCCCTAGCTTTACTCATTTAATAGTAACAGTAAATTTAGCATTTACCATAGTGCGACTGGAATGTTAACTTTGACCTTCTGACCCCAAACCTATGGTCACAGTTTGGGGTCACAAGGTGAACCTGTGTATCAAGTTTGGTGACCCTAGCTTTACTCGTACAGTAATAGGGCTTAGGGAATGTTAACTTTGACTTTGTTGCGATACCTGCAATTATGTAGTACCACGCTATGGACAAGCCTACTGCGGAGGAAAATGAACAACTGCGTTGTTCACTTTTTTGTGTGTGTGGCTATATCTTGTTGTTCACTTATGTGCCCCTATTGATTATTAAATAAATAGTTAAATGTTAAGTGTATTTTTTATTGCCAACAGCATGTTTGCACATTCGTCCAAACGCTTCCGCCACTAACTGCCTGCTGGAGTCCGTCTGGAGAGAGAGTGCCCCACATGGTGCTACCACCGTCAGCACCCGGCACTCACAGCACTGGGAGTGCTGTTCTGTGCTTGAGAGATGTGAAGTGTGTAATAAACCGTCTGCCATGAATCAGCCTCTTATTTCACACACTTCACACTGGTGGAGTGTGTGAAATAATAAATTTTCACTCAAAAACATATGAGTGAAAATCCAAATTAAAACACAGATAGGGGCATTAATTGCACATCTCTTATTTCACATGATGGCTTCTTATTTCCGCAGGGAAAATTCCTCTATCGTGACAGCCCTAACCTTGACTTTTGACCTTCTGATCCCAAACCCACAGTCAACGGTGCCGAGGAGGAGTGTGGATGGACAGACAGATGGATGGACAACAGTCACCACATCATGGGGGCAGTAGTAGCCTAATAATTATGGATTGGTGACCGCAGGGTCGCTGGTTCAATCCCTGGACTGGCAGAATCAGATCTGGGTGGAACAGATAACATAGCAGTGTTTGTCCCACCCTGTTAAACTCCACTGTGTGCCCCTGAGCAAGGCACTTAATCCCAACTGCTCCAGTGGAGCTGCTCAGTGGCCACAAGTCTGCCTGTGGTTGTACTGGGCAGCTTTCAGGTGTGAATGTGTAACTGCGTGAATGTGAACAGGGTGTCCTTGAAAAAGAGAGGTTGCCTCTCACTGGATCTTCCCTGTATAAATAAAGGTTAAAAAAAAATCATCACCCTAGCTCCTTGCAGGTTCACCGGCATGAACTAACAACCCCAAGTAGTGCAGTCTATTATTTCAATAGAATGTGACTGGCAAAAGGACAGTAACATTCCATAAAATACACAAAATAGTAGAAGTTAAAGAATGTCTGAAATATTTGTGATGATGATGGTGTTGTCTATGATTGTATTGAACATACCAGGAATATTTATTTATTATTGTTACAGTTATTGTTGGATGTTGGTATTGTTGTCAATATGGACCGTCATTGTTGTATCATTTCTGTTGCATAATTTGATTATGGGGTGTATTATGTATTATGGTGTTGTATGGTCAACGTGGTTGTGGGATGAATGATGACTAGAGTGATGTTGTAATTTGTTGGGTATGGAAAAGGGGTGGGACTATATAAGCATTGGCTTCTTCCCACTCCTTTTGAACATTTTATTTTTTTTGGTTTTGACTTTTGTTTTAAATTCTTTTTTTTTTTTTTTTTACAGAATTAAGAAAGTGAAAATGTATTAGTTGTTAGTCTTAACTTGTTAGTTAAGAGCGGAAAGCAAGTGGCTTTTTAACAGTCTGGCCTGTGACTGTTTCCTTTTAAGCTATGAATTCAGCTCACATTTGGGAAAAGGCAACACTTAACACTCTGTCACTTTCATGTCACTGCTTGGAACAAGTCAGCCTTTGTCTCTTGGGCTGACTACTGTGCTCTCTCTCAATTCATGCCATTATGCCCCTGACCAGAAGAGAGAAGTTGGTTACAGGGGTCAATTGGGATCTTGAAATTAAAAGCAACACATCACCAAGAATACCTTATTTTTTCATCTTGCCTTTTATCTTGGATGACAGTCAATGTTAAAGTTTTAGTTATCTTGGTTAACTTTAGTAAATTGCATATCAACACTCAGCTCTTTTTTCTTATCCAATGTCTTTACACTTATGGTCCTTTACAATTATTCAAATTCATTTGGTATATTAACACTGCATCAAAACACAAAGGAGAAACCAATCTGAATCCAACACTGAAAAGCTTCTGGATGCCGTATACCATCACTGGCCATTAGAAAGCAATGCAGTGTTTTAACCCATGTCATACAAATGACTGACTTGAATTTACTCCACCAATATGGACCAAAATTGAGCAGGGTCTCCGCTAGCAACATTTCTGCATAGCGGGCTGCCATGGCAAAAATTGAGCCACCACACTAAGAAAAAAAACCCATTATTTTTTCAAAAGAGTCACACAAGAGCCAATTTAAAAAATAAGAAAAGAGCCACATGTGGTGCAAGAGCCGCAGGTTTTCCACCCCTGACATACAGTATATCACTAAGTAAATAAAATGAAGGCTTGTCACTCCGCAAACAAGCAAGCGAAGAGCACAAGTCAAAGCAGTTGCAGTATCGGGGCAGTGAGAGTATGGAGTTCAGGAGAGGGCCGTTATTGCAGCCAACAGCAAAGTGTATCTGGCGGCGCTGTCCGAGATACAAAACTGAATCCGTGTACTCACACCCCTGATGTCGGAGTGAAGCATGAGCGTACTTTCATTCATTCATTCATCTTCTTCTGCTTAATCCGTTTCGGGTCACGGGGGGGCTGGAGCCTATCCCAGCATCTTTGGGCGAGAGGCAGGGTACACCCTGGACAGATCACCAGTCCATTGCAGGGGCAACACAGAGAGACAGACAACCATTCACTCTCACAGTCATACCTAAGGACAATTTAGAATCCCCAGTTTGATGCCAATTAACCTAACTTGCATGTTTTTGGCATGTGGGAGGAAACCGGAGAAATCCCGGAGCGTACTTTCTACGGAGAAAAAAGCAGAAAAGGTATGCAAGAAGTGGAGGTAGGGCTGTCGTGATAACCGCAATTATGAAGTACCGCACTGTGGACAAGCCTACCGAGTAGGATAACGAGCAACTGCAACAACTGCAGTGTTCACTTTTTTTGTGCGTGTGGCTAAATCTTGTTCACTTTTGTGCCCCTATTGAATATTAAATAAATTGTTAAATGTTAAGTGCATTTGTATTGCCAGCAGAATGTTTGCAGGGCATACAGCATGTTATTTGTACTACTTCTGGTGAAATCAGGTTGCTTGTGGCAGATGGGGGGGGGGGGGAGAGATGAGGTGAGAAAATAGCCTAAATTCAATAAAATAATGGCTGGATGTGCTCCCTCTGAGCAGAGTGTTTATGATCCTGATGATTGAGCTTTGCTACTGCATAGTGCATTGCTTGTGTGAATGTGATTTTTGGGACAGCAGCATTATCCAAAAATCACTATGGAGAGACAAAGGGACAAGAGCCACGCGTGGTCATGCATGGAGTCTGTTCTGTTTAAATAAGCTGAATGTTGCCACTGTCTCCAACCAGTCCAGACCCTGTAGTTGAAATGCTGGAGTTATCGCCACTTCTTCATGAAAATGAGTTTTTGTTGTTTTTTTTTTTTTTTACAGAATCAGCAGTTCGTGACTGTAGGAAAACCTAAGCTCCACACAACTGTCACACACACACACACACACAAGTTGAGAGCGGGGCTACAGTGATTCTCAACATATAGCTTCTATCATTTGCCACATAAGTTATGAAGCATGTCTAAATGACGAGACCACAGGGTCCTAAAAACATTGGCAATAATATTGTATATCACGCTGTTGAGCAATCCTCATCCCTCTGGTGGGACTTATTCAGAGGGATGAGGAATCGATGTACAGGGAAGAAGTGAGAGACCTGGAGGGCTGGTGCAGGGAGAACAATCTGGTGCTCAACGTGGACAAAACGAAGGAGATGATTATCGACTTCCGGCGGTCACAGCCTGAACACGTCCCCCTCAGCATCGGTGGCCGTTTAGTGGAGAGAGTGGAGAACATCAAGTTCCTCGGAGTGCAGATCTCGCAGGGCCTGACCTGGAGCAAGAATTCCTTGGGGATCAAGAAGCAGGCTCAGCAGAGACTGCACTTTTTGAGGAAACTCAAACAGGCCTCTCTCCCCATCTGCATCCTCAGGACCTTCTACAGAGGTGTGGTGGAGAGTGTTCTGACGTACTGCATTGCTACATGGTACTCCAGCTGCAGTATGTCAGACAAAAAAGCCCTGCAGAGGAAAGTCAAGGGAGCTGAGAGGGTAATTGGAGTCTCCCTCCCCTCTGTCCAAGAACTTTTTCAGAACTGTTGTAGGAGCAGAGCACTGAACATTGTCAAGGACCGTTCTCACCCTCTGCATAAACACTTTGAACTTCTGCCATCTGGCAAATGATTCCGGAGCATCAGAGGCAGAACCACCAGACTGATTAACAGCTTCCTTCCACAAGCTGTTAGGATGCTGAACAGCTGACCCGGAATCTCTCGTATTCTTAAATCATGTTCTTCTACTTATATGGATGCCGAGAGAAACGCAATTTCATCTTGCCTGCACTACAGTTGTATGTACAGCAAAATGACAAAGGTTGATTTGATTTGATTTGATATCCACCGTCACCACAGGGGAAATTCCTCCACCGTGACAGCTCTAAGTGGAGGTAGTGATAGGCAAATGATGCCGAGGCTTCAGAGCTTCTCTCACTCTTCCTGAAGCAGAATGATTCAAAACGCTGTGTCAGAGCTTGCATCAAAACACCAATGTGCTTCACTTCATGCTTTGGCTTAAAGCGTGTTGTTTATATAGACTTAGTTCAGGTTTTAAATAAAGGTTTCTAAATGAACCTGAACCAACATTTTCCATGCTTATTCTGTCATTTATTTCTTTCATTTATAGCAGTGACAGAAAAAAACTGAACGCTGTCAATTATTTTGACAGATTTTTCACTCACACAGTCTCCTTAATATGCATCCATCGCTATCACATTTTATGACTGTTTCACTTATTCACTGTCATTGTTTTAACATCATCATTATCATCATCCATATTTATTTTTGAACAGGACACAATTAATCCCTCAGTTGGGGCGGGTCCTGCTTGACCGCACTTCTCACAGTCCCACTCCAGTGGTTCCTGTCCACTGGTTCAACCCATGGGCAGGAAACCAGTGGGTTTTAAACTCTTTATGATTTAAAACCAAACTAACAGAAACAGGAGTTATTTGATTACATCCACTGAACTCAGTATTTTTTTTTTTCCTCTCTGAGTTTAAAGGCATTCGGAGGACCACCGTTTTCCTCTGCATCAGCAGGCAGAGCTCTTGTGTCCCTGATGTCACATGGATCTGTTACGTTGAACAAAAAATAAATGCATAATCTGTGGGCCCGTCCTATAAATTGACAATTAAAACTGAAAATGCAAATGACAATCAAAGCTACTCAGTGTTTTATCATACTAGAATTAAAACGATTGATAAAATTATATCATGACCTATTTTTTTAAAAACTCTAGCAAAATTAGTGTATGTCCGTAGAAAGCAAGTATTCTTGTCTGAAAACAGGTAGCCAAATTAGGCTTTACTGGCCTAAATGTAGGCTGTGTTTGAAAGTGGAGTCCAAAGAGGTGTAGGCTATATGTAGGCAATCACACGTTAGACTCTGACAAATATAAAAGGGCGTAAATGGCACTAAGGTTTATTTGATTGTGTGAGTATTAATTACAGAATTATTGAAAATGAATGGGACATCCAATATTAGCAACTGTTTAAGAACCCTTGTTTGTTTGTCAGACTTATTTGTGTGCTCTTTTATGAGTTATATTCATAAGTGTTGTATCTTGCACTTTGGGGAATGGGAGTTGTTCAGTCATCATTATAACTGTTTTAGTTGATATATGTAGTTTATAGTCTATTGTCAATAAACTCATGCAGTACTAAAACAGGACATGTTTACAAATATTTCAGACCCATTGTAGTGCATCATTTTATATTTTAGTAATATTGTAAGTACAAAACACCGAACATTATTGTACTCAACAGAATGACCAGTTTGCAACTGTTGCATCAGTGTTGCCCATCTGTCAGTCAATAAAAATTGATCTATTTCGTTATTTGGGCGGTTTTTGTCACGGTCGTCGTTTAGTCAAAGCGTGTGCATGTGTGTCTGCATATGATATATAACTGATCTGGCCATTCCGCTCCACAATCATGGTTTTAATTTCTAGATAGCCGTGCACCGGGAGGAGCGCCATGTTGAACCTGCAGTGCCGCAAAGGACAGCGGTGGCACATGGGTGAAGCAGCAGCCAAGACTCCATCGGGCAGGCTGGGCTTGGCTCTCTGGGAAGGACTGCGATAAGGCAGTCGGCGGCTGCTCCCACCCCTTCCCCCACATCCGTGCACCTCGTGTTCTCCACATATCGATGGCCAAAACGCAAAACGTCCCAACTGAAAAATGCACTTTTTTGAGAATTTTCTTTTTTAAATTGTTTTCTTGCAGAATGCTATGCAATTTTTTCATCAGAATAATTTTCTGTCACAATAAAGGGCGGGACTGTCTTGCAGACAGATATGAGCAGTCTTCCTTGTTATCATCCAAAGTGAAATCCGCAAATCAGAAAATCCTACAGATAGGTTTTGCATTTCAACCATCGATATGCCAAATTATCCTTTAGAGCTACGCAATCACGGCAACATTATAGTCAATTTTTTTTAAGCATTAAATCATCAGTATTCCCTTTTTCTGGTCAAATTTGTTGCTTTTCACTTCCTTGTTTTGTTTGTGGGGAGCTCTGGTGACTGCTTATGACGCCGCATATTATGTAATCAGCACAGAGTCAATCTGAAGCCCCGCCCACACTTCTAGAGGCCAGAGCATGAAGAAATGGAGCAGTAGCTATTGTTTGACTGAGCAACTCCATACTCTGGGATGCACAACCTCGTAACGAGAGAGAGCAAGAGAAAAACAGAGAGAAAGAGAGAGCCCGTAGAATGCAAGTATTCCTGTCTGAAACAGGTATCCCAATCAGGCTTTACATGGCCAAACGTAGGCTGTGTTTGAAAGTGGAATACAAAAAGGTGTAGCCTATATGTCGGCAATCACATGTTACACTTTGACAAATACAAAAGAGACTAAATGGCACTAAGATTTATTCGACTGTGTGAATATTAATTACATGATACCCAAATACTGCGGTCTCCAGACCTACGCAATCACAGCAACTTTATGGTATATACAGTATTTTGACTGAGCGGCTCCATACTCACGGATGCACACCTCAGCAGCAAAGCACTTACAAAGTCTTTGTTTGCGAAGCGTTGTGGTGACTGACAGGTCGTGATACTGTGTTTTCCAATCAGCATGGTCGCAATGCAGCGTATTCTCCAATGAGCACGGAGTTAATCCGAAACCCCGCCCACACTTCTTGAAGCTGGGGGGGGGGGGGGGTGAAGACACAGAGCGGTCACACAGCGGTGGCTAAACTTTTATTGATAAAAATTACATATTTTGACTGAGTGACTCCATATTTGGGGAAGCACATCCTTGTAGCTTCAGCAAAGCACGTTAAAAATCTTAGGTCAGTGTGATGGACGGTTTGAGAGATATCTAAGGAACACACACACACACACACACACACACACACACACACACACACACACACAGAGGTCCCTTGAATTTATAGATAGACTAGTGCATGCCCATGCATGCCTGCAGAAACCAAGTATAAGCAAGTATTTCTGCATGCCCATGGAAAGTTACTGTTACCATGGCAACAGTAACCATGGTGAAACCTGCCTTTGATCTTTGAAGGCATCACTCTCAGTGATGCCTGCCTTTGATCTTAGATGATGCGTCTGCCTGGCAACAGTAACCATGGCAACATCTGTGTGTCAATGATTTCATAGCTATGAATGCAGATACTCCTTGGGAGTTGGCCGAGCAAGTGCCGCCGAGGACATACTCCAAGGACAGATAATTTTTTTCACACATAAGGAGTTGGTCAGAACTCCTCATATAAAGATATAGAGTGATGATAATCTAAAAGAAGAAAAAAAAAAAAAAGAATGTCCATAGCTCCCCTATGGATATTCATTGAAGATTTCCTCTCCTACACTTCCGCATATCCAGGGAGGCGGAAATTCGGGGATGCAAACCCTTGTAAGCTCAGCACAGCACATATAAAATCTGAGGCCAGTATGATGAACGGTTCAAGAGATATGCAGACAGACACACAGAGATTTCTTGCATTTATAGACTATTGCATTGCCAGTAGAACCAAGTATTCCTGTCTGAAACAGGTATCCCTATCAGGCTTTTCAGGCCTAAATGTAGGCTGCATTTGAAAGTAGAATACAAAGAGATGTAGCCATGTTAAGACTTTGACAAATATAAGATAAGATAAGATAAGATAAGATAAGATAAGCCTTTATTAGTCCCACAACGGGGAAATTCCAGGATTGCAACAGCACAGGGATAGCAACACTCAGAGCAACAATCAGAAGGCAAGAAAAAAAACAAGCAAGCAAGAGCAGCTAATAAACATATGTACGTATTACTATAAAATATATATATATACACACACACACAGACACACAGTGCAGAGCATTGTAGCTGGATGGAATAAATATATGAATATATGAACACACAGTGCAGAGCATTGTAGCTAGATGGAATAAATATGTAAATATATAAACACCCACAGTACGGAGCATTGCAGCTAGGTGGAATAAATATGCAAGTATATAAACACACACAGTGCGGAGCAATGTAGCTAGATGGAATAATATGTAGATATATAAATATATAAACACACCCAGTGCTGAGCATTGTAGCTAGATGGAATAAATATGCAAATATATAAACACACACAGTGCAGAGCATTGTTGCTAGATGGAATGAAACAGCATAACCGTCTACTTAGTTATCCTACATGGTATGATTATGTGCCCATACATATTCTCACCCTCCATAGCGACCGGTATGTTCCTAGTTGTATGCCGGAGGGGACCATTGTGTAAGTCTATTGCATCTTTTGCATTCAAAAAACTATTAGTTTGTTACGTCTTTTTGCTATCTCTGCGAGCAGCCCTGCTTAGGTTGTACAGTCTGACAGCCGTTGGTAGGAAGGACCTACGAAACCTCTCGGTTGTGCACCTGGGATGATGTAGTCTGCTGCTAAATGAGCTCCTCAGTGCATTCAGTATGTCCTGCATAGGGTGGAACTCGGACTCCAGCAGAGATGACAGTTTAGCCACCGTCCTTCTCTCTCCTATCTCCTCCATCGGATCAAGGCGCTGCCCCAGGACAGAGCTAGCTTTCTTAATCAGTTTGTTCAGTCTCTTCCTATCGGCTGCAGTAATGCCACTGCCCCAGCAGACCACTCCAAAAGTGATGGCTGATGCCACCACCGTGTCATAGAATGACTTCAGCAGCGCCCCTTGTACACCAAAAGACCTGAGTCTCCTCAGCAGGAACAGCCTGCGCTGTCCCTTCTTGTAGAGTGCATCAGTATTGTGTGACCAGTCTAGTTTATTGTTCAGATGAATACCCAGGTACTTATAGGATGTCACCATCTCGATGTCTGTTCCCTGTATATTTACTGGTACTGTGAGGGGCTGCCCATGCCTGCGGCAGTCCACCACCAGCTCCTTAGTTTTCCTCGCGTTGATCTGGAGGCAGTTCCGATGGCACCAGTCCACGAAGTCCTGGATAAGCCCTCTGTACTCAGCTTCATCTCCATTGGAGATGAGGCCAACGATCGCAGAGTCATCAGAGAACTTCTGTAGATGGCAGTGTGTTGTGTTGTGTGAGAAGTCCGCAGTATAAAGAGTGAACAGGAAGGGAGCCAGCACCGTTCCCTGGGGGGCCCCCGTGCTACTGATGATCGTGTCGGACACACAGTCCCGGGTTCTCACAAACTGAGGCCGGTTCGTGAGGTAGTCCAGGATCCATGATGACAGGTGCTGGTCCACCCCTGCGCGCAGCAGCTTGTCCTTCAGGATCATCGGTTGGATGGTGTTGAAAGCACTGGAGAAGTCAAAGAACATGATCCTCACCATATTCCCGGGCTTCTCCAGGTGGGACAGAGAACGGTGAAGGAGGAAGATCACCGCATCCTCCACCCCAATGCCATGCTGGTAGGCGAACTGGAGTGGATCCATCGCTGGTTCCACCAGGGGGCGGAGGTGAGCAAGGAGCAGTCTCTCCAGGGTCTTCATCAAGTGGGACGTCAAGGCCACCGGTCTGTAGCTGTTCAGGTCTTTGGGGTGGGAAGTTTTTGGTACAGGTACCACACAAGATGTTTTCCACAGCTGTGGTACCCTCCCCAGTTTCAGGCTCATGTTGAAGATATACGTCACAATCCCACACAGCTGGTCTGCACAGGACTTGAGGAGCTTTGCGCTGATGCCGTCCGGTCCCGGCGCCTTCCTCGCCTTGATCTTCCTCAGCTCCGTCCTCACCTGGGTCCTGGTCAGGGTCAGGATGGGGGGCTGTGTGTTGGGAGTGGGGGGGTGTTGGTGGAGTGGGGAGTGGGCAGCAGGACTTGATTTCTTTAGAGGCAGCAGTGGTTGTTGTGCAGTCAGGGGGGAGGGCGGTTGGTCAAATCTATTGAAAAACAGATTCAGGTTGTTCGCCCACTCCCTGCCCCCTGTGGCCTGGGGGGAGGTATTCTGGAGCCCCGAGATGGTTTTGAGGTTTCTCCAGACCCCGCTGATGTCGCTCTGTTGCAGCTTGTCCTCCATCTTCTTCCTGAAGCTGTCCTTGCCTTCTCTGATCTTTCTCCTCAGCTCCCTCTGTACGGACTTCAGCATCTCCCTGTTCCCTGACCTGAAGATCCTCTTCTCTCTCAGAAGTGTTTTTATCTCAGGGTTGATCCAGGGTTTGTTGTTTGAGTGACGCCGTATGGTCTTGGTGGGAACGGATTTGTCCACACAGAAGCTGAGGTAGCCCGTGAAGGTGTGAATGAGGCCATCGATGTCCTCACCATGTGGATCGCAGAGCTGCTTCCAGGCGGTGGTTTCAAAACAGCCCTTTAGGGTGTCCATTGTCTCCTCAGACCATAACTCCACAGTGTGCATGGCCGGAGGTTGTCTGTGCACTAGGGGTTTGTACACCGGCCGGAGATGAACCAAGTTGTGATCCGATCTCCCGAGTGGGGGGAGTTGTGATGAGGTGTACGCCTCCTTAGTGTTTGCGTAGAATAAATCCAGTGTTTTATTGTCTCTAGTGTGGCATGTGACATACTGGGTGAACGTGGGTAGAATGGGAGAGAGTGAAACATGGTTGAAATCGCCTGAGATGAGGAGAAGAGCATCTGGGTGTTCTGTCTGCAGCCTGCTGGTTACTGAATGGATGACGTCACGTGCTGTCCCAGCGTTCGCCGTCGGATTTGCATAAACAACAATGCAGATCACGTGTGAGTGTTCTCTCGGGAGATATGTAGGCCTCATGCTAACAGCTAGCAACTCAATGTCTTTGCTGCAGTGTCGTTGTTTAACAGTGATATGTCCCGGTCTGCACCAGTTGTTGTTAACATACATTATCACTCCACCGCCCCTAGCCTTGCCACTGTCTGGTGTTCGGTCAGCTCGTATCATGTGAAAACCCTCCAGCTCAATGTTAGCATCTGCTGCTAGTTCAGTTAGCCACGTCTCAGTAAACAAAAGGAGAGAGCACTCCCGGTATGTGCTATCATAACGGGAGATAGCCGCTAGCTCATCTAACTTTCCCAGTATCGACCGTACATTTCCCATGACAACAGATGGAAGGGAGGGTCTGTACCTTATATTTTTTGTCCTCCGCCTTACTCCAGCCTGGCAGCCGCGGCGTTTTCGCCTCAGTTCTCTCGGTATGTCGAGTTTTTCCAATGGGACCGGGTGGCGGTTGAATGCTAGCAGCTGTTCTCTGCTGTATCGTATCCTGCTATAGACAGTGGCTCCGTCCACCGGCTCAGGAGACATTTAGGACGATCTGTGTGTCCGTGATATAAGTGGGGTGAAAAAAAAAGACGGATCAAAAGAGAGAGGAAGGGAAAAAGACTCGGAATCGAGCCGCTGTTGCAAAAGGCAGCCGACTCGTGTGGCGCCGAGAGAAAAAAAAAAAAAAAAAAAAAAAAAAAAAAAAAAATATATATATATATACAGTATATATATATATAAATATATATATATATATATAAATATAAACACACCCAGTGCAGAGCATTGTAGCTAGATGGAATAAATATGTAAATATATAAACACACACAGTGCAGAGCATTGTTGCTAGGTGGGATGAAACAGCATAACCGTCTATTTAGTTATCCTACATGGTATGATTATGTGGCCATACATATTCTCAAAAAAAGTTTTAAAAAAAAGTTTACACACTTTTAAGCAAAAAGTTACAAACTTTGAAGCTATATGTGTGCTTATTTTGCTGTTTTTAAATGTGATATGGTGTGATTCCCTTCTCACAGAAACCCAGTTTTAGATTAAGGATTCTAATGCTGATGTTTAGTCAAGAGTAACATTAAAGTAGGATTAATCCTGTGCATTTTGACAAATTTACAGACTTACTGAATATTTATAATTTTTCCTCTTTCTCAAATTTAGGAAACCACATCAAGCAATTAACACTTAAGAGAAGCTCTAGGTGTTATTTAAATTCACTGTATCATTTCTGATTCATGCTTTCTCTACAGGAAAAGAAAAACACTTAACCAACCAGCATAATTTTCAAATTTTTCCCAGGATTTAAGAAAAAGTCAAAAAGGTGTAAACATTGATTATTCTGTAAATAAGAAATTTATAGATCACAATCAAGACAGATCACTATTGGCTTCAATCCTAAGAAATCCTTGGACACCAAATATTCAAACAATTCACTTGTTTCTAATTTGTAAATATTTTAAACATTTAATGCTTCAAAGGAAAATAGCCTTTAACAAATAAAACCAAAGGAAAGCCTTAACTTTAAAAAGAAGTGGAAACTTATAATCTTAAATCTTTAAAGCATTTAGCCTCTTTTGCTTTTGGATTTCTTTTGTAAATAAAATCCTCACTTTCAAAGTGACATTCTGCAAAATTCCAAAGCTAGTTATTGATGACAAATTCCAATACTAGACTTTGAAAATCAAAGGAAAGAAGTCAATCCACACAATTGAAATTTCAGTTTTGTTTTGCGAAACAAATTCAAACCAATTTGAATTTGGAGTTAACCAATTTTTAAAAGGGAGTAAATGGCAGTAAGATTTATTTGACTGTGTGAATATTCATTACAGAATACCTAAATACTGAAAATGAATGGAACATCCAATATTAGCGACTGTTTCAGATCCTTTGTTTATTTGTTTGTCAGATCACTTATTTGTCTGATCTTTTATCACTTCTCTCTGTCTGGCATCCTCATCTCGAAGAGGCGATGGTTAGCGTGTCAAGAGTTGGAGCAGCACCTGGAATGACTATACAGCCCAATCCTTGAGTGGCAGTCTTTGGAGCAGTTGACGCAGATGAAGATTGATGGTGCACGTGATGATGCTGCGTGTTCTTTCCTCGCCGCACGCTTCGTCGCCATCTGGACTCTCGTGTTCGCTTCCATCTTGAGAACACCCTCTTTGACACTGTGGCGCCAGGTGGCTCAATCTTTGGCAATAACCTCCCAGTTATTGGCATTGATCTGCGCACACCGCATGTCACGTTTGCAGACAATTTTAAAACGCAACAGCGGTCAGCACACACAGCGGACGCCCACCCGCAGTTCTCCGTAAAGGATTTCTCTCGGCTGACGGTCAGGCTCCATGCAATGCACGTGGCCGAGCCACCGGCGTCGTCTCTGGCTGAGAAATGCAGGGATGCTTGGCAAGTCAGCACGCTCAAGGACCTCGATGTTGGGGACTCTGTCCTGCCACTTTATGTGCATAAGGCACCGAAGACAGCGGAGGTGGAACCTGTTTAACCACTTCTCCTGCCTGGCATAGGCTGTCCAGGACTCGCTGCTGTACAGGAGAGTGGACAGGACACAAGCTTGGTATACGAGTAGCTTGGTCTTCAAATTCAGCAGATTGTTGTTCCACACACGCTTGTTGAGTTTGGCCATGACAGCAGCTGCTTTGGTGATTCTGGACGCTGATCTCGGTGTCCTGCGTGTCTGAAACAGTGGACCCTAGGTAGGTGAAGGTGTCCACAACCTCCAGCTGTGTGTTTTCAATGGTAATGACAGGAGAGGAGACAGCATCTTGCACCATGATGTTGGTTTTCTTAAGGCTGATCATGAGCCCAAACTCCTTGCAGGCGTGGGACAGTTTGTTGACCAGGTGCTGCAGACCCTCCTCGCTGCGCGATGCTAGAGCAGCGTCGTCTGCAAACAGCAGCTCACGTATGAGGACCTTGTAGACTTTGGTTTTAGCACGAAGTCTTAAGATGTTGAAGAGTTTTCCATCTCATCTCGTGCAGATGTAGACACCTTCAGGACAGTCGGCAAAGGCGTAGTGGAGGAGCATTGAGAAAAAAATCCCAAAGAGAGTCGGTGCTAGAATGCAACCCTGCTTCACTCCACTGCTGACTGGGAAGGCATCTGAGGTGGCTGCATCAAAGCAAACAGTACTATGCATGTCCATGTGGAAGAAGGACATGATTGCAAGGAGCTTTGGGGGACAACCGATCTTTCGCAGGATCTGGAAGAGCCCGCTTCAACTAACTAAGTCAAAGGCTTTGGTCAGGTCCCTGAACGCAAGGAACAATGGCTGCTGCTGCTCTCGACACTTCTCCTGCAGCTGACGGAGGGAGAAGATCATATCCACTGTGGACCTTCCAGCTCTGAAGCCACACTGGGACTCAGGATAGACTCGTGAAGCGACGCTCTGCAGGCGGAACAGGGTGACCCGGGCGAAGACTTTGCCAACTATGCTCAGAAGAGAGATGCCACTGTAACTGTTGCAGTCACTGCGGTCGCCTTTGTTCTTATACAGCATGATTATGTTGGCATCTCTCATATCTTGGGGAATGTGACCTTGCTCTCTGCAAAGGCAAAGGAGATCATATAGTGGTTGTAAGATGGCTGTTTTCCTGTGTTTCAGAACTTCTGGGGGGATACCTTCTTTCCCTGGAGCCTTGCCACAGGAGAAGCAGTCTGTGGCTTTGCTGAGCTCTTCCAGCGTGGGCATTTCATCAAGCTCCTCCATGACTGGTAGGCCAGGCAAGGTGTTGAGGGCAACATCTGTCACAATGTTCTGGGTCGAGTACAATTCAAGATAATGCTCAACCCAACGCTGGAGTTGCTTGCTCTTGTCGGTGATGGCTTCGCCTGTCTTAGCTTTGAGCGGTGTTGTTTTGATGCTTGTGGGACCGATAGCTGTTTTGATGTCCTCATACATTCCTTTGGCGTATCCGCAATCGGCAGTTACCTGGATGTTGGTGCACAGGTTCTGCCAGTACTCACTGGCACAACGGCGGGCAATCTGCTGGGCCTTGCTCCTTGCTGCTCTAAGGGCGTTGCGTGTGCCACGGCAAGGGTTCTGCTAGTGAGCCAGCAGTGCTTCTCTTTTGGCCTCTGTGACTGGCTGCATTTCGTCCCAGTGAGCCTCAAACCAGTCAGCATTCTTGTGTTCTTTCTTTCCGAATGCGGTCATGGCTGAGTCGTAGATAGATAGATGGCGTTGTGAAAGTGGTTCCATTTGGCGTCCACGTCGCCTGGGATATCGGACTGGACGTGAGCTTCAAGTTTCCTCTGAAAGCTGTCAGCAAAGGTCTGAGCCTTGATCGGATTGGAAATTCCGCAAGAGTTGATGAGGGGGGAAACCCTTAATCTTTGCATGGTGGATCTTCCTTGGCTTCAGGTTGACCTTACTGGCAACAAGGGAATGATCTGTATCACAATCAGTGCTGTGATACCTTCTCGTGTGAAGAACACTGCTGAGGTCCGCTCTTCTGGTGATGACAAGATCTAGCTGGTGCCAGTGACAGGACTGGGGGTGTCTCCAAGACACTTTCCACAGCTCTTTACACTTGAAGCAGGAGCTGGTAATGCAGAGGCCATGATGACAACAGAATTCCAACAGCCTCTGTTCGCTCTCGTTCATCCTGCTTATGCCAAAGTGGCGAAGACAGGATGGCCACACTTGCCAGTCTGCTCCGACGCGAGCGTTGAAGTCGCCAAGCAAAAATAAGCCTTCAGAGTGGGGGATTCTAGATAGCACTTCCTCTAGAGCCTTGTAGAAATGATCTTTGGCTTCTGGAGTGGACATGAGGGTCAGAGCATACACAGAAAGGATGTTCACAAAGCCCGACGATGTCTTCATGCAGAGGGCAAAAATTCTTTCGGACCCTCCTGTAGGGGTTTCTGTGGTGGCGATCAGCAAGTTCCTCACTGCAAAACCTACACCATGCTGCCTGGACTTGTCCTGGGACAGGCCCTGCCAATAAAAGGGGTAGTCCGATTCTCTACGAGAGCTGCTGGCGGCCAGGCGGGTTTCCTGAAGGCAGGCAACATCGATGTTAAGTCGTGCCAGTTCCTTATTGATGATGGCGGTCTTGCGAGAGTCATCCATTTGTTGGAGATCAGCGGTAAGTCCGTGGCACATGGTGCGAATGTTCCAGCTTGCAAATCGAAGAGCTGGAGTCTTCGTATGTTTCTCCTTTTGACTGCCTGGTGCAGATTGACGCTTGCTTGTCGGGAGAGACCCCTAAGCTCTGAGCACCCAGTAGAGCAGGCAAGCCATGGCGGTGCGGCACCTTACTGGCTGGGGGCTGCCCAGCTTGAGATGGGCGGTAGCTGCCCAATGAAGCTGCAAAGGCTTCTCCCACCGTCGGACAAGACCCCTGGCGCTCCTCCCTACGCCACTCAGTTGGAGCTTATAACCGGTAACTGCCTCGTCCCGTGTTGTGTCGGAATCTTGCGATGCTGCTGGAGTGGCCTCTCCAGTTTGCACTAAAAAGCCTGGGTAGGGTAGTATGGAGACACTGGGCTGACCATACGTCAGTGTCCCCCTCTCGGTGTCACTGGCCGAGTCCAAAGGAAAGTATGATCCAATACAGTTGTGGACCAGTTCCACTGCAGGAGTTGCCAGAAGTAGTGCTGAGCATCTGCCAACCGCCTAAGGGCTCCACTCCAGATTTATCCTCGAGGTTTACCCCCGAAGCCTTTCCTGTAATCAGGTATAGCTGCAAGGCAGTGGAGGTTTGGAATCAGAGTTTACCTTCTCCTGCCTGGATTTGAAATCAGAGTGCTCCTTCTCCTAGGTGGACTGACACCCAAGTCTGACAAGCCCCACCTACCCAGAGCAACCTGGTTATAGCGCCAGAGACTCGCTGACACCCTCTGTCATTTAGTGAAAACAGGGTCGACACGAGAAGCCAGACAGTAGGATTTGGTTAGGAGAGGCTATTGGAGAGACACAATTTTATTTATTTTATAATTTTATCACTTATATTCAAGATAATAGTGCATCTTCACTTTGGGGAATAGGAGTTGTTCAGTTATAATAATTATTTTAGTTTATATTGTAGCCGCATATGGGGAAAACATAATGAGTAGCATCTTAGATAAGAACAAAGAGCAGAGTTTCCTTGGAGATAACAGGAAGTTGTGAAAGTGTGATCTTTTGTTTGTCAGAGACTGCCAGCAGGATCCTTTGTGTGTCAGAGACTGCCAGCAGGATCCTTTGTGTGTCAGAGACTGCGAGGGGGATGTTAAAGGATTTTGGAAGTGAATGATTGTGACCTTTGATATGAATGCAATGTGACTTTTGATGTGTAGAAGCGGCTGTAGGAAGACCTGAGTATTTAAGAGAAGAGTTTTGTCTGAGATGCCCTCTTTCTACTATGCTCATGTGTGAGAAGTGTTATAAACTGCCTGAGACAAATCTGCCTCATCATTTACACACTCCACACTGGTGACCCAAGACGAAGTATGCAACACGAAGAGAGTTCCCCGGAGCCAGCCTCGTTGGGAGCCCCAGCCAAGCGTATGCCGTTACAATCCAGCTACCGGACTTTTGGCAGCACAATCTGCGCTCCTGGTTCCACCTGGTTGAGGCGCAGTTCGTCCTCCGGGGGATATCGGTGGATGACACGAAATTCTACCATGTGGTCGCAAAGCTTGACACCCACACGGCTCAGCATGTGGAGAGCCTGCTGGATCAGCCACCAACCAGCGACAAATACGGTGCGTTGAAGGCCGCACTCATCCAGCACTACACACTCTCGGTTGAGGAGAGAGCAGAGAGACTCCTGACGCGTACCGGGTTAGGAGATTGCACGGCTATTGACCTGATGGAGAGGATGCTGAGATTGAAGGGCTTGGACGACGACCACTTCATTTTTACCCCCCTCTTCCTCCGGAACCTTCTGTCAGCGACGAGAGCAGCCTTGGCCAATTCGCCGTTGCTGGCCAAGCGGGACTACCGTGCGCTGGCCCGGGAAGCACACCGGATCATCATGGCCAGCAGAGAGCTCACGATCACGGCGGCAGCGACGGAGCTCTGCGCGACGGCCGGAGAGGGCGGGGAGCCATTGACGGCGGTAGCAGAACCACCGACGACAGCGGCGGCGGGGGCCAAGGAACGCGGAGGAGACATCCTTTGTTTCTACCACCGCCGCTTTGCAGAGAAGGCACGCAAATGTATACCACCGTGCCAGTTCAAGCGCTCGGGAAACGCCAAGACCGGGGGTTGGTAGCAGCTGCGGCCCTCGGGGAGGAGAACAAGCTGCTCTACTTGACGGACGCATGCTCGAGGAGGCATTTCCTCGTGGACACCGGCGCCCAGTTGAGTTTCATCATGCCGTCCTACGCCGACCGGCTGGCAGGTTCCAGCGGGCCCCCAGATGGCAGCAGCGAACGGCTCGGAGATTAAGACCTTTGGTGAGAGGACTCTACTTCTGTCGCTACACGGCCGTGCATTTGAATGGACTTTTGTCATAGCAGCATTGAATTTCAATATATTGGGGGCTGATTTTTTGTGCTCACACGGTTTGTTGGTTGATGTCGCTAACAGGCGCCTGGTTAATGCACTGTCCTTTGATTCTATCCCCTGTACAGCTCGAGCGTCCCGGCCAACAGCACAAGCCAACGTCACAGCTGCAAGCGGTAAGTTCCACACACTGCTCACTCAGTTCCCAGCACTCACGGTCCCGACATTTTCGGCAGCCGTCGCTAAACAGGGGGTGGAACATTTTATTACCACCACCAGGCCGCCCGTTTTTGCAAAACCTCGGCGCTTGGACGCAGCTAAACTGGCCATAGCGCGCGAGGAGTTCGCCAACCTGGAGAGGATGGGCATCATCAGGCGCTCAAACAGCCCATGGGCTTCCCCGCTACACATGGTCCCTAAAGCTGACGGTTCGTGGCGACCTTGCGGGGATTTCCGCAGGTTGGACAACGCCACAGCGCACGACCGCTACCCAATTCCTCACATCCAGTTCACTTGGCAGGAGCACGCGTTTTTTCTAAAATAGACTTGGTCCGCGGTTACCACCAAATCCCAGTGCGCGCTGAGGACATACCCAAAACAGCGGTGATAACTCCGTTTGGTCTATTCGAGTTTTTGCGCATGCCATTCGGGCTTAAACGGGCTGCACAGACGTTCCAACGCATGATGGATGTGGTGCTGCGTGATCTCCCTTTCGTATTCGTCTACCTGGACGATATATTGGTAGCCAGCGCGTCCGAGGACGAACACGAAACCCACCTCACGGCCGTCTTGCTAACCACTGCGCCGTCATTGCTAACCACTGCGCCACCGGGCTGCACGGTGGCGCAGTGGTTAGCACTGCGGCAGCACAGTTTACCCTTGGCCGGGATATTGTGGGGATCGTGGGATCGTGGGTTCGATCCCAGCCCCCGACCAACAGTGATCTGTTTGGAGTTTGCATGTTCTCCCCGTGTTGCGTGGGTTTACTCCGGGATTTCTCCGGTTTCCTCCCACATGCCAAAAACATGCATGTTAGGTTAATTGGCTGTTCTAAATTGTCCCTAGATATCTGTTTCCTATAGGCCCTTAGAATAGAGGGTTAGTATTAATGAAAGCGCTTTGAGTGGTCTTTGTGACTAGAAAAGCGCTATATAAGTGCAGGTTAGTTAGTAGTTAGTTAGTTAGTCTTCCGGAGGTTGGGAGAGCACGGTTTAATAATCAACCCAGCGAAGTGTCAGTTCGGGGTGACGCAGATTGATTTTTTGGGGCACCGCGTCTCTCCCGAAGGAGCGGTTCCGCTGCCTGCCAAAGTGCGCGCGGTAGCAGATTTTCCCCGACCGCAAACGATCAGGGCGTTACAGGAGTTTTTGGGAATGGTGAATTTTTATAACAGTTTCCTCCCCCGCGCAGCGCACCTCATGCAACCACTGTACGCCGCGCTCAAAAAACAGAAACCCGCGAATAAGATCGAATGGTCCCCGGAGCGAGAGCAGGCGTTCTCGGAAGTCAAGGCAGCCCTGGCAAATGCTGCATTGTTGGCACACCCAGACCCAACGGCCCGCATAGCGCTCACTACTGACGTGTCAGATGTGGCCATAGGGGCGGTCGTGGAGCAGCGTGTAGCCGGGGCTTGGCAGCCGCTCGCCTTTTTCAGCAGGGCTTTGCGCGATAGTGAACGTAAATACAGCGCGTTCGACAGGGAGTTGCTGGCTCTCCACTTGGCCATTCGCCATTTCCAGCTCTGGCTGGAAGGACGCTGTTTCACCGCATTCGTTGACCACAAGCCACTAACATTCACGATGGCCAAGGTTTCAGAACCGTGGTCAGGCCGGCAGCAGAGACAGCTGGCCGCGATCTCAGAGTTTACTACCGATATTCAGCATGTGTCGGGTAAACTGAATATAGTGGCAGACTGCCTCTCACGCGCCGTGGCGGCCCCGGTCCGCGTGGGGATAGATTACACAGCCATGGCCGCGGAGCAGGTTAGTGACGCGGATGTGCGTGCGCTCCAGTCTGGACCAACAGGGTTAAGGCTGGAGAGCAGGGTGCTGCAAGACGGTATGCCCCCCCAATCTGCGATGTCTCCACTGGGCGACCGCGTCCCGTGGTACCAGCTGTGTGGCGCCGCCGTGTTTTTGACTCGATTCATTCTTTAGCGCACCCGGGAGTGTACGCGTCGGTCAAGATGGTAGGAGAGAAATTTGTGTGGCCGAGCCTTCGCAAACAAGTGAAAGAGCGGGCAGCAGCCTGAATGGGGAGCCAACGAGCCAACGTACAGAGACACACGAGAGCTCCCTTGGAGCCGTTTCACATCTCGGCTAAGAGGTTCGACCATGTTCACGTGGACCTCGTGGGCCCCCCTCCCGCCATCACAGGGGTGCATGCACCTTCTGACAATGGTGGACCGCACCACGCGCTGGCCTGAGGTGGTTCCACTGGCGTCAACCACAGCCGAGGAGGTGGCGCGCGCGTTTTTAACAGCATGGGTGGCGCGTTTTGGAGTCCCGTTGGACATTACGTCCAACAGAGGCCCTCAATTTGTTTCCGAACTTTGGTCGACAATGGCCCGCAGCCTGGGTGTCACAATTCACCGCACAACCGCGTACAATCCACAGGCTAATGGGTTATGCGAACGTTTTCATAGGTCATTGAAAGCGGCTCTCAGGGCGTCACTGAAGGATGCAAATTGGGTAGACAAGCTACGTGGGTTTTATTGGGGTTACGTTCTGCGCCTAAAGAGGACTTGGAAGCTTCCCCGGCTGAACTCGTTTTTGCGCAGCCACTTCGGCTGCCCGGGGAGTTTCTTCCAGATAATCCTGCGCCGGGCAGCTCCCCGTCTCAGCTGTTGCAGCGTAGCATTGACACAGACACGCTGCCGGGCCCTGTTCACCACAGTTTTCCGCGTGTTTTTGTGCCTAAAACTTTGAAAAACACGGAGTTTGTTTTTGTCAGACACGATGCACATCGCCCCCCACTGCGCCCACCTTATGATGGACCGTTCAGAGTGCTGGAAACAGGGAACAAGCATTTTTTGCTAGATTTGGGGGGTAGGAGGGAAAAGGTTGGCATAAACAGACTCAAACCCACTTTTGTGGTGGCGGAGGAGCAAGTGCTGTTGGCGAGGGCCCCTTGGCGTGGAAGACCCCCACGGGGAGCTTCCCAGAGTAAAATTTCCCCAGAACACCCGCAGGGACAGACAAAAGGTTTTCACCCCCAAATAGCAGCTCCCCAGCATGACAGCGCCGCGGAGGCGGTGAATCCTGGTTACAGCAGATACGGGAGAAGACGGAAGCCCAAGCAGCATGTGGATTGATGTTTAATGATTCTATCCCAGCATACGGACTGTTATTCTTTTGTTCGATCCAATATGCTCGGGGGGGTGGTGTAGCCGCATGTGGGGAAAACATAATGAGTAGCATCTTAGATAAGAACAAAGAGCAGAGTTTCCTTGGAGATAACAGGAAGTTGTGAAAGTGTGATCTTTTGTGTGTCAGAGACTGCCAGCAGGATCCTTTGTGTGTCAGAGACTGCGAGGGGGATGTTAAAGGATTAAGGAAGTGAGTGATTGTGACCTTTGATGTGAATGCAATGTGACTTTTGATGTGTAGAAGCGGCTGTAGGAAGACCTGAGTATTTAAGAGAAGAGTTTTGTCTGAGATGCCCTCTTTCTACTGTGCTTATGTGTGAGATGTGTAATAAACTGCCTGAGACAAATATGCCTCATCATTTACACACTCCACAATATCACTGTTCAGTGATGGAGTTCAGTGTAATGTTGAATTTCTTCTGTGTATCGATTCGTTAATAAAGTCAAGCAGTACTATAACAGGACACGTTTACAAATATTTGAGGCCCATTGTAGTGCATCAGTTTATATACTGCTCAAAAAAATTAAAGGAGCACTTTTTAATCTTTAATCGTAATTTTATCCAGCCTATTTTTTCCCTTTAATTTTTTTGAGCAGTATATTTTAGCAATATTTCGTTATTAAAAGTTTTTTTAAAACTTTAATGCTAAGATTGAGGCGTGGTTATATGGTCGTGCTGGGGCAATACTGAGGCCAAATAATGATCTGAACGTTGAGGGTGTGACTGGCAAAGACTGCGCACCGCCACTCTACTGTAAGCATCTGTTTCTTATTGGTGCGAGATTATTATTATTTATTATTATTATTCCGCCTAAACAATCACATTTTTGACCCTCTAAGTGTTAACCAAAACGCCTCCCCCCCCCCCCCCAAACACACCTCAGACCCAGTGAAAAATGTTATAAACTGAAAAAAATATGTGCCCCACGCTGAAAATTTATCCAGCGTATGCGAAGACCCGTGGTGCCGCAAAGGACATCACTGCAGCCGAGACTCCCGTTCCTCAGTCAAAATACTTACGATATGCTTCTCCCGGCATGTTCTATGTTGATTTGTCAGACTTGGTCCCCGCTGACGCTCCGCCCAGTCTGCTTGTACACCTCATTCTCCACATACAGCGAATTATCCTTTAGACCTACTCAATCACTGCAACTTTACAGTATAATCTTCAGTATTATCTTTTTCTATCTTTCCAACTTTCATTTCCTTACTTTGTCCTGGGAACACTGTGGTGAATGACAGATCATGACGCTGTATTAACCAATCAGCATGGTCGTGATGCAGCGTATTCTCCAATGAGCACGGAGTCAATTCGAAACCCCGCCCACACTTCTTGAAGCCAGTGGGGTGAAGACAAAGCGGTCACACAGCGGTGGCTAAACTTTTATTGATAAAAATTACATATTTTGACTGAGTGACTCCATATTTAGGGATACACACCCTCGTAGCTTCAGCAAAACATGTTTCAAATCTTAGGTCAGTGTGACGAATGGTTTGAGAGATATCTGAGCACACACAAACAGACAGAGATCCCTTGAATTTATAGATAAATGATGGGCAAAGAGAAAGTCCTTGACGGTAATGACCAAAATGACAGGAAGAAAAGGAAATATGAGGTTTAGCATCCCTTTGGATTCACTGTGAATGCGGAGGGGGCAGAGAAAGACCTGTGTGTGTAGGCGGGCTTGGTAATCTCCTTCCTCCCCAAAGTGGGGAATAAAAGAAAAAGTTTAAGACCCCCTGGTATAAATGAACAAAAACTTCAGCAGATTAAAATGACCACATAGGACTTCCGGTTATGGCCGCCACGTAGGAGGACGTGATTCACTCTACTCTGCTCCTAAAAATAAAAAAAATCGGCAAATAACTCTCTCAATTGGAACAAAACCTATCCCAGCGTTTGGGCGAGGACATGCCGGTAAAGCCTAAGGCTGGGAAATCAGGTGGAGGAAAAGCTGAACCGCCGAAACAGTCCAAGTTAACGGATTTTCACGTCCGTGACGAAGCAGAAAAATCCCCAGATATGGCGGAGCAAGCTAGCGGAGGAGCGGTGACTGCTGGCGACGGCACAGGTGTGGTGCTCGCTGCCATTAGCTCAATGAGAGCGGACTTCTCCACTAAATTTGATGGGATTATAGCAGCGATAGAAGGAATGAGAAAAGAAATAAGCGACTGCATGGAACGAGTATCGCAGGTGGAGCTCCGAATTTCCAGCGCTGAGGAGGACGTCACCGGCCTACAATTAAAGGCGCGCACATTGGAATTAAAAAATAAACGTCTGGAAGATAATGTCCTGGATTTAGAATCCTGGTTGAGACGGAACAACCTGAGGCTGGTGGGCCTCCCGGAGAGAACGGAGGGTCGGGATCCATGTTCCTTTTTGGAAAAGTGAATTCCAGAAGCGCTGAATAACGCGGAGCTGCAGTCATCAGTCGTCTTAGAAAGCGCCCACCGAATCGGCCCACCGAGAGATAATAAGGCAACACCGATGACGCTGATTATGAAGTTCCTCAGCTACAGAGACAGGATGACGATCTCCAACGCGGCGCGAGCCAAAGGAGAAATTAAATACCAGGATCAACAGGTGCGGTTCTACCCAGATTTGGCTATAGGAATCCAACAATTAAGGAAACAGTTTGACCACGCCCATAAAGAGCTGCGCAACCTCTGGATTCATCATGGAGTGATTTATCCTGCAAGACTGCTGGTCACATATAAGGGCAGAACCCACACCTTCAAGACCCCTGAGGAGGCGCAGGAGTTCATCAAGAAGATCCAAGAAGAGACTGGTGGGAGCTAAGCATGAAGCATGAACAAAATATAAGGTAGAATATTTAAGCATTTGCACAGGCATCTGACTGATCTGAAGCATATACCAAGTTTACAAAATATAGATTGTATTATATATTAAAAAAAAAACCTATGATGTACAAAGTTGCTATAAAATTTTGGAGTTAAGTTGGAAAACTACAGAAGAGAGTTAATGTTACGTCATTAAAAGCAGTAGAGTTAGGGTGATTGGGAGGATGAAGAAGGAGTGGCTTTGGCTGGTCCTCGCGGGTGTGGAGCGGTCGATGGCTATAGCGGGAGACGGAATTTTTTTTTTGATTTTAGGGGGATTACCACGAATGTGGGAAGGGGGAATTTGTTTGTGTGTAGTTTGTAGGATGAATGTTCAACCACTCATGTTTTTGCTTCTCTGTATGAGCATGTTTACATTGTGAGGTAATCTCAAACTCCTTATTGATCATAGACCAAAGCGTTAATCTTAATTTAACTTCATGGAATTGCAGAGGTCTACAAAATTTAAAAAAACTTAAACAAGTTATGAATAAAATAAAGGACATGGGTTCAAGAATTGTGTTTTTACAAGAAACTCATCTAATAGAGGAGGATGTAAAAAGAATTAGGAGAAGATGGCAAGGAAGTGTATTCACCTCATCATTTTCATCCCAAGCCAGGGGAGTTATGACTGAGTTATGATATCTAATCATCCAAGGATCTTTGTTATTAGAAAATATAAATCTGGTGAACTTATACGGTCCCAATATAGATGATCAAAATTTCTTTGCTAATTTATTTCTTACTTTATCATCACTTACAGGGCAACATATAATAGTAGGGGATTTTAATTGTACATTGAATCCCGGTATAGATAGATCAACAGGACTGGACTGTACGCACAATGGATGCAGGATGATCATTAATCATTTAAGAAAGAACTGAGATTGCTAGATATATGGGGAGAAATGAAACCACAAGTTAAAGCCTACTCTTGTTATTCCAATACCTACAAGACATTCTCACGTATTGTCTATTTGTTGATCTCCACAGAATTAAGGTCCAAGATTCAAAACTGCTTCTATGATAATATTGTGATCTCTTATCATGCACCCTGCTGTCTAATATATGTAGATAAGAAACTGACAAAGGAACCAGGTAGGTGGCAATTTCAGCATAAATGGCTTCAGGATGAGGAATTTGTTAAGTACATAGAAAAACAGATAGATGAGTTCTTTGATATCAATGCTACACAAACATCAGCATGTATAAAGTGGGAGGCTTTCAAAGTTTTTATTAGGGGACATATTATTAGTTATACAGGTTCAAAATCTAAGAAGACTCGAGAGGAGAGAGTCCAATTGGAACATAAAATAAAAATTCTTCAAGAAAAAGTGTATGCAGGAAGTGACCCAAAGTTACAGAATGAATTACTGATTCTGAGAGCTGAATATGACAAAAAAATCAGCGAATAGAGCTGCCTCGAGTCTTCTAAGATTGAAGCAATCTTTTTACGAACAAGGTGAAAAATCAGGAAAATTATTGGCATGGCAGATTAAACAATTAGAATTTAAAACACCAATTACCAGTATTATAAGTAACGGACAGGCAGTTGTCGATCCTTTAGAAATTAATAGTGCCTTTAGAGATTATTATGAAAAATTATATGATACAAAAAATGAAACTGACTTAAAACTAAATGGGTGCTTGGACGGATTATCTATACCGTGTATTCCAAATGAAAACAGGGAGATACTGGAGTCTAAAATTAGTCAAGAAGTTGGGCTAGCCATCGATAATATGAAATCAGGAAAAAGTGCAGGACCAGATGGTCTTCCAGTTGACCTCTATTAAAAAAATTAAGAATAAATTAATAAAACCATTTTTGGAAATGGTTTTAGAAGCATTTCAAAATAGTAATTACCACCATACATGAATAATGCCTTAATTATACTGTTGCCAGAACCAGGTAAACCCTCTAATAAATGTGAAAATATGAGACCAATAAGCCTATTAAATGCTGACCTTAAAGATAATTTGTATAATTTTAGCAAGACGACTACAAGAAATATTAGAATCAGAATCAGAATCAGAATCAGCTTTATTGGCCAAGTATGCACAACACATACAAGGAATTTGACTTTGGCTAAAAACTTGCTCTCGTTGTTCAGGTGAAGGATTTAAATAAGGATTCAATGACAACCAGAGTATGTACAGTAAATTACAGTCTGTCCACGTTTCTATAAAAGGATGCAATTACCAAATATTATTAACCGAGATCAGAATGGCTTTATAAAGGGAAGACAAGGCTTCCATAATGTAAGAAGACTATTCAATATTATCTATTCTAATAAAGAAGCACCGGATACAGCTCTCCTATCATTGGACGCCGAAAAGGCCTTTGATAGGGTCGAATGGCCCTTTCTTTTTGAAGTCTTACAAAGGTTTGGACTTGGAAATAATTTCATAAAATGGGTTCAGATAATACTGTATACAATAATGCTACAGCAGAAATCCTAACAAACAGCAATATTTCAAAATCAATAAATATTAAAAGAGGATGTCGAAAAGGCTGTCCACTTTCACCTTTACTGTTTACTATGGCAATTGAACCTTTAGCGATGGCAGTACGTTTACATCCACAAATATATGGAATTAAAGTAGGACCAACAGAACATAAAATCTCCCTGTATGCCGATGACATAATTTTGTTTATGTCGAATTTTAAAAAATCAATTCCGACCTTGTTGAATTTAATAAAGAATTTTGGGGAAATATCAGGATATAAAATAAATAAAACTAAATCTTCAATATTAATGCTAAATGAGACACAGAGAAATCACCCAGCTCCTGAGGTAAATCAATTCAATGTTGTAAATCAGTTTAAATATTTAGGAATTCAAATTGTGCCTAAGCTAGAATTAGTTGCCAGTGCCAACTATGAAGCCTTAATGACAGACATTAATGAGTTACTTCAGAGATGGATGTCACTACCAATGTCGATGATTGGGAGAATTAATATACTTAAAAGTAATATCTTACCTAAAATACTTTATTTCAATACATTCCTTTACCACCACCTTCATATCTATTCTCAAGAATTAAAAAAAAGTTAGTGGAATTTATATGGAACAATAGGAAGGCTAGATTACGTCTGTCCTTACTATATTTACCATTTGATCGTGGAGGTCTGAAATGTCCAAACTTTATGTTGTATTACTGGGTAGCACAACTGAGGTCTATGACATATTATTTTTCATCAAATGATCTCCCCTCACTGGACTGAAATGGAATCATACAATTTACCTTTACCTCTTCCCATATTCATGTACTCAGACTCGGCAAAAAAATTACAGAAACAAGTTAAAAGAACCACACTTATTGTCACAATTTAGCCCAATATGGGGTAATCGATATTTTAAACCACGGAGAGCGGATGCTGTATTTAAAGTATGGAATTTTAAACGGATTCAAAAGATTCAAGACTTATATCTGTCATGTTCAGATAACAATGTCTTTTGAAGAACTGAGGATCAAATTTCATCTTAATAGAACATTTTTTTTTTAAATATCTTCAGCTTAGGAACTTTATTCGATCAAATCAAAATAATGCTCTCACCCGACCTACTTATTCTTCCTTGAAAAAAATTTTGACAAAAGATAGTAAGAGGAAGGGTATTATTTCAGAGTTTTATAACTCATTGACACTATCCTCAAGTGAAAACTCACAGAAAAGACTGAATTATTGGAAAGAAGACCTGCAAACTGAAATTTCAGAGGAACAATGGGAATTGGCTTGTACAGAAGCTCAAACCAAATCAATAAATCCATCCATCCATCCATCCATCCACCTTCTACCGCTTTTCCGGAGGTCCGGGTCGCGGAGGCAGCAGTTCAAGCAGAGAAGCCCAGACTTCCCTCTCCCCAGCCACCTGCTCCAGCTCTTCAGAGGGGATACCAATATAGAGGCAGCAAGGTGGGGCGATACAAGAATACCTACCCCTGCTCGTCGCCTCTCGCCCGGGGCAACTCCAGAAAAGGCCAAGCTCCAGCCCCTCTCCAGGAGACTGGTTCCGGAACCGGAGCTGTGTGTTGAGGTGAGGCCAACTATATCTAGCCGGTATCGCTCAATCTCGTACACCAGCTCAGGCTCCTTCCCCACCAGAGAGGTGACATTCCACGTACCAAAAGCCAGTTTAGAAAGCTTGGGATCAGTCCGCCAAGGTCTCCGCCTTTGACTGCCACCTAATCCACATAGCACCGGACTTCCATGATCCCTCCTGCAGGTGGTGAACCTACTGGAGGGCGGACCCATGTAACTCCTTCGGGCTGAGCCCGGCCGGGTCCCATGGGTGGAAACCCGGCCACCAGACGCTAGCCTTCGAGCCCCTCCCCCAGGCCTGGCTCCAGGGTGGGGCCCCGGTAACCCCATACCGGGCGGGGTACACTGAATCCTTGATATACAATTTATCATGAGAGTCTGTTGGATCGTTCTTCGTCTGGCCCTTCACCCAGGACCAGTTTGTCTTGGGAGACCCTATCAGAGGCAAATTGCCCCGGACAACATAGCTCCTGGGATCACTGGGGCACGCAAACCCCCCCACCACGATAAGGTGACGATCCATGAGGGGGCAAATCAATAAATGTACGTCTTAAATTGATACATTTTAAATGGTTAATGCGGATGTATGTTACACCGGTGGAGTTAAATAGATATAACAAAAACATAATAGATACGTGCACAAAATGTATGGAAAGTAAAGGAACCTTATTTCATTGTGTACGGGTATGTAGAAAAATTAGAGTGTTTTGGGAAGAGGTGAGGGTAACAATTGAAAAAATAATTTCAAAACAAATCATATTGAATCCTAAATTGTTTTTGTTGGGTCTGCATCCAGAAAAGCATAACTTTAATAAAAGTGAAAGAGCATTCATAGACCTCAGTTTGCTTAACGCCAAAAAATGTATTGCACTATTGTGGAAAAAGACTCATAGACCAGATGTGACTCAGTGGTTAAGACAGATGTTAACAAACCTTCCATTAGAAAGAATAACATACATACTGAAATCAAAGGAAATTGTGTTTGAGAATATATGGAGACCTTTCATTGATTATGTAAAGAATTTAAACATAACTTTTGAAGAAGAAGGTGAATGATGTGTGTGGACCTTATAAATTCCAAACTGGTGAATGTATAATATGTATACTTATGTAATGGATTGCCTAGACTAAACAGAGGAGCATTGTTGAAGACCTGTCTTTGTTAGTGGTTGCTCGTGTTTTTAGTACATTTTTTTAAAATTAGTTTAGTGTTAGTGTTTGAGTGTTATGTTTGTTTAAAAAAATTTAAAAAAAAAAAGGTTCAATAAAAAATATTGTGGAAAAAAAATGACCACATAGTCTTTTCTTTATTTTTATTCCTAACATGGAATTAAAATGTGTCAGTGCTTTAGTCATGCTCTCTAGAGCAGGCCTATTCAATTAGCAGCCCACGAGCCACATGTGGCCCAAAACCAACCTCCGAATGGCCCAGGCCATGCCAAGGAAATATAAATTTAAGAAAAAAATATGAAGGAATGACGGTCCGCAAGCACACACACGAACAACGGGCGTGACCGTCAGCTGCGCAGAGTTCAGAAGTGCCACGCCCACATGCGTGTTCCAGTCGGCAGGCAGAGGTTTTCTAGCATTGCTGTCCAAGAGAAACATGAGCTTATTAAAGTATTTTAGATGCAAAAAAAAAAAAAAAAGCTGAAGAGATATGCAAGCAGTGGAGGCATTTATGGTGGTTTTAACCCGCTGGAAACGGGAGCAATAATGAAGAGTCGCTTAGCAAACGTGTGGAGACGCTTCATATTGTTTGCAGGGAAAGGCATAAGTCACTAAATTGCTTAGGACTGACTTCACCAGCTACTACAATATCCATCCATCCATGAATTATTCTGTTCGGGGTCTGCAAATTTACGGTCAAAAGTGTAGACTGTATAAGGGAAAAAAAAAAAAAAGTCAAAATTTTACCACAATCTGTTTCAAATTTATTTTAAAAAAACAGCAATTATTTTAAAAAATAAACAAAAATTAGCCATAAAATTCCACCAATTTATAATAAAAACTCAAATGTACAAGAAAAGTCAATTTTACAAGAGGAAATCACAAATTTGAGGAAAATTGTTTCAAATGTAGATAAATTTACAGAGAAAAATGGAAAATAAGAAAATTGTTATAAATTTTGGAGAAAAATCTCAAACCTTCAAGACTGAAATCATTACTCAAGTTTTTAAGTGGGTGCCTTTTGCATCCTTAAATTTTTGGTTGACTGATGCGTGTGTGTAATGAAATGTGTCTTTATAAAAAGAGGTTCCTACTCCCATGTGGTGATTTAAAACAAAACAAACCACAATAGTGGATGTGCAATGTTTGTTAATGTCATCAATCTTTTCTTGGGGAGTTTGTGCACTGAAGTGTTTGACAGTTCATTTTTTATTTAGCTAAATGCACTCTGTGATGTGCCAAGGTCAGTTATGACCAGGATGTGTTATGTTTTATTTCAAAAGGGAAACAAATGTTAATGCTACTAACAGTGCACAATGAGTTTTTATGTACTATGAGATATGCCCGAGTAAGATGTGACCAAAATGGTTATTTACAGAATTTTTTCCCCCCATTCTATTTATTTAATTGTTGTTCAAGAGGAAAAATATTTCTACTACTTCAAGTTCTGCTCAACCCCAGCACACGTTTGATGTGCCTTTGTCATGTGCCAAGCACGCATTTAAAACCAATAAATAGAAAGTGCGTATTTGTTCATCATATTGATCTGTGTTGGTTTGAAATTTGTCATTCAACAGATCGCTGAACATGTGTGGCCCAGTCACATGTCTTGATTTCAAATTGTGGCCCAACTGATTTTGTAATTGAATAGCCCTGCTCTAGAGGTTCTTATGGCTTCAGTTGGCCACCAGATGTCACTGTTCTTAGACTGAAGCTTTGAATCTTTTTTGGCACAATAAGAAGGAAAGCCTCAAAGCTTCATTGAGGCCTCACCTGCCCATCACCAAGTGGAGACATTTATTGTGGTTTCAACCGACGAACAGGGACAATAATGAGTCACTTAGCTACCAGGTGTGGTTAGGCTTGATATGCAGGCTAACTGAGGCAGAGGCAAGAATGACTGAATTGTTGAGTATTTAATTCACCAACCACTACAATATTAAGTAATTTATGTTGCTTATTATGTACCTGGCAAGTTAAAATGACTAAAATTCACGAGTTAAAGCCATTAACATCCTCCAGCCAAACATATGGATTTCAAAATCAGCCTTCACATACAAAGCTATAACGGAATGGAACAAGCACCCCACTGCTTTGAAGACCAGAACAAATTACAGCGACTTTTCCACAGACACTTAAAACTGGATTTTTAGTCATCAAGCCTGCCAGCATTGACTCTCCCCCCTTCAATGGGATTTGAAATTGCACTCTTAAATTGTTTTTATGTTTGCCGTCTCATCTTTTTACCTATTAAACTTAGGCCCTGCTTGTTTCAGGGTCAACAGTTTCTGAAACCCAACCTGAACTGCTTTCTATTTGTGCTGATTTTCTTCTAACATCTTCTTGCCTGCCCCAGGCACTACAGATGGAAATTGGTGAGAATGTTATAATCTGGTACAGAGCATCTTTACCCTGTGTTTAACGTTTTTTTTTTTTTTCTGTACATTGTACCTGACAAATAAACCAATAAACTTAACTAAACTAAAACATGGGAGGTTTTTCTTGTTGCCTGGTTGGCCAGGAGTGTTCTAAAAAACTGTAAATATATAGAACTATTATAACACAAATAACTATCTTTGATCAGTATAGTTAAAATTATATTTAATGAAATAAAATTATTAATACTTTTATTTCTTTGAAATCAGGGTTGAAATTATGGCTCTACTCTGGCTCTGCAAAATTATAATGAAAATCTTCAATTATATGAGAAAAAAATTCAAAATTTTACCAGTAATTAAAAACCAGTGCATACTCACCAGTAAGTAAAGCAGTAATCCATCCATCCATCCATACATTTTCTACCACTTTTCTGGAGGCCCGGGTCACAGAGGCAGCGGCTCAAGCAGAGAAGCCAAGACTTCCCTCTCCCCAGCCACCTGCTCCAGCTCTTCAGAGAGGATACGAAGACGTTCCCAGGCCAGCTGGAAGACGTAGTCTCTCCAGCGAGTCCTGGGTCTGCCCCAGGGCCTCCTCCCAGTGGAACGTGCCCAAAACACCTCAAGTGGGAGGTGTCCAGAAGACATCCTGATCAGATGTCCAAACCACCTCAACTGGCTCCTTTCAATGTGGAGGAGCAGCAGTTCTACTCTGAGCCTCTCCCGGATGACTGAGCTCCTCACCCTACTTCTGAGGGTGAATCCAGCAATCCTACTGAGAAAGCTCATGGAGAACTTCTACTTGCACTATGTTCACAGTACAACCTTGTGATAACCAACACTCTATTTAAGCACAAGGGTATACACAAGAAGACATGGATGCACCCAAGATCCAAGCACTGGCACTTGTTAGACTACATCATAGTCAGGCAGAGAGACATAAGGGATGTATTGGGACACCAGAGCAATGAGAGGCGCGGACTGTAGTACTGATCATGTTATGCTGAGATCTAGATTAAGGATTTGGAGACTAAAACAGCACTGCAGGACAGGTGCGAAGCCACCACGGAAGCTAAACACTAGTGTACTGAAAGGCCAAAAGAAGCAGGAAGAACTTACACAGGAAATGGATGAAAACTTGAAAGGCTGGGACAGCAACAACTCAGAGTATGACATAGAAGAGAAATGGGCAACACTGAAGGATACGGTGTATCAGACTGCGAGTGATGTATTAGGCTACCTTGAGAGGAAACATCAAGATTGGTTTGATGAGCATGATGAACACGTGAAGAAACTACTAGAAGCGAGGAATACAGCTAGGCAGGAAAACTTACAGTGTAACACAAGGTCAAAGAAGAAGAAATACTCAAAGGCTCAGAGTGAAATACAGAAATACACCAGAGAGATGAAGTCCAACTGGTGGGATGAAAAAGCAGAGGAACTTCAAACTGCAGCAGACAGGAAGGACATGAAAACATTCTTCACAGGTTTGAGAGAAATCTACGGCCCTAAACCAAGAGGATTGATCCAACTAAAGGCTATGGATGGTGAAACGGTTTTGCAGGAGAAAGACAAGATCCTGGACAGATTTGCAGACCACTTTGACCAACTACTAAACAACCCTGGAGATCTCACTGAAGAGGCTAAAGAAGCTCTAGTGCAGCGACCAGCTGTATCAAGTCTGGATGAACCACCAAATTTTGATGAACTAAAGGCAGCTATCAGGACAACACAGGATGGTAAAGCTCCAGGAAGGGATAGAATTCCAGCAGAAGTGTGGAAATTTGGTGGTGTTCAGCTGACCAACTGCCTGCACAAGCTCATCCAAGAGATATGGGACGCCCAGAAAGTACCTCAAGACTGGAAGGATGCAAGTATTGTGCCTTTGTTCAAGAAAGGTGACAGGAAAGATTGTGAAAATTACCGAGGTATATCACTGCTAGCCACTGTTGGTAAGATTCTCTCATGTGTACTACTGAACAGACTCAATGAACACAACTCGCAGAATGTACCAACAGAAACCCAGTGTGGCCTTAGAAGTGGAAGAAGCACAATGGACGTGATTTTCTGCTTGAAACAGGTTCAAGAAAAGTGTATCGAACAGAACATGCCGCTTTATGTAGTCTTCATAGACTTCAGTAAAGCCTTCGATACTGTTTCGCGACAAGGACTTTGGCAGGTACTCAAGAAATATGGCTGTACAGAGAAGTTTGTCAGCCTGATTGAGGCACTCCATACAGGTATGCAAGCAAACGTGGCAATGAGTGGTTCAGTATCTAAAGACTTTTCAGTAAGCAACGGGGTGAAACAAGGGTGTATGCTGGCGCCTACACTCTTCTCGCTATATCTGGCAGCCATGCTTGAGGTGGCCTTCAAAGACACTTCAGAAGGAGTATGCATTCAAACAAGGAAAAAAGCAGACTTGTTCAATGTGGCACAGTTTAAAGCCAAGAGTAAGACATCAATAAAGGTAGTTAGAGAAATGCTCTTTGCCGACGACAGAGCTCTAGTTGCACACAGTGTGCAAGATATGCAATCTTTAGTGGAGAAATTTGCAAGAGCAGCTAGCTAATCCAGCCTCAAAATCAACATCAATAAGACAGAGTGCCTTTATCAACAACCAAAGTTCCAATTATCAACATCACTACCAGAACAGATCAGCATTGGTACATAGCCACTAGTCAAGTGCAAGACTTTCAAGTATCTCGGGACTGTTTCAGAGAATGCTAGGGTGGAGGATGAACTATCTCTCAGAATGGGAAGAGCGAGCGCTGTGTTTGGAAACTTGAGGGAGAGACTGTCAAACAATCGACATGTGTCTATCCCTGTGTAATGCAAAGTGTACAGAGCGACAGTACTGGCTACTCTATTGTACGGTGCTGAAACTTGGACTGTCTACAGATTGCAGGTGAAGAAACTCCACGCGTACATGATGAGACACCTTTGAGCCATAATGAACATCTCATGGAAAGACAAGATAACCAACACAGAAGTGTTGAAACGACCTGGTCTACCATCAATGGAGGCCATGCTAAAACAGATGAACCTGCGATGGCTCAGACATGTTGATAAGATAAGCCTTTATTAGTCCCACAATGGGGAAATTCCAGGATTGCAACAGCACAGGGACAGCAACACTCAGAGCAACAATCAAAAAGACAAGAAAAACAAGAGCAGCGAATATACATATGTACACATAAATATATAAATATATATACACACAGTGCAGAGCACTGTAGCTAGATGGAATAAACAGCATAACCGTCTACTTAGTTATCCTACATAGTATGAATATGTACCCATACATATTGTCACCCTCCGTAGCGACTGACATTGTCCTAGTTGTATACTGGAGGGGACCATTGTGTAAGTCTATTGCGTCTTTTGCATTCAATACTATTAGGTCGTCACGTTTTTTTGCTATCTCTGCAAGCAGCCCTGCTTAGGTTATACAGTCTGACAGCCGTAGGTAGGAAGGACCTGCGAAACCTCTCGGCTGCGCACCAAGGATGATGTAGTCTGCTGCTAAATGAGCTCCACAGTGCATTCAATATGTCCTGCATAGGGTGGAACTCGGACTCCAGCAGAGATGACAGTTTAGCCACCATCCTTCTCTCTCCTATCTCCTCCACTGAGTCAAGGCGTTGCCCCAGGACAGAGAAAGCTTTCTTGATCAGTTTGTTCAGTCTCTTCCTATCGGCTGCTGTAATGCCACTGCCCCAGCAGACCACTCCAAAAGTGATGGCTGATGCCACCACCGTGTCGTAGAATGTCTTCAGCAGCGCCCCTTGTACACCAAAAGACCTGAGTCTCCTTAGCAGGAACAGCCTGCACTGTCCCTTCTTGTAGAGTGCATCGGTATTGTGTGACCAGTCTAGTTTATTGTTCAGATGAACACCCAGGTACTTGTAGGATGTCACCATCTCAATGTCTGTTCCCTGGATGTTTACTGATGCTGTGAGGGGCTGTCCTTGCCTGCGGCAGTCCACCACCAGCTCCTTAGTTTTCCTCGCGTTGATCTGGAGGCAGTCCCGATGGCACCAGTCCACGAAGTCCTGGATAAGTCCTCTGTACTCAGCTTCATCTCCGTTGGAGATGAGGCCGACGATGGCAGAGTCGTCAGAGAACTTCTGTAGATGGCAGTGTGTTGTGTGAGAAGTCCGCAGTATAAAGGGTGAACAGGAAGGGAGCCAAAACCGTTCTCTGGGGGGCCCCCGTGCTACCGATGATCGTGTCGGACACACAGTCCCGGGTTCTCACAAACTGTGGCCGGTTGGTGAGGTAGTCCAGGATCCATGATGACAGGTGCTGGTCCACCCCTGCGCACAGCAGCTTGTCCTTCAGGATCATCGGTTGGATGGTGTTGAAAGCACTGGAGAAATCAAAGAACATGATCCTCACCGCATTCCTGGGCTTCTCCAGGTGGGACAGAGAACGGTGAAGGAGGAAGATCACTACATCCTCCACCCAAATGCCATACTGGTAGGCAAACTGGAGTGAATCCATTGCTGGTCCCACCAGGGGGCGGAGGTGAGCAAGGAGCAGTCTCTCCAGAGTCTTCATCATGTGAGACATCAGGGCCACTGGTCTGTAGCTGTTTAGGTCTTTGGGGTGGGAAGTCTTTGGTACAGGTACCACACAAGATGTTTTCCACAACTGTGGTACCCTCTCCAGCTTCAGGCTCAGCTTGAAGATGTGCTCCACAATCCCACACAGCTGGTCTGCACAGGACTTGAGGAGCTTTGCGCTGATGCCGTCCGGTCCCGACGCCTTCCTCGCCTTGATCTTCCTCAGCTCCGTCCTCACCTGGGTCTTAGTGAGGGTCATGCTGGGGGGCTGTGTGCTGGGAGTGGGGGGGTGTTGGTGGAGTGGGGTGTGGGCCGCAGAACTCGATGACTTTAGAGGCAGCAGTGGTTGTTGTGCAGTCGGGGGGGAGGGCGGTTGGTCAAACCTATTAAAAAACAGGTTCAGATTGTTCGCCCACTCCCTGCCCCCCGTGGGCTGGGGGGAGGTATTCTGGAGCCCAGAAATGGTTTTAAGGTTTCTCCAGACCCCACTGATGTCGCTCTGTTGCAGCTTGATCTCCATCTTCTTCCTGAAGCTGTCCTTGCCTTCTCTGATCTTCCTCCTCAGCTCCCTCTGTACGGACTTCAGCATCTCCCTGTTCCCAGACCTGAAGATCCTCTTCTTCTCTCTCAGAAGTGTTTTTATCTCAGGGTTGATCCAGGGTTTGTTGTTCGAGCAACACCGTATGGTCTTGGTGGGTACGGTGTTGTCCACACAGAAGCTGATGTAGTCTGTGATGGTGTGAGTGAGGCCATCAATGTCCTCACCATGTGGATTGCAGAGCTGCTCCCAGGCAGTGGTTTCAAAACAGTCCTTTAGAGCGTCCATTGCCGCCTCAGACATAACTTCACTGTACGCATAACCAGAGGTTGTCTGTGTACTAGGGGTTTGTACACCGGCAGGAGATGAACCAAGTTGTGATCCGATCTCCCGAGTGGGGGGAGTGGTGATGAGGTGTACGCCGCCTCAGTATTCGCACAGAATAAGTCCAGTGTTTGATTGTCTCTAGTGTGGCATGTGACATACTGGGTGAACGTAGGTAGAATAGGGGAACTGCTGACTAGTATTACTCACTCTTATTCTACACTTTATTGCATGTATAGTTTATTTCTTTTATTTTATCATGTTTAATGTTGCAGCATTGCACCGAGACAAATTCCTAGTTTGTGTACTACATGAACAACGGCAATAAATCTGATTCTGGTTGAAATCGCCTGAGATGAGGAGAAGAGCATCTGAGTGTTCTGTCTGCAGCCTGCCAGTTACTGAGTGGATGACGTCACGTGCTGTCCCAGCGTTCGCCGTCGGATTTGCATAAATAACAATGCAGATCACGTGCAAGTATTCCCTCGGGAGATATGTAGGCCGCATGCTAACAGCTAGCAACTCCTTCATGTCTTTGTTGCAGTGTTGTTGTTTAACCGTGATATGTCCCCGTCTGCACCAGTTGTTATTAACATACACTACCATTCAAAAGTTTGGGGTCACCCAGACAATTATTTTGTGTTTTCCATGAAAAGTCACACTTATTTACCACCATGAGTTGTAAAATGAATAGGAAATATAGTCAAGACATTGACAAGGTTAGAAATAATGATTTGTATTTGAAATAATTTTTTCCTTCAAACTTTGCTTTTGTCAAAGAATCCTCCATTTGCAGCAATTACAGCATTGCAGACCTAACATGATTGCACAAGGGTTTTCTAATCATCCATTAGCCTTCTGACGCAATGAGCAAACACATTGTACCATTAGAACACTGGAGTGATAGTTGCTGGAAATGGGCCTCTATACACCTATGTAGATATTGCACCAAAAACCAGACATTTGCAGCTATAATAGTCATTTACCACATTAACAATGTATAGAGTGTATTTCTGATTAGTTTAAAGTTATCTTCATTGAAAAAAAAGTGCTTTTCTTTCAAAAATAAGGAAATTTCTAAGTGACCCCAAACTTTTGAACGGTAGTGTACATTATCACTCCTCCGCCCCTTGCCTTCCCACTGTCTGGTGTTCGATCTGTCCGGATTGCGTGGAAACCCTCCAGTTCAATGTTAGCATCTGTTGCTAGTTCTGTTAGCCACGTCTCCGTAAAGAGCATCAAGCTACTCTCCCTGTACATGCTCTCGTAGCGGGAGATAGCCGCTAGCCCATCTGTTTTACTGAGTATCAATCGTACATTCCCCATAATAATGGATGGGAGGGCGGGTCTGTACCTTATATTCCTCGCCCGCCGTCTTACTCCAGCTCGACATCCCTGCCGTTTCCATCTTATTTCTCCCGGTAGGTCGAGTTTTTGCGTGAACATCGTGGGCCGGTTAAGTGCTAACAGCTGGTCCCTACTGTACTGCCTCCTGCAAGAAACAGCGGCTTTGTCCGCTGACTCAGGAGACATTTGGGCGATCAACGTGTCTGTGGTCGATAAAGGTGTCGCCGAATCAGAAAGATTAGCCAGAGAGCCAGATAGTAAATAGAAATAGAAAGAAGTTGATCCGCTGTTGCAAAAAGGCAGCCTACTCGTGTGGCGCTGGAAGTAGGATGGAGGATGAGAGGATGGACCACCAGCATCTCCCTCAGCAGTTACTCTACTCACAGTTATGCGAGGGCAAACGCAATCAGGGTAGACCAAGGCTCAGATTTAAAGACACTGTAAAAAGAAACCTGAAGAAGTTGGATATAGACAGGAGTTCCTGGCTGCGGAAGGCTAAGGATAGAGCTGTGTGGAGGAATCTGATCAGACCTAAATGAAACAGTCATTGTCGCCCACAACAGATTGCTATGATGATGATGATCCGCGATCTCATTCTTTTGGGCAGCTGTGGTGCAGGTGTAGTGTGGCCGACTACTGATCGGAGGGTCAGGGGTTCGACTTCCGCTCTGTCTGCAGTCTGCATATCAAAGTGTCCTTGAGCAAGACACTGAACCCTCAGTTGTTCCTGGTGGGTCAGGCCAGCACCGGTGCATGGCAGCTCTGCCGCCGTGAATGTGTGTGTGAATGGGTGGATAGCAGGATCTGTAAAGCATTTTGGTCATCCAGAGATGAGAAAAAGCACTATAAAAGTGAACACCATTTACCATTGCCCAAAGCTCACGACCATAGGTGAGGGTAGGAATGTAGGTTGACCGGTAAATCAACAACTTTGCTTTAGAGCTCAGCTATCTCTTCACCACAACAGACCTGTACAATGTCCACATCACTGCAGAGGCTGTTCTGATCCATTTGTCAATCTCTTGTTCCATTCTCCCCTCACTTGTGAATAGGATCCCAAGATACTTAAACTTCTCCACTTGGGGCAGGAGTCTGCCCCCAACCTGGAGAGGACAATCCACCTTTTTCCCGGCTGAGGATCATGGACTCTGACTTGGAGGTGCTGATTCTAAGCCCAGCCGCTACACACTCAGAAGCAAACCGCCCCAGCAAGGCGTGTAGGTCATTGGTCGATAAAGCCAACAGGACAACATCATCTACAAACAGCAGAGATGAGATCTTGTGGTCAGCGAGCATGACACCATCTGATCCTTTGCTGCGCCTAGATATTCTGTCCATAAAAATTATGAACAGGAACGTGACAAAATGCAGCCCTGGTGGAGTCCAACTCTCACTGGAAACGAGTTTGACTGGGTGTTGGCAATACAAACCAAACTCTTGCAACTGTCGTTTTGGAACCAGGTAGCTCGTAACGAGCCCCATGGATCACCACTTTATTGTCATGGGAGGGGGTTGCGTGCCCTAGTGATCCCAGGAGATATGTTGTCCGGGACAATATGCCTCTGGTAGGGTCTCCCAAGACAAACTGGTCCTGGGTGAAGGGCCAGACTAAGAGTGATCCAACAGACTCCCATGATGAATAAAAAAAATAAAATAAATCAATCAAGGATTCAGTGTACCCCACCCAGTATGGGGTTACCGGGGCCCAAACCGCTCAACCTGAGCTGTCCCTCTGACATACTCATTTCTAATCCTGTCCCTCCTAGTCACTCACAATGAGAATCTTAGCATCTTCAACTCTGCCACCTCCAGCTCTGCCTCATGTCTTTGTCAGTGCCACCGTCTCCAAACCATACATTAGAGCAGGTCTCACTACCGTCTTGCAAATCTTCCCTTTCACTCTGGTTGCTATCTTTCTGTCACAAATCACCCCTGACACTCGTTGCCACCCACTCCACCCTGCCTGCACTCTCTTCTTCACCTCTTGCGTATTTTCCATTGTTTACGATGGTTGACCCCAGGTATTTCAACTCATTTAACTTCACTTCCTCTACTCCTGACATTTTCACCGTTACACCTGCCTTTCTCTCATTCACACTTAAAGTGGTGTGAAAAAGTGTTTCTCCCCTTCCTGATTTCTCATTTTTTTTGTATGTTTGTCACACTTAAATGTTTCAGATCATCAAACAAATTTAAATATTAGACAAAGATAACAAAAGTAAACACAAAACGCAGTTTTTAAATTAGGGTGTTTATTATTAAGAGGGAAAAAAAATCCAAACCTACATGGCCCTGTGTGAAAAAGTGATTGCCCCCTAAACCTAATAACTGGCTGGGCCACCCTTAGCAGCAACAACTGCAATCAAGTGTTTGCAATAACTGGCAATGAGTCTTTTACAGTGCTGTGGAGGAATTTTGGCTCACTCATCTTTGTAGAATTGTTGTAATTCAGCCACATTGGAGGGTTTTCGAGTATGAACCGCCTTTTTAAGGTCATACCACAGCATCTCAATTGGATTCAAGTCAGGTCTTTGACTAGGCCACTCCAAAGTCTTCATTTTGTTTTTCTTAAGCCATTCAGAGGTGGACTTGCTGGTGTGTTTTGGATCATTGTCCTGCTGCCAAACCCAAGTGCGCTTCAGCTTGAGGTCATGAGCAGATGGCCGAACATTCTCCTTCAGGATCTTTTGGTAGACAGCAGAATTCATGGTTCCATTTATCACAGCAAGTCTTCCAGGTCCTGAAGCAGCAAAACAGCCCCAGACCATCACACTACCACCACCATATTTTACTGTTGGTATGATGTTCCTTTTGTGAAATGCTGTTACTTTTATGCCGGATGCAACGGGACATACACCTTCCAAAAAGTTCAACTTTTGTCTCATCAGTCCAGAATATTTTCCGAAAAGTCTTGGGGATCATCAAGATGTTTTCTGACAAAACTGAGACAAGCCTTTATGTTCTTTTTGCTCAGCAGTGGTTTTTGTCTTGGAACTGTTCCTTGCAGGCCATTTTTGCCCAGTCTCTTTCTTATGATGGAGTCATGAACACTGACCTTAACTGAGGCAAGTGAGGCCTACAGTTCTTTGGATGCTGTTGTGGGATCTTTTGTGACCTCTTTGATGAGTTGTGGCTGCGCTCTTGGGTTGGGTTAATTTTGGTTAGCCGGCCTCTCCTGGGAAGGTTAACCATTGTTCCGTGTTGTCGCCATTTGTGGATAATGGCTCTCACTGTGGTTCGCTGGAGTCGCAAAGCTTTAGAAATGGCTTTATAACCTTTTCCAGACTGATGGATCAAAAATTACTTTGTTTCTTATTTGTTCCTAAATTTCTTTAGATCGCAGCTTGATGTCTAGGTTTTGAGGATCTTTTGGTCTACTTCACTTTGTCAGGCAGGTCCTATTTAAGTGATTTCTTGATTGAGAACAGGTGTGGCAGTAATCAGGCCTGGGTGTGGCTAGAGAAATTGAACTCAGCTTTCCAAAGATGTGATAAACCACAGTTAATTTATGTTTTAACCGGGGGGTGTCCCTTTTTCCACACAGGGCCATGAAGGTTAGGATTTTTTTTAACCCTTAATAATAAACACCTTCATTTAAAAACTGCATTTTGTGTTTACTTGTGTTAGCTTTGTCTAATATTTAAATGTTTGCTGATATTAAACATGTTAGTGTGACAAACATACAAAAAATGAGAAATCAGAAAGGGGGCAAACACTTTTTCACACCACTGTATGTATTCTGTCCTGCTTCTACTGACTTTCATTCCTCTTCTCTCCAGAGCATACCTCCCCCTTCCAGGTTCTCTTCCACCTGCTCCCTACTTTCACTACAGATCACAATGTCGTCTGCAAACGTCATGGTCCACGGAGACTCCTGCCTGACCTCATCTGTCAGCCTGTCCATCCTCATGACAAACAAGAAGGGACTCAGAGCTGATCCCTGATGTAATCCCACCCCCACCTTGAATCCACCTGTCACTCCTACGGCACACCTCACCACCGTCTCACTGTCCTCATACATGTCCTGCACCACCCTCACATACTTCTCTGCCACTCCAGACTTTCTCATACAATACCACACTTCCTCTCTTGGCACCCTATAATATGCTTTCTCTAGATCCACAAAGACACAGGCAACTTCTTCTGACCTTCTCTATACTTCTGCATCAGCACTCTTAGAGCAAACATTGCATCTGTAGTACCGCTTTCTTGGCATAAAACTGTACTGCTGCTCACTGATCGTCACCTCTAATTTTAACCTGGATTCAACAACTCTTTCCCATATCTTCATAGTATGGCTGACAAACTGTATGCCTCTGTAGTAACGACATCTCTGAGCATCACCCTTGTTCTTGAAAATTGGTACCAAAACACTTCTTCTCCACTCCTCAGGCATCCTCTCACTCTCCAAGATTCTGTTAAACAATCTGGATAAAAGTCCACCACCATCTCTCCTAAATATCTCCATACCTCCACAGGTATGTCATCTGGACCAACCACTTTTCCATTCTTCATCCTCTTCAGAGCTGCCCTCACTTCCGGCTTGCTAATCCTCAGGACTTCTTTGTTCAGTCTGTCCTTCATCCATCCTCCTCTCTCTCCCCCATTCACTTTCTTCATTCATCAGCTCCTCCAAGTACTCCTTCCATCTTCTCAACACACTCATCACTTGTTAGTACATTACCATTTCTGTCCTTAATCAACCTAACTTTCTGCACATCCTTTCTAGCTCGATCTCTCTGTCTTGCCAATCAATACAAGTCCTTTTCTCCTTCTTAGTGTTCAGCCCCTTCCCTATATAACGAACAAAAATGGATTGTACTATGTTGTGAAATCTCCACAATGCCATGACTGTCACATGACAAATTTAACTATGCTTTGGGCCTTTTGGAAGGCGTAGACAGGCATGACAGGTAGTGCTCCAATTGGGCTGCAATGCATCAACAGTTGTTCGGTTGCAACACCACCAGGTTGAAATTAGGTCCGTGGCTGATAGACCACGTCCAGGACGAACATGTGTCACCCCCCTGGAGCAGGACCGGCACGTCGTAGTGCAGCCTCTCAGATCAGTTCCGCATCACCACCCAGATGGCCCAGGAAACTCAAGGGAGACACCAGCCAAGGATCTTGGCCAATATTGTGTGAAGGCGCCTCAGGCGTCAGTGCCTATGAGATCGAAGACCCTTTCGAGGGATGATCCTGACGACAGAGTAGCAACAAAATTGCCACAAGTGGGCTCATCAGCACAACAGGTGGACCCTACAGTTGTGGAACACTGTTCTTTTTGCTAAAGAATAACAATTTTGCCAGTCCAGGGCCCCATGTTGTGTCCCACAGGTCAACCAACGGAGTGGTGTTGAAGTCATCGTGTGGGCCAGCATTTCAGGTAAATACAGGACACAGTTGGTTGTCCTTGATAGCACTTTAACCACCTGACGGTACATCAGCCACGTTCTGCAACCTGTTGCGACACCCTTCTTTCGGGACCACTTTAACCTCAAGGTGTTCCAGCAAGACAATGCTCATTCACATGCTGCCCAAGTCATCAGGGAGTACTTGCAGCAACAGAACTCTGATGCCCTTCATTGGCCTTCTTATTTTCTAGATTTATCCCCCATTGAACACTTGTGGGATCAACTTAGGCGATGTGTTTCAACTAGAGTACCGGCACTACAGAACAAACAGGTACTGGTCATGGCATTGCAGGAGGAGTGGCTATATATCCCCCACAGGACAATATTAGATGGCTAGTGAGGTCCATGCGTAGTCATTATTACTGCCTGCATTAACGCAAATGGAGGCCACATTCCATACTGAATTTTATTTTTAAGAGACATTTTGTTGTGCTTTTGGAAAGTCAGGGTGCTTCTGTTTTATTCAATTTTTAAATTGTTGACACAGATTTTCACTTGTCCATCTCCGATATTGTTTTGAAGATGTCTAAAAATAATTTGCATTCTTTAATTGACCATTTCCATAAAAATTAATGAAAATATCCATCTTTTCTAGAGTGTTGCGCTTTCATTGGCACCAAGTATAATATGAGTTAAACTTTTTGAATTGAATTACTGAAATAAATTAACTTTTCAATGATATTCCTATTTATTGAGATGCACCAGTAAATCTGGTGTGATGTAAAAAAAAATCTAGGTAAGATATTGGATTAAGGTAAGCAGATTCAAGTGGAGCTCTGTAAGGGTCTAAATTAAAATAATCTATCTGTACACTACTTAGTTTAACTACATCCTAAAACATCTACTTTATTTTAATTGCAACAAATTTAGCTTCCCAACTCACAAGTACACATTACTACATATACTGTGTATAGTACAATATCAGTGAGGTCTTTTGATTTTAATTGGCACTTTTTGTCTCAAAAATAATTTAAGATAAATTGTCTGAATTGCTAGAAAATGTGTGGGGAAAAAAAACTGTCAAAGAGAGCCAACCAATTACCAGCTTTCTCTTTTTTAACTCCAACTTTTACTGTCATTTTCACCACAGTTTACAGCCGGGAAGTCACAGCCAATGCAAACGTGCAACCAGTAAAGCCCATTTCAAGAAAAGCCACAACAAGCCTTAGCTGACACAGAAACAAAAAAAATGACTTCATACCACCATGAGGGTGCTAATCTTAGAAAGCACTAGCCATCTATTTGTACATCTGAACGAAACGCGTCAATGAACATTCCACAAGACATAATTTTATGGGGCTGTCAGAGCACCACTGTTTGCTAACAAATGCATGTACACAAAAGAAACTTGGACAAGTAGAACTACACATGTGGACAAAATTGTTGGTACCCCTCTGTTAATGAAAGAAAAACCCACAATGGTCACAGAATTAACTTGAATCTGACAAAAGTGGTAATAAATAAAAATTCTATGAAAACTAACCAATGAAAATCAGACAACGCTTTTGAATTGTGGTTCAACAGAATTACTTTAAAAAACAAACTCATGAAGCAGGCCTGGACAAAAATGATGGTACCTCTAGAAAAGATTGAAAATAATGTGACCATAGGGACATGTTCAACCAAGATGTGTCCTCTAATTAACATCACAGGTGTCTGTAAACTTGTAATCAGTCAGTCGGCCTATTTAAAGGGTGACAAGTAGTCACTATGCTGTTTGGTGACATGGTGTGTACCACACTAAACATGGACCAGAGGAAGCAAAGGAGAGAGTTGTCTCAGGAGATTAGAAAGAAAATTACAGACAAGCATGTTAAAAGTAAAGGCTATAAGACCATCTCCAAGCAGCTTGACGTTCCTGTGACTACAGCTGCACATATTATTCAGAAATTTAAGATCCACGGGACTGTAGCCAACCTCCCTGGACATGGCCGCAGGAGGAGCTGGATTATACGAATGGTAACAAAAGAGCCCAGAACAACCTCGAAAAGCATTCAAGGTGAACTCCAAGGTCAAGGTACATCAGTGTCAGATTGCACCATCCATCATTGTTTGAGCCAAAGTGGACTTCATGGGAGATGACCAAGGAGGACACCACTGTTGAAAACACTTCATAAAAAAGCCAGACTGGAATTTGCCAAACTGCACGCTGACAAGCCACAAAGCTTCTGAGACAATGTCCTATGGACAGACGAGACAAAACTGGAACTTTTTGGCAAGGCATATCAGCTCTATGTTGACAGATGCAAAAATGAAGCATACCAAGAAATGAACACTGTCCCTACTGTGAAACATGGAGGAGGTTCTGTTATGTTCTGGGGCTGCTTTGCTACATCTGGCACAGGGTGTCTTGAATCTGTGCAGGGTACAATGAAATCTCAAGACTATCAAGGTATTCTAGAGAGAAATGTGCTGCCCAGTGTCAGATAGCTTGGTCTCAGTCGCAGGTCATGGGTCTTGGAACAGGATAATGACCTAACACACACAGCTAAAAACACCCAAGAATGGCTAAAAGCGAAACATTGGACTATTCTGAAGTGGCCTTCTATGAGCCCTGATCTAAATCCTATTGAACATCTGTGGAAGGTGCTGAAACATGCCGTCTGGAGAAGGCACCCTTCAAACCTGAGACAACTGGAGCAGTCTGCTCATGAGGAGTGGGCCAAAATACCTGCTGAGAGGTGCAGAAGCCTCATTGACAGTTACAGAAATCGTTTGATTGCAGTGATTGCCTCAAAAGGTTGTGCAACAAAATATTAAGTTAAGGGTACCATCATTTTTGTCCAGGCCTGTTTCATGAGTTTGATTTTTAAAATAATTCTGTTGAACCACAATTCAAAAGCATTGTCTGATTTTCATTTGTTAATTTTCAAGGAATTTTTATTTAAGATAAGATAAACTTTATTGTCCCTCAAGGGGAAATTTGTCTTGGGCTTGTCACCCGTGCTGCAACCACACAATCCACACATACACAATGGATGTAGTACATAATGAATGAAATAAAACCCAATAAATAATACAAGTACATACATACATAAATATATAACGGCAGTCATTAAGAACAGGAGTTATCAGTGTCCCTAACCTATTTATCTGAGTTTACAAGTTTTACTGACGTTGGGATAAATGAGTTCTTGTATCTATTGAACCTGCACTTGGGGACTCTGCATCTCCTCCCTGAGGGCAGCCGCACATATTCATTGTTTAGTACATGGCTCATGTCACCGATTATTTTTTGAGCTTGTCTACAAGCTGCCTGGTCGTGTAAGCTCTGCATGGGTAAATACTCTAACTCCAATAATTTTCCATGCTGTACGAATTAAATGCAACACTCTGTTCTTAAGTTTCACAGAGAGGTTGCCAAACCAAGCTGTAATGCTGTATCTAATACAGCTCTCCAACACAGCCTGGTAAAATATTAACATAATCCTTTTATCAACACCATGTATTCTTAATCTACGCAAGAAATGCAGCCGCTGTCGTAGTCTACTACAGAGGTAATCAATATGTGTGCTCCAGGTTAATGAATTGTCAATAAATACTCCCAAATATTTATAGGAACTAACCTGTGTTATAGTGTGGTTATGGATGACCACAGGCCTGTGGTCACCAACTCTCCGAGGGTCAAACACCATCTCCTTTGTTTTATCAGTATTCAAAATGAGATGACTGTCATCACACCAATTGACAAACCTCTGAATTTCTATAAAATAGCTTGACAGATCATGAGTCTTTTGAAGTAGTGATAAAATAGCAGCGTCATCAGAAAATTTAATAATTTGATTGCCTGGATAGACACTTCTGCACTCATCAGTGTACAAGGTGAACAAAAATGGTGAACTAACACAGCCTTGGGGAGCTCCTGTGCTGAGGGTTCTGGATTTAGATAAAAGTTCCATTTAGACAAATCTGCTGTTTACGATAAGTTAAAAATGAGTGGTACCATTTAATAATGACAGGATGTACTTTAAAATCATTTAACCTCTTAATTAAAAGGTGTGGCTGCAGTGTGTTAAAAGTGTGTTAAAAGCTGAACTAAAATCAACCAATAAAAGACGTGCATATGAGGTTGTCTCCTCCAAATGTTTAAACACAGAATGAGTTAAGGTTAAAATGGCATCCTCTGTACTTCTATTATTTTTATAAGCAAACTGCAGAGGATCCAAAAGTCCTCCAAAATCAGTTTTCAGAATGTCAATGACAATCTTCTCGAGGCACTTCATTACCAGTGAGGTCAGTGCAACAGGACGATAGTCATTATTCTCTTAACAGCTTGCTTTTTTTGGTACAGGAATTATAATAGAGCTTTTCCAAATTACTGGGACAGAACACGCATCTAAAGACTTCTGGTAGATGGGACTCCAGGCTTCTGCTAGCTCCTCACTACATGACTTCAGTAAGCGCCCAGAGATCCCGTCAGGTCCAGATGCCTTCCTGGGACACATATGTGAGAAAAATCTTTCCACAACATGCTGGTCAACTATAATTTTTTCGGAGCCTAATACTGATACAGCGTCCAGAGCAGCTTTTTGTTCATGAGAAAAATCTCTAGTCTCAAATCTGCAAAAGAAATTATTCAACTCGTTTGCCTTTTCTTCCTCATTCATTACATTAATGCAGGTTTTGGATGGAGTCATCTTTGTCATTACTTTAACTGAGTCCCACAGTTTCCTAGAACTTTTTCCTAGGCATTCAGATTCAAATTTCTTCCTCATCTCATCTCTAGCTGTTCTTAGTTTGTAATTAATTTCTTTCTGTATATTTTTCATACCTAACATGTCCCCATTCTTAAAAGCAATCTTTTTCTGTACTATGCACCATTTTAATTCCTTGGAAATATAAGACTTATTATTGGGGTACATAGTGATTACTTTCTGAGGTAAAACATTTTCTTTACAGAATTTTATGTACTCAGTTATGGTATCTGTGGCCTCCTCCAGCTCCAAGTTATGGAAGAGTCCCCAGTCGGTACATTTATATTTATTACCACTTTTGTAAGATTCAAGTTATTTCTGTGACCATTGTGGGTTTTTCTTTCATTAACAGAGGGGTACCAACAATTTTGTCCACAGCACACGAGTGATGTTGAAAAAAACTGCTGTGTGAGTAAGTTGCCCTGGAATGTTTGTGCATTCCAGTCTAAGGGTACTCTCACCAGCACTGACAGATCAAAACAGAAAATTCACCTGCCTACCTGTTGGAAAAGATAAGACTTTGATCACTAAGGCTCCGGTCACACTGCAGGTCTTGATGCTCAATTCCGATTTTTTGCTGAGATCTGATTTTTTTGTGTGGGCATTCACATTATAATTTAAATGTGACCCCCATCAGACTGGAGTATGAACGGTCTCCAGCTATGAAGTGACCCGCACGTGCATAAGAAAATACGTCAGAAACAGCACTGTGTTTGAGGAAGTAAATATGAGCACTGAACGACTTAAGGGACAGAACTTCTTCACCCTTGATGCAGCGCAGCAATATAAATGTTAAAAAACATTCAGAAATGTTTATGCACAAAATAAATGAGACCACCTTCATTCCTCTACATGCCAGATGACCACTTTTTTTTTTTTTAATAAATGTGCTGTTACTGTGCGCATGTAATGTCTATGACTTCAGCCCCGAACACCCGCCCCCCCCCAACAGCCTGTAATTTTTAAGTTATTGTGCAGTCTGAGCCAACAAAAATTACAATCCCGTGATAAAGGGAAGGAGATTGATTAAAGAGGGCACAAATCAGCTGCGTCTCCCATGCCTGCTGCATCCTCCACCTCAGAATTGTAGGTGTCTGTCTCACTTCAATGAGGAAAAAGTCGGATGAAATGCGACATATGACCGTTCAGAGGTTGCTTTGGAAAACATCAGATACAATTCGGAATTAGGACCACATATGAAAGTGTCCTGGGTCTGGTGTGTGTGTGTGTGTGGGGGGGGGGGAGAAATCGGATCTGTGTTGTTCAGTCATCAAAAAAAATCAGATATGGGTCACATTTGTACAAAAAAAAAAAAAAAATCAGAATTGGGCATCAAAACCTGCAGTGTGACCGTAGCCTAAAACAGCTGAAGATGGCAATACCTCCCTCCTAATGCCAGTAAAGACAGACTCATAGGCTACGGTCACACTGCAGGTTTTAACGCTCAATTCCGATTTTTTTGCACAAATGTGACCCTTATCTGATTTTTTAATGCCTGTCTGAACAGCACAGATCCAATTTTTTCACACCAGACCCAGGCCACTTTCATATGTTGTCCTAATTTGGATACGTTGTAGATAATGTGAAAATGACGAGGCAGAGTTCATCTCACGAGTCGGGTTTATTCACATCATCCAACATCATCAAAAGCAAAAAGAGGAAGAAACCCAGACATTCGTCCTTTAAATACCTCAGGACTTCAAAGCACACAGTCATATTGTATTTAATCCCAAATAACAATACATCTTCCTTCAGATCTTAACACCTCCACACCCAGCCTCTGGCGGCCAGGAAAATCCCCCCAGGCCGTCTCTCTGCATACCAAAGACTAGACTTTAACATCCTCCTGTTATCTCCAGAGAGGCTCAGTCCTTTGTTCAATCTAAGATGCGAAGCCTAAAGTGGTATACATATGAAGCATGAAGTGATATACATAAGTGCACATATATGTGTCCCACATGACCCCCCCCAAACGTCTAAGATGGAACAACGGAATAACAGTCTGCATGTCATGATAAACCATTACACATCAGTCCACGTGCTGCTTGGGCCTCAGTCTCCTCCCGTATCTGCTGTAAGCGGGCTTTACCACTTCCGCGGCGCCATCCTGCTGGGGAGCTGCTGCCTGAGGGTGAGAACTGTTAGTCAATCCCTGTGGGTGTTCTGGGGAATGTCCCCTAGGGGGTCTGCCGCGCCGAGGAGCCCTGGCGCACAGCACATCCTCGTCTGCCACAACAAAGGCGGGTTTGAGCCTGTTTATGCCAATCTTTTCTTTCCTGCCCCCCAGGTCTAGCAAAAAATGCTTATCCCCCGTTTCCAGCACTCTAAATGGTCCATCATAAGGTGGTTGCAATGGTGGACGATGGGCATCGTGTCTGACAAAAACAAACTCCGCGTTTTTTAAGGCCTTAGGCACAAAAACGCGCAGAAAACTGTGGTGAACAGGGCCAGGCAGCGTGCCCGATTCCGTGCCACTCTGTAACCGCTGAGCCGGGGAGCATTCTGTCGCAGGATTATCTGGGAGAAATTCCCCGGGTAGCCGAAGTGGCTGCGCAAAAACCAGCTCAGCCGGGGAGGCTTCTAAATCCTCTTTAGGTGCAGAACGCAACCCCAATAAAACCCACGGTAGCCTGTCTACCCAATTTGCATCCGTAAGCGACGCTCTGAGAGCCGCTTTCAATGACCTATGAAAACGTTGGCATAACCCATTAGCCTGCGGGTTGTACGCGGTTGTGCGGTGGATCGTTACCCCCAGGCTGCAGGCCATTGCTGACCAAAGTTCGGAAACAAATTGAGGACCCCTATCGGACATAATGTCCGATGGGACTCCAAAGCGCGCTACCCATGCTGTTAAAAACGCACGCGCCACCTCCTCGGCTGTGGTTGACAACAGTGGGACCACTTCCGGCCAGCGCGTGGTGCGGTCTACCATTGTCAGAAGGTGTGTGCACCCCTGTGACGGCGGTAGGGGGCCTACGAGGTCCACGTGAACATGATCGAACCTCTTAGCCGGGATGTGGAACGGCTTCAAGGTAGCTCTCGTGTGTCTGTGTACCTTGGCTCGTTGACAAGCCATGCAGGCTGCCGCCCACTCTCTAACTTGTTTGCGCAGGCTCGGCCAAACAAATTTCTCTCCCACCATTTTGACCGACACGCGCACTCCCGGGTGCGCCAGAGAATGAATCGAGTCAAAAACGCGGCGGCGCCACGCGGCCGGTACCACAGGACGCGGTCGCCCAGTGGAGACATCGCAGATTAGGGGGGGCATACCGTCTTGCAGCACCCTATTCTCCAGCCTCAACCCTGTTGGTCCAGACTGGAGCGTGCGCACGTCCGCGTCGCTAACCTGATCCGCGGCCATGGCTGCATAATCTATCCCTACGCGGACTGGGGCAGCCACGGCGCGCGAGAGACAGTCTGCCACTACATTTAGTTTACCCGCCACATGCTGAATATCGGTAGTAAAATCTGAGATAGTGGCCAGCTGCCTCTGCTGCCGGCCTGACCACGGTTCTGAAACCCTGGCCATCGTGAATGTCAGCGGCTTGTGGTCAACGAACGCGGTGAAACGCCGTCCCTCCAGCCAGAACTGGAAGTGGCGAATGGCCAAGTGGAGAGCTAACAACTCCCTGTCGAATGCGCTGTATTTTCGTTCGCTTTCGCGCAAAGTCCTGCTGAAAAAATGCGAGCGGCTGCCAAGCCCCGGCTACATGCTGCTCCACGACCGCCCCTATGGCCACATCTGACGCGTCAGTAGTGAGCGCTATGCGGGCCGTTGGGTCTGGATGTGCTAACAACACAGCGTTTGCCAGGGCTGTTTTGACCTCCGAGAATGCTCGCTCTCGCTCCGGAGACCATTCGATCTTATTTGTGGGTTGTTTTTTTTTTAGTGCGGCATACAATGGTTGCATGAGCTGCGCTGCGCGGGGGAGGAAACGGTTATAAAAATTCACCATTCCCAAAAACTCCTGTAACGCCTTGACTGTTTGTGGCTGGGGAAAATTTGTTACCGCGCGTACTTTGTCAGGCAGCGGAACCGCTCCTTCTGGGGAGACGCGATGCCCCAAAAAATCAATCTGCGTCACCCCGAACTGACACTTCGCTGGGTTGATTATTAACCCGTGCTCTCCCAACCTCTGGAAAACTGCCGTGAGGTGGTTTTCGTGTTCGTCTTCGGACGCGCTGGCTACTAAGATGTCGTCCAGGTAGACTAATACGAAGGGGAGATCGCGCAACACCACGTCCATCATGCGTTGGAACGTCTGCGGAGCGCCCTTAAGCCCAAACGGCATGCGCAAAAACTCGAATAGGCCAAACGGAGTTATTACCGCTGTTTTGGGTATGTCCTCAGCGCACACTGGGACTTGATGGTAACCGCGGACCAAGTCTATCTTAGAAAAAACGCGCGCCCCCGCCAAATGAACGGAAAAATCTTGGATATGCGGGATTGGGTAGCAGTCGTGCGCTGTGGCGTTGTTCATCCTGCGGAAATCTCCGCAAGGTCGCCACGAGCCATCAGCTTTCAGGACCATGTGCAGCGGGGAAGCCCATGGGCTTTTCGAACACCTGATGATGCCCAACTTTTCAAGGTTGGCGAACTCCTCGCGCGCTATGGTCAGTTTAGCTGAATCCAAGCACCGAGCTTTTGCAAAAACGGGCGGTCCGGTGGTAGTAATAAAATGTTCCACTCTGTGTTTAGCGACGGCTGCTGAAAATGTGGGAACCGTGAGTGCTGGGAACTGAGTGAGCAGTGTGTGGAACTTACCGCTTGCCGTTGCGACGTTGGCTTGTGCTGTGGGCGGGGTCACTCGGGCTGCACAGGGAATAGAATAAAAGGAAAGTGCATTAACCAGGCGCCTGTTAGCAAGATCAACCAACAAACCATATGAGCACAGAAAATCAGCCCCCAACATATTGAAACTCACTGCAGCTATAACAAAAGTCCACTCAAATGTACGGCCGTGTAGGGACAGAAGCAGTTTCCTCTCACCAAAGGTCTTAATCTCCGAGCCGTTCGCTGCTGACGCCCCGCGACCTCCGGGACCCGCCAGCCGATCAGCGGAGGTAGGCGTGATGAAACTCACTTGGGAGCTTGTGTCCACGAGGAATTGCCTCCTCGAACGCGCGTCCGTCAAGTAGAGCAGCTTGTTCTCTTCACCGAGGGCCGCAGCTGCTACCGACCCCCGGTCTTGGCGTTTCCCGAGCGCTTGAACTGGCACGGTGGTATACATTTGCGTGCCTTCTCTGCGAAGCGGAGATGGTAGAAACAGAGGGTGTCTCCTCCGCGATCCTTGGCCCTCGCTGCCGCCATCGACGGTGGGTCTGCTACCGCCGTCTCTGGCCCCTCGCCATCTCCGGCAGTCGCGCAGAACTCAGTCGCTGCCGCGGTGGCCGCGCGCTGTTTGCTGGCATTGAGAATCCGGTGCGCCTCCTGGGCCAGCGCGCGGAAGTCCCGCTGGGCCAACAAGGGCGAACTGGCCAGGGTCGCTCTCGTGGCCGAAGGTAGGATTCTCAGGAAAATGTGGGTGAAGATGAAGTCGTCGCTGTCTGAGCCCCTCAAGCTCAGCATGTTCTCCATCAGGTCAACGGGCATGCCATCTCCCAAGTCGTTCAGAGCCAGGAGCCTCTCCGCTCTCTCCTGGACTAAGAGAGTGAAGCGTTGGATGAGCGCAGCCTTCAACCCGCCGTATTTGTCGTCGGCCGGTGGCTGCTCCACAAGGCTCTGCACATGCCGAGCCGTGCGGTTGTCGAGCTTGGCAATCACATGGTAGAACTTCGTGTCATCTACCGTTATCCCCCGGAGGGCGAACTGTGCTTCGACCAAGTGGAACCAGGAGCACGGGTTGTCTCGCCAAAAGTCCGGTAGTTGGACGGTAGCGGCATACGCTTGGCTGGGAGCTTCTGACCCGGCTGGCTCGGGGGAATTTCTTTCACTCATGATACGTCTTAGGGTCACCAGTGTAGATAATGTGAAAATGACGAGGCAGAGTTCATCTCACGAGTCGGGTTTATTCACATCATCCAACATCATCAAAAGCAAAAAGAGGAAGAAACCCAGACATTCGTCCTTTAAATACCTCAGGACTTCAAAGCACACAGTCATATTGTATTTAATCCCAAATAACAATACATCTTCCTCCAGATCTTAACACCTCCACACCCAGCCTCTGGCGGCCAGGAAAATCCCCCCAGGCCGTCTCTCTGCATACCAAAGACTAGACTTTAACATCCTCCTGTTATCTCCAGAGAGGCTCAGTCCTTTGTTCAATCTAAGATGTGAAGCCTAAAGTGGTATACATATGAAGCATGAAGTGATATACATAAGTGCACATATACAGTATGTGTCCCACAACGTATCTGTTATTTTCCAAAGCGACCTCAGTCTGAATGGTCATGTCGCATGTCATCTGACTTTTTTCCTCACTGAAACGAGACAGACGTGACAATTCTGCAGTGGCGGATGCAACAAGCATGGCAGACACAGCCGATTTGTGCTCTCTTTAATCAATCTTCTTCCTTTTATCACTGGATTTTAATTTTGTCAGCGTCGACTGCACAATAACGCCAAAATTTCAGGGGCACATTTACTGGACGCTGCAAATTCCCTTTTCCCTATAAACAGCATGCCGTGAGTCCCGGCCGCTGTAATATCTAAAATGTAAAGCTAATACCGACTTGACTGTGGAGCGGAATGGCCAGATCGGGGGACACAGAGGAGAGAGGAGTCTGTGGAGGTTTCTCCATCCTGTTCCGGACCACTGGTACGAGCCGCTGACAATCTCAGTGAGCGAGAGCCCTATTGTAACCACTAGGATTATTTATTAACCTTATTTATACAGGTATTCACATTGAGACACGGGGTCTCATTTTCAAGAGAGCTGTTTAATCGATCAGTTCTGTTAAAGCAGAGCTGATCACAGAGGTCATCTGGCATGTAGGGGAAGGAAGCTGGTTCACTTATTTTGTGCACAATCATTTCTGAATGATTTTAACATTTTATTTTGCTACGCTGATTCAAGATGAAGTTCTGTCCCCCTCAATCGTTCTGGGCTCATATTTACTTCCGTAAACATAACACTGTGTCTGATGTTACGTTTTCTTCTGCACATGCGGGTCACTTCACAGCTGTAGATCGTTCACACTGGGGTCTGATGGGGGTTGCATTTAAGTTATAATGTGAACACCCACACAAAAAAATCAGATCTCAGCAAAAAATCGGAATTGAGCATTAAAACCTGCATTGTGACAGTAACCTTCGTAAGCCAATATGTACCATCTGAGACACTGAAAATGACTTGCCATTCTTCTAAGTCTTTTCCTCATTTACTGGCTTGACTGATGTACAGGGCACAGTCTAAGGCTTACGGTCACACTGCAGGTTTTAATACTGCTACGATCACACTGCAGGTTTTAATACTCAATTCCGATTTTTTTGCACATATGACCCAAATGAGATTTTTAAATGATAGTCTGAACAGCACAAATCTGATTTTTTCACACCAGACCCAGGCCACTTTCATATGTGGTCCTAATTCAGATACATATCTGATATTTTCCAAAGCGGCCTCAGTCTGAACTGTCATGTCGCATTTCATCCGACTTTTTCCTCATTGAAGTGAGACAAACGCTACAATTCTGCGGTGGAGGATGCAGCAAGCATACGGAGGACCATTTGCTCCCAAATTTGCCAACTATGATTCAAAAAAGACATTTAACTTATGAAGGGAAATATTTACCTTTTGTGACAGGAGAAGACAGTCTGGAGTGTGTACACTTTTGTCTGCCATCGATGGAGCTGCACGTGGCGACAGAGAACAATCGCGCTGGTTTGGCGGCGTTACTGTATGTAACCGAAATTGACATGGAATAAATCCCAAGATTCATGTGAGACTTTCTGGATGTGGGAGAGAAAGCAAAAATGACTGGCAGAAGATGAAATAAGGACCGTGGATGATGAAAATGGACGAATAAAGACGCGAAGAGCGGTAGGTCCGATTGTTTTTTTTAATCGGTTTGTGTACATTCTACTGATTGTCTGGTTCATATACTTTAAAGATAAGATAAAATGCAACACAAGAAACGGTGACAAAAAACAAAACCATTCTTTGTGTAAATATGTCCAAAGTCCACTTTTGACTGAAAGTTATGCAATTCAATAGGGCTGTCGTGGCATTATGCAAATTAGATGCGTAAATTTACTCCTATCTCAAACTTTGGATCATATTCTACATCTTTCTAATTGACAGTAAGCCATCATCTCTTACCACTTTCAAGCTACAGCTTTGGAAATCTCCGACATCTTAACGGAACATTTTCTTTAAAAAACCTTCACCACTAGGGGCTATTTAGCAGGGGGTCTGGGGGACGTAGTCCCCCAGCGGGGTCCGGGGCAGAGCCCCAGTGGGGGGGCAAGGGGGGGCAAAGCCCCTCCAAAGCTCCTGGGTTTTTATGACTTAATGATTTTTAAGTACCAGAACTGTGCTTACATGACATAAAACAAACAGCTGAATGCCACTTATTACTGTATAATATTGACTTATGTTCCAAGAAGATAGCATTCCTAAAATATTCCAACAAGCATTATCCATCACATGCTTTAACACTTGATTAAATCAAAATCAGTTAATTTTATCTATTCCATAATAGAAATAAAATTCCAACATACCATTACTTTTTATAATTTCAGCATTCATTTCAGATCACCAGTTTCAATCTCCATTGAGTTTTGAGCAGTTCATTTTGCACAATTACTGATGTAGCCAAGTCTTAGAAATATTCAAAAGTTATGAGTCAATGTCCACTGTGCACTGTCAATTTCAGTTTGGAATCATAAAAGTAATCTAACTAAATTGTTTTGCTATTTTTTCTCCTCAACATCAATGTCAGGGCGCTGCGGGAGTTTTTGGGGATGGTTAACTTTTATAACTGTTTCCTCCCCCGCGCAGCCCAGCTCATACAGCCGTTGTACGCCACACTCAAGAAACGGAAACCGGCGGACAGAGTCGACTGGACTCCTGAGCGGGAGCAGGCGTTCTCTGCGGTTAAAACAGCTCTGGCAAACGCTGCGCACCCAGACCCGGTGGCTCGAATAGCGCTCACTACCGACGCTTCGGACATGGCCATGGGGCCGTCGTGGAGCAATGCGTCACCGGTTCTTGGCAGCCGCTCACCTTTTTTAGCAGGTCTTTGCATGACAGTGAGCGTAAATACAGTGTGTTCAACAGAGTTACTGGCTCTCCACCTGGCCATACGCCACTTCCAGTTCTGGCTGAAAGGGCGCACCTTAGGCTCAGACCTCTCGCACATGCGCAATACACCTACAGGAAGCAGCGCCGATTGCCTTTGTTCTAAATTTAGATACGATTCCTAGCGATCTCGAATTGCTTTCGTGTTTTTTTTTACGATTTAAAATTTTTGACTGAATTTTTAGTGAAAAACCGTAATTTTGATTAATAAAGCCGTAACCCGGAATGGGGTCTTGAAAACCGGAACCATTACGGCAAAACCGGAGTAGTTGGCAGGTAAGCAAAATGAGAAAAAAAAAAAAAAAAAAAAAAATCCAGAAAATCACACTGAAGGATTTTTAAAGAATTTATCTGCAAATTATGATGGAAAATAAGTATTTGGTCACCTACAAACAAGCAAGATTTCTGGCTCTCACAGACCTGTAACAACTTCTTTAAGAAGCTCCTCTGTCCTCCACTCGTTACCTGTATTAATGGCACCTGTTTGAACTCATTATCAGTACAAAAGACACCTGTCCACAACCTCAAACAGTCACACTCCAAACTCCACTACGGCCAAGACCAAAGAGCTGTCAAAGGACACCAGAAACAAAATTGTAGACCTGCACCAGGCTGGGAAGACTGAATCTGCAATAGGCAAGCAGCTTGGTGTGAAGAAATCAACTGTGGGAGCAATTATTAGAAAATGGAAGACATACAAGATAATCTCCCTCCATCTGGGGCTCCACGCAAGATCTCACCCCATGGGTTCAAAATGATCACGAGAACGGTGAGCAAAAATCCCAGACCACACCGGGGGGACCTAGTGAATGACCTGTAGAGAGCTGGGACCAAAGTAATAAAGGCTACCATCAGTAACACACTACGCCGCCATGGACTCAAATCCTGCAGTGCCAGACGTGTCCCCCTGCTTAAGCCAGTACACGTCCAGGCCCGTCTGAAGTTTGCTAGAGAGCATTTGGATGATCCAGAAGAGGATTGGGAGAATGTCATATGGTCAGATGAAACCAAAATAGAACTTTTTGGTAAAAACTCAACTTGTCGTGTTTGGAGGAGAAAGAACACCATACCTACTGTGAAGCATGGGAGTGGAAACATCATGCTTTGGGGCTGTTTTTCTGCAAAGGGACAAGGACGACTGATCTGTGTAAAGGAAAGAATGAATGGGGCCATGTATCGTGAGATTTTGAGTGAAAACCTCCTTCCATTAGCAAGGGCATTGAAGATGAAACGTGGCTGGGTCTTTCAGCATGACAATGATCCCAAACACACTGCCCGGGCAACGAAGGAGTGGCTTCGTAAGAAGCATTTCAAGGTCCTGGAGTGGCCTAGCCAGTCTCCAGATCTCAACCCCATAGAAAATCTTTGGAGGGAGCTGAAAGTCTGTGTTGCCCAGCGACAGCCCCAAAACATCACTGCTCTAGAGGAGATCTGCATGGAGGAATGGGCCAAAATACCAGCAACAGTGTGTGAAAACCTTGTGAAGACTTACAGAAAACGTTTGACCTCTGTCATTGCCAACAAAGGGTATATAACAAAGTATTGAGATGAACTTTTGTTATTGACCAAATACTTATTTTCCACCATAATTTGCAAATAAATTCTTTAAAAATCAGACAATGTGACTTTCTGGATTTTTTCCCCCTCCTTTTGTCTCTCATAGTTGAGGTATACCTATGATGAAAATTGGAGACCTCTCTCATCTTTTAAGTGGGAGAACTTGCACAATTGGTGGCTGACTAAATACGTTTTTTACCCCACTGTACCGCCTATTAAAATGAGGTTAGCAAACTATCCTCTCTGACGCAGGACAATGAAAAACAGTCCCACACCCCTGGCAAAGAGTAGCCGCTATCTGAACCGGTAGTTTGGAGTTAGCATTAGCAACCACCGGACTGAAGCCTAGCTACCCACCACACACCTATTCCACTGCATGCAGTCGCACACTGCAGGGGAGCGATAGGGCGCTGACAAGTATTGGTGAGGAGCTTTACTGAATAAAGGGGAGAAAGTGCATTTTAAATCACAATATAAACAATAGAATATTCTATGAAATGATAACACATTTTTATATCGTCATATTGCACAGCCCTACCCTTAAACTAATACTTTGTTGCAGCACCTTTGGCTTTTACTACAGCACTCAGTCTTTTTGGGTAGGAGTCTATCAGCGTGGCACCTCTTGACGTGGCAATATTTGCCCACTCTTTGCAAAAACGCTCCAAATCTGTCAGATTGCGAGGGCATCTCCTGTGCACAGCCCTCTTCAGATCACCCCACAGATGTTCCATCGGATTCAGGTCAAGGCTAGGCCATTCCAAAACCTTTATCTTCTTCTGGTAAAGCCATTCTTTTGTTGATTTGGATGTGTGCTTTGGGTCATTGCTGTGGTGAAAAATTAAGTTCCTCTTCAGCTTTCTAGCAGAAGCCTGAAGGTTTTGTGCCAACACTGACTAGTATTTGGAACTGTTCATAATTCCCGCCACCTTGACTAAGGCCTCAGTTACAGCTGAAAAAAAATGAGCCCAAACATGATGCTGCCACCACCATGCTTCACTGTAGGTATGGTGTTCTTTTGGTGATGAGCAGTGTTGTGTTTGCGCCAAATACTGTATTCCTTTTGGAATTATGGCCAAAAAGTTCAACCTTGGGTTCTTCAGACCATAACACATTTTCCCATGTGCGTTTGGAGATTTCAAATGTGTTTGTGCAAAATGTTGCCGTGTTTTGATGTTTTTCTTCATAAGATAAGGCTTCCATCTTAAACAGCCAGTACCTGCCAGAAATTCCTGCAGCTCCTTCAATATTGCCGTTGGCCTCTTGGCAGCCACCCTGACCAGTTTTCTTCTCGTCTTTTCATCAATTTGTGAGGGACATCCAGTTCTTGGTAAGGTCACTGTTGCGCCATATTTTCTCCACTTGATGATGACTGTCCTGACTGTGTATATTTAATGCCTTGGAAATTCTTTTGTACCCTTCTCCTGATTGAAACCTTTGAACAATGAGATCCCTCTGATGCTTTGGAAGCTCTCTGCAGACCATGGCTTGTGCTATAAAATGTGACTGCAAAAATGTCAGGAAAAGCCCACTAGAACAGCTGAACTTTATTTGGGGTTAATCAGAAACACTTTAAATGGTGGCAGGTGTCTGCCAATTCCCATTTAACATGAGTTTGGATGTGATTGGTTAATTCTGAACACAGCCACACCCCCAGTTATAACAGGGTGTGCATATTTTTGCAATAAGGCTATTGTAAGTTTTTTGTTTTTAATTTTTCCCCTTAAAAGATTTCAGCTTGTTTTTCAATTGGACTGTACAGGTTATAGGTCGCATTAATGGTAGAAAAAGTTTTGAATAAAAATATAAATAATAAATAAACATTGTAATAAGCATTACAATAAATGTGTACCTGTGTTATTGAGTGTTTGGTAAAATTGCTACTGCTCTTTAGGAAAGAAAGTTCCGCACATGTTGGTCAATGCAAGTTTCTTTAAAAAAGTATCCCATTACGAGTAATCTTTGATTAGAGTGGGCGATTACCCGAGCCGTAAACCAGTCGTTAGCTGTAGCCCTAGTTGCTACTTACCAACAATTTGCAGAGCTCCAATTTTCAAATGACCTGTTGCAGTCACACACTGAGCTTTATCCAGCTCCTAACTAACAACTGAAAAAGGTGAAAGTAAAGCCTGCTTCATGCTGCATTTTCCCCTCTAGTCCGCTTTGGACGAGCCCGGCATGCATGCGGCGCTGTACATGCTCACTTTTTTTTTTCCATCTACCCAGGCCAAGCGGTTGACACATGCACACAACCATCATTTGTAGTTTCACTCCCACCCAATAGGTGGCGCCAAGGCGCTGACACGCCAGAATTTTCACCAACGAAGAGACGGTGGACTTCTTCACAAAGTTTCTCTACAAATATAGAGTCCATTTCTGCTGTTTGACTTCCCGGTTTTCACGCCTTTTCCACGAAGATGCTGCTGCCACTGTGAAAGAAAGTATGTATGTATGTATGTATGATTCATGTACGTTTTTATTCTCGTTTTCCACCTCCTTGTTGTCTTCTTCGTCTACTGATATATACTGTGTCGATATCGCCACCTCATGAATGGGACGTTCATTTTTTTTCTTCTTCTTTTAGATTTGATTGGCAGTTGGCAACCAGCTTAAAGGTGCATTACCACCACATACTTCAATATCATCACTCTATCTGGTCAGGAGCTATAGTAGTCCGGCCTCGACCACTTTTCCACTATATCACTCTATAAATTCAAGAAAGCCAAATGGGATGTTCTGTTTTGCGCATGCACTTTTCAACGCGTTCAGGTCGTGGGCAGGCAGTCACAACATTTGGGCTGCACACGATCGTCCGTGGTCGAGCACTACGGACACTAGCGGAGTGGAGACGATGACAAATTTCGTCACACAAAGTTTCCAGTTACACGTACGCGAACAGCAGAGGTGGAGCATGAAGCAGACTTAAACCAAAGTGAGCGACAATAAATGAGATGCAGGTGCAAGAGTGATTGAAAATGCATCCAGTCTCTTTGCTTGATATAGTACAACATTAACCTCACAAATCAGAGGCTACACACAAGAACAGAAGCAGTACTGAAAAGTATCGGTAGAGACAACAGGTTCGTTCCCATGATGAGAGAACCACAACAGAATCAACTTAATATTTTCCATTAGTTAAGATCACAAAACAATTACACTATTAAAACTGCAAGCAGTGTTGAAGGGCTCTCGCACATTCTGCACTACTCGGGGTGTTGCGTGACTCAAAACGCTCACGTTGTTGGGTGAAAAGAGCACCAATTGATGAATAAAACAACATATTGTGTAGCATCCCATTATCAGAGTTATAAACCTTTTTCTTCGCAGCTAGAGGGAGCCATGGCTATATGTCATTTTGCATTACAGGAGTCTTCAGTGTCAGCTACCTATTCACGACACAAAATTTGGATGAATTTTGACAATGTATGCCGGAGTTATAAAGCTTTATTGTTGTACTAGGGCTGCTTTACCTATGTGTCCGATCGTAATGTAAATCTGTTCTGGGTGGTACCAGTACCATATATATCAAGTTTGGGTCCATTTGGACCTTGTATGCTTGAGTTATGACAACTTCCTATCCATTGGCGGTAGGGGGCGTTACTGCTGCGTGTCACCATTGGCCGCCTATTCACCACTCCAAATTTTGTTGACTTGGAACAAAGTATGCCAGAGTTATTAAGCTTTGTTTTTTTTATTTCCAAGGGGGCGCTATAGCTATATGTAATTGTTCAATACAGAAATGTTCAGTGTTAGTTAACCATGCACCACACAAAATTTGGTTGAATTTGGACCAAGTATGTCAGTTATAAGGCTTTGTTTTTTTCTGCTGGGGACGCTATCGCTATGTGTCATTGTTCATTAAAGAAATGTTCAATGTGGGCAACCGATCCACCACACAAAATTTGGTTGAATTTGGGCAAAGCATGGCTGAGTTATAAAGCTTTGTTTTTTTCCTAGGGGGCACTATAGGTATGTTTGTTATAGTTATATAAATCTGTTCGGGGTCTGACTAGTAACATATATATGAAGATCCGTGGCATTCGGACAATCTGTGTGAGTAATGACAACTTACTGTCCATTGGTAGTAGGGGGCGCTGTCGCTTTGTATCATTCTTTATTATAGAAATTCAGTATTGGCTACCTATTCACCACACAAAATCTGGTTGAAATCAGTCAATGTATGCCAGAGTTAAAGGCACTGGAAGGGTGATGGTGATGCTGCAAACTTGGCCACGTCCGTTCCACCAAACCATTGGGCATTTGGAAAAGTTTTCAACAACTTTTGATGGCATATGGGTATAAATAATTGTCACCATAAATGGTACCAATCAGACTATTTATTTCAGAGATACTGAAGAAAACCTTTGGATCAACCTTCATGACTCCAAGAGAGGGAGCTATTGCTACTCATGAATATTCATAGCAATAATTGTTTGGAGGCATACCCGTATACATCATTTCTATGTTGGTGCAAATCTGACATTCCATTTCCAAGGTATTAAAAAACAACATGACGCAAACTTGCTGCTGCAAAACTTTCTGCTTCCTATAAATGGCACTGTAGATTTCTATGAATGCTGTTCTATAGAACTGTTTGGAACTGGACTGATATCCATAATATTGAAATTGGTTGAAATCCCACAATGCATACCAGAGTTATTGCCATCAGAATGGTTATAGAATGATCAGACCCCTGCCACTTCCTGCCAAAATGGCCGACCTCCTGTTGGGTGTAGACCATCACTTCTATGGAGTTTTTTGCATGTCTTGACATGATAAACATCTCACCCAATTTTCATCTTTCTACACGAAAGTAATGGCAGCGCGGTGGTGGAGTGGTTAGCACTGCGGCAGCACAGCAACTCACCCTTGGCCGGGGAATCCTGGGTTCGATCCCAGCTCCCGACGACCAACAGTGATCTGTGTGGAGTTTGCATGTTCTCCCCATGTCTGTGTGGGTTTACTCCGGGATTTCTACGGTTTCCTCCCACATGCCAAAAACATGCAAGTTAGGTTAATTGGCATCGAACTGGGGATTCTAAATTGTCCTTAGGTATGACTGTGAGAGTGAATGGTTGTCTGTCTCTCTGTGTTGGCCCTGTGATGGACTGGCGATCAGTCCAGGGTGTACCCTGCCTCTCGCCCAAAGATGCTGGGATAGGCTCCAGCCCCCCCGCGACCCGAAAAGGATTAAGCGGAAGAAGATGGATGGATGGATACACAAAAGTAAGCATGTGCCACTCCCCATTGACTTCACATGTTAGGTGGCGCTGTACAACCATTTTGTGGAGTCATTCATATTTTCTCCAAAATATTAAATTTTTTGCCAGTCTTGAGGTCCTTGCAAAAAATGGTAAGTTTTCGTGCATGCTGACTACCCCAAAAATGAGATCTTAGATGGAGAAGAAGAAAAAAAGCTGCAAGCAGCTGTAAGCGGACCCTTGCCCCCTGCGCAACCACGGACCCCGGTGCCCGTTGTACCTAGCTGGCTCAGAAAATCTCCCGTCGTTGCGGCAAGCGCTGCGTGAATAATAAAGTAAAACGTTTGGCGCAGTATTTCCTGTGAGCAGTAGGTGGCACTATAACTTTTGTCAATCATTTTTATGTAGAAGCGTGTGGGGCAGGACTAATATCCATCGTAGAAAATTTGGTGAAAATCTGACATTTGTCCAAGTTACAACTTTCTGATGTTCCATGGTGAGGAATCAACCTTGGCCATGTCACCATCACAACACTTCCCTGTCAGTTATGTGTTGTTCACCCATATAGGACTACATATGACAGTCACCTCAACCTATGTTCCAGATTTCATGACTCCAGGTCGTTTCCAACCATCCCAACAAGATCACTGATTGAATGATGAGGAGGGCGTGTTCATAGTAACTGCAGTGACGCCATGCTAAAGGTGATGTGCAGTTATGATCAACCAGGTGGTCTGATAAACCTCAGAAAATTGCACATCATTCTGGCAAGTGGCGCGTGAGTGTGGCATGTGCGTTATGGCAACTTCCTGTCCATTGGCGGTACGGGGCGCTGTCGCTTTATGTCATTCTTTATTATAGAAATTATCAGTATTGGCTACCTATTCACCACACAAAATTTGGTTGAAATCAGTCAATGTATGCCAGAGTAAAAGCCATTGGAAGGGTGATGGCGATACTGCTAACTTGGCCATGCCCCTTCCGCCAAACCACTGGGCATTTGGAAAAGTTTTCAACAGCTTCTGATGGCACGTGGGTATAGATGATTGTCACCATAAATGGTACCAATCAGACTATTTATTTCAGAGATACTGAATTCAATTCAACTTTATTTACAGTATATAGCGCCATTTCACAACAACAGTCATGTCATAGCACTTTCAACTGTAGGGGAAACTCCCACAGTTGCAGAAAAACCCCAGCAATCAAGCGATCCCCTGTGAGCAAGGACTTGGCGATGGTGGAGAGGAAAAACTCCCTTTTAACAGGAAGAAACCTCCAGCAGAACCAGGCTCAGGGTGGGCCAGTCATCTGCTGCGACTGGCGCAAACCTTTGATGTAACCTTCATGTCTCCAAGAGAGGGTGCTTTTGCTACTCATGAATATTCATAGCCATAATTGTTCAGAGGCATACCCATATACATCATACCTATCTTGGTGTAAATCCGACATTCCATTCCCGAGGTATTAAAAAAACAACATGATGCAAACTTTCTGATGCAAAACTTTCTGCCTCCTGTAGGTGGTGCTGTAGATTTCTATGAATATTGTTCCATAGAACTGTTTGGAATTGGACTGATATCCATAATATTGAATTTGGTTGAAATCCCACAATGCATATCAGAGTTATTGCCGTCAGAATGGTCATAGAATGATCATGGCGAGGCATCCAAACTTTGCCACGCCCCTATGGCCAAACCGTCGAGTGTCGTGAAAAGGTTTTAGTAACTTTTAATGGCACATGGGTATAGATGATTGTCACCACAATTGAGCTCAATTGGACTAAAACCCTAGGACAAGTTCGATCAAATGCGCAAGGTGGAAATCTGGTCACTGCCACTTCCTGCCAAAATGGCCGACTTCCTGTTGGGTGTAGACCATCACTTCTATGGAGTTTTCTGCATGTTTTGACATGATAAACATCTCACCTGATTTTCATCTTTCTACATGAAAGTAAGTGTGTGCCACTCCCCACTGACTTCATGTTAGGTGGCGCTGTAGAGACATTTTTTGTGGGGTCATTCATATTTCCTCCAAAATATTAAATTTTTTTGCCACTCTTGAGGTCCCTGCAAAAAATGGTGAGTTTTCGTGCACATTCACTACCGCAAAAATGAGATCTGAAATGGAGAAGAAAGAAAGAAAGAAAGAAAAATATTAACAATTACAATAGGGCTGTTGCCCACTGACATTGTCAGTGGCTCAGGCCCTAATTACTTAATGGATTTGACACTGTATTAATCTCATATTTTATTCCACAACACAAAACTAAATACCACACACTGCCACACTGGAATTTGGACAAACCTTACTGTAGAAAAATGAAAAGGAGCAAACTAATGGGCTGGCAGTGACTGAACTTCTCAAAATAAGAGCAAGAAAACTGTCAGATGATAAAATTTTCAAGTGAACTACAAGAAAAATAAATAACATATCCAAATTCAAATAAATGAAGTGTTTTTACTTTTTAATAGTGAGATTTTCTTGCCCTACAGCTACAAATTCCAGACGTGCTGGAAGACAGCCAGAGAATCAGCCGGCAGCACCATATCAGCAAAGACCTCAACACGCATGAGCACAGAGATTGTCACATAAATGAAATCGGCTGCTTTCGTCTGACAGAAGGTCTTTTATTTGGACAAAAAAACAAAAGCAGGAACCATAAACATATCTGGTAATGACGCCATTTAAAACACAGATCAAAACTAAAACTAAATCCTATAAAATCATAAATCTTGAAAACAGCAAAGTCTTTTGAACTCAAGGTTGGTAGCAAAGCATACCAAGGCTTATCTGGGTTTATAAAAACTGTAACCTGAGGCTTAAACTTTCCCATAGACTACTATCAAGGACATTGGGATGGACGCAGAAGCAGGGGTTAAAGCAAAAAAATATTTCCTGAGCCTGAACTTTTTTCCGGGGACAGGGTTATCGGGGTGTACACGCATATTTTATATATATATATATATATATATATATATACACACACACACACACAGTGGGGGAAAAAGTATTTAGTCAGCCACCAATTGTGCAAGTTCTCCCACTTAAAAGATGAGAGAGGTCTCCAATTTTCATCATAGTAGTATACCTCAACTATGAGAGACAAAATGAGGAAAAAAAAAATCCAGAAAATCACATTGAAGGATTTTTAATGAATTAAATGGTAAATTCCTCTGTAAAATAAGTATTTGGTCAATAACAAAAGTTCATCTCAATACTCTGTTATATACCCTTTGTTGGCAATGACAGAGGTCAGACGTTTTCTGTTAGTCTTCACAAGGTTTTCACACACTGTTGCTGGTATTTTGGCCCATTCCTCCATGCAGATCTCCTCTAGAGCAGTGATGTTTTGGGGCTGTCGCTGGGCAACACGGACTTTCAACTCCCTCCAAAGATTTTCTATGGGGTTGAGATCTGGAGACTGGCTAGGCCACTCTAGGACCTTGAAATGCTTCTTACAAAGCCACTCCTTCGTTGCCCGGGCAGTGTGTTTGGGATCACTGTCATGCTGAAAGATCCAGCCACGTTTCATCTTCAATGCCCTTGCTGATGGAAGGAGGTTCTCACTCAAAATCTCACGATACATGGCCCCATTCATTCTTTCCTTTACACGGATCAGTCGTCCTGGTCCCTTTGCAGAAAAACAGCCCCAAAGTATGATGTTTTCACCCCCATGCTTCACAGTAGGTATGGTGTTCTTTCTCCTCCAAACACGACAAGTTGAGTATTTACCAAAAAGTTCTATTTTGGTTTCATCTGACCATATGACATTCTCCCAATCCTCTTCTGGATCATCCAAATGCTCTCTAGCAAAACTTCAGACGGGCCTGGAAATGTACTGGCTTAAGCAGGGGAACACGTCTGGCACTGTAGGATTTGAGTCCCTGGCGGCGTAATGTGTTACTGATGGTAGCCTTTGTTACTTTGGTCCCAGCTCTCTGCAGGTCATTCACTAGGGCCCCCCGTGTGGTTCTGGGATTTTTGCTCACCGTTCTCGTGATCACTTTGACCTCACGGGGTGAGATCTTGCGTGGAGCCCCAGATCGAGGGAGATTATCAGTGGTCTTGTATGTCTTCCATTTTCTAATAATTGCTCCCACAGTTGATTTCTTCACACCAAGCTGCTTACCTATTGCAGATTCAGTCTTCCCAGCCTGGTGCAGGTCTACAATTTTGTTTCTGGTGTCCTTTGACACCTCTTTGGTCTTGGCCATAGTGGAGTTTGGAGTGTGACTGTTTGAGGTTGTGGACAGGTGTCTTTTATACTGATAACGAGTTCAAACAGGTGCCATTAATACAGGTAACGAGTGGAGGACAGAGGAGCCTCTTAAAGAAGAAGTTACAGGCCTGTGAGAGCCAGAAATCTTGCTTGTTTGTAGGTGACCAAATACTTATTTTACCAAGGAATTTACCAATCAATTCATTAAAAATCCTTCAGTGTGATTTTCTGGATTTTTTTTTTCTCATTTTGTCTCTCATAGTTGAGATATACCTATGATGAAAATTGGAGACCTCTCTCATCTTTTAAGTGGGAGAACTTGCACAATTGGTGGCTGACTAAATACTTTTTTCCCCCCACTGTGTATGTATATATATATATATATATATATATATATATATATATATATATATATATATAAACATCAACAGTGAACTTTATATAACACTCCAAATTGCATTATTTCCATAATTGTTTTGTTCAAAAGAAATAATCCTGAGGTTTCAAAAACTTACTCTCTATCCTACGGAATGTATGAAACGTTTTCTGTGCGTTAAAGGATGAAACACTCGTGCAGGACCAGAGTGGGACCAATTTTCAGCCCGGGAGTTTCATGCCCAAGACCAGCTCACTTTTTGCCAAGTGGGGGAAATTGGAGCAAAAGTTCTATTTCTATCCTATAGTTTTTATTGCAGACATGTTTTGACAAGAATATAGAACTTAGTTCACCTCAGTAAACCAGCTGACAAATGTGACCCGTGCTGGCAAAATGAGTCACTCTGAGGAAATTATCAAAACTGAGGTAATGTTTTTTCCATATTCTGTATTGAAAGACCTTCAAAAATGATATTTAATTTGTAGGAAGTGCGCAAAATGGTCTCCTCCAGTATACAACTAGGAAAATACCGGTCGCTGTGGAGGGTGAGAATATGTATGGGTACATAATCATACCATGTAGGATAACTAAGTAGACGGTTGTGCTGTTTCATTCCATCTAGCTACAATGCTCCGCACTGTGTGTGTTTATATATTTACATATTTACTCCCATCTAGCAACAATGCTCCACACTGTGTGTGCTTATATATTTACATATTTATTCCATTTAGCTACAATGCTCCGCACTGTGTGTTTATATACTCATATTTATTCCATCCAGCTACAATGCTCCGCACTGTGTTTATATATTTATATATCTATCCCATCTAGCTACAATGCTCCGCACTGTGTGTCTATATATATATATATATTTATTGTGGGTGACTCCCACAACAGACTGGGACAAGCAGAGCGCTCAGCTGGAGCAATTGGCAGAACAATGAGATGTGTGTATTGATATCAATAGGCAGCCTCCCTTTGTCTAGCTTTTTCCTGCCAGTAATCTTCCTATTGTTATGGGTGACTCTCAAATGCAAATGTCCATGTCTACTGCTGTGAATGCATTGTCTGTGGTGGTGTATTTAAACTGCATCGCTCTGTAACTCGCTCCCTCTCTCTGACCACTGCTTCTGACACACGCATTGCCTGTCTCCTGAGGAGAGCCTCCGGGCCCGCTCCGGCGCGCCTACACGGCACTGGAGTGGGTGTTGTGATGGCGGTATGATTAATAAACTCGCTCAAAAACTCTCAGTTCGCTGCTTATTATTTCATGCCGCCACAATATGTACATATGTATACTTGCTGCTCTTGTTTTTTTCTCTTGCCTTCTGATTGTTGCTCTGAGTGTTGCTATCCCTGTGCTGCTGCAATCCTGGAATTTCCCCATTGTGGGACTAATAAAGGCTCATCTTATCTCATCTTATCTTAAAAATGGACACCGGAAAAAGATGATTTGTTTATATTTTGGCTAGGTTTAAAACACGTGTTTGATCGGTCGGGAGTTATGTCTTCTGCAAAAACATATGTATTTTTAGAAAGTACGTTTTCTAAGCTTTCCAATGATACCAGGCACTCCTGGGTTTTTTTTTCCTGGGACTTGCCGCTAGCAAACAAAGAGTCATGATTTATGACTTCTCTTGCCTGCAGCTCATAATGACACGGTGCACATTCTGACTCATTTTGCCAGCACGGGTCACAAATGAGAAACGAAGATAAATCACAAACAGGAACATCAATTCAGTTCAGTGGCATAAAAATTCTACAGAAACAAAATGGCTATTCATCAGACAACTTTAACCTAGTATGCAATAATAATATATACAGTGTCATGTCAGTTCAGTGTCAGTAATGATATCACATCGTGTGTAATTTCCCCATATAGTTTTTGTCCTGTTCCAATATATGCATGTCTGTCACAAATTTACCAGAAAAAAGTTAAAAATGTCCAACAATGTTTACAAGAAAAACCTCACTAATTGCATAGAAAATGGGAAAAACTAAAACATTTATACTAATCTTCAGTTTTAGTTCTTTAAATTTTTGACTTCATTCTTGTGAATTTATAATTATTTTTTGTAGAAATGTGACATTTCTCCCCTGCATTCATTATGTTTTTCATACAAAATTGTAACTCTCACAAATTTTCTATTTTATTTGTAAATTGGCCTCCTTTGCCATATTTTACAGCTTTATTCTTGCAAATTTATACTTCATGCGCATTTACAGGCTTTACCTTACACTAAATTTGTGAGCCCATCATCACTACCATCCTCCTGGTAGTGATGATGGGCAAGCAAGGTTTTTTTTCTTCATTCATCAACATCTACTGTGGAAAGAAGCTTTTTCACCAAACTCTGTCCACAAAAATCTGCATGAAGCAGTATTTGATCTTAAAATCAAGATAATAGGTAAAAGGCCACAACTACTAGGAATGTTTAAGCTATTATAAATATGCAGCTTTTTCTATAAATGTGATTTTCTTCATGCAAAAAAATCACTCTTTTAATTTTAAAACTTTTCCCCTTTTTACCATAAAAATTGCACCTTTTGCTTATAAATGTTCATATTAACATATGCTGTAGGTTCATGTAGCTAATTTTTTCTTGGAAATTTAGAACTTTATTTAAAAATCTTCGTAATGAGTAATTTATTAGTCTTTCAGTTTATGAGAAAAAAATACATTGGAGTCAGAAGTGTGAACTATTTGATGGCAGCTAAATATTACAGAATTTAGAGTCACTTCACTAACCTGAGGTGCTAAAAATCTCACAAAGTTGTAAAACCCATTATTTTAACAAAAATGACTCCAAATCAAAATCCTGTGGCACATATGTTGGGTACATATTTTCCACAAATGTATTGCTGTATGTTTGTGTGCTTCAGGTCTCGAGGGACAAAAGGACTGAGTCTGCAGGAGATATCAAGAAGGTGTGAGATTTGGCCTTTGTCTCAGAGAGAAGCCCTGGAGGGACTTCCAGGCCATCAGAGGCTAAGAGACAATGGTGGAAGATCAAAAGGGTCACAGCGTGAATGGGATTAAGTACCATGTGACTGTATGTTTGCTTAGACACCATATGACTTGAGTTTTGATGTTCCGGAGTATAAAAGAGCGATGTGATATTGATCTGTCTCTTTTCTTGCTTGGAGATTGTTAGAGAATGTGTTCTGTTAATAAAGCTGAACCTGAGAAATAAACTCAGCCTCATCCTTGAACATATCCCCTACAATCCTTACAATATGCACATCTTCAATACATGTACAAACACTGTGTGAAATAAAAAAAAAGTCCTAGCTTGAAAACTGTGAGAAGAGTTCACCAGACGGAGAGACAGTCTGACAGATATGCATCATCACACCATAATACGCCCGTCTTTTGAGTGATGTCAAAGTATGCACCTGTAGCTCTTCAAGCTGTAAAATGGCTTGCAACAGTTCCACCATCACAGGAATTAAAGCAAAAAAAAATATTTTGATTGAAATGTTTTTCCCCAGGCCAAATTAAATCCAAACAAAAGAAGTATGTGCTCGCAGTGCTGCAATGAGAGTCAGTTAACTGTCTCATCAGCTGGCAGAAAATTAATCAACAATCAATTTAATAATCAACTACTCACTTATGCAACCTTTTCCAGTAAAAATTCAAAAAGTATGATTGAAGTTCTTAAACAGGAAAATTTAAATTTTTTTGCATTGCAATTTAAATAGTTTAGAATTTTGTTTGCAAACCAAGACATCTGATAAAATCACCTTGAGATCTGGAATATTGTGTGGCACATTTTTTACTTTTTTAAAACTACACTACTCAAAAAAGTTAGGGATATTCGGCTTTCAGGTGAAATTTCAGGATGCACCTAAAATGCACTATAACCTTTACAGGTGAACTAAATTTGACCTCTAATCTTTTGAATGCATATGTTCAGCTGTTCAATGTTTCGGTACCTTTTTGCATAACTTGCTGTTCTCTAACAAAATGCTTAATGGCAAAATTCACAACAGGTGTTTGATCCATAAATCAACCAATAAAGCTTCTGGTTCAATTAGAACTGGTTTTTAAACAGTCCTCTTTATCATGCTGTTTTAACATCATGGGACCAAGACGACACCTAACAACTGATCAACAGTACCTCACCGTTGCGAGGCTTCAAACAGGATGTTCTCAGAAGAAAGTGGCCACTGGGCTTAGAGTGTCACAGAGTGTCATCAGCAGGTTGCAACAGTGATGCAAAGAAACTGAAAGAGTCACAGGAAGGTATACAAGTGGACGTCGTTTGGCTACATCCCACACTGATGACCGCCTCATTGTGAATAGTGCCCTGCGGAACCGGATGATGAATGCCACTCAACTCCAAGCACATTTAAGGGAGGTGAGAGGCACCCAAGTGTCATGTCTGACCATTCAAAACTGTTTACATCAGCATAGTCTGTGTGCTAGATGACCTGCAAGGGTACCTGACCACACCACCAGGCACAGGCATCATCGTCTTGCATGGAACAGGAAGCATTTACGCTGGACAAAGGACCAGTGGGCCTCAGTGCTGTTCTCTGATAAAAGTTGATTCACGTTAAGCAGAAATGACGGCCGCCAACGATGATGGAGACATCAAGGAGAGCGCTATGCATCAGCCACTATTTAGTGGTGGTGGTGTTACAGTCTGGGCAGGTGTGTCTAGTCAATACAGAACTGCTCTCCACCTTGTGAATGGTACAGTGACAAGCCAATACTACCTGAATAACATCATTAATCCAGTCATTGTGCCCCTGCATGAACAACACAGGCCTGATTTCATCTTCATGGATGACAATGCTCCAGCTCATCGAGGTTGCATCGGTGGCCCTTCTGTGTGGAGTTTTCATGTTCTCCCCGTGTCTGCGTGGGTTTACTCCGGGATTTCTACGGTTTCCTCCCACATGCCAAAAACATGCAAGTTAGGTCAATTAGCATCAAGACTGGGGATTGTCCTTAGGTATGACTGTGAGAGTGAATGGTTGTCCGTCTCTCTGTGTTGGCCCGGCGATGGACTGGCGGATCTGTCCAGGGTGTACCCTGCCTCTCGCCCAAAGATGCTGGGATAGGCTCCAGCCCCCTGCGACCGGAAAAGGATTAAGTGGAAGAAGATGGATGGATGGATGGAAATAATAAAGATAAATTTTATTGGTAGTAGTTTTTAAAATAAATAAAAAATCATAACATTTGTAATTTACTGAGATGTACCAGTACAGAGTACACACTATACAGTGCAAAATTTGTTAACCTCTTGCACTTCGGTGTACCGCGGGCGGACACGTCTCTGCGCGTGCGTCCTAGGAGGCACTGAAAAAAAAAAAAAAAGCTGCATTTCCATTCTTCCACTACAGACACAGCCGCGAACAGAAAGCCAAAGGAGTGCTTCTGATTGGTTTAGATGTGATTGACCTCTCATTCGACTAATAAGAGCCTTGAATTGGGTTTCTGAAACCTTGAAGAACCAATAACTGAAAACCTAGCAAGAAGGACCCGCCTACCAACGGTTGCGAATACAGCAAGCCAAGTGAAGCGCAGTAGTTCGAAAGCGTGCCTCCCTTGCAAAATCTGTTTTGTTTTAGCCGCTGGGTGACACACACGCGTTCGCCAGTCTTTTTCTTACTACTGTTCTTATTCGTTTTGAAAAATCGTTCGCCAAAACCGCAATCATGGAGGCGCAAAACCGCAATAACGGAATTATGGTCTGACTGGGTCACGTGACCAGAACCACGAGTCCGTAACAAGCGGACCAGCGTCATGTTCGTCTGACAATGAGGAAGAGAAGTTCGCCAGTGACACTGCTGTGGTGGACAGGTAAGTGTTATAAGCTAAATTATTCTTTATCCCTGAAAATTGTAATCAAAAATGACTTTTGACCGATCGGTAAATTACAACTGTGCGTAGTAGACCGCGGCGCACCGGGTGATGTCCGTCCTCTGTAGCGGGGGTGGGGGGGGGAGTTATCTTCTACATTACAGATATTTTAGTATAATTTTTAGTGCACTGTAGGTTATTTTTTCTTGTAAAAAAGCCACACATTTTTTACGTGGCGTGCTTCTTTGTGTGTGGGGGCTTGTTTGTTCATTCATGGATAAACAACCCCTCCCCCCCACACACGCACACAGCCCTGAGTGTCACCTTTCATTAGAGCCCAACATCAAGCTTCTATATTGAATCATTCAAAAGTTACAGACGTTTTTCCAAACTGTGCCATTTGGCACAATTTGGCACAGTTCAAAAACGCCTGGGAACAACCTGTGAAGAAAGCTGTGTAATATATTCATTTTTTGTGGTATTGTTACAAAATTTTGACCTCAGCTGGATAACACTTGGTTCTACATTTCTGTTGCATTTTCTAGCCTGGATCTGACAGCTGTGTGTTATTTGCAAGCATTTGTATCCAAAAAAACACCCAGGCCAAATTTATTTTCTTCAAGTTCAGTATGTTTAGATGACTGTTACTCAGTGGCCGGAGCACTTAAGAGAGATTACGACTGTTTTGCCAAAAATTCAAAGTGTTTTCTTTTAAATGAGACCAACCCCATGAAGATGCTGCAAAGGGTTGAAGAACAGCTTTTGATTTACTTTGGGTACATTATTTTTTTGGCATTTTTAGGGAAATTGACCAGAGTGCAAGGGGTTAAACTACAAAACATGCCATTGTCTGTAGTAAATAAATGCAAATGGTACAATAAATCATTGAGGAATACACTCACCGGCCACTTTATTAGGTACACCTGTCCAACTGCTCGTTAACACTTAATTTCTAATCAGCCAATCACATGGCGGCAACTCAGTGCATTTAGGCATGTAGACATGGTCAAGACAATCTCCTGCAGTTCAAACCGAGCATCAGTATGGGGAAGAAAGGTGATTTGAGTGACTTTGAACGTGGCATGGTTGTTGGTGCCAGAAGGGCTGGTCTGAGTATTTCAGAAACTGCTGATCTACTGGGATTTTCACGCACAACCATCTCTAGGGTTTACAGAGAATGGTCCGAAAAAGAAAAAATATCCAGTGAGCGGCAGTTCTGTGGGCGGAAATGCCTTGTTGATGCCAGAGGTCAGAGGAGAATGGCCAGACTGGTTCGAGCTGATAGAAAGGCAACAGTGACTCAAATAACCACCCGTTACAACCAAGGTAGGCAGAAGAGCATCTCTGAACGCACAGTACGTAGAACTTTGAGGCAGATGGGCTACAGCAGCAGAAGACTACGCCGGGTGCCACTCCTTTCAGCTAAGAACAGGAAACTGAGGCTACAATTTGCACAAGCTCATCGAAATTGGACAATAGAAGATTGGAAAAACGTTGCCTGGTCTGATGAGTCTCGATTTCTGCTGCGACATTCGGATGGTAGGGTCAGAATTTGGCGTCAACAACATGAAAGCATGGATCCATCCTGCCTTGTATCAATGGTTCAGGCTGGTGGTGGTGGTGTAATGGTGTGGGGAATATTTTCTTGGCACTCTTTGGGCCCCTTGGTACCAATTGAGCATCGTTGCAACGCTACAGCCTACCTGAGTATTGTTGCTGACCATGTCCATCCCTTTATGACCACAATGTACCCAACTTCTGATGGCTACTTTCAGCAGGATAATGCGCCATGTCATAAAGCTGGAATCATCTCAGACTGGTTTCTTGAACATGACAATGAGTTCACTGTACTCAAATGGCCTCGACAGTCACCAGATCTCAATCCAATAGAGCATCTTTGGGATGTGGTGGAACGGGAGATTCGCATCATGGATGTGCAGCCGACAAATCTGCGCCAACTGTGTGATGCCATCATGTCAATATGGACCAAACTCTCTGAGGAATGCTTTCAGCACCTTGTTGAATCTATGCCACTAAGAATGGAGGCAGTTCTGAAGGCAAAAGGGGGTCCAACCCGTTACTAGCATGGTGTACCTAATAAAGTGGCCGGTGAGTGTATGATGTTGATGTTTTACTCAGTATATGAAAAAACAGCAACTTCTTATGTTAAAGACAGACCGTATTGTACCGAGGGAAATTCAGATTTTCAGGAAAAACACCGCTTAGCAATTAATTGTTAATCGATCAATAAGGTGAATTAATTGATAACTTGCATCCCCAATACATGTAGATACTGTATAAATACTTATTCTATGCGTCAACAATGAACAATTATACTGTACTTTTTGACATGACACCGGCAAAAACATTACCACCTCCTCTTGGTGAAGGTAATAAAAATGAAACATTGTCTAGTGCTGTGTGTTTACATACCATGTAGGTAACATGCCTCGGAAGACATCCTTAGCTTGTCTGCTAGTACTGTGTTCCTTGTGCCACTACACACATTTCCTGAAAATGTCATCAAAAATCTGTTCATAAACCGCAGTTTGCTTTCTTTTTCTTGGCGTCTTCAGATGAAAAAATGTCATCTATCACATTCTGTGTATGGGTGCGGAGGTGAACGTACGTTACTCCATGGACACATTTTAAGGTGGATTCACACTACAATATTTGGATCAACTGTGCAAAATAAAAAAAAGGAAAAATAGTATAAAATTAACGTATTGCAGTTACAATAGTGTCATGTTTTCTGACCCCCCCTCTCCGGGAAAAATATGTTGCCATCGCACCAAGGTCTTTAAGCCAGAGGAAACACTGCATCCCAGTGGGAAAAAAAACAATAAACAAAATAAAAGCACAAAGAAACAAAGCAGTTCTAACCACTTAATTGTTATGAAGCTTTTATTTCTGAATAATTTCAGGAACTGTTGAGTTGTATGAGAGATAAATTTACATTAAGCTCAGAATGTGTAATTTTTTTCCCTCTCTCATACATCAAATTGACGGAAATTCATTGCTGCGACGGAAAAGTTTAATCCCTGCCATTAGTCAAAGAATTGTGCAAGACCCCAAACACACATGCTTGTGAAGAAAGCCACCGAAGATAACAAGCATCTTTTACATCAGGGATGGGTAACTTTGGTGGTGGTGAGGGCCCCCAAATTTTTTCCTCACTTCCTCAGGGCCAGATTTACATGTAAACCTTCGGTGGTTGGGGTGGGGGGTGGGATTTTTTTTCCTGCAAAGTTAGAAGTTTCACAATTAAAAATGAAAATTGCTTAGTTTTTTTTGTCACATTTTGTCTTAGCTTTGTTCTGAATTGTAATCGCTCTTGTTTTGTTTTTCTTTTGAATTCTTGGATAAGATAAGATAAGATAAGATAAGCCTTTATTAGTCCCACAACGGGGAAATTCCAGGATTGCAACAGCACAGGGATAGCAACACTCAGAGCAACAATCAGAAGGCAAGAAAAAAAAAAAAAAAAAAAACAAGCAAGCAAGAGCAGCTAATATACATATGTACGTATTACTATAAAATATATATATATGCACACACACACAGACACACAGTGCAGAGCATTGTAGCTGGATGGAATAAATATATGAATATATGAACACACAGTGCAGAGCATTGTAGCTAGATGGAATAAATATGTAAATATATAAACACCCACAGTACGGAGCATTGCAGCTAGGTGGAATAAATATGCAAGTATATAAACACACACAGTGCGGAGCAATGTAGCTAGATGGAATAATATGTAGATATACGTATAAATATATAAACACACCCAGTGCTGAGCATTGTAGCTAGATGGAATAAATATGTAAATATATAAACACACACAGTGCAGAGCATTGTTGCTAGATGGAATGAAACAGCATAACCGTCTACTTAGTTATCCTACATGGTATGATTATGTGCCCATACATATTCTCACCCTCCATAGCGACCGGTAAGTTCCTAGTTGTATGCCGGAGGGGACCATTGTGTAAGTCTATTGCATCTTTTGCATTCAAAAAACTATTAGTTTGTTACGTCTTTTTGCTATCTCTGCGAGCAGCCCTGCTTAGGTTGTACAGTCTGACAGCCGTTGGTAGGAAGGACCTACGAAACCTCTCGGTTGTGCACCTGGGATGATGTAGTCTGCTGCTAAATGAGCTCCTCAGTGCATTCAGTATGTCCTGCATAGGGTGGAACTCGGACTCCAGCAGAGATGACAGTTTAGCCACCGTCCTTCTCTCTCCTATCTCCTCCATCGGATCAAGGCGCTGCCCCAGGACAGAGCTAGCTTTCTTAATCAGTTTGTTCAGTCTCTTCCTATCGGCTGCAGTAATGCCACTGCCCCAGCAGACCACTCCAAAAGTGATGGCTGATGCCACCACCGTGTCATAGAATGACTTCAGCAGCGCCCCTTGTACACCAAAAGACCTGAGTCTCCTCAGCAGGAACAGCCTGCGCTGTCCCTTCTTGTAGAGTGCATCAGTATTGTGTGACCAGTCTAGTTTATTGTTCAGATGAATACCCAGGTACTTATAGGATGTCACCATCTCGATGTCTGTTCCCTGTATATTTACTGGTACTGTGAGGGGCTGCCCATGCCTGCGGCAGTCCACCACCAGCTCCTTAGTTTTCCTCGCGTTGATCTGGAGGCAGTTCCGATGGCACCAGTCCACGAAGTCCTGGATAAGCCCTCTGTACTCAGCTTCATCTCCATTGGAGATGAGGCCAACGATCGCAGAGTCATCAGAGAACTTCTGTAGATGGCAGTGTGTTGTGTTGTGTGAGAAGTCCGCAGTATAAAGAGTGAACAGGAAGGGAGCCAGCACCGTTCCCTGGGGGGCCCCCGTGCTACTGATGATCGTGTCGGACACACAGTCCCGGGTTCTCACAAACTGAGGCCGGTTCGTGAGGTAGTCCAGGATCCATGATGACAGGTGCTGGTCCACCCCTGCGCGCAGCAGCTTGTCCTTCAGGATCATCGGTTGGATGGTGTTGAAAGCACTGGAGAAGTCAAAGAACATGATCCTCACCATATTCCCGGGCTTCTCCAGGTGGGACAGAGAACGGTGAAGGAGGAAGATCACCGCATCCTCCACCCCAATGCCATGCTGGTAGGCGAACTGGAGTGGATCCATCGCTGGTTCCACCAGGGGGCGGAGGTGAGCAAGGAGCAGTCTCTCCAGGGTCTTCATCAAGTGGGACGTCAAGGCCACCGGTCTGTAGCTGTTCAGGTCTTTGGGGTGGGAAGTTTTTGGTACAGGTACCACACAAGATGTTTTCCACAGCTGTGGTACCCTCCCCAGTTTCAGGCTCATGTTGAAGATATACGTCACAATCCCACACAGCTGGTCTGCACAGGACTTGAGGAGCTTTGCGCTGATGCCGTCCGGTCCCGGCGCCTTCCTCGCCTTGATCTTCCTCAGCTCCGTCCTCACCTGGGTCCTGGTCAGGGTCAGGATGGGGGGCTGTGTGTTGGGAGTGGGGGGGTGTTGGTGGAGTGGGGAGTGGGCAGCAGGACTTGATTTCTTTAGAGGCAGCAGTGGTTGTTGTGCAGTCAGGGGGGAGGGCGGTTGGTCAAATCTATTGAAAAACAGATTCAGGTTGTTCGCCCACTCCCTGCCCCCTGTGGCCTGGGGGGAGGTATTCTGGAGCCCCGAGATGGTTTTGAGGTTTCTCCAGACCCCGCTGATGTCGCTCTGTTGCAGCTTGTCCTCCATCTTCTTCCTGAAGCTGTCCTTGCCTTCTCTGATCTTTCTCCTCAGCTCCCTCTGTACGGACTTCAGCATCTCCCTGTTCCCTGACCTGAAGATCCTCTTCTTCTCTCTCAGAAGTGTTTTTATCTCAGGGTTGATCCAGGGTTTGTTGTTTGAGTGACGCCGTATGGTCTTGGTGGGAACGGATTTGTCCACACAGAAGCTGAGGTAGCCCGTGAAGGTGTGAATGAGGCCATCGATGTCCTCACCATGTGGATCGCAGAGCTGCTTCCAGGCGGTGGCTTCAAAACAGCCCTTTAGGGTGTCCATTGTCTCCTCAGACCATAACTCCACAGTGTGCATGGCCGGAGGTTGTCTGTGCACTAGGGGTTTGTACACCGGCCGGAGATGAACCAAGTTGTGATCCGATCTCCCGAGTGGGGGGAGTTGTGATGAGGTGTACGCCTCCTTAGTGTTTGCGTAGAATAAATCCAGTGTTTTATTGTCTCTAGTGTGGCATGTGACATACTGGGTGAACGTGGGTAGAATGGGAGACAGTGAAACATGGTTGAAATCGCCTGAGATGAGGAGAAGAGCATCTGGGTGTTCTGTCTGCAGCCTGCTGGTTACTGAATGGATGACGTCACGTGCTGTCCCAGCGTTCGCCGTCGGATTTGCATAAACAACAATGCAGATCACGTGTGAGTGTTCTCTCGGGAGATATGTAGGCCTCATGCTAACAGCTAGCAACTCAATGTCTTTGCTGCAGTGTCGTTGTTTAACAGTGATATGTCCCGGTCTGCACCAGTTGTTGTTAACATACATTATCACTCCACCGCCCCTAGCCTTGCCACTGTCTGGTGTTCGGTCAGCTCGTATCATGTGAAAACCCTCCAGCTCAATGTTAGCATCTGCTGCTAGTTCAGTTAGCCACGTCTCAGTAAACAAAAGGAGAGAGCACTCCCGGTATGTGCTATCATAACGGGAGATAGCCGCTAGCTCATCTAACTTTCCCAGTATCGACCGTACATTTCCCATGACAACAGATGGAAGGGAGGGTCTGTACCTTATATTTTTTGTCCTCCGCCTTACTCCAGCCCGGCAGCCGCGGCGTTTTCGCCTCAGTTCTCTCGGTATGTCGAGTTTTTCCAATGGGACCGGGTGGCGGTTGAATGCTAGCAGCTGTTCTCTGCTGTATCGTATCCTGCTATAAACAGTGGCTCCGTCCACCGGCTCAGGAGACATTTAGGACGATCTGTGTGTCCGTGATATAAGTGGGGTGAAAAAAAAAGACGGATCAAAAGAGAGAGGAAGGGAAAAAGACTCGGAATCGAGCCGCTGTTGCAAAAGGCAGCCGACTGGTGTGGCGCCGAGAAAAAAAAAAAAAAAAAAAAAAAAAAAAAAAAAAAAAAATGGAATATGGGTGGGCAATATAAGCTGCGGCTTCAGCCATCACCCATTTCGGATAACTTATGTTGAACTGTATAATCAGAGGAGTTATTGTCTAATTTGACCTTGTTGGATTTTTTCCCCTTTGTTATATTATTCTGTTTCTTTTAATCTTAACTTTTAATCTATCCGAAATAAAGATTCATTCATTCATTCAAAATGAAAATAAAAGCTACTCAGTGTTTCATCATATTAGAATTAAAATTACTGACACAATTATATTGGCCCTGCAATGGACTGGCGATCTGGCCAGAGTGTACCCTGCCTCTTGCCCAAAGACACTGGGATAGGCTCATCACCCTCTCCCCCCCCCCAACACAACCCGAAAAGGATTAAGCAGTCGAAGATGGATGGATGGATGGATAAAATTATATCATGACGTAATTTTTAAAACTCTCTCCATCAAAATGATGAGCAAAGAGAAATTCTGGATGATAACAAAAAAAGCCAAGAAGAAAAGGAAATACGACAAGGCTTAGCTTGCTCTTTGATTCACTGTGGGTGTGGAGGGGCAGAGAAATAGCTGTGGGTAGGTGGCTTTGTAATCGTCTGACTCCCCAAAATGGGGAATAAAACAAAAAAGTTTAAACAGCCACTGGTATAAATGAACAAAAAAAAAAAAAATCAGCAGATTACAACAACCACAGTCTCTGAATTTTTATTGCTGACATGGGACTGAAACGGTGTTAGTGCTTCAGTAGCACTCTTTAGAAAGAAACCTCAAAGCTTTGAATCTTTTTCTGCATAATTAGAACGACAGCCTCTGAGCTCCATGAGGCTTTACCTGCCAAACAAGAATAAATGCTACAGCTCCTCAGCTGTATCATTTATTCTTATTTAAAAGCAGCCTACTTTGTACATTTACTGCTGTTTACAACTTATTAATGCGGTCTCATCACACAACAGAATGCACATACCTTACAAACACATCCTCCGGTCCACACTGCTCTCTCTATCTCTGGCTCCCTCACTCTCTCATTCCACCTCTCGCACAGAGCAGCAGCACCTGGGTTTTGATTAGAGCTCCCTCTGCTGGCAGACTCTATAATTGCATTTAAGAATACGGTTCCAAACGTGATATAAATTATTTATTTTTGGAAATGGACTTGTTGGTTGCAGTGGATGAGGGGGCGGCCGCCAGTTGCCCATCCCTGTTTTACATCATCGCGTCCAGCTGCCCAAGTTATAGGCACTTTATATCTATGCTCTCGCAAACCCTTCAGTAGATATGGTGTCTCCCCTGAAATTTCCAAGTTCAATCTTCTGGAAAGCTGGAGATTCAACTGGCAAGAGACATGAAAACCACCTCAGCTTAACATCACTCCAGGTACAAAACCACTACCAGGTGCCCAGCTTGGCCACAGAGATTGGGTCATACTCAACCGCCTGCAAACAGGAGTTGGCAGTTTTAACGCCAGCATGCATGGTTGGGGCCCTCACTCATCACCAGCTTGTATTTGTGGCAACCCAGAGCAGACAGCACACCACATCCTATCAGAGTGCCCTGACCTCAGACCACCTAAGGGTATCCATGTGGACCTCACCTATCCCACCCCGGAGACAATGACCAGGCTCCACAGGTTATATGACATTGCTTAATTAAGTAACTTTGGGAGTCATATGAAAGAAATCAAAGAATTTCCCCAACACCAGCATAGTGATAACTTACTCTAGAAGCTTGTTTTAGGAAGACATAATCGACTTTCACCACTAAATAAAACACATCTATACAATACACAATCCAAGTCTAGCATAGTGCAGCTTTAATTTTCTTTAATACACAAAGAAAGGTCTCTCAGACTTACCTGTGGCAAAGCTGTGTTAAGTTGTCTTTGCAGGGAGTCTCTTTCATGGCTAACTTCATGCAGTTTGCTTTGAGTCAATCCCAGATTCTCCTGCGTCTCCCTCAGAGTCTCAAGAAGACGATCCCTCTCCTCCAGCATGGACACCATCAATGACTCAAAGTGTCCCTCTGAGTCCGAATGTAGAGGTGATCCTGAGCCCCTACGGCCACTGCCGCCTCCCCCGGTCGGCCCTTCAGCCTCGCTGATGGTCGGCATCACCTCGCACATCATCTACAACCGTGGTTTGGCAAGACAGTGGACAAAGAATGAGAATTAAGAGTTTGGTAAAGACAGAAAGAACAGACCAATCAGTTTTAGGACAAGAAAAATTTAAAGCTTTCAGGGTTGGTAAGGGATGAGGCATACAGGATCCCAACAGTTAACATAGTCCAAGGTTTGGTAGGTACTGCAGTTTTTGCTTTTTGTTTCGTTTTTTTTTGGGACATGGTTTTAGGTTCATTTTTGGTATTCTATTCTAATGTGTTTGAGGTGATTTTTAGACAACAGGGTCATTCCATATACATCTCAAAAAATTAGAATATCATGGAAAAAGTTCGATATTTTTTGTAACTCATTTCAGAAAGTGAAACCGATATATTGTATAATTCATTACACAGAGTCAAATATTTCAAGCCTTTATTTCTTGAAATTTTGATGATTATGGCTTACAGATGATGAAAACCCAAAATTCAGTGTCTCAGAAAATTAGAATATTACATAGGATCAACAAAAAAAGGATATTTTAAATAGAAATGTCAGGCTTCTGAAAAGTATGTTCACTTCTATGCACTCAATACTTGGTTGGGCCTCCTTTTGCATGAATTACTGCATCAATGCGGCGTGGCATGGAGGCGATCAACCTGTGGCACTGCTCAGGTGTAATGGAAGCTCAGGTTGCTTTGATAGCGGCCTTCAGATCATCTGCATTGTTGGGTCTGGTGTCTCATCTTCCTCTTGACAATACCCTATAGAGAATCTATGGGGTTCAGGTCAGGCAAGTTTGCTGGCCAATCAAGCACTGGAACACCATGGTCATTAATCCAGCTTTTGGTACCTTTGGCAGTGTGGGTAGGTGCCACGTCTTGCTGGAAAATGAAATCAGCATCTCCATAAAACTTGTCAGCAGAAGGAAGCATGAAGTGCTCTAAAATTTCCTGGTAGATGGCTGCGTTGACTGTGGACTTCAGAAAACACAGTGGACCAACACCAGCAGATGACATGGCAGCCCAAATCATCACTGACTGTGGAAACTTCACACTGGACTTCAAGCAACATGGATTCTGTGCCTCTCCACTCTTCCTCCAGACTCTGGGACCTTGATTTCCAAATGACATGCAAAATTCACTTTCATCTGAAAAGAGGACTTTGAACCACTGAGCAACAGTCCAGTTCTTTTTCTCCACAGCCCAGGTAAGACACTTCTGATGTCGCCTCTGGTTCACGAGTGGCTTGACATGACGAATGTGACATTTGTAGCCTATGTCTAGGATTCGTCTGTGCGTAGTGGCTCTTGATGCACTGACTCCAGCCTCAGTCCACTCCTTGTGAAGCTCCCCCAAATTCCTGAATGGATTTTGCTTGACAATCCTCTCAAGGCTGCGGTGATCCCCTTTGCTGGTGCAACTTTTCCGACCAGTTTTTCCTTCCACTCAACTTTCTATGAATATGCTTGGATACAGCACTCTGTGTACAACCAGCTTCTTTAGCAATGACCTTTTGTGACTTATGCTCCTTATGGAGGGGGTCAATGACTGTCTTCTGGACATCTGTCAAGTCAGCAGTCTTCCCCATGATTGTGGAGCCTACTGACCCAGACCGAGAGGCCATTTAAAGGCTCAGGAAACATTTGCAGGTGTTTTGAGTTAATTAGTTGATTAGGGTGTGACACCATGACTTTCCAATATTGAACTTTTTCACAATATTCTAATTTTCTGAGACACTGAATTTTGGGTTTTCATCATCTAAGCCATAATCATCAAAATTTCAAGAAATAAAGGGTTGAAATATTTCACTCTATGTGTAATGAATCTATACATTATATGGGTTTCACTTTCTGAAATGAGTGACAAAAAATATTGAACTTTTTCCATGATATTCCAATTTTTTTAGATGTACCCAAGTTCCAAGTTCCCCAAGTTCAACAACTGGCTCGCACACAACTTCCGATTCAGCTGAAATTTACAGTAAATACAACATACAGTGCATCCGAAAAGTATTCACAGCGCTTCACTTTTTTCACATTTTGTTATGTTAATGCCTTATTACCTCCGCCAGGCCGAAAAGGCCAGGAGGAGGTTATGTTTTTGCCGGAGTTTGTGTGTTTGTCTGTCTGTCTGTCTGTTTGTCTGTCTGTTGGTTAGCAAGATAACTCAAAAAGTCTTGGACGGATTTCCATGAAACTTTCAGGCGTTGTTGGAAATGGTACAAGGAAGAACTGATTAAATTTTGGGGGTGATCCGGTTCACCGTCTGGATACAGGAATTTTTTAAAGCATTTTTCAACACTGTGACATACAGCCATTTTCAACATGTGCGCAGGCGCAATAGAGGGCGCTGGTCGACGTGTCTGATGAACACAAACTCCGCCTTCTTCAAAGTTTTAGGCACAAAAGCACACAGAAAACAGGGCTCGCCAGAGTGCCTGTGTTTGCACTACGCTGCAAAAGCTGACACGGGCAGCTGTCCGGCGTCGGATTATTTGGCAGAAATTCCTCGGCCAGCCATAGGGGCTGCGCAAAAACCAGCTCTCTGCTGGGGGAGGCTTCCAAATCCTCTTTTTTCCACGGACCGCAAACCCAATAAAACCCACGGCAACCATTATCGCACCTTCTTTTGTCCAGCGGCTCCGGAACAGAGAGGAATCCCGGCGCCAGTAATGCTGCGCCTGATATGTCTCACTCTAATGCTAAAAGTGACTGCATCAGGGATTTACCACCTTGAATGAATGAATGAATGAATGAATGGCCTGGGCCCGCCGCAAAACCTCACACGGGCAACTGTCCGCCGACGGATTGTTTGGCAGAAATTCCCCGGCCAGCCATAGGAGCTGCGCATTTGGCACAAATTCACCGGCCAGCCATAGGCGCTGCGCAAAAACGAGCTCTCTGCCGGCGAAGCCTCTAAATTCTCGTTTGCCGCGGAGCGCAACCCCCCAAAAAATAATATTGTAGCGAACTCAATATGAGCACCCTACTTGGCTTGCCAAGTGGCTTGACCCTATTGGCGACACAGGTACAGTGCGGGACTCCGGAGCGTGAGTTCGAACCTCCCGGTGGGACGTCGCCATGTCGAGCAGCACGTTACAATATAATATAAAACCCACGGCAACCTGTCTACCCAATTTGCATCTGTCAGTGGAGGAGATGGACACAACAGCAACACTTCAGTTTATTACCTCCGCCAAGGAGGCAATGCTTTTACTACTGAACCACTAATCCTATCACTATCACATTGATTGTCATTCATTAATTGTGTGTTTATTGCACTGTCCCTGTCAAATAAACAAATAATCATTGTGAATCCAATTGCTAGTCATATGTTTACATGCTCAAGGAATCTGAAAACGTACACACAAACACTATGGGGGGAATTGTGGCGCTTGGCGGAGGTCTGCGCTCTCCGAGTGCTTTTCTAGTTCCAAAATGGATTAAACTGATTTCTTCCCCTCAAAATTCTACACACAATACCACATAATGACAACGTGAAAAATTTTGTTTTGAGATTTGAGCAAATTTATTTAAAAAAAAACCCAACAACTTAGAAATCACATGTATATAAGTATTCACAGTCTTTGCCATGAAGCTCAAAATTGAGCTCAGGTGCATCCTGTTTCCACTGATCATCCTTGAGATGTTTCTACAGCTTAACTGGAGTCCACCTGGGGTGAATTCAGTTGATTGGACTTGATTTGGAAAGGCACACAAGTGTCTACATAAGGTCCCACAGTTGACAGTGCATGTCAGAGCACAAACCAAGCATGAAGTCAAAGGAACTGTCTGTAGACCTCCAAGACAGGATTGTCTCGAGGCACAAATCTGGGGAAGGGTACAGAAAAATTTCTGCTGCTTTGAAGGTCCCAATGAGCACAGAGGCCTCCATCATCTGTAAATGGAAGAAGTTCAGAACCACCAGGACTGTTCGTAGAGCTGGCCGGCCATCTAAACTGAGCAACTGGGGGAGAAGGGCCTTAGTCAGGGAAGTGACCAAAAACCCGATGGTCACCGTGTCAGAACTCCAGCGTTCCTCTGTGGAGAGAGGAGAACTTTCCAGAAGGACAACCATCTTTGCAGCAATCCACCAATCAGGCCTGTATGGTACAGTGGCCAGACAGAAGCCACTCCTTAGTAAAAAGCACATGACAGCCCACCTGGAGTTTTCCAAAAGGCACCTGAAGGATTGTCAGACCATAAGAAACAAAATTCTCTGGTCTGATGAGACAAAGATTGAACTCTTTGGCGTGAATGCTAGGTGTCATGTTTGGGGGAAACCAGGCACCGATGATAACCACACCAAAACCATCCCTACAGTGAAGCATGGTGGTATCAGCATCATGCAGTGGGGATGTTTTTCAGCGGCATGAACTGGGAGACTAGTCAGGATAGAGGAAAAGATGAATGCAGCAATGTACAGAGACATCCTGGATAAAAACCTGCTCCAGAGTGCTCTTGACCTGAGACTGAGGTGATGGTTCATCTTTCAGCAGGACAAGGACCCTAAGCACACAGCCAAGATATCAAAGGAGTGGCTTCAGGACAACTCTGTGAATGTCTTTAAGTGGCCCAGCCACAGCCCAGACTTGAATCCAATTGAACATCTCTGGAGAGATCTGAAAATGACCTGATGGAGCTTGAGAGGTGCTGCAAAGAGGAATGGGCAAAATTGCCCAAAGACAGGTGTGCCAAGCTTGCGAGAAAGATTTGAGGCTGTAATTGCTGCCAAAGGTGCATCAACAAAGTATTGAGCAAAGGCTGTGAATATTTATGTACACACGTGGACAAAATTGTTGGTACCCCCTCTGTTAATGAAAGAAAAACCCACAATGGTCACAGAAATAACTTCAATCTGACAAAAGTGGTAATAAATAAAAATTCTATGAAAATTAACCAGTGAAAATCAGACAATGCTTTTGAATTGTGGTTCAACAGAATTATTTTAAAAATCAAACTCATGAAACAGGCCTGGACAAAAATGATGGTACCCTTAATATTTTGTTGCACAACCTTTTGAGGCAATCACTGCAATCAAACGATTTCTGTAACTGTCAATGAGACTTCTGCACGTCTCAGCAGGTATTTTGGCCCACTCCTCATGAGAAAACTGCTCCAGTTGTCTCAGGTTTGAAGGGTGCCTTCTCCAGAAGGCATGTTTCAGCACCTTCCACAGATGTTCAATAGGATTTAGGTCAGGGCTCATAGAAGGCCACTTTAGAATAGTCCAATGTTTCGCTCTTAGCCATTCTTGGGTGTTTTTAGCTGTGTGTTTTGGGTCACTATCCTGTTGGAAGACCCATGACCTGCGACTGAGACCAAGCTGTCTGACACTGGGCAGCACATTTCTCTCTAGAATACCTTGATAGTCTTGAGATTTCATTGTACCCTGTACAGATTCAAGACACCCTGTGCCAGATGTAGCAAAGCAGCCCCAGATCATAACAAAACCTCCTCCATGTTTCACAGTAGGGACAGTGTTCTTTTCTTAGTATGCTTCATTTTTGTGTCTGTCAACATAGAGCTGATGTGCCTTGCCAAAAAGTTCCAGTTTTATCTCGTCTGTTCATAGGACATTCTCCCAGAAGCTTTGTGGCTTGTCAACATGCAGTTTGGCAAATTCCAATCTGGCTTTTTTATGATTTGTTTTCAACAGTCGTGTCCTCCTTGGTCGTCTTCCATGAAGTCCACTTTGGCTCAAACAACGATGGATGGTGCGATCTGACACTGATGTACCTTGACCTTGGAGTTCACCATGAATGTGTTTACAGGTTGTTCTGGGCTCTTGTTACCATTCGTATTATCCGTCTCTTCCATTTTTCATCAAGTTTCCTCCTGCGGCCACGTCCAGGGAGGTTGGCTACAGTCCCATGATCTTAAACTTCTGAATAATATGTGCAACTGTAGTCACAGGAACATCAAGCTGCTTGGAGATGGTCTTATAGCCTTTACTTTTAACATGCTTGTCTATAATTTTCTTTCTAATCTCCTGAGACAACTCTCTCCTTTGCTTCAATTCAATTCAACTTTATTTATATAGCGCCATTTCACAACAACAGTCATCTCATAGCACTATCAACTGTAGGGGGGAACCCCCACAGTTGCAGAAAGACCCCAGCAATCAGGCGATCCCCTGTGAGCAAGCACTTGGCGACGGTGGAGAGGAAAAACTCCCTTTTAACAGGAAGAAACCTCCAGCAGAACCAGGCTCAGGGAGGGGCAGTCATCTGCTGCGACTGGCTGGGGGGTGAGGGGATAGAGAAGAAGAAAAGAACAGACATGTAGAGAGCAAACAGCACGATGGGGACTCAATCTATGGGAGAGAACAAACAAATGTTAATGACCAGCAAAAAAAAATATTTCATAGAGAGTGAGGAAAGGAGTGAGGCCCAGTGCATTACTGGAGGTCCCCCGGCTGACTAAACCTATTAGCAGCATAACTAAGGGAGGGTTCAGAAACACATGATCCCTCCCTAATTGTAGGCTATATCAAAAAGGTAGGTTTTAGCCCTATTCTTAAAAACAGAGATCGAGTCTGACTCCCGAATCCAGATTGGCAGCTGATTCCACAGGAGAGGAGCTTGATAACTGAAGGCTCTGCCTCCCATTGTACTTTTGGAGATTCTAGGTATTACAAGTAATCCTGCATTTTGGGAGCGTAGTGCTCTGTTAGGATAATACGGTAGTATCAGATCTTTTAAATAAAAAGGAGCCTGATTGTTTAGAGCTTTGTAAGTAAGAAGAAGGATTTTAAACTTAATTCTAAACTCTATGGGAAGCCAATGAAGGGAGGCCAGAACCGGAGAGATATGATCTCTCTTTCTAGTACCTGTTAAAACTCTTGCTGCAGCATTTTGGATCAGCTGAAGACTTTTTAAAGATGTTTTAGGACAGCCTGATAATAAAGAATTACAATAATCTAATCTTGAGCTAACAAAAGCGTGGATCAGCTTCTCAGCATCACTCTGAGACAAGATGCTCCTAATCTTGGCAATATTACGCAAATGATAGAAGGCAGTCTTAGAAACAAATTTAATATGTGAATTGAAGGACAAATCCTGATCAAAAATAACTCCAAGGTTCCTCACAGAGCTATTAAGAGAAAGAGTAACTGCATCCAAACTGAAAGTTTGATTTGGAAAGGAATTTCTAAGGTTTTTTGGACCAACAAGAATGACTTCAGTCTTATCTGAATTTAATAGCAGGAAATTACAAGTCATCCAAGCTTTGATTTCCTTAAGACAGGCTTCTAACTTGGCTAATTGATTACTATCATCTGGCTTCATTGACAGGTATAATTGTGTGTCATCTGCATAACAATGAAAATGTATACAGTGCTTTCTAATAATGTTGCCTAACGGAAGCATATATAAACTAAAAAGAGTAGGGCCTAGCACAGATCCCTGTGGAACTCCATGACTATGCTTTGAGTTGAAAGAAAACTCATTATTTACATGAACAAACTGGAACCTATCAGATAAATAAGATCTAAACCACTGCAACGAAGTTCCATTAAGTCCAACATAGTGTTCTAATCTATCAAGTAGAATATTATGATCGATAGTATCAAAAGCTGCACTAAGGTCTAAAAGGACAAGTACAGAAACTAGTCCATTATCAGATGCAATGAGGAGGTCGTTAGTGACCTTCGCTAAGGCTGTTTCAGTACTATGACGGATTCTAAACCCGGATTGAAACTCTTCACGTAAACCATTTCCCTGCAGGTGGTCAAATAGTTGCGTAGCAACAACTCTAAGATTTTTGAAATGAAAGGGAGATTAGAGATTGGTCTATAGTTAGCTAAAGCTCCTGGATCTAGCGTTGGCTTTTTGAGTAAGGGTTTAATTACAGCCGTTTTAAAAGCCTGCGGTACATGGCCTAAAGTTAATGAAGAATTGATTATATGAAGAATAAAGCTACCAATAAGTGGGAAGACTTCTTTAAATAACCTGGTAAGAATAGGGTCTACAAGACAAGGTGAAGGTTTGGATGAGGAAACTATTTTGTCTAACTCACAAAGGTCGATTGGAGTAAACTCATCAAGACAGACATCAAAAGAAGGAGTTGTAGTAGTTACAGTATTTAAGTTAACTGTGGGAAGAATCTGATTGATTTTATCTCTGATGGATGAAATTTTATTATTGAAAAAGTTCATAAAGTCCTGACTAGTAAGCTCTAAGGGAATGCTAGGATTGACAGAGTCCTGACTCTTTGTCAACCTGGCTACAGTACTGAAAAGAAACCTGGGATTATTCTTGTTCTCTTCTATTAATGCAGAGTAATAACTTGTTCTAGCTTTTCTAAGAGATTTTTTATAAATTAAAAGATGATTTCTCCAAGCTAAATAGATTTCATCTAAATCAGTAGAGCGCCATTTTCTTTCTAATTGACGAGTCTTCTGTTTTAAGCTACGAGTTTCTGTGTTGAACCAAGGAGTTAGAAATCTCTGATTAGACTTTTTCTTTTTTAAGGGGGCCACCAAGTCTAGAGCCTGATGCAGAGAAGCTGAAACACTATCCACCATGTTATCAATTACAGAAGGAGCAAGCTGTCTATAGCTTATTTCCGTTGTGTTGACACATGGCATAGAAGAAACAATCTGCATAAATTTGGAAACAGCATCATCTGAGAGGCATCTACTGTAATAATATTTTTCTTTAGGAGCCAAATAGTCAGAAATAGTAAAATCAAAGGTTAACAGACAATGGTCTGACAGTACAGGGTTATGAGGAGACACTACAAGATTTTCTATTTCTATGCCATATGTCAGAACAAGGTCCAATGTATGGTGGAGGTAATGAGTAGAATTTCCTACTTTCTGAGAAAACCCAATCGAGTCTAATATTGAATTAAAAGCCACATTAAGGCAGTCACTATCTACATCCACATGTATATTATGCACATGTATAATGTATAATTATACATGTATAATTATATGTATAATAATGTATACATTATTAGGCTGCACGGTGGCGCAGTGGTTTAGCACTGTGGCAGCACAGTTTTACCCTCGGCCGGGGGATCGCGGGGATCATGAGATCGTGGGTTCGATCCCAGCCCCCGACCAACAGTGAGCTGTGTGGAGTTTGCATGTTCTCCCCGTGTTGCGTGGGTTTACTCCGGGATTTCTCCGGTTTCCTCCCGCATACCAAAAACATGTAGGTTTAGGGCGCTCGCGCACGCAGCGACCGGCAGCCGGTGGCTTGTCACCAGACTGCAAACCAAGTCTACCTACGGGTACAAATAAGTAACAAAAAAAAAAAAAAAAAAAAAAAAAAAAAAAAAAAAATATTAAAGTCCCCTACTATAATTATTCTATCAGATTTCAGCACTAAATCAGCTAAGAAATCAGCAAATTCGGATAAAAATTCTGAGTAGGTTGATGGGGGACGATAAACTATGGCAAATAAAATTGGGTTTAACCTAAAATTGCTAAAGTGCCCAATACTGAGGGCCAGGCCCTCAAAGGAATTATAACATGTTTTTTGCTTTACATTAACTAGTAATTTGGAATGGTAAATTGTTGCTACTCCTCCTCCACGACCAGAACTTCTGGGATTTTCACAGTTTAAATAACCAGAGGGAGTTGATTCATTTAAACCAACATAATCCTCTTGCCCTAACCAAGTCTCTGTAAGGGAAATTAAATCAATCTGATGATCAATTAACAGATCATGGACTAACAGAGACTTGGGAGTTAAGAGACCTAATATTTAATAAACCACATTTAATTTTTAAATTATGAGGAGGAACAGAGGCCAAATCAATTTGGCCTCTGGACCAATTCCTCTGGTCCATGTTTAGTGTGGTACACACCATGTCACCAAACAGCACAGTGACTACTTGTCACCCTTTAAATAGGCTGACTGACTGATTACAAGTTTGTAGACACCTGTGATGGTAATTAGAGGACACATCTTGGTTGAACATGTCCCTATGGTCGCATTATTTTCAGTCTTTTCTAGGGGTACCATCATTTTTGTCCAGGCCTGTTTCATGAGTTTGTTTTTTTTAAAGTAATTCTGTTGAACCACAATTCAAAAGCATTGTCTGATTTTCAATGGTTAATTTTCATAGAATTTTTATTTATTACCACTTTTGTCAGATTGAAGTTATTTCTGTGACCACTGTGGGTTTTTCTTTCACTAACAGAGGGGTCCCAACAATATTTTTAATAAATTTGCAAAATTTAAAAAAAAAAATTAAAAAAAAAAAAAAAAACTTTTCACATTGTCATTATGGGGTATTGTGTGTAGAATTTTGAGGAAAAAATGAATTTATTCCATTTTGGAATAAGGCTGTAACAAAACAAAATGTGGAAAAAGTTAAGCGCTGTGAATACTTTCCAGCTCACTGTATTTAATGAACCCATACCAATTTCTTTTTTGATCGTGCAAAAACTTTTGAGTTCTAGACTTATGAAGTAGATGGGTAAGTCGAAATCTGAGGCTTCAAATTCGCATCATTGTTAAGCCCTCATAACTTTGTATGTTTATAGGTAGATGAACGAAAATTTCAGGGTTGAAAGACATACCAGCTCTGTTGAAAACAGTAACTATAATACTGCCATGTGCATTTAGGGTCTCACAACATCAAGTAAAACTGAAAATTTTTCATTGTGATTTTCTCAGCAGCCAAATTCAGGCATCTGTCTTTGGAAATATGCAAATTTGATTAACAGAGCTATTATACAGTTCCTCCAGGATTTCACGGGATGTTTATATGATTGTTGTGGCCCAAAAAGCCTGAATTTGCTGGAGCTTTTTCAAAAAGTTGCGATGTTTTGAGAGCTTTTTTTTTTTCCCACTAAAAGTTGTGGGAAGAATTACAAATTTTAAAGCAGATGCTTTTTTTCAGTTTACTGCAATGACATTCTGTAACATAAGAAAAGCACAGGATTGTCAAAAATTTCCTATGAAACAGTGATTTGTAAATTAAGCAGAAACTTCTGCTATACAGAAAAACTCTTGTGCAAATACAGACTTTAACACAATATCCATTACAACAGCTAAATTTTATCTTATTTTAAATTGCACTGAATGCAATTCAATGCATTCAATGCACGCTTGGTGACCACAGGATCTCATCTCTGTTGTTTGCAGATGATGTTGTCCTGTTGGCTTCATCCAGCAATGACCTACAGCTCTTGCTGGGACGGTTTGCCGCTGAGTGTGAAGCGGCTGGGATGAGAATCAGCACCCCCAAGTCTGAGTCCATGGTCCTCAGCTGGAAAAAGGTGGATTGTCCTCTCTGGGTTGGGGACAGGCTCCTGCCCCAAGTAGAGGAGTTTAAGTATCTTGGGGTCTTGTTCACGAGTGAGGGGAAAATGGAACGAGAGACTGACAGACGGATTGGAGCAGCATCTGCAGTGATGCGGACGTTGTACCCAGGGATGGCAACAGGATATTCTGATTTCAGCTGAAATCTAATTTGGTTGATTGACTTATGGGGGGGCCGGGGGGCACAGCCCCCCTGAAGCTGTGAGGTTTTCAGTGAAAGAAGTAATTTAGACTGAAAAAAATGATTAAAAAAAATGAAATACTAGACTTAGATAAAACATTAAATTTAATGAAAAGTTAACTTACTTTTTCTTCAATGTTGTCTCACTGTCTTTAGTCCAACATATTTAACAGTTCTGTAAGAGTTTATTACACTATTTACACTGGTCACCAAGTCACTTCTAATGTGAAACTTTCTTCCTTTTGGCAGCAAGCTGTGTCAGTCTCTGAACTGCTTTCCTCTTCAGCTCCTGCTGGTGGGCTTTTCTTGCTGCCATCTCCTTCTCTTTCAAGCTGTCTCTTTCCTTAGCACTTGAGTTACGTTCAGGTGCAGCCATAGTTAATCAAGTCTTTACAATACACACAAAAAGCTTTTCCGGCCACGTCTGGTTTCTTCAGAAATTGTCTGAGTGTTTCTGTTACCTTGTCGAACTTTGAGCCAATTTTCACCTTTACCGTCACTTTTCTCTCAAGCCAATTCCATCAGAACTTATTTTTGACACTTTTGTCTATTTCTAGCACTGATGACTCCTGATCCTTCGATAAAAATCTCATAATTCCGCTGAAAACGATACCGAAAGCTCAGAATTCCAACACGAACACGCCGCCATGAATTTTTGACAAAGCATACAACGAGCCATTTGATTGGTCCAATCGTTTGCAACTATCCAATCGCAGGGCCGTTTACAATACAGCAGTAGCTCGAGTACAAAACATCCGGGTTATCGCGGGAGACTTGACCCGGGGAAGCGCCGAGCGCTTATGTAATCATGTTGATTTTCGCTAAAATCGGTAACACTGGTGACAATAAGGTACCTTCCCCCCCCTAAAATTTTCTCAATGGATTTAGACGATTCACAGAAATGATCAATTTGAAAATAAATCGGCGGAAATCCGTGGATCAGCGGAAAATTGCCATCCCTGTGTACTGGTCTGTTGTGGTGAAGAGGGAGCTTAGTTCTAAGGCAAAGCTGTCGATTTACCAGTCAATCTACGTTCCTACTCTCACCTATGGTCACGAGCTTTGGGTAATGACTGAAAGAACAAGATCGCGGATACAAGCGGCTGAAATGAGCTTTATCCGTAGGATTGCTGGACTCACTCTCAGAGATAGGGTGAGGAGCTCAGCCATCCGGGAGAGGCTCAGAGTAGAACCACTACTCCTCCTCATTGAAAGGAGTCAGTTGAGGTGGTATGGGCGTCTGATTAGGATGCCTCCTGGACGCCTCCCACTTGAGGTGTTTCAGGCGCGTCCCACTGGGAGGAGACCCCGGGGCAGACCCAGGACTCGGTGGAGAGACTATGTCTCCCAGCTGGTCTGGGAACGCCTTGGTATCCTCTCTGAAGAGCTGGAGCAGGTGGCTGGGGAGAGGGAAGTCTGGGCTTCTCTGCTTGAACTGCTGCCTCCGTGACCCGGACCTCCGGAAAAGCGGTAGGAGATGGATGGATGGATGGATGCATGTTAAAGAGTATAGATTTGGAAATTATTGGCAGCACCTTCATTTGAAAACTCCCGTAGCAGTCCCCAACTACTCGGTATCGAGCGCAGAGGAAAAAAGAAATTATTTATTCTGTTGCTCTGTATTGTCTATTTAAGTCTGTTTTTTTGAAAAAAAAAAAAAAGAAAATTACAGACAATATTCTCTTCTCTTTCCATGCTTAACTCCTACCTGTCTATCTGCTGCACGTCTTGACACACATCTGTCTCATCAGATACTGATCTTTCATTTACCAGGAGTCCTGGGGAGGTGGTGGTGGGGCACGTTGGTCTGTTTCCAGACCAGTGATTCACAGTTTAAAAGCTCACTGACAAGATGGAGTAATGGTTTTACCTCTAAAGATGTATAAAATGTTCAAACACTGGCTGTAGTGTTGTATTTGCTCGTTTGTTTGTGGTTTTATGGCATCTCTCCTTACGCACGCTCCCGTGATGGGGTGATTTTGGACCAGGGGGACGTTTTTCAACACAAACACAGCACTTCGTACACACAGTCAGGACAGAGAAGAGCTGAGACGTCCACCAGCAGGCCGGGGGAGACAGAGGAAGCCTCACGGATGAGTGTTTTTTTTTTTTGTTTTGTTTTTTAAAAATCACACACTTTTTGCTGATGTGTTCCGTTTATACTCACTGTAAACATGGAAGTGAGCACGGTGCAGTGACGCATTTGACTGGTTAGACTGAGTGTTTGAGCGCTACTCAGGGACAAATTTGACTGGTGAAATTGGTCGAAGTTGATGTGGATTGGCCAAAATTGCGGGAAAGTTGCAGTGATTGGACAAAGTTGCAAAGTCGTACAAAAGAGGCGGCCAATCAATGATTTAGTGTGAATGACGCGATCACATCATGAAATCCTAGAGGGACTGATTATAAGTTTAATGCCTATAATACAGAGAAATAAAAATAAACCTCATTACCCTGCATTAGTTATTTGTTTTATAATTACAGGAAGAAAAACTTAAAGTAGAACTGAACTGAACGGCATTGAACGGCACTGGGTGATAGTACATACAATTATAAAGATAATTTATCATTGGCACCCCCTCCACAAATCCTGGAATCTTGGGAGAAAATCGCGATTTTGAATTTCCCGCCCTGAAAAATCAGACAAATCCGCCGAAGTGCAGCCGGAGTTCCGCGTGACGTCACGAGTGTGACACAGTCCTCCATGTTTACCATTGCGAGCACGTCGACACTGGTTGTTTTTGGTGCATTTTGTCGTGATAGTCGACTACAAAACACTTCCAACACCTGGGAAGATCTGTTCAGTGGCCAAGGAAAGCTGTCATGGCGACGAAAGAAAAGAAAGGGGGAGGAAAAGTGACCGGGAAGCGATGCGTTTCTAGATATACAGTGATCCCTCACTTATCGCGTTTAATGGGGACCAGAACCAACCGCGAAAAGTGAAAAACCGCGAAGTAGCGTCACCCCCCCCCCCCCAAGGGCGTCACAAGCACTATTTTGCACAAAAAGGCACAAGAGAACAGCGAAAAGTGCCACTAAGCAACACGAGCGATAAAGAACAATGAATGCGGTCTTCCTTCGCTGGGTAAAACGTCTCGGCCAATCAGCTTGGGAGGTAAAACGTCTCGGCCAATCAGCTTGCGAGATTCCCGAGCGGTGAAGAGGTGGGCGGAGAGGAGTGGAGCGGTGGTCAGAGAGGTAGATTTTCAGTTGTGCGGGCTCTCCGTGTTGATACCTGATGTTCTAATGTAGTCTCCCTGCCTTCTACATTAGAACATCAGGTATCAACACGGAGAGCCCGCACAACTGAAAATCTACCTCTCTGACCACCGCTCCACTCCTCTCCGCCCACCTCTTCACCGCTCGGGAATCTCGCAAGCTGATTGGCTGAGACGTTTTACCTCGCAAGCTGACTGGCCGAGACGTTTTACCCAGCTTCGCTCCCTGCCGAGCGCCTATACCCAGCGAAGGAAGACCGCATTCATTGTTCTTTATCGCTCGTGTTGCTTAGTGGCACTTTTCGCTGTTCTCTTGTGCCTTTTTGTGCAAAATAGTGCTTGTGACGCCCTTGGGGGGGGGGGGGTGACGTTACTTCGCGGTTTTTCACTTTTCGCGGTCGGTTCTGGTCCCCATTAAACACGATAAGTGAGGGATCACTGTAATAAGTTGGAAAAATGCTGATGGGGTTTTTTCCCCCCCCCTTTCTTTTTTATTGTTAATTTTCCTTATCCTGACACCCCAAACATGCCAAAGTAAAGACTCACCATTCTGTATTCAATAAGCCCCGAATCCCCCAAAAATTCTGGCTCTAATCTGTACGGTTCGATGCCTCCCTCGCTCTCTTCCTGTTCACTTGACACTCCTGCATCCTCCTCTGTCTTGTCACCGATCCTGAATGCCTCTTCACTCTGAAAACTCTGGTGTTCTTGACTGCTGGAACTGCTATCATCTGCCATTGTTGTTTTGATAAGGGTCACACTCGTGACGTCACGCAGCGTCGTCTGCACTACTTCCGGTTTGTTTGGCACTGCCAGCCAGAGGCAAAAGTTTATCGGCTTATAGCTTGGCCATCGCACGACCTAAAAATTTCTTTTATGTGTTGAAAAATACAATAGGTAATAAGGAATTAATCTGCTATTCTACTTTTTTGGCAAAAAGGTGAGTTCAGTTCTACTTTAATGCTTTGCTTTTTCACCACTTGAAAAACTTAATTTGGGGCAATCTTTGACCACTCATAATGCCATGTGCGCTAGTTTATTGATCGATGAAAGCTGGGTCATTTGAAAGAACTCGTGTTTATCCACATTTTGATAGTAAAATATACTTCTAGCTATAAATCTTTGTGCCAAAAAATACAAAATTAACTGATTATCATACTCTGTGGTGTTCCTATGTACCACGAAAGACAATGCAACATGAAGTGAACGTTTTTATTTATACATCACCATTCAATATGATCATTTTGATTCGCAATTTATATTCAAACACTGGCTTTGGCATTCAGTACTTCAAATTCCCTTAGATTTAAGTTTCCCATTTATCATAAATTTTGACTTTTTTGGTTTGGCATTTTGATTCACAAGACATACATGTCTGTATGTATGCAAGTATTTTGTAATAAGTGTTCAACAGAGCTGGTATGTTTCTTTCAACCCTGAAATTTTCATTCACAGTATCTCACAAAAGTGAGTATGCCCCTCACATTTTTATAAATATTTTATTGTATCTTTTCATGGGATAACACTGAAGATATGACACTTTGACACAATGTTAAATAGTCAGTGTACAGCTTGTTTAACAGTGTAAATTTGCTGTCCCCTCAAAATAACTCAACACACAGCCATTAATGTCTAAACCGCTGGCAACAAAACTGAGTACACTCCTAAGTAAAAATGTCCAAATTGCGACTAAAGTGTCAATATTTTGTGTGGCCACCATTATTTTCCACCACTGCCTGAAATCTCTTGGGTATGGAGTTCACTGGCGCTTCACAGGTTGCCACTGGAATCCTCTTCCACTCCTCCATGACGACATCACGGAGCTGATGGATGTTGAGACCTTGCGTCCTCCACCTTCCGTTTGAGGATGCCCCACAGATGCTCAATAGGGTTTAGGTCTGGAGACATACTTGACCAGTCCATCACCTTTACCCTCAGTTTCTTTAGCAAGGCAGCGGTCGTCTTGGAGGTGTGTTTGGGGTCATTATCATACTGAAATACTGCCCTGCGACCCAGTCTCTGAAGGGAGGGAATCATGCTCTGCTTCAATATGTCACAGTACATGTTGGCATTCATGGTTCCCTCAATGAACTGTAGCTCCCCAGTGCCGGCAGCACTCATGCAGCCCCAAACCATGACACTCCCACCACCATGCTTGACTGTAGGCAAGACATACTTGTCTTTGTACTCCTCACCTGGTTGCCGCCACACACGCTTGACACCATTTGAACCAAAAAAGTTTATGTTTGTCTCATCAGACCACAGGACATGGTTCCAGTAATCCATGTCCTTAGTCTGCTTGTCTTCAGCAAACTGTTTGCAGGCTTTCTTGTGCATCATCCTTAAAAGCGGTTTTCTTCTGGGATGACAGCCATGCAGACCAATTTGATGCAGTCTGCGGCGTATGGTCTGAACACTGACAGGCTGACCCCCCCACCCCTTCAACTTCTGCAGCAATGCTGGCAGCACTCATACATCTATTTTCAAAAGACAACCTCTGGACAGGACGCTGAGCACGTACACTCAACTTCTTTTGTTGACCTTGGCGGGGCCTGTTCTGAGTGGAACCTGTCCTGTTAAACCACTGTATGGTCTTGGCCACCGTGATGCAGCTCAATTTAAGGGTGTTGCCAATCTTCTTATAGCCTAGGCACTCTATGTCGAGCAACAATTCTTTTTTCAGATCCTCAGAGAGTTCTTTGCCAAGAGGTGCCATGTTGAACTTCCAGTGACCAATATGACAGAGTGTGAGAGCGATAACACTAAATTTGACACACCTGCTCCCCATTCACACCTGAAACCTTGCAACACTAACGAATCACTTGACACCAGGGAGGGAAAATGGCTAATTGGGCACAATTTGGACATTTTCATTTAGGGGTGTACTCACTTTTGTTGCCAGCGGTTTAGACATTAATGGCTGTGTGCTGAGTTATTTTGAGGGGGCAGCAAATTTACACTGTTAGACTAGCTGTACACCGACTACTTTACATTGTATCAAAGTGTCATATCTTCAGTGTTATCCCATGAAAAGATATAATATTTACAAAAATGTGAGGGGCGTACTCACTTTTATGAGGTAGTGTATATCCCATACAAAGTTGAGGGTTCAAAAATGACAAAAAAAATGATGCGAATTTGAAGCCCCAGATTTCAGCCTACCCCTGTCTACTTCAAAAATGTAGAACTCAAAACGTTTTCACCCGATCAAAAAAAAAAAAAAAAAAAAAAAAAAAAAAATTGGTATGGGTTCATTAAATATGTTGTAGTTACCATGTTAAAAATTTCAGCTGAATTGGACGGGTTCTTGCAGAAAGTTTTCTAAAAATTTGCTAACTTTATATGGAATGACCCAACAGTATGGACGAATTCTAAAACTTTTTGTTGATTGCACTTATAAGCAAAAAAAACTTTTCCATATACACATTCCTGGGGAATTGTTTGATATAAAACTATAATGTGTATATATGATGTTATTATTATTATCATCATCATCATTAATAATATCATTTGATATTATTAATATATTAATATATATTAATAGCAGCTCAACCAGACTCACGTCATTCATCACTGTTTTTCTGTTGCATTATCGACTGCACTATGTGGTACTTCACATTATCTGCTACTTGCTAATTTTTTAAAACTGCCTTGACTAGTACTACTCATTATTACTAGTATTATTATTATTATTATTATTATTATTAATTATTACTTATTTTTCTACACTTATTGCACGTTTTTAGTCCTTTAGTTTTTTAGTTTATCCCTTTTTCTCATCATGTTTTTAATGTTGCAGCATGGCACCGAGACAAATTCCTAGTTTGTGTACTACATGAACAATGGCAATAAATCTGATTCTGATTCTGACTTAATTACTAGTCCTGTCCCAGATTCTTTTGGAATGTGCAAGCATGAAATACAGAAATAAATGTATTAGTGAAAAGAAGCTGACCAGACAAAATATGAAATATCTTTGGTTCATACTATCAGCAATGAAACTGAAGTCTAAAGTACACTTGCAAATCACCTTTTTTTTTGTCTCTGTTAATTTCCATTGTCCATACCATCCCAATTTTTTTCAAAGTTGGGGTTGTAAACTTCATTCTTTGGTAGAGCTATTCAACAATGATTTCTGGGATTGATTCAATTTTTTTTTTCCACAATATCTTTATTGAACCTTTTTTTTTTTTTAACAAACATGATACAAACAATCAAACACTAATGCTAAAGTACTACAAAAAAAAAAAAAAATGCACTAAAAACACCAACAACCACCAACAAAATCAAGTCTTCAACAATGCTCCTCTGTTTAGTCTAGACAATCCAATACATAAGTATACATATTATGTTCACCAGTTTGGAATTTACAAGGTCCACACACATCATTCACCTTCTTCTTCAAGAGTTATGTTTAAATTTTTTACATAATCAATAAAAGGTCTCCATATATTCTCAAACACAATTTCCTTTGATTTCAGTATATATGTTATTCTTTCTAATGGAAGGTTTGTTAACATCCTTCTTAACCACTGAGTCACATCTGGTCTATGAGTCTTTTTCCATAATAGTGCAATACATTTTTTGGCATTAAGCAAACTGAGGTCTATGAATGTTCTTTCACTTTTATTAAAATTATGCTTTTCTGGGTACAGACCCAACAAAAACAGTTTAGGATTCAGTATGATTTGTTTTGAGATTATTTTTTCAATTGTTACCCTCACCTCTTCCCAAAACATTCTTATTAATCTACATTCCCATAAACAATGAAATAGGGTTCCTTTACTTTCCATGCATTTTGTGCATGTATCTGGTATATTTTTGTTATATCTATTTAACTCTTCCGGTGTAACATACATCCGCATTAACCATTTGAAATGTATCAATTTAAGGCGTGCATTTATTGATTTGGTTTGAGCTTCTGTACAAGCCAATTCCCATTGTTCCTCCGAAATTTCAATTTGCAGATCTTCTTTCCAGTAGTTTAATCTTTTCAGTGAATTTTCACTTGAAGATAGTGTCAATGAGTTATAAAACTCTGAAATAATACCCTTTCTTTTACTATCTTTCATCATCATTTTTTCCAAGGATGAATAAATAGGTCGAGTGAGAGCTTTATTTTGATTTGATCGAATAAAGTTTCTAAGTTGAAGATATTTAAAAAAATGTGTTCTATTGAGATTAAATTTGATCCTCAGCTCTTCAAAAGACATTATGTTGTCTGCACATGGCAAATATAAATCCTGAATCTTTTGTATCCCTTTTAAATTCCATACTTTAAATACAGCGTCCGCTCTCCCTGGTTTAAAATATTGATTACCCCATATTGGACTAAATTGTGACAATAACTGTGGTTCTTTTAAATAGTTTTTAGCTTCACACCATATTTTGATCATATGCTTTACAAATGGATTTTTAACTTGTTTTTGTAATTTTTTTGCCGAATCTGAGTATATGAATATGGGAAGAGGTAAAGGTAAATTGTATGATTCCATTTCAGTCCAGTGAGGGAGATCATTTGATGAAAAATAATATGTCATAGACCTCAGTTGTGCCGACCAATAATACAACATAAAATTTGGACATTTCAGACCTCCACGATCAAATGGTAAATATAATAAAGACAGACGTAATCTAGCCCTCCTGTTGTTCCATATAAATTCCACTAACTTTTTTTTTATTCTTGAGAATAGATCTAAAGGTGGTGATAAGGGAATGTATTGAAATAAATAAAGTATTTTAGGTAAAATATTACTTTTAAGTATATTGATTCTCCCGATCATCGACATTGGTAGTGACATCCATCTCTGAGTTAACTCATTGATATCTGACATTAAGGCTTCATAGTTGACGCTGGCGACTGATTCTAGCTTAGGCATAATTTGGATTCCTAAATATTTAAACTGATTTACAACATTGAATTGATTTGCCTCAGGGGCTGGGTAATTTCTCTGGGTCTCATTTAGCATTAATATTGAAGATTTAGTTTTATTTATTTTATATCCTGATATTTCCCCAAAATTCTTTATTAAATTCAACAAGGTTGGAATTGATTTTTTTAGATTCGACATAAACAAAATTATATCATCGGCGTACAGGGAGATTTTATGTTCTGTTGGTCCAACTTTAATTCCATATATTTGTGAATGTAAACGTATCGCTATCGCTAAAGGTTCAATTGCCATAGTAAACAGTAAAGGTGAAAGTGGACAGCCTTGTCGACATCCTCTATTGATTTTTATTGGTTTTGAAATATTGTTATTTGTTAGGATTTCTGCTGTAGCATTATTGTATATTATTTGAACCCATTTTATGAAATTATTTCCAAGTCCAAACCTTTGTAGGACTTCAAAAAGAAAGGGCCATTCAACTCTATCAAAGGCCTTTTCGGCGTCCAATGATAGGAGAGCTGTATCCGGTGCTTCTTTATTAAAATAAATAATATTAAATAGTCTTCTTACATTATGGAAGCCTTGTCTACCCTTTATAAAGCCATTCTGATCTCGATTAATAATATTTGGTAAAATTTCTTGTATTCGTCTTGCTAAAATTTTACAGATTATCTTAAGGTCGGCGTTTAATAGGCTTATTGGTCTCATATTTTCACATTTATTAGAGGGCTTACCTGGTTTTGGCAACAGTATAATTAAGGCATTATTTATGTATGATGGTAAATTATTATTTTGAAATGCTTCTAAAACCATTTCCAAAAAAGGTTTTATTAATTTATTCTTAAATTTTTTATAAAGGTCAACTGGAAGACCATCTGGTCCTGCACTTTTTCCTGATTTCATATTATCAATGGCTAGCCCAACTTCTTCTTGACTAATTTTAGACTCCAATATCTCCCTGTTTTCATTTGGTATACACGGTATAGATAGTTCGTTCAAAAACCCATTTAGTTTTGTTAAATCAGGTTCATTTTTGGTATCATATAATTTTTCATAGTAATCTCTAAAGGCTCTATTAATTTCTAAAGGATCTATAACTACCTGTCCATTACTTATAATACTGGTAATTGGTGTTTTAATTTCCAATTGTTTAATCTGCCATGCTAATAATTTTCCTGATTTTTCACCTTGTTCATAAAAAGATTGTTTCAATCTTAGAAGACTCGAGGCAGCTCTATTCGCTGATTTTTTGTCGTATTCAGCTCTCAAAATCAGTAATTCATTCTCCAACCTTGGGTCACTTCCTGCATACACTTTTTCCTGAAGACTTTTTATTTTATGTTCCAATTTAGCTCTCTCCTCTCGAGTCTTCTTAGATTTTGATCCTGTATAACTAATAATATGTCCCCTAATAAAAGCTTTGAAAGCCTCCCACTTTACACATGCTGATGTTTGTGTAGTATTGATGTCAAAGAACTCGTCTATCTGTTTTTCTATATACTTGACAAATTCCTCATCCTGAAGCCATTTATGCTGAAATTGCCATCTACCTGATTCCTTTGTCAATTTTTTATCTACATATATTAGACAACAGGGTGCATGATCAGAGATCACGATGTTATCATAAAAGCAGTTTTGAATCTTGGACCTTAATTCTGTGGAAATCAAAAAATAATCAATACGTGAGAATGTCTTGTAGGTACTGGAATAACAAGAATAGGCTTTAACTTGTGGTTTCATTTCTCTCCATATATCTAACAATCTCAATTCTTTCATAAAATGATTAATAGTCATCCTACATCCAATGTGCGTACAATCCAGTCCTGTTGATCTATCCACACCTGGATTCAATGTACAATTAAAATCCCCTGCTATTATATGTTGCCCTGTAAGTGATGATAAGATGAGAAATAAATTAGCAAAGAACTTCTGATCATCTATATTGGGACCATATAAGTTCACAAGATTTATATTTTCTAATAGCAAAGAACCTTGAATGATTACATATCTTCCAAATTTGTCTCCAATTACATTTTTCACTTGAAAAGGAACTGATTTATGTATGAGAGTCATAACTCCCCTGGCTCGGGATGAAAATGAAGAGGTGAATACACTTCCCTGCCATCTACTCCTAATTCTTTTAACATCCTCCTCTATCAGATGCGTTTCTTGTAAAAACACAATTCTTGAACCCATGTCCTTTATTTTATTCATAACTTGTTTAAGTTTTTTTAAATTTTGTAGACCTCTGCAATTCCATGAAGTTAAATTAAGATTAACACTTTGGTCCATGATCAATAGAGAGTTTGGGATTACCTTGCAGTGTAAACATGCTCATACAGAGAAGCAAAAACATGAGTGGTTGAACATTCATCCTACAAACTACACACAAACAAATTTCCCCTTCCCACACTTGTGGCAAACCCCCCAAAATCAAAAGAAAAATTCTGTCTCCCGATATAGCCATCGACCGCTCCACACCCACGGGGAGCAGCCTAAGCCACTCCTTCTTCATCCTCCCAATCACCCTAACTCTACTGCTTTTAATGACGTAACATTAACTCTCCTCTGTAGTTTTCCAACTTAACTCCAAAATTTTTAACAACTTTGTACATCATAGTTTTTTTTTTTTGTTTGTTTTGTTTTTGTTTTGTTTTTTTAATATATAATACAATCTATATTTTGTAAACTTACTATTTACTTCAAGTCAGTCAGATGCCTGTGCAAATGCTTAATTATTCTACCTTATATTTTGTTCATGCTTAGCTCCCACCAGTCTCTTCTTCTTCTTTGATCTTCTTGATGAACTCCTGCGCCTCCTCTGGGGTCTTGAAGATGTGGGTTCTGCCCTCATACGTGGTCAGCAGACTCGCAGGATAGATTACACCATGACGAATCCCAAGGTTGCGCAGCTCCTTACGTATGGGATCAAACTGCTTCCTCAATTGCTGGATTCCTGTGGCCAAATCTGGGTAGAACCGCACCTGCTGGTCCTGGTGTTTAATCTCTCCTTTTTTAGCTCGTGCAGCGTTGAAGATCTTCATCCTGTCTCTGTTGCTAAGAAACTTCATAATTAAGGTCCTCGGCGGTCCCTTATCTCTCCGTGGGCCAATACGATGTGCTTTTTCCAGAATCACTGCTGATTGCAACTCCTCGCTGCCCAGCACCTCCGGAATCCACTTTTCCAGAAAGGAACATACGTCCCGACCTTCTGATTCCTCTGGAAGACCCACCAGCCTCAAATTATTCTGTCTCGACCGAGATTCCAAATCCAAAATATTATCTTCCAGAGATTTATTTTTTTTTTCCAAAGTGCGCACCTTTAATTGAAGACGGGTGACGTCATCTTCAGCACTAGCGAGACGGAGCTCCATCTGCGCCGTTCGTTCTACACAGTCACCCAATTCCTTTCTTATTCCTTCCAACGCTGTCATAATCCCATCAAATCTAGAGGAAAAGTCCGCTCTCATTGAACTCATGGCAGCCATCAGCGCATCTGCGCCTCCCCCCGCAGATATCGCAGCGTTGCCAGCCTCCTCCGCCATATATGGAGTTTTGTTTGCTGCGTCACAGACCTGAAAGTCCGTTAATTTGGACTGTTTCGGCGGCTCGCTTTTTCCTTTTCCTGGTTTTCCAGCCTTAGGCTTCGCCGACATATCTTCGCCCAAATGCTGGGATACGTTCTGTCCCAAATGAGAGAGTTATTTGCCGATTTTTTTTTTCCAGGAGCAGAGCAGAGCGAGACACGTCCGTCCTACGTGGCAGCCATAACCGGAAGTCTCGGATTGATTCAATTTTGATTCAGAAGGAACTGATTTGATTTGATTTGATAAATCATTTTTAAATGGACAATGTCAAAAAATGAATATCGTGAAAACCAATTTTCTCCATTCACAAATATGGTAGCTTCCAGCTCCAACTCTACCTTTCCTACCCATAAAAGTTACTTTTTATAAAAGTTGGTACTTTGTCAATCAGAATGTGTGGATTATTTTTGTTTGATTAAGCCTTTATTACAAAAATGTTTGTTTGGGAAAAACAAATTATCTGAAATAAATTTGTCGTCTTCAAAATGTCATAAAATCTAAAATCAAATGTGACATGAAAAAAATGAAATTGGGGATTTTATTTTTAGGCATATCACCCAGCTCTACTTCTAGACAAAGAAGAAGAGAAAACAGAATAAAATCAGCTGAACAACTTAACTGTGTTCCTAACCACTGTTGCAAGTAAACAGGCTGTTAATCTGGACTAAAACTGTTCAAAAACTAAAAAGGGACATAAACCTTGCCTCTGGTAAACAAGGCTCATATGAGGAAAAATGTCCAAGGAATTTACAGCTACACCAAGGGGCTTATAGGTCCTCTGTACAAAGTGCTGGACAAAAAGCTAAGAATATCATGTGAGCTGGATTAAACATACCTACGAGGAACAACAACTTACAAATTGGACAAAGTGGAGTAGGAACTGAGTGGCAGCAAGAGCTATCCCTTCATCTTATTATTTTCAACACCTGAGATGCCAAAAGTCATTTCCTTTAAAGCAGCTACTGTGTTAAGTTCAGTGAACCAACACTTAACTGTGTTAAGAGTTAATTGTTGGTACCCCTCTGTTAACGAAAGAAAAACCCACAATGATCACAGAAATAACTTCAATCTGACAAAAGTGGTAATAAATAAAAATTCTATGAAAATTAACCAATGAAAATCAGACAATGCTTTTGAATTGTGGTTCAACAGAATTATTTTAAAAATCAAACTCATGAAACAGGCCTGGACAAAAATGATGGTATCCTTAACTTACTATTTTGTTGCACAACCTTTTGAGGCAATCACTGCAATCAAACGATTTCTGTAACTGTCAATGAGACTTCTGCACCTCTCAGCAGGTATTTTGGCCCACTCCTCATGAGCAAACTGCTCCAGTTGTCTCAGGTTTGAAGGGTGCCTTCTCCAGATGGCATGTTTCAGCTCCTTCCACAGATGTTCAATAGGATTTAGATCACGGCTCATAGAAGGCCACTTTAGAATAGTCCAATGTTTCACTCTTAGCCATTCTTGGATGTTTTTAGCTGTGTATTTTGGGTCACTATCCTGTTGCAAGACCTATGACCTGCGACTGAGACCAAGCTGTCTAACACTGGGCAGCACATTTCTCTCTAGAATACCTTGATAGTCTTGAGATTTCATTGTACCCTGCACAGATTCAAGACACCCTGTGCCAGATGTAGCAAAGCAGCCCCAGAACATAACAGAACCTCCTCCATGTTTCACAGTAGGGACAGTGTTCTTTTCTTGGTATGCTTCATTTTTGCGTCTGTGAATATAGAGCTGATGTGCCTTGCCAAAAAGTTCCAGTTTTGTCTCGTCTGTTCATAGGACATTCTCCCAGAAGCTTTGTGGCTTGTCAACATGCAGTTTGGCAAATTCCAGTCTGGCTTTTTTATGATTTGTTTTCAACAGTCGTGTCCTCCTTGGTCGTCTCCCATGAAGTCCACTTTGGCCCAAACAACGATGGATGGTGCGATCTGACACTGATGTAACTTGACCTTGGAGTTCACCTTGAATGTGTTTAGAGGTTGTTCTGGGCTCTTTTGTTACCATTCGTATTATCCGTCTCTTCCATTTTTCATCAAGTTTCCTCCTGCGGCCACGTTCAGGGAGGTTGGCTACAGTCCCGTGATCTTAAATTTCTGAATAATATGTGCAACTGTAGTCACAGGAACATCAAGCTGCTTGGAGATGGTCTTATAGCCTTTACTTTTAACATGCTTGTCTATAATTTTCTTTCTAATCTCCTGAGACAACTCTCTCCTTTGCTTCCTCTGGTCCATGTTTAGTGTGGTACACACCATGTCACCAAACAGCACAGTGACTACTTGTCACCCTTTAAATAGACCGACTGATTACAAGTTTGTAGACACCTGTGATGTTAATTAGAGGACACATCTTGGTTGAACATGTCCCTATGGTCACATTATTTTCAATCTTTTCTAGGGGTACCATCATTTTTGTCCAGGCCTGTTTCATGAGTTTGTTTTTTTAAAATAATTCTGTTGAACCACAATTCAAAAGCACCGTCTGATTTTCATTGGTTAATTTTCATAGAATTTTTATTTATTACCACTTTTGTCAGATTGAAGTTATTTCTGTGACCATTATGGGTTTTTCTTTCATTAACAGAGGGGTACCAACAATTTTGTCCATGGCTGTATCTTCCACGGACTGCTTTCCACATGTTATGCACTTACAAGCCAGTTCCGTCATCTTAAAGTCACTGCAAACTACACGTTTGAAAGGAATTGATCACATTTTAGGAATACATTTAGTTTATAAGAAGCTAAATACAAAATTAGTGCTTTCCATCGAGGTCAGCCACTCAGGAGAAGCACTGTTTAAGGGGAAGGGACATTCAGGATTCACACAGAGGTAGTGACAGATGGTGGATCTGAGATGTGCACACCATATGAACACCACTTAAACTGTTATCCATCATGGACAATCCTGATCACTTACTCCACCACACACTGGACAGACAGCAGAGCACTTTCTCCAGCAGACTGCTACAGCTCCGCTGCTGAACAGTCAGGTACACGAAATCTTTCCTGCCACATGCCATTTCACTGTACAATAACTCACTTTAATGTTGCATCTTGGTCATAACAATGCTACCATACTGCACTTTACAATCTAATTGGTACCTCACATTTCACCCTGTGACCGATAGTCCTGCACTGTACAGCTAGTACGATCCATGTATCTATAACAGTCATTATCAATTCATCTTAGAGGTAGCTTGCAAAGTATAATAAAGATATTGAGGCAGTTTTGCTTTCCCTGGGTAATTCCTTTTTCTATTATGCTGTGTGTTTCTGTCATCTTGGTCATCTACTGTGTCTTGCTGCTGTTATGTTACACTGTAATTTCCCAGTTTGGGATCAATAAAGTACATCTATTAGGGCTGTGCAATATGACTGTATATATCGATTGGCAATATAAAAACATCTATCATTTCATAGAATACTCTATCATTTATATCGTTATTTAAAATGCATATGCTGCCGTTTCTTGAGGAAAGCTCCTCACACTATTTGTCAGCGCCCCGTCTCTCCCCTGCAGTGCACGCAGCGTGTGTGGTGTGTGGCTAGGCTCTCTGGTGGTTGCCAATTCTGAACTTCCAGTTGAGTCAAATAGTTGCTACTCCTGTTTGTCAGGGATGTGGGACTGTTTTCCATCATGCTGTGTCAAGAGAGGATAGTCCACTAACCTCGTTTTAATAAGAGGCAAGTGACATTAACCCCATGTCTAATGAAAGCACCAAGGTGCTAATGCCTTGGTGCCAGAGCCCTGGCGGAGGTATGTGTTCTCAGATCATTAATAGCAAACAATTATTAATAAATGAATAAATGCCATAAGGAATTAAGGAACATGCCATAAGTAGTGATGGGCAAATGATACAAAGGCTTCAGAGCTTGCCTCATTCTTCAGCGTGTCGGCACTTGTATCAAAATACTAATGTCACATGACCAATGACGTCCAAAGCTTTAAACGTCATTGCTGCTTCACTTCAGGCTTCATTGGTTCAATACTGTATATTCTGAAGCTTTCATCAATCGGTCAATCTGAGGAATTGAGTCACCTCCTCCCCTGGGACTCGCGGACTGCTCCCTCGCAGGACCGGAGAACAGCTGTCACCCCCCAGTGTTCAGGCTACAGGGAAACTGTGCTACCTGCTGTGCTCTACGTATCTACGGAACATGTAGGTAAGGCACTTGGGAATATTAGCAGGCTGGACCACAGACTAGCAGGACTGCTAGCATCCCATTCGGAACATTATCTATCAACAGAACGTGTAAGTAAACACTTGAGACTGCTAGGAAGCAGGACCACTAGCGTTCCATAAGAAACGTTCCTTATCTAACGTTCCATACATAAGGCACTTGGGAATGTTAGGAGGCTAGAGCGCAAGCCAACATGACCTAAATGATCTAAGAACATGTGCAGAACACGGACGAAACACTAGCATATGGAACGTTGGATACGAAATGTTCTGAATTTAACATTACATGTTCATGTTCGTAAAACACTTGAGACCGCTAGCTAGTAGGACCGCTAGAAGGACTGTGCTGTGTGGAATGCAGACAGAACATGTACAGAATGTTTCGAACCATACCCTTCGTTCTGTGTTTTAGTAACCTCCCCCTGAAACCAAGATAGAAGCCCCTAGAAATGCATGCTACTAGATGACTTAGTAGTAGCAGTTGCAGAATGTTAACCATTTTTTTTTTATTTTTTTTTTTGTTACTTATTTGTACCGGTAGGTAGACTTGGTTTGCAGTCTGGTGACAAGCCACCGGCTGCTGGTCGCTGCGTGCGCGAGCGCCCTAAACCTACATGTTTTTGGTATGCGGGAGGAAACCGGAGAAATCCCGGAGTAAACCCGCGCAACACGGGGAGAACATGCAAACTCCACACAGCTCACTGTTGGTCGGGGGCTGGGATCGAACCCACGATCTCATGATCCCCGCGATCCCCCGGCCGAGGGTAAAACTGTGCTGCCACAGTGCTAAACCACTGCGCCACCGTGCAGCCCCATTACATAGCCAATGTTTTTTCATGTGTATTTATCTGTCTCAACAGTCCCTCAAGGATTTTGTGGGACTGCCTGAATCGTGCATTGGCACCGTGTCCAGACCGGACATTCACAGCTTTAAAACTCATTGACAAGATATAGTAGTGATTTTTACCTCTAAAGACAAATCTTTACAACACTAGTTGTAGTATTAGATTCGGGGGGGGGGGCAGTAAACATAGCAGAATATGTTCATTTTATACTATTTATTTCTTTTTAAATTTTATACCGCAACGTTGCATATGGAACTGACCATTTGAAGTACTGTACAACTGAGGCGTGAATATTGGGCCAACTGGAGTCCCACCCAGACATCCTGTGTTTAGACTTTTTAGTGGCGTTATCCTTCTCTCCTTCCTCTGCCTCAACACTTTCCTCTCCTTGGCTCCTCTCTTCTGTCTCATCTTGCCCTCTCTGAGCTCTGTCTAATTCAGCTTCTCTCTCTGTCTATGGTGGTATACAAACAGGTTAGAAAATATCAAGTGTCATGTTTTGTCCTGCAGGATTTTTTTGTCATGGTTTACATAAATGACAAAAATATGTCTATTTTTTGTATTTTTATTCTAGTGTTTTTTCCATTGAGAGAGTAGGGAAGGGAAAGAAACATTCGTAACAGTAATGTACTTGTGCATACTTAAATTATATGATCAGGTGGGTATAGTAACCAGAAATTCTACTCATGTAAAAGCAGTGTTTTGAAATTAATAATTAAAAGTAGACAACCAACTTCCGGTTATGGCTGCCACGTAGGACGGACGTGTCTCGCTCTGCTCTGCTCCTGGAGAAAAAAAATCGGCAAATAACTCTCTCATTTGGGACAGAACGTATCCCAGCATTTGGGCGAGGATATGTCGGCGAAGCCTAAGGCTGGAAAACCAGTTAAAGGAAAAAGCGAGCCGCCGAAACAGTCCAAATTAACGGACTTTCAGGTCTGTGACGCAGCAAATAAAACTCCATATATGGCGGAGGAGGCTGGCAACGGTGCGATGTCTGCGGGGGGAGGCGCAGATGCGCTGATGGCTGCCATGAGTTCAATGAGAGCGGACTTTTCCTCTAGATTTGATGGGATTATGACAGCGTTGGAAGGAATAAGAAAGGAATTGGGTGACTGTGTAGAACGAACGGCGCAGATGGAGCTCCGTCTCGCTAGTGCTGAAGATGACGTCACCCGTCTTCAATTAAAGGTGCGCACTTTGGAAAAAAAAAAAAAAATCTCTGGAAGATAATATTTTGGATTTGGAATCTCGGTCGAGACAGAATAATTTGAGGCTGGTGGGTCTTCCAGAGGAATCAGAAGGTCGGGACGTATGTTCCTTTCTGGAAAAGTGGATTCCGGAGGTGCTGGGCAGCGAGGAGTTGCAATCAGCAGTGGTTCTGGAAAAAGCACATCGTATTGGCCCACGGAGAGATAAGGGACCGCCGAGGACCTTAATTATGAAGTTTCTTAGCAACAGAGACAGGATGAAGATCTTCAACGCTGCACGTGCTAAAGGAGAGATTAAACACCAGGACCAGCAGGTGCGGTTCTACCCAGATTTGGCCACAGGAATCCAGCAATTGAGGAAGCAGTTTGATCCCGTACGTAAGGAGCTGCGCAACCTTGGGATTCGTCATGGTGTAATCTATCCTGCGAGACTGCTGACCACGTATGAGGGCAGAACCCACATCTTCAAGACCCCAGAGGAGGCGCAGGAGTTCATCAAGAAGATCAAAGAAGAAGAAGAGACTGGTGGGAGCTAAGCATGAACAAAATATAAGGTAGAATAATTAAGCATTTGCACAGGCATCTGACTGACTTGAAGTAAATAGTAAGTTTACAAAATATAGGTTGTATTATATATTAAAAAACAAAACAAAAACAAAACAAACAAAAAAAAAAACTATGATGTACAAAGTTGTTAAAAATTTTGGAGTTAAGTTGGAAAACTACAGAGGAGAGTTAATGTTACGTCATTAAAAGCAGTAGAGTTAGGGTGATTGGGAGGATGAAGAAGGAGTGGCTTTGGCTGATCCTCGTGGGTGTGGAACGGTCGATGGCTATATCGGGAGACAGAATTTTTCTTTTGATTTTGGGGGGTTTGCCACAAGTGTGGGAAGGGGAAATTTGTTTGTGTGTAGTTTGTAGGATGAATGTTCAACCACTCATGTTTTTGCTTCTCTGTATGAGCATGTTTACACTGCAAGGTAATCCCAAACTCCCTATTGATCATAAACCAAAGTGTTAATCTTAATTTAACTTCATGGAATTGCAGAGGTCTACAAAATTTAAAAAAACTTAAACAAGTTATGAATAAAATAAAGGACATGGGTTCAAGAATTGTGTTTTTACAAGAAACTCATCTGATAGAGGAGGATGTTAAAAGAATTAGGAGTAGATGGCAGGGAAGTGTATTCACCTCTTCATTTTCATCCCGAGCCAGGGGAGTTATGACTCTCATACATAAATCAGTTCCTTTTCAGGTGAAAAATGTAATTGGAGACAAATTTGGAAGATATGTAATCATTCAAGGTTCTTTGCTATTAGAAAATATAAATCTTGTGAACTTATATGGTCCCAATATAGATGATCAGAAGTTCTTTGCTAATTTATTTCTCATCTTATCATCACTTACAGGGCAACATATAATAGCAGGGGATTTTAATTGTACATTGAATCCAGGTGTGGATAGATCAACAGGACTGGATTGTACGCACATTGGATGTAGGATGACTATTAATCATTTTATGAAAGAATTGAGATTGTTAGATATATGGAGAGAAATGAAACCACAAGTTAAAGCCTATTCTTGTTATTCCAGTACCTACAAGACATTCTCACGTATTGATTATTTTTTGATTTCCACAGAATTAAGGTCCAAGATTCAAAACTGCTTTTATGATAACATCGTGATCTCTGATCATGCACCCTGTTGTCTAATATATGTAGATAAAAAATTGACAAAGGAATCAGGTAGATGGCAATTTCAGCATAAATGGCTTCAGGATGAGGAATTTGTCAAGTATATAGAAAAACAGATAGACGAGTTCTTTGACATCAATACTACACAAACATCAGCATGTGTAAAGTGGGAGGCTTTCAAAGCTTTTATTAGGGGACATATTATTAGTTATACAGGATCAAAATCTAAGAAGACTCGAGAGGAGAGAGCTAAATTGGAACATAAAATAAAAAGTCTTCAGGAAAAAGTGTATGCAGGAAGTGACCCAAGGTTGGAGAATGAATTACTGATTTTGAGAGCTGAATACGACAAAAAATCAGCGAATAGAGCTGCCTCGAGTCTTCTAAGATTGAAACAATCTTTTTATGAACAAGGTGAAAAATCAGGAAAATTATTAGCATGGCAGATTAAACAATTGGAAATTAAAACACCAATTACCAGTATTATAAGTAATGGACAGGTAGTTATAGATCCTTTAGAAATTAATAGAGCCTTTAGAGATTACTATGAAAAATTATATGATACCAAAAATGAACCTGATTTAACAAAACTAAATGGGTTTTTGAACGAACTATCTATACTGTGTATTCCAAATGAAAACAGGGAGATATTGGAGTCTAAAATTAGTCAAGAAGAAGTTGGGCTAGCCATTGATAATATGAAATCAGGAAAAAGTGCAGGACCAGATGGTCTTCCAGTTGACCTTTATAAAAAATTTAAGAATAAATTAATAAAACCTTTTTTGGAAATGGTTTTAGAAGCATTTCAAAATAATAATTTACCATCATACATAAATAATGCCTTAATTATACTGCTGCCAAAACCAGGTAAGCCCTCTAATAAATGTGAAAATATGAGACCAATAAGCCTATTAAATGCCGACCTTAAGATAATCTGTAAAATTTTAGCAAGACGAATACAAGAAATTTGACCAAATATTATTAATCGAGATCAGAATGGCTTTATAAAGGGTAGACAAGGCTTCCATAATGTAAGAAGACTATTTAATATTATTTATTTTAATAAAGAAGCACCGGATACAGCTCTCCTATCATTGGACGCCGAAAAGGCCTTTGATAGAGTTGAATGGCCCTTTCTTTTTGAAGTCCTACAAAGGTTTGGACTTGGAAATAATTTCATAAAATGGGTTCAAATAATATACAATAATGCTACAGCAGAAATCCTAACAAATAACAATATTTCAAAACCAATAAAAGGGATACAAAAGATTCAGGATTTATATTTGCCATGTGCAGACAACATAATGTCTTTTGAAGAGCTGAGGATCAAATTTAATCTCAATAGAACACATTTTTTTAAATATCTTCAACTTAGAAACTTTATTCGATCAAATCAAAATAAAGCTCTCACTCGACCTATTTACTCATCCTTGGAAAAAATGATGATGAAAGATAGTAAAAGAAAGGGTATTATTTCAGAGTTTTATAACTCATTGACACTATCTTCAAGTGAAAATTCACTGAAAAGATTAAACTACTGGAAAGAAGATCTGCAAATTGAAATTTCAGAGGAACAATGGGAATTGGCTTGTACAGAAGCTCAAACCAAATCAATAAATGCACGCCTTAAATTGATACATTTCAAATGGTTAATGCGGATGTATGTTACACCGGAGGAGTTAAATAGATATAACAAAAATATACCAGATACATGCACAAAATGCATGGAAAGTAAAGGAACCCTATTTCATTGTTTATGGGAATGTAGATTAATAAGAATGTTTTGGGAAGAGGTGAGGGTAACAATTGAAAAAATAATCTCAAAACAAATCATATTGAATCCTAAACTGTTTTTGTTGGGTCTGTACCCAGAAAAGCATAATTTTAATAAAAGTGAAAGAACATTCATAGACCTCAGTTTGCTTAATGCCAAAAAATGTATTGCACTATTATGGAAAAAGACTCATAGACCAGATGTGACTCAGTGGTTAAGACAGATGTTAACAAACCTTCCATTAGAAAGAATAACATATATACTGAAATCAAAGGAAATTGTGTTTGAGAATATATGGAGACCTTTTATTGATTATGTAAAAAATTTAAACATAACTCTTGAAGAAGAAGGTGAATGATGTGTGTGGACCTTGTAAATTCCAAACTGGTGAACATAATATGTAAGATAAGATAAGATAAGATAAGCCTTTATTAGTCCCACAATGGGGAAATTCCAGGATTGCAACAGCACAGGGACAGCAACACTCAGAGCAACAATCAGAAGGCAAGAAAAAAACAACATCTAGCAAACATATGTCCATATTACTATAAATGTATATATATAGACACACAGTGCAGAGCATTATGGCTGGTGGATGTGCAGCAGAAAGTCTAAGCTCTCTCTCCGCGGATGCAGCGGGCCAGCTGGAAGTCTTTGGGCATGATGGTGACCCCCTTAGCGAAGAAGAGACCACCAGGTGGGCCTCGCTGGTCTCCTGCAGAGCCATGACGGCGAAACTCAGGAAACGCAGGACGGTCTTGAAGTCCTGAAGTCCATGTATACTTATGTATTGGATTGTCTAGACTAAACAGAGGAGCATTGTTGAAGACTTGATTTTGTTGGTGGTTGTTGGTGTTTTTAGTGCATTTTTTTTTTTTTGTAGTACTTTAGTGTTAGTGTTTGATTGTTTGTATCATGTTTGTTAAAAAAAAAAAAAAAAGGTTCAATAAAGATATTGTGAAAAAAAAAAAAAAAAAAAAGTAGACAACCAAACATTTCTAGTTGAGTTAATGGTGCAAAGAGCAGCCACTTAAAAACTTACTGACTTCAGTCTTGAAGGTTTGAGGTTTTTCTCAAAAATTTATAACAATTTTCTTATAGTTTTCTACTTTTCTCTGTAAATCTATCTAAAGTTGAAACCATGTTCCTCAAATTTGTAATTTCCTCTTGTAAAATTGACTTTTCTTGTACATTTGAACCTTTATTATAAATTTGTGGATTATTTTATGACTAATTTTTGTCTGTTTTCTAAAATAAAATTACTGCTTTTTTAGATAAATTTGAAACAGACTGTGGTAATTATACCATATATCAACACATAGAGTGTATATACACATATAAACACACACACAAAATTAATAAAAGATCGGGAATGTTTAGAGAATGGTGCAGCAATGCCAGTGTCAAGTATTGTTATCAATCAATCTTTTATCCCGCCCTTAGCACCTCTAATGGACTGAAAAATCAATTGGTTTTTTTCTAAGTCTGCTACCTAAATAGGCAAGTTTGTATCAGTAACATTTAGGGCTGTGCGATATGACAAAAACATCATATTACGATATAAGTCATCTTATATCACGAAAACGATACACTACTCACAAAAAGTTAGGGATATTTGGCTTTTCAGTGAAATTTATGGAAAATGTGAAAAGTTCACGCTACAGTGATATTATATCAGGAAAGTAGGGCATTTAAGCAGATGCATGCAATGGTGATTTCCTCATCTCAAACAATTTATTGAAACAAAAGCCAACAACAACGGTAGGTATACCACAACAAAAAACGTCAATGTCTAAATAACTTGTCATGTGGCCTTTAGCATCAATTACAGCTTGACAACAATGTCTCATGCTGTGCACAACTCGACTTATTGTCTGCTGAGGCATGGCATTCCACTTTTCTTGAAAGACAGCCCTCAGTCATTGAGGTTGTGGGGTGCAGGGTTACAAGCCTCTACCTGCCGACTCAGCTGATTCCATAGGTTTTCTATGGAATTTAGGTCTGAAGAACGTGCAGGCCACGCCATCTGAGGTACCCCAGCCTCCAGGAGCCATTCCCCAATGATGTGACCTCGATGAGCTGGAGCGTTGTTGTCCATGAAGATGAAATTGGGCCTGTGTTGTTCATGCTGGGGCAAAATGACTGGATTAATGTTGTTATTCAGGTAGTATTGGCTTGTCACTGTACCATTCACAAGGTGTAGGGCAGTTCTGTATTGACTAGACACACCTGCCCAGACTGTAACATGGTGACAACAGTGGCTGATGCATAGCACTCTCCTTGACGTCTCCAACACCACTGGCAGCCACTTTGACACTTGCTGCCTCTCACCTCCCTTCAACGCACCTGGAGTTGAGTAGCATTCATCATCCGGTTCCGCAGGGCACTGTTCACAATGAAGCGGTCATCGGCGTAGGACGTGGCCAAAGGACGTCCACTTCTATGCCTTTCTGTGACTCTTCCAGTCTCTCTGTATCTCTGTTGCAACCTGCTGATGACACTCTGTTACACTCTAAGCTCAGGGTCCACTTCTCTCTGAGAACATCCTGTTTGAAGCCTTGCAATGGCAAGATACTGTTGATCAATTGTTAGGTGTCGTCTTGGTCCCATGATGTCAAAATGTGAACAGCATGATGAAGTGGACTGTTTAAATACCAATTCTATCCAAACCAGAAAATTTATTGGTCGACTCGTGGATCAAACACCTGTTGTGAATTTTGCTGTTAAGTATCTTGTTAGAGAACAGCAAGTTATTTAAAAAGTACTGAAACACTGAACAGTTGGAAATATGCATTCAAAAGATTAGAGAAGGTCAAATTAAGTTCACCTGTAAAGGTTATAGTGTGGCGGAACCCCCACAACAGACTGGGACAAACAACGCTCGGCTAGAGCAAGTAACAGAACAGTGAAATGTGTGTATTAATGTCTACAGGCAGCCCCGCTCCTTCTGGCTTTTTCCGGCTCAGTACTGTGATGTTAATGCGCCATTCATGCATTGTGTTCATGCTTCCTGTCCTTACTGTGTCTCTCAAATGCAAATGCCCATACCTACTGCTGTGAATGCCTTTCATGCATTGTCTGTAACTGGGTATAAATACCGCATGTATTCTGCAACTCACTCTCTCTTTGCCACTGCTCATCTGACTACTGCTGCTGAGAGCCTGAGGACACACACCAGCCCGCCTGCACAAGGGCTGGGGTGGAGTTCCTATGATGGCGGTATGATTTAATAAAACCTACTTAAAACCTCACTCCGCTGCCTTTATTTTATCATCCGCCTCAATAGTGCATTTTAGGTGCATCCTGAAATTTCAACCGAAAGTCGAATATCCCTAACTTTTTGTATATCACGATATACGTATATTTTCTGTAAATTCTACAGTTTAGACAATCACACAAAAAGGACCATCCTTTTTTTTTTTTTTTTACTTTACATGTACCGTTTTCCCTCATAATTTTGCAGTGTTGTTATAAAATAGTTTTTTAATGTGCAATTGAGATGATTCCCATAAATTTCAGGTTTTCTTCTAAATCGTATTTGAATAAAAAGTAAACGCCAATAAGTTAACTATTTCCTGAGCCAGAGGAGAATAGCCCCCCCTCCCCCCCCCAAAAAAGAAAAAGAAAAACCAGATACAAAAATGCCTGAAAATGAGAAAATTACCCATGGCTGTCACCTACAGATATATATTAGCTGGTCGTTTAAATCAGTGACAATTTAAGTGTAGATCCACAGCCTGATGACTGCCATTCTGGCCTGATTTAACCGGTTTGCTTCTTAGTAAAAATATTTCAGATTGGTCATGATCTGAAAATCAAAGACACAAAAGGAAATGTAATAAAATACATGTGATGACTTTAACTTTATTCATTATCACTACGTGACTAATTAAAATGATTAGAAATCAAATAAATTACACGAAGAGCCAACTTGCTCTTCTGATCCGCTTTATTTATTTTGCGTTTATGTGCCACCATCATGTACTTTTGCAGATTTAATACATTTTTTTCAGACAAAACTAAGAAACTCAACAGTAATTTAAACCAAAGAAACAATGGCCTGCTACATGTTTCCAGTTAGCACAACTTAGCATCGTCATTTAGCATTTTATAGTTTGACATGGTGTTAATGTTACTTACCTCCTATTAAAACGAGATTAGTGAACTATCCTCTCTGATGCAGAAAAACAGTCCCACATCCCTGGCAAACAGAAGTAGCAGCTATCTGGACCGGTAGTTTGGCGTTAGCATTAGCATCCACCAGACTGAAGCTTAGCTACCTACGACACACCTGTTCCGCTGTGCACACCGCAGAGACAGGGCGCTGACAAGTAGTGGTGAGGAGCTTTACTGAATTAACAGGAGTATGTGCATTTCAAATAACAATCTAAATGATAGAGTATTGAATAGACTTTTTATATCATCATATTGCACAGCCCTAGTAACATTTATTAATAATTATTATTAGTAAAGCCAGTCTAGCCAACAATCAGTCAAACTTGTTTCCAGTGAGAGTTGGACTCCACCAGGGCTGCCCTTTGTCACGATCCTGTTCATAATTTTTATGGACAGGATATCTAGGCGCAGCCAAGGAACAGAGGGTTGTTTTTTTTTTTTTTGACTTATCTTGTACCCGTAGGTAGATTTGTTCTGCAGTCCGGTGACAAGCCACCAGCTGCCGGTCGCTGCGTGCGCAAGCACCCCTTAACTCCCTAACCTGCATGTTTTTAGCATGTGGGAGGAAACCGGAGAAATCCCGGAGTAAACCCACGCAAACACGGGGAGAACATGCAAACTCCACACAGATCACTGTTGGCCGGGGGCAGGGATCGAACCCACAATCTCACGATCCCCGCGATCCCCCGGCCGAGGGTAAACTGTGCTGCCGCGGTGCTAACCACTGCGCCACCGTGCAGCCCATGCAGGTTATCATGTTTGGTGACCACAGAATCTCGTCTCTGCTGTTTGCAGATGTTGTCCTGTTAGCTTCATTGAGCAATGACCTACAGGTCTTACTGGGACAGTTTGCTACCGAGTGTGAAGCAGCTGGGATGAGAATCAGCGCCTCCAAGTCTGAGTCCATGGTCTTCAGCCAGAAAAGGGTGGATTGTCCTCTCTAGAACGGGGACGAGCTCCGACCCCAAGTGGAGAAGTTCACGTATCTCGGGGTTTTATTCACAAGTGAGGGGAGAATGGAGCTGGAGATTTGACAGACGGATCGGAGCAGGATCTTCAGTGATGCAGATGTTGTACCGGTCTGTTGTGGTGAAGAGGGAGGGAGCTGAGCTTGAAGGTAAAGCTCTTGATTTATCACTCAATCTATGCAATGGGGGTGGGGAATTTTCGTTTTCATCACGGACTTATTAGGCATTAATGTGTTTATTTTTAGGGGAATAAATGAATGAACAAGGAGTGTGCAGCGTTTTACTTTTCACCAACTCCCCAGAGAGACAGGAGATGACTCCACATCTGCGTTGGCGTTTCCAGCCCAGCAAGCTCCCCGACAGCCACCCGCCATCCCCCGGTAGAGGCTGCTGAGAGTAGGCTCGCTTATGGTGGGGGCCAGAGGTGGACGGGAAGCCACGCCAGATCGCCTCCTTCCCTCCTACCCAGGACGGATAGAGGGAGACCCTCGGTTGGCGAAAGCAACAGGAGAGGGAGCACTCAATCTCTCCACAGCTGGGAGCAACTTCCACACCATCTTTAATGAAAGTTTGTGAAAATTTGCATGAGCATCATCCTCTTTTCTTCATGTCTGTGTTGCATCCATGCGCACATTAAACAATTTAGCTGATTTTTTCAGCCCATTCTTCACTGTTTGTTCTTTTTAACAAAACTAACTGGACATCAACTGTGATTGATGTCTTCCTTATTACCAAGCAGCATTACTATCACGTGCATTTTGGCTCACAAGCACGGGCTTTGGTCAGCACAAAACCCATCCTAACCTGTCATGATCACAATTCACTTTAGATAATGCGCCTCTCTGCATTAAAGGGATGGGAAGGAGCGCTTTGGACTGGATTATCCAAAACACACCTCTGAATGATTAGACTGGCCTCTCTGGTCATGCGTCGGCGGAAAGTTTGTTTTTACGCCGTTGTGATAAGGAAATGAACTTGGAAATGCCGATAAACGCCTTTTGCATCAGTGACAACTGATCAACTGACCCCATCGTTGTAATACGGCCCTATGTCTCCCGGCTGTCCTGGAAACGGCTTGGTATCCTCTCCGAAGAGCTGGAGCAGGTGTCTGGGGAGAGGGAAGTCTGGGATTATCTGCTTGTACTGCTGCCTCCGTGACCCGGACCTCCGGAAAAGCGGTAAAAAAATGGATGGATGGATGGATATTATTAATAAAGTACCACCATACTGTGTCTGTGAATAGATGCAGCATTGCCACCACAAAGTAATACACAATACATCAATCCCGCCCCCACCCCTAGTTATTTGTGCGGATATGACCCATTTGTTGTCATCAGTTTACAATGTTTATGTTAAGTATGAATAAATGCAGTATTTTTGATGTGACTGGAATCATTGTGTATCTTTTGCAGCACAACTGCACCATTTCAATGTAATCTGAGTAGTTTGATGATAGATATTCTTAGAGTAATGCTTGTGCGTGTTGAATGGTAATGTTTTTAAATCATTTATGTCGCTACCACAAAATTTAAGTCCACATCACCCATCCCTATTTGAAAATATTTCGTAACAGATGTGAAACGTGTGTTGCAGTCTCACCTTGAAATAATTAGGTTATTCCAGTATCCTTTGTAATCCACGTTAATATCTGTTTAGCAAACGTAAAATCCAGATTTCCAAACGGATTTTCACAGCCTTCTCCAGCTCCACAGATATCCAGGTATCCAGTTCATAGAAAATTCCATGAAGAAGCAAGAGTGAACTAAGGCTTTAAAAGGGTCCCCTGAATGTGGAAAAAAGGGGGATAGTTTCCTGAAGGCCTCAAAGAAAAACCCACACAAAGTGAAGTAGGGGGCAGTATTCCAAGTTTGGCTGGCTCACTCAACGTTAGCGAGCTAGCATTAAGTAAGCTGGTGAAAAAAGCGTTTCTGGCTTTAAAATCCAAGTGTCTGTATTTGCATCCCAAAAAATGCCCTTCATAAAAGTTCAACTCGATGAAAATAACTGTCTGTAACTAGTCAACACGAAAGAGAGTTAAGCAAGTGACAATTAGCATTAGCTAATTTGAGGCAGAATTCTTTGGCTTGAAGTCGTTTTATTAAAGTCGACAGCAAGCCAACGTTAGCCACTAGTCAGCTAGGTTGCTAACGCTTGCTATATTAAAAGACTTATTCAGTTAAAATAACGCGTTTTAGTCATTTAAAAGTACCTTTAAATCTGAATAAGTGTCCAACATGATTAAACCATTAGCAATGTATTACACTGTCTAAACCATAAAAACCCAGAAGACTTTCCCCCAAAGCTTTGATAATAAAAATGATTAATCCACCAAGTAGCGTTAGCCTCACAGCTAACGTTAGCTTCCCGTCTGTTCGTAGGAGTCGCGTCACCACATCACGGAGACAACTGGAAAACTTTCAGCCAACCCTGGACGTTAGCGACGTTTCGGGAAATCCAAAGCGCAAGTAAAACCGTATATTCCCCTCGTTTCCGTCCACTTCCCCTTGTCTTCTCTGTGTATTCCCACCACAGGGTCCGTCGGTCCCGTCCTTCCCTGTCGCCTGTGCTGCCAGCTCCGGCAGTCGGGACAGCCAATGGAGGGCTGTGTGTGGCTAGCTCTTTTCATTAGCCTGCTGGATTACCGAGGCGCTTCACGGGATGGCAACAAGAGGAAAAGGAACAGCAGCGATGGGAACTGCAGGCACGCTACAAACAAGTGTCACAATGAGAAATGTCGGGGTTTTTTTTGCATTTACAACATTGACTTTACATTGTTTTCCCCATGTCACTGGCTGCAGTGCTAAGGATGTCACATGACTTGGCTAAAAGAACTTTAATCAAATCAAGGAGGTTAAAAAAAACCTCCTTGATCAAATTACGTATTTCATTTTGTATTTCAGGTTGGTCTGTTTTGTTTGCTATCTTATGAACAGTAACATAAACGAAATCCATCAAACATCTATAAATATAAGATATGCATTTCTAAAGTCATAGAAATCAAACAAAATTGCAACTGGTTGAAAACCGATCAAGTTTTTCTTACTTTGTTATTATTTATTTTTATTATTCTATTAAAGGTATACAGTCTCTATCACACTCAATGTAAAGCAGTATGGTCACGTACGGTGTTTAAAGCCATTTTATCTCACTGGATCTGTGTGGTTCACTGAGTGACCGCCATTCATCTGGAACACGGAAAATAAAACGGATAGTTGCGTCACCTGCTGGTCTATATGCACAACTGCATTTTCCAAGGATTTATAGAAAGTTTTGATACCCTCAATGTACTGTATAGTTTTATGCCCATTTACACCTTTCTTGAAGGACGACTCAGGCTAATTCAGGTCCAAACAATGACTTAAATTAACCTTACCCTGGCCAGAGGCAGGTTTAATTTAAGATTAAAGGCTGTCTGCCTCATGGTGCACAGTGAAAATTGATTACCTTGGCTATATCAATGACACTGAAAGGTCAACACCACCAAGACCAGAAAGACGATTGCTCAGAGACAGGAGTATCCAGCTGAATTAATTTGAAGACATAGATTTTTGTGATCATTTCTGTATATACAAAGACAGTGCTTCTGAAATCTTTGCTTTGCTTCAAAGCTTTCATGTGATTAAGAGAACCCCAATACCTCTGTCCTTACAAGTATTTACAAGTACTTCTCACCTTGAGGTTTTTGGCATGTGGAACCTTCCATTTTGAAAGAGCAGATCTGTGTGGTGAAGTGAATCAATTGTGTGCAACAAAGTTATCTGCATTATGTATTTTATTTTGGAAAGAAAAAATGCTTCATTGCTCTAAAAAATTTTAGTTGATTTGTTATTGCATTGTAACAAAGGCTTTTATTTCACAAAGGCACATGGTTAACAGAGGCATTGTTCCAAATGTGGTATATATGACTCTTATATCCCATATCTACATATGTTAGAACAAGTGGAAATGTTTTGTGACAGCATATGTAAGGAGCTTCACACCTAGAAAGGACAGAGCATCCCCCACGCCAGGTTAAAGACAATGGACCAACCAAGACGCGGCAGTGGAGATGGACTCGACACCTTTACCCCTAAAGCGAGAGGGGGAGTTCCCATCACCTCCCAAGACAGGGAGAGGGGATGGCAGGACAATGGGGGTTAAGATAACGGGGAGATGTTACCTTTTTCAATGAGTGGCTCTTACGTCAGCTTTTTCAATGAATGGTCCTATGTGTGCTTGTATTTAACCAGCGAGCGAAGCAGAGATCTCTCTCTTGCCTTCTGCCAAGCTCTACACCTGATGAGATTTGATAGAGGAGCTATTCATTAAAGACCCTGTTTTTAATACAAAACCGCCTCGTTATTTCAGCTCCACTACACTGGTGACCCTGACGCGAGAATATGGACCTGAGGCGTTCTTCAAGCTGCTCATCCATGGTGACTCGGGCATACGCCAGCGACGACGCAGACGAGGGAACAAGCAGACAGCTGTTCCCCACGGCAGAGGGCACTGAGAGAGCTCAACCGAGCTCCAGCACCGCCGTGAGTGCCGAGGCAAGGCACTCTCACCCGGCGGGCACAACAGTGATGGTGTGCACGAACACCGTTGCTGTCAACCTGCCAGACTTCTGGCGAGAAGACCCCGCCTCTTGGTTTCAGCAAGCTGAAGCCCAGTTTGTACTGGCGGGCATCACAGCAGACGATATTAAGTTTTACCATATCGTCTCCAAACTCGACTCCGCCACTTCGAAGTGTGTGCGGAGCTTGGTCCGGCGACCACCAGCCCGGGACAAATATGAGACACTCAAAGCGACCATCGTGGCGAATTATGTCCCGTCAGCGGAGGAAAGAGCCGAGAGGATCCTGGCGGTCTACGGCCACAGAGGGAGCAATCCGAGGACCCTCATGGAGGATTTGCTACAACTCAAGGAGGAGGATAATGATAATTTCCTTTTCCAATTCATTTTCCTCAGCACGCTACCACCGCATTTAAGAGGGACACTCGCCAGTATGAAGTGCAATAATCATCAGGATTTCCGCACACTGGCCAACGAGGCTTACCGGCTCGTCAACGCCTGCAGAGAACGGACACCCACAGCGGCATCCGCAGATCTGAAAACTGGCACCCCGAGCCTTGGAGAGGCTCAACCCACGGTGACAGCGGCGCGGCCCAAGCGCAACGAGCAGAACGACGTCTGCTATTATCACCACCGCTTCGCAGAGAAAGCCCGCAAATGCGTTCCCCCCTGCAAGTTTACGATGTCGTGGAAACGCCAAAGCCGAGGGCCATTAACAGCAGCGGTTCTCGGCGAGAAGAATAAGCTGTTATATGTGACGGATGGATACACAGGCAAGCAGTTCCTCATCGACACGGGAGCTCAGCTGAGTTTCGTCATGCCCTCCCACGCAGATCGAACCATGGGCACCCGGGGCAACGGAGCAGTGGCAGCCAACGGCTCTGACATCGACACGTTCAGCGAAAAGAGCCTGCACCTCCTTATCCACGGCCGCAGCTACAGATGGACATTTGTTGTAGCAGCGGTGAGCTTTAACTTGTTAGGCGCAGATTTTCTGTGTGCACATGGGTTATTAGTGGATCTTGCAAATAGGCGCCTGGTTAATGCACTATCTTTTGCTTCTATTCCATGTTCAGCTCGAGTTTCCCCACCACCTGTGCAGGCCAACGTCACCACGGCGGGAGGTAAGCTTGAGCAACTCCTCACCCAATTTCCAGCACTCACAACCCCCAAATTCTCAGCCACTGTAGCCAAACACGGGGTTAAACACTTCATTCCAACAACGGGACCTCCCGTTTTTGCCAAAGCTCGCCGCTTAGACGCGGCCAAGCTCAACATAGCAAGGGACGAATTTGCAGCTCTTGAAAAATTAGGCATTTGCCGACGTTCAAAGAGCCCTTGGGCTTCACCACTTCACATGGTCCCGAAATCCGACGGTTCTTGGAGACCGTGCGGAGATTACCGCAGGCTAAACAACGCTACAGCGCATGACCGCTACCCCATTCCTCACATTCAGGATTTTTCATTACACTTAGCAGGTGCGCGCATTTTTTCAAAAATAGACTTAGTCCACGGTTATCACCAAGTCCCAGTCCGAGCTGAAGATATTCCTAAAACAGCGGTTATAACCCCTTTCGGCCTTTTTGAATTCCTAAGAATGCCATTCAGCCTCAAAGGCGCGGCTCAAACTTTTCAACGGATGATGGACGCTGTCCTACGCGACCTACCCTTTGTTTTTGTCTACCTCGATGACATGCTGGTAGCCAGTTCATCCGAGGAAGAACACGAACAGCACCTCACTACCGTTTTTCAGAGGCTGGAAGAGCACGGACTTATAATCAATCCAGCCAAATGCAAATTCGGCGTATCACAAATTGATTTTTTGGGACATAAGGTCTCCCCGGCAGGGGCAATTCCGCTTCCAGACAAAGTTCGTGCGATAGAAAGTTTTCCACGGCCTCAAACGGTTAAGTCGCTACAGGAATTTTTGGGGATGGTTAATTTTTACAACCGTTTCCTCCCACACGCAGCTCAGCTCATGCAACCCCTATATGACGCGCTCAGAAAAAAGAAAGCTTCCAACGCGGTCGAATGGACCCCGGAGTGCGAACGCGCTTTCGCGGAAGTAAAAAGCGCCCGAGCTAACGCCACAATGTTAGTCCACCCAGATCCCTCAGCCTGCATTGCTCTAACCACAGATGCTTCAGACCTGGCTATAGGGGCAGTTGTAGAACAACTTGTCAGTGGGGTCTGGCAACCTTTAGCATTCTTTAGCAAATCGCTAAACCCAACTGAACGCAAATACAGCACTTTTGACAGAGAGCTGCTGGCGCTTCATTTGTCCATCCGCCACTTCCAGTTTTGGTTAGAAGGGCGGAGTTTCACGGCTTTTGTGGACCATAAGCCGCTCACTTTTGCTATGGCTAAAATTTCAGAACCATGGTCAGGCAGACAACAAAGACAGCTAGCTGCGATTTCAGAGTTCACCACAGACAGTCGACACGTAGCAGGCAAACTTAACGTAGTAGCTGACTGTCTCTCTCGCGCTGTGACACCGCCAGAGCACGAGGAGACAGATTACACCGCCTCAGCAGCGGAACTCTTCACTAACGCACACACATACGCGGCACCTATCCAGGATGGGATAGATTATGCATCCATGGCGGAGGAACAAAGCAGTGATGCAGACGTGCGCGCGCTCCTGTCCGGACCAACAGGGTTAAGGCTGGAGAAAAAAGAGTTGCGTGACGGCGTGCCTCCCCTAATATGCGACGTTTCAACCGGCCGACCTCGCCCGTTAGTACCAACTGCTTGGCGCCGCCGTATTTTCGACGCAATTCACGCCCTCGCGCACCCAGGTGTGCGCGCCTCGGTCAAAATGGTTGCTGAAAAGTTTGTGTGGTCAGGCCTGCGCAAAAACGTGAGAGAATGGGCAAAAACTTGCATTCCTTGTCAACGCACCAAAATACACAGACACACAAAGGCCCCTCTGGAGCCTTTTCCAATTCCTGCTAGAAGATTCGACCACATTCACGTCGACCTCGTGGGGCCTCTACCTTCCTCCCAAGGTTTCACACACCTGTTAACAATGATAGACCGCACCACACGCTGGCCAGAGGCAGTCCCTCTAGCGTCAACCACAGCGGAGGAGGTCGCTCGCGTTTTTCTAGCAAACTGGGTGGCACGTTTCGGTGTTCCATCAGACATCACGTCAGACAGAGGGCCTCAGTTTATCTCAGAGCTCTGGTCAGCCATGTCTAACAGTTTAGGGGCAACAATTCATCGCACCACCGCTTATCACCCTCAGGCTAATGGGTTATGCGAGCGTTTTCACAGGTCCTTAAAGGCCGCCCTCAGGGCCTCACTAACGGACACAAATTGGGTTAATAAACTCCCCTGGGTTTTATTAGGGTTGCGTGCAGCACCTAAAGAGGATTTAGACGCTTCTCCTGCAGAATTAGTTTTTGCCCAGCCTATCAGACTCCCAGGAGAATTTTTACCAGAGAACCCATAACCAGCACACTTTCCCGTCCCAAGGTTTTTAGGCAGCAGCAGACCGGTTTCCCTCCACGGTCCAGCTCATCACTCTTTTCCACGAGTTTTTCTTCCTCAAACTTTGAAAAACGCTGAGTTTGTTTTTGTTAAGCATGAAGCTATTAAACCAACGCTACGCCCAGTTTATGATGGCCCGTTCAGAGTGCTGGAAAATGGTGACAAACACTTTGTGCTTGATTATGGGGACAGAAAGGAAGTGGTCAGTGTCGACAGACTCAAACCTGCCTTCTTGCTGAGAGACGAGCCTACACAGGTGGCACGAGCGCCTCGGCGTGGTAGACCCCCCAGAGGAAAAGTCTCAGCCCCCAGGCAGGGAACAAATAATCTCTTTCCTTCCCACAATGCAGATTCACCACGAGAAGGTCCCAGCGGGACACCTAAGCCAACCTACAGCAGTTTTGGGAGAAGGATAAAGCCCAAACAGCACAAGGACTGATACCAACCACCCCGCAATTATTCACTAATTGTGCTGCAACAGTTTAAGGCTACTTATGATTTCACTATGCTGTTATGTTTACCACTGAACTTTCTTAGGAGCATGGCTGCTAGAAAACTTCTCCGGTAGCAACAGTTGTAACACGTAGTATTTCATAGTTGTTTATCTTAGACTGTAATTCTTTCTGTGTCCTTTCCTAGTGTTTGGGGGGCCTGTGGTATATATGACTCTTATATCCCATATCTACATATGTTAGAACAAGTGGAAATGTTTTGTGACAGCATATGTAAGGAGCTTCACACCTAGAAAGGACAGAGCATCCCCCACGCCAGGTTAAAGACAATGGACCTACCAAGACGCGGCAGTGGAGATGGACTCGACACCTTTACCCCTAAAGCGAGAGGGGGAGTTCCCATCACCTCCCAAGACAGGGAGAGGGGATGGCAGGACAATGGGGGTTAAGATAACGGGGAGATGTTACCTTTTTCAATGAGTGGCTCTTACGTCAGCTTTTTCAATGAATGGTCCTATGTGTGCTTGTATTTAACCAGCAAGCGAAGCAGAGATCTCTCTCTTGCCTTCTGCCAAGCTCTACACCTGATGAGATTTGATAGAGGAGCTATTCATTAAAGACCCTGTTTTTTGTTTTTTTTGTTTTTTTTTTTTATTTAAGTTTTTGTAAAGGGTATACAGGTCGTTACAGCAATGCAGTGTTTACATTTTCATCACATGTTCCCTTATTTTCTGATATCTGACAACATTGGAAGATTAATTCTTACAACACCCCTCTTTTTTTTTTTTTTAAAGTGAAAGAAAAAGTGAAATTAAAGAGAAAAAAAACCAAACAAATAACAAAAAACAAACAAACAAACCAGTAAAAAACAAACAAAAAGAAAAAGCAAGTAAATAAAGATAAAAGAGCATCTGAGTAGCGTTGGAACAAAGAGCGGAACCATTATTGAAATGGTATTTGTCAAAGATTAGATCTAATGGAAGACACATATGCGGTCCAGGGTTGCCAAAAGTTCATGAACACATCCATGTCCTGTCTCAGTGCGAATGTCAACTTTTCCATCGAGTAAATGTCTTGGATCACGTTAGTCCAATCTTCAGGTGTAGGACAGTCCTTCAACATCCATTTTTTAGTTAGAGCTTTTTTGCTTGCCAATATTAAAACATTGAATAAGTATTTTTCTCCTTGTCTTTCCAGTGAGTCCGGTAGTAAACCCAAATACAAAGTTACAAAAGAAAAGGGAACTGTTATTTTGAATATTTTCCCCAATATTGTCTGTACCTTGGTCCAATATTGGTGGATAACTGGGCATGACCAAAACACATGAAAATGATTTGCAGTCTTTTCACCACACAAGCGCCAACAGTTCAATCCCTTATGGGTAAATTTGTTTTGTGCAGGTGTTCTGAAAAATCTTGCCAAGTTTTTCCATCCAAATTCTCTCCACTGCAGGGATGAGGTACTTTTCCATTGCTGTTTATTTAGCTTTTCCCATATTTCCAGTTGTAAAGTGAAATTCCCCTCTTTTTCCCATCTCTCTTTTATATAAGATGTGTTGTCTCCTTTTAAGTCTTGAAGACCTTGGTATATTTTAGAAATGTATCTGATCCCTGGGATCCCTTTATATGCCATTAAGAAGACCATCAGAACACCTGACTGGGCCCTTTCCAAAACCTCCTTTTTAAGTATATTGTTTATGTGGTGTCTAAGCTGGAAGAACCTGTAAAGGTCTTGATTTATTAGGCCTTGTTTTTTCAAATCTTCAAAACTTCTTAAGATTTGCCCTTTAAAAAAATCGTAATATTTTATCAGCCCTTTCTCCTTCCACTTTTTAAATCTGGTGTCTGTTTTATTAGGAGTAAAGTCCTGATCATAGGCGATCCATTGCAGAAGTCGATAGGGCTCTTTAGTTTGATTCTCTCTGACTATCTTAAACCAAATTTTTAGCGGGGTCTCTATCCACGGGTTAGTGTTATTCAAAAGCTTAGGTAAGACATTGTTCCCTATTATCGCCTGTAGGGGGATGTCACTTGTTATTTGGCATTCGATCTCCTTCCATTGTGCAGTGTAGACTGGGTTACATATCTCTACTAAAGTTTTAATTTGTGCGGCTTTAAAGTAGTCCCTGATATTTGGCAGCGCGAGCCCACCTTTGTCTTTGTTTAGCTGTAGGGTTCTATATCTGATTCTAGGTCTCTTGCCCTGCCATATGAATCTTGAGATCCTTCTGTCCAGCTCCTGCCATGTTTTTTTGGGAGGTTCTACCGGTATTGTTTGGAAAAGGTATAGAAGACGTGGAAGTATATTCATTTTGACTGCTTCAATTCTTTGTGCAGTACCCAAGAATGGTATCATATTCCATCTTGCTAGGTCAGATTTTATTTTTGTCACCAGTGGATCATAGTTTAGTGATATAATTTTGTTGAGTTGTTTCGGGATATTGACCCCCAGATATTTCATAGATTCCGACTCCCAGTTAGTTTTGAGTTTGCTTAGTGAATAATGATTTGGGTCATAGTTGAATGTTAAAACTTGGGTTTTATGCATATTTAATTTGTACCCCGATAAATCTCCATACTCTGAAAAAACTGAGGTTAGTTCTGGTAAAGAAGTGTCCGGCTGCCCTAGGTATATTAAAATGTCATCAGCAAAGAGTGCTATTTTATGTTCCTTCTGACCAAGTGTAATACCTTGAATTTTTTGGTTTTGTCTTATCCATTGGCTCAGAGGTTCTATGAAGATTGCAAAGAGCAGTGGAGACAGGGGGCAGCCCTGACGACATCCTCTTTCCAGTTCAAAAGATGATGATAAATTACCGTTAATCCTTATTTTAGCTGTTGGTTTTTTATATAATGCCTGTATAGTTCTAATGAAGTTGTTATGAAAATTGAAACTGGATAAGATTCTATATAGAAAAGACCAGTCAACCGAATCGAATGCTTTTTCAGCATCTAATCCCAATATGACTGCATTTAAGTTATATTTTTTTATATGATGAATTATGTGTAAAGTGCGTCGAATGTTGTCTTGTGTCTGTCTTTGTCTTATAAAACCTGTTTGGTCTAAATGAATTAGGTCTGTCAGTATATTTTCTAACCTTTTGGCAAGGATAATGGTAAAAAGCTTATAGTCCTGATTTAGTACACTGATTGGTCTGTAGTTGGAGCACTCTAGTTTATCCTTTTCAGGTTTAGGTATAACTGCAATGACCCCTTCTCTCCAGGAGGGGGGGATTTCCCCTGTGTGGAGGACATAATTAAATGTTTTCAGGAGGAGAGGAGATAGTTGCTGTTTAAAGGTTTTGTACCACTCTGCTGTATAGCCATCAGCTCCTGGGGATTTGTTAGCTTTAAGTTTCATAATTGCTTTTTCCAATTCTTTAGGATGTATTTCTGACAGTAGTGTTTTATTTTGTGACTCCGTAAGTTGGGGAAGGTTTAATGTGTTTAGGAATGCCTCGGATGCGTTTTTATGTTTTTTGTGGGAGTATAAGTTCTTATAGTAATTCTCGAAGTTTTTAAGAATATCCTGAATTCTGAATTTTATTTCCTTTGATACTGGGTCTCTGATTTTGTAGATTGCTCTTTCTGTTTGATGTTTCCTCAATTTATAGGCTAGCAATTTTGCCGATTTACTGCCTGCTTCATAGTATTTTTGTTTCAGAAATGTAAGTTTCTTCTGGATTTCTATTGTGTAGATCTCATTTATTTGGTTTTTAATTTCCTTAATCTTGAGCGAGTCAGTAGAATGAGTGTTGCCTTTGTGTTCTTTTTCTAGGTTCCTAAGTTCTGACTCTAATGTGGATAGTTTTTCTTGTCTTAGTTTCTTTTGGGTTGCCAGTTTTGCAATAATCTTTCCTCTTATTACAGCTTTACATGCATCCCACAGTATTAAAGGGGATACTTCTCCATTATCGTTATCTTCCAAATATCTGAGAATATCTGATTCCAATTCATCTTTCAGTGGTCCTTTCAGGACATTTGAATTTAACCTCCAAGAAAATGTATTATTTGTGTATTTTTGGATATTTAAGTCCATGTAGATCGGACTGTGGTCGGAGAGATCCATCAGTCCTATTTTACATGTTTTTACTCTTCCAATGTCTCTATTAAACATAAAAAAATAGTCAATCCTTGAGTAAGATGAATGTGGAGTTGAGTAAAATGTATAGTCTTTTACACTGGGGTTGAGTTCCCTCCACACGTCACAGATTCCCAATTCTTTTAGTAGCATCCGAGTCTTCCTGTTTTGGGTGTTATTTTGATGTGGGGAATTACCAGAAGCATCCCAGTATGGATTCAGTCTAAGATTGAAGTCCCCACCACATATCACTAAACCTTGAGCTTTAGTTATCATTAGGTCGAATACATTTTTATAAAATTTCCAGTTAGCCCCTGGGGGAGCATACACATTCAGCAGGGTGATATCTTCTCCCTCTAGCCGCCCAGTTACCAAACTGTATCTCCCTTCTTTATCTTTGTGTTCTGATTTTTTTTCAAATGTAATTTTGGTTGATATCAATGTCGCTACTCCCCTCCTCCTCCCTGATTTATATGAAGATGAAGAGATCATTTTAAACCCTTGTCTACTGAGTTTATTGTGTTCCACGTCTGTTAGGTGGGTTTCTTGTAAAAGTATTATTCCTGCTTTGTCTTTTTTCATTTTGCCTAGAATCTTGGATCTTTTAACTGGATTCAGGATTCCTTTTACATTATATGAAATTATTTTGGTTACACCCTGTTTCTCCATTGTGTTGTTTTGTTTAGTATAACTGTGTGGTGGCCCTCTTTTGTGCTACTCAGAAACTGAAAGAACATTAAAAACAAGAAAAACATTAAGAACATAGTGTAAAAAACTTTAAAACAAAAAGCTGTCATAAGAACTTCCTGAGCTGAGGTCTTTTTAAAGACCCTGTAAGAGCCTTGATGGAGTGAAGGCTCTGAGGGAAATTCCTCAAACTCTGTTACGTGTTGAGGGCCCTCTCTTACCACTGAAAGTAGTCCCATGCTTTTAACGTGAGTTTCAGAACCCAATCCAAACTTGTAATGATTTTTTTTTTTTTTCCTTTTATGCCTAAACCCTGTGAAATTGTGTGCACCCTCCCACCCCCATCACATCATTCACGCAAAAACAGTATTTGTTAGTATGAGGAGAACATGTGGATTATTGTCACATTTCTATTTTAACAAGTTTTTTTTTTTTTTTTTATTACAAAGACTTATTTGTTTCAAATAATATGATTGTTCCATGAAATGTTTTACCACATGCTGAATATGCATCTCCTTTAATGTTTGTTACCTTGTATGAGGGGGGTTGGATGTGCGGATTGATTCAAGAGAAAAAAAAAAAAAAGGTCGCTATTCCAACCTGAAAACGGATAGTTTATCCGCGACGCTCTGGTGCTGGGTTTCCCGCTGCTGGTCCGTGGATTTTGAAGGTCTTTGTGTTGTCCATGTTTGCGTTTTGATCTTCTCACTCGGGTCTGCTGGGGGTTTAAATACCGTTACCGGGAGGCCTCTTTTCGCCATGTCAGCTGTTGCTTCTTCCGCCGAATTATAGAGACACGTTTCATCGCCGTAGAAGACCCTTAACTTCGCAGGAAATGGTGTCTGAAAGCGCAATTTCTTCTCTCTTAACACCTTTTTCGCGTCATTGTATTCCCTGCGCTTTTTAAGGACCTCCGGGGCGTAATCGTGTTCCACGTAGACTTTTCTCTCCTGGTGCATAAATCCTTTTTTCTGCCAGGCCAGTCTTACAACCTCTTGTTTTATTTTGAAATTGGAAAATCTTACCAACACCGAACGTGGGGGCGCTTCCGCCGCCGGCCTAGCGGCTAATGAACGATGTGCCTTTTCTATCTTCAAGTTGGTGGTTTGTGGAATATCCAATTTCTCTCTTAGTAAGGATTCCACGCATTCTGCCATTGAGTTAAAACCATTTTCGGTTCCTTCTATCAGACCATGAATTCTTATGTTGTCTCTTCTTTGTTTTCCTTCTTGGTCGGTTAGCTTAGCCTCTATAGCTGCTTGTCTTTTGCGTAGGTCTAGCACAGAATCTTCGAGCACTTTTATTCGATCCTCTGTTTCCAAGATTCGGTTCTCGGCCTGGTCCACTCTGCTGTTTGTCCTTTTCAATTCTTCTCTGAATTCCCGAAATTCGGCCGTAACATCTCGGCGAAATCGTCGTAGCTCCTCAAATAGTGATTTCAGGCTAACCCTTTTGTTAGCTATCACCAGTTCCTCGTCTTCTGAACGGAGATCTTCCAGTTCGGATTCTCCGGCCGATACGTGTCCTGGCCTGGAGAATTTCAGTTTCTTCTGTTTTCCTTTAGACATGATGATTTTGTCTTTTGATTTTCACTCCTCCAAAAATCCGTTAAGTTTGATTTTCAAGGTGTTATCCTGGATTGGGTCTGAGAACTTCAGTGTCAAGCTGCAGTCGCCATGGCGTCCAGACCGGAAGTCTCAAGACCCTGTTTTTAATACAAAACCGCCTCGTTATTTCAGCTCCACTACACAAAGAACATTAGCGTATCGCTCCTGCTGTTGCTGCTTCATGTCTCTCCCTTTCTTTGATAGTCAACTCAGCATGAAGGATTTTCATCTTGAGTTCAGGTTCTGCTTTACATTTACACTCATTGTAATTCTATAGCAAGTTTCTCATGAATGGTCAGCCTTTTCCTTCTTGTCCTTCTTCTGGGCTGGCGATACTGGCTGCTGCTGCTGTTACTGGTGCAGTGGGCTGATCTTGTGGACTCTACTCTAGTTTCTACAACAAGTTCAAGCTGAGGTCACCCTTTTCAAGAAAAGAATTCCAGTATTAGACATAAGAGTTTAAGACTTGAGACTGTGACATCAGAGTGAAAAAGATCATACTATTCACCAGGCAGGATAGCTCATGCTAAATTAATGAGTCCTATACCAAATCAGAATTGGAGTGTTTCTCCACATGGACATTCCTGATGGTCATCATCTGGGATACTTTCCAAGGGTTTCAATCATCCAAGTCAATAAGTCTCCCGGGTCATCTGTCTCTGGTCTTGCTTCCTATAAGCAACTGCAGGCTTTTTTCCAACTGTATTTTAATGTTTTTCCACAAGACCTTTGAAAGGCAATATAGGAATTATAACAGTTGTGTCACATGAGAAAACACACACTTCAAAGTGAGTGATTAATGCAATCAGGCCACCATAAATAATATAAATAAGTCTTACCTTAAGTTGTTGGAGGGTCTAGTTGGTTATTTTTTTATTTGAGTTATATTCATTCACAATTGGAGTCTGTGCTTTCCTAATTTTGGTTTATGTGGTTGGTACTTTGAAATAATTTCCTCTCTTTCACTAAAGCTTTTAGAATGCTTTCTTTTTCCTTTCTACCTTCTAGGTCAGGGGTGAAATTTCGGTTATATGTGCGCATGCACACGTGCGCGCGCGCGCACACACACACACACACACACACACACACACACACACCTAAAGCTTATATGGAAATATTCCACCCCAGGTTTTCAGAGTATCCTTCCCTTTACATCATGTTCTCATTGTTAACCAGATCCAGTTTCTAGTCTGTGTTGTAAGGTGAGTATTGCATGCAAGCCCGGACCCTAGAACGCTTAAGTAGAAGCCTTCTAGGAAGTGACAAAACTTGTAGTACCACCTAGTGCCAGTAGATGCGGCTCCAAAACATTAGCTCTAGCATTAACCATAATAATAATCCATCCATCCATCCATCTTCTACCGCTTTTCCGGAGGTCCGGGTCGCGGAGGCAGCAGTTCAAGCAGAGAAGCCCAGACTTCCCTCTCCCCAGCCACCTGCTCCAGCTCTTCAGAGGGGATACCAAGGCGTTCCCAGACTAGCTGGGAGACATAGTCTCTCCACCGAGTCCTGGGTCTGCCCCGGGGTCTCCTCCCAGTGGGACGTGCCTGAAACACCTCAAGTGGGAGGCGTCCAGGAGGCATCCTAATCAGATGCCCATACCACCTCAACTGACTCCTTTCAATGTGGAGGAGCAGCGGTTCTACTCTGAGCCTCTCCCGGATGACTGAGCTCCTCACCCTATCTCTGAGGGTGAGTCCAGCAATCCTACGGAGAAAGCTCATTTCAGCCGCTTGTATCCGCGATCTCGTTCTTTCGGTCATTACCCAAAGCTCGTGACCATAGGTGAGAGTAGGAACGTAGATTGACTGGTAAATCGACAGCTTTGCCTTAGAACTAAGCTCCCTCTTCACCACAACAGACCGGTACAACGTCCGCATCACTGCAGATGCTGCTCCAATCCGTCTGTCGATCTCTCGCTCCATTTTCCCCTCACTCGTGAACAAGACCCCAAGATACTTAAACTCCTCCACTTGGGGCAGGAGCCTGTCCCCAACCCGGAGAGGACAATCCACCTTTTTCCGGCTGAGGACCATGGACTCGGACTTGGAGGTGCTGATTCTCATCCCAGCCGCTTCACACTCAGCGGCAAACCGTCCCAGCAAGAGCTGTAGGTCATTGCTGGATGAAGCCAACAGGACAACATCATCTGCAAACAACAGAGATGAGATCCTGTGGTCACCAAGCATGACACCCTCCATTCCCTGGCTGCGCCTAGAAATCCTGTCCATAAAATTTATGAACAGGACCGGTGACAAAGGGCAGCCCTGGCGGAGTCCAACTCTCACTGGGAATGACTCCGACCGAGTGTTGGCAATGCGAACTAAACTCTCACAACGGTCGTACAGAGACCGAATAGCTCGTAACAACAAGCCCGATACCCCATACTCCCGAAGCACCCCCCACAAAAATCCACGAGGGACGCGGTCAAATGCCTTCTCCAAGTCCACAAAACACATGTAAACTGGTTGGGCAAACTCCCACGAACCCTCAAGAATTCTCGAGAGGGTAAAGAGCTGGTCCGATGTGCCACGGCCAGGACGAAAACCACATTGCTCCTCCTGAATCCGAGGTTCGACCAACGGCCGGACTCTCCTCTCCAGTACCTTGGCATAGACCTTCCCAGGGAGGCTGAGGAGTGTGATCCCTCTAAAGTTGGAGCACACCCTCCGGTCCCCTTTTTTGAAGAGAGGAACCACCACCCCGGTTTGCCATGCCAAAGGCACTGCCCCCGACCTCCACGCAATGTTGCAGAGGCGTGTCAACCATGACAACCCAACAACATCCAGGGCCTTGAGGTACTCGGGGCGAATCTCGTCCACCCCCGGGGCCCGGCCACCAAGGAGATTTTTAACCACCTTGGCGACCTCAGCCCCTGTGATAGGCGAGTCATCCCCCTCGTCCCCAAACCCTGCTTCCTCTGTGGAAGGCGTATCAGTGGGATTGAGGAGATCCTCGAAGTATTCCTTCCACCGCCCGACGATATCCCCAGTTGAAGTCAACAGTGTCCCATCCGCACCATACACAGTGTGGACGGGGAGCTGCTTTCCCCTCCTGAGCCGCCGAACAGTTTGCCAGAATCTCTTTGAAGCCGACCGAAAGTCTTGTTCCATGGCCTCACCGAACTCCTCCCATACCCGGGTTTTTGCTTCAGCAACCACCCGAGCTGCACTCCGCTTGGCCTGCCGGTACACCTCAGCTGCTTCGGGAGTCCCACAAGCCAACCAAGCTTGATAGGACTCCTTCTTCAGCTTAATGGCCCCCCTCACCACTGGTGTCCACCACTTGGTTCGGGGGTTGCCACCACGAGATGCACCGACCACCTTGCGGCCGCAGCTCTGGGCTGCCGCTTCAACAACAGAGGTGGAGAACATGGCCCATTCAGACTCCATGTCTCCAGACTCCCTCGGAATGTGGTTGAAGTTCTTCCGGAGGTGGGAGTTGAAGACCTCCCGGACAGGTATAATATATAATATAATATATATATATATATATATATATATATATATATAATATAATATAATCACAGTGATGCATGCTATGACTGCACACTGTTATGCTGAGTCTTCAAACAACTTCATAAAAGTATTAAGTTACGTCATGCTTATGTTTACATTATCCGACCAGGGGCTCACCTGAAAATGTTGTCTCAAGCCTCCAAAAGTTCACAAGATGAGGGGTGTTTACCTTGCTAGTTTGTCCGCAACAGGAAACCGTGGGTAAATAACAACATCCCGATTCAGCTGAAGGGCTTCCACTCTTCCTGAGTCTCCAGGTGAGTGAGTCAAATTTTCGACCTAGTTTACTCTGCAGTGGTGATACCTTTACTCCGGTCACAACAGAATCTCAAAGCTAGCAGCTAGCTAGCTAGCCTCAGACACGAACTCGCGACTGCGCAAATTCGTGCATACTCGCGTCTTCCCATTCACTTTGTATGGATTCGCACCACCCGTTCACGTTTGGTGTGAACGCACCTTTAGAGTAGTGAGCACAGGTGTCATGACTGAAATAAATAATCAGCTCATGTGCGCGATGCAGCAACAAAAGGGACAATCAAACAACAATACACGTTTGAGGTTCTTTATTAAATAGCAATCTCGTGATCATGAGGAGGGTTGCCGTCTCCAAGGCTGAGGGGAGTTTAGGGAGGGCCACCAGATGCACAGGCTTGGAGAAGCAGTCCACGATGGTGAGGATGACCGTCTTTCTGTGGGAGGGAGGAAGTCCGGTCACGAAATCCAGTACGATGTGGGACCACGGGCGACCAGGGATGGGCAGAGGATGGAGAAGTCTCGCCGGGAGGGGGGGAGTCTGACTTGCCCTGGACACAGGTCTGACAGGCCTGCACATACTCCTGCACGTCCCACCGCAGCGTGGGCCACCAGAACACCCGCCGAATGAGGTTCGTGGTGTGGGTGATCCCAGGGTGACAGGCGAAGCAGCTGGTGTGACCCCACTGGATGACATCACTGCGGAGGGCAGCGGGGATGTACAGGCGGTTCCAGGGGCACCCTGCTGGCACAGGCTCCTGGGACTGGGCCTGACGGCCCCTCCGCTCAGTGTCCCACATAAGGGCACCGAGGACGCATGAAGAGGGAAGAATGGGTATGGGGTGGGAAGGGGGCGCCATCTCTTCTGAATCAAACTGGCACGATGGTGTGTCCGGTTTGGTGTTCCGAGAGCCAGGCCAGCAGGTGATGGTGAAGTTGAACCGCTGAAAAAATAGGGCCCAACGAGCCTGCCTGGCGTTGAGTCAGCGGGCCGACCGCAAGTACTCTAGGTTCTTGTGCCCAGTTCACACGACGATGGGGTGAATAGCCCCCTGAAGTCAATGCCTCCATTCCTCCAGTGCCAACTTAATGGCGAGCAGCATTCTGTCCCCTACGTTGTAATTCCTCTCGGCCGGCATAAGCCGACAAGAGAAATACGGGCACAGGTGGAGCTTTTGGTTGGAGGATGTGCGCTGCGAGAGGACAGCGCCCACCCCCAAATCAGATGCATCCAATTTGAGGATGAACTGGAGCTGCGTGTCAACCTGAGCCAAGATAAGTGTATTAGTGAACAGGCCCTTTAATTTGGAAAAGGCCTGTTCAGCTGCCTCAGTCCACCAAAAGGGGACCTTCACGGAGGTTAGCTGTGTCAAGGGCAGTGCCACCCCACTATAGTTCCGAATGAACCGGTGATAAAAGTTCGCAAACCCGAGGAAGCGTTGAGGCTCCCTACGAGAGTAGGGAGTTGGCCAGTCGAGCACTGCCCTCACCTTGGCCAGGTCGGCAATCAGTCTCCCTTCAGCCACTATGAAGCCCAAGAAGGTGTGGAATTGGTGGAGAACTCACACTTCTCGGCCTTAACATAGAGCTGGTTCTCCAAGAGCCGTTGTACGACTGCTCTTACATGGGCTTCATGTTCCTCTGGTGAGCGGGAGAAAATCAAAACATCATCCAAATAGACGAACACAAATTGATAAAGCATATCGCGGAGGATGTGGCTAATCAGCCGTTGGAAGACAGCGGGGGTGTTGGTGAGCCCAAACAGCATCACCAAATACTCAAACTGCCCCTGGTGGGTCTTAAACGCCGTCTTCCACTCGTCCCCCTCACGAATGCGGATCAGATAGTACGCATTGCGCAAGTCTAATTTGGTGAATGCCCGTGAGAGCTGAAGGAGTTCAAACGTGGAGTTCATCAAGGGCAGGGGATATTTGTCCTTCACTGTAATAGCATTGAGCTCCTGGTAGTCGATACACGGGCGCAGTGTGCCATCCTTCTTCCCCACAAAGAAGAACCCGGCCCCGAGAGGGGCTGAAGATGGCCAAATAAGGCCGGCATTCAGCGATTCCTTGATATACTTCTCCATTGCCTCCATCTCCGGACCAGAAATGCTGTAGAGCCGGCTGGACAGCAGTTTCACCCCCGTGATGAGGTCCACAGCACAGTCATAAGAGCGGTGAGGCAGAAGCGACAGCGCTCTTGACTTACTGAAGACCTCTCCAGTGTCTCCTCTGACTTAAAGACCTTGGTGTGGTGGCAACATATTTTTCCTGAGGGCGGGGGGGGGGGGCAGTAAACATACCGGGATATGTTAATTTTATGCTATTTATTTCTTTTTTAAATTTTACACAGTAACGTTGCATACGTTGCATACTTCCGCTTCGAGAGAGAGCAGACGCCTTTTCTAATCCTCTCTTTTCCCTTCTGATCCCAGCTTGCAATGTTGCGTTTTTGTCTGTGTTTAGTCGCTCTTCTTCTGCTGAATCTTAATCTAAACGGAAATTATGGATTTGGTAGCGGCTTAAACGGGCTATTGTCACTATTTTTTCAACAAGAATCGGGCCAAGGGGGAGCCCAAGAATTGGAACCTGCTGAGTGTATGATTCGACTGGAGATGCAGAAGACATCTATTGGCTACGACACAGGATTCTATTTTTGGCTCTGGAGTCTCCTGGTGTTTGTTTCAAAATTGAGGAAGGTGGGAGCTGTTCAAATGCGGATCCAGGCAAGCTCCTTCACCAATTCGACCAGTTGGGGAGGCACGAGGCGGCATGGCGAACTGAATGGAGATTCAGATGGTGGAATACATCTTGAAGTCGCTAGTGCTCTTCAGAGTATGTTAATGTTTAAGCCTACACATGGAAATTCTGAAGCACAGAATTGCTCCGGTGAGGAAATTCTATTCTCTGAGTGCTGTGCAGATTTGACCTTCTGCCCGGTATTTACATTCCTCCTGCAAGATAAGCGGTAGGAGCAGCTCTTAACCCAAGCAATCGACAGACAGCTGCTGTTTTCAGCGGATGAACTTCTCAGGGACAGTCCATGTGCCTTCATTTGCAAGCGAAGAGACAGACTCCGGACTTGTTTATAAGTCACATGACTTTAACATCTATCTACTGCCTGGAGGCGCCCTCTGCTGTTCACTAGCAACTGTCACACCTACACTACACAAATGCACACAACATTACACGAACTGACACATATATACTGACTCATATATACACTGCCTCTCTCAACTCTTGTTTGTGTGATCTATCGTCTGTTAATTGTGCATGAGGGTTTTTTTCTGTGTAGTCAAAATTTGGCTCATTGAGCTTTATATGAGCTTATACGAGCGTTATTCTGATTACTATGTTTTTTTCTCTCTCCTATTGTGTTTTCCTCCCCCTCCCTTCCCCTCTTTACCTCCACTGTATGACAGGCGCCTTGTATGGCGACGCGTCATTGGATGCGCCTAACGTGCGCGTCCAATGTCAAGTCAAATTCCTCGTATGTTTACTTGTAAATATACTTGGCAATAAAGCTGATTCTGACTTCTGACTTCTGATATGGAACTTACCATTTGAAGTACTGTACAACCGAGGCTTGAATATTGGGCCAGTTGGAGTCCCACCCAGACATCCTGTGTTTAGACTTTTTAGTCATGTTGTAGCGGGTTGAATTCAACCCCCACAACACAGAGACAGAACACAGAGACAGTCAGCTCGCACTCCTTGGTTTTTTCCGCTGCACTGCTGAGATGTAATGTGCCATTCATGTATTGTGATGCAATGTGCCACGCATGTATTGTGATGCAATGTGCCATGCATGTATTGTGATGTAATGTGCCATTCATGTATAGTGTTCATGCGTCCTGTCCTTACTGTGACCTAGAGACAGTTCAATATGTAGATGTGCCTTGTAACCTCTTTGTCCTGCAAGCCAGAGCAGAGGCTGCATCTGCCTATTGTTATGTAGGTCTTACAAATGCAAATGTCTCATGCCTGTTCTGCAGTCCCTTTGATCAGACCAACTGCTGTGAATCTGCTTTGATGTATTGTTTGAGTTTGGTATAAATACTGCACAGGTTCTGTAACACACCCTCTCAATTCCACTTCTGCAACTGCTGCTGCTGGACACAGACTCTTGTGTCCTCCTTTGCTGAGAGCCGTTTGGGCTCACTCCCGGCGCGCATGCACGGCGCCGGGAGCGGAGCCCATGACGGCGGTATGCTAATAAACTCTACTTAAAACCTACAACATCATCGCTTATTATTTTTTTCATGCCGCTGCAGTGTAATCCTTTTCTCCTTCCTCTGCCTGAACACTTTCCTCTCCTTGGCTCCTCTCTTCTGTCTCATCTTGCCCTCTCTGAGCTCATTCTACTTCAGCTTCTCTCTCTGTCTATGGTGGTATACAAACAGGTTAGAAAATATCAAGTGTCATGTTTTGTCCTGCAGGATTTTTTTGTCATGGTTTACATAAATGACAAAAATATATGTATTTTTTGTATTTTTATTATAGTGTTTCTTTTTTCCATTGGGAGAGTAGGGAAGGGAAAGAAACACTCATAATAGTAATGTACTCATGCATACTTAAATTATATGATCAAGTGGGTATAGTAACCAGAAATTCTACTCATGTAAAAGCAGTGCTTTGAAATAAATAATTAAAAGTAGACAACCAAACATTTCTAGTTGAGTTAAGGGTACAAAGAGCAGCCACTTAAAAACTTGAGTAATGACTTCAGTCTTGAAGGTTTGAGGTTTTTCTCAAAAATTTATAACAATTTTCTCATAGTTTTCTACTTTTCTCTGTAAATCTATCTAAAGTTGAAACCATGTTCCTCAAATTTGTAATTTCCTCTTGTAAAATTGACTTTTCTTGTACATTTGAAATTTTATTATAAATTTGTGGATTATTTTATGACTAATTTTTGTCTGTTTTTTAAAATAAAATTACTGTTTTGAGTTTTTTTTTAGATAAATTTGAAACAGACTGTGGTAATTTTTTTACTTTTTCCTGATAACAATTTACATTTTTGACCATAATTTTGCAGTCAGAACAGAACAATAATTTAACTCTGATTACAAAGAAAAAAATTAATAAAATTGTATTTAATGAAATAAATTAACTTATATGACCAAGGATGCCATTATTTCTGTTATAATATTTCTTTATATTTATAGTTTTTTCAGAAATCTCCTCACCACCCAGAGAGCAGGAAAAACCTCCCTTATTTTGAAATCAAATGTTGGCACGTTTAGTTTGTCTGAAGGCTTCTGACAGATTAAAGTCATTGACTTCGTGAATTTCGGTCATCTTAACCTGCCAGGTACATAACAGGGAACTGTAGCAGACCCTAAAGACATAATTCACCGCAATATGTGTTCATATACAGAATGATCTGTTTAGGCAGTTATAGTTGTGTGCTCAGGCTTTCTCATCAGGCACCTCTCTAGGCAGCCGCTGAAGGACCTCAGTTTAGAGTGAAAAGAGAGCTATTTTTAGCTGTTGCTTTTTGTCACTGCAACTGGAAAATAAAAACGGCACGCCTGCTCGTGCGAGAAAAGAGAGAAATTGCCAGTCTCTTCATTCCTGCAATTCCTACAGAACATAACTTAATATTGTAGTGGCTGGTGAAGTATATCCTCAGCAATTCATCAGTCCCCCTTGCCTTTCCCTTCATATGAAGCCGGCTGCATATGAATTCTAACCACATCTCTTAGCTAAGCGACTCTTCCATTATTGCTCCTGTTTCCAGCAGGTTAAAACCATGATAAACGCCAGTGTTCACATACCTCTTGTGATTTTTTCTGCGTTTAAAGTACTTTAATAAACTCATGTTTCTGTTGGACAGTCACACTTAGCGAGACACTGCTTGCTGACTGACCGGAAAACTTGCATGTGCGGGGTGCTTCTAAACTCCGCGCGGATGATGGCCACGCGCATTGTTCGTGTGCGCGCTTGCAGAAAGTCATTGTTTCATATATTTTTCTTAATAAATTCATATCTCCTTGGCGCGTCGGTAAAATTTCTGGCAAGGCGACCCGCCACCAAGAAATGTTACCAGAGGAAACCCTGCTCTCCAAGATCGTGGTATGCCCGGGGAACGAGGCTGAGGTCTGGCAGCTCGACTGCTGGGAGAGAGACAGGGAGAGATGGGGAACAGTCAGCTGAATGGAGACAATTAGCCAAACAAAATGGGCTCCAGGAGGAGATGGAATTTTGCCCCCAGTTAATAATGCGGTAATGCTTCTGGAGTCATGGATAACCTAGAATCATCGGGGAAGATGAAATAGGGAGAACTAGGAACCTGAGTTCCTCCCGATGATTCCCGGAAAGGAGGATGGCAACCGGCACCGTGCGTTCGGCGACTACTGCAACCTCACGGCCAGATATGATGGTAATTCTTTGGTGATGGGGCAATTTGAATGTGGGAATACCAATGTCCTGAACAAACCGGACCGACATAAAACTGCCCTCTCCCCCTGAATCCACTAACGCCATGACCCTCCTCTCGACCCCCAGCAATTGCACGAGGGCTGGAATAGAGAAATTGCTGGGGGGAGTTAATTTGTTCCCGCCCGCAAGACCCCCCACGGTTACTGACAGGTTGCATCTTTTTGGCTGCTGGGGGCACTCGTCCCAACTGTGCTTCGCAGAACCACAGTACATGCACGTGCCAGTCCTTCTCCTTCGCCGGCGTTCATCGTTGGTTAGTTGGAACCAACTGAGGTCCATCGGCTTGGGAGGAGGACCGGCCCCCCCAGTGTCAGTCCCTGCAGCAGGCACCCGCTCTGCAGGCAGGCGAGAGGAGGCCTGTCGCTCCTTCAGGCGCTCACGGTAGCGGTTATCCAAACCCACAGCCTGATTGATAAGACCATCGAGAGTGTCGGGAACCGCATAAACCGCCAGGTCGTCACGGAGGTGGGCGTTTAATCTGTGGAGGAACGTACTGCGTAATGCAACCTCGTTCCACCCCGAGTCCGCCACTTTGACTCGAAACTCCACCGAGTACTCGGCCACGGACCAAGCGCCATGGCGGAAAGCCATAAGGTGGCTCATAATGTTCCGTTGACTCTTGGTGTGGTCGAACGCACTGGAAAAAGCGACCACAAATTGCTCAAACGTGAAATTTCGCCCTTCCAGGCTGTCTGCCATGGCCCGAGTCCAACTAAGGACTCAGTCCCGTAGCAGTAGGGTGAAAAATTGAATTTTCGCAACATCCCCACAGTACTCCCCCCGACCTGCTCCAAATACATCCGTACCTGATGGAGAAACTCCTTACACTTCCCCACCTCCCCTGCATACAAGGCAGGTGTGGGAACGGAGGTGGTACGGCGCACCGGAGGTTGAACAAGGGGACCAGGCTGAGGAGGAGGAGCCAGGGGAGCCGCACTGGCTAAATGCTGTGTGACGGTGTCCAATTGCCGCATCATGGTTTGCAGCTGCTGGGCCATCACCGTTATCTGTTGTTCAGTCACCTCTAAGCAATCCAGAGCTAATTGTCCCGCTGCTGCACCAGCTGAGCTGAGGTCACGGCTGGCTCATTGTGTCATGACTGAAATAATTAATCAGCCCACATGCGCAATGCAGCAACAAAAGGGACAATCAAACAACAATACACATTTGAGGTTCTTTTATTAAATAGCAAAATCCTCACACAGCTACAGAAACAGTCACTCACCAGAGGAAGGAGCCTGTGGAGAGAAGACAAGAGATGAGTGAGGAGGAATGGAGTAAGGGAAAATGGGCTAGCCAAATTGCCACTTACGGGAGCTCCGAGGGAGAACCGGCAGGGCCCCAGTGGGGAATAGACGAACCAGCAGGGTGAGGGATGAGCTAGTGGTGCCTGACTGGGTGGAGGTTAGCTGAGAGTGAGTGGAGATGTGGCAGGAGTGCGCACGCAGTCCCGGTGACACACCCGCACAATGGCAGCAACCTTAGGAAGGGAAAAAGCACACAGGTTAATAACTTTCTAACAAGTGTGAATCAAATACTTGCTGTCTGATCGGCAGTATACCCAGACGAGCCAGCGCTGAATCACTGAAGGATGCCTCCTTATGAATGCTGGCTGATGAGAGGGTGCAGGTGTGTCCTGTCACTCAGGTGCGCTGATGACCTGAGGAGAGAGGAAGGAAAGGAGGGGGTGCGCTCTCGCCGCTCATGACAACAGGATGCGGGGGTGGGGGGGGGATACAGAAGAAGACAAACATTTACAGTCTGAACTCTGCAGATGTATGATCAAGTTCAAGAACAAACTTTCAAAATTAGAGTTCCTATCCAGTCTTGCAACCCTTCAAAATAAGAGCGAGTGGATCGCCAAATAAAGAACTGATGGAGACACATTTAAAAAAATTATAATAAGCGACAAATTACACTTCTTCCATCCATCCATCCATCCATCCATCCATCTTCTACTGCTTTTCCGGAGGTCCAGGTCACGGAGGCAGCAGTTCAAGCAGAGAAGCCCAGACTTCCCTCTCCCCAGCCACCTGCTCCAGCTCTTCAGAGAGGATACCAAGGCGTTCCCAGACCAGCTGGGAGACATAGTCTCTCCACCGAGTCCTGGGTCTGCCCCAGGGTCTCCTCCCAGTGGGACGTGCCTGAAACACCTCAAGTGGGAGATGTCCAGGAGGCATCCTAATCAGATGCCCATACCACCTCAACTGACTCCTTTCAATGTGGAGGAGCAGTGGTTCTACTCTGAGCCTCTCCCGGATGACTGAGCTCCTCACCCTATCTCTGAGAGTGAGTCCAGCAATCCTACGGAGAAAGCGAACATAGATTGACTGGTAAATCGACAGCTTTGCTTTAGAACTAAGCTCCCTCTTCACCACAACAGACCGGTACAACGTCTGCATCACTGCAGATGCTGCTCCAATCCGTCTGTCAATCTCTCGCTCTATTTTCCCCTCACTCATGAACAAGACCCCAAGATACTTAAACTCCTTCACTTGGGGCAGGAGCCTGTCCCCAACCCAGAGAGGACAATCCACCTTTTTCTGGCTGAGGACCATGGACTCGGACTTGGAGGTGCTGATTTTCATCATCATCAAATTACACTTCTGTCACTTATTAAACCATCAAGTATTAACTATGTGTGGTAAACTGAAACATTTCTACCCATGTTTCCATATGGATAAACTTGATTACTTGATAATGTGAGTTCTGTTAAAGAAGCACTCCGGTGGCTCTCAAACACCTTCTAATAAACACCTTCAATTAAAACCTGCATTTTGTGTTTACTTGTGTTACCTTTGTCAAATATTTAAATTTGTTTGCTGATCTGAAACATTTAAGTGTGACAAACATACAAAAAATGAGACATCAGGAAGGGGGCAAACACTTTTTCACACCACTCTGTGTGTGTGTGTGTGTGTGTGTGTGTGTGTGTGTGTGTGTGTGTGTTGCCATATATATATATATATATATACTGTATATATATATGTGTGTGTGTGTGTGTGTGTGTGTGTGTGTGTGTGTGTGTGTGTGTGTGCGCGATGTGAGGACTGAAACTCTGTCTGTAGAAACTGGGTTAATCATCTCAGACTGGATGCAGAGGGTAACCAGAGAAGGACAATAGGTATGGAGATTATGGTGAGGTAGCAGGAAGAAGGAGTTGGGGGAGAAGGGACGAATGTATTGTGATGTGAGATGTCATGTTTGCACTTTTTGCCATTAACTGCGATCACAAAATTTGTTGCCGTTAATGGGGACAAGGTGTTAATGGACAATTAATGCGATAACGCCAACATCACTAATATATACACTACCGTTCAAAAGTTTGGGGTCACTTAGAAATTTCCTTATTTTTGAAAGAAAAGCACTGTTATTTTCAATGAAGATAACTTTATTGACCTTCCTTTGAGCAGGTTGAGTATCTGGAAAAAATTATTATTTCAGATATTGGATGTGCCTAACGTGCGCGCCCAATGTCAAGTCAAATTCCTTGTGTGTTTACTTGTAAATATACTTGGCAATAAAGCTGATTCTGATTCTGATTCTGATTCAGATACAAATCATTATGCTCCTCTCTCTTCTTGAAGTATGTGTTCACCACAGCCATTTCCATTCTTTTAGTAAAATCCACAACCATCTGTCCTTCCACATTTCTCTCCTTAAAACCATACCTACCCAGGACCTCCTCATTACCTCTGTTCCCTTCACCTATATGTCCATTAAAGTCCGCTCCAATCACCACTCTCTCCCCACTGGGAACACTCTGTACCACTTCATCCAACTTACTCTAGAATTCCTCTTTCTCTTCTACCTGACATCCAACTTGTGGGGCATATGCATTGACAACATTCAACATCACACCTTCAACTTCTAGCTTCAAACTCATGATTCTGTTTGACTCCCTCTTTACTTCCTGAACACCTTTCACATACTCTTCCTTCAAGATTACTCCTACTTCATTTTTCTTCCTATCAACATCATGGTAGAACAGTTTAAATCCATCTCCAATGCTCCCAGCCTTGCTTCCCTTCCACCTGGTTTCTTGAACACAAAGTATATCTACCTTTCGTCTTTCTTCTCTCCATCATGTCAGCCAACTCTCTGCCTTTACCAGTCATAGTCCCTACATTTAACGTCTCTACTCTCACCTCCACAATTCTACCTTTCCTTTTCTCTCTCTCCCTCCTAACATGCCTTCCCCCTCTCCTCTTCCTCAGTCTTCGACCAACAGTAGCCCAATTTCCACCGGCACCATGTCGGTTAACAGCACCGGTGACAGTTATTGTTAACCCAGGCCTTGACCAATCCAGTATTAAAGTCTCATTCGTCATGATCTGCATATTTGATTTGGCAAAGGTTTTACGTCGGATGCCCTTCCTGGCTCAACCCTCCCCATTTACCCGGGCTTTAAACTTTAAATTTTATTTATTTATATAGCACCTTTCATACAACAAAGTGCAGCTCAAAGTGCTTTACAGTTAAAAACAATTCCAGATAAAACACAAACAAAATAATAAAAAGACAAAGAGAGCCCCCACCCCCACCCCACTCTCATTCAAGACAAGACCCCCAACCCACCCCAGAGCCCACCTCCTCCCACCCTGTTCCACCCCACCCACAAGTAATAATAGGCATAGTTAGAACATGGCTGGGCACTGAGGGCCAGAGTGAGGTAACGCCATCATGGGGGACCGTCAGCGCCAAGAGCCGGTCTCAGCCCACAGCTGCAGAGACACTGCCACAGGGGCCACCCCGGCCCAGGCAGACATAGGAGTCCGCACCAAAACCAACAGGCTGTGACTGAGCTCCCCCATCCCACCAAGCCAGGGCCACCACCACATAACATCCCCACTGCCAGCGCCAATTACAGCTCCCAGTGCCGAGAGCCCCCCAGTGAGGAAACACTAGTGCTAAAAATAACATAAGATTAAAAAAAAACCAATAAAATACAATAGAGTACAATAAGAAGTAGAGTAAGATCATGAACAAAAATAAATAAAAAGAGAATAAAATGGTTAAAAGAATAATAAATATACCTATATATATGTGTGTGTGTGTGTGTGTGTGTGTGTGTGTGTATACAGTATATACAGTATATATATATATATATATATATATATATATATATATATATATATATATATATATATATATATATATACTGTATATATACTGTATATGTATATATGTATACTGTAATGCAAAACTGAATTAAAATAATCTACAAATATAAAGACAAATAAATAAAATAGCTAAACAAGTATATAAACATGAATGATAAAATTAGTTAAAAGCTAAACTAAAAAGGTGGGTCTTGAGCCTCCTTTTAAAAATATCAATGCTCTATGCAGCCCTGAGGTCCTCTGGCAGGCCGTTCCACAGACGTGGGCCGAAAAACTCGAACGATGCCTCACTGTGGGTTTTTGTCCTAACTTTAGGTATCATTAAAAGGCCAGTACCAGAGGACCTCAGGGTCTGTGAGGGATGGTGTTATGTCCACAAACCTGGTGATAAACGAGGCGGACGAAGATGTGGCACTGAACTCGGCTTTATTAATAATAGAGAACACACTACACATGAGGCAACACAGCGGAGTCATGCAGGGCAAGAGGAAGCCCTCATGGCGGATGCCCCTTAATATAGGATGGTGTGATGACACAATAGGAAGGCGGCGTCATCACACCGCACTTCACATTAAAACCCCACACAACATTCTCCCCCTCTTTACAAAGCATAAAAACACACTGAATCAAAACCACCCTAATTTGGAAGCACAATCACTCGAAGGCACACCAAACTAAAACAGCAAAATAAAAGCTAATCATAAAACACCTCAAAAGCACTAAAATAGGACCGGTGGTTGGACTACCATATGGCCAGCATGGCGCAGTGAGCTATTCTGCCACTGTTACTACTTCTCTTCTTTTTTTTTTTTTTAATTTGAACGAACTAAAAACAGCCGTGCTCCTAACTAAAACACAAAACAGGAACTATAAACAACACTGAGTCCTTCAGCACAGTCATTCAAGCATATGATGGGCCAGGCAGGGGGGGCCCTGGGTAGACCTGCAGCAGACATGCCCCTGGAGATGGCAGGCTCCCGGGGCGAGGACTGATCTTCAGGACGCAGGAGCCTGGATCCCAAACCACCTTCACCAACTCATGTCCAGCCTCACCACCCAAAGCGTCCTCCTGGACACACCGCATCTGGTCAACATGCCTCATCGAACCATCTGACAGCCGGAAGCACGCCTCTCTTAACTTCACCACAATCCTCAGGCGCGTCCAATGTTTCATCATCTGCTGTCTGGTCCAACTTCGCCTTGGTCTTTCGTTAACCCAAACCCAAACCCAGTCCATGACCTGAAGTGGGACCTTACTTGGCCTGACATGCTGCTGAGCATGCAGTAACTCTATGCTCTTATGTGGTCTTTCTTGCCCCGCCATCTTCTTTTGCTAGCGATGCAGTGGTCACTGTCATGACAGCAGACCCCTCACCCAACTGCAGCCGAGTACTGAAGGTGTCCGGTGCCCTCTTGGTGTTGCTCCTCGGAACGGGTGTCCCATCCTCACGCTCGGGAACTTTTTCTACCTCATGCCGAGCACGGGCACTGAAACTGTCCTGTTCCGACACTGAGCAGAGACTGGGTGACTTGATGGCAAGGCTGCTTGTCAGCTCTTCATCCCAAACCACAACATCCTCAGTCACCAGAGCTTTGCAAGCCCCAGTGACTGCAACCAGACCATTCATTATCAGCGCTGTCTTTGATGGCGAAATCCAGTCCATAGAATAGGTCACACCCCATGATGTTATCACCATGCGCCACCACTTGGAACATGAAGTCATGTACCGCTTCAGACTTGTAGCGAACAGTCAACTCCACAGTCCCGACATTGCAGAGTCTGTTGCCGCCGTAGCCGTAAAACGGCGCTGGGTTTCTCCTAATCTTGTGGTAGGGGAAAAACTTCTTCACCATGGCCTAATTTAGCATTGACCACACCGCCGCCGTGTCAAGCAGCAATGGTACCTCAACACTGTCCAACTCCACCGTACAATATGAATACCCATTGGTGTTGGGACTCACCGAGTGGATGGTTGTTGTGGGCGGGAGGGGTGATTTCCTCAGTGGGCTGTTCAGTTCAGATAAACGACACACCCTGGCGTAATGATTCAAGTGCCCACACTTGCTGCATCATTTTCCTCTTGCCCGGCACACTGTCACTTTGTAACGGTGCGTTGAGGACCCACAACCCCTGCAAACGGGGTTTCCATGGGCGGACCTTTGGCTAGTAGCATTGGCCTCATAGTCTTCGTCCATGCTATCTTCATCTGGGTCCACAACATTAGCTGAGACGTGCAGCTTCGGCGGCTTCCTGGACTGGCGTCAGTTTAGCTCCGAAGCTAGCTTATTGGCGGCCTCCAACTGGAGAGCTAGCTCGACAGCCCTAGCTAACGTCAAGTCATTAGGTGCCATTAACAGCCTAGCATGTAGCCCAGCATTGCACATGTGCTCATCCAATTGGTCTCACACCATCTCATCTTCCAGTGGTCCAAAACAGCACTCAGTAGCTAGCTGCCTAAGGTCAGCGACGTATTGGCATCTCTGGTGAAAGTGAATTCTCTGTACCGTCACGCTGTCTGGGGTGGTTAAATGGTTAGCTAGCAGCTCCACGACATCCTCGTACGAGTACGTCGCACTGAGCGTCCCCAGAATCCTCTGGCTGTGATGTATGTTGGGAAAGCCTCTAACCAGTGAGGCCATGGCACCGGCGGCTCGCTGGGAAGCTCAAAGAAGGGCCGGAGTGGTGTAACGCACGCCTCCATATGTTAATCTTCAGTCGCCAAATGATATGTCCACAAACCTGGTGATAAACAAGGCCGACAAAGATGTAGCACTGAACTCGGCTTTATTAATTATAGAGAACACACCACACATGAGACACCCCAGCGGAGTCATCCAGAGCAAGAGGAAGCCCTCACGGCGGATGCCCCTTAATATAGGGCAGTGTGATGACGCAACAGGAAGGCGGCGTTATCACACCACACTTCACATTAAAACCCCACACAACAGATGGTATGGTAAAAGCAGATCAAATAAATAAGAAGGACCAAGACCCTTACTGTTAATCCTCGCCTGGCTACTTAAGTGACCATTGCGGCCAATCGTCTGAAGGCAGGGCGATCTTGGGCTAGGGCGATGAGGTCAGCCAGAGGTCTTATCATTGCAATCTGGGTTGTCCAGGACAGTCTGGGCCGACCTCGGGGGCAATGCCATCCCTGTGGGGGAAAGGGGGGACGAGCCCTGGCAGAGAGGGCCAGCTTAGTTGGTGTCCCGTCTTCCAGCCTAGCTATGTGACTGAGGAGCCACAGCTTCCCTCTTCTGGTGATGGTTGAGATGGGGATAGGACAGCCTGCCCTCCTGTAGACCTCATCGTTTGTGGTGTGGTGGAACCATCGGATGCCAAGGATGTTACGGAGGCAGGTCCGATGGAATGTATCCAGATGGTGGGTGGTTGTGGCGGAGAGGGTCCAGGTCTCAGACCCGTAAAGGAGGATGGTGATCACACAGGTGTTAAAGATTCACAGCTTTGTGGTCATGTGGATCTTTCCTCTCTGCCAGACTCTCTGGAGGTGATGGAAAGCATTGCAAGACAGCTGCAGGTGGCAAATAATCTCTGGATCTGATGAGCAGGAGCTGGTGATCTTAGATCTGAGGTAGACAAAGTTAATGACAGTCTCAACTGGCTCGTCTTTGATGGTGATGACTTGTGGTGGTGGTGGTAAGAAGTCTGACAGTGACTGGATCTTTGTCTTTGCCCAGCTGATGGTAAGGCCCAGGGGTGATGCTTCCTCTGCAAGCAGCTCTAGTGCCTCAGCGATTATGTCTATATGCGTGGCAAAAAGTACCACGTCTTCTGCATAGCACAGGTCTGTGAGGTGGGAATGGAAGTCAACTCCAAGATTGGGGCAGCGTTTCATTGCGTTCTTGACCCAGTAGTCAACCGCAACACTGAAGAGGTTTGGCGCGGCGATGCACCCCTACTGGACTCCAGAGGTGGTGACACAAGGGTCTGACATATCACCCTCGGCGCGTACCCTGCACGTGGTGTTGGTGTAGAGATCCCGGAGAATGTTGATGTACTAGGGCGGAACTCTTAATACCACGAAGGAGTTGCCAGAGGGCGTTCCTGTCTAGGGAGTTGAAGGCAGCTTTGAGGTCAACGAGACCGCATATAGGGGTTGGCAGTACTCCCTCCATTGCCGTGCCAGGACACTTAAGGCAGGTATGCAGTCCACTGTGGCTCATTGAGGGGTGAAGCCAGCCTGTTGGCGAGGGCACTTGGCAAGGAGCAGGGGGTGGATGCAGCTCAGGATGACAGCGGTGATTACCTTGCCAGGGATGGACAGCAGTGTGATTGGACGATAGCTGGCTGTGCTCCGATGGTTGCCCTTGTTCTTATAGAAGGACAGAATGTGTTGTGACCCGAGCGCCGGTCTTGTCCGCGCTCGGGCTACGTATAGCTCGCTGCCGGCTTTGACAGCTGTGGGTTATATTCTGGCTTCACCGGGCTCTTATTGTGAAGGCGCTCGGTGGGGCTCCCGGCTGTCAAGGTCGGCCAGCTGACTGTCATTACTGTTCGTTAGGGCTCGCCCTTATTAGGCGGACGCTGACGGCAGTTAGATTGCAGGAGTATTGTCAGACATCATCCAAGCCTCGTCAGACATTCATCGTTCTGGTCTGGTCAGGTTTGTGTGTATATTCTCGTGCTTTGCTCGTTCATGTCATGCCATGTTTTAGACCGTAAGTGGCTGGGGTTAGCCTTACGGTCCCATGCTCAGTGTTCAGTGTTTTTTCATCACAGTCATAGTCTTATATGTGTGTCTCGTGTTTTGTAAATAAATCACCATCATTGCAAACTCATCGATGGACTCTTGGTGTCTTATGGTGATCCGCGAGGATCACCGCATGACAGAATGACCCCATCCCTGCACTCCCCAGGGGCATGTTCTTTTGCCCAGATGAAGTGGCACAGATGTTACAGCTGAGGGGTGATAGAGGTGAGGGTGGCTTTCATCATCTCTGCCGTAACTCTCATCAGCGCCGGGGCCTCGCCCAGAGGGGAGCTTCTTGATGGTATCTGACAACTCAATGATTGAGGACGGGGCTAGGCTGATTGAGTTTTCTTCAACACCGGCATTGGCATACTGCTGCAGCTTATCTGAGGTGGGAGGAGGGGGCTTGCAGAGGATGCTCATGTTGTGCTCTCACCATTGTTGGAGTTTGGTTGTCGCGTCTGTGATGAGGCTTATGCCATCGGCGGCTAGTGGGGGGATGACGACTGCCGTTTCTTTCCGGCTTGGCACAGCTCCTTGATAGACTGGTAGGCAGATCAGAGGTTCCCTGCTTGAAAGCTGTTGTTGGCCTTGTTGGCGATACGGTGGAACCAAGCGGCTTCTTCGTGCCAGAGGCTGCGGCATCTCTCTATGTTCAGCTTGTGGTGATCGTCCTTCCCTTGGTGTCTGGCTTTATGGCATCAATCGACCAGCTGCAGGGAGGCTTCAGAGATCCATGGCTGAATCCTCTGGCGGCGATCACCAAGGATGTTTGTGGCAGCCTGAGTGAGAGTGGTGGTAATCTGCTCCCAGGCATCCTCAAGACTCTCTGGATGGTCGAGGGCAGCAAAGCGGTTCGTGACCTCGATAGAGTAGCGGTGGGCAAACTGAGGGGTGTAAAGCTTCTCGTTGTCCCGGGGGGGGGGGGGGGTGATGGGCAGGGCCAGGAGGGCTATTGCAGCGGAGATGCAGGTGGACAGTGGCAGTGAGGAGTCGATGATCGGTCCACTCCAGCTCAGCGCTGCGGTAGACACGGCAGTCAGTGGCAATTCTCCAGTACCCAATGACCAAGATGTGGTCAATGGTTTTAGATGTAGTACCGGTGTTACAGTACCAGGTGGATTTGACGATGCTGGAACCAGGTGCCCAGGATCTTCAGATTGTGCGTGGCGCACACCTCCAGCATGCGGTTACCATTGTTTTTTTTTTTTTTCCACAATATCTTTATTGAACCTTTTTTTTTTTAACAAACATGATACAAACAATCAAACACTAACACTAAAGTACTACAAAAAAAAAAAAAAAGATGCACTAAAAACACCAACAACCACCAGCAAAATCAAATCTTCAACAATGCTCCTCTGTTTAGTCTAGACAATCCAATACATAAGTATACATATTATGTTCACCAGTTTGGAATTTACAAGGTCCACACACATCATTCACCTTCTTCTTCAAGAGTTATGTTTAAATTTTTTACATAATCAATAAAAGGTCTCCATATATTCTCAAACACAATTTCCTTTGATTTCAGTATATATGTTATTCTTTCTAATGGAAGGTTTGTTAACATCTGTCTTAACCACTGAGTCACATCTGGTCTATGAGTCTTTTTCCATAATAGTGCAATACATTTTTTGGCATTAAGCAAACTGAGGTCTATGAATGTTCTTTCACTTTTATTAAAATTATGCTTTTCTGGGTACAGACCCAACAAAAACAATTGAGGATTCAATATGATTTGTTTTGAGATTATTTTTTCAATTGTTACCCTCACCTCTTCCCAAAACATTCTTATTAATCTACATTCCCATACACAATGAAATACAGTTCCTTTACTTTCCATGCATTTTGTGCATGTATCTGGAATATTTTTGTTATATTTATTTAACTCCTCCGGTGTAACATACATCCGCATTAACCATTTGAAATGTATCAATTTAAGGCGTACATTTATTGATTTGGTTTGAGCTTCTGTACAAGCCAATTCCCATTGTTCCTCTGAAATTTCAGTTTGCAGATCTTCTTTCCAGTAGTTTAATCTTTTCAGTGAATTTTCACTTGAAGATAGTGTCAATGAGTTATAAAACTCTGAAATAATACCCTTTCTTTTACTATCTTTCATCATCATTTTTTCCAAGGATGAATAAATAGGTCGAGTGAGAGCTTTATTTTGATTTGATCGAATAAAGTTTCTAAGTTGAAGATATTTAAAAAAATGTGTTCTATTGAGATTAAATTTGATCCTCAGCTCTTCAAAAGACATTATGTTATCTGCACATGGCAAATATAAATCCTGAATCTTTTGAATCCCTTTTAAATTCCATACTTTAAATACAGCGTCCACTCTTCCTGGTTTAAAATATTGATTACCCCAAACTGGACTAAATTGTGACAATAACTGTGGTTCTTTTAGATAGTTTTTAGCTTCACGCCATATTTTGATCATATGCTTTACAAATGGATTTTTAACTTGTTTTTGTAATTTTTTTGCCGAATCTGAGTATATGAATATGGGAAGAGGTAAAGGTAAATTGTATGATTCCATTTCAGTCCAGTGAGGGAGATCATTTGATGAAAAATAATATGTCATAGACCTCAGTTGTGCCGACCAATAATACAACATAAAATTTGGACATTTCAGACCTCCACGATCAAATGGTAAATATAATAAAGACAGACGTAATCTAGCCCTCCTGTTGTTTCATATAAATTCCACTAACTTTTTTTTTATTCTTGAGAATAAATCTAAAGGTGGTGATAAGGGAATGTATTGAAATAAATAAAGTATTTTAGGTAAAATATTACTTTTAAGTATATTGATTCTCCCGATCATCGACATTGGTAGTGACATCCATCTCTGAGTTAACTCACTGATATCTGTCATTAAGGCTTCATAGTTGACACTGGCGACTGATTCTAGCTTAGGCACAATTTGGATTCCTAAATATTTAAACTGATTTACAACATTGAATTGATTTACCTCAGGGGCTGGGTAATTTCTCTGGGTCTCATTTAGCATTAATATTGAAGATTTAGTTTTATTTATTTTATATCCTGATATTTCCCCAAAATTCTTTATTAAATTCAACAAGGTTGGAATTGATTTTTTTAGATTCGACATAAACAAAATTATGTCATCGGCGTACAGGGAGATTTTATGTTCTGTTGGTCCAACTTTAATTCCATATATTTGTGAATGTAAACGTATCGCTATCGCTAAAGGTTCAATTGCCATAGTAAACAGTAAAGGTGAAAGTGGACAGCCTTGTCGACATCCTCTATTGATTTTTATTGGTTTTGAAATATTGTTATTTGTTAGGATTTCTGCTGTAGCATTATTGTATATTATTTGAACCCATTTTATGAAATTATTTCCAAGTCCAAACCTTTGTAGGACTTCAAAAAGAAAGGGCCATTCAACTCTATCAAAGGCCTTTTTGGCGTCCAATGATAAGAGAGCTGTATCCGGTGCTTCTTTATTAAAATAAATAATATTAAATAGTCTTCTTACATTATGGAAGCCTTGTCTTCCCTTTATAAAGCCATTCTGATCTCGATTAATAATATTTGGTCAAATTTCTTGTATTCGTCTTGCTAAAATTTTACAGATTATCTTAAGGTTGGCATTTAATAGGCTTATTGGTCTCATATTTTCACATTTATTAGAGGGCTTACCTGGTTTTGGCAGCAGTATAATTAAGGCATTATTTATGTATGATGGTAAATTATTATTTTGAAATGCTTCTAAAACCATTTCCAAAAAAGGTTTTATTAATTTATTCTTAAATTTTTTATAAAGGTCAACTGGAAGACCATCTGGTCCTGCACTTTTTCCTGATTTCATATTATCAATGGCTAGCCCAACTTCTTCTTGACTAATTTTAGACTCCAATATCTCCCTGTTTTCATTTGGAATACACGGTATAGATAGTTTGTTCAAAAACCCATTTAGTTTTGTTAAATCAAATTCATTTTTAGTATCATATAATTTTTCATAGTAATCTCTAAAGGCTCTGTTAATTTCTAAAGGATCTATAACTACCTGTCCGTTACTTATAATACTAGTAATTGGTGTTTTAATTTCTAATTGTTTAATCTGCCATGCCAATAATTTTCCTGATTTTTCACCTTGTTCATAAAAAGATTGTTTCAATCTTAGAAGACTCGAGGCAGCTCTATTCGCTGATTTTTTGTCGTATTCAGCTCTCAAAATCAGTAATTCATTCTCCAACCTTGGATCACTTCCTGCATACACTTTTTCCTGAAGACTTTTCATTTTATGTTCCAATTTAGCTCTCTCCTCTCGAGTCTTCTTAGATTTTGATCCTGTATAACTAATAATATGTCCCCTAATAAAAGCTTTGAAAGCCTCCCACTTTACACATGCTGATGTTTGTGTAGTATTGATGTCAAAGTACTCGTCTATCTGTTTTTCTATATACTTGACAAATTCCTCATCCTGAAGCCATTTATGCTGAAATTGCCATCTACCTGATTCCTTTGTCAATTTTTTATCTACATATATTAGACAACAGGGTGCATGATCAGAGATCACGATGTTATCATAAAAGCAGTTTTGAATCTTGGATCTTAATTCTGTGGAAATCAAAAAATAATCAATACGTGAGAATGTCTTGTAGGTACTAGAGTAACAAGAATAGGCTTTAACTTGTGGTTTCATTTCTCTCCATATATCTAACAATCTCAATTCTTTCATAAAATGATTAATAGTCATCCTACATCCAATGTGCGTACAATCCAGTCCTGTTGATCTATCTATACCTGGATTCAATGTACAATTAAAATCCCCTGCTATTATATGTTGCCCTGTAAGTGATGATAAAATAAGAAATAAATTAGCAAAGAACTTTTGATCATCTGTATTGGGACCATATAAGTTCACAAGATTTATATTTTCTAATAGCAAAGAACCTTGAATGATTACATATCTTCCAAGTTTGTCTCCAATTACATTTTTCACTTGAAAAGGGACTTATTTATGTATGAGAGTCATAACTCCCCTGGCCTGGGATGAGAATGATGAGGTGAATACACTTCCTTGCCATCTACTCCTAATTCTTTTTATATCCTCCTCTATTAAATGAGTTTCTTGTAAAAACACAATTTTTGAACCCATGTCTTTTATTTTATTCATAACTTGTTTAAGTTTTTTTAAATTTTGTAGACCTCTGCAATTCCATGAAGTTAAATTAAGATTAACACTTTGGTCCATGATCAATAGAGAGTTTGGGATTACCTTGCAGTGTAAACATGCTCATACAGAGAAGCAAAAACATGAGTGGTTGAACATTCACCCTACAAACTACACACAAACAAATTCCCCCTTCCCACACTCGTGGCGAACCCCCCAAAATCAAAAGAAAAATTCCGTCTCCCGATATAGCCATCGACCGTTCCACATCCACGGGGAACAGCCTAAGCCACTCCTTCTTCATCCTCCCAATCACCCTAACTCTACTGCTTTTAATGACGTAACATTAACTCTCCTCTGTAGTTTTCCAACTTAACTCCAAAATTTTTAACAACTTTGTACATCATAGTTTTTTTTTGTTTGTTTTGTTTTTGTTTTTTTTAATATATAATACAATCTATATTTTGTAAACTTGCTATTTACTTCAAGTCAGTCAGATGCCTGTGCAAATGCTTAATTATTCTACCTTATATTTTGTTCATGCTTAGCTCCCACCAGTCTCTTCTTCTTCTTTGATCTTCTTGATGAACTCCTGCGCCTCCTCTGGGGTCTTGAAGATGTGGGTTCTGCCCTCATACGTGGTCAGCAGTCTCGCAGGATAGATTACACCATGACGAATCCCAAGGTTGCGCAGCTCCTTACGTATGGGATCAAACTGCTTCCTCAATTGTTGGATTCCTGTGGCCAAATCTGGGTAGAACCGCACCTGCTGATCCTGGTGTTTAATCTCTCCTTTAGCTCGTGCAGCGTTGAAGATCTTCATCCTGTCTCTGTTGCTAAGAAACTTCATAATTAAGGTCCTCGGCGGTCCCTTATCTCTCCGTGGGCCAATACGATGTGCTTTTTCCAGAACCACTGCTGATTGCAACTCCTCGCTGTCCAGCACCTCCGGAATCCACTTTTCCAGAAAGGAATATACGTCCCGACCTTCTGATTCCTCTGGAAGACCCACCAGCCTCAAGTTATTCTGTCTCGACCGAGATTCCAAATCCAAAATAGTATCTTCTAGACATTTATTTTTTTTTTCCAAAGTGCGCACCTTTATTTGAAGACGGGTGACGTCATCTTCAGCACTAGCGAGACGGAGCTCCATCTGCACCGTTCGTTCTACACAGTCACCCAATTCCTTTCTTATTCCTTCCAACGCTGTCATAATCCCATCAAATCTAGAGGAAAAGTCCGCTCTCATTGAACTCATGGCAGCCATCAGCGCATCTGCGCCGTTCCCCGCAGATTTCGCACCGTTGCCAGCCTCCTCCGCCATATATGGAGTTTTGTTTGCTGCGTCACAGACCTGAAAGTCCGTTAATTTGGACTGTTTCGGCGGCTCGCTTTTTCCTTTACCTGATTTTCCAGCCTTAGGCTTCGCCGACATATCCTCGCCCAAACGCTGGGATACGTTCTGTCCCAAATGAGAGAGTTATTTGCCGATTTTTTTCTCCAGGAGCAGAGCAGAGTGAGACACGTCCGTCTTACGTGGCAGCCATAACCGGAAGTCCCGCGGTTACCATTGTTATTGGTGAAGTCAGATGGGAATGGTCTGATGATGTGTTCCAAGCCGCTCCTGTCGGGGCCCACAGTGGCGTTCATGTTCCCTAGGATAATAGTTATGTTGCAGCAGGAAATGCAGCATAGCTTGTCGAGCAGCTGTGTGTAGAATGTATCCTTGGCTTGGTCGTTGGCTATGTTCGTGGGGGAGTAAGCCACGAAGATGAAAAAATAACCAAAAGAGTGTCGCAGGTGAACATACAGCAAGTGGGGACCTGTCACAGTTTGAAACTGGAAATTTACTGTGAACACATAATTTAAAATATAAGATTCCCGGGCCACAACAACACAAACACTCGGAGGCAAAAGATCAGTTGAACGTTTTACTTCAAAGATTTTGATGTCGTGCAAACAGTTTGTAAGAGATTGTGGAGGGAGCTGAGTAGATGGTGAAGTGCTGAGATAGAGCAGGGTATCGTCAGCATAGCAATGAAAATTTAAACCAGGGCGATGGATGATCTGGCCGAGCGGGAGCATGTATATTATGAAGAGGACCAAGGACAGAACTTTGCGGCACACCGTGGTTAACTGGGGCAGGTTGAGAGCTGGATCCATTTATGGTGACAAACTGTTTCCTGTCAGAAAGATAGGAGTAGAACAAGGACAGAAGACAAGGAAGAATGGGGTAGGATATTATGTCGAAGGCTGCAGTAAAGTCGAGCAGAACTAGGATGCTAATGCCACCAGCGTCAGCAGCCATCAGGAGATCATTTGTGATCTTAACCAGGGTGGTTTCAGTGCTGTGGTGGATCCTGTAGGCAGATTGAAATGTTTCATAGAGTTCATTTGTGGACAGGTGGTGATGGAGCTGGGCAGCAACTACTCGCTCAAGGATCTTGCTAATAAAAGGAAGGTTGAAGATAGGCCGATAGTTGCTGAAGTCGGCAGGGTCCACACCCAACTTTTTTAGGATGGGAGTGACAGAGGCAGTTTTCTGGCTGATGGGTACAGAGCCAGACTGAAGTGATTCATTAACACTGTTTAAAATGTGTGAACTATTGTAAGGAAGGCAGGCTTTGACCAGAACTGTGGGCATGGGGTCAATGGAGCATGTTGGAGCATGCTCACCTACTGTCTGGGTGTGTGGTACGCCGGCTCCATGGCCGTGAACAGGAAGGTTGTGCAGAGGGTCATCAAAACCACCCCAAAAAACTATCGGCAGCCCTCTGCCCTCCCTGGAAGACATCTCCAGATCCTCCTGTCTCAGAAGGATCAAGGCCAACACAGGAGACCCCTCACATCCCACCCACCACCTGTTTGACCTGCTTCCCTCTGGACAACGGTTCAGATCAATCAGGTCCCATACCTCCGGACTGACAAACAGCTTCTTCCCCTGGGCCATCCGAACTGCAAACAGTCAGAGGCCCCACCCCCTCCCTCCGAACGCTCACATGCACAGAACTAAGGACCTTTTAACCCTTTAACTGCCCAGATTAAATGGATTGGTCACGCGCCCCCAGTGGCACAGCGCAGCAACTGCACGTGTCAACTTAACAAACTGTGTTGGAAGTCACATATTAATTATATTAAAGGTAAAGTTTCCAAATCAATTGCAATATTACACAGAGTGAAATATTTGCTGAATCAACCCACACTATACACCTTGTATCATTCATTAATACTCCCATACATGACATATTGTAATGAAGTATGGGGAAATACATACAAAACAAACATATATCCACTCTTTATGCTTCAAAAGAGAGCTATTAGAATAATAAACAAAGCAGCTTACAGGGAACCAACAAACCCACTTTTTCTTAAACCAAAAACTCTCAAGTTGAAAGATCTGGTTGACTTTAAAACCGCAATAATAATGTTCAAAGTGAAGAATTTATCACTGCCCGCAAATATCCAAAAGTTGTTCCAAACAAGGGAGAAACGATATCACTTCAGAGGAACATGTATATTTCAAAAGCCTACAGTGAGAACAACCACCAAGCAACACTGTATTTCAGTGCAAGGAGTCAGATTATGGAACGATTATGGACCTGAATTAAAATCATGTACAACGCTTGGACAATTTAAACAAAAACTAAAGGAAGAAATACTCCAAACATATTTACAAGTCGACATGTAACTTAGATTTTTATTCATTTTTCATCATATATAATGCATTTAGATCACATTCTACATTTAAAAAACAAAGGGGTTAGGGTAGGGAAAAATAAAAAAAAATAAACAAAATAAAAATAAAAAATAAAAAATAAAAGGGGGGGGAGACAAATGTTGGAGCATCAAGTTTTTAGTTTCCATCTCTTAATTCTTCTGGTTTTTTTAGTGTCTTTGGTTATTCTTTCAATTTCTGCCTCGTTGTTGCACTTTGTAGTGTGTCCATTTCCGCCATTTTTTCTCCCATATTCCTTCTTGCATTCTTCGTCGATATGTTAGTTTTTCCATCATACGTATGTCCTCAACAATGTCAGTCCATTGTTCTTGGTCAGGAAGAACTTCTGATCGCCATTTTTTTGTGATAGTTTTTTTACATGCAATCAACAAGATTTTAACTAGATATCTGTCCTCAGCCTGTATAACACTGTCTTTTTTAAGATCACATAAGTACATCAGGTTACAGTTCTTTGGTATATTATATCCTAATATCCTCTGTATTGTCACATGCATAGATTTCCAAAATGATGATATTTTGTAGCATTTCCAAAACATATGTGAGTGGTCTGCATTTTGAGCCCCACATCCCCTCCAGCATAAAGATTGGGTATTTGAATATTTTCCTTGAATCTGTGGTGTAATGAAAAAGCGAATCAGGTTTTTCCATCCAAATTCCCTCCATGCCCTTGAATTTGTTGATGTGTGTTGTGTTTTCCATATTTCCTGCCAGCTTTCTTCTGTTATGTTTAAATTGAGCTCTTTCTCCCATTTCTCCTTTATATAGTTACTTGTATGATTGTTTGTCATAAGTTTCTGATATAGTTTTGAAATAATTCTTATTTTATTTCCTGCATATGAGCTTAAAATAAGTTGTATAATCTCGTTCACATCTGTTTGGAGGTTATGCCTAATCTTCTTCATATAGTAATCTCTCATCTGCAGATATCTGAAAAATTCCGATCTTTCTAATTTAAATTTTCTCCTGATATTTACAAAGCTCCCGAGATCTTTTTTTCCGATATTGCCCCATGCTGTGATTCCCTTGTTCACCAGATTTTTGTATCCCCTATCTTGTTTTGCCGGTTCAAACTGACTGTCAAATGCTACCCATTTCAATAGTTTTATGTCTTCCCTTATATTATATTTTTGTACTATTTTATACCACAGTTCTAAAGTAAATTTAGTGATTGGGTCTATTTGTTTGATTTGCTTATATGCGTCTTTATCCCCTATTATGCTTTGTACTGGGAATCCCTCAATTTCCTTTTCCATTTCTTTCCATTTTGCCTCATATCCCTCGTCGCACCAACATATGATATATCTTATTTGTGCTGAGTAGTAATATTCCTTTAGACTCGGTAGGCCCATGCCTCCTTTCTCTTTTGGTAATTGGAGAGTTTTATATTTCACTCTTGGTTTTTTACCTCCCCAAACAAATCTCGATATCATCCTGTCCCACTTTGAGAATTGGGCATCTGGAATCTCTGTTGGTATAGCCTGGAAGAGGTAAAGTAATCTAGGTTGTATGCTGATTTTGACTGTCTCAATTTTTGAATTCAGATCCATATTTAAGATTGACCATCTATCAATATCTTTTTTTATTTCTTGTTCCAACCTATTATAGTTTGCTTTATATATTTTGCTTAGGTCTTTAGGTATGTTCACTCCAAGGTATTTTATTTCTTTTTGCTTCCAGTTTAGTTTGATCTTATCAGTTATCTGGTTTAGAGGGTTATAGTGGAATGTCAGTATTTGTGTTTTTGTTATGTTTATCTTGTATCCTGATAATTTTCCAAAATTTTCTATCAAGTTCATCATTTCCATTATTGATTTATCTGGTTGTTCAAGGTAAACTATAATATCGTCTGCAAATAGCCCAATCTTGTGTTCCGCCCCCTTTATTGTTACACCTTTTAATTTCTTATTTTGTCGTATCGCTTGAGCCAATGGTTCTATGAACAGAGCAAACAAGGTGGGCGATAAGCAGCATCCCTGCCTAGTTGATCTTTGTATATTTACTTTGTCTGTTAAGCTACCGTTTATCTTGATTCTTGCCACAGGTTCTTGATATAGCGTCCTTATGCATTGTACTGATTTTTCGTTAAATCCAAAGCGCTCCAGTACACTATATAGGAATTTCCAGTTAACCCTGTCAAATGCTTTTTCTGCGTCTAAACTCATTATTACTGCGCTTTTCTTTTCTTTATGTATTTGGTTAATTATATGTATTGTTCTCCTGATATTGTCATGTGTTTGGCATCCCTCTATGAATCCAGTTTGATCATCTTCTATCAATTCCGTCAAGAATGTCTTTATTCGTTTACATATAATTGTTGTGTATATTTTATAATCTACATTTAATAAAGAGATTGGTCTATAGTTTCCGCATTGTTCTTTATCTTTCCCTGGTTTTAAAATAACTGAAATGATTGCTTCGTTCCATGTTGGAGGTATTTTGTTGTTGTTCAGCGTCCAATTAAATGACTTTAGGAGTTGTGGCGTGAGTTCTTCTATAAACAGTTTATAAAACTCAGAGGGGTATCCATCACTACCTGGTGATTTACCGTTTTTAAGTGACTTAATCACATCTCTGATCTCTTGTGTTGTTATTTCTGCTGTTAGTTTTTCATTTTGTTGATTTCCTATTGATGGCAAGTCCAATGTGTCTAGAAATTTTTTGATATCTTTAGTATTTGTTTCTTCAGGTTGCGAGTATAGTTCTTGGTAGAAATTATGGAAAATTTCTTCGATGTTTTCTGGGTTAACTGTAGTTTTATTTGTGGTGGGGTCTTTAATCTTGTATACATTATTCATTGTTTGTTGTTTTCTTAACCGTTTTGCCAGCAGTTTTGTGGCTTTTGGCCCCGTTTCATAATATTTTTGCTTTAGATATCTATTTTTCCTTTCAATTTCATCCATTTGTGTTTCTTTTATCTTTGTTTTTTCTTCTTTAATTTCTTGATATATTTTTGGATCATTTGTGCTTTGATGTTTACGTTCTAATTCCCTCAGTCTCTCACATCTTTGTTCATACGCTTCCAGTTTAGTCTTATTTGCTTTTCCTGTTTCAACAATTAATTTACCCCTTAACACGGCTTTTTTTTTGTAACTTAGATTTTTATTCATTTTTCATCATATATAATGCATTCAGATCACATTCTACATTTAAAAAACAAAGGGGTTAGGGTAGGGAAAAATAAAAAAAAATAAACAAAATAAAAATAAAAAATAAAAAAATAAATAAATAAAAGGGGGGGGGACAAATGTTGGAGCATCAAGTTTTTAGTTTCCATCTCTTAATTCTTCTGGTTTTTTCAGTGTCTTTGGTTATTCTTTCAATTTCTGCCTCGTTGTTGCACTTTGTAGTGTGTCCATTTCCGCCATTTTTTCTCCCATATTCCTTCTTTTTTTTTTTTTTTCCACAATATCTTTATTGAACCTTTTTTTTTTTTTTTTTAACAAACATGATACAAACAATCAAACACTAACACTAAAGTACTACAAAAAAAAAAAATGCACTAAAAACACCAACAACCACCAACAAAATCAAGTCTTCAACAATGCTCCTCTGTTTAGTCTAGACAATCCAATACATAAGTATACATATTATGTTCACCAGTTTGGAATTTACAAGGTCCACACACATCATTCACCTTCTTCTTCAAGAGTTATGTTTAAATTTTTTACATAATCAATAAAAGGTCTCCATATATTCTCAAACACAATTTCCTTTGATTTCAGTATATATGTTATTCTTTCTAATGGAAGGTTTGTTAACATCTGTCTTAACCACTGAGTCACATCTGGTCTATGAGTCTTTTTCCATAATAGTGCAATACATTTTTTGGCATTAAGCAAACTGAGGTCTATGAATGTTCTTTCACTTTTATTGAAATTATGCTTTTCTGGGTACAGACCCAACAAAACCAGTTTAGGATTCAATATGATTTGTTTTGAGATTATTTTTTCAATTGTTACCCTCACCTCTTCCCAAAACATTCTTATTAATCTACATTCCCATAAACAATGAAATAGGGTTCCTTTACTTTCCATGCATTTTGTGCATGTATCTGGTATATTTTTGTTATATCTATTTAACTCCTCCGGTGTAACATACATCCGCATTAACCATTTGAAATGTATCAATTTAAGGCGTGCATTTATTGATTTGGTTTGAGCTTCTGTACAAGCCAATTCCCATTGTTCCTCTGAAATTTCAATTTGCAGATCTTCTTTCCAGTAGTTTAATCTTTTCAGTGAATTTTCACTTGAAGATAGTGTCAATGAGTTATAAAACTCTGAAATAATACCCTTTCTTTTACTATCTTTCATCATCATTTTTTCCAAGGATGAATAAATAGGTCGAGTGAGAGCTTTATTTTGATTTGATCGAATAAAGTTTCTAAGTTGAAGATATTTAAAAAAATGTGTTCTATTGAGATTAAATTTGATCCTCAGCTCTTCAAAAGACATTATGTTGTCTGCACATGGCAAATATAAATCCTGAATCTTTTGTATCCCTTTTAAATTCCATACTTTAAATACAGCGTCCGCTCTCCCTGGTTTAAAATATTGATTACCCCATATTGGACTAAATTGTGACAATAACTGTGGTTCTTTTAAATAGTTTTTAGCTTCACACCATATTTTGATCATATGCTTTACAAATGGATTTTTAACTTGTTTTTGTAATTTTTTTGCCGAATCTGAGTATATGAATATGGGAAGAGGTAAAGGTAAATTGTATGATTCCATTTCAGTCCAGTGAGGGAGATCATTTGATGAAAAATAATATGTCATAGACCTCAGTTGTGCCGACCAATAATACAACATAAAATTTGGACATTTCAGACCTCCACGATCAAATGGTAAATATAATAAAGACAGACGTAATCTAGCCCTCCTGTTGTTCCATATAAATTCCACTAACTTTTTTTTTATTCTTGAGAATAGATCTAAAGGTGGTGATAAGGGAATGTATTGAAATAAATAAAGTATTTTAGGTAAAATATTACTTTTAAGTATATTGATTCTCCCGATCATCGACATTGGTAGTGACATCCATCTCTGAGTTAACTCACTGATATCTGACATTAAGGCTTCATAGTTAACACTGGCGACTGATTCTAGCTTAGGCATAATTTGGATTCCTAAATATTTAAACTGATTTACAACATTGAATTGATTTACCTCAGGGGCTGGGTAATTTCTCTGGGTCTCATTTAGCATTAATATTGAAGATTTAGTTTTATTTATTTTATATCCTGATATTTCCCCAAAATTCTTTATTAAATTCAACAAGGTTGGAATTGATTTTTTTAGATTCGACATAAACAAAATTATATCATCGGCGTACAGGGAGATTTTATGTTCTGTTGGTCCAACTTTAATTCCATATATTTGTGAATGTAAACGTATCGCTATCGCTAAAGGTTCAATTGCCATAGTAAACAGTAAAGGTGAGAGTGGACAGCCTTGTCGACATCCTCTATTGATTTTTATTGGTTTTGAAATATTGTTATTTGTTAGGATTTCTGCTGTAGCATTATTGTATATTATTTGAACCCATTTTATGAAATTATTTCCAAGTCCAAACCTTTGTAGGACTTCAAAAAGAAAGGGCCATTCAACTCTATCAAAGGCCTTTTCGGCGTCCAATGATAGGAGAGCTGTATCCGGTGCTTCTTTATTAAAATAGATAATATTAAATAGTCTTCTTACATTATGGAAGCCTTGTCTACCCTTTATAAAGCCATTCTGATCTCGATTAATAATATTTGGTAAAATTTCTTGTATTCGTCTTGCTAAAATTTTACAGATTATCTTAAGGTCGGCGTTTAATAGGCTTATTGGTCTCATATTTTCACATTTATTAGAGGGCTTACCTGGTTTTGGCAGCAGTATAATTAAGGCATTATTTATGTATGATGGTAAATTATTATTTTGAAATGCTTCTAAAACCATTTCCAAAAAAGGTTTTATTAATTTATTCTTAAATTTTTTATAAAGGTCAACTGGAAGACCATCTGGTCCTGCACTTTTTCCTGATTTCATATTATCAATGGCTAGCCCAACTTCTTCTTGACTAATTTTAGACTCCAATATCTCCCTGTTTTCATTTGGAATACACGGTATAGATAGTTCGTTCAAAAACCCATTTAGTTTTGTTAAATCAGGTTCATTTTTGGTATCATATAATTTTTCATAGTAATCTCTAAAGGCTCTATTAATTTCTAAAGGATCTATAACTACCTGTCCTTTACTTATAATACTGATAATTGGTGTTTTAATTTCCAATTGTTTAATCTGCCATGCTAATAATTTTCCCGATTTTTCACCTTGTTCATAAAAAGATTGTTTCAATCTTAGAAGACTCGAGGCAGCTCTATTCGCTGATTTTTTGTCGTATTCAGCTCTCAAAATCAGTAATTCATTCTCCAACCTTGGGTCACTTCCTGCATACACTTTTTCCTGAAGATTTTTTATTTTATGTTCCAATTTAGCTCTCTCCTCTCGAGTCTTCTTAGATTTTGATCCTGTATAACTAATAATATGCCCCCTAATAAAAGCTTTGAAAGCCTCCCACTTTACACATGCTGATGTTTGTGTAGTATTGATGTCAAAGAACTCGTCTATCTGTTTTTCTATATACTTGACAAATTCCTCATCCTGAAGCCATTTATGCTGAAATTGCCATCTACCTGATTCCTTTGTCAATTTTTTATCTACATATATTAGACAACAGGGTGCATGATCAGAGATCACGATGTTATCATAAAAGCAGTTTTGAATCTTGGACCTTAATTCTGTGGAAATCAAAAAATAATCAATACGTGAGAATGTCTTGTAGGTACTGGAATAACAAGAATAGGCTTTAACTTGTGGTTTCATTTCTCTCCATATATCTAACAATCTCAATTCTTTCATAAAATGATTAATAGTCATCCTACATCCAATGTGCGTACAATCCAGTCCTGTTGATCTATCCACACCTGGATTCAATGTACAATTAAAATCCCCTGCTATTATATGTTGCCCTGTAAGTGATGATAAGATGAGAAATAAATTAGCAAAGAACTTCTGATCATCTATATTGGGACCATATAAGTTCACAAGATTTATATTTTCTAATAGCAAAGAACCTTGAATGATTACATATCTTCCAAATTTGTCTCCAATTACATTTTTCACTTGAAAAGGAACTGATTTATGTATGAGAGTCATAACTCCCCTGGCTCGGGATGAAAATGAAGAGGTGAATACACTTCCCTGCCATCTACTCCTAATTCTTTTAACATCCTCCTCTATCAGATGAGTTTCTTGTAAAAACACAATTCTTGAACCCATGTCCTTTATTTTATTCATAACTTGTTTAAGTTTTTTTAAATTTTGTAGACCTCTGCAATTCCATGAAGTTAAATTAAGATTAACACTTTGGTCCATGATCAATAGAGAGTTTGGGATTACCTTGCAGTGTAAACATGCTCATACAGAGAAGCAAAAACATGAGTGGTTGAACATTCATCCTACAAACTACACACAAACAAATTTCCCCTTCCCACACTTGTGGCAAACCCCCCAAAATCAAAAGAAAAATTCTGTCTCCCGATATAGCCATCGACCGTTCCACATCCACGGGGAACAGCCTAAGCCACTCCTTCTTCATCCTCCCAATCACCCTAACTCTACTGCTTTTAATGACGTAACATTAACTCTCCTCTGTAGTTTTCCAACTTAACTCCAAAATTTTTAACAACTTTGTACATCATAGTTTTTTTTTTTGTTTTTGTTTTTGTTTTGTTTTTTTTTAAATATATAATACAATCTATATTTTGTAAACTTACTATTTACTTCAAGTCAGTCAGATGCCTGTGCAAATGCTTAATTATTCTACCTTATATTTTGTTCATGCTTAGCTCCCACCAGTCTCTTCTTCTTCTTTGATCTTCTTGATGAACTCCTGCGCCTCCTCTGGGGTCTTGAAGATGTGGGTTCTGCCCTCATACGTGGTCAGCAGTCTCGCAGGATAGATTACACCATGACGAATCCCAAGGTTGCGCAGCTCCTTACGTACGGGATCAAACTGCTTCCTCAGTTGCTGGATTCCTGTGGCCAAATCTGGGTAGAACCGCACCTGCTGGTCCTGGTGTTTAATCTCTCCTTTTTTAGCTCGTGCAGCGTTGAAGATCTTCATCCTGTCTCTGTTGTTAAGAAACTTCATAATTAAGGTCCTCGGCGGTCCCTTATCTCTCCGTGGGCCAATGCGATGTGCTTTTTCCAGAACCACTGCTGATTGCAACTCCTCGCTGCCCAGCACCTCCGGAATCCACTTTTCCAGAAAGGAACATACGTCCCGACCTTCTGATTCCTCTGGAAGACCCACCAGCCTCAAATTATTCTGTCTCGACCGAGATTCCAAATCCAAAATATTATCTTCCAGAGATTTTTTTTTTTTTTCCAAAGTGCGCACCTTTAATTGAAGACGGGTGACGTCATCTTCAGCACTAGCGAGACGGAGCTCCATCTGCGCCGTTCGTTCTACACAGTCACCCAATTCCTTTCTTATTCCTTCCAACGCTGTCATAATCCCATCAAATCTAGAGGAAAAGTCCGCTCTCATTGAACTCATGGCAGCCATCAGCGCATCTGCGCCACTCCCCGCAGAAATCGCAGCGTTGCCAGCCTCCTCCGCCATATATGGAGCCCTGTTTGCTGCGTCACAGACCTGAAAGTCCGTTAATTTGGACTGTTTCTATTATGCTTTGTACTGGGAGTCCCTCAATTTCCTTTTCCATTTCTTTCCATTTGCCTCATATCCCTCGTCGCACCAACATATGATATATCTTATTTGTGCTGAGTAGTAATATTCCTTTAGACTCGGTAGGCCCATGCCTCCTTTCTCTTTTGGTAATTGGAGGGTTTTATATTTCACTCTTGGTTTTTTACCTCCCCAAACAAATCTCGATATTCCTGTCCCACTTTGAGAATTGGGCATCTGGAATCTCTGTTGGTATAGCCTGGAAGAGGTAAAGTAATCTAGGTTGTATGCTGATTTTGACTGTCTCAATTTTTGAATTCAGATCCATATTTAAGATTGACCATCTATCAATATCTTTTTTTATTTCTTGTTCCAACCTATCATAGTTTGCTTTATATATTTTGCTTAGGTCTTTAGGTATGTTCACTCCAAGGTATTTTATTTCTTTTTGCTTCCATTTTAGTTTGATCTTATCAGTTATCTGGTTTAGAGGGTTATAGTGGAATGTCAGTATTTGTGTTTTTGTTATGTTTATCTTGTATCCTGATAATTTTCCAAAATTTTCTATCAAGTTCATCATTTCCATTATTGATTTATCTGGTTGTTCAAGGTAAACTATAATATCGTCTGCAAATAGCCCAATCTTGTGTTCCGCCCCCTTTATTGTTACACCTTTTAATTTCTTATTTTGTCGTATCGCTTGAGCCAATGGTTCTATGAACAGAGCAAACAAGGTGGGCGATAAGCAGCATCCCTGCCTAGTTGATCTTTGTATATTTACTTTGTCTGTTAAGCTACCGTTTATCTTGATTCTTGCCACAGGTTCTTGATATAGCGTCCTTATGCATTGTACTGATTTTTCGTTAAATCCAAAGCGCTCCAGTACACTATATAGGAATTTCCAGTTAACCCTGTCAAATGCTTTTTCTGCGTCTAAACTCATTATTACTGCGCTTTTCTTTTCTTTATGTATTTGGTTAATTATATGTATTGTTCTCCTGATATTGTCATGTGTTTGGCGTCCCTCTATGAATCCAGTTTGATCATCTTCTATCAATTCCGTCAAGAATGTCTTTATTCGTTTACATATAATTGTTGTGTATATTTTATAATCTACATTTAATAAAGAGATTGGTCTATAGTTTCCGCATTGTTCTTTATCTTTCCCTGGTTTTAAAATAACTGAAATGATTGCTTCGTTCCATGTTGGAGGTATTTTGTTGTTGTTCAGCGTCCAATTAAATGACTTTAGGAGTTGTGGCGTGAGTTCTTCTATAAACAGTTTATAAAACTCAGAGGGGTATCCATCACTACCTGGTGATTTACCATTTTTAAGTGACTTAATCACATCTCTGATCTCTTGTGTTGTTATTTCTGCTGTTAGTTTTTCATTTTGTTGATTTCCTATTGATGGCAAGTCCAATGTGTCTAGAAATTTTTTGATATCTTTAGTATTTGTTTCTTCAGGTTGCGAGTATAGTTCTTGGTAGAAATTATGGAAAATTTCTTCGATGTTTTCTGGGTTAACTGTGGTTTTATTTGTGGTGGGGTCTTTAATCTTGTATATATTATTCATTGTTTGTTGTTTTCTTAACCGTTTTGCCAGCAGTTTTGTGGCTTTTGGCCCCGTTTCATAATATTTTTGCTTTAGATATCTATTTTTCCTTTCAATTTCATCCATTTGTGTTTCTTTTATCTTTGTTTTTTCTTCTTTAATTTCTTGATATATTTTTGGATCATTTGTGCTTTGATGTTTACGTTCTAATTCCCTTAGTCTCTCACATCTTTGTTCATACGCTTCCAGTTTAGTCTTATTTGCTTTTCCTGTTTCAACAATTAATTTACCCCTTAACACGGCTTTTAGTGCGTCCCATAGTATTGTTGGGTCCACTTCTTCATTGTCATTCTCTTGGATATATTCGTTTATGTTTATTTTTATTCTTTCTTTCATTTTCTCATCATTTAACAGTCCTACGTTAAGTTTCCATGTTGTTTGTCGTTTTCTATTGTTTAAATATATTTCCATGTATATAGGATTATGATCTGATATTTCTGCCCCTCCAATCCAACAATTTCTCACCCTGTGTCTGTCACCTTCATTCATAAGGAAGTAATCTATTCTAGAGTGTACTTTATGGGCTGCTGAATAATGTGTATAGTCTTTTTCGAGTGGGTGTAGGTCCCTCCATATGTCTACCATACCCATTTCTGCCAGTGAGGTTCTTATGAACTTTGTTACATGTTTTTTTGTCTTCTTAACACTTGTTGTGTCAACTTCATGATCCATGACAGCATTTAAGTCTCCTCCACAAATTAGGACTCCTTCACTGTGTGTTGCTATGAGATCAAACAGATGTTGAAAAAAACCCTTGTCACTTTCTGGTGGGGCATAGATGTTCACTAATGTGATCTGCATACCATCTATTCTTCCCTTTATTATTACATACCTGCCTTCTTTATCCTGGATTTCCTGTTCACTTTCAAATTGTATTTTGTTTGAGATTAGTATCATAACCCCCCTTTTTGCTCCTCCCTTAAATGAACTGTAGTAGGAGTTCTTATAGCCAAATCTCTTTAGTTTCACATGTTCTGCCTTGCTCAAATGTGTCTCTTGCATAAATATAATTTCAGCTTTTTCCTTCTTGAATTTTCTTATTATTCTTTCCCTTTTAACAGGTGAGTTCAGACCATTCACGTTTAGTGTCATTATCTTAAGATTTTTACCCATATTCATGTTTTTCCATTTTTTTAACTTGTGCTCCTAGCCCCTTTAACAACAAAAATAACATATATTTATATAAAAACACATTAAAAAAACTCGACCTCCGTACTTTGGGCCTTTCTTCTGCCCACTGGTCCCTGTTGGTGGGTGGGGGGTTTGTCTTCACAGAGTGAAGGGCCCTCCCTAGACTTCTAATTACTATCAAAGTAATAGTCATAAGTCTAGAAATGTCCAACAAATATCACTTAAACCTCTCCTAGCCGTCTGTTTCTCTTTTACCTTGTCTTCTTGGCCTTCATTTCTTCTGTGCCTTTCTTAATCTTTGTTATGATCTAGGCTTTCAGTTGAAAGCCTTGTAGCTGTCCTGGGCCCGCTGCTCTACGTCTCTCCCCCTTCTTCCGCCGTTCACTTGTCTCCACTCCGTCTGTCGTGGTGCGTTCAGGGCCGCCGCTGCTCCAGCCGTCTCCTTCGGCACGCTCACCTCAAGGCCCCGCTCCATCATATCCCGCGCTGCCTCTTCGGCCGTGTTGTAGGTTCTTGTGCCTTCCTCCCAATGAATCCTCATTTTCGTTAGCGGCGTTTGGAATCTAATTTTTTTCTCTTTCAGCGTTTTTTTAATATTGGCATATTTCTTCCGCTGCTGCACGATTTCTGTCGGGTAGTCATGGTCAAAAAATACCTGTTTGTCGCCGATTCGTATCTTTTTTTTCCATGCTTGTGTGACAGAGATCATCCTGCGCAGTTCGCCCCACACGGGACACGAACCCGCGACCTCTCAGTCAACTAACACAGTTCGAGCATGGGAGACACAGCACGATCGCGCTGAGCTAAAGGTCCGACCGATAGCTCAGCACTACCGATACTGTATGAGGCTTTGGGAGGGAGGTTTTTACTAACGTTCTACGCCGAACAGTACTAGTTGGCATCCGTTACACTCTCCCCCTTAAACCTCACTCCCATCCGGGTCACGGCACCATTGTGACAGAGATCATCCTGCGCAGTTCGCCCCACACGGGACACGAACCCGCGACCTCTCAGTCAACTAACACAGTTCGAGCATGGGAGACACAGCACGATCGCGCTGAGCTAAAGGTCCGACCGATAGCTCAGCACTACCGATACTGTATGAGGCTTTGGGAGGGAGGTTTTTACTAACGTTCTACGCCGAACAGTACTAGTTGGCATCCGTTACACTCGCGTCAGGATTCTTTCCTTTATGTCATATTTCACAAAGTTTACCACAACTGACCTGGGTGGAGAGTTTGTTTTCGGGTTCTGTGCCGGTGTTCTGTGCGCCCGTTGAATCTGCAGATCCGTTTCTCCGGATATTTCCAGTTCTTTTTTTAAGAACTGATCCATGAATTTTGTCATCGAGTTGCCTTCAATGCCCTCCGGAATTCCAAAGATGCGCATATTGCTTCGTCGGGATCTGCTCTCCAAGTCGTTTATTTTCTCCTGCATCCTCTGCGTTTGCGTCGTCAGGGTCTGTAGTTGTTCGTTTGCCTCGCTTTTCCAATCTTCTAGTTCCGAAATTCGGGTCTGCGCTTCTGTCATACACGCCCGCTGGGAGCGCAGCTCCTCCATGTTTTCCGTTAATTTACGCTCCATTTCTCTTTGGAGGTCCATGATTTCCTCCTTAATTTCTTTTTTCAGTTCCTCCTTAAGAGCCGCTAAATCCTGTTGTAGCTGTCGCTTGAATTCTCTCAACTCTTCACCCAAACTGGCGATGCCAGCGTTCATGTTGTCGAGTCTGGTGTCCTCCATTTTCTCTGCTGTGGACATCTCGTTTTTTTGGGCTTTGCGTACAGCGGTTTTTCCTGCGTTGTTGGAGAGGAATTCTTCAATTTTACCCTGTTTTTGTCCTTGTGCCCGGTTCCTTCGTGTTTTCATCCCTTAGTTTATTGATTCGTTTATGTCGAGTTGGCCATTTACCGATGATTTTTAATCCGGCTAGGGAGAGCTCTTTGTTTAAGTGTTATGTCTCTCCGCCATCTTCCTAACACGGCTTTTAGTGCGTCCCATAGTATTGTTGGGTCCACTTCTTCATTGTCATTCTCTTGGATATATTCGTTTATGTTTATTTTTATTCTTTCTTTCATTTTCTCATCATTTAACAGTCCTACGTTAAGTTTCCATGTTGTTTGTCGTTTTCTATTGTTTAAATATATTTCCATGTATATAGGATTATGATCTGATATTTCTGCCCCTCCAATCCAACAATTTCTCACCCTGTGTCTGTCACCTTCATTCATAAGGAAGTAATCTATTCTAGAGTGTACTTTATGGGCTGCTGAATAATGTGTATAGTCTTTTTCGAGTGGGTGTAGGTCCCTCCATATGTCTACCATACCCATTTCTGCCAGTGAGGTTCTTATGAACTTTGTTACATGTTTTTTTGTCTTCTTAACACTTGTTGTGTCAACTTCATGATCCATGACAGCATTTAAGTCTCCTCCACAAATTAGGACTCCTTCACTGTGTGTTGCTATGAGATCAAACAGATGTTGAAAAAAACCCTTGTCACTTTCTGGTGGGGCATAGATGTTCACTAATGTGATCTGCATACCATCTATTCTTCCCTTTATTATTACATACCTGCCTTCTTTATCCTGGATTTCCTGATCACTTTCAAATTGTATTTTGTTTGAGATTAGTATCATAACCCCCCTTTTTGCTCCTCCCTTAAATGAACTGTAGTAGGAGTTCTTATAGCCAAATCTCTTTAGTTTCACATGTTCTGCTTTGCTCAAATGTGTCTCTTGCATAAATATAATTTCAGCTTTTTCCTTCTTGAATTTTCTTATTATTCTTTCCCTTTTAACAGGTGAGTTCAGACCATTCACGTTTAGTGTCATTATCTTAAGATTTTTACCCATATTCATGTTTTTCCATTTTTTTAACTTGTGCTCCTAGCCCCTTTAACAACAAAAATAACACATATTTATATAAAAACACATTAAAAAAACTCGACCTCCGTACTTTGGGCCTTTCTTCTGCCCACTGGTCCCTGTTGGTGGGTGGGGGGTTTGTCTTCACAGAGTGAAGGGCCCTCCCTAGACTTCTAATTACTATCAAAGTAATAGTCATAAGTCTAGAAATGTCCAACAAATATCACTTAAACCTCTCCTAGCCGTCTGTTTCTCTTTTACCTTGTCTTCTTGGCCTTCATTTCTTCTGTGCCTTTCTTAATCTTTGTTATGATCTAGGCTTTCAGTTGAAAGCCTTGTAGCTTGTCCTGGGCCCGCTGCTCTACGTCTCTCCCCCTTCTTCCGCCGTTCACTCGTCTCCACTCCGTCTGTCGTGGTGCGTTCAGGGCCGCCGCTGCTCCAGCCGTCTCCTTCGGCACGCTCACCTCAAGGCCCCGCTCCATCATATCCCGCGCTGCCTCTTCGGCCGTGTTGTAGGTTCTTGTGCCTTCCTCCCAATGAATCCTCATTTTCGTTAGCGGCGTTTGGAATCTAATTTTTTTCTCTTTCAGCGTTTTTTTAATATTGGCATATTTCTTCCGCTGCTGCACGATTTCTGTCGGGTAGTCATGGTCAAAAAATACCTGTTTGTCGCCGATTTGTATCTTTTTTTTCCATGCTTGCGTCAGGATTCTTTCCTTTATGTCATATTTCACAAAGTTTACCACAACTGACCTGGGTGGAGAGTTTGTTTTCGGGTTCTGTGCCGGTGTTCTGTGCGCCCGTTGAATCTGCAGATCCGTTTCTCCGGGTATTTCCAGTTCTTTTTTTAAGAACTGATCCATGAATTTTGTCATCGAGTTGCCTTCAATGCCCTCCGGAATTCCAAAGATGCGCATATTGCTTCGTCGGGATCTGCTCTCCAAGTCGTTTATTTTCTCCTGCATCCTCTGCGTTTGCGTCGTCAGGGTCTGTAGTTGTTCGTTTGCCTCGCTTTTCCAATCTTCTAGTTCCGAAATTCGGGTCTGCGCTTCTGTCATACACGCCCGCTGGGAGCGCAGCTCCTCCATGTTTTCCGTTAATTTACGCTCCATTTCTCTTCGGAGGTCCATGATTTCCTCCTTAATTTCTTTTTTCAGTTCCTCCTTCAGAGCCGCTAAATCCTGTTGTAGCTGTCGCTTGAATTCTCTCAACTCTTCACCCAAACTGGCGATGCCAGCGTTCATGTTGTCGAGTCTGGTGTCCTCCATTTTCTCTGCTGTGGACATCTCGTTTTTTTGGGCTTTGCGTACAGCGGTTTTTCCTGCGTTGTTGGAGAGGAATTCTTCAATTTTACCCTGTTTTTGTCCTTGTGCCCGGTTCCTTCGTGTTTTCATCCCTTAGTTTATTGATTCGTTTATGTCGAGTTGGCCATTTACCGATGATTTTTAATCCGGCTAGGGAGAGCTCTTTGTTTAAGTGTTATGTCTCTCCGCCATCTTCCCGGAAGTCCACAAGTCGACATGTAAACTCACATAAGGATTGACATATCCAGCCTGTGTTGTGTTGTAGCTTAGTTTTGTTTTTTTTGTTTTTTTTTTTTCTCTCTGTGACATTCTGTCTTAGATTTGTTTTGAATAGCAACCGCTTAACTTAGCTTAGCTTAGCTTTCTTTTTTTTTTTCTCTCAGTCACACTTTGTCTTAGCTTTGTTTTTTTTTTTTTTTATTTAAGTTTTTGTAAAGGGTATACAGGTCGTTACAGCAATGCAGTGTTTACATTTTCATCACATGTTCCCTTATTTTCTGATATCTGACAACATTGGAAGATTAATTCTTACAACACCCCTTATTTTTTTTTTTTTTTTTTAAAGTGAAAGAAAAAGTGAAATTAAAGAGAAAAAAAAAACAAAACAAAAAACAAAAAAAACCCAAACAAACCAGTAAAAAACAAACAAAAAGAAAAAGTAAGTAAATAAAGATAAAAGAGCATCTGAGTAGCATTGGAACAAAGAGCAGAACCATTATTGAAATGGTATTTGTCAAAGATTAGATCTAATGGAAGACACATATGCGGTCCAGGGTTGCCAAAAGTTCATGAACCCATCCATGTCCTGTCTCAGTGCGAATGTCAACTTTTCCATCGAGTAAATGTCTTGGATCACGTTAGTCCAATCTTCAGGTGTAGGACAGTCCTTTAACATCCATTTTTTAGTTAGAGCTTTTTTGCTTGCCAATATTAAAACATTGAATAAGTATTTTTCTCCTCGTCTTTCCAGTGAGTCCGGTAGTAAACCCAAATACAAAGTTACAAAAGAAAAGGGAACTGTAATTTTGAATATTTTCCCCAATATTGTCTGTACATTGGTCCAATATTGGTGGATAACTGGGCATGACCAAAACACATGAAAATGATTTGCAGTCTTTTCACCACACAAGCGCCAACAGTTCAATCCCTTATGGGTAAATTTGATTTGTGCAGGTGTTCTGAAAAATCTTGCCAAGTTTTTCCATCCAAATTCTCTCCACTGCAGGGATGAGGTACTTTTCCATTGCTGTTTATTTAGCTTTTCCCATATTTCCAGATGTAAAGTGAAATTCCCCTCTTTTTCCCATCTCTCTTTTATATAAGATGTGTTGTCTCCTTTTAAGTCTTGAAGACCTTGGTATATTTTAGAAATGTATCTGATCCCTGGGATCCCTTTATATGCCATTAAGAAGACCTTCAGAACACCTGACTGGGCCCTTTCCAAAACCTCCTTTTTAAGTATATTGTTTATGTGGTGTCTAAGCTGGAAGAACCTGTAAAGGTCTTGATTTATTAGGCCTTGTTTTTTCAAATCTTCAAAACTTCTTAAGATTTGCCCTTTAAAAAAATCGTAATATTTTATCAGCCCCTTCTCCTTCCACTTTTTAAATCTGGTGTCTGTTTTATTAGGAGTAAAGTCCTGATCATAGGCGATCCATTGCAGAAGTCGATAGGGCTCTTTAGTTTGATTCTCTCTGACTATCTTAAACCAAATTTTTAGCGGGGTCTCTATCCACGGGTTAGTGTTATTCAAAAGCTTAGGTAAGACATTGTTCCCTATTATCGCCTGTAGGGGGATGTCACTTGTTATTTGGCATTCGATCTCCTTCCATTGTGCAGAGTAGACTGGGTTACATATCTCTACTAAAGTTTTAATTTGTGCGGCTTTAAAGTAGTCCCTGATATTTGGCAGCGCGAGCCCACCTTTGTCTTTGTTTAGCTGTAGGGTTCTATATCTGATTCTAGGTCTCTTGCCCTGCCATATGAATCTTGAGATCCTTCTGTCCAGCTCCTGCCATGTTTTTTTGGGAGGTTCTACCGGTATTGTTTGGAAAAGGTATAGAAGACGTGGAAGTATATTCATTTTGACTGCTTCAATTCTTTGTGCAATACCCAAGAATGGTATCATATTCCATCTTGCTAGGTCAGATTTTATTTTTGTCACCAGTGGATCATAGTTTAGTGATATAATTTTGTTGAGTTGTTTCGGGATATTGACCCCCAGATATTTCATAGATTCCGACTCCCAGTTAGTTTTGAGTTTGCTTAGTGAATAATGATTTGGGTCATAGTTGAATGTTAAAACTTGGGTTTTATGCATATTTAATTTGTACCCCGATAAATCTCCATACTCTGAAAAAACTGAGGTTAGTTCTGGTAAAGAAGTGTCCGGCTGCCCTAGGTATATTAAAATGTCATCAGCAAAGAGTGCTATTTTATGTTCCTTCTGACCAAGTGTAATACCTTGAATTTTTTGGTTTTGTCTTATCCATTGGCTCAGAGGTTCTATGAAGATTGCAAAGAGCAGTGGAGACAGGGGGCAGCCCTGACGACATCCTCTTTCCAGTTCAAAAGATGATGATAAATTACCGTTAATCCTTATTTTAGCTGTTGGTTTTTTATATAATGCCTGTATAGTTCTAATGAAGTTGTTATGAAAATTGAAACTGGATAAGATTCTGTATAGAAAAGACCAGTCAACCGAATCGAATGCTTTTTCAGCATCTAATCCTAATATGACTGCATTTAAGTTATATTTTTTTATATGATGAATTATGTGTAAAGTGCGTCGAATGTTGTCTTGTGTCTGTCTTTGTCTTATAAAACCTGTTTGGTCTAAATGAATTAGGTCTGTCAGTATATTCTCTAACCTTTTGGCAAGGATAATGGTAAAAAGCTTATAGTCCTGATTTAGTACACTGATTGGTCTGTAGTTGGAGCACTCTAGTTTATCCTTTTCAGGTTTAGGTATAACTGCAATGACCCCTTCCCTCCAGGAGGGGGGGATTTCCCCTGTGTGGAGGACATAATTAAATGTTTTCAGGAGGAGAGGAGATAGTTGCTGTTTAAAGGTTTTGTACCACTCTGCTGTATAGCCATCAGCTCCTGGGGATTTGTTAGCTTTAAGTTTCATAATTGCTTTTTCCAATTCTTTAGAATGTATTTCTGACAGTAGTGTTTTATTTTGTGACTCCGTAAGTTGGGGAAGGTTTAATGTGTTTAGGAATGCCTCGGATGCGTTTTTATGTTTTTTGTGGGAGTATAAGTTCTTATAGTAATTCTCGAAGTTTTTAAGAATATCCTGAATTCTGAATTTTATTTCCTTTGATACTGGGTCTCTGATTTTGTAGATTGCTCTTTCTGTTTGATGTTTCCTCAATTTATAGGCTAGCAATTTTGCCGATTTACTGCCTGCTTCATAGTATTTTTGTTTCAGAAATGTAAGTTTCTTCTGGATTTCTATTGTGTAGATCTCATTTATTTGGTTTTTAATTTCCTTAATCTTGAGCGAGTCAGTAGAATGAGTGTTGCCTTTGTGTTCTTTTTCTAGGTTCCTAAGTTCTGACTCTAATGTGGATAGTTTTTCTTGTCTTAGTTTCTTTTGGGTTGCCAGTTTTGCAATAATCTTTCCTCTTATTACAGCTTTACATGCATCCCACAGTATTAAAGGGGATACTTCTCCATTATCGTTATCTTCCAAATATCTGAGAATATCTGACTCCAATTCATCTTTCAATGGTCCTTTCAGGACATTTGAATTTAACCTCCAAGAAAATGTATTATTTGTGTATTTTTGGATATTTAAGTCCATGTAGATCGGACTGTGGTCGGAGAGATCCATCAGTCCTATTTTACATGTTTTTACTCTACCAATGTCTCTATTAAACATAAAAAAATAGTCAATCCTTGAGTAAGATGAATGTGGAGTTGAGTAAAATGTATAGTCTTTTACACTGGGGTTGAGTTCCCTCCACACATCACAGATTCCCATTTCTTTTAGTAGCATCCGAGTCTTCCTGTTTTGGGTGTTATTTTGATGTGGGGAATTACCAGAAGCATCCCAGTATGGATTCAGTCTAAGATTGAAGTCCCCACCACATATCACTAAACCTTGAGCTTTAGTTATCATTAGGTCGAATACATTTTTATAAAATTTCCAGTTAGCCCCTGGGGGAGCATACACATTCAGCAGGGTGATATCTTCTCCCTCTAGCCGCCCAGTTACCAAACTGTATCTCCCTTCTTTATCTTTGTGTTCTGATTTTTTTTCAAATGTAATTTTGGTTGATATCAATGTCGCTACTCCCCTCCTCCTCCCTGATTTATATGAAGATGAAGAGATCATTTTAAACCCTTGTCTACTGAGTTTATTGTGTTCCACGTCTGTTAGGTGGGTTTCTTGTAAAAGTATTATTCCTGCTTTGTCTTTTTTCATTTTGCCTAGAATCTTGGATCTTTTAACTGGATTCAGGATCCCTTTTACATTATATGAAATTATTTTGGTTACACCCTGTTTCTCCATTGTGTTGTTTTGTTTAGTATAACTGTGTGGTGGCCCTCTTTTGTGCTACTCAGAAACTGAAAGAACATTAAAAACAAGAAAAACATTAAGAACATAGTGTAAAAAACTTTAAAACAAAAAACTGTCAAAAGAACTTCCTGAGCTGAGGTCTTTTTAAAGACCCTGTAAGAGCCTTGATGGAGTGAAGGCCCTGAGGGAAATTCCTCAAACTCTGTTACGTGTTGAGGGCCCTCTCGTACCACTGAAAGTAGTCCCATGCTTTTAACGTGAGTTTCAGAACCCAATCCAAACTTGTAATGATTTTTTTTTTTTTTTTCCTTTTATGCCTAAACCCTGTGAAATTGTGTGCACCCTCCCACCCCCATCACATCAAACATTCACGCAAAAACAGTATTTGTTAGTATGAGCAGAACATGTGGATTATTGTCACATTTCTATTTTAACAAGTTTTTTTTTTTTTTTATTACAAAGACTTATTTGTTTCAAATAATATGATTGTTCCATGAAATGTTTTACCACATGCTGAATATGCATCTCCTTTAATGTTTGTTACCTTGTATGAGGGGGGTTGGATGTGCGGATTGATTCAAGAGGAAGGGAAAAAAAAAAAAAAAAAAGGTCGCTATTCCAACCTGAAAACGGATAGTTTATCCGCGACGCTCTGGTGCTGGGTTTCCCGCTGCTGGTCCGTGGATTTTGAGGGTCTTTGTGTTGTCCATGTTTGCGCTTTGATCTTCTCACTCGGGTCTGCTGCGGGTTTAAACACCGTTACCGGGAGCCCTCTTCTCGCCATGTCAGCTGTTGCTTCTTCCGCCGAATTATAGAGACACGTTTCATCGCCGTAGAAGACCCTTAACTTCGCAGGAAATGGTGTCTGAAAGCGCAATTTCTTCTCTCTTAACACCTTTTTCGCGTCATTGTATTCCCTGCGCTTTTTAAGGACCTCCGGGGCGTAATCGTGTTCCACGTAGACTTTTCTCTCCTGGTGCATAAATCCTTTTTTCTGCCAGGCCAGTCTTACAACCTCTTGTTTTATTTTGAAATTGGAAAATCTTACCAACACCGAACGTGGGGGCGCTTCCGCCGCCGGCCTAGCGGCTAATGAACGATGTGCCTTTTCTATCTTCAAGTCGGTGGTTTGTGGAATATCCAATTTCTCTCTTAGTAAGGATTCCACGCATTCTGCCATTGAGTTAAAACCATTTTCGGTTCCTTCTATCAGACCATGAATTCTTATGTTGTCTCTTCTTTGTTTTCCTTCTTGGTCGGTTAGCTTAGCCTCTATAGCTGCTTGTCTTTTGCGTAGGTCCAGCACAGAATCTTCGAGCACTTTTATTCGATCCTCTGTTTCCAAGATTCGGTTCTCGGCCTGGTCCACTCTGCTGTTTGTCCTTTTCAATTCTTCTCTGAATTCCCGAAATTCGGCCGTAACATCTCGGCGAAATCGTCGTAGTTCCTCAAATAGTGATTTCAGGCTAACCCTTTTGTTAGCTATCACCAGCTCCTCGTCTTCTGAACGGGGATCTTCCAGTTCAGATTCTCCGGCCGATACGTGTCCTAGCCTGGAGAATTTCAGTTTCTTCTGTTTTCCTTTAGACATGATGATTTTGTCTTTTGATTTTCACTCCTCCAAAAATCCGTTAAGTTTGATTTTCAAGGTGTTATCCTGGATTGAGTCTGAGAGCTTCAGTGTTAAGCTGCAGTCGCCATGGCGTCCAGACCGGAAGCTCGTCTTAGCTTTGTTTTAAATTGTAATCACTCTTGTCTTGTTTACTCTTTTTTCTCTTTTGAATTCTTGGATGGAATATGGGTGGGCAATATAAGCTGCGGCTTCAGCCATCACCCATTTCGGATAACTCACGTGGAATTGTTTAGTAGAAGGAGTCTTTGTCTAATTTGACCTTGTTGTTATATTATACAGTTTCTTTTAACCTGTACTGTATTATCCGAAATAAATTCATTCATTCATTCATTCATTCATTCATTCATTCATTCAACTTATTGACGTCCCCCGGCTATACTGAGAATTTGTACTAATCTCTATTGATCTGACAGTTTAGAAGGTGGCAGACATGTGCTGAAGGAATCATGGCTGACATGGAATATAGCAAAGAAGGAGAAATCCTCATTATTATTATTCCTTTTTCCGCTTTGAGCTCACCCACCAATGTGTATGCCTTCACGATCGGTCATTGCGGCAGCGATGATGACAGAAACTGCATGAAATGGGAAAAATAGCCACGTAATACAAACAAAATTCATGTGGGATAATCATAAGAGTTTGTAGATGTGGTACACGGGTGTAAATTTCTAAGTAAACGTGTTACATCGAGGTCGATATAACAAAAAACTGAACTCCCCATACGAAGATGGCGAAGCCCTCAGGCGGCATGGATTCCCACAGGAACAATGCACCAAACAGGAAAAAATAGCCGCGTAATACAAACAAAATTTCTAAGTAAACGTGTTACATCGAGGTCGATATAACAAAAAACTGAGCTCCCCATACCAAGATGGCGGCGCCCACGGGCGGCATGGATTCCCACAGGAACAATGCACCGAACAGAAAAAATAGCCACGTAATATAAACAAAATTTACGTGGGATAATTATAAGAGTTTGTAGATGTGGGACACGGGTGTAAATTACTAACTAAACGTGTTACATCGAGGTCGATATAACAAAAAACTGAACTCCCCATACGAAGATGGCGAAGCCCTCAGGCGGCATGGATTCCCACAGGAACAATGCACCAAACAGGAAAAAATAGCCGCGTAATACAAACAAAATTCACGTGGGATAATCGTAAGAGTTTGTAAATATGGTACACGGTGTAAATGGCTGAGCAAACACAGAAACATTGGCTACGATGGACGAAAACGGACCAGTCACGTGGGAGGGCGAGCCCCCCTCACGGTAACAGGTAAGAGAGAAATATGTTTTTTTTTTTTTTTTTTTTACATTTTATTGATTTTCTGGTTCATATACTTTGAAGATTAGATAAAAACATACCCCTGTAGACAAAACAACGTCAAAAAAACCGGACCATTCTTTATGTAAATGTGTCCAAAGTCCACTTTTGACTGAGTTATGTATTTTATATAGCTGCCGCGACACTTAAATTTAGTCCTATCTGAAACTTTGGATCATATTCTACATCTTTCTAATTGACAGTAAGCCATTATCTCTTGTAACTTTTAAGTTATAGCCTTGGAAATCTGAACTATTTTACTGACAAAATTTTTTACCACTCTTAACCACTGGGGGGGCCTTGAGTTGCCTTGCATTTCCCCAGGCGCCACATGGCACCTAGGGCAGTTAAAGGGTTAAATATCACTATAAGCCTGCGTGTCCACCAAATGTTTTTTTTGCCACCCGACTGCCCTGAACGTCTTTTTTTCAGTGTTTGTGCACTGCTCTCTGGAAAAAAAAAGTCTGTGCCCTGTATCGCAGCAACAGCTTGTCACTCACAGCTCAGCACTTCCGCTTTTCCTATGGTCAGACTTTCTACTTATTTTTTAATAGCAGTCCTTAAATAACAATGGACAAGAAACGTATTCTAGCATTGGTAGCAGCTCTGGATGCAAAATATGATGACAGGGAAAACAGGAGTCTGATTACACACTGTACCGGCGTCCTATGTCCTGCGCTTCCTTATTCTGATTGGCTGCTTAGAAAGAGCTGACATTGACGAGCTCAGCTGCAGTCTGAAAAGTTAAAAAAAATTTCAACTCTGAACGCCCTGAGCACCGCAACAAAAAGCGGCCACTGCCAAGAGCATCTGACTGCCGAGGGCGCTCAGCGCTGTAGACGATGGACTACATAGAGAATGAATAGAAAATAGTGACCCACAGCTGAAAAAATGCATTTGGTGGACACGCAGCCTAACTCATCTGTCTCTGCACTCCTCACTTTCATGTATATTGACCCATCTGTGAAATCACTACTGCACATATTTTCCATAATCCTTGGGCCATTTTACTCAATTATGTGTTCTGCAGTCCACACTCTTATGTAAATAGTTCCACCCGCGAATCCACTACCGTACCTGTGTATATCACCTTTGAGTGCGGCTAACAGGTCTGGGCCTGTGCCCAGGACGAGTTGGTTGGCTGGGCTTGTGGCATTCACCTGGAGAGGTGGCTGGGAAGCTTGTGCTCCTCCTGGGGGCTGAACTGGCTAGCTTAGGCCTGCAACACCTCCCTGGAGACTGGGCTGGGAGGCTGATACTTCTCCTGGAGCTGAGCTAACTAGCTTGGGCCCACAACATCCCCCTGGAGATTGGGCTGGGAGGCCTATACTCCTACTGGAGCTGAGCTTACTAGCTTGAGTCTGCAACATCCCCCTGGAGACTGGACTGGGTGGCCAATACCCCTCCTGGAGCTGAGCTAACTAGCTTGGGCCTGCAACACCTCTCTGGAGACTGGGCTGGGAGACCTACATCTCTCCTGGAGCTGAGCTAACTAGCTTGGGTCTGCATCATCTCCCTGGATACTGGGCTGAAAAGCCTGTATTGCTCCTGGAGCTGAGCTAGCCAGCTTGGGTCTGCAACATCTCCCTGGATACTGGGCTGGAAGGCTTATATTCCTCCTGGAGTTGAGTTAACTAGCTTGGGCTTGCAACATCCCCCTGGAGACTGGGCTGGGAGGCTTACATCTCTCCTGGAGCTGAGCTTACTAGCTTGGGCCTGTAATATTTTCCCGGATATTGGGTTGGAAGACCTATATTACTCCTGGAGCTGAGATATCTAGCTTGGGCCTGCAACATCTCCTTGCAGTATTTTTTTCTTTTAGTATTTCTTTTAGTATAAGAACTTTTAAGCTGCTGATGTGCAGAAAGTGGAGTACAATGGCATTTTTTATTACTTTAATATGCTTGTTGGCAGCCTGGAACCCATGCCAATGTGTTGTGTTTTTGGGACACTTACTATAGTGGCACTGATTTTAATGTTGTTTATGAGCAATCGCAGACTCATTTGGTCTGGGTCATAGATTCATGGACAGAGGTACCAAGGGAATTACTTAAACTTCAAAATGTTCTTACCTTATATGACCTCACACTTTTGCTCAATGAAAAGAATCGCCTGGCTTCAATATACAAAAATTCTGCTTCAAAATGTGATGTGAAGCAAAGATTGATGATTGTCCTACTTTTATTATTATCTGGAAATGTGCAACCAAACCCTGGACCTGATCTGCAATGTATCCAGACTCCTGCTGATTTTAAATCAATGTCTGGTCTCAAAATTATTCATCTTAATGTGCGGTTTACTTCCTAAAATGGACATGGTCAAAATTTGGATTAGATCAACTGATCCGGATATTGTGATCATCTCTGAAACGTGGATGACAAAAGCTGTCACAGATGATGATATTAGTATAAATGGATACAATGTCTTCCGTACTGACAGACCTAAAAAAGGTGGTGGTGTAGCCGCCTATGTTAAATCAAGATTTGATGCTTCAATTGTCTTGTCTAAGTCCATTTCTAAGCAGATGGAGTTTCTGGCCTTGAATATGGAAATAGCCAAATCCCTTCCCATAACTGTTGTTGGTTGTTATAGACCTCCATCTGCCACCAAGGAGGCATTATCATCCTTAAAGCATCTTTTGTCCAAATTAAACTACAATGAGCTTTTAATGGCAGGAGACTTCAATTGGGATTGGTTAAACGTAGCTTCTGAAGAATTTAAATCTTTCTGTGACTCTGTAAATTTTAGCCAGTTGATTAACTATCCAACTAGGCCAAATATTAAAAGTCCTGAAAAGTCCACTTTGATTGACTTAATTTTAACAAATGCTCCACATAAATTTTCATCTGTGGGTGTTTTCTGCAATGACTTGAGTGATCACTGTGTTGTTGCAGTGTGCAGAGATACAAAAATCCCCAAATGTAAACCGCACATTATTTTCAAGTGGAATTTAAAGAAATTTAATGAACAAACTTATCATGATTTGTCCTTGGTTAATTGGGAACATATAGGCCTGTTTCCAGACGTTGAGTTAGCATGGACTTTCTTTAAAGAAAACTTTGAGAAAATTGTAAATAAACATGCTCCTAGAGGGAAATTCAGAGTAAAGGGGCGTGAAAACCCCTGGTTCTCTCCAGAACTGTCTGATGCCATTTATCAGCGTAATGTGGCTTGGGCCAAAGCCAGGAAAACTGATACTGCCAGTGATTGGTCTATTTTTAGACAACTGAGAAATAAATGCACTTTTTTTTATTAAAAAGGCTAAATCTGAATATTATTTATCTGTCATAACTGAGAGTCTTAATAATCCACAGAAATTTTGGAAAGTGATCAAAGGTTTATCTGTGAACAAAAGCTCTCAGGTTCTTCCTACTTTTGTTTTAAATGGCTCAGTCCCAGTTTATGATAGAACTGAGGTTTTAAATTGCTTCAATAAGCATTTTGTATCATCTGGTTTTCTGTTTAACTCTACAGGAGCTACATCTGTGCCTCACTGTACTAATTCCCAAATGTTTTTTGGAGAACCTTTTAGACTTGTACCTTTTACTGTACAGCAAGTTCATAAGGCTCTCAAAACTTTGAATCACAGAAAACCTCCTGAACCAGACTTGATAGAGCCTTACTTTTTGAAAATGGCTGCTGATTTTATTGCACAGCCTCTTACAGTACTTTTTAATTTATCAATTGAAAACAAAGAGATTCCTGTAGTATGGAAGTCAGCTTTTGTGGTTCCTCTCTTAAAAGGAGGTGACCCAGCAGTTTTAACTAACTACAGACCAATATCAAATTTGTGTGTCTTGTCCAAGATTCTTGAATCTCTCGTGTGTGATCAACTTAAAGAGTTTTTATACTCAAATGAACTTCTTTCAAAACTGCAATTGGGCTTTAGAAAAAAGCACAGCACTATTACTGCTGCTACAAAAGTGGTCAATGATATACTTGTTGCTCTTGATAAAAAGCAGTACTGTGCTGCGCTTTTCATTGATCTGTCAAAGGCTTTTGACACTGTGGACCACACAGTTTTAAAGCAAAGACTTATCAGTTTTGGTCTGTCGGAACATGTAGTCTCCTGGTTCGCAAATTATTTGAGTGACAGGACCCAATGTATTAAATATGATGGTTTGTGTTCTGAAATTGTCAGTGTCCACAAGGGGGTGCCACAGGGTTCTGTATTAGGACCCCTCCTATTCATTATGTACATTAATGATCTAGGTCAAAATGTGTCTGATGCTAGTTTGCATTTTTATGCCGATGACACAATTATTTACTGCTTTGGCTCTTCCCCTGCTAATGCTGTTGCTTCTCTGCAGAAAGCTTTTAATGGGGTGCAGCACACACTTCTGCAGCTAAAACTAGTCCTTAATGCTGACAAAACTAAACTGATGTGGTTTTCAAATTTTAGGAAGAGTCCACAAATTTTTCCCACAGTGTCCACTTTTGAGGGAAATGAAATTGAGGTGGTTCACTCGTACAAGTATCTTGGTATCTTGCTTGATGACGCTCTGACTTTTAAGCCCCATGTTGAAAAACTTGTGAAGAAACTTAAACTGAAACTGGGTTTTTTATTTCAAAATAAATGTTGTTTTTCTTTTGCGGTTAAAAAGCGTCTTGTTACTGCAACTTTTTAATCTATTTTAGATTATGGAGACCTCTTGTATATGAACGCTTCAGCTCAGTGTCTGAGTAAGATTGACTCTGTATATCATGCTGTTTTGAGGTTTGTTACAAACTGTAGAGCCTTGATCCATCACTGTGAACTGTATGTGGGATGGCCCTCTTTGTCCACCAGGAGGTTGACTCACTGGTACTTTTTTATTTACAAGGCCATGCTTGGACTGTTGCCCCCTTACGTTTGTAATTTGATCACACTGAGAAGTGTTGATTCTTATGGTTTGCGTTCTAATGATCATTTGTTGCTTTCTGTTCCATTTGCCCGTACTGAGCTGGGAAAAAGAGCTTTCATGTTCTCAGCCCCCTCTACATGGAACATGTTGCAAAAAGACTGGAAACTAACGGAACTTGTTTCATTGAACGACTTTAAAACCAGATTGAGAACACTTGAGACGGCCTCACTAATTTGTAACTGTTTTATATGATTTGTATGTCATTTTAAGTGTATTTGTGATTTTTTTGCTGCCTCTTGGCCAGGACTCCCTTGAAAAAGAGGTTTTTAATCTCAACGGGTTTTTTTCCTGATTAAATAAAGGTAAAATAAAAAAAATAATAAAATAAAATAAAAAATATACCGGGGCGAAAATCCCATTTCACTGTTGGGGGGGGGGGGCAATAAATAGGAAAATTTGAGAGCTTAATTTTTGAGGGGGACATAAAAAAATGCCATTTTTGCTGGTTGTCTGATACTTTCTCAAATGTCTTATATAATGATATTAGATAATTCTGTCATTGTTCCTTATTAGTCCACATCCTGTCTGTCTACAGGTTTTTACACGATCAACCAGCAATACCAAAAGTTGTATTGGGTGGTTAGTGTCAATTACACCATATATGAATTAACAAAATGTCTTTGCTCACCATGAACTATATAGTTCATGGTGAGCAAATATATATAGTTCTCCACAGTATCTGCTGCTCGCTAATATATTTTAACTGCTGACCAGTATCACTTACTCTTATTCTACACTTTATTGCATGTATAGTTTATTTCTTTTATCTTATCATGTTTAATGTTGCAGCATTGCACCGAGACAAATTCCTAGTTTGTGTACTACATGAACAATGGCAATAAACCTGATTCTGATTCTGATTCCGAACACTGGTCTGATCCCCACCACAGCAGCTTTACAAGAATTTAAAGCTCAAAAATAAGTTCTAAAACTAGAAGAAATACCTTAGTGAATAACTAAACTACATCAAACGATTCTTCTAAAATATGTATTTATTAACAAGTAACAAAACAAAATCTCAATATGTCTTAAAACTAGGGCTGTCAAACAATCACATTTTTTAATCTGATTAATCATAGTGATACTGTGGATTAATTTACAGTAATCATGATTAATCGTCATCGGCCTCCGTCGGTCTATGATGACCATGGAAGAGAATCCTAAACGTCTACTCTGCTGGAACAGCACCGCCTGTGGCTGAACAGGCCAATGCACGAATGGCAGTCCCTGTCACACAGGTCGCACTTGTGGGTGGTCTCTGTGCTGCTGGGTCTGTGGCGGTTCTTCCTGCGGGTCCTTTTTTCATCTGCTGCAGCAGTCAGTCTCTCTTCACCTGCCTTGAGCTGTCTGGTCAGGGTGCCTCTCCATTTGGAGCAGTCCGTTGCAAGGTCCTCCCAGCGCTCTGTGTTGATCTCCAGAGCCTTCATGTCTCTCTTGCAGACGTCTCTAAAGCGCAGCTGTGGGCGGCCAACGTCTCTCCTGCCAGTCGCCAGTTCTCTGTAGAGGACGTCTTTGGGGATTCTGCCATCCTCCATACGGTGAACGTGGCCTAGCCAGCAGAGCCTGCGCTGCCTGAGTAGAGTGAACATGGAGGGAAGGCCGGCACGGGACAGAACTTCTGTGTTGGGCACTTTGTCCTGCCAGGATATGTCCAGGATGTGGCGAATGCAGCGCAAGTGGAAGGAGTTCAGTCTCTTTTCCTGCCGGGCGTATGTTGTCCATGTCTCACTCCCATAGAGCAGTGTGCTGATGACGCAAGCGTTGTACACTGCCATCTTCGTCTTGACAGAGAGTTTGGGATTCTCCCACACTCGTGTGGTGAGGCGAGCGAGTGTGAAGGCTGATTTTCCAATCCTTTTGTCGATCTCTGTATCAAGGGAGAGGTTGTTGCTGATCGTGGACCCCAGGTACGTGAACTGGTTCACGACCTCCAGCTCGTAGTCGTCGATGGTGATGGTTGGTGGTGCTTCCGTGTCTTGCGCCAAGACGTTAGTCTTCTTCAGGCTGATGGTAAGCCTGAAGTCCTTGCATGCCTGGGAGAAGCAGTCCATCAGGGTCTGAAGCTCCTGCTGTGTGTGGGTTGCGACTGCAGCGTCGTCTGCGAACAGCATGTCTCTGATTAGAGCCTCGTGTACTTTGGTTCTGCCTTTCAGGCGGGCGAGGTTGAAAAGCCTGCCGTCAGATCTTGTGTGCGGGTAGATTCCCTCTGTTGCTGTGCTGAAGGCATGCCTCAGGAGCATAGCAAAGAAAATCCCAAAGAGGGCTGGCGCAAGTACATAGCCCCATTTCACTCCGCTGCGTATGTTGAATGGCTCTGAGACGTTGCCGTCGTGCTGCACTATCCCCTGCATGTTGATGTGAAACGATTTGATGAGGCTTTGCAACTTTGGTGGGAATCCTATCTTTGGCAGGATCTTGAAAAGGCCCTCTCTGCTGACCAGATCGAACGCTTTGGTGAGGTCGATGAAGGCGACGTACAGGGGCATGTTCTGTTCTCTGCATTTCTCCTGGAGTTGGCGGATGGAGAATATCATGTCTACCGTTGATCGCTCAGAGCGGAAGCCACACTGAGACTCGGGGTAGACACGTTCGGCAAGCTTCTGTAGACGAACGAGAACAACTCATGCGTAGACTTTGCCAACAACGCTGAGGAGGGAGATGCCCCTGTAGTTGTTGCAGTCACTACTCTCCCCTTTGTTTTTGTAGAGGGTGATGATCTTGGTGTCCCTCATGTCCTGTGGTACGGCACCTTCCTTCCAGCACTGGCAGAGGACGTCATGCAATGGCAGCAGTAGGGCGGTCTTGCAGTGCTTGATCAGGTCGGGGGGTATGCCGTCGTTGCCGGGTGCCTTGCCAGCGGCCAAGCTATCAATGGCCTTGCTGAGTTCGTTGATGGTTGGCTCGGTGTCAAGTTCGTCCATGGATGGCAGGCAGTCGATGGCATCAAGGGCTGACGGTGTCATGGTGTTCTGTCTGGAGTAGAGGTCGGAGTAGTGTTCCACCCATCTCTCCATCTGCTTGTTCTTTTCTGTGATCATCTCTCCAGTGGAGGATTTGAGGGGGGCCGTCTTGCTCTGAGCCGGACCAAGTGCTTTCTTGATGCCATTGTACATACCACGGATGTTCCCTGTTATGGCAGTGGTTTGAATGTCTTGGCTGAGCTGAGTCCAGTACTCGTTGGCACAGCGCCGAGCAGTCTGCTGAACTTTGCTTCTCGCAGCCCTGAGAATCTGGAGATTCTTCTCGTTTGGGTACTTCTTGTACTCAGCAAGTGCTGAGCGCTTGGCTTCAATGACAGGGGTCATCTCGGTCAACTTGGCATCAAACCAGTCCTGTGACTTCGAGGTCTTCCTCCCAAAGGTAGCCAAGGCTGTGCGGTGGATGGTGTTTCGCAGCTCTTCCCACTTCTGCTTTGCAGATTCTCCTTCTTGTGGTACACCAAGTTCCTTCTCAAAGGTGGAGGCAAACTGCTCAACAAGTTCTGGTTGGGCCATCTTGCTGGTGTCAATCTATGCCTTTCCAGGCTGTCTAGCATGATGGAATTTCTTCAGCTGCAGCTTGACCTTGCAACACACCAATGAATGGTCTGTGTCGCAATCTGCACTCTGGAACGAACGGGCGATTAGCACGTTCTTCAGTGAGGTGCGCCTGGTCAGGATCAAGTCCAGCTGGTGCCAGTGCTTTGAACGCGGATGTCGCCAGGAAACCTTGTGTTGGGGCTTGGTCTTGAAGAACGAGTTTGTGATGCACAGATTGTGATATGTGCAGAACTCAAGCAGCCGCTGTCCGTTGTCGTTCATTCTGCCCACGCCAAATGGTCCAAGACAGGAGGGCCAGGAGTCGTGGTCAGCACCCACTCTGGCATTGAAGTCTCCAATGAGAATGAGTTGTTCAGAGTTGGGGATGATCCTGACAGTTGTTGCGAGATTCTCGTAGAACTCGTCTTTTGCCTCTGGTGTGGCTGTCACTGTTCGGGCATACACACTGACGAGAGTGACTGGGCCTTGAGTGGTGTTGAGGCGGAGGGTGAGGAGTCGTGCAGAGCCATTGCTGCCTGGTTCCACCATCTTCAGCAAGGTGTTCTTCACTGCGAAGCCCACTCCGTGTTCCCTGTGTTCGTCACAGCCCTTTCCCTGCCAGTAGAACATGTAGTCCTTCTCTCTCAGTGTGCCTGCGTCAGCCAACCGTGTTTCCTGGAGAGTGGCGATATCCACTCCCAGTCTCTTCAGCTCATTATTGATGATGGCAGTCTTCCTGGTATCATTGATGTCCTTGAGGTTAGCAGCGAGTCCTGTCATCATAGTGCGGACGTTCCAAGTTCCCAGTTTTAGAGTTGGTCTCTTTTGTTTTTTTGTCTTGCCTGGTGCGAAGGTTCTCAGCCTGCTGTTCGATCTTCTCGTCATCCCCATGCACCCAATGAGGAAAGCAAGCTGTGGCGGGACAACACCTTATTGGCTGGGGGCTGCCCAGCTTGAGGCGGGCGGTAGCTGTCCAGTGAGATCCGATGATCCCTCCCACCGTCGGGAACAACCCCTGGCGCCGCCAATTGAGCGGTGGCTTATAACCGGTAACTGTCATTCCCCGTGTTTTGTCTACGCCAAAGGCGAAGCTGGAGTGTCCTCTCTGTTAGCGTGTGTGTAAAAGGAGCCGCAGCAGCCCCTCAGCGGGGAAGAAACAGATTGGACTAAACCACTGTGACGATGGGGGGTTCTAATCTTTCAATAGTTATAAATGCCAAACAATGTGTTTTTAAGTTGCACCACTTATACTGTGCCTTCAACAAACATTACAATGCTGTTCCAATAAAACATGTTTGTGTTTACAATGTGATTTTTTTTGGGGGGGGACAGCTTTATGGAAGGGGGGACATGACCCCTGCACCCCCTCCCTTGGGATTTACACCCCTGATGTACCTATGGGCTATTTATTATTTTTACTTTTATTTTTATTTCAGTGGTATGGTTAATCGTGTGTTCTGTAACTGTTTTATTTCAAATTCTTCTCACTTATTTTATTGCACAGTAGCCTGATAGAGCATCCACAATTTTGTTGTGCTGTACAACTGTACAATGACAATAAAGCCTATTCTATTCTATTCTCTATTCTATGTGGAGGCCTTAGCCTTTGTTACCAACTCATTAATCGGAATAGCATCAAATGGGGTGAAAGAGGAAAGGGGGACACACACACCACATTCCAAATTATTATGCAAATGATATGTGTCTCTGCTTTTCCTAAATAGTTGATGCAAATGACAGTCAGTATAATTTTCAAGTCATCAGTCGTTAGAGCATAATTCAAATTTCATTGAACAAACCTCCCAATGAAAACAATTTTTTGCAAAAATAAAAATTTTCCTCCTTTTATGCCCATAGCAGCCAATGACACAGAGGTATTCTTTGCAGCATGAGATGGTGCATTGTCATGCATGAAGATGATTTCACTACAGAAGGCACGGTTCTTCTTTTTGTACCAAGGAAGAAAGTGGTCACTCAGAAACTTTATATACTTTGCCGAGGTCATTTTCACACCTTCAGGGACCCTAAAGGGACCTACCAGCGAACTCCCCATGATTCCGACCCAAAACATGACTCCGCCACCTCCTTGTTCACGTTGCAGCCTTATTGGGATATGGTGGTCATCCACCAACCATCCACAACTCCATCCATCTGGACTATCCAGGGTTGCACGGCACTCGTCAGTAAACAAGACTGTTTGAAAATTAGTCTTCATGTATTTCTGGGCTCACTGCAACCGTTTCTGCTTGTGAGCATTGGTTAGGGGAAACCGAATAGTAGGTTTATGCACAACTGCAAGCCTGTGGAGGATCCTACTGTGGTGATGCACCTTTATTGTGAAGTGCAGTACGTGCAACGCTGAGCTGCGTGCTAGGCTATTAATGGCGCCTAATGACTTGACATTAGCTAAAGCAGTTGAGCTAGCGCTCCGGTTGGAAGCTGTTGATAAGCTTGCTGTGGAGCTAAATTGGTGCCAGCCATAGAAGCCGCTGGAGCCTCCCGCTTCAGCTAACGTTGCAGACGCTGATAGCGAGGATGGCTTGGATGAAGATTATTGGGAAACCAATGCTGCCAGCCGAAGGTCTGCCCCTGGAAAACCACCGTGCAAGGGCTGTGGGTCCACGACGCACTGCCATAAAGCGAAGGAATGCCTGGCAAGAGGAAAACGTTGTAGTAGATGTGGACACTTGAATCATTATGCCAGGGTGTGCTGTTTGTCTTACCCGGGGAACCCACGTGAGAAATCACCCCACCTGCCCCCGATGGACACTGGGAGCGAATGGCATTTAGAGCTAACGGACACCCTCGCTTTCAAGTCGTCCGGTTCTCGCTCAGTGTCGGTACCCATGCTGATGAGCGACACTATGCTAGCCCCAGATGCCTGCGGTACTTGGCCGCAGTTGGGTGGAGGGTCTGCAGCTACAACGGTGAACACTACAACATTTTTAGAAGAGGACGGGGCCAGACCAGTGAGCATGGTCAGCAGCAGCTCATCAGGCCAAGTAAAATCCCACTTCGGGTTATGGACTTGGCTCGGGTTTGGGGCGATGAACGACCACGGTGAAGATGGGCCAGACGACAGCCAGCAAAACTTAAAGCACATCTGCGGATAGTGGCGAAGTTGGGAGTGGCGTGCTTCCGATTGTCTGACAGCTCGATGAGGCAAGCCAACCAGCTACGGCGTGTCCACGAGGACGCTCCAGGTGGCGAAGCTGAACGGGAGTCGCTGATGGCGGTGTGGGATCTGGGCTCCATCGTCCAGAAGATCAGCCATCACTCCGGGGGCCTGCTGCCTCCAGAGGCAGGTATGGGGGACCCCCCCCCATACCGGTTCCACCTTTTCCACCCAAGTGACTGTGCAGTAGAACTTTGTTTATAGTTCTGAGTATTTTGTGTGTTTTATGGGGTTATGTACAGTATTCTGTAAGTTTAGGAGCATGGCAGGTATTTTTTGCTTGAGATAAAGACTTTTTAATTTATTTGGTGGCAGAATAATCTACCATGCCGTGTGGACTGCGTGGTAATCCACCCACCAGCCCTATTTTAGGTTATTTTGTGTGAATGTGTTAGGCAATTTAAGTACATTAGCTCTCGTTATTTTAGAGTGCGATTCTCGTTCCACATTGGGGTGGATTTGAATTGTGTGAGTGGTTTTGGACTTTCTAAGGGGGTGAGAGAATGTGGTGATGCACCTTTATTGTGAAGTGCAGTATGGTGAAGTTGACTTCCTGTCACGCCACTGCACTGCCCTATATAGCAGGGTGAGCTGCCATGGCTCGGCCTCTTGTGCCGGATGTCCCGCTGGTGCTTGCTGTGTACATACAGTAGTTCATCAATAAAGCTGTGTTCGACACTATCACCATCTCCACCTCATTCATCACCAGGTTACATACATAACACCTACACCTTAAGGTTCGTGGGACTCCAGAGACACCAGCAGCTTTAAATACCTGTTTGCTGCTTTAAAATGGCATTTTAGCAGCTGCTGTCTTAATCCAATGGATTTGTCTGGCAGAAACGGTCCTCATTGTGCCTTTATCTGCACAAACCCATCTGTGCTCTGAATCAGCCACTACTTTCTTCACAGTGCGACAATCATGCTTAAGTTTTCAAGATTCAAGATTCAAAGGCTTTATTATCATGTGCACAGTTCAGAAATGCTACATTTCCTGAGCAATGAAATTCTTATTTTGCTTACCGACAGTAACTCAATCCTAATACTAATGAATGCTAATAACACATGCACCAACACACAGCTAGGCAGTTAGGACTCATTAGCACACCTTGATACTAAATACTAAAACTAATGAGTACTAATAACACTATGTACAATGAGTATTGTGCAACCTGATGTGAACCTGAGATGGTATAGACCTATGTACAGTGTGTAAATGAGCATTGTGCAACTAGCAGTGTATAATTACAAATTAGTACCCGGTGCTAATTTCTTTAATGGTAGTACCAGTAGACTATGCATGATAAGTAGCAGCAGAGATGATAATTAGCAGCAGAGATGATATGGACATCAGACGGGTGGGACTATATCTACTGTACAGGTGAGCAGTGTGCAAATTTAGCAGCCAGTGTGTGAGTTCCTATATGCAAAGCTGTGTTACGGAGTTTTGGGAGTTGTTGTCTGTTCAGGAGTCTGATGGCAGTGGGAAAGAAGGAGTTCTTCAGTCTGGTTGTCCTGCATTTCACACTTCTGTACCTCCGGCCAGAGGGTCTCCTCCTCGGGAACAAGTGTTCCTTTCTATAGCTTATACAGGAAAGGGGTCGCCACTCCTCTCTGCCCACCTTTCCCTGTTCTATTATGCTGAGCACCAAGCTAGAGGGTGGAAAGTACCATTTTTACCTGGTCTTTGGTATGACCCGGCTGGGATTTGAACCCCAGCCTCCCAGTTGTGGGGCAGATGCTCTATCAACTAGGCCACTACTCTGGCCTGAGGGTAGAAGTGTGAACAGTCTGTGCTGGCGGGGGGGGGGGGGGGTCCCTGAGGATGGCGTCAGCTCTCCTTTGGACTCTGCGGTGGTAGATGCTCTGCAAAGAGAAGAGTGGAGTCCTTATGATCTTCTCCGCTGTCTTCACCACTCTCTGCAAGCGTTTGCGGTTCAGGGCAGTGGTGCTGCCGTACCACGCAGTGATGCAGTTAGTCAGGATGCTCTCGATGATCCAGCTATAGAAATTGTTGAGGATCCTGGAGGACATGCCAAACTTCTTCAGCCTCCTCAGAAAGTACAGTCGCTGTTGAGCTCTCTTAACCAGCTGTCTGGTGTTGTGTGTCCACTTAAGGTCCTCGCTGATGTAGATGCCCAGGTATTTAAAGCTGCTCAGCCTCTCCACCTCAAGCTTCCGGATGAACAGCGGCCGATGGGGTCTCCTCCTCCCTTTCCTCATGTCCACTATCATCTCCTTTGTCTTGTCCGTGTTGAGGGTGAGGTTGTTGTCCTCACACCATGACACCAGGTTGGCCGCCTCCCTCCCTCCTTCGTCATCACCAGTGATGTATCCTATCACTGCTGTGTCATCTGCAAACTTTAGGATGATATTGTCCTTGTGGGGGGCAACACAGTCATGGGTGAAGAGGCTGTAGAGGATGGGGCTGAGAACACAACCCTGTGGGACACCTGTGTTTGTAATGATGCTGGCTGAGGTCCTGTTACCAATCCTGACACACTGGGGCCTGCCAGGTAGAAAGTCCATCAGCCAGTTGCAGAGGGTGGGGAGCAGGCCAAGTGAAGACAGTTTGTCGGTGAGTTTGTGGGGGATGACCATGTTGAAGGCAGAGCTGTAGTCGACAAAGAGCATCCTAATGTAGGAGTCTTTATATTCCAGGTAGGAGAGAGAATAATAGAGTGCTGCAGCGATGGCATCTGAGGTGGACCTGTTGGGCCGGTAGGCATACTGCAGGGGGTCCAGGGTGCCCAGTATGCTGTCCTGAATGAGGGGCAGCACCACTCTCTCGAAGCACTTCATGATGATTGGAGTGAGTGCTACCAGTCTGTAATCATTCAGACAGGCCGGTGGGCTCCTTTTGGGGAAGGGGATGATGGGTTGTTGTTTTAAAGCAGGAGGGGACTATGTTCTGGTTGAGGGAGAGGTTGAAGATTGTGAAGTGTAGTAGAGAAGTGAAGATTTGTGAAATATCTAATGTTTTCATACCTTGTCCAAGGCACTGCACTATTTGATGCTTTTCAGCAGCAGAGAGATCCTTTTTTTCCCCCCATATTGCTTGAAACATGTGGCATGCGTAATAATGTGGAACACCCTTCTTAAGTAGTGTTCCTTTGTTTGGGCTCACCTGGCAAACTAATTATGACAGGTGTCTGAGATTGATATCAGTGATCCAAAGAGCCCTGAGACACAATACAATCTGAGTTTAATTGAAAAATGAAAAAAAAAAAAAAAACCTGAATGTTTATGATGCTGAAATCCTATCTGCATAATAATTTGGAATGTGGTGTATAGGGAGGCAACATCCAGTGACAGAGACACTAGAGGAGCGGCGACAGGTGAGAGAAGCTGCTGGTGAATAGAGTTGATTTTAGCCTGGAAAAAGTTGTGAAATTTAGTGCAGAGATCAGAGTCAGCAGAGGGGTGTGGGACCACGGGGGTGGGGGGGGGGGAGAAGCTTGTTAATTGTGGAGAACAATGTCCTGGGGTGGTTTTGTTGAGAGCCAGTAAGAGTGGAGTAGTACTGGGTCCTGGCCAGGAAGAGAGCATCCTTGTATGATTTGACATGTTCCTTAAAAGCCAACTGGTGGACGGTGTGGCATGTATTTTTGTAGCGCTTCTCCAGCCTCCAATCAGTGGCTTTCATGGCACGAAGCTCACTGGGGCAAGAGAGTCCAGACTGAAGGATAGGTCCATATTGTAGCAGGCTACCATGTCCTCAGGAGTAGAGATGCAAGACTCTATAGAGAAGTGGACAGAGATCAGAGTGGACAAAGCTGGTACACTAACAGTCTTAATGTTTCTGAATGTGATGGTCTGCAAAGGTCGCTGCCTGGGCAAAGGAGCCGGAGCACTGAAGGTGATTGCACAGTGGTCAGAAATGCCTAGGTCCATACACTGTAACTTGGTGAGAGGGATGCCAGTGGAACACACCAGGTCTAAAGGTGCATTCACACCAAACGCAAACAGGCAAATTTTTTGCACGGCACGATTACATTATAAATCAATGTAAACACACCAACAGACATGAGTGGTGAGATGCAGACAGGTGAAGTTGCCTTTAAAACTTCTGCAGTTGTGTTCAGCCTGCTGTGGAAATTCTCAAAATAACATCATGCCTAGGTTTACATTATCCGACCGGGGGCTCACCTGAAAATGTTGTCTCAAGCCTCCAAAACTTCACAGATGATGGGTGTTTACGTTGCTAGCTTGCTAGGACGTCCATGGCTGGAAACCGTGGGTATATAACTCCAAAATCTGTCGTCGTTACAGATCACTGAAGGTCAAAACCACCCGTCACAGGAACAGTTTCTTTCCTCAAGCAATCACTCTGATGAACTCCAAACGTTCACCCAGTCCTACCTGTTGCTGTACTCATGACTTTTTCATCCATTCTTACATTGCACATAACTCTCACACTGCTTTTTACTTCATTCACATTATATCACTGAATCTGAGTTCACATTGAAATACTGTGTGACTGTATATCTTTTCATATATTTCTGCAAAGTGTGGATAGTCTGAGTAAATAACTGCATATATTCCTGTATATATTTGCATCCTTTTATAGAAACGTGGACAGACTGTAATTTACTGTACATACTCTGTTGTCATTGAATCCTTATTTAAATCTTATTTAAATTCTCCACCTGAACAATGAGAGCAAGCTTTTAGCCAAAGTCAAATTCCTTGTATGTGTTGTGCATACTTGGCCAATAAAGCTGATTCTGAAATCCCAATTTCGTTGAAGAGTTCCTGGTCCTCCTGTCTCCCGGTGAGTGAGTTTCATTTTGTAACTAGTTTACTCTGCAATGGTGATAATTTTATTCTGGTGACAGCAGAATCTCAAAGCTAGCAGCTAGCTAGTTAGCTGCTAGCTAGCGTATGCGCAACTATGCAAATTCGCGCATACTCGCATCTTCCCATTCACTTTGTATGGATTTGTGCCACCCATTCGCATTTGGTGTGAACACACCTTTAGGTATGGCCTTTACTGTGGGTGGAGCCCTGTATATGTTGCTTGAAGTGAAAACATTCCAGCAGTGACAGGAACCCAAAAGTGAATTTGCAGCTACTGGTGTCAACATGGATGTTAAAATCCCCAAACAGAAGTGTGGAAGGAGACAGAGCACAGATAGAAGAGAGGAGCTCAGATAGCTCAGACAGAAAACCAGCAGGAGCCTTAGGAGGGCGGTAAATGAGGACAGACTGAGGCCTGGTGCACATGACAGTGTTTTTGTTTAAATCCAGAAAGAAACATCTGCGTGCACATGACACATCACAAAAGCAACCACACGTGCAGACAGATGCACCGAATGTGTGAAAACTGCTGTTGGAACTCATGGATGACAAGCAAAGGTTTTACAAGGGACTTTGTATTATTACTATAAACGGCAGATTCCATCTGCAATAAAAATTTATATTCATTTTCTTTAAGCTGAAAGAATGAGGGAGTAATAAATGAATAAAGACATTGAGGTGGCTTCTGTTGTGATTAGGCACTATACAGATAAAGTTGAACTGAATTAAATAAATAATCCATATAGTTGCAGGCAATTAAAATTTGACTTACTGGCAGCTGGTTTGAATATTTGATAAGGAGTCTTCAGTCTTAACTTTTACAGAAGCATTACATGTTATGATCTGGACATCTTGTCCACGCTTTGCTAATTTTTAACTATTGGCATGATTCTGTTATCATTCGTAGTTTGTGTATCCTTAGTTTCTATTTTCTCATCTCTCCCGTTATCCTCCCATTCCTCCAGCCACTCACATGTGTTTTCTTTTGACCCTAATTAGTTACCCAGCTGTCCTGTGTTAATTTTCAGTTCTCTATATATGCTAGCCTCAGTTTCTGTTTGATGTGGCATTATTATCAGAGTTTCCCTCTGGTCTTTCACCATCGTGTGTCTAGCCTAATCTGCTCATCTTGTGTTTGACAGCCCCGTGCTGTAAGTTATTTTGCACCTTATTAATTAAACCATCTACAGTGTTAATCACACACACACACACACACACATATATATATATAGAATCAGAGGGGTCGCTGCCATGCGCGGTGACGGAGTGGTTAGCACTGTGGCAACACAGCAACTCACCCTTGGCCGGGGGATCCTGGGTTCGATCCCAGCCCCCGACCAACAGTGATCTGTGTAGAGTTTGCATGTTCTCTCCGTGTCTGCGTGGGTTTACTCCGGGATTTCTCCGGTTTCCTCCCAAAAACATGCAAGTTAGGTTAATTGGCATCAAAACTGGGGATTCTAAATTGTCCTTAGGTATGACTGTGAGAGTGAATGGTTGTCTGTCTCTCTGTGTTGGCCCTGCAATGGACTGGCAATCTGTCCAGGATGTACCCTGCCTCTTGCCCAAAGATGCTGGGATAGGCTTCAGCCCCCCCGCGACCCGAAAAGGATTAAGCAGAAGAAGATGAATGAATGAATGAATAATTAAACCATCTTGCACTGAAATCCGTCCCGCCTGAAGGAGTCATTTTTTCTGTTCTGCTGGAGGTGGTTCCTGACAGAATGTTGCCACCAAACAAGGACTGCGTGTGCACAGATTTCAGTATATATGGCCTGGATAGGAGGAGTTTTGGGCTGCAGGATTAGTGGAGCTTTTTAAAATTATTTTTAACATCTATATTTAAGAAGTCTTGCCTTACTCCTGATGGGGGAACTCAGTTGCAGCCCCCATCTTCTTCTGGCTTTCCTTCACCAGGTTCCACTACTGGTACCCATTTTGACCTGGCACCCTCCTGTGTTTTTTCTCCCCATCTGAGGTGGCTGCATCGGGGATGGACTTCCAGGCTCTGGAGCATGCTGCTTGCCAGCCACCTTCATCATCCTCATCATCTGGGTCTACTCCACCTGGACTGTCTGAGCAGTCTGCTTCACTTGGGCTATCCAAGCAGGCCGCCCCATCATCGCCGTCATCGGAGCAGGCTGCCCCATCATTGCTGTCTTCGGAGGAGGCCGTCCCATCATCACCGTCTTCGGAGCAGGCCGCCCCATCAACGCCATCATCGGAGAAGGCCGCCCCATCATCATCATCATTTGATGTCAGTGCTCCCCAGCCGCTGACTCCTGAACTTAAAGCTCCTGTATTGTTATCTCCAGACCAAGAGAATCTTGTATTGCCTCCTGAGCAAAAGACTCCTGTGTTGTTGTCTCCAGACCAAAGGGCTCTTATATTGTCTTCTTCAGGGCAAAAGGCCCTTATGTTGTCATTATCTCCTGAGGTTAAAATTCCTATGTTGTCATTATCTCCTGAGATTAAAGTTCCCATGTTGTCATTATCTCCTGAGATTAAAGTTCCCATGTTGTCATTATCTCCTGAGGTTAAAGTTCCTATGTTAGCTCCTGTGTTAAAAGCTCCTCTGTCTTGTGGTTCTTGGACTTGGGTGGGCTACCTGACGTGCTGTGCTCTTTCGTCTGGTGGGCTTTGAACTTTGATAGGCCACCTGACGTGCTGAGTTCATCTGTCTGGTGGTCTTTGGACTGGGGGAGGCCGCCGGACTCACAGTGTTATATGGTCTGGGGACCCATGGACTCTGGACGACCCCCTGACCTATCCTGCTCCTCCGTCTGGTGGCTCTTGGACTTTGGTGGGCCACCCAACGCATCATGTTTATCTGTCTGGTGGTCCATGGACTGTGGCTGGCCACTCGAACAATTTTTCTTTATGTCCTTGTTTTGCCCCACTGTGCCTTTATCCCCATCCTCCCACCTGATTGGGGTGTTATTTGTTTTGTTTTTGGGCGTCTGAATCCGCCCTTGGGGGGGGGGGGGCACTATCATGATCTGGACATCTTGTCCATGCTTTCTGTTATTTTTTTTAACTATTGGCACAATTCTGTTATCATTAGTTTGTGTATCCTTAGTTTCTTATTTCAGTTTTTGTTTTCTAGTCTCTTCCGTCATCCTCCGACTCTTCCAGCCACTCATATGTGTTTTAATTTGGCCCCAATTAGTTATCCAGCTGTCCTGTGTTAATTAATTTTCAGTTCCCTATATATGCTAGCCTCAGTTTCTGTTTGATGTGGCATTATTCAGCTCATAGTGGACTACAGGAAGGAGAGGGAAGAGACACATGACCCCATCCATATCAATGGCATAGCTGTTGAACGTGTCCCCAGCTTCAAATTCCTGGGGACCCACATCTCGGAGGACCTGTCCTGGTCAGTTAACACCACCAGCCTGATCAAGAAGGCCCATCAGCACCTCTTCTTCTTGAGGACATTGAAGAAGAACCATCTGTCAACTGACATCCTGGGCAACTTCTACCGCTGCGTGATAGAGAGCACCCTGACCAACTGTATCACACTCTGGTATGGGAGCTGCTCTGTAGCTGACCGTAAGGCGCTGCAGCGGGTGGTGAAAACCGCCCAACGCATCACAGGGACTCTACTTCCATCTATAAAGGACGTCTACAGGAAAAGATGTCTGCGCCGGGCATGCAGCATTCTTAGGGACTCCAACCATCCTGCTCATGGACTGTTCCAGCTTCTCCCCTCCAGAAGACGTTTCAGAAGCCTTCGGACTAGAACCAGCAGGTTTAGGAACAGTTTCTTTCCAACAGCTGTCACGTTATTGACCTTAGTTCCCCGCTGACTCTCTTACAATCATCTTTTACCATCTTCACCTGTACATAACTGCATAACTACATAACTACATCTAACTTATTGCACATTATTTGCACATAACAGTACTTTTAACTTTCTGCACTGCTGCATATATTTGCATATATTTGCTTAAATTGCACATACTGTTAATTACCGTATATACTGCACTGCTGTCCTTTGCACTTCTGATTGGATGCTAAACTGTGTTTCGTTACCTTGTATTCATACATGTGTAATGACAATAAAGTTGAATCTAATCTAATCTAATTATTATTAGAGTTTCCCTCTGGTCTTTCACTATCGTGTGTCTAGCCTAATCTGCTCATCTTGTGTTTGACAGCCTTGTGCTGTAAGTTATCTTGCACCTTATTAATTAAACCATCTTGCACTGAAATCCATCCCGCCTGAAGGAGTCATTTTGTTCTGTTCTGCTGGAGGTGGTTCCTGACAGAATGTTGCCACCAAACAAGGACTGCGTGGGCACGGATTTCAGTATATATGGCCTGGACGAGGAGGAGTGTTGGGTTGCGGGATTAGTGGAGCTTTTTTTAATTATTTTTAACATCTATATTTAAAAAGTCTTGCCATTCTCCTGACGGGGGAACCCAGTTGCAGCCCCCATCTGCTTCTGGCCTTCCTTTGCCGGGTTCCACTACTGGTACCTGTTTTGACCTGGCACCCTCCTGTGTTTTTTCTCCCCATCTGAGGTGGCTGCATCGGGGATGGACTTCCAGGCTCCCGAGCATGCTGCTCGGCAGCCGCCTTCATCATCCTCATCATCTGTCTGCTCCATCACTGCTATCATTGGCGCAGTCCGCCCCATCATCGCCGTCATTGAAGCAGGCCGCTCCATCATCATCATTTGAGATCAGTGCTCCCCAGCCGCTGGCTCCTGAACTTAAAGCTCCTGTATTGTTGTCTCCTGAGCAAAAGATTCCTGTGTTCTCCAGAGCAAAGGATATCAATCTTGTGTTCCAAATGATGTCATGAATAAGGAGGTTTTTATTCTTGAGGGAGCACATATTGCGCAACATAAATGTGACAGCTGGTCGACGCTGCCAAGGACACAGTCCAAGGACGGATAATGTTTTCACACATAAGGAGTTGTTCAGAACTCCTTATAAGAACTCATACAAAGATCTAGAGTGATGATAATCAAGTCAGTGGCGGTAATGCACCTGTAAGCTGGTTGCCAACCGCCAAATCTAGAAGAAGAAGAAGAAATGTTAGTAAATTGCACATAGGAGAGGCTGAGTGGATTGGAGAGGTGCAGTCAGCACAGTGCAGTAGGCGGAGCTGTCTGGTGGGCACATGATGCTGGTTTTTACTGGTTTCTGTTTGTTGAAGGGGGCAGCTCTTTTCAGTGCTGAGATCCATTTCTCCGTCTGATCGGTGTCAGCAGGAAACCTGTAAATGACAGCCTTCATTCTTCTGCAATTATGACAGCTACACAGTTGAGGTCTATAGTTGTAAATAATCCAGTGCTAGCTTATTCTCCGGGAAACATTACTAAACTAGAAAAACACTCAGAGCGCTTACCTCTGCCAAGGCTCCTTCTGTCCCTCATGGATCACCTCCAAAATGTAATGGGTTTGTGTATAGACCATGACCCAGTTCTGGTGAAAATTGCATCAAAGTCTACCCAGTAGTTTTGGAGTAGTTTTGCTAACACACTGTGAGAAGATAAGCGCCTTGGTGGAGGTATGCATCCTTGGATCATGACCAAAATGTTATGGGTTCCTCTCTAGCCAAAGGACCACTTCTGGTGAAAATTTCATGCAAATCCATCCAGCAGTTTTTGTGTAATCACGCTGCACAAATACAAACAAGGTCCTTGGTGGAGGTATGCACTCTCAGATCATCACCAAAATGTAATGGGTTCATCCTTGGCCCACGGGCTACCTCTGGTGAAAATTTAATCAAAATCCGTTCAGTAGTTTTTGCGTAATCCTGCTAACAGACAAACAAACCACCCTGATTACATTACCTCCTTGGCGGAGGTAAATGTACATTTTCTACAGCATAACTTTGTGTGTCTTCCTGCTGCTTTCACTCCAGTGAAGCCACACCCTGCTCATGACATATATAGTGATGACAACTGCAAAACCTCAATAACTTGAAATGCCGTGGTGGCGTCAACTTGCTTTATTTTGGAATCCATTAATTGGACTACTGTAATTAATTGTGTTAACACATTAATATTCCCTACACTAGTATATATGTAGTTCATTTCTAGCATTAAAGACCACTCACAGCACTTCCAAATAGGAGCCATATGAAGAAAACCCACACAAGGGACAACACAGGCAAGGACAACGTGCAAACCTCACTTAGAGAGGCTCCCCCTGCTCACTGGTAGTTTGAAATGGTCCTTCTAGCTGTGAGGCTCTCTGTAAATCATCAGATCCAACCACTGGATTCACCTCCTTGTCAAAATGATTAGTAAGTTAATTAATAAAAAGAAGTTAAGTAACACTTTCAGAACAAACCATGCACACACTGATAAAGTACACTACATTTATTATGCAATTAAAGTTTAAACAATATGAAATCATAAAGCACAATTCCCATTTTACTGTAAGTAAATCAATTTTACATGAGATAATTATATATTTTTGAAACATTACCAATGTTGCTCTGTTAATCATTAAGTTGCTTCCTTCTATCAGTAGAAAATGCAAAAGTATTAAGTTGTCTATACAAATATGTATAACACACATATTTTGTAAACCTTAAAACTGATATTCCCACCACCATATTTTAAAATGAATACACTGATTCTGTTCTCTCACTAGAATGTATAAAAATGAAAATTCACTTGCAAAGGTCTTCTCGTTCTACTGATGAGAAACTGTGTATCTTTTGCAATCTAAAATTGCTTTGATCATCGTTGGATTCTTGAATACATTTCCCAATATTCTCCACTGGTGCACCATATCCCAACAGCACACACACGTCGCACCAACGTTGGCTCAATGAACCAAGTTTACATTGGGAATACACCTTATAGAGGTTGTTTGCACACTGGCGAGATGTCAGTATCAAGTTTCAGTCTTTCAGCTGCTCCCTTCTGGGGTCACCAGAGCACATCATCATCCGATATTGTGATGGTCCATACATTTGTTTGCACAAGGATTTTAGATGATCTTTGATATGACTCAGTCATGAACCAATGGCCTTCTGGCTGTTGAGCAGATCCTCTCCCACTAATCATAGTTTAGTAGTAGTGTTTCTCATCTTGAATGACAAAATAGTTGCGGTCTTAAAGATCCGACCTATATAAATTAAGGTTGTGATTAACAGTTAACTGCAGAACACTGGAGGGGGTGGTCTAGTGGGAGAGCATCTGCCCCACAGCTGGATCATTGCGGGTTCACAACTGGGTCAGGAAGGGTATCCGGTGTAAAACCCTTACCACAAACAGATATGCAGATCATCACAATATCAGATGATGATTTAGTGACCCCAAAAGGGAGCAGCTGGAAGATGAATAACCTGTGGCTGCAGCCGCTATTGCTTTGATACATCATTTAAATATTTCCCCATGGTCATCTCTGACCTGTTGCTGATATCTTGCCAATGTGCAAACAACCTCTATAAGATTCCTGATGTAAACTTGCCGACATTGGCCCGACATATGTGGTATGTTGGGGTATATTATAGAACTGTGGTTTTCAGTTTTTCTACCCAAATTTTATCCAAAGGGCAAGCCAAAATGTTGTTGACTTGTTGCATCACTTGAAAATTTAGTTTAGCAGTAAGGTATAAAACTGACTTAGTACAATGAAGTATTCATTGCTTACATATTATTGACCATGTTTACATGCACACAAATAAACCGGTTATGATTGGATTTCTGGAGTTATCTGATTATTCAAGTGGCCATGTAAACAGAATAATCCCATAAAGGCCATGTGACTGGGGCCATTGACTCCAGTGGTTTACCTTCCAATAATCTGTATATTCCGTGCATGTAAACACAAGAAAACTGATTTTTGGGATCATCAGTTTATTCCTAGTAATTGATTTATTGTGACCAGTTTTGTTTACCTTTATATTGTTTTTCAGTGTTTAAGTCCTAACCCAGCAGCAAGTGAAAAAAAAAACTGAAACAAAAGTGCTGGAGATAAAAAATGACCTGGTGTTTGGGTGATGTTTTCAGTGAGGGCAAGTGGTATGAAAAGAGCTGATACATTCAGGACAGTACCATCGAAACAGCTGACAATACCAGTCCAAATGGATTGCTATTTCACAACAAAGCCAAAAGTGGTCATGTGAGCTTTGAACTGCAGGTTAGATGGTTGAGTACAAAGGTGTCAGGATTCATTAGTGATACAGAGAGAGGAAACACGGTCCCGTTATCAGAGGTGGGATCACTGTGTTCCAAGCATTCAACTAAGAATGCACTGCCAACAAAACATTTAAAAAAAAACCTGGTTAAACAGAAAACTTTTAGGTTTGTAGTTTTGAAAGTCTTAGCATTTTTACATGAACTACAAATCAAGTTTAAACTTCTTGACCCACATCAGTTCATTCTTATTCTTACAAAAAAACCCATAACTCACCCCTGAGTAACCTATTTTTTTCTCTTTTTTTGTTAGAAATATATAAGTGCTAAATCACTTCTATCAGTCGTCACAAATATCTTGGTGTTTAGTCACTATAATTGGGGTTATTTGCGTAATGCTGTCTCCCAACGGGAACAGAAAACTAATTTCAAAATCAATAATTAAAAGCTAAATAAATCAGCGATGCTGTCAGTGTAGCGCTTTTAAACTCATTTTTATCAGACTTATGGAGAGAGGTAAAATTTTGTCTTATTTTCCTTAATGTGAAATCCTTTAAAAAGTTGAGGCCTATGGTTTATGTTTAATTCTGTTATTTGTTTAGATACTGCATTTGTGGTCATTTAACAGTGGACAAAAGATTTGAAAATGATGATGATCATTAAGAAAAATAATCAATGTATTCTTTTGGATATTTGATATAGAAAAATAGAAATATATACAGAGGAGACCCAGCATGCAGAGTGACTCAGTACATAATTTAAATTGGTAAAACTTGTCTTTTAATTGAGGTCTATAATTATCAAAAACAAATGGCATTTTAAATCAAACATGACAGGGATTTTTAAGGTGAACTTCAGCGTTTCAGTTTTCATATTTTTTTTAAATTTAATGCTTAGACTAAACAAAAGACATTATGTTAATTTAATAAACTCACCCAGATTTTTAAGAAATCTAATCTGAAGCTTAAATATATGAACTGATGATTAAGATAAATCTGTTATAGACTATTGTTAGTCACGTTCTATAGAAGTATGTTTTAAAGGCATTTCCAGTGGTCCGAGGCTGGAGGAGAGTTTGTTAGTAGTTACGAAAAGTTAAGCGCTACTAACATTTTGATGAATGCCAAAACATTCGTAAATTTCCCTCTACTAGCAGTTTATGAACAAATCTGGTCTGATTATTGAGCACCCAAACATTTACACAGAAATGGCTTTTTTTTGAGGCTTTAGGAGATCATTGAGAGATTGGGACAATTTTTGATCTCTCAGTGGTCACCTAACAATCTCCGTCTGTGTAAACAGGCCCTTACTGAAGTCTGGATATTCAAATACGGACGTACTGCTGGAGCTAGCAGACAGCACAAGCTTGTTTGGATGATGTGGCAGAAATCCCAAGTTCTTTAACTGCACTAGCATGCTGAGAATAATGTACAATCTGAGGTTAATGAACAATACAGTTTACACTCAAGTACCTTCATTTGTCTTCTTTTTCCATAATTAATTTAGTTTCTTTTTCTGTCAGACAAAAAGGCAGATGTTTTTTTTACCTTAACATGTTTCGACTGACACCTGCAGTCATCTTCAGAAGTGTTAGCTGATTGCTGTGACGTGTCGTTTATCAGCCGTTTTCCTTGGGCGTGGCCAGCCTGATGGACTGACAGATCCACCACGCCAGCCACGCCTCCTGTCGCCAGGTGGTCTCTGGAGGATAGAATCCCAGGTGTGGGAGAGCATGAACGCTCCCTCATCCTGGTTCATGGTGTCCTTTGCACGTCTTCTGATTTCTGTGGCTTTCTTGATCCAACGTTTGTGTTTGTTACCCTCCGATCCAATGATGACTGAACACTAGGAATGAACACTAGGATGACTCACAAGATCACAAAAAGAAAAGGCAGAACAAGAAACCCTGAAATCAACAATATCGGATCACTGCAAAAGGAACAATCACATCATGGACTGGGACAACACAGGAATCATTGGTCTGGAGGGTAACAAACACAAACGCTGGATCAAGAAAGCCATAGAAATCAGAATCCTCCAGAGACCACCTGGCGATGGGAGGCGTGGCTGGCGTGATGGATCTGTCAGGTCCATCAGGCTAGCCACGCCTAAGAAAAACAGCTGATAAACGACACGTCACAGCGATCAGCTGATGCTTCTGAAGATGACTGCAGGTGTCAGTCGAAACATGTTAAGATAAAAAAACAAACATCTTCTACCTTTTGTCTGACCAAAAAGAAACTGTAAATTAAATACAATTTACAGATGGTAATTTATTTTACTAAGTCAAACTGCTTAAGTTTCAAAGTACCATTTTAAGACAGACTTTTTAGAATAGATAGAGGATGGTAATATGACAAAAGTGAGGGTCAAACACCCAAGATTATTTGGGTTTAGATATCATTTTCTATAAGTGCACTGCGGTCTTCTGCCTTTCTCTTCTTTCTGTAGTAATGAACCAAAAGAGCAAGCAACACTACTGATACTAAGAAGGCACTTGCGAACACCACTGTGGAGATGTTGGAGGCAAGGAGTGTCCCGACTGCCCAATTTTCGCTGTTGGTTGATCTGGTGTCTGGAGAAACTGATGAAGAATTCACTGGAAGATATAAATACATCATTAATTAAGAGGTAAATAAGGTTAGCAGGATCCAACGAGATGAAAGGACGCTGAAAACAACAAACTGATCAAAACCATATTAACCTGTGGTGGCCACAACGCTGTTCTTCATCACAAAATCCTTATCTTCCTTCACTGGATTGGGAGAGTCATCCTCAACAAAGCGCAGGGGACCCTGGGTAATGTAGTGACTAGCCGTCTCCCTGCTTAGCTCTCGCTTGCGTCTGCGTGACGCATCACTCAGACATCCCTGAGCACATCTGGAAAAAGGACTTTCAGGCTCACAGAGGATAACAGAGCAAGTGATGTAAACCTTTAAAAGCAAAAATACAGAGTTTGGATGAGAGTAAGACAATGCTCTTTATCTGACAGACACACATACAGTACTCTGTGTACCTTTCTGCGCTAGAATGGAGTAGCAATACTTTATATCTCTGCCCCAGCTTTCTTTTGAATTAAATGTATCTTATAGTTCAACTTTAATATTTTGTACTTTGTTTAGTCATCATTAGTTAAACAGGGAGCAATATGGAACCACGTATTGCTAAATGGACTTAGCATTTTTGAAGTTTTTTTGGGGAGTCCAGTGTAGCCAGGTTATTGCACTGGATTCTGTGGTGAGGTTACTGTTGACAGTCTCACATTAAAAATCCAAATACATGACAAAAATGATTGGTCCAAATGATCGATTCTCTGATTCAAGCTTGAAAGAGCTGATATCAATTCACAAACTCCATGGATCTTTCAATATGATGCTTTTTATGCATGTGAAACTTGCCAGACGTCTTTGGGCTGGCTGAGCTCTTGGGTGGTGCGGCATTCATGCAGGAGTTTGGCCACACACTGCGTGCAGCGAACGGTGCCTTAGACTCAAGAGCCGTGAGGACAACGTGGTGCTCGACAGAGCCAGGGCCGCGTGTGGGGCCCGTGAAATGAAATACTGCAGGGCTCAGAGACTGGTATGGTGCCAGTGGAAGTGCTCAACCAGAGGTGTGCTCCACTGGAGGGAGCAGCTGCAGTGGGGCTGGCGTCCATGTCTCCGTGTATCCGGAAGGCAGCGGAGGCTGTCACAAATTATGTAGGGATGTACCCCCATATGATGTTGAAGATGATGGCCTCTCAAGTCTCATAAATATGCTAGAGACATGCTGCATTTTTCCGGTGCACAAATGCTTCAGTGCAGCTGTAATCCTGTAGTTGTATGAAGAGGTGGGGTGCCACGTCACGGCTTCAAGGTTGGCAGCCAGAGAGCTGGAGATGTGGGGCGGCGATTGACTCTATACACCCTTTGCATTAAGAAACGTACTTGTTAGCACTTTGTCAAATCATAAATTGAATAAAGAGTATATTCCTGTGGCTGATTTTGAGTCAGTTCTTAATGTGATAATTTATGTATTATCCAAGTGGGCAGCTCGGTGAAGCAGTGGTTAGCACTGTGGCACCACAGCAAGAAGGTTGTGGGTTCAATCCCACCTCCTGGCTAGCAGTGACCCTTCTGTGTGGAGTTTGCATGTTCTCCCCGTGTCTGTGTGGGTTTTCTCCCGGTTCTCCAATTTCCTCCCACAGGGCAAAGACATGCAGGTTAGGTTAACTGGCATCAACTGGGGATTCTAAATTGTCCTTAGGTATGAATGTGAGAGTGAATGGTTGGCCCTGTGATGGACTGGCGATCTGTCCAGGGTGTACCCTGCTTCTCACCCAGAAGATGCTGGATAGGCCCCAGCCAACGGTGCTATGTCAACCGTCTGTCTGAGGTACTCTGTTTGGACTGCCACCACCATGACCCGGACCCGTGGATAAGCGGTAAAAGATGGACAATAATTTCTCTGAGTGAATTGATATCGGACTGAATTGGAATCAAATTGATTCAGAACCTAAGGAACTGGAATCAGTTCTGGAAATTAATGATTCCCAGCCCTAAAAAGAAGTCAATTATACTCTTTATCAGATGAAGCTCTGATGGACTGTCTACCTGCCTGTAGATAAAACACTGCTACACATTACTGGTTAAATTGATATGACATTGAGTGATACAGGTTCAAGTAGCAGAATCATTTTTCCATCTCCACTGATTCTTCAGAGGTGACTGTAAAGGTCAAACAGGGCAACGGGGGTACATTTTAAAAATGTAAAAATTCAAACAAACTTTTACGTCCAGAGAGAAAATATGCAAATGTCCTTCAGTAGGCTGTAAAACTAACTACATCTTTAAAATATAGGTTTATTGTAGTTTTGTTTTTTAATATTCAGAGTTACCTGGTCATAGTTTCCAGAAAATTTAAAGGCCTGAACCTCAAAACGGAATGAGTGTGGATCAGATGGGTGGACCCTAAATGTTTCATCTTCGATGCATCTGGAAGGAAAAAGTTATACAGGGCAGTGTAAATTAAAACAGTCACTATGATTAACATAGAAGAATATTTTTCAAATAAGTAAAACATTTTTTCTTAGATCCAAACCAACTTGGAGTCCCTGTGAATTAGGCTTCTTTTTTACTGAGAAGTAAAGATGTTAAAGTACTTATTGTTTTACTTCTTGAACTCTGGTTGGTCTTGTTTGTGCTACTTTAAATTTCACCATATTGACTTGGTGTCATGATTCCCTGTGCGCTTTTATGCAGTACACAGAGGAAGGAATAAAAACCCACATGCTGGAGCCAGTTGTGCGTATTTATTATAGGAAATGGATAATAACGGAATGTGATTAAACAGTACAAAATAACAGATGAGCAGTTCGGGAAACAGAGGGAAGTCCTCCAGGACGCTCTACAGAACGGGTGAGTGAACAGGGAAAATGTTCCAGTACAAGCAGGCGGAGCTGTGGCAGGGGAACGGAGAAAAGTGCCCAGGAAGGAACCGCCAGATGGGACTGGTCGGCAGGGGCGAAACAGTTCGTACTCACACAGCTGGGGCAGTCCAAGTGATTATCCCCATGAACAAAACCAACCAGTTACAAATGGTCACGCCACCCAGTGTGATGCGGTACCAAAGACAGCAGGCAGGGCATCTAGACATGAGCGACGGAGAGCTAACACTGAGAGGAATAAGCTCAGTGTTGGACAACAATGATCCGGCAATCTATTCCAGCAGACTTGGGGCTTAAGTAATGCCAGGCGTAATGAGGAAAGAGATTGCCAGTGTGAGTGGTGAGAGTGAGAGCGTGGGAATGAGTGGGCAGGACCGAGTGGGAACAGGTGTAATGAATGACGTCAGCGAGCATGAGAGTAAGGATGAATGGGTGTGTGCATGTATGCGTGCAGGAGAGTGCAGGAGTGTGAGAATGAGAGGAAGCATGTGTGTGTGTGTGTGTGTGTGTGTGTGTGCGTGCGTGCGTGAACAGAGGGGTAACAGTGATAATGACACACAGCTGATACCACAGACAGGAGAGGGAGGTGTGGCTGAGCTGTCAGGGAGCCGAGGAGACCCCAGAGGCTCCCTGAAAGCGCCTGATGGAAAATAGGAGGCAAAAAATACACAAAGAGACAAAATAGCCACAGTGTCATACAACTGGGTTTGAAACCATCAAACCCAAGTTCATGACACTTGGTTTGGAATTTGATAAGCCCAGGTATACTGTAAGACCACAGCTCTCACACTTTTTTTTTTTCTTTTACTTTGTACGAACTTATGTTAGCGTAACGTCGGGGCTGTGTTAAGAGGGCGGGGATTCTCCCGGCATGCTTTGGCCGCAGAGGATTCAAAGAGTGTTATTATTCGTGTGTTTTAAGTGTTATTGCTGTGTCATTATAATGACAGTCATTATGGCTGCGTTATAATGACACAGCAGTGTTATAAGAAGAGTGAGAGCAGTGACTGATCACGTGTTTGTGTCCCCCTCAGTGAGACGGGGGTCTGTGTGAACGACCTCCCCTCCCGTCTGTGTTGAGGAGCGTGTTAAATAAAGCCTGTTCTCGTCACAGTCATCTCTCTTTTCTTGTGTGAACCCTCACAGCGTCACATTATGCTAATTATTTCTACACCGGGTTAGTGTGATGACTTGCCTATGCTAGCTGGGTACATTACAGTGGATTACTGTTGCAGTCGTAAGGAAAATAAGTGATAAGATCAAAAAATGAAAAAAGAGACTTCAAAAGAAAAATAAGTGTACAGTATATTCATGTCATGTTTGGTTATTTAATGATCAAATAAAAACGTGTTAAAAAACTGCACATTTACAGTACAAAGGTTGAATAAATAAAGAATAAAGCTACACATTTACATGAAAAAAACTAGCAGAAAAAAATTGCAAATTAAAAAAAAATAACCCCAAAATTTACAAGTAAAAACTTGTAAATTTACAAAAAAAAAATAAAAAAATGCACATCTAAGAGGAACAAATTTGCTTATTACTAGTGTAGATGGGCCAGTTTATCATTAAAATACAATGCATTTATTGCTTTTGTAGAGATATTTATAACTATTTTGCCTTGATTTTAACGTTTACTAAAATAAGTGAATCGTTCATTGTTTTTGTGAATTTACTATTTAATGGAAGTCACTGTTCTTCTATTCTGGCTCTGGAATATTACATTTATGACTGTTGTATAAATCTTTATATGATATGACTAGGATTACATTACAGGGTATATATGGATAGTCTACATTTTCTTGGTCATTATTTCTTTGTACTTCTGACTCAAGTAATTTTTTTGTGTTTATATTTTAGTAATTATTATCATAACCTAACAACACTTCAGAACAATTTTTGACTACTCTACCCACCTCTACACATTTTCTACACTGTACTTCAAAAGACAATGAAGCTATACTTTATACAGAAGTGGCTTATTTGAGGATAACAGAAGGCTCAGCACTTACCCGTTCCTAACGAGGTAGTATGAAAGGCTGTTTTCAGGGTTGTCATCAGGGGTGGCTTTGCAAGACTCCACAAACAATTCCACATTTGGTAGCTCTGACTGAGCTTGAATGCCCATAAAAATCAGTTGCATCAGCCTGATTTCCACAGGATAGGCAGTGGGTTCTACTTTGTCTGTAAAGTTGCTGTCCTGGAATATATCAAAGGTGTACCCAAAACTGCCAAAGCTAGATTCAGTGAAAATGTAGTCAGACTCGTGGAGACTGTAGTGATTAGAAATGCTGATGGATTTGGGAAACTGGCAGGAAAAGTCAATCTTAACCTTCTCTCTTCGGGTAATGACTTCATTGGGCTGGTCGAAGGAGACGATCTCATTCGTTAAAACAATGTAGTCACCTTTATCCTGTAATTCACATAAAGAAAAGTAGTAGAAACCCCTTTAGTAGCTGAGAGGAAAAATGAACAGAGGCCTGTACTAGTGTTGTGGTCAAGACCACACTACCCAAGAGCAAGACCTAACCAAGACCAGAGTGTACTGAGACCAAGACAAGACCAAGACTTTAAGGGTTTGAGACCAAGTCAAGACCAAGTAGAGACCAAAATCATACAGTTGCAATGAAAATTATTCAACCCCCATTGCATTTTAGGTTTATTGGCAAAATTAAAAAATTTTTCAGGTGTTTGCAATAAACAACTTTCACAAGAACAATTTAAAATGTTAAACAGAACTAATATAAGGTTTTAAACAAATTCAACGCTAAATCCTACTTTCAACGACTACCGCGGTCTCAAAATTATTCCACCCCTCAACAGAATTCCTCATAAGCGCTGATGCAACCTGATGAGTTTCATCAGGTGTGCTTGAGCTAGGACACCTCAGATACCTGGACTGTTGACAGTGACGTATGATTGCATGTTAGAAATATAAATCAAGAGAAATGTTAAAAAAAAAAAAGTTCAGTGAAGAGATCATTGCCTTGCGCAACCAAAGAAAAGGATATAAAACGATAGCAAAGGCACTGAATGTTCCTAGAGATACAGCTGGAAGTAGAGTTCGCAAGTTTAGACACCTTTGCCAACCATCTAAAAATGTTCAGATTTGGTGAAAGTGAAAGTTGGAAAGCCATCTTTTTTGGCTGTTGAAATTACGTCTTCATATAGACATCTCTGTATGGTTAAATTTGGTTGAAAAGTGACAGATTTGAAAAGCCTTCTTTTTTAAAGGTTATTAAGAAGTCGTCATCATATAGTAACAAACATCATTTGATCCTTTTTGAGTTGTATGGAGGGGGCACCTATCCCAGCACCTTTGGGCAAGAGTCAGAGTACATCCTGAACAGATCACCATTCCATCACAGCATCTGGTATTGCCAAGCAGCCTTCCATCCAAGTACACTCTGCTGCTAGAAAATGAAATCAGCATCGCCATAATGCTTGTCAGCAGAGGGATAGCATGAAGTGCTCTAAAATTTCCTGGTAGACGGCTACACTGACTCTGGACTTGATAAAACATAGTGGCCCAACATGAGCAGATGACATGACTCCTCAAATCATCACTGACTCTGGAAATTTCACACATTCTGCGTCTCTCCACTCTTCCTCCAGACTCTGGGACCTTGATTACCAAATGGCAGGATTTGACACCTGATTTGGGGAGCCATGTCATCTGCTGGTGTTGGTCCATTGTGTTTTGTCAAGTCCAAAGTCAGGGCAGTCATCTACCAGAAAATGTGAGAATACGTCATGCTTTCCTCTGCTGGCAAGCTTCATGGAGATTCTGATTTCCAAAAAAAAAAAAAAAAAAATGAGACCAAGATAAATCGTTTCAAAACCTTTTCCACCATTAATGACCTATAACCTGTACAACCCAATTGAAAAACAAACTGAAATCTTTTAAGGGGAAAATAAAAATAAAAAGCTTACAATAATCTGGTTGCATCAATATGCACACCCTGTTATAACTAGGAATGTTGCTGCTTTCAGAATCACATTCAAACTTATGTTAAATGGGAGTCAACACACACCTGCCACCATTTAAAGTGCCTCTGATTAATCCCAAATAAAGTTCAGCTGTTCTAGCAGGCTTTTCCTGACATTTTTGTAGTCACATCTTACAACATGGGTGTCCAATCATGTGCCATGGAGGGCCAAGACCCTGCAGGCTTTACCTCCAACCAGTGTCTTCAACAGCAGATTCAAGTGAAAACACCTGTTGAAGAGACTGGGTAGAAGAGAAAACCTGCAGGGTCTTGGCCCTCCATGGCAGATGATTGGACACACCTGCCTTACAGCACAAGCTATGGTCTGCAGAGAGCTTCCAAAGCATCAGAGGGATCTCATTGCTCAAAGGTATCAGTCAGAAGGGTACAAAAGAATTTCCAAGGCATTAAACATACCATGGAACACAGTGAAGACAGTCTTCATCAAGTGGAGAAAACATGGCACAACAGTGACGTTACCAAGAACTGGACGTCCCTCCAAAACTGATGAAAAGACCAGACAAAAACTGGTCAGAGAAGCTGCCAAGAGGTCAACAGCAACATTGAAGGAGCTGCAGGAATTTCTGGCAAGTACTGGCTGTTTAGTACATGTGACAACAATCCCCTGACTTATTCATATGTCTGGCCTACGAGGTAGGGTGGAAAGACGGAAGCCTCATCTTACAAAGAAAAACATCCAAGCCTGGCTACATCTTGCAAAAACACATCTCCCAAACACATGTGGGAAAATGTGTTATGGTCCAATGAAACCAAGGTTGAACTTTTTGGACATAATTCCAAAAGGCATATTTGGTGTAAACACAACACTGCTCATCACCAAAAGAACACCATACCTGCAGTGAAGCATGGTGGCAGCATCAGGCTTTGGGGCTGTTTTTCTTCATCTGGAACTGGGGATTCAAGGTAGATGGAATTATGAACAGTTCCAAATACCAGTCAGTGTTGGCACAAAACCTTCAGGCTTCTGCTAGAAAGCTGAAGATGAAGAGGAACTTCATCTTTCAGCATGGCAATGACCCAAAGCACACATCCAAATCAACAAAAGAATGGCTTCACCAGAAGAAGATTAAGGTTTTGGAATGGCCCAGCCACAGTCCAAACCTGAAGCCAATGGAACATCTGTGGGGCGATCTGAAGACGGCTGTGCACAGGAGATATCCTCGCAATCTGACAGATTTGGAGCGTTGTTGCATTGAAGAGTGGGCAAATATTGCCACATCAAGATGTGCCACACTGATAGACTCCTACCCAAAAAGACTGAGTGCTGTAATAAAAGCCAAAGGTGCTGCAACAAAGTATTAGCTTATGGGTGTGCATATTTACGCATCCAGGTTATTGTAAGTTTTTTTATTTTTCCCCTTAAAAGATTTTAGTTTGTTTTTCAATTGGGTTGTACAGGTTATAGGTCACATTAATGGTGGAAAAAGTTTTGAAATGATTTATCTTGGTCTCATTTTTTTACATCACAAAAACCTGGCATTTAAACAGGGGTGTATAGACTTTTTATATCCAATATATGTAATATTCTAATTGTTTGAGAAACTGAATTTGGGGTTTTCATTAGCTGTAAGCCATAATCATCAAAATTAAAAGAAATAAACACTTAAAATATATCACTTTGTGTATAATGACTCTATATATCAGTTTCACTTTTTGAATTTATTGAGATGCACCTGTATATAAAACAAGAAAAGCAGGATGGCCAATTGAACTGTGATTTATTTGTAAATTAAGCCGAAACTTCTAATATACAGATACTCTTTTGTGCATCAGCAAATATAGAATTCTGCACAAGTACATGAGAAGTAAGTGTTTGGTAAATTTGTCATAAAAATGATCAACACTCTACTCTTGTAAAAGAACTGGCCATGACAATAGCTAAATTGCACTGAATACATGTTAGAGCAGTGGTCCCCAACCACTGGGCCAGTCAGCCGGACCACTTGGTACTATCTTGACGAGGTTTACCCAACTTCAGCAGGCAAAAATCCTCTTAACAGCCTGGAAATACTTGTTGGGCCCACCATAAATCAGTGTATGGTGTGGTATTGCAAAACTTTGCATCAACAATATTGTATTGACTCAGCGACATCAGTATTTCAGTAATTTTCAATCCACTGGCACCATTAAGCAATGGAGTGACTCATGTGGTCTCGCCCAAAGTTAGTACCAGTCATATTAGGGGTGGGCCAAAATATTGATTTGGCGTACCATTGCGATACTTTGCATTGGCGATGATGCATCAATCCCTAAATGTACGTATCGACCTTTTAATTAATATATAAATGTTGCACTCGCTTGGATATTACTTAACCCATTGAGTTTTCAGTCCACTACATAGTGGAAAGTGAGCACGCATTGGCAGGTGAAGTCATAGCTTGTCTCGTAAGATTTGCAGCCAGGTTTACAAATAAGAAAGGGGTTGGAGAAGAGCACCTGAGGAAGAGCTGAGAAATGTGCTGAAATGTAAACTCAAATGTTGAGCCTTTATTTGGATTCTATAACGAAGACGGAATGACACACCAGTCCTGGAAAGAGCACTGCACTTAAACAAACAAACAAACAAAAAACTGTTGGAGAACACACAGGCCAGCACACACCCCTGGCACCACCTAGACAGCAGCTCCAGTGGACAACAGCCAAGCAAGTAAGATAATGAAGCCCAGGCACGCAACTGCACCCCACCATCACGGCGGCCATGAAACTCCACCCAAAAGTGAAGCCCACGGCCGAGGAACCTTCAAGCACAGCATAAAGGACCCCACAATGGTACACCACCCGACGGAGGCCTGAGAGATACCAACCACTGAAACAAAAGTGGCTGCGGTGAGTTAAAAAGACTAAAAACATATGAAGCAGATATTGACAGTTGTACTTTGTGGACAAAATTTGATGTTGAATTGTACTATTGTACAGCACTTACAGAACTGCAGTATCATGATAGTATCATATAGTATCGTACTGTGAGATCCCTCATGATTATCACCCATAGAACATATTGTATTGTAGCCAAAGTACCGGAATAATATTGTATCGTGCAAGCTCTGTTAACCCTTACTATGTTCCATAGGACCCCATTGGCCTGAGAGTGGTGCTTTAATACTCACTAAGCTCCTATCTGGAACTTATCTTGCCTCGGAGTAGGTTAGATTTTCAGCCTAAGTTGCCATGATGATTTACCCCAGTAAGAAGTGAACCAGCTGCTTTGAGTACTGAATAACAAGAATAAACTCTGAAGTTACCTCCCTAAACCCAAATTCTACTGCACAATACAGGCCTCAGATGTTGTAGACAGAAAGCAATTACACATGCATAAAAATATATATATATACAGTATGATATTATATATTGGGCACCTCAATTGTTGTGCCACATGTGCTGAATGACATAGTGGCTGTGATGTGACTGCTGTTTGAGGTTAAAGAGCACGAGGGGTCTCTCAGCTTGAGAAAGTTCACATCAATGCCAGGCATGGATGATTTCTCAAGGGTCACCGTCATCTTATTGGGGAAGCATTGCACCGTGGCCTTGCCTGAAAAAAAAAAAAAAAAAAAAGTTCTATATTAACCATCGACCAACAAGGGCATTATAATTGTGTGATATGACAGCATATTCATAGTCATGGAATGGAATTATTTTTAGCAATCAAATAATTAACAAACCTTGTTTTGTAACTGCTTGGGTTACTCTGATGACGACACACCTCATCTCTGATTGGCTGGATTAAAAAAAAGGTGAATGTAATTATATTAAAAAATATGTAATTCTGTAAAATTAATTTAAACAGAATGACCAAATCCAACAGTCTCACTGAAAAGTGTGTAATAAGTAGTTCATGGTGACAGTGTATAAATTACAGTTTAAACCAGAAGTTGACATACTGTACACTGTATAAAAATACACATAACCTTTTTTTTTCCTCACTGTCTGACATTAAATCAGACTAAACTTTTCCAGTTTTAAGTCGGTAAGGATTACCAAAATTATTTTTATTGGCTAAATAATTTTTATATTCAATTAATATTTTTTTGAGAATTTTTTATTACTTTCTTCAAAGTCAGAAGTTTACATCCATTTCCTGGTAGCATTGCCTTTTAACTGTATGACTTGGGTCAAACATTTTGGGTATCCTTCCACAAGCTTCTCACAATGGTTTGCTGGAATTTTGGCCCATTCCTCCTGACAACTGGTGGAACTGAGTCAGGTTTGTAGGCTGCATTGTTCACATACATCTTTTCAGCACTGCCCACAAATTTTCTGTGGGATTGAGATCAGGACTTTGTGATGGCTACTCTAAAACATTGACTTTGTAAACTAAGCTACTGTGTAACTAATTTGGCGATATGCTTAGGGTC